>JAGIQG010000008.1:68808329-70093329 GCA_024679065.1 Sphyrna mokarran
TAGCTCATTTCTGAGTGAGGTTACATTTCAATAGTATTTATTCTGGACAGCTTAACTCAGTGGAGAAAAATGATAGATCACAGGAGAAAAAGAAATTGGCTAAATTTAAGAAAAGCCAAATAAATGGTATCAGTGTTACTAGGAACAAATAAACTGTCGCAGGGTTACTAGGGATAAATAAACTGTAACTGAGTTACAAGGAATAGATAAACTGTAGCAGGATTATTCGGGATAAATAAACTGCGTTAGTTTTATTTGGACTAAATAAACTGTAGCAGTATGATTAGGAATAAAGGAATGTTACCCAGAATAAATAAACTGTGACAGGCAGCAATAAACTGTCAGTGTTACTAGAGCTAAATAAATAGTAGCAGTGATACTGGGGAAAAATAAATCATACCTGTGTTACTAGGAAAAAATTTGTGGCAGTGTTACAAGGATTAAATAAATTGTCACAGTGTTACTAGAGATAAATAAACTGTACCTGTGTTACTAGGCATCAATGGTCTGTTACAGTGTTACTAGGAACAAAAACACTGCAGCAGTGTTATAACAAGTAAATGAACTGAGGCAATGCTCATAGATTCACAGAATCCTTACAGTATATTCGGCCCATTGAGCCAACTATCCCATCCAAACCCTGTCCCCATAATGCCACTGCAAATTTGGACCAATGAAATGTGATTGCACACACCAGTGAGCTAATCATGTTTCACCATGAATTCTTTAAGGTAGAAACAGTCTGATCTTGTAGCAACATGAATAGTAGAATGCTCAAAGTTAAAATGGTGCCGCAAGTATTGGAACAGTGGGATGGAGAATGTGAAGCAGTAGGATGATCAATAATGAGAAATTAGCCTAAATTAATCAGTATAATTATTTGGAAATTCAGAAGTTAATGAGACAACATTATGTAGTAAAGGCAGTGTCAGTAATCCTAGTACCCAGATAGATCAGACAAGGGAAGTCCAGATTAAACTACATTTATTTCAATGCAAGAGGCCTGACGAGCCTCAGGACATGATCTCAGAGTATAGATGGTTATGTGAGACTGGGATGTTATAGAAATTATTGAAACATGGCTAAGGGAGGTATAGGACTGGTACTCAATGTTCCAGGATACAGATGCCATAGGAAAAATAGAACAAAACGTCAGAGAGGAGGGGGAGTTGCACTTTTGATTAGGGAAAGCATCACTGAAAGGTGATACATTCGAGGGTTCAGCCACACAGTCTGTATGGGTAGAACCAAGAAATAAGATTGGGGAACCACTTTGATAGGGTTGTATTATAGGCCCCCCCCCCCCCAATAATCAGTGGGAAATTGAGGAGCAAATATGTAAGGAGATTACAGATAGTTCCAAGAAAAATAGGGTGATAATAGCAGGGGATTTTTACTTTCCCAACATTGACTGGGCCAACCATAGTAGTTGAGGGTTGGATGGAGAGAAATTTGTTGAGTGTATTCAGGAGGAATTTCTCATTCAGTATGTGGATGGCCCAACTAGAGAGGGGGCAAAACTTGACCTCCTCTTGGGAAATAAGGAAGGGTAGGTGGCAGAAGTGTCAGTGAGGGATTATTTTGGGACCAGTCACCATAATTCTATTAGTTTCAAGATAGCTATGGAGAATGTTAGGTCTGGCCCACAAGTTAAAATTCTAAACTGGGGCAAGGCCAATTTTAATGGTATCAGGCATGAACTTTCAAAAGTTAATTGGGGGAGTCTGGGGGAGGCTTTCAGAAGTGTGTTAACCAGGATTCAGGGTAAGCACATTCCTCTGGTAGAAGTAGGGAACCCTGGATATTGAGGCCCTGGTCTAGAAGAAAAAGAAGGCACATGACATGCATACGCAATTGGGATCAAGTGAATCCCTTGAAGAGCATAGAGGGTACAGGAGTCGAGTTAAAAGAGAAATCAGGAGGGCAAAAAGGGGACACGAGCTTGTTTTAACAGATAAAGCAAAGGAGAATCCAAAGAGCTTCTACAAATACTTAAAGGCCAAAAGAGTAACTAGGGAGAGAGTAGGACCTTTTAAGAATCTGTGCACGGATCCACAAAAGATGGGTGAGATCCTAAATGAATATTTCTCATCAGTATTTACTGTTGAGAAAAGCATGAATGTTAGGGAACTTAGGGAAATAAATAGTGATGTCTTGAGTAATATGTATATATTACAGAGGAGGTGTTGCTGAAAGCCTTAAAGCGCACAAGGTAGATAAATCCCTGGGACATGAAGAAGTGTATCCTTGGACATTGTGGGAGGCTAGGGAGGAAATTGTGGGTCCCCTAGCAGAGATATTTGAATCAACGATAGTCACAGATGAGGTGCCTGAAGATTGGAAAGGTGGCAAATGTCATATATTTGTTTAAAGAGGGGTGCAGGGAAAAGTCTGGGAACTGCAGGCTGGTGAGACTCATATCTCCGGAAGGTAAGTTGTTGGAAGGCATTTTGAGAGACAGGATCTACAGGCATTTAGAGATGCAAGGACTGATTAGGGACAGTCAGCACCTCTTGTGAGTGGAAATCATGTCTCACAAATCTGATTGAGTTTTTTGAAGCAGTAACCAAGAAGGTAGATGAGGCAGTGCAGTTGATATTGTCTACATGGGCTTTAGCAAGGTCTTTGACAAGGTACCACATGGTAGATTGTTGCATAAGATTAAACCTCATAGGATCTAGGATGAGATAGCTAAATGGATACAAAATTGGTTTGATGACAGAAGACAGAGGGTAGTTGTAAAGGGTTGTTTTTCAGGTTGAGACATGTGACCAGTGATGTGCCTCAGGGATCAGTACCCTGTCCACTGTTTTTCGTCATTTATATTAGTGATTTGGATGAGAATATAGGAGGCATGGCTAGTAAGTTTGCAAATGATACCAAGATTGGTAGCGTAGTGTATAGTGAAGAAAGTTATCTCAGATTGCAATGCAATCTTGATCATTTGGGCCGGTGTGATGGCAGATGGAGTTTAATTTAGCTAAATGCAAAGTAATGCATTTCGATAGATTGAACCAGGGCAAGACTCAGTTAATGGTAGGGCACCGGGGAGAGTTACAGAACAATGAGACCGAGAGGTACATGTTCATAGCTTCTTGAAAGTGGAGTTGCAGGTAGACAGAATGGTGAAGAAGGCATTCAGCATGCTTGGTTCCATCGGTTAGGACATTGAATTCAGGACTTGGGGCTGCTTGTTGAAGTTGTGCAGACATTGTTAAGGCCACATTTGGAATTCTGTGTACAATTCTGTCACCCTATTATAGAAAGGTTATCATTAAACTAGAAAGAATGCAGAAGAGGTTTACTACGATGTGAACTGGACTTGATGATTTTGAGTTTTAAGAAGAAGCTGATGGGACTTTTTTCTCTGGAGCATAGGAGGAAGAGGGTGATCTCACAGAGATCTATAAAATAACGAGGGTCAATATTTTTTCCCAAAGGTAGGGAGTCTAAAACTAGAGAGCATAGTTTAAAGTGAAAGGGGAGAGATACAAAAGGGTCTAGAGAGGTCATTTTTTTTCCACACAGAAGGAGGTGAGCGTCTGGAACAAGCTGTCAGAGGTAGTAGTAAAGGTGGGTATGTTTTTTGTCTTTTAAAACGCGTTTAAACAATTATATGGATAAGATGGGTACTGAGGGATATGGGCCAAATGCAGACAATTGGGACGAGCTTAGGGATTTAAAAAGAAAGGGTATTATGCCGAAGAGCCTGTTTGCATGCTGTAAACCTCTATGACTCTAGGCATCGTGTCTCTGGAAAACTGGACTCTTTTGATCCTGCTGTGGAGGACTGGACCCAATATGTGGAACAAATGCATTACTTTTTTAGGGTGAATGACACTGTAGCAGATAAAAAGCAATGGGTCATTTTTCTGACCACTTGTGAATGTTGACATTTGCTATTATTCGCAGCTTAACTTTCCTAGAGGCACCAGATACTGAAACCTTCCAGGAATTGGCAGACCTAGTGAGGGAATATTATTACCTGGAAGACGTTCTCATTACAGGTGAAAAAAAAGGACACCTACAGCACTTGGAGGAAATCCCTAGTCATTTTTCAAGAGCTGGAGTGTGCTTAAGGTGGGAGAAATGCATCTTTTTAGTACCTCAATTGACATATCTGGGTTACAAAGTGGACACGTCAGGTCTACAATCTTTGGAAGACCAGGTGCGGGCAATTAAAGATGCCCTGTATCTCACCTCCATCCAAGTGTTAGTCTGGACTGTTCAGTATTTCCATACTAAAATTCATACTAAACTGGGCTTCCACCTTCGTTTTGCTACATCAATTGCTAAAAAAGGATCAAGCTTGGGAATGGTCCACCTGCCAAGAACTTGCTTTGAAGAAAACAGAGCATCAACTGTTATTGTCCAATGCTTTGGCACATTCTGATACTAAAAAGAGTTAGTGTTAACCTGTGATGCATCCCCATACAGCATCAGGACAGTATTAGCACATAAATGGCCAAATGGAGAGGGACACCCAACAGCAAATGCCTCCAGGACCTTGGTTATAAGAGAAAGTACGTACACCCATATTGAAAGAAAAGGGTCAGCGGTAATATTTGGAGTGAAGAAATGCCATCAATACTTTTATGGATGGAAATTTATGATTGTCACGGATCACAGACCACTACTGGGATTACTAAGAGAGGACAAAATGCTGCCACCGTTAGCATTGTCTTAGATCCCTTGTGGGCATATTAGCAGCTTGTATCTATCAATTGGAGTACAGCTAGGAGATCATGAGGCAATGTATATGTTTTAAAGAGGGTATTTTTAGCAGACACCGCACCGATAATACCGCAAGTAGAAGAGACATAATGGCTACGAATTTTCTGGATACCGTTTTAGTGGCTGCACATAATATAGATCTTTGGACATAAAAGGACCCTGACCTCACAAATGTTAAACACAGTACTAACAACAGGAAGCAGAAAGGCCAGTAGTGCCTTAAGCCTGGAGTAGAAGAGCAGTTCACAGCAGAAGACGGAATACTGCTGTGGCATGCTGAGTGGTTGTTCCGAGTCAAGCTTGCCATGATATGCTGCTGAACTACATCACAGCCACCCAGGAATATTCAAAATGAAGCTGTTGGCCAATGGCTATGTTTGGTGTCCCAGAATGGATGCAGTCATAGTGGCTTTTGTGGGTCAGTGCCAGGAATGCCAGCAAGGACAGAAATGCCACCAGCATCACACATGTGGGATTGGCCAAGTAGACCATGGACTTGGTTGCATGTGGTTTATGTCCTTTCATGGGCTCAGTGTTCCTGGTCATAGTAGATGCCCACGCCACATGGTTGGACATGCATAGGGTGCATTCGGCGAATACAGCAAAAACAGCAAGGAAATTTCACATCTCATTTGTGACACATGGGATTTCAGAGGTGCTAGTTTCTGAAATGGACTGGCTTTCAGCAGGCAGGAGTTCACCTGGTTCATGAAGTTGAATGGGATTTGACATATCAGGAACCATACCATCCATCGTCAAATGGCCCTGAAGAGAAAGCAGGCCAAACTTTAAAAACTAGGTTAAAAAACACAGCCAGCAGCATCAATGGACACCCAGCTCTCCATTTCGCTATTTAACTATAGGACAACCCCTTCCACCCCCCATGCCACTAGAGGAATAGCGCCTGCAGAATTGTTTATAAGCACACAATCCTACACCAGGTTAGGTTTGCTATTCCCGGGGACAAAGTAGGGAGGGTGGAGAGCTTCAAGCTTTTAGGTACTCAGATCACCAACAACCTGTCCTGGTCCCCCCATGCCGTCACTATAGTTAAGAAAGCCCACCGATGCCTCTACTTTCTCAGAAGGCTAAGGAAATTTGGCATATCAGCTACAACTCTCACCAACTTTTACAGATGCACCATAGAAAGCACTCTTTCTGGTTGTATCAGACCACAAGGTTGTGAATGTAGCCCAATCCATCATGCAAACCAGCTTCCTATCCATTGACTCTGTTTACATTTCCCACTGCCTCAGCAAAGCAGCCAGCATAATTAAGGTCCCCACGCTCCTCAGGCATTCTCTCTTTCACCTTTATCCTTCGGAAAAAAAGTATGAAACTCTGAGGTCACATACCAACCAACTGAAGAATAGCTTCTTCCCTGCTGCTGTCAGACTTTTGAATGGAGCTACTTTGCATTAAGTTGAACATTCTCAACACTCCAGCTATGACTGTAACACTATATTCTGCACTCTCTCATTTACTTCTCTATGAACGGCGAGTGCAGAATGTAATGTTACATTAATTGCTAGGATGTAGAGAATAATCAACTTAATATAAGTCCATTAAAAAATCTGACAGCAGCAGGGAAGAAGCTGTTCTTCAATCGGTTGGTACATGACTACAGACTTCTGTATCTTTTTCCCAAAGGAAGAAGGTAGAAGGGAGAATGTTCGGGGTGATTAGGGGTCTTTAATTATGCTGGCTGCTTTGCAGAGGCAACAGGAAATGTAAATAGAGTCAATGAATGGGAGGCTAGTTTGCGTGATGAATTGGGCTATATTCACAACCTTTCGTAGTTTCTTGCTGTCTTGGGCAGAGCAGTAGCTGCATGAAGCTATGATACAACCAGAAAGAGTGCTTTCCATGGTGCATCTGTAAAAGTTAGTGGAAGTCGTAGCTGACCTCCCAAATTTTCTTAGTCTTCTGAGAAAATAGAGGCATTGGTGTGATTTCTTAACAGTGGTCAACATAGGGGGGACCAGGATAGATTGTTGGTGATCTGGACACCTAAAAATCTAAAGCTCTCAACCTTTTCTACTTCATCCACATTGATGAAGACAAGGGTATGTTCTCCTTTATGCTTCCTGAAGTCGATGACAATCTCCTTCGTTTTGTTAACATTGAGGGAGACATTATTGTTGCTGCACCAGTTAACCAGATTCTCTATTCCATTCCTGTACTCTGTCATGTCATTGTTTGAGATCCAATGCGGTGGTGTCATCAGCAAACTTGAAAATCGCATTAGAGGAGAATTTGGCCACACAGTCATAGATGTGTAAGAAGTATAGTAGGGGACTGAGAGGACAGCCTTGTGGGGCACCAGTGTTGAGGATGATTGTGGAGGAGGTGTTATTGCCTATCCTTACTGATTGTGATCTGAGATTTAGAAAATTCAGGTTCTAGTCACAGATGGAGATGTTGTGGCCCAGGCCATGGAGTTTGGAGATTGTTATTCCCATGAAAACCTGTGTTGAAGGCTGAGCTATAGTCAATAAGTAGGAGTCTAACATAGGTGTCCTAGTTATTTAGATGTTCTAGGATTGAGTGCAGGGCCAGGGAAATGGAATTTGCTGTGGATCTACTGCGGCAGTAGGCAAATTTTAGAGAATCTAGATAATTTGGGACAATTACCTGGATCAGCTGGATGCCATGAAGAAGAAGCAGGCCACCCTGTATCCAACAGATGGAAGACAACGCAGTAACAGGGACTCCAATACTGTCTGGGAAAAGTGGCCACAGTAGTCAAAGACCCCATGAATGTCTGAATGCCCTAGGATGTAACTATCATGCACATTGCCTAGATAGGTGCATACGTCTACAGAAAATTAGCAAGGATGACAAAGACACTTATTCATTGACTACAGTTCAGCCTTTAATACCATAATCCCTACAAAACACATTTCCAAACTTCATGACCAAGGACTCAGCTCCTCCCTCTTCAACCGGATCCCAGACTTCCTAACCCAAAGACTGCAATCAGTAAGGATAGGCAACAACAGCTCCTCCATGATCATCCTCAACACTGGTGCCTTGCAAGGCTATATCCTCAGCCCCTTACTACGCAACTTATACATCTATGATTACGTAGCCAAATTCTCCTCCAACTCAATTTTCAAGTTTCCTGATGACACCACCGTAGTGGGTCAGATCTCTAACAATGGTGAGATGGAGTACAGGAAAGAGATAGAGAATTTAGTGAAATGGTACGATGACAATAATCTCTCCCTCAATGTCAGTAAAATGAAGGAGGTAGACATTAACTTCAGGAAACATAGTGGAGGACATGCACCTACCTACATCAACGGAAGTGAAGTGGAAATAGTCGACAGCTTCAGGTTTCTCGGTGTTCAGATCACCCAACCTATCCTGGTCCCTCTACAGCAACACTATAGTTAAGAAAACCCGCCAACATCTCTACTCTCTCGGGAGGCTGAGGAAATTTGGCACGTCCTCTACAACTCTCACTATTTTTTACAAATGCAGTATAGAAAGCATTCTTTCCAATGTATCACAGCTTGGTATGGCTCCTGCTCCGTCAATACCGCAAGACATATAAAGAGTTGTGAACATAGCCCACTCCATCATGCAAATCAGCCTACCAATCCATTGACTCCACCTATGCTTCCTACTGTCTCAGACAAGCAGCCAGCAAGGACCCCACATACCCTACACGTACTGTCTTCTGCCTTTTTCTGTTGGGAAAAAGACAAGAGTTCGAGATCACGTATCAACCTATGAAGAATAGCTTCTTCTCTGCTGCAGTCAGGTAACTACACAGTTACAAGTGGTGTACCTCAAGGATCTGTTTTAGGGCCACTGCTGTTTGTCATTTTTATAAATGACCTAGATGAGGGTGTAGACGGTTGGATTAGTAAATTTGCTGACGATACCAAAGTGGGGGGAGTTGTAGACAGCGAGGATGGATGTTACAGTTTGCAGACGGACATAGATAGGTTGCAGAGCTGGGCCGTGAGGTGGCAAATGGAATTCAATACGGATAAGCGTGAGGTGATTCACTTTGGTAGGAATGACAGGCATATGAAATATAGGGCTAATGGAAGGACCCTTAATAGCGTTGTCGAGCAGAGGGATCTTGGGGTACAAGTACATAGCTCTTTGAAAGTTGGCACCCAGGTTGATAAAGTTGTTAAGAAGGCGTACGGTGTGTTAGCTTTTATTGGTAGAGGGATTGAATGTAGGAGCCGTGAGGTTATGTTACAACTGTACAAAACTCTGGTGCGGCCGCACTTGGAGTATTGCGTACAGTTCTGGTCGCCGCATTATAAGAAAGACGTGGAAGCATTGGAAAGGGTGCAGAGGAGGTTTACCAGGATGTTGCCTGGTATGGTGGGAAGGCCGTATGAGGAAAGGCTGAGGGACCTGAGGTTATTTTCATTAGAGAGAAGAAGGTTACGCGGTGACCTAATTGAGGCGTACAAGATGATCAAGGGATTGGATAGGGTGGATAGTGAGAGCCTTTTTCCTCGGATGGTGATGACCAACACGAGGGGACATAACTTTAAATTAAGAGGTGGTAGTTATAGGATGGATGTCAGAGGCAGGTTCTTTACACAGAGGGGGGTGGGAGCGCGGAATGCCCTGCCTGTAGCAATTGTGGACTCGCCTACTTTGGGGGCATTCAAAAGTTCGGTGGATAGGCATATGGATGATATTGGAATAGTTTAGGTTAGAGGGTCCACTGGCCGGCGCAACATGAGGGCCGAAGGGCCTGTACTGCGCTGTAATGTTCTATGTTCTACGTTCTATGTTCTGAATGGACCTACCTCGCATTAAGTTGATCCTTCTCTAGGCTCTAGCTACAACTATACTACATTCTGTATCCTCTCCTTTCCTTCTCTCATTTGGAGTCTATCTACTGTATGCTTTGCCTGTACAACATGCAAGAAACTGTATACCAATAATAAATCAAATCAGGACGGTTGTACACAATTGCATTCAGGGAATGGAACATCTTCCTGCTGATAAAGGGCAATTGCTGATTCCACGGGGCCCGAAGGGTAATGTGCATGGTGTCTATGGCCCTCTGTACCTACGGAATCCCAGTGATGGGGGTGAAGCCTCCAGCTCGGGTACCTTGTTGGATCTGGTCTGGGTCAAAATGGATATGCCTGCCGGCATACTTCTCAGATGCCACTGTGGGCTGACAACTGCGAGATGCCACACAGGTCCCTGCTCAAGCCTCGGAATGACCTGTTGGCAGAGAAGTTAAGAACTGCCAACACCTTCATTGTCACCTGGAGTGAGTGTTCTCCTCCCCAGTGAAGTGCCAAGTCCACGAGAAAGTGCAACACCTGTGTTACAGTCTCCACACTGAGACACAGCCTTCGGCGACGCATGGGGTCTGGCAGCTCGTGATAGGACATGCGGGTCCTGTAAAATGTGGTCTCCCATCATTTGCCCTCAGGTTAATGTTGGCCTGATCCTGACCAGCAGCCTTCCAACATCTTGGTGCAGTCTCCAGCCTATATCCGGCCCAACACAAGGGGAAGGTAAGACCTCCAGATGATTCCTTCCCCCGAATTCACAACATTGAACCCCACACCCTTCCCTGAGGTCAATTCATCTCTGTTCCTCATGTCCTCTTCAATGCTTCCTGAGCATTGAACATCCTAAAGGATGATGATGGGCTAGCGCTCACCTCCAAAATCCTTCTTGGAGGTGAGACTGCCAGGTGTATATTTAGATAGGTCTGTTGTAAATGCCACGGGCATGACATTGCACCGGCACCTGCTGAATATTCAGTGTGTTGAAATTCCAAAGTGAGAGTGGCTAATGACATATTAATATATTGAAATGAGGTACTGGGCTCTCTTGGTGTATTTCATGGTACACTGTCAAAGGATCTTGAAAATCAGAAATTGCAATCTCACCAGTGAGAATCGCATTTTCTGATTCTCTCTGGATTTTGCATCTGTGCCAGCAATCCAATACACAGAGAGTTCAACTTCACCACCTCTGCAGATATCTCTTTAGAGCCCAGAAGTGTAAGCCATCAGAGCCCTGAGATTTGTCAGATTTTAATTCTTCTTGTTTCTCCAATGCTTTTTCTCTGCTGGTATTAATTACCTTAATTCCTCACTCCTTTTAGCCTATATTAACTTCTAATTCTAATATGTCTCCTGCTGTGAAGACAGACACCAAGTAATTGCTCAATGCCTCTGCCATTTCCTCATTCACCATGATAACTTCTAGTGTATCTGCTTCTAAAGGACTACTTGAATATGGGCTGAATTAACTTGGATGTATTGCTTGAAACAAATAAATGGCAGCACAATTACAAGGACAAATAAATTTACTGACAGGAAGCAGGGATAAATGAACAGAGGTGTCAAAAGACGTGCTGATTCGGTATATTGGCCATGCTAAATTTCCCTTCAATGTACCTGAACAGGTGCTGGATATGGTGACCTGAGGATTCGCACAGTAACTTCAGTGCAGTGTTAATATAAGCCTACTTGTGACATTAACATATAAAATTTAAAACTTTGAACAGTAACAACTTTACTTGGGACAAATAAGCTCAAATGTATTTAATTGATTGAATGATTATTTTAAAAGCCAATCACATAGTTTAATGGCGATATCATGCGGGTGTTGCACAAGCAGCTGCTGTACTTTCAGTTTATATTCTGTATAGGCAATACCTGTTTCAATAAACCTGTGTATGTTATTTTGAAATTAAGTCTGCAAACTACATAATTTATTTTGACTTAAAATCTATAAGGCCTAACATAGTTGGGACATTACAATTATACACTGAGACTCCAGGGATCAGATACTGTGTCCCACAGGAATTTTGACTTAGTCCACACCCTTGAAATGAATATTGATACCTCAAAGATTACATAGTATAAAAACCTAGGAGTCGCACAAAGCTCTTAGGTGTATTAACTGAAACCCTAAGGCCTTGATATTTATACTCCAGGATTATACACTTGGTTCTCTAAATTCACAGGGATCATAGAATCCTATATTGCAGACAAAGGCCATTCAGTTCATTGAGTTTGCACTGACCACAATCCCATGCAGGCCCTACCCCCATACATTTACCCTAACATAAAGGTCAATTTAGCATGGCCAATCAATCTGACCCACACATCTTTGGACTGTGGGAGGAAACCCATGCAGACAAAGGGAGAATGTGCAGAGTGACCCAAGCCAGGAATCAAACCCGGGTCCCTGGTGCTGTGAGGCAGCAATGCTAACCACTATGCCACCATGACACCCCGGAATCATAGAGATCTGTGCATCTCTATTAAACAGGCCACTGTTTATATTCATTGCTGTGCGTTAATTAAAGGGAGTAAATTGTCTGACTGTTATAGAATCTGCTGTTGAAACCAATGGAATGAAAATGAAGCAAGTTCTATTCAGGGTCATTGATTGCTTTCCAGATTATTGCGCTGGCAGTAAGGATGAAACTGTATCCCATTGTACATCATTACAATATCAATTAAATCATACATTAAGCACACTTGGATAAACCATTTAAAGGTCTTTATTATAACATCAATTGTCAATATTCTTGCGTCTGTTTGAAAAAGTTATGGTGCAACTTCTCTACAGGGGTTGAATATATGACATAGTACTGAACTGATGTGCCAGTCTGAGTGGGGGCTGTTTCTGAAAATGCTATGCTTCACATATTAAACAGAGAACCTGCCTCCTGTGCCATTGTTTTAGATGGAAGTTAGAGGTCCAGTAGCATTATTTAAAGGATAGCAGAGAGTACTGATTAACACATTTCTCTCAATGGACAGCACTATAAAATACAGTTTAACAGGCAAATCATCCCATTACTACACCCATTTTTGTTTCTTTACTTGTCACATTATCGTCCCTTTTGCCTTACACCATCATCCTTTTTAATTATTGAATCATACTCCTGCCTGATGATTGTCGGCAGTGTTCATTCATCCGTTGTCGCAGCATCTTGGATGGTCTTCCCAATGTATCATGCCTCTGGATATCCTTTCCTGCAGCGTATGAGGTTGTGATGTAGAGATGCCGGCGTTGGACTGGGGTAAACTCAGTAAGAGTCTGGCAACACCAATTTTAAATCCAACCAATTTATTTGATAGTAAATCTGCTAGCTTTCGGCATTTGTGCCTTCGCCTGACGAAGGCACAAACACTGAAAGCTAGCAGATTTACTATCAAATAAATCGGTTGGATTTAAAATTGGCGTATGAGGTTGACAGTGTTGGCCGTTTCACTCTTGAGACTCGGTCAACGTCATCTACCTGATTCACTGCAGGGATGGATGTCCCCAAAGCATGGTCCATTGGGGAGGCCGTGCAGACACTGCGGCAATGAATGAAAGAAAACCATTCAACAGTCACAAGGCAAGAGTATTCTCTTTCTGTCAGAGAACACTTCAGCAGTCTCTGATTTTTGGGTAAGCATTCTCTAAGGCAGCCTTCATGACACACGACAATGCAGAATCATTGAGCAGAAACTGATAGCCAAGCTCTGCACAAATGAAGACAGTTTTAACTGGCATCTTGGGTTCATGTCACACTATCTGTAACCTCCATGACTTGCCTGGGCTTGCAAAATCTCACTAACTGTCCATGCAAAATTATACTAACTGTCCTGGATGGAGATAACATACATCTCTTCAACCTGTGCTTAACCCTCTCTCCACTCACATTGTCTGTACCTTTAAGATTTGACTACCTGTAAAGACTCGATTCCAAACATTATCTTGTAAATTGAATTTGTGTCCATATATGCCCTATTTATGAACACAACTCCTCACTCATCTGATGAAGGAGCAAACTCCGAAAGCTTATGCTACCAAATAAATCTGTTGGACTTTAACCTGATGCTGTGAGACTTCTTACTGTGATTATCCCAGTCCAATGCCAGCATCTCCACATCACAGCTGAGAACACCAAAGGTAGCCAGTGATCTGTCTAATTGTGATTTAATCCTGACAAGATCCAGAAATTTTCGGAGAGCCACCAGCTCTCCAGCCAATGGATGGGTCCAATGCCACAACCACTAAATTCCACTAAAGAACTCTTTCTCCACAGATACTTCCTGACTTATTGAGTGTTTCCAATCTTTTTTATTTTTATTTCACCCTGTTGCTATATGTACAGCTTTGTTCTCTTCAAATTGTCTGTTTTGCTTGCCTGTAAGGTGACAACACTTCGAGGTAACTCATGCAAATCATATTGAGAAGTGTCAGAGAGCTGTGGTAACGTGCAACATAAACAAAAGCCTTTTTCAGTCAATTCTGGGCACAGTCCTCTTCTTTTAGAGAGATTGTCATTGAGGGATCTGATTGCTTAAAGATTTGCAAAAAGACAAGTCCTCACATTACTTACTCATACAGTCTCCCCCCGACCAGCCAGAATGGCACTCAGAGCAGTAAAGCCCTTTGATGTAGAAATCATCCAGGGTTCCCCATGAACCGTTATTACATCCCTTACAGTTGTCAAAGATGATGCACCCTGCAACAAAATATGAAAAATTCAAAACCTGCAAGTATTCTCCATCATCTCTCACCTCAATTAACATAGAACACTACAGCATAAACAGGCCCTTCGGCCCACAAGTTGTGCCCAACACATCAAAACCTACCCAGCCATAGACCTATTTATAACCCCCAATCCCATTGGATCCCATATACTCATCCAGAAGTCTTTTAAAAGACCCCAGCGAGTTCGCCTCGACCACCACCGACGGCAGCCAATTCCATTCACTCACCACCCTCTGAGTGAAAAACTTTCCCCTAGCATCCCCTCTGTACTTGCTTCCCTGCACCTTAAATCTGTGCCCTCTCATCGCGACCATTTCAGCCCTGGGAAATAGTCTCCGAGAGTCCACCCTATCTATTCCTCTCAACATCTTGTAAACCTCTATCAGGTCGCCTCTCAACCTTCGTCTCTCCAGGGAGAACAGTCCCAGCTCCCTCAACCTGTCTTCATAAGGCATGCCTCCCAATCCAGGCAACATCCTTGTAAATCTCTGCACCCTTTCAATAGCTTCCACGTCCTTCCTATAGTGAGGCGACCAGAACTGCGCACAGTACTCCAAGTGTGGTCTGACAAGGGTCCTATAAAGCTGCAGCATTACCTCCCGACTCCTGAACTCAATCCCTCGACGAATGAAGGCAATTGAAGATCCTTCTATTCAGATTCAGTAGGGAGGTCTAAATGATATTTTAATAAAATAGCAGTGGATTCCTGTATGTTATTTTGGGCTCTACAATGTAGAAATGATGTTGAAGCAATAGGGGAAAGACAGTTCAAATACCACATAATGTGGAGGAAATATAAACAAAAAGGCTTGAAAATTCAGGATTGACGTAATTCGAAAAGTAGAGACTGCTGGGTGACTCGATAACAGTGTTTAAAATGATGAATGCTTGGGACTGAGAATGATTGAAGGGTCTAGAAAACCCATTGGCTATTAGTAAATGTCAGAGTTTTAGAACAGAAAGCAGGAGATTTTTTTCTACAGAAAAAATATCGATGAAAAGAGGAATGAAGTCCTGCAGACAGATTTTAGGGAACTAGAAAGGAGGCTAGCAAGCAAGACTCAAAACTCCTGATGAACCCTAGGGCCATATGCAGGTGAGTAGAGAGATAGTTGGATAAAACAGGTGAAAGTGTGGCTGCAGAAATGGTGCGGGGGGCGTGGGAGGGCTTTGGATTCCTGAGATTTAGAAGTAGTTTAGAGGAGGTAGAACTTAGGCAGAGCAAACAGGTTGCACATTCACAAATTGCTCTCATGAGCATTATGCTGGTACTCTTAAAAGCTGTGGGAGCAGAATGAGAACAGGGAGAAAGAAGAAATAAGGTACACAAAGAACAAGGGAGACTGATAGCACCAGTTAAGAAATAGTAAGGTATTAGTTGAGATCAGACCAAGAGGGAGTGTAATAAAGTGCAAATTAGGTTTACAGTGCATGTATGCAAATACAAATGGAAAATAAGATTCACGAGATGCAGGTACGGATAGCCACACAAGGATATACTCT
This sequence comes from Sphyrna mokarran, assembly GCA_024679065.1. NCBI lineage: Eukaryota > Metazoa > Chordata > Chondrichthyes > Carcharhiniformes > Carcharhinidae > Sphyrna > Sphyrna mokarran. The sequence continues at coordinate 68,824,080 of JAGIQG010000008.1, forward strand.
TGTGGCAGTAATGGAGATCTGATTCAAAACCAGATTAGAAAAACATCATATTTGACTCAAAACTTTAACTCTGTTTTTCTCTCCACAACTCTCTGTCAGACCTGTTGAGTTTTCAAGCATTTTTTGTTTTTATTTCTAGTTCAAAAATTTTACAGTACTAAATATTCCTGGATATGAGGTGTTCAAGAAAGATTGAAAGAAAAGGAGGAGAGGTGGTAGTATTGATAAAGGATAATATTACAGTGCTGGAGATGGAAGATGTCAAGTGGGAATAATGTCAAAATCTATTTGGTTAAGGAACCATAAAGTTACCATTATACTAATGTCTTTATTATGTAGGCCACTAGATAATTGGGAAGATTTAAGGGAATAAATTTGCAGGAAAACTATAGTGAGAATATGGGACTTCAATTATCCTAATATAAACTGGGACAGTAATAATATAATAAGCAGAGAAAAATGTGTGTTGAGAAAAATTTTGCTGATCAGTATGTTCCTTGAAAGCATTGCTGGATCTGTTCTGTGGGGGTAGATCAAGAAAATCAATGGGGTAATATCAGTGGGGTAATATTTAGAGAACAATGATGAACACAAGATTGAGTTTAGTGATGAAAGAGATCAAGGTGTAATCTTGGGTAAAAATATTTAATTGTGGGAGAGCTAATTGAGAACAGATTTGACCCAGGTAAACAGGAAACAAAATTTTGCTGGCAAAAAAATGGATTGCCTTTAATAAATAGGTGGACTAGGTACAATCAAGATATGTCTCCACAAAGGGAGAAGGTTTAGGAACCAAAGCCATTGCTTTCTATATAACAAAAGAGACTGAGAGTGAAGTGAAAACAAAAAAGGATTCATACAATAGTTGACTTAATAATACAAGTGAGAACTGGGCCAAATATAGAAAATTTTGAGAACAAGTGAAAAAGGAAATAAGAACAGCATAGACTGAATACAAGAAGAGGCTGAGAAGGTTAATGAGCAAAATGTGGTTGATGTGGTGTACATGGACTTCCAAATGGTTTTGATGAATTTCCACATAATAAGCTCGTTAACAAAGTCAAAACCCATGGAATAATTGGTGCATTGGCAACATGAATATGAAGATAGCTGCACGATAGGAAACAATATAGAGAAACAGTTGTTTTTTTTCCCAATTGAAGAAACTTATACAGTGGGATCCCACAGGAAAAAAGGCTGCTGCTGCTCTTGATTCATGCTAATGATCTAGAGTTGAATGTCTGGAATACAATTGCAAAATTTACAAATGATACAAAACTTGGGCATATTGTGAATGGTAAAGAGGATAGTAATATACTTCAAGAGGACATAGACAAGTTGGTGTGGGTGAACACGTTGCAGATGAAATTTAATGCAGTGAAATTTGGTAGGAATAATGAAGAGAAGCAAAAAAAGGTTGCAATCCTAAAGGGGCTGCAGAAACAAACTAATCTAGGGGCAAATGTGCATAAATCATTGAGAGTGGTAGAAGAATTTCATAAAGTGGTTAAAGTGACACACAGATCCAGGGCTTTATAAATAGAAACAAAAAGTACAAAAGGTAAGGAAGTTATAGTGAACTTTAAAGATTACTGGTTCAGTCTCAACTGGAGCACTGTGTTCAATACTGGGCACTACAGTTTTAGAAGGACATGAATGCTTTAGAAAGGACACAGAAAAGATGTACAATAATGGTTCCAGGGATGAGGAATAATTACATGGATAGATTGGAGACACCAGGGCTGTTCTCCTTGGAGAATGTTGAAAGGCAATTTGATAAGGTGTTCAAAATCAGAGGGAGAATGGACAGTAAATAGGAAGAAACTTTCCATTGGTAGAGGTCTCAAGAATCAGAGAATAGAAGCTTTGACAAAGGGTCATCGGACTCGAAACATCAGCCCTTTTCTCCCCTTACAGATGCTCCCAGACCTATTGAGATTTTCCTGCATTTTTTGCTTTAGTTTCAAATTCCAGAATCTGCAGCAATTTGCTTTTAAACAAATATAAGGTTGATTTTAAAAATATCAATGTTGAAATACGGAAATATATTTTTTGCATAAGGGTTAGGATCTGATCTACATTGCGTGAGAATGGAATGAAGTTAGATTCAACTGAAGCTTTCAAAAGGGAGTTGGTTAAATGCTTGAAGAGAAAATGTGTGCAGGGCTTGGGAAAAGGACTGGGGAATGGAACCATTTGAGTTATCTTGCAGAGACAGCACAGATAAAACAGACCAAATTACTTCCTCCTGGATTGTATCAATTCTATGATTCTATTGCTGTATTTGAAGCAGATACAAGGTAAACATTCTAGAATAAGTCAAATGAATGGTTGAAGGAAATGAGAGTAAGAGAATATGGAATAAATATGGGGTTAGGACTACTTCTCATTTGGAGAAAAGTTTCAACACGGTGTTGAACTGAATTGTCTGTTTATGTGTTGTAATTTCTTTGTAATTCTGTGACTTTGGCTATTCTTGTATCTCCATGACCTCAGTCAACTGGCCTAGCGAGTAAGTATCATGGACTATTTGGTAATGAAGAACATCACAGACTAAGCCCAATTCTGTCCCTCAATTATCTTCCCTATGAATTTTACAGCAGGAAACAATAGAGATAAAACAAAAACGAACATGGACAGTTTTTCTTCTCCCTCTACCTTGGGCCACTGAGGCCATTGGTATCAATTAAATTGCAGAGCAAATGGTTTTCTTTGACTGCAGTCCATGTGCATTCATTGTCACTGCACTGGTGAGCTGAACCATACCTGGGTGTATCAGACAAGAGTCACATTCATTTTCCTCATTTCTGCAGCATGGGACAGAATATCCCACAACCTCCTCTTTCCCAGGACAAACACACTCAATCTGATCAGTTTCACAACAGTCCCGACACATGATATTCCATTCAGCCCCTGGACAGTCTTCATTGATTAGAGTATATCCTGTGAAAATGGAGCAAAAAGGGCAGCAATTGTTAATATTTCTGTTAAATTTGGTGGTCATTTATGCTGTTAATTAAACAATACACAAATGAAACTATTACAGATGTTAGGCTACTGAATACAAGGTGGATGAAGAGAAATCATTTTCACTGATGGGAAATCCATAAGGGAGTGGAAACTTAAAATTGAAGTTAAACCATTCAAAAGTGAAATTTTGGACCACCTTTTCACACAAAAGGGGATGGAATTTGAAACCATCTCCCCCAGAAAACTGTAGATGTTGGGTCAATTAAAATTTTCAAAACTTTTCAAAAATTTTCATTGCACAGGATTACCAAGATATTGAGCAAATATGGTAAGTTGAGTTACTGATTAGTCGTGATCTAACTGATTGGCAGAAGCAACCCCAGGAGTTACATGACATTATTCCTGTTCTTGGGGTGACAAAAACGTGCTTTAGCTGGCAATTACTGACAATTTACATCATAAGAGTGAACAACAAAGTGAATCTGAATTAAGCTTCAACTGATCAAGTAAGAGTAAAATCTTTTTATGTACATCGATAACCTATCAGCGTCCTATGTATCTAATCTGGTGGCCCATACTAATGCTTGATAACCAGTGAAAAGGAAGAAAAAAAGGTATGAATTTATAAAGTGCATTTCACGTTCACAACCTCAGGAAAGTGCATTACATTCAATGGATTCTGTGATAGAAAGGCAAGCTTTTGAAAACTTGTAATTGAAATGATTAAAAAGTCTGCACCTCTACTTTCTACCTTCATGAACCAGAATAGCTAAAGTTAACATATTGGTCTGGACTTAGTCACATAATGGCCTGACACAGATAACAAAATAGATTTTCTTCACAAAAGAACCAAAGCGAATTAGTGAGGATTTCATCACAATCTGACAAATCTATGATTTTTTTTCTGGTACCCACTTTACATTTAAAGACTTTTTATACTGAATTTAAATTCACAAGTTTCCATTGTTGGATTTGAAGCAACATTCTCTGGATTGTTAGATCAGTTTTTGGATTACAAATTCAGTGAATTACTAATAAATTATTGTATCTTTTGCTACCCTGTGATAATAATGCCAGAAAATAAACATGCCAGAAATCTTGGAGTGGGCACAGGCCTTCAAATGCTGCCATTGCATCCATTTAAGATGAAAGATAGTTTACAATGTTGGTCCAGTTGTGAACAAACCTATAAAGACTTACCCCATTCATGCCTATGACCCAAACCACCAACCTCACCCAACTGCCTCACACCCCCACATTTCAATTGCTGCAACTTAGATGAAGTGCAGATGCTTTCCGATCACTCCCAAACAGCACATACAAAGTTTTGTTTGATATGAAGACAAAATTTGTTACAAACTAAATTGAAGTTTGGTCAGAACCCAATCAACCATTTGGAAGAAGGATTCTTGAACAGAAAAACTAACTCTGCTTCTCTCTCCATGGATTCTGCCAGGCCTGCTGAGTATTTCCATTATTTGTAGTTTATATAAAATCCTGGATGATTTATGTTGTCAAGGGGTTATAACCAGCTATTCCAAAAACTATGGACTCTGGAAATCCTCCGTGGCAATGACTAGAAAATCTTCCATCTTCCACTTTGATACTATTCCAGCAGACAGTTCCAACACAGATGAAAAATGTCAAATGAGTTTCCCATAACTGTGGCTTAGGGAGAAGCATATATGCAGCAATGAGCATCTGTGAGACAAGTCAGTATGAATTCACAATTAACTGATAGTAACCTGATGAATTACACATACACTCTCAGAATGGATGCCGTACACTATTTTCAAGACTCACTGTTACCCCATCCAATATTCATGGCGATCAGAGGCAAAGCTGACTGAAATCCTGACCCAATATTTATTGTAACTTCAACCAATATTTTAATTATACTTTAATCTAACATTCACTTTGGCTTCAGGCTATATGCACTGTAGCCACTTCACCAAATACATACTTTAACCATAAGCAATATTCACTACAGCATCAAAAAATAATTAATTTAACCACTACAATTGCCCTCAATGTCCATGGCGGCTACCCCCAATACCGACTGCAACCACACCCCATACACTGTAACCACACGCCAAACACACTATCCATACCCCATACACACTGTAACCATATCCAATGTTGATTTTAAGTGCATCCAAATTTCACTGTAACCACACATAATTCTCATTGTAACCACACCCAAAACTCATTGTAACCACACCCAATTCCCACTGTAACTACACCCCAGTAAGTGTCTGCTGGAATAGAACCTTACCAAAAACTGACTGAAATTTATAGAGGCTGATTTGTGCTCAGCCTACATCAGGACGTTCAGTTTATTGCAGTTAAGCAGCCTGGAGGGAATTTTGATTATAGAGCTAGAGAAGACTACAGAGCTAGATAACAGCAAGGTCATGGAGGGATTTTAATATAAGGATGAAAATTTGAAAATGTGCACATGTTCGGACTGGGAGCCAATCAAGTCTGCAATTATAAGGCTAACAAGTCAATGAGACTAGTCTCAAGCTAGAGGAAGGACATAGGGTTTTGGGCGAGCTCAAGTTTCCTCACATAGCCTTTGTTTGCACTTTACAGTACCAAAGGCACAGGTGAAATTTCCAAGTCAAATCCTTTAATGTTAATATGATGCTATCATATCTTTTTTTTACTGTATAAGAAACAAAACAACCAATCACATAAAGATTGTGTAAACATGCTATGGTTCATCTACTAAGTCTGGGCACATGAGAACAGTTATATGTAAGTATAAAGCTTTAAGACATCAGAACTGTGTTATGCACTCTGCTCTAAGCAAAAGTGCAACTAAGACTGAGTCACATGATGTATTTCTCTTCCAGTGATGTCATGTTGATAGCCCTTCAAACACTAACTTCCAGGTAGAATGACAGGCATATGTTGGGAAGGAAACTTCACACACATATGAAATGGGCAACAATTTTGCAATGTAGCGCCATTGTATTAACATTAATGGACTAGAGTAGCACTTCCAAATGCTAATTTCATCTACTCCATTAGAAAATGCAAAGTATCACCTGCTTGGGTCATTATCGAACCAGTCTAGCCAAATATGTTGAGTAGATGAATATATTTATTTTTTGGCTGCCACTGCAGCAATGTTAGGTCAAATACTAGTAAAACCCTTATTCGTTCCTGGCACAGTCCACTTCAGCCTCATAATGGCACCTACAGTTACCTACAAACCCTATCTGGGTGCTCCTAGCAGGAATTCCTGACAATCTAGCTAAATCTAGGCTCCAGAACTGCTTGTGAAACATAAGGAGACACATAAAAGAACAGGATGAAAAATCAGCAGATTTGCTTTCAACCTGTTTCTCTCCCCTGGTGTCCAAATTATATTAAATAGTTATATCATCTTTCAGAAATTTGAGAGACCTGAAAGTGCCTAATGAAGTACTTTTGAAGCACAGTTGTAATTTAGCAGCCAATATGACAACAGCAAGATTCCAAAAGCAGTAATCCCATAACAAAGAGCTTCTGGATTTTGACTCAGCTGCAGTGAAGGGACAACAATTTATTTCCAAGGCAGGATGATGAGTGATTTGAAGGGGAACATTCCCAGGTATCTGCTGCCCTTGCCTTTCTAAATGGTAGCAGTGGCGCGTTTGGAGGGTGCTGCTTGAGGAGGTTTGATGAGATCCTATAGTGCATCTTGTAAATGGTACACATAGCTACCATTGTTCATTGATGGTGGAGGGAGTGAATGTTTGTGGAAGGAATGCCAAATAGGCTGATTTGCCCTGGATGGTGTCAAGTTTCCTGTGTGTTGTTGGAGCTGGACTCATCCAGGTAAGGGGAACATATTCCAGCACACAAGTACCTTGTAGAAGATAGATAGACTCTCAGAAATCAGTAACTGAACTACTTACCATAGGATTCCCAGACTCTGACCTGTTCTTGTAGCCATAGTATTTATATGGTTAGTCCTTTGGCAGGTGACCTCTGGTCATGGGTAAGCCCCAAGATGCAGCTCTCTGGGACAGAGTGTTTGGAAGTGCTGGTGGCTGAGTGTGAATTTTTCAATTTGCTTTTTTTTTTCTCTGTTTTAGAGTGCTTTTTGCTGCTGTAGTTAGGTGTGGGGTTAGCTGGGAAGGGAACCAGGGAGTATAAAAAGAAAGTGGCAGTAGACAGCGGGCAGGGGAGTGAGTAGGGAAGCAGAGTGAGATATAAGGGCTTTGGCTCATGAGGCTTGGGCGAGAGCAGGCTTAGGCACAGTGTGCTACTGGCTTTCCAGTTGCACTCACACCTCCAAAGGTGTTCGTGACAATGGCAGGGATTAAGGGAAGATGCATCACCTGTGTACGGTGTCATATGTGGGAGTTCCTGGAGGCGCGACCTCTCCCGAAAGTCCACACATGCATCAAGTGTTTGGAGCTGCAGCGTCTGAGGGCTTGGGTCAAGCAACTTGAGAGGCGATTGGAAGATGCATTTTCAGTCAGGGAGAGCAATCATGGAAGGGAGGCAGAGTAAGGTGGCAGACCCAGAGCCTAAGTGGGGGAAAACTTGACCCTTACAGTGAATTACTGTCAGGAAGGTGAAAAAGGAGAGGGGAGGCAGTCCAAAAACGTCCCCAGCAGCAGGCCCCCAAAATATTGAGAGCGGAGGGGTAAAAAAGGTAAGGCAGGAAGACCAGAGTACCTCAAAGGGGAGGAAAGGGGTGAGAAGGGAGATAGTGCTGGGGGATGGGAGGGTTAAAGGAATAGATAGGCGCTTCTGTGATCCAAGGCAGGACTCCAGGATGGTAATTTGCTTCCCTAGAGCAGGGGTGCAAGATGTGTCTGACAGGGTAGAGGGCATTTTGAAGGGTGAGGGGACCCAGGCGGATGTGATTATTTACGTAGGAGAGAAGGATGTAGGAAGGAAGAGCAGGGAGTATATACAAAGGCAGTTCAGGGAATTGGGGTTAGGCTGAAGAGCAGGGCCACCAGGGTAGCGATCTCAGGACTGCTTGCAGGGCCAGGTAATAGCAGAGCCAGGAGAAATGAGGTCCTACAGTTCAATGCATGGCTGAAGGACTGGTGCAGGGCAGAGGGTTTCATATTTGTGGATAACTAGGAAGTCTTTGTGAAAGAAGGGCACCTGTATAGAAGCGACGCGGAACACTTAAATGGGAAGGGCGTGAATATCTTAGCTGGGAGGTTAGCTGGAGTGTTTCGGCAGGATTTAAACTAATATGGAGGGGGGGAGGGGCTGAGACCGATAGCTCGGTAGAGAGCGAGATGGGAGATAGTATAAGCTTGGATGAGAAGAAATACACTAGGGAGAAGGAGGTTCCGAGTGGGCTTGGAGGTCTGGAGTGCGTTTGTTTCAATGTGAGGAGCGTAACAGGAAAAATGGATGAACTTAGGGCTTTCATGTTTGCGAGGAACTTAGATGTGGTTGCGGTGACAGAGACGTGGTTAAAGGAAGGGGAGCAGTGGCAACTGAATATTTCTGGGTCTAAGTGTTTCAGGCGTGACAGAGGAGGGTCCAGAAGAGGTGGAGGAGTGGCGTTGTTAGTTAGGGAGAGCATCATAGCGGTGCAGAGGGAGGACGATACAGAGGAATTAGGAGTGGAGTCGCTGTGGGTGGAGTTGAGGAATAGAAAGGGGGCAATTACTATGCTAGGGGTATATTATAGACCACCCAACAGCCTGCAGGTAGTTGAAGAAGGCATATGTGAAGATATTTTGGATAGGTGCATAAAGAACAGAGTTGTTATAGTGGGAGATTTTAATCTCCCTAGGGTGGATTGGAAGGTACCTAAAGCTGGGGGCTTGGATGGGCAGGAAGTTGTAAAATGTGTACTGGAAGGATCGTTGGAGCAGTATGTGGCTAGCCCGACTAGAGAAGGGGCTATATAGGATTTAGTTCTGAGTAATAAGCTAGGGGAGGTAGTTGATGTTGTAGTAGGGTAACATGTGGCTAACAGTGACCACAATTCTGTCTACTTTAGGATACAGATAGAAAAGGATGCTTGTTGCCCTAGGGGCAGGGTGCTGAATTGGGGGAAGGCTAACTACGGTTGGATTAGGCAGGAACTTATGGAAACTGATTGGGAACGGTTGTTCGAGGGTAAGTCCACACTAGGCATGTGGGACTCTTTCAAGGGAATACCGAAAATGTTGCAAGAAAGATAATGTGCCTGCTGAGAGGAAAGATGGGAAAGGTAGGATTAGACAGCTGTGGATTACTAAGGATATTGAGGACTTGGTTAGGAAGAAAAAAGAGGCGTAAGATAGGTCAAAGCAGCTGGGAACGGAGACAGCGTTGGAGAAATATAGAGAGAGTAGGAGGGAGCTCAAACAGGGAGTTAGAAGGGCAAAAAGGGGGCATGAAATGATTTTGGCAGATAGGATTAAGGAAAATCCAAAGGCTTTTTACTCCTATGTTAGGAATAAAAGGGTGGTTAGAGGAAAAATCGGACCTCTTAGGGACAGAGGAGGGGAACTGTGCTTAGGGTCCAAGAGAATGGCGGAGATCCTGAATGAATACTTTGAGTCGGTATTCAAGAAGGGGAGGGGCTCGTTGACAGCTCCTGTCTCTGAGGGAGCTGTAGACCAGTTGAGAGAAATATCCATACCGAGGGAGGAAGTGTTAGAACTTCCAGGTAGCATTAAAACTGATAAATCTCCGGGGCCTGGTGGCATTTATCCCAGGCTGCTTAGGGAGGTGCGAGGTGAAATTGCTGGGCCTCTGACGCAAATCTTTGTCTCTTCTTTGAACACAGGTGAGGTCAGTAAAGTTTGACAACACCATTTTTAAATCCAACCGATTTATTTGATAGTAAATCTGCGAGCTTTCAGCCTTTGTGACCTTCATCAGGTGAATGAGGTGTTCTGGTCTCCAAAGGCACACATATCAGCACAGTTTACAGATTGCTGATTAGAATGCGAATCCTTATACCTAACCTGCTATTCAAGTCTTAAAGTGGCTAACAGCAGAGGTTAGAGAGATGTGTATTGTCTCCAGACAGCACAGTCAGTGAGGTTTTTTGCTAACAGGCAAGTCATGGGGGTTACAGATAGTGTGACATGAAGCCAAGATCCCTGTTAAGACCGTCCTCGTGTGTGGAACTTGGCAATCAGTCTCTGCTCAGCGACTCTGTGCTGTCGTGTGTTGTGAAGGCCCCCTTGAAGAACATTTACCCGAAGGTCGGAGGCCGAATGCCCGTGACTGCTGACATGTTCGCCCACAGGAAGAGAACTGTTTTGCCTGGTGATTGTTGAGCGATGTTCATTCATCCGCTGTCATAGTGTCTGCATGGTCTCACCAACACTACCACAGGGAGGTCCATTGTCAACTTGTCAGACTACACACTTCAATCAGAGGAAATCAAAGTTCTCAGCCGAGGGCTCAATTTCTGTCCCACCACCAAAATGGACCCTATCAGTCTCGCAGTGGACACAGAGGAATTCATCAGGCGAATGAGGCTGCGTGAGTTCTTCCACAAACCCCAAGAGGCCAGTAGCGAACTCAATGAGACAGCTAATGAAGCAGAACAGCTGACAGAGGGATCCACAGTGCAGCAACCGAAGAGGAAGGAATCCAATTGGACTCCTCCAGAAGGCCGCTGCCCCCGACTGGACATATATGCCCAAGCCATCAGGAGGTGCATGAACACCAGATTCATCAACCACACTTACAAGACAGTCCCGAACATCACCCAAGCACAAAGCAAGGCCATCTGTGCTCTCAAGACCAACCGCAACATTGTCATCAAACCAGCAGACAAAGGAGGCCATCGTACTGAACAGAACGGACTATTGTGAAGAAGTGTACCGACAACTAAACAATGAGAAACACTACAGACAGTTACCAGCAGAACTGACCAAAGAACACACTCATCAACTCAACACTCTGATCAAAACTTTTGATCCGGACCTTCAGAACACCCTCCGGGCTCTCATTCCATGTACTCCCCGCATTGGAGATCTCTACTGCCTCCCAAAGATACACAAGGCAAACATACCCGGCCATCCCATCGTATCGAACAATTGGACCCTGTGTGAGAACATCTCCAGCTATATCGAGGGCATCCTGAAACCCATTGTACAAAGAACCCCCAGCTTTTGTCTTGACACTACGGAATTCCTACAGAAACTCAGCACACATGGAGCAGTTGAACCAGGGACACTCCTTGTCACAATGGATGTCTCGGCACTCTACACCAACGTCCCCCACGACGATGGTATTGCTGCAACGGCCTCAGCACTCAATGCCAACAATTGCCAGTTTCCGGATGCAATTTTACAACTCATCCACTTCATCTTGGACCACAATGTCTTCACCTTCAACAATCAGCTTTTCATCCAGACACACGGAAATGCCCTGCAGACTAAATTCACACCTCAATATGCCAACATCTTCATGCACAGGTTCGAACAAGACTTCTTCACCACACGGGATCTTCAACCGAGGCTATATACTAGATACATTGATGACATTTTTTTCCTTTGGACTCATGGTGAACAATCATTGAAACAACTGTATGATGATATCAACAAGTTCCATCCCACCATCAGACTCACCATGGACTATTCTCCAGAATCAGCTGCACTCTTGGACACACGCATCTCCATCAAGGACGGTCACCTCCGCACCTCTCTGTACCGCAAGCCGACAGACAATCTCACAATGCTCCACTTCTCCAGCTTCCACCCTAGACACGTTAAAGAAGCCATTCCCTATGGACAAGCCCTCCAGATACACAGAATTTGCTCAGATGAGGAGGATCGTGCTGACACCTCCAGACGCTGAAAGATGCCCTCGTGAGAACAGGATATAGTGCTCGACTGATCGATCGACAGTTCCGACATGCCACAACGATAAACCACACTGATCTCCTCAGAAGACAAACACGGGACACGGTGGACAGAGTACCCTTTGTGGCCCAGTACTTCCCCGGAGCGGAGAAGCTACGACATCTTATCCGGAGTCTTCAACGTATCATTGATGACGATGAACATCTCGCTAGGGCCATCCCCACCCCACCACTTCTTGCTTTCAGACAACCGCGCAACCTCAAACAGATCATTGTTCGCAGCAAACTACCCAACCTTCAGGAGAACAGGGACCACAATACCACACAACCCCGCCACAGCAACCTCTGCAAGACATGCCGGATAATTGACATGGACGACATCAAACGTGAGAATACCATTCACCAGGTACACAGTACATACTCTTGCAACTCCGCCAACGTTGTCTACCTAATACGTTGCAAGAAAGGATGTCCCGAAGCATGGTACATTGGGGAGATCATGCAGACACTGCGACAGTGGATGAATGAACATCACTCAACAATCACCAGGCAAAACAGTTCCCTTCCTGTAGGGGAACACTTCAGCAGTCATGGGCATTCGGCCTCCGACCTTCGGGTAAATGTTCTTCAAGGGGACCTTCACGACACACAACAGCGCAGAGTCGCTGAGCAGAGACTGATTGCCAAGTTCCACACACTAGGACGGTCTTAACAGGGATCTTGGCTTCACGTCACACTATCTGTAATCCCCATGACTTGCCTGGGTTAGCAAAAAACCTCACTTACTGTGCTGTCTGGAGACAATGCATATCTCTCTAATCTCTGCTGTTAGCCACTTTAAGACTTGAATAGCAGGTTAGGTGTAAGGATTCGCATTCTAATCAGCAATCTGTAAACCGTCTGTGCTGATATGTGCGCTTTTGGAGACCAGAACACCTCATTCGCCTGACGAAGGCCACAAAGGCCGAAAGCTCGCAGATTTACTATCAAATAAATCGGTTGGATTTAAAATTGGTGTTGTCAAACTTTACTGAGTTTACCTCAGTCCAACGCCGGTATCTCTACATCACAGGTGAGGTCCCAGAGGACTGGAGAATAGCTAATGTTGTACCATTGTTTAAAAAGGGTAGTAGTGATAACCCTGGAAATTATAGGCCGGTGAGTTTGACGTCAGTGGTAAGGAAGCTGTTGGAGGGGATTCTTAGAGATAGGATGTATAGGCACTTAGAGCATTGCAATCTGATTCCGGTTATGCAGCATGGCTTTGTTAAGGGGAGGTCGTGCCTTACAAATCTGGTAGAATTTTTTGAGGAGGTGACGAAAACGGTCGACAAAGGGCGAGCCGTTGATGTCGTCTATATGGATTTCAGTAAGGCGTTTGACAAAGTCCCTCATGGGACGTTAGTTGAGAAGGTCAAGGCTCATGGGATACAAGGACAGGTAGCTAGATGGATAAGTAACTGGCTTAGTAATAGGAGACAGAGAGTAATAGTGGAAGCATGTTTTTCTAGCTGGAGGTCAGTCACTAGTGGTGTGCCGCAGGGCTCGGTACTGGGACCTCTTCTATTTGTAATATATATAAATGGCTTGGAAGAGGGAGTAAGTGGAGTGATCAGCAAGTTTGCAGACGATACAAAGATGGCTGGACTTGCGGATAGTGAGGAGCATTGTCAGGCAATGCAGCAGGACATAGACAGGCTGGTAGCTTGGGCAGATAGATGGCAGATGGAATTCAATCCTGATAAATGCAAGGTGATGCTTTTCGAGAGAAAGAATGTAGCGGGGAGGTATATGATAAAGGGTAGACCTATTAAGAGTATAGAAACGCAGAGGGACCTGTGGGTGCAGGTGCACAAGTCTCTGAAGATAGCAGAGCAGGTGGAGAAGGTTGTGAAGAAAGCATATGGTATGCTAGCCTTTATAGGAAGGGGTATAGAGTATAACAGCTGGCCTTTAATGTTGCAGTTGTATCAAACGTTGGTTAGACCTCATTTGGAATACTGCGTCCAGTTCTGGTCGCCTTACTACTGGAAGGACGTGGGGACTCTGGAGAGAGTGCAGAGGAGGTTTACCAGGATACTGCCTGGTACGGAAGGTCTGAGTTACGAGGGGAGGTTAGGCAAATTGGGACTGTTTTCCTTAGAAAGACGTAGACTTAGAGGAGATCTGATAGAGATGTACAAGATTGAGGGGTATAGATAGAGTAAACAGGGTTAAGCTTTTTCCTAGGATGGACTCAAATAGCACACGGGGTCACGGGCTTAGGGTGAGGAGGGAGTAAGGTATAATTTGGATGGTAGAAGGAGCTTTTTTCATACAGAGGATGGTGGGGGTATAGAATGCGCTGCCAAGTAAAGTTGTGGAGGCAGGTACTCTGGAGTTATTTAAGAAATACTTAGATGGGCACATGAACAGAATGGGAATGGAGGGGTATGGAAAACTGATTTAAAATAGGGATCATGAGCCTTGGGAGTCCCTGGGAAGTGTGTAAATAGATGATGATATCGATGTACTTGTTTTTATCCTACAGATGCTTGGTCCACCTTGTTGTCTAACGAGGGGCACACACGCGATGGGTCATGAGAGGGCTGCTCTTGGATTTTTTTGAGATTATCCTAGTGCTTCACGTCGTTAGTGTACGCTTGACCTGGACCATTTGATGGGCAACACGACAGCTCAGTGACTGTCACTGTGCTGTGCAGATACATGGATTTGGGCCAGTGTCTGTGGGGGTTTGCACATTCTCCCTGTGCTTGCGTGGGTTTTCTCAGGGTGCTTCGGTTTCCTCCCACATCCCAAAGACGTGCTCTTAGGCTAATTGGCAAAACAAATTCTCCCTAAATTGTCTCAAATTTGGTTTTTAATCCATAGATCTACAAACATAAACAGGGATCACGGGTAGAGGTGGGAACATTGGGGTGGCGGCACGGCCTCATTGGGCCTGTTTCCTGTGCTGTTTTGTTCTTTGTAATGTTGAAGTCATTGAATGTAAAGGGGTTACATTCTTTCTTGTTGAACATAATCATTGCCTGACCCTTGTCTGGTGTAAATATTACTTGCTCCTTGTCAGCCCAAGCCTTGGTATTGTCCACATCTTGCTGTATTTTGGCACAGACTGCTACTACAATCGGAGGAATAGCAAATGATGTTGAACATTGTGCAGTCATCAGCGAACATCCCCACTTTTGACCTTGTGATGAAAGGGAAGTCGTTGATAAAGAAGTTAAGATGCTTGGGTCTAGAGTACTATCCTGAGAAACTAATATCCTAGAACTGTGATGATTGTTCTCCAAAAACCACAACCATTTTCCTTTATGCCAGGTATGGTTCCAATCTGCGGAGGATTTTACTTGATTCTCATTGACTATTTTTGCTACAGTTCCTGAACAGCACAGTCACTCAAATGCTGCCTTGATGTCAACAACAGTCGCCTCCACTTCACCTATGGAATTCAGCTGTTTTCTCCACATTTGCTTCAAGGCTATAATGAGATCAGGATTTGGTGACCCTGGTGGAACCCAAACTGAGTATCAGTGAGGATGTTATTGCCAGAGTACTGGATAGCGGAGAATCCTCTGAGGCATTCCCAGTCACTAATGGTGTCAAACAGGGCTGTGTGCTCACATCCACACTGTTCAGCATGATGTTTACTGCCATGCTGAATGATGCTTCCACGACAGTGTTGTTGGAATCAACCTCAAGTACAGAGTGGATGGAAAGCTTTTCAACCTAAGGAGACTTAAGCTATTACCGAAGTGAAAGAGACTGTTCTGAGAGATTTCCTCTTTGCTGATGACTATGCCTGCGTGCTGGCTCACAGCCAGAGATACAAGTCAGTATGGGCAAATTTTCCACGGCTTTTGACAACTTTGGACTCACCGTCAACATTAAAAAAACCAAAGTCATGCACCAGCCTGCTCCTCATGCACCATACACAGAATCTATAATCACAAAGGACAGAAATTACAGGTAGTGGACTAGTTCAGTTATCTTGGCAGCACCGTCTCCCAAGCAGTGACCATTGATACAAAAGTTAACTGCAGAATAGCAAAGGAAGGTTCTGCTTTTGGTAGACTGCCGTCCACTGTATGGGAATGTCGAAGAATCAGCCCAGCAACAAAACTGAAGGTCTACAACGCTGTGGTACTCACTACCTTTCACAGGCATACAGGAGGATGGACTGTGTATCGAAGGCATGAAAGACAGCTCAATCATTTCCACATGACTTGTCTTCGCAGAATATTATGCACCCAATGGTAAGACAAAGTACCAGACATGAAGTTCTCTCTAGAGCAATTCTACCTACTTGCTTATGAGAGCGCAGACCCAGTGGGCGGGTCATGTCATCTGTATGTCAGATGAGCGCTTACTCAAGCAGCTCCTTTTTGGGGAACTCTCTGCTGGAAGACACTTGCCTGGAGGGCAGAAGAAATGATTCAAAGACATACTCAAGGCCTCCCTGAAGTTGCTTGACATTGATATGACCACCTGGGAAATGCTGGCACAAAACCACCCTACCTCACTGTTCTCCGGAGCTGTGATTTTGAAGAGTGGCTGCTTGCTGGTGAGACTATTGAAGTTTGAAATCTTTCTTTAATCAATAGGTTTAGGTCGCGGGGGTTTTTTGTTTATTTTGGCACTCCGTAGCAGGAGATAGGCGTGGGGGCTGCTGGGAAGGAAGCGCAGGACTATATAAACAAGGCCAAGGTAGACAGTGGGCAGCGTCGGGAGCGGGCAGTGGAGTGAGGTGGGGAGCAGAGTGAGAGCTGTAAGGGCTTACGCTCACTGGGCTTGAGCGAGCGCAGGCTTGGACGTGGTAAGTGGCTGGACTCCTGTCCCACCCAAACTCTAAGGCCCATACCTCTAAAGGGGGTGTATAAAATGTCAGGGTCCATGATAAAACGCGTCCGCTGTGTTCGCTGCCATATGTGGACATTCTTGGAGGCAGCACGTCTCCCGAAAGCCCACATATGCACAAAGTGTTTGGAATTGCAACGAATGAGGGCTAGGGTGAGGCAGTTGGAGCTGAGACTGGAGGATATGTTTATAGTCAGAGAGAACGAGGGGCTAATGAACAGGGACCATAGTCCAGAAGGGACCCCAGGACCTATGAGGAGGGATGGGTGGGTAACAGATAGGAAGTTGAAAAAGAAAAGGAGTCACGGCACTAAGATCACCCCAGAGGAGGCATCCCAGAACATCAAGGGTAGGGCAACAGCTGAGGTAGAGAGGGCAAGGGAGGGGGATCTGAATACCCCAAAGGACAGTAGGAGTGAGGGATGTGAGATAGTGGTGGGGGATGGGAAGGGTCAAGGGGATCGACAGGCGGTTCTGTGGGCAAAAGCGGGACTCCAGGATGGTAGTCTGCCTCCCTGGAGCAGGGGTCCAGGATGTTATGGAGAGGGTAGAGGGAATTTTGAAGGGTGGAGGAGCTAAGGCTGATGTAATAGTCCACGTGGGAGAGAAGGATGTAGGAACAAAGTGCAGGGGGGACATACGTAGGCAGTTCAGGGAGTTGGGGGCTCGGCTGAAGTGTAGGGCCTCCAGGGTGGCATTCTCTGGGTTGTTGCCGAGGCCTGGGAACGACAGGGTTAGGAACAACGAGGTGCTCCAACTGAATGCGTGGTTGAGGGATTGGTGTAGGGCGGAGAGATTCAGATTCTTAGACCATTGGGAAGTCTTCAGGAGGGAGGGGCATCTATACAAGAGGGACGGGGAACAGTTGTCTGGGAAGGGCACTCATATTTTAGCTGGGAGGTTAGCTGGAGTGTTTCGGCAGGGTTTAAACTAATATGGAGGGGGGGGTGGGGAGATAGAGGGAACTGGGAGTGAGAGAGAGATGGGCGACAGGGTAATTCCGGAGAGTAGGAGGGAGGATCAGAGAGTGCCTGAGGGCCTTCAGTGCATGTGTTTTAATGCGAGGAGTGTGACTGGCAAAACAGATGAACTGAAGGCAATAATGTTCGAGAGGAAGTTAGAAGTGGTGGCGGTGACCGAGACGTGGCTAAAGGAAGGGCAGGACTGGCAATTGAATATTCTGGGGTATAAGTGTTTTAGGCATGATAGAGGTGGTTTGAGGAGAGGAGGGGGAGTGGAGTTATTAGTTAAGGATCACATCATAGCAGTGCAGAAGGAGGGTGGTATGGCTGAGTTAGGAATTGAGTCTCTATGGGTGGAGTTGAGGAATAGGAAGGGAGAGGTTACTATGTTGGGTGTGTACTACAGACCGCCCAACAGTCCGCGTGCCATGGAAGAAGGGATATGTAAGGAAATTTTAGATAAGTGTAGGAAGAATAGAGTAGTTGTAATGGGAGATTTCAATTTCCCTGGGGTAGATTGGAAGGTGCCGAGAGCGGAAGGTGCGGACGGGGAGGAATTTGTACAGTGTGTTTTAGAAGGGTCCTTGGAGCAGTATGTGGATAGCCCGACTAGAGAGGGGGCTATACTGGATCTGGTTCTGGGAATGAGCCAGGGCAGGTGGTTGACGTTGTAGTAGGAGAGCATGTGTCTAATAGTGACCACAACTCTGTCTGCTTTAGGGTATTAATGGAAAAAGATGAAGCCTGCCCTAAGGGGAGGTGTTAAACTGGGGGAGGGCTAGATACAGCCGGATTAGGCAGGATCTTAGGGATACCGACTGGGATAAGCTGTTCGAGGGTAGGTCGACACTGCACACGTGGGAGTCTTTCAAGGGAAAACTAAAATTTTTGCAGGAAAGACACGTGCCGGTAAGGAGGAAGGATGGGAAAGGTAGGATTAGAGAACTGTGGGTTACTAGGGATGTTGAGGACTTGGTCAGGAAGAAGCGGGAGGCGTACATTAGATCCAGGCAACTGGGGACAGAGGCAGCACTGGA
The DNA here is from genome assembly GCA_024679065.1 of Sphyrna mokarran. NCBI lineage: Eukaryota > Metazoa > Chordata > Chondrichthyes > Carcharhiniformes > Carcharhinidae > Sphyrna > Sphyrna mokarran. The sequence goes on from JAGIQG010000008.1 coordinate 68,842,688, forward strand.
AAAATATAGAGAGTGTAGACGGGATCTTAAAAGGGGTGTCAGAAAGGCAAAAAGGGGCCACGAAATGGCTTTGGCAGGTATGATTAAGGAAAATCCTAAGGCATTTTACTCCTATGTAAGGAGCAAAAGGATGGTTAGAGGGAAGATTGGACCTCTCAGGGACAGAGGAGGGGATCTATGCTTAGAGCCTGAAGGGATGGGGGAGATCCTGAATGAATAATTTGCGTCGGTATTCACACGAGAGAGGGGCCTGATGTCTGATGCCGGCTTTGAGGATTTTGAGGACCCGTTAAAGGAAATAATCATTACGAGGGAAGAAGTGTTGGGGCTTTTAGGTAGCATAAAGACTTATAAAGCCCCGGGGCCTGATGGTATTTATCCCAGGCTGCTAAGGGAGGTGAGAGATGACATTGCTGGGCCTCTGACGCAAATCTTTGTCTCTTCTTTGGACACAGGGGAGGTCCCAGAGGACTGGCGGATTGCAAATGTAGTACCGTTGTTTAAAAAAGGGTCAGAGGGATAACCCAGGGAACTATAGGCCGGTGAACTTGACTTCAGTTATAGGTAAGCTAATGGAGAGGATTCTCAGGGACAGGATGTATGAGCATCTGGAGCGCTGCGATCTGATCAGGGATACGCAGCATGGCATCGTTAAGGGAAGGTCATGCCTTACGAATCTAGTGGAATTTTTTGAAGAGGTGACAAAAATGGTTGATGAAGGACAAGCCGTTGATGTCGTCTATATGGATTTCAGTAAGGCGTTTGATAAGGTCCCTCATGGTAGGCTGATAGAAAAGGTGAAGGCGCATGGTATACAGGGCCAGGTATGGAGATGGGTAGAGAACTGGCTAGGGAGGAGGAGACAGCGGGTAGTAGTGGAAGGCTCTTCTTCCAACTGGAGGTCTGTCACTAGTGGTGTGCCACAGGGCTCTGTACTAGGACCCCTTCTATTTGTGGTGTATATAAATGACTTGGAAGAGGGGGTAGGTGGTGTGATCAGCAAATTTGCTGATGACACTAAGATGATTGGATTGGCGGGTACCGAGGAGCAGTGCCTGGCAATACAACATGACATAGATAGGCTGGTAGATTGGGCAGATAGATGGCAAATGGAATTTAATCCGGATAAATGTGAGGTGATGCATTTTGGCCGGAATACTGTAGAGGGGAGTTATAGGATAAAAGATAAAACTATCCGGAGTACAGAGATGCAGAGAGACCTGGGGGTGCAAGTTCACAAGTCTCTGAAGGTGTCAGTACAGGTGGAGAATGTGGTAAAAAAAGCATATGGTATGTTAGCCTTCAAAGGAAGGGGTATAGAATACAAGAGTAGAAGTCTGATGTTGCAGGTGTATAGAACTTTGGTTAGGCCTCATCTGGAGTACTGCGTCTAGTTCTGGTCACCGTACTACAGGAAGGATGTAGAGGCCCTGGAGAGAGTGCAGAGGAGATTTACCAGGATGCTGCCTGGTATGGAAGGGCTGTCTTATGAGGAAAGATTGAAAACACTGGGGTTGTTTTCCCTTGAAAGACGTCAGCTGAGAGGGGATCTTTTAGAGGTATATAAGATTATGAAGGGTATAGATAGAGTAAATGGTGGTAAGCTTTTTCCACCATTAGAAATGGATAGAACGAGGGGTCACGGGCTCAGGGTGAGGGGGCTATGTATAAGACGAATATTAGAGGCCAGTTTTTCACACAAAGGGTAGTGGGGGTGTGGAATGCACTGCCGAGTAAGGTGGTGGGAGCAGGCATTCTAGGGTTGTTTAAGGGTCTCTTGGAAAGCCACATGAGCGGTCTGCAGATAGAGGGTTATAGCAGGACTGTTTGAATATCGGGAGGACCAAATAGTAGTAGACTATCTTTTAGTTTCGTCTCGGGAATGTCTTAGTTTTTTTTTAGCATGTTTAATTAAGTCTTATTTGTTTCCGCAGGCAATTAGGTCCTCCTTGTTGACCAACAAGGGGCATGCATGCGGCATGTCGTGCGAGAGCTGCTCTTGGAGGTTGCTTCAGGAGTTGCCTGGTGCTTCACGTCGTCAGTGTATGCTTAAACTGGACCATCTGATGGGCAACATGACAGCTCAGAGACTATCGCTGTTGTTGTGCTGACACATGGATTTGGGCCTGTGTCTGCGGGAGTTTGCGCGTTCTCCCCGTGGTTGCGTGGGTTTTCTCCGGGTGCTCCGGTTTCCTCCCACATCCCAAAAATGTGCTCTTAGGCTGACTGGGTAACAAATTGTCCCTATATTGGTCCCTATATGGGAATCTTCAACAATAGGCATAGCCTAAAGTCAAGGATACGTCATTAAGACGTTAGGACGGCGGCATGGGCTCGTTGGGCCGAAGGGCCTGTTTCCCGTGCTGTGTTGCTCTTTGTTCTTTGTTCTTTGTACCTGGCACTGCCTGATCCACAAGGGCTGTCAAGCTCGCGAAGCAAGGTGTATTGCTGAAGTACAGCTTAAGTGCGAGCTGCACAAGTCCAGGGCCACCAGCTCAAAATTATAGTGTCTATACAAGTCTGTCCAATACGTGCCAGGACATTCCATGCCCGAATTGGCCTGATCAGTCATCTTCAGACACACTACAACCAGCCTCAAAATGACTAATGGGGTCGAGGTCTCATTGATGATGATGGACAAACAACTGGTCTTATTCCCCTTTCTGTCTTTTGTTTTTATCTTTGCTTCCCCCTCTTTCCTGTGACCCCATGCAAAGATTCCCTTCCCCTTGCCATTTTAGTTCAAACTTTACCCAATCACTCTAGCAAATACTCCCCACTAGGACATATGTCCTGGTCCTGCTCAGGTGCACTGCACCCATTTTATACTGGTCACATCTCCTCCAGAGTCAGTCCCCACATCCCTTGAATTTGAAACCTTTCATTTTATATCATCTCTTCAGCCACATACTCATCTTATATGTTCTGCTATTTTTGCTCTGAGTAGCACATGGCATTAGCAGTAATCCTGAGATCACTATCTTTGAGGTACTAATTTTCAATTTCCCTTTTATTATCTATGTCATTTGGACAAATGTGTACCACAACCACTGGCTGTCACTCTCCCCCTCCAGAAGTCCTGGGGGCATTCTGAAATATCCTTGATTCTGGTTTACAGAAAAGTGGCCAAACAAAATTCCTGCATGGTCTTTGATTTTGATTTGATTTGAATTGTTTTTGTCACATGCATTGATATACAGTGAAAAGCATTATTTCTCGTGCGCTGCATAGACAAAGCATACATTCATAGAGAAGGAGAGAATACATAATATAGTACTACAGTCATAACTAGAGTATAGAGAAAAATCAAATTAATGCAAGGTAGATCCATCAAAAGTCTGTTGGCAGCTGAACCTCCAGGTAGTGGTGTTCCAATGTAGCTCACCACCACCTTAAGGGCAACTAGGGATGGGCAATAAATGTTGGCCAGCCAGCGACGCATATCTCCCATAAATAAACAAACAAACAAACAGCAACGCATATCTCCCATAAATAAACAAACAAACAAACCCTTCTAGATGATAGTGGTCATGGATTTGAAAGGTGCTGCCTAAGGATTTTTGGTGAATTTCTGCAGTGCATCTGGTAGGTAGTACGCATGGCTGCTACTGAGCATTGATGGTGCAGGGAGTGAGTGTTTGTGGATTTTAATTGTGATTTGATCTATTATTGTCACATGTATTAGTACATAGGGAAAAGTATTGTTTCTTGCACACTATATAGACAAAACATACTGTTCATACAGAAGGTAACGAGAGAATGCAAAATGTTGTGTTACAGTCATAGCTAGGGGAGAAAGATCAACTTAATGCAAGGTAGGTCCATTCAAAAGTCTGAATGCAGGGTAAAAGCTGTCTTGAGCCTCAAACTTTCGTATCTTTTTCCTAACAGAATGTGGTGGGCGAGAAAATATCTGGGATGCATGGGGATCCTTAATTATGCTGGCTGCTTTGCCGAGGCAGCAGGAATTGTAGATAGAATCACTGAATCGGAGGCTGGTTTGCATGATGGAATGGATTATATTTACAACCTTTTATATTTTCTTGCAGTCTTGGGCAGAGCAGGAACCATACCAAGCTGGGATACAACCAGAAAGAATGCTTTCTATGTTGCATCTTGCTTTGCCTTGTGGTCATTCATTCCCTCCTGCCTTTGGAGTCTTAGCCTGCAGTGTGATTAGCTCTTTATATATGTGACCAATGATATCTTCTACCCTTGTGGATGCTCCAGTGTCCCCAACGGTTCAGTTCCAAAACCTGGGCTTCAAGGAGCAGCAGTTGGAGACATTTCCTGCACACATGATGACCCTGGACATTGCAATGTTCCTAACTTCCCACATAGAGCAAAACCCGCACACCACAACTTTGAGCTCTCCAACCACAACTCAATTTTTTAAATTAAATGAATAGAAAATACTTAAAATCAAATGATATCAATTATTCTAGGGTCGTCTTCCCTGATCCTCATTACTACAGAATATAGCTCTTCCACAACTACCAAGATAAAGACCTTACAAACTACAAATCATAAAAGTAGTAAATATTTACCCAGTTATTTCCACTTGTCTCGCATCACCTTTGAATCAAGACCTTCAAACTCTAAGCAAGCACTCAGATTTCACAATGCACTCTCATGCTGTTTGCAATCTCTATCAAATTGCCCCTACCTAGATAGCATCTAGAGACCGTGAAAGGAGGTTGCAAAAGTGATGCAGGGCAAGTGGAAGCAGCTGATTGGATATTTATCAAATTGCTCCTGTCTAGGCAACATCTAAAGGCAATGGGATTCTTAACCACCAGCTGGAGACTAGTATTGCCTCCTCCTGGGATAGGCAACGGCATTATAAGCCAATCAGGTAGTTGAGAGGTCAGTGGACCTTTCACAGAGTAGAATCCTACGGGTGGAAAGACCCAGTCATCAAGTGCTGCCAGCCAGAGGTCCACATTCATTTGCTTAGCAGTGCCACCAAGGAGGTGGTGGCTGTTGTTGGGACATACATGTTCTGGAGGTCCAGGATTGTGGAGTGACCCAGGCCAGATGTAAATTGTGTGGGAGGGGTTTGTGAAGGATGGACAAGCTTATGAGGTCAGCAGCAAAGACAGGTGGTAAGCACCACAACCCCAATTCCTAATGCCTTTGAATGAGGGATCTCCCTGGGATATCATGAGAAATCAGCACAGGTTTGAATGTCATGCTCTCTGCGTAGCAACAGCCTGTCACCAGGTTAATACCAGTAGCATAGGGAAAATGTCCATTTAAGGGCCTCAAATGGCATCTGGAAGACTTAATTGGGGTGAGGTAGGAAAGTGGCGAGATTCTACCATTCCATCCAAAACTAAGGAAGACTAAGGAAATTTGGCATGTCAGCTACAACTCTCACCAATTTTTATAAATGCATTATAAAAAGCATTCTTTCTGGTTGTATCACAGCTTGGTAATGGCTCCAGCACTACCCAAGACTGCAAGGAACTACAAAAGGTTGTGAATGTAGCCCAAATCATCATGCAAACCAACCTTCCATCCACTGACTCTGTCTACACTTCCCACTGTGTCAGTAAAGCAGCCAGCATAATTAAGGACCCAATGTATCCCACCATCTTCTTCCATCAGGAAAAAGATACAAAAGTCTGAGGTCATGTCCCAACCAACTCAAGAACAACTTCTTCCCTAGTGCTGTCAGACTTTTGAATAGACTTACCTTGCACTAATTTGATCTCTCTTTACCCCTAGATATGACCGTAACACTACAATCTGCACTTTCCCATTGTCTTCTCTATGAATAGTATGCTTTGTCTGTATAGTAAGTAAGAAACAATACTTTTCACTGTAAGCTAATACGCACGACAATAATAAATCAAATCAAAATCAAATTATATGCATTCCCCTGCTTCAAACTCACATCAAAAAAGTACAAATTTCTGCCTGACTTTTACGTCAAATGTACTTTGTTACACATGTTTCGTGCTGCTAAGGAGAAATGAAAAATGGCTGATTGCCTTCTTTGAATCATTCTTAGATTTCAGTCAGTGACTTAATTGATGTTTATTCATTACTGCTGGGCTCAACAGTGCAGAGTATATTGTCACTGCTGAAATAACTATAAACACTAACTGCTCAGTTTTCTTCCCTAGCCACAACTCTAGACCATTCATTAATCATAGGCTCAGATACCAGTGTATTAATTTCATTTGCAGGGCAAAAAAAAATTCATGACATAAGCTGGTGTTTGAGGGGTATAGTTTAATGCAGATTAGTAAACATTTTGCAATGAGCTTTCTGGTCAAGGAACTGCTGCTAGAGTTAGGATGATGAATAAGTGCAGTGTAGGACAGTCACATCTGACATGAGGAATAGTAATTCAATGATTTGGTGAGCAGACAGGAAACAGAGAGTAGGGATAAATGGTATTTTTTACAGTGTCAGGTGATGACTCGTGAGCTCCTGCAGGTAGGGTTGGGATAGGACTGGTTAGGTCAGTTGGCGATAGCTAGTTAGAGATACCAAAGCATGGGATTAAATTCCAGCACCAGCTGAGGTTTCAACATTGCCTCTCTCCTGGGATATAGTGATCCTCAAGTTAAATCATCACCAGCCAATGGTCATCTGGAATAATGGCGACTTTACCTTTGCCTTACCCACAGAAATCAGTGCTTAGGCCCCAGCTATTCTCAACATACATCAATAATAAAGGAATCAATTCATTTCCAATGAAAACAAAATTGACTGGAAATTTTCCAAGTTTGCTGATGACACAAGTGGCGAGTGGTGAGGAAGCTATTAAGAGATTTTAAATGATTTAGATAAATTGAGTGAATAGGCAAATATGTGGCAGATGCAGCACAATATGGATAAATGTGAAGTTATCCACTTTGGACGGAGAAACAGAGTGGCAGTATTATTTAAGTTATGACAGATTGGGAAATGTTGACATACAAAGCAACCTGAGTGTCTGAGTACACCAGTCATGAAACAAGCGTGATGGTACAGCAAGCAATTGTGCCAGAACTTTATATGTTTCAATCTGATCCCCTCTCATTTTTCTAAATTTCATTGAATTTAAAACACAATCTGTCCTCATATAACAATTCTGTCAACTCAAGAATCTTTGCCTTCATTGCAAGAGGACATGAATACAAGTGCAAAAATGTCTGACTGCAGCTATACAATGCCTTGCTGAAACCATACTTAGAAATTTGGTGTGCAATTTTGGTTTCCTTATCTAAAAAAGGATAAACTTGCCAGAGAGGGAGTGCAGCAAAGGTTCACCAGACTGATTCTTGAGTTGACAGAATTGTTATATGAGGACAGATTGTGTTTTAAATTCACTGAAATTTAGAAAAATGAGAGGGGATCAAATTGAAACACAAAGTTCTAGCATAGCTGGACAGACTTGATGCAGGGATTTTGTTTCCTCTGGCTGGAGTATCTAGAACAAGGGGTCACAATCTTAGGGTATGGAGTAGATCATTTAAGACTGAGTTGAGGAGAAACTTCTTCACTTAGACAGCAGTGAACCTGTGGAATTCTCTATCCTAGATGGCTATGGAGGCCAAGTCACTGAGTAAGAAAGTAATAGATTTCTAGATACTAAAAGTGTCAAGGGGTAAGGAGAGAGCACAAGAGTATGGTGTTTAGCTGGAGCATCAGCCACAATCATATTGAATGGTGATTGAATAGGCCCAAACAACCTATTTTCTATGTTATAATGATGGGTAAATACATTCTGGAAGAACAACATGGTGTGTATTATATGGAGAAAAGCATAGTGCGTATTTCAGAGAATAACATGCAGGATATACTGCACACAGAACAACAGATTATATACTATATGAAACATAGATTCTTAGAAACAGTCTTACTATATCAGGATATTCCAATGAAATGAAATCTTTTTGAAATGTAGTAATACAGTACAAGACTGTGGAATCGAGTAGTTATTTCCTGCACAACAAAATAAGTGTGATAATGGTGAATTGTATTGTGGCACAAGTACTTGTCTGAGCACCACTCTGGAAAAATGTTGTGGGACCTTATATATTCACCCCAACAGGATCATAAGCCATAGTTTATGATGGGACTGACGGGGAAAGATTGTGAAACACAAAGTGGTGTTCAAAGGAAACTTCAATAACAGAGGGCTAAAATTGCAAATTCGATGCAGAGGGAGAAGTAGATGCTGTTTTTATTCCCCGAGCCCTGCTTCAGTTTAGCCTGAAGGAAATTAATTAATTGTTTGACAACAACAAATTATGCCAGTGTAAAAGCAAAGTCCAGAGCAGTTTGAGATACATTATGATTTATCCCACAAAAATAAAGTATCCGTTACTTCAAGCACAGCTAACTTAAATTAAATATACAGATACCAATGTTCAACCAGTTCCTGACCACAGTTTAAAGTTTCTGAAATAAGAAATCAAGAGCACAACTTTGCAACTGTGTCATCAATAAATTAGGAAGTTCTTTTTGAAATGAAAAAGTATAATAGTTGGGAGTTCCAGTGGGGAAAACAATTGTCCTAGATCACGGTTTCTTGCAACCAGAGGTGCGGCCTTGCACCACTGTTTTTAAGAGGGACAATCCCTGGCTCCCCACTTCTCAAGATCTCCATCCAAAGTCGTTACTCACTGCTTCTCAAATCCACCTGAATCCTGTCTCAGTGCTGTACAAAGCCCCAAAGTTCTGGCTCACTACTGTTTGCATTTCTATGGAGCACTGGCTGGTCGGAGCTCATTCACTGGTTCACTGTTATTCTCAGTTCCATTCACTGACTCAATACTGCTAGGAATCCCATTCAGTGGCTCACTGTTGCTTAGATAACTTCACTGCCGCCTAGAGATTTCAGCCCTGGTTCACTATTGCTCAGACCCCAACCCTGGCTCACTGCTGCTCAGACCCTCCAACTCCGGTGCACTGCTGCTCGGAGTTCCCAGTCCCGGTTCACTGCTGCTCGGAGTTCCCGGCCCCGGTTCACTGCTGCTCGGAATTCCCGGCCCCGGTTCACTGCTGCTCGGAGTTCCCGGCCCCGGTTCACTGCTGCTCGGAGTTCCCGGCCCCGGTTCACTGCTGCTCGGAGTTCCCGGCCCCGGTTCACTGCTGCTCGGAGTTCCCGGCCCCGGTTCACTGCTGCTCGGAGTTCCCGGCCCCGGTTCACTGCTGCTCGGAATTCCCGGCCCCGGTTCACTGCTGCTCGGAGTTCCCGGCCCCGGTTCACTGCTGCTCGGAGTTCCCGGCCCCGGTTCACTGCTGCTCGGAGTTCCCGGCCCCGGTTCACTGCTGCCCGGAGTTCCCGGCCCCGGTTCACTGCTGCCCGGAGTTCCCGGCCCCGGTTCACTGCTGCCCGGAGTTCCCGGCCCCGGTTCACTGCTGCTCGGAATTCCCGGCCCCGGTTCACTGCTGCTCAGAGTCCCCAGGTTTGATTCAAGGCTGTTCAGAACTACCTAGCTCACTTGACACTAGCTCATTGCTGTCAAATCCAATGCTGGTCGACTGTATACTGCTGAGACAAAGGTATTTTCATGCATTCGGTTATATGAGCCTTACCTTTCGGCAGAGGTAAGACAGTTGGCATTTGGAGGATAAGCAGAGTTAGTACTCTCCAGACCAACATCCTGCTCAGACAGCAGCTCCTTTCTTCCTTCAGGTTATCTGCCCCTAATGTTACAGTCAATGTTTTTCCTTCACACGATTCCTCAAGAAATACTCAGTTCATGTTACAGAACCCCAGATAGTTTCCTACCACAAGATTGAAAAAAACCTTCAAAAACACAGACAACTCTCACATGAGAAATGTATGACATCATCCTCAGCAGGGATTCCAATCTTTCCATTAAAGCTGGCTTGTCTTCAGCGTGCACACAATGCAGCAAGTGCTCAGTTAGATGTGCATTTAACAGTCACACAAATCTCTTGCTGTAGTACACCTCACACAGATTGTTTGAATTTTTATCATTATGAACACACAATTGAGATGTTGTCTCTTTAAGCTAAATTGATTTATCTCTAAATCCTGTATATATTATTGCAATAATTTAAAATCTGGAGTAGCAGCAAGTATTTGCTTTAAATTGTTTATTGTTTTCTCTACCAACTTTCTCACTACTCAAAGACTTTTGTTCCTTGCTAAGATTTAGTCTCACAAATGTTACTAAGACCCCACTCCCCAATCACACACTATTCATTTGGAACAGAATTCTGGCCAAGCTTCCTGGTCCCAGGGCAGACCAGAGGCAGAAAATACAAGTTTGGGATCAGTTTAGCAAGTGTGGATTACAGTTGGAAGCAGCACCTTCCTGGTTGACACAATTTAGCTAATTACAGTAATGGGATGGTTCAGAGCTCTGGATTACCCTGTGTTTCAGCAAGACCCTGAATTTTATGTTGCTCAGGTGAACACATGCCCAATCTGGAAGCATGTGCAATTGTGCAAGAAGACATTGGGTGCATGTCCTGAGATTATCGCACGATATTTCAGCTAATGGACGTGCACAAGAGTTGAAAGTACATCCACTGATAATCAAGCAGGTAATTTATACATAGAAACATAAAAGATAGGAGCAGAAGGCTATTTGGCCCTTTGAATCTACTCCGCCATTGATTACAATCAAGCTGATCATCTAACTCAATCTTGCTTTCTCTCCATAATCTTTGATCCCATTCACTCTAAGTGCTATATCCCGCCGCCTCTGGAATTAAGGAGCCAATTGAAAGCAATGTTATGTAGCCTGTCTGGTTTTATGGTTGGTGGTTGGACTAATTAACCACATGCCCTTTATGTTAGCTGAAACTTGGGAATGAAGTGTTAGGGCTAAAATAAAATTTTAAAAAGTGCCCAGAGATTGAGGTTTGTGCTTGAATGTGCTGCCGAGACACTATTCATAATATTTTTCCACTGCATTTTATTTTGTACAGATCCGGAGCTCCTCAAGACAGCTCTGCAAGGACTGAGGAGCACATTAGAAGCACCAACCCTTACTCTCCTTTTCTCAGTGCCTGCCCTCCCGGGGAGCGCTGAGCCTTTCCCAGCATGTGTTTCACACTAGCTGGCCAGCCAGCACGAAATTGAATCAGAGGCCGATTGCAGCTGGAAATGTTTCATGCTTGCTTCTAGGCCTGCTAGGTACATGTTCCCAATAGACAGAATATTCAGGCCAATGTTTAAAAGCTTACCATCATCTCTCCCCATAAGACTATCCATTGTTGTTATCAAATCAGCTTCAATCTAGGTAAAAATCAGAAAATCATAGCAGGGTAACAGCACAGAAAGAGGTCACTCTGCCCATTGTGTCAGTGCCAACTATCTGCAAGAGAACTCAGTTAATCCTAATCTCCCAGTTTTTCCCTGCAACTCTGCAAACCGTTTCTCTTCAGATACTAATCCAGTTTTCTTTTCAAAGTCAATCTCCTATATTATGTTTTGTAGGGCAGCACTGTTTCCATATATTCGTACAGTTTACTCAGCTTGCACGCCAAAGACATAAGCCATGTCATCAAATGATAACTTTTGTAGCCCGTAACCCTTTCTGATTTACAGCAGCTCACATGCAAATAGGACAGCAGACTGCTCAAAAGAATGCCAGAATTGTGATTGCTGCAAGAGATATTGAACATTAACTTGCATATAGAATCTTAGAATCATAAAGTGATTACAGCAATGATAGAGGCCAGCTCTCTGCAATGCACCTACTTCCACTCCCTAGCCTTTTCCCCCATAATCTTACAATATTATCTTGAGATAATTATCTAATTCTCTTTTAAAGGGCTGGGTTGAATTTGCCTGATCAACAGATATAGAAACATAGAAGATAGGAGCAAGCAGAGGTCATTTAGTCCTTCGATCCTGCTCTGCCCTTCGTCACGATCATGGTTGATATCCAACTCAATAGCTTAATCCTGCTTTTTCTCCATAACCTTTGATCCAATCCGTCCCAAGTGCTATATTTAGCTGCCTCTTGAATACTTTCAATGTTTTGGCATCAACTACTTCCTGTGGTAATGAATTCCATAGGCTCAGTACTCTTTGGATGAAGAAATGTCTTATCTCTGTCCTAAATGGTCTACCCCAAATCCTCAGGCTGTGACATTTGATTCTGGACACACCCACCATTGGGAACACCCTCCCTGCATCTACCCTGTCTAGTCCTGTTAGAATTTTATAAGTCTCTATGAGATCCTCTCTCATACATCTGAACTCCAGCAAAAATAATCCTAACCTAGTCAATCTTTCCTCATACATCGATTCCGCCATCTCCAGAATCAGCCTGGTAAACCTTCACTCCACTCCCTCGAGAGCAGGAAAATCCTTCCTCAGAAAAGGAAACTGAAACTGCATACAGTAAGGCATAGCCTCACCAAGACCCTGCATAACTTGCAACAACACATCCCTGCTTCTATATCTGAACCCTCTCGCAATGAAGACCAACATACAATTTGCTTTCTTTACTGCCTGCTGCATCTGCACACTTACCTTCAGTGACCGGTGCAGGACACTTAGGTGCCACTGCATGCTCCCTTCTCCCAATTTACAGCCGTTCAGGTAGTAATCTGCCTTTTTATTTTTGCTACCAAAGAGAATAATCTCACATTTACCCAAATTATATTGCATTTGCCATTGATTTGCCCACTTAGCCAAATTGTCAAGATCACGCTAAAGGATCCTCGCATTCACCCTCCCACCTAAATTGGTATCATCTGTAAATTTTGAGACGTTACATTTTATTTCCTTATCCAAATCATTAATATACATTATAAATAGCTGGGGTCCTAGCATCAATCCCTGTGGCACCCCACTAGTTACTGCTTGAAAAGGATATATAAATTCCTAAACTTTATTTCCTCTCTGTTACTCAGTTTTCTATCCATCTCAATACACTTCCCCTAATGCCATGCGCTTTAATCTTGCATGATAATATCTTATGCAGGACTTTATCAAATACTTTCTGAAAGTCCAAATATTCCACATCAACTGGTTTCCTCTTGTCAACTCTACCAGTTACATCTTTAAAGAACTTAAATAGATTTGTCAAGCATGATTTCCCCTTCATAAATTATGTTGATTCTGTGTGATCCTGCCACTGTTTTCTAAATGCTCCGCAATAAATTTCTTGATTATGGATTTGAGAATTTTCCCCACTATCAATGTTAGGCTTGACAAGACACTCAAGCAGGGCATTTATGATCCAAACATCTCACTGAATAAAAATTATTTTTCTCATGTTGCCTTTGGTTCTTTTAGCATTCTGAATCTGTGCCTCTTCATTCTTGACCTTTCCAAGATAGGAAAAATTTCTTCTTATCTGCTTTGTCCAGTTCCCTTGTGATTTTGAGCAACACTACCAAATTCACTTTTTTCTCTTCTTTAAAAAGTAGCCCCTATTTCTCCAAGCTATCTATTTAAATGAAGTTCCTCATTCCAAGAACCATTCTTGTTTTTTTCACTGTACCCTCTCTAATGCTTACACGTCTTTCCTTAAGAATTGGACGCTATATCCCAGTTGAAACCAAAATGGTGTTTATAATGATTCACCATAGCTCCCTTGCTTTTGTATTCTATGCCCTCCTTATAAAGTCCAGGATACCATACTAAAACTTTACTAACCACTTTACAACTTGCTCTACCACCTTTAACAATTTGTGTACAACTACTTCCAGGTCATTTTGCTCCTACACCCCTTTTCAGAACTGAGTCTTTTATTTTGTACTGTTTTTCCTTGTTCTTCCTAACTTCATACTTCTACGTATCTTCCCATTCTACAGGCCAGTCGATGTCCTCTATTACAATTCTCCTCACAGATCACCATCCTTCCAAGTTTTCTGCCATCTGTAAATTTTAAAATTGTACCCACCCAAGTCTCATTGTCAAGGAAAGCAATAGTCCTAAAATTAACTCTTGGCAGCTCCCATTGTATACTTCTTTCCAGTCCAATAACACAACTGTCTTAGCTACTTTCTGGTTGCTGACATACACTAACTTTGTATCCATGCTGCCACTATCCTTTGTTTCATGGACTTCATCTATCCCCATAACAACATGCATTTACCCTGCTAGTCCCCCAATACCAAGTTATCAATAGGTAAAAAGCCTAATAAATGGCATTTCACCAAATACCTTTTGGGAATTCATATATGACCACATTATGACATTACCCTCACAACCCTCTCCTTTATCTCAAGTAAAATTAAACAAGATGTCTCCTTAACCAACCCCCATGCTAATTTTGCTTAATAATTCCACATTTGTCCAAGTGACTTGTTAATTTTCACCAAAGTAGTTGGCTCTCAACTACCCTAGCAATAATCAAGATGAAGGCCCACAATCATCTTCTCATGATAATTAAAGATAGACAATAAATGCCAGTCTTGGTAATTGTACCAATATCTGGAGAATGAAGAACAGAAAATATATCACATGCAGTTCTCAAATGGATCATTATCATGTAATGTACTGAGGGATTCAGGCACCATAATACCATAACTGTGCACAAGAGTTTAACTTTAATGTTTTGATAAATCCTTAGAGGAGATAAAAGGGAACAGGAAAACAAATTAATCATTGTGAGGGGAAGTAGATAGTCACTTACATCATTATGGCATTATTCGAAGATGCCAATTCCACTGTTTGATTGCAACATAGTCCCAAGGTTCTGGCTCACTACTCTTTGTAGTCCTGTGGAGCTCTGGCTCATTGTTGATCAGAGCTCATTCACTGGTTCACTGCTACTCTCAGTTCCATTCACTGGCTCAATACTGTTAGGAATCCCATTCAGTGGCTCACTGTTCCTCAGATATCTTCACTGCCGCCTAGAGATTTCAGCCCTGGTTCACTACTGCTCGGACCCAGCCCTGGCTCCCTGCTGCTCAGACCCCAAGCCTGCGCACTACTGCTCGGAGTTCCCAGTCCCAGTTTACTGCCGTTCGGAGCTCTGTGTAATCACTTCCATGATTATATATTCTGGATTCCTCATGTGATATGGCTATTTTGATAACTGCTAGGACATGCAAGCTAGCTTTTAGACATTGGTATTTGCTCCCATAAAATCATTTGTTCAACAGCA
This sequence comes from Sphyrna mokarran, assembly GCA_024679065.1. Classification (NCBI taxonomy): domain Eukaryota; kingdom Metazoa; phylum Chordata; class Chondrichthyes; order Carcharhiniformes; family Carcharhinidae; genus Sphyrna; species Sphyrna mokarran. Next base: position 68,857,738 of record JAGIQG010000008.1, read on the forward strand.
CACTCACCACCACCTAATCCCTGAAATTTTCTCATCTAAACTGCACTTCCATCTGTCATTCTGTGCCTCCGCTCTACAATCTCACACTTCAAGAAACTATCTGCTATCAGTCTCCCTTTAAAGTTTTCATTTCCCTTCATTATTAAATTTTTCCTAGTTTTGGATCATTTGTATGGTCACCTAGATTCACAAATCCAGGACACTAATGCATAGAAGGAAAATCTGGGGCTTAGCATCAACTTCGGGAAACCCGACTGTCAGTTCCTGTCAATCAGAAAATCCCCATTTATCCTTACTGCCTGCTCCCTGATCAAAATCAGTTCACTCTTTATGCTAATAGAACCCTTAGTTAATGTTGTCAGACTAAAAATGAGATAGAGGAAGGAATGCAATAGTGGTAGAAAGACCACAGGCTAGAAACAGGAATAGATCCAAATGACATCATCCTAAATTGAAAGCGCTGTCATAGCCATGGGTTCAGATTAAGGTCAGAAAATAAATTAAACACAATTGGTTATGGAGTATTTATTGTCAGTGAACAACAATTTGGTATGGAAAATATTCTAACTTGATTGCATTTTACTTTTCACACAAAAAATTTCAATGACATCTGTGTCAGATTTTCATGCTCTACCTGCAGTTGGTTCAAATTTCCCTGATGATGTGTAGGACAAGAGCTCACCAAACTAGCTTCCCTCTTGCCTACTCTCCGCATCTCTGCCCTGAGGAGCAAAGACCAAACAATGAAAATTCAGAAGAGAGAGTTCCAGCTACCAACTGTTCAAGGTTAACCTCAGAGACTTTCTTTCTTCACACTACTAACAAACCAAGCCTCAGAAAATTTAAAGCAACTACTCAAGCAGACCAGATATTGTTGTTGCCATGGGGAGGGAAGGACAATACGGAGAGTAGACATTGGCTGGTACAATTTAATGGCTTTCACATTGTCCCTCAATTCCTTCCAAATAGCAACATTAACATTGTTGCTAACATTAATATTAGCCCACACAGTCACCAAGTTTTGACCGCCCCGTGACCCTGGAGAAGATGGAATCTGGAACAGACCCAGGCATATGTATATCATATTACATAATATATTTCATTTATCACAAGCCTGACAGTGCCACCCTTAAATCAATTCAACCGTGAACAGATGCATTTCAAATTTCAAATTCTAAACTTTGCAATGCTCGATTTACATGTGTGTGGCAATAAACTGTTAAAGGGAGTATGCATAGACCCTGATGCATACTCATCAACAACATGGAGAGGCTATTCAGACAAAGCTGTCAGCTATTTGGCTGGCAGATTAGGATGCATCCATGGACAACAAAGTCTGGAAGAATATTTACAAATGATTTCCTTATGTAGTTGACCAGACTTATCTGCTTTCATGGGCTGCTGTACACAATGAGTTTATTATTTATGGGGCCCAATTCTCCTTTTTGGGACTAAGTGTCCACACCAGCAGGAAAACGGGAGTATTTCCCACTGGCGCTGGCAGGAATCACCCTCCTGAAAGATGTTAATAAGGTAATTTCAAGTAATCCACTGGCCAGCCCTGCTGTTCAAGCCATTTTTAAATCATAGAAAAATTGAATCATAAAAACCCTACAGTGCAGAAGGAGGTGACTACAATCTCACCCAGGCTTTATCCCCATACCACATGTATTTATCATGCTAGTTTCCCAACATCAAGTGTCAATTTAGCATAGCCAATCCATCTAACCTGAACTCTTTGGACCGTGGGAGGAAACCGGAACACCCAGAGGAAACTTGACCAGATACATGGAAATTGTGCAAACACCATACTGCCAGTAACCCGAGGCCAGAATTGAACACAGGACCCTGGTGCTGTGAGGCAGCAGTGCTAACCACTGTGTCATCCTGGCTTTGCCAATCTCCAATCTGGGAGGTTGGTATCCCCCTCCACAAAAAAATGAAATGGTGCCCCACACATTGATCAGGTGAGCACCACCGGTCCCTCACCAAAGAAGGGCATCCTCTCCCTCCCAATCCACAAATAACGCTCCACCTCTGCACCACAGTCATGAGAGTGACCTGATGCCACCCGATCCTCTCCCATTCAGCCCCCTCTCCCCTCAATCCTTCTGCTCAGCCACCCTCTCCTGCATTCAGCTCACCATCAGCCTCAGACCCCATTCAGCTCCCCTTCCTCCTCAGATGCCCCAGTCAGATTACCTTATACCTCAGAAACCTTACTGAGCTCCCTCCCCTCCATATCTTGGCAGTGCCCATGGTGCACTTTCCCTTGGCACTGATACCCAGGTCTGGTGCTTTGGGCCCTGAGGGAGCTAAAGGAGGTTGGTCTTGTGGCCATTTTATTCTCTGTTGCCGCCAAGCTGCAGAGGAAGTGTCCCTCAGGGATTCACGGTGTTGGGTGGGCTCAGGCTGGAAGCATGGGGTTGAACTCACCATTTTTTGCCAGGATAGGGATCTTCTAGCTGGACTAACCTTTCTAACCCTGGCAGAATTGAAGGTCACCCCCAGCAAGCTGATTTCCTGCTCCAAGCTGATTTCAGGCAGCCTTGTGATCAACATTTGCTTTTCTGCCCATTAGCTTAGTGGCCTGGACACTTTAATCTTCATGCCCCTTCCCAAATCACCTGGCAGGATTTTAAATCATTGCAGCATTCCATTCTACAGCAGAGATTGGCCTTTCTCCCTGCCTGAGCAGACTCCTTTGAAGTCCTCTTTCAGGAAGGAGGTGTCAATTTTACATGGGGGTGTTCCATTCTGCATGGCTGTTCACTCAACCCCTGTGTTTGCTTTGATTTGAAATTGCTGAGGCTTCCTAGCATATTGAATTCTTTAAACCTTCCTCTATTCCAATGGAACTCTTTGATCTCAAACAAATTTAATGTAGTAACTTGAAAAAGACTTCCATTCACAGTTCAATGGATTTCTATTATCCTCAAGCCAACTTTGTTTATTTTCATTTCCCTTCAAGCTTGTACGCTTGTCACTCTCATGACTGTGGTGCAGAGTGGAGTGTTTTTTATGGATTGAGAGGGACAGGATGGCCTTCTTTGGTGAGGGACCGGTGGTGCTCACCTGATCAATGTGTGGGGCACCATTTCATTTTTTGTGGAGGGGAATACCAACTTCCCAGATTGGAGATTGGCAAAGCCAGGATGACACAAGATCAGTACCCCACTGATCTTGACTGCAATATTGACAGAGTCTAAGACTGGTTGACAGCCTGTGGTTTCACTTCCTCTTTTGCAAACCATAATTATTTTGAAGAAATCAGTCTTAGACTCTGTCAACATTGCAGTTAAGATGAATGCATTCAACCATGAAAGGAAATAAAAATAAACAGGCAGCTGGAATATAATAGAAATCCATTGAGCTGGCAATTGGACCTTTTAGGAGGCAATGTTTGAGATCAAATATTTGAAGTGCAAAGTAGAGGATTTTAACAATTTTAGCATATGAAGAACTATTTCAACAACTTCAAATCAAAGATGTGTGTGTATATTGGGGATGAGTGCACAGCTATGTGGATTGGAACACCTACCCACAGGTGAAATCCTCTTCGTCAGAGGACTTCAAAAGGGTCTGCTCAAACCTGTAGGTTCTGGCAAGGAAACTCTGCTGCTGAATGGACTGATGCAGAGTGATTTAAAAACCTGCCAGGTGATCAGAATGGATATTAAAGTAACCTGGCCACTTCAGAATTTTCATAGCTGACAGGCTTGGGAAAGCATGGTGGTCAGAACTGCTGCCTTACACTTCCAGGATCCAGCTTCAATTTCAGCCTGAGTAACTGGCTATGTGGAGTTTGCACATTCTCCCTCATTGTCTGCACGGATTTCCTATGGATGCTCCAGTTTCCTCCCACAATCCAAAGATGTGCAGTTTTTGTCGATTGGCCATGTTAAATTGCCCCTTAGTGTCCCAAGATGTGTAGATTAGGGGAATAGCAGGGTAAATACGTGGGTTACATGGAAGGGGATGGACCTGGGTAAGATGCTCAGAGAGTTGGTGCAGGCTCGATGGACCAAACGGTCTCATTCTGCACTGTAAGGATTCTATGATTTTATGACTGGCAAGAAAGCAGACATTGGTCAGAGAGCCTTCAAGTCTGCCAGGGCTAGAAGGGGCACTACAACTACAATTCACTTATCCTGACATATAGTGGTGAAGTCAAACCCTTGCCCCAGCCCAAGCCCAACCAACCCTGAGAACCCTTGAGGAATCCATAGCTCTGCAGCCGGCAGAAAACAGATGGGAAAATGACCACTAGACCTATAAATTCCTTACCAGGCCAGGATGCCAAGGGACAGTGCGTGTTCTCATCATGAAGGCTTCGCCTAAACAGAGGTTGTGTGGGGAATTTGGAGGGGGAAGGGAGCTGATTGGGGATCTGAGGGGGAGTGGTGGGCTGAAGGGAGTTGGGTAGGTTCACTCTCATGATTGTGTGGTGTGGGGGAGGAGAAATAGAGGAATCTCTTTTCTGAAGGGTTGTTGGGTCCAGCAGACCATGTCCCTGCTTATGGATAGCACATGTAAAATCCGTATGGTACCATTCCTGCTGGTGAGCCGGGTGAATGGTGGGAAAGTAAAGAATAGCCTGTCAAACCCACAATTGATATTAAAATTGGCAGGTCTGCATAATTATCGGATTGTCGCCTGCTCAGGGCCAGCGGGGCAGGTCAAGTGAATCCCAAGAACTCTCAAGGCTGTCGGGAATCCCAATTTTTGGCCAATGTCCTATTCACTGAGGCATCAGGAGTTCCACCCCACCATCCACCCAGCCCACCAGCAGGAATGGTACCAGGTGGATTTTACGTGTGCTACCCATTAGAGGGGACATGGTATGCCGCACCCAGCAACCCTTCAGAAAAGAGACCCCTCCATCCCTTCCTCCCTCAAACCACACAATGAGAGTAAACATACCCAACCATCTTCAGCCCACCACCCCCCTCAAATCCCCACTCAGTCCCCTCCCCGCCAGCCACCTGAAGGAGTTGGAGAATTGCCTCCATGATGTCAATCTGTGAGCCTGAATTCAGTTATCTAAGTCAAAGATTGCAGATTCGAATTGCACATCAACTCAGATTCAAGGAGTACTTGCTTTTGGGTGGAATGCTAAATCAAAGCCATATTTGCCTCTCAGGTGGGTGTATAAGATCTAATGACAATATTTGAAATAACAGAGTTGTCCCGTATGTCCAAGGCAACAATTATCCTTCAACTGAACTAAAAGCAGGTAATCTGGTTGTTATCACATTGCTGTTTGTGGGAGCTTGCTATATGCAATTTGGTTGCTACATTTCTTACAACATTGACTATACATCAAGAGTGCTACATCAGCACAATATTTTGTAATTTGGTCATTTTCTAGCATCCCTTGCATTTATGGATCAAGAAATTATCAGCAATGATTCAGTGGATCTTAGGGGATGAAAACACTGGTGCTGAGGATGATTTTGTTTGCTTGAGGCTGAAAGGAACCTGTTCCAGCATACTGTTGTGGGCAGCTGTATTTCTGCCCCAGATTCACATCTTCTGAAATGCACTTTGATCCACAACTGAAAAACACACTGCCAATGATCAATGGGTGACTTTGCTGTAATCAAGCACAACAAAATACATCAAGCAACTACAAATAAATAAATAAGTTGTAAAGTGTTTGCAATACCCTGAGGTCATGAGCGATGTTACATACCTGCAATTCAACTGTCATCAATACCCTTGAGGTTACCATTGACCAGAAACTCAAATGAACTCATCACATAAACAGTGTTTGCAACAGCAGGTCAGAGACTTAGAATACTGCAGCGAGTAACTCATCTCTTGACACCCCAAAGCCTGTCCATCATCGAAAAGGCACAAGTCAGGAGTGTAATGGAACATTCCCCACTTGCCTGGATGGGTGGAGCTTCAACAATAAGCAAGAAGCTGGATACCATAGAGGACAAATCAGCTGCATGATTGGCACCACATCCACTCCCTCCACCACTGACACTCAGTTACAGCAGCATGTACAAATTCACCAAAAATCCTTCAAACGCATGACCACTCCCTTATAGAAGGATAACGGCAACAGATACATGAGAACATCACCACCTGCAAGTTTCCCTCCAAGCCACTCACATCCTGATTTAGAAACATACTGCCATTGCTGGGTAAAAATCTTGAATGCCCTCCCTAATGGCATCCTAGGTTAACACACTGCAGCATTTCAAGAAAGCAGCTCATCATCACATACCGAAGGGCAACTAGGGATTGGCAATGAATGCAGGCCAGCCAGTGATGTGCATGTCCCAAGGTGAACAAAAAAAAGTTATAAAATCATACAAGAGCCTAAATGCCAAACCACATTGAAAACAACCCTATTATAATAAACCTCATCCCATTGCAAACAATTGCAACATACAAACTGTATTCCATTGTAAACAATCCACTGTACCGAATATCATCCTATTGTAAACAATCCCAAACCCCATTCACATTGTAAACATTCCTACTGTACCAAACTCCATACCATTGTAAACAATCCCACTGTACCAAACCCTCACCCATTGTAAACAATCCCATTAGACCAAACCCAATCCCATTGTACCAAACCCCACCCCATTGCAAATAATCCCTAACCCCATCCCATTGTAGACAATCTCACTGTACCAAATGCCATCCCATTGTAAACAATCCCAAACAATCCCATTGTAAACTACGCCATTGTACTGGCCCGCATTCCATTGTAAACGTTCCCACTATAATCGAAACCCATTCCATTGTAAACTATATCGAACCCCATTCCATTGTAAACAATCCCACCGTACCAAGTTTCATCCCATTGTGTCTAGGGTTGATTGCGGTGGGATTATTTGCAACAGGATGAGGTTTGGTACAATGAGGCTTGTCACAATATGCTGAGCTTTACAGTGGCTTGAGGTTTCATTCAGTGATATTGTTTGCATAGGGATAAGACTTATTACAATTTGTTTACAGTAGGAGATGTTTTGATATAATGCTTTCTGGTGCGGTTGTATACACACAATAGAATGATGCAATCCTCATCACATTGTTGAAAAACCCCAATGTACCAAATACCATCATATACTAAATAAATCCACTGCACCAAACCCCATGCCATTGGAAACAATCCCATTGGGCCAAACCCCATCCCACTGGAAGCAATCACACTGTAGCAGACCAATGCCATTGGACACAATCCCAATCCCATTGTAAATAATCGCAACGTTCCAAAGCCCATCCCATTGTAAACAATCCCACTGTACCAAACCCCATGCCACTGTAAACAATCTTACTGTACCAAACCCCATGCCACTGTAAACAATCCCAAACCCCATGCCACTGTAAACAATCCCAAACCCCATGCCACTGTAAACAATCCCAAACCACATGCCACTGTAAACAATCCCAAACCACATGCCACTGTAAACAATCCCAAACCACATGCCACTGTAAACAATCCCAAACCACATGCCACTGTAAACAATCCCAAACCACATGCCACTGTAAACAATCCCAAACCCCCATCCCACTATAAACAATCCCAAACTCTAACCCAATGTAAATAAGTCCACCGTACCAAACTCCATCCTTTTCTGAATGTTCCCACAGAACCGAATCCCATCACAACATCTGAATCCCATCTCATCATAAATGATCTGTTGTACTGAGCTCAACACCAAATTAAACAATCCCACTATACTGAACCCCATCCCACTGTACACAGTCCCAAACGCCATCCCACACGTGACTTCGGCTACTACCAGCAATCATCCGTGGCACTATTGATATCAACCTGGGGAATCCTGTCTATTGCCTCATCGTTAATAGATGATGGTCGGTTGAGGACGGCTTCAAAGTGTTCAGGTCATCTCAGCAGGATCTGAGCCCTCACTGTAATGAGAGTTGTACATCTCTACTCAGGAGTGGGGAACTCCCGAGAGATTGAGGTCCGTAGAGAGTGTTGAGGGCTTCATAGAACCATTTCAACTCGTTTCTATCAGCATATCCTTCTATTTCATCTGTCTTGGCGCTCAGCCAGGCATCCTGCATTTTATACAGTTTTTTCTGGACTGTCCTGCGAGTACTGGTAAAAGCATTATTCTTGGCAGCTGATGATGGGTTGTTCTGATAGGCCAGATGAAGACAGTGCTCTTCAACAAGTAGAGCCTGTATCTCCTCATCATTCTCATTGAACCAGTTATGCTGCTTGCAGAGAGAAAGCCTGAGCATCTTCAGCGCAAATGTATGGATAGCATGCCTGAAGCGTTCCCAGTCATCCTCAGCGTTGCCTGCGAGGTCAGCAAGCTTGATTTCTAAGTCTTCAACCAGTGTTGAAGCTATGCTGGAGTACTTCAGCTTGGCTGCATTGATTCTTTTCATAACCTTGTTTCCTTGTGGTCGCTTCTTGGGTCTGATGTGGAGCCTCATTTTGGAAACAACGAGCCTGTGATCTGTCCAGCAATCAGCACCACACATGGCCTTAGTCATTCTGACATCCTGTCTGTCTTTTTTCCTGATAATAACATAGTTGATAATATGCCAATGATTAGCTGCATTCAGGAGGTCTTGTTACAGGTAGCCAGACAGAAGGTTGTGTTGCTGATGAGGAGGTTGTGTGCTGCACAGGTCTTCATTAAGAGTAGGCCATTGACCCCCCATTGTAAATAATCCCACTGTACCAAACCCCATCCCTTTGTAAACAATCCCACTGTACTGAACCCCATCCCATTCTAAACAATCCCAAACCTCATCCGATTGTAAACAAATCCACTGTACCAAATCCAATCTCACTGCAAACGATCTCACTGTAGTTAGCCCCATCCCATCGTAAACAATCCCACTGTATCAAACCTCACCCCACTGTAAACAATCCCACTGTACCAACCCCAGCCCATTGTAAAAATCCTACTGTACCAAACACCAGCCCATCATAAACAGCCCCACTGTACTAAACCCCAGCCCATCGTAAACAATCCCACTGTAGCACACCCCAGCCCATCGCAAACAATCCCACTGTATCAAATCCCATCCCATTTCAAATGATTCCAGTGTAGTTAGCCCCTTCTTATCATAACTAACCCCATTGTACCAAAACCATCCCATTGTAAACAATTCCAAATCCCATCCATTGTAAACCATCACACTGTACTGAACCCCATTCGATTATAAATAATTCCACATCCTCCTGTTACCAAATTCACTGAACCAAACCCCATCCCATTGTAAAAGATTCCACTGTATCAGATTCCATGCATTGAAAACAATAGCACTGTACAAAACCACATCCCTTTGTAAACAGTCCCACTGGACCAAATCACATTCCATTGTAAACAATCTCAAACCCCATCCCATTGTAAACAATCCCACTATACCAAATCCCATCTCATTGTCAACAATCCCACTGTACCAAATCTCATCCCTTGGTAAACTATCCCTTTGTACCAAATCCCATTGCTTTGTACACTCTACCAAACCCCATCCCATTGTAAACATTCCCATTGTACCAATCCCCACCCAATTGAACACAATCCCACTGTACCAAACCCCATCACACTGTAACAATTCTAATCCCCATTCCATTGTAAATAACCGCAAAACCCATCCTATTGTAAACAATCACACTGTACTAAACTCCATCCGATCGTAAACAGTCCCACTGAACCAAACTCCATTCCATTGTGAACAATCCTAAACCCCGAATCATTGTATAAGATTCCACATCCCATCACATTGTAAAGAATGCCACATCCTATTTCAATGTAAACAATTCCAAACCCCATTCCACTGTAAACAATCTCACTGGACCAAACCACACCTCACTGTAAATGATCCCACAATGCCAACCTCCCATCCCATTGTAAACAATGCCAACCTCCCATCCCATTGTAAACAATGCCAACTCCCATCCCATTGTAAACAATGCCAACTCCCATCCCATTGTAAACAATGCCAACTCCCATCCCATTGTAAACAATGCCAACTCCCATCCCATTGTAAACAATGCCAACTCCCATCCCATTGTAAACAATCCCACTGCGCAGAACCACATCCCATTGTAACCAGTCCCACTGTATCAAATCCCGCTGCAATGTAAACAATCCCACTGGACCAAACCAGATCCTACTGTGAACAATCGTATTGTACCAAACCCAATCCAACAATTCCACTGTATCAAACCAAATTCCATTGTAAACAATCCAAAACTCCATCCCGATGTAAACAATCCCAAACCCTGTTCCACTTTAAAAGATCCCACACCCCATCCCAATGTAAACAATCTCAAATTCCATCCCATTGTAAACAATCCCATTATACCCAATCCCAAACCCCATCCTATTGTAAACAATCCCACTATCAAACCCTCATCCTATTTCATACAATGTACCAAACCCCATCACATTATAAACAATTCCATTATACCAAACCCCATCCCACTGTAAACAATCCCTCGCTACCAAATCCCATCCCATTATAATCAATCCCACTCTACCAAACCTTCATCCTATTTCATACAATCACAATGTACCAAACCCCATTCCATTGTAAACAATCCCATTGTACCAACCTCTATCCCATTGTCAACAATCCCATGTACCAAACCCCATCCCATTCTACAATGGGATGCTTTCTGCTACAATGGTATGCTTACTGTAAAATGGTGTAATCCTCATCATATTGTTGAAAGCCCCATGTATCAAATACCATCATACTGTAATAATTCCACTGCACCAAACCCCAAGCCATTGGGAATAATTCCACTATGCTAAACTCTATCCTATGGTAAACAATCCCACTGACCAAACCCCATCCCATTGTAAAAAAAAAATTCCATTGTACCAATCTCCATTCCATTGTACACAATAGCACTGTGCCAAACTCTATCCCGTTGTCAACATTCCGACTGTATCAAACCCCATCCCATTGTAAAACAATCCCACTGTACCAAATCCCATCCCATTGTAAACAATTGCTCTATACCAAATCTCCCATTCACTCTCAATGTATATAGTTGCATTTTAGAACCCCTTCCCTGGCAAACTCAGTTCTGTAAGTGAACTGTGTTTTAAATACATAATTTATTTCATCTTTGAAAAGAAAAGGGTTTCAACTCATGGTGGAGGCATAAGGGAAATTGAAATCTTAATGCTGATGTCAACATTGATCACTGTTAACTCCGTTAGCATGGCTGAAGGAAGATCAAAGCACTAAAGTGTGATCACACTTCTTCTCTTAACCCAGAAAATTCTTCTCATTGACACAAAGATGAGTGGAAAAGCAAATTGCATGGAGGACACAGAAAGTCTGCACAGAGATTTGGATAGGCTGAGTGACTGGATGAGGATTTAGCAGATGGAATACAACGTTAGAAAGTGTGAGGCGACCCACTTTGTAAGGAATAATAAAATGGACTATGATTTAAACGGTGAAAAATTACAACATGCTACTGTGCAGAGGGATCTGCGGGTCCTTATACATGAATTGCAAAAACTCATCCCATTCCAATGCAAATGCAGGTGCAGCAGGTGATCAAGAAGGCAAATGGACTGTTGGCCTTTATTGCAAGGGGGATGAAATATAAAAGCAGGGAGGTCTTGCTGCAATTATACAAGGCACTGCTGAGACCGCAACTAGAGTACTGTGTGCAATTTTGGTTCCTTTATTTGTGAAAAGATATATTGGCCTTGGAGGCAGTGCAGAGAAGGTTCACCAGGTTGATACCGGAGATGAGGGGGTTAGCTTATGAGGAGAGATTGAGTAGATTGGGCCTGTACTCTTTAGAGTTTAGAAGGCTGAGGGGTGATCTTATAGAGACATACAAGATAATGAAGGGGCCAGATATGGTAGGGGCAGAGGGATTCTTTCCACTTAGAAAGGAAACAAGAACTAGAGGACACAGCCTCAAAATAGGAGGGGACTCAGTTTAGAACAGAGTTGAGGAGGAACTTCTTCTCTGAAGAATCTAAGGTGAGTGAATCTCTGGAATTCTCTGCCCATTGAAGGGGTGGAGGCTACCTTGTTGAGTATATTTAAGTCATATATGTATAGATATATATAGATTTCTGATCAATAAGGGAATTAAGGGTTATGGGGAGCAGGTGGATAAGTGGAACTGAACCACTTTCAGATCAGCCATGATCTTATTGAATAGCGGGCAGGCTCGAAGGGCTAGATGGCCTACTCCTGCTCCTATTTCTTATGTTCTTATGACCTCTCTGTGACACTTCCATTTTCCACACTAGCTCTCCTTCTGCCCCCATGATATTTACCAAGATTATTGAATTGATGAGCAATTTCTTTTGCTGTTAAAACACATCTGTGAGGTGCTGGTTTGAGGTTGTTTATAAAGCCCTTTGCACGTGCAACTTAATGGCTGGCTGGAGACTTCCATTCTAACAGCTCTGAGTTGAATTCAACTTTGAGTCAGGGTTTTAACAGCATTTGGAAATAACAATCAAATAAACAAGTTTTAGGAGACTGGCTAGGCCTGCTTTAAATACACATCCAGTACTACACCCAATGGTTGCTCAATAGCTGTTACTCAATCTGTCAGGAAGCCAGGGCCTGGGTTGCTATTTTCCTTTATTGTTTCTGTGTTACACTCACTTTTCCAGACATGGAAACTGCACATTCCATTGATAAAACAGAACTGTGCTGAGACACTACTAAAGGAAATGTGCCTCGATCCAAACATGCAATGCATGCCTGTGAATTGCCTCACTCTCCATCCAAAGGTAGCCAGAACAAAAACACAGAAAAATTATTTGCATAACTGGAAGGAGAGGGAACCCTTCCAAAAATTTAACTACTTTTTTCCAGACTATTTCTTAGTTTTTCCAGAATCTCTATTCCAATGACTCTTTCAAAATACTTCCACTCTGTAAGAATTTAGGAGCAGACAGAGCACCAATAATGGCACATTTCAATGCTAGCCCATTGTAATGACTTTAACAACGGTCCTGATGTGGATCTCTTAGAATATGAGATCATAGATTAAGGCAGCAATGACTTGTCCAATCAGGAAGCCCTGCATGTATACATAATATGGCGTACCAGGGTTACTAGCATTCTGGGTCTATACTCTAAGAGGATGCACCTGAGTGTTGCTTATTATTCAAATAAATCTAAATTTGGTGAAGGGCACGAACTTCAGAGGAGTTATTTCAACATATACTACAAGGAGGAGACAGGTACAGGCTGAACAGCTCCACAAGTCCCGCATCCCATGTACAAAGATATAAAAGCTGCCATTTATATTGTGCTTTTCATGACCTCAAATGTCCTAAATTGTGTTATAACCAATGAAATACTTTTGAACTCTCATCAGAGTTGTAATGTAGAAATTACAATAGCCAATTTGTGCATAGTAAGGTCACAGAAGCAAATGTGATAATGATCTGATTATCTGCTTTGGTGATATTGGTTGAGGGATAAGTAAGTCAGAATACTAAGAGAACTCTCCCACATGGATCCTTTACATCCACCTCCTACAGTGTAGCTCCTCGTCAGTTCGATACTGAAGTACCAGAATGAAGTGTGTGTCCTGGAGTGGACTTCAGCCCACCAATATCTAATTGTTGTGAGGAAGGACTGCAAACAAGTCATCATGAGGTGTTTGGTTGCAAGGTCAAAGAATTGATAGGATTCATGCTGGTCCAACCTGGCAATGGCATCATAATCTTTTTAAATCACATGTGAGGTAATAAAAGTTCCTATTCTATCTTACTGATTCCAGGGTCCTTGAATAGAAATCATATTGTTGCAGGATGATAGGGTGGGAGTAATGGAGAAAATCACCTAATACTCTCTAATCATTTCCAGATCTCATAAACTGGTAATTAAATTGCCTAATATATCAGCCGTAGATGGATCTTTCAGGATCTGAAGTCAAAAAATCACTTGAAGAGTGATCATAAAGAAAAAAGCTTTTGATGGGAATTCTTAATCATTGCACCAAAAATCCTCTTGGAAACCCTCATTGCTATCTCACTGCTATCTGAGGCATTTGCTGTTTCAGGCCTCTTACTGCTGTCTCAGGCATCACATTGGTGCCTCAGGTCTCTCAATCTCTGATCTCTCATCTCTCACTGAGATCCAATTGCTTTCTCAGACCTTTCACTGCTGTTTTTAGCCTCTCAATGTTATCTCACATTTTTCACGACTGATTTGCCATCATTATGCCTCAACATATTTTGCACTGCATTGTACAGGAGGACGTGCCTGATTGCAAGTACCTGCTCATTTACATACTGGTAACACCACCCTGGTGTGATCCAATATACTGACACACAAGGGCCTTGTGTTGGCAGGAATCCCTGGAAGAAGCTGAAGGGTGCAGCTCCTTATACCTTTCTTGTGTCCATCCATAACTAGGAAGTATATGGGATAGAATATCTGAAGATGGCAGGGGAGCTGAAGAGCAGGGCCTCCAGGGTGGCAATTTCAGGGCTGTTTCTAGGGCCAGGTAATAGCAGAGCCAGGAGAAATGAGATCCTACAGCTGAACGCGTGGCTGAAGGACTGGTGTAGGGCAGAGGGTTTCATATTTGTGGATAACTGGGAAGTCTTTGTGAAAGAAGGGCACCTGTATAGAAGGGACGGGGAACACTTAAATGGGAAGGGCGTGAACATCTTAGCTGGGAGGTTAGCTGCAGTGTTTCGGCAGGATTTAAACTAATATGGGGGCGGGGAGGGGCTGAGTCCGATAGTTCAGTAGAGACTAAGATGGGAGATAGAGTAAGCTTGGGTGAGAAGAAATACACCAGGAAGAAGGAGGTTCCGAGTGGGCTCGGAGGTCTGGAGTGTGTCTGTTTCAATGCAAGGAGCGTAACAGGAAAAACGGATGAACGGCTTTAATGTTTGCAAGGAACTTGGATGTGGCTGCGATGACGGAGACGTGGTTAAAGGAAGGGGAGCAGTGGCAACTGAATATTCCTGGGTATAAGTGTTTCAGGCGTGTCAGAGGAGGGTCCAGAAGAGGTGGAGGAGTGATGTTGTTAGTTAGGGAGAGCATCACGGCGGTGCAGAGGGAGGACGATACAGAGGAGTTAGGAGTGGAGTCGCTGTGGGTGGAGTTGAGGAATAGAAAGGGGGCAATTACTATGCTAGGGATATATTATAGGCCACCCAACAGCCCGCGGGTAGTTGAAGAAGACATATGTAAAGTTATTTTGGATAGGTGCAGAAAGAAGAGAGTCATTAAAGTGGGAGATTTTAATCTCCCTGGGGTGGATTAGAAGGTACCTAAAGCTGGGGGCTTGGACGGGCAGAAAGTTGTAAAATGTGTACTGGAAGGATCGTTGGAGCAGTACGTGGCTAGCCCGACTAGAGAAAGGGCTATATTGGATTTAGTTCTCAGTAATGAGCCAGGGCAGGTGGTTGATGTTGTAGTAGGGGAACATGTAGCAAACAGTGACCACAATTCTATCTACTTTAGCTTACAGATAGAAAAGGATGCTTGTTGCCCTAGGGGCAGGGTGCTGAACTGGGGGAAGGCTAACTACGGTCGGATTAGACAGGAACTTATGGAAACTGATTGGGAACGGTTGTTCGAGGGTAAGTCCACACTAGGCATGTGGGAGTCTTTCAAGGGAATACCAAAAATGTTGCAAGAAAGATAATGTGCCTGCTGAGAGGAAAGATAGGATTAGAGAGCCGTGGATTACTAGGGATATCAAGGACTTGTTTAGGAAGAAAAGAGAGGCATATGATAGGTCAAAGCAGCTGTTAACGGAGACAGCGATGGAGGAATATAGAGAGAGTAGGAGGGAGCTCAAACAGGGAGTTAGAAGGGCAAAAAGAGGGCATGAAATGATATTGGTGGATAGGATTAAGGAAAATCCAAAGGCTTTTTACTCCTATGTTAGGAATAAAAGGGTGGTTAGAGGAAAAATCAGACCTCTTAGGGACAGAAGAGGGGAACTGTGCTTAGAGCCTGAAGGAATGGGGGAAATCATGAATGAATACTTTGCATCCGTATTCACAAAGGAGAGAGGCTTGTTGACAGCTCCTGTCCCTGAGGGAGCTGTGGACCAGTTGAGGGAAATATCCATATCGAGGGAGGAAGTATTAGAGCTCCTAGGTAGCATTAAAACTGATAAATCTCCGGGGCCTGATGGCATTTATCCCAGGCTGCTTAGGGAGATGCGAGGTGAAATTGCTGGGCTTCTGATGCAAATCTTTGTCTCTTCTTTGGATAGAGGTGAGGTCCCAGAGGACTGGAGAATAGCTAACGTCGTACCGTTGTTTAGAAAGGGTAGTAGGGAGAACCCTGGAAAATATAGGCCGGTGAGTTTGACGTCAGTGGTAGAGCTGTTGGAGAGGATTCTTAGAGATAGGCACTTAGAGCATTGCGATCTGATTAGGGATACACAGTATGACTTTGTTAAGGGGAGGTCGTGCCTTACAAATCTGGTAGAATTTTTTGAGGAGGTGACGAAAACAGTCGACGAAGGACAAGCTGTTGATGTCGTCTATATGGATTTCAGTAAGGCATTTGACAAAGTCCCTCATGGGAGGTTAGTTGGGAAGGTCAAGCCTCATGGGATACAAGGACAGGGAGCTAGATGGGTAAGTAATTGGCTTAGTAATAGGAGACAGAGTGTAATAGTGGAAGGGTGTTTTTCTAGCTGGAGGTCAGTCACTAGTGGTGTGCCGCAGGGCTCGTTACTGGGACCTCTTCTATTTGTAATATACATAAATGACTTGGAAGAGGGAGTAAGTGGAGCGATCAGCAAGTTTGCAGATGATACAAAGATGGCTGGACTTGCGGATAGTGAGGAGAATTGTCAGGCGATGCAGCAGGGCATAGATAGGTCGTAGCTTGGGCAGATAGATGGCAGATGGAATTCAATCCTGATAAATGTGAGGTGATGCACATCGGGAGAAAGTATATGATAAAGGGTAGACCTATTAAGAGTACAGAAACGCAGAGGGACCTGGGAATGCAAGTGCACAAGTCTCTGAAGGTGGCAGAGCAGGTGGAGAAGGTTGTGAAGAAAGCATATGGTATGGCTAGCCTTTATGGGAAGGGGTATAGAGTACAAGAGCTGGCCTTTAATGTTGAAGTTCTATAAAACGTTGGTTAGACTTCATTTGGAATACTACGTCCAGCTCTGGTCGCCTTACTACCAGAAGGACGTGGAGACTCTGGAGAGAGTGCAGAGGAGGTTTACCAGGATACTGCCTGGTATGGAAGGTCTGAGTTACGAGGAGAGATTAGGCAAATTGGGACTGTTTTCCTTAGAAAGACGTAGACTTAGAGGAGATCTAATAGAGATGTACAAGATTATGAGGGGTATAGATAGAGTAAACAGGGTTAAGCTTTTTCCTAGGATGGACTCAAATAGCACAAGGGGTCATGGGCTTAGGGTGAGGGGGGTAAGGTATAATTTGGATGCTAGAGGGAGTTTTTCACACAGAGGTGGTGGGGGTATGGAATGCGCTGCCAAGTAAAGTGGTGGAGGCAGGTACTCTGGAGTTATTTAAGAAATACTTAGATGGGCACATGAACAGAATGGGAATGGAGGGGTATAGAAAACTGATTTAAAATAGGGATCATGAGCCTTGGGAGTCCCTGGGAAGTGTGTAAATAGATGATGATATTGATGTACTTGTTTTTATCCTACAGGTGCTTTGGTCCACCTTGTTGTCTAACGAGGGGCATACACGCAATGGGTCATGAGAGGGCTGCTCTTGGATTTTTTTCGATAGTATCCTAATACTTCATGTCGTTAGTGTACACTTGGACCATTTGATGGGCAACACGACAGCTCAGTGACTATCGCTGTGCTGTGCAGATACATAGATTTGGGCCTATGTCTGTGGGAGTTTGCGCATCCTCCCCGTCCTTGTGTGGGTTTTCTCCGGTTTCCTCTCAAATCCCAAAGATGTGCTCTTAGGCTAATTGGCAAAACAAATTCTCCCTAAATTGTCTCAAATTTGGTTTTTAATCCATAGATCTATAAACATAGACAGAGATCACGGGTAGAGGTGGGAACATCGGGGTGGCAGCACGGGCTCGTTGGGCCGAAGGGCCTCTTTCCCATGCTGTTTTGTTCTTTGAAAGGTAGGACAGCACCCTTTTCTGACATGCTCTTGGTGGCTCATTTTGAGGGACTAATGTTAAGAGATTGTATCATTGTTCGATGTGATTAAAACAAATTTTATGAGAGTGATAATTATACAACATGATGAATTTTCTCCAACATAGCATCTTTCCAAATAAGAACATAAGTCAATGCATTTAAAAAAGTAAATTACTCACTGCTTGGCTTTTTGCAAAGATATATCATCAACAAAGCAGCCTAGAAATTTGATCATGATTAAAATGTGCTGTTGCAAAGATTTAGTTCTTAAGTTATGTCCCAGAATATAGCTTATAGTTTTAGGGATTAAAGTTCCATAGAATGACACAGAAGGAGGCCATTTGGTCCATCATGTCTATACCAACTCTCCAGATGAGTATCATGTCTTAGTGCCATTCTCTTGCCTTTTTCCCATATCCTGCACATTGTTTCTATTCAAGTAATCATCTAATGCCCCCTTGAATGTATCAATTGAACTTAATTCCATCACACTTCCAGGCATGTATTTCCAATCCAAATCATTTGTGTGAAGAAGAAAAAAAAACCACAATACATTTGCTTGTTTTGAAAATTGCATCAGATCTGTACCTTCTCTTTCTTGATCCTTTTATGATCAGGAGCAGTATTTCTCCATCTACTTTGTCCAAGCCCTTCATGATTTTGAACATTTCTCTCAAATCTCCTATCAGCCTTTTTTGTTTCCAACAAGAACAGTCCTAACTGTCTAATCTATCCTCATAGTTGAAATTTCTCATCCCTGGAACCATTCTTGTGAACCTCTTTTGCATTCTCTCTAATGCCTTCACATCCTTCTGACACACAGAACTGTATACAATATTCCAGTTGCGGTTTAACCAGTGTGTTGTATAAGTTCAGCATAACCTCTTTGCTCTTGTACTATATGCCACTATTAATAAAACCCAGAATATTAAATGTTTTATTTACTGCTCTTTCCACCTATTCTGTCACCTTCAATTCTCAATGCATGTATAGACTCCAGTCTGTCTGCTCTGCACATCTTTGAGAATTTTCCTCCTTAGTTTATGTTGCCTCTCCATGCTCTTCCTATCAAAATGCATCATGTCATACTTCTCCACGTTGAACTTCATTTGCCACTTATCTGGCACTCCACCAACTTGCCTATATCCTTCTGAAATTCTACACTATGCTCTTCACAGTTTATAATACTTCCGAGTTTTGTGTCATCCACAGACTCTGAAATTGTCCCCTGCATTTCAAGATCTAGATCATTAAATTATATTAGGAAAAACAAGGCTTCCAATATTGGCTCCAGGGAACACCATTACAAACCTTTCTCCAGCCCAAGAGATATCCATTGGCTGTTATCTCTACTTCTGATTACTCAGCCAATTTTGTATCCATGTTCCTACAATATTGATATATGGCACTATATTAAATGCCTTCTGAAAGTCCAAGTATATCACATCAATAGCATTACCCTCATTGACACTTTCCGTATCTCCTCAAAAAACTTCAGCACATCAGTTAAATGTGATTTCCCCTTTTGAAATTCATGCTAGCTCTTCCTAATCAACCACATTTTTCCACGTGACTATTGATTCTATCTGGAATAATTGTTTTTGGAAGCTTGTCCAGCACCGATATTATATTGACTAGCTTGTAATTATTGGGGCTGTCCTTATAAGCTTTTCTGAATAAGGGCATAACATTTGCAATCCTTCAATCCTCCGGCACCTCCTCAGAGTTGGAAAAAAAACTGGAAGATTACATCCAGCTTTGTTGCAATTACATTCTCATGGCCTTCTGTCTTTGAACACACCTCAGCTGGTCCTGGTACTTTGCTAACTTTCAGTACCATCAGTTTATTCAACACTTCCTCCTTATCAATTTTGAATCTTTCTAGGGACAGTTTCCTCATCTGTCACCATGTCCTGTAGCATCTATCTTTTTTGCAAAAACAGAAGCAAAGCATTTATTGCATACATCAGCCATGTGCCCCCATCTTCACGTCTAAATTTATTTCCTTTTACATCTTTTTATTATTTGTAAGCCTATGGAAGACTTTCGAATTCCCCTCTATGTTGTCTTTTCTCATAATTCCTCTTCACTTCTCTAATTGCTTTTTCACATCCCCTCTGAACTTCTGTATTTTTCTTGGTTTTCAACTGGATTTTCTGTCTGACACCTGGTGACAAGCACACATTTTCTTGCTTATCTTAATTTTTATCTCCTTTTTATCCAGGGAGCTCTGGATTTGTTTGCCTTAACTTTCCCTTTTATGGGAATATATCTTCACTGTGTGCAGGCCATTTCTGTTTTGAAAGTAACCCATTGAACAGCTACTGATTTTCCTGCACACATCTTATTCCAACATAACTGGCCCAGTTCTTTCCCCATTGAAGTCAGCACTACCCCAGTTAAATTATTTTTACTCTGGATTGATGTTTTCATTTTCTGTCATCATTCTAAATCTGACAATGCTCATCGTCTCCTAAATGTTGCCCTACTGAATGTAGATCAAATTTTTGGCATTGTATACACCGCTCAGATCCAAACTGGTCTACATGCACCCTGAGATTTTTATGTTACCTATGCTGGACTGTAATGGTCATTTGCATAGGCGATGGGAGTGTGCATCTGCAATATGCAGAGTAGGCAGATTGCAATTTCAGTCATTGTACAAAGCAGAATTTTGATCTGAATATCTTGCTAATGCCTTCACTTAATGCTGCATAGCTAAACATGCATTCAGCAACAGGAAAGCAAGCTCCAAACAAATGCTTTTCCAAAGGATCCTCAAACACACTATATTGGTAAAAGCAAAATACTACACATATTGGAATCTGAAACAAAACAGAAAATGTTGGGAAATCTCAGCAGGTCTGACAGCATTTGTGAGGAGAAAAGAATCTGGATGACTCTTCGTCAGAGCTCTGACAAAGGGTCATCAAGACTCAAAACTTCCAGGTCAGTTAATGATTGATATCTATTGGATATTGTGTTAATAATATTTGGAGGTTGTACAGCTAAGTAAAGTAGATGAAATCTATAGGGATGGTTGAGATCTTAGCTTTGACTTCAAGGATGCTACTCAGACCACTTATTCCCAGTCAAAGGCACTTTAGCTTGTGTTTTTCTTGGCCTGCAGCATAACAGAGGGAATGAACAAGGGTGCAATTGAGGAACTCAAGTTGCTTCAACAGAGAGCAGGGGAAATGCACACATAGCAGAAATTATATTCTTTCAGGAAGCAATTAGCCTAGTTCTACAAAGAACAGTGTTTCTCCATTTCACTAAGAAGATGCCCACTTAAATGAACATCTGTTGAGACCTAACCCCAATGGAACAATATTACTGAATTCTTCAACCAACCATCATGTCCACAGGGTTATCAAATTTCTGTTCCACCTTCCTCAAATTGACACCACTTATCAAACGTAACTTCCTATTCCCTGGAAAATTATCTTCCTCAAATTTCTAAATTTCCACCTGTAGACCTCTGTACACAATCATTGAATACAACAATTTTTACTTCCTCGTAATCACATAAGCACTCTGCTGAAAGAGATGAGTACTTCTCCAAAGTTATCCCTACCAATAAACATTGTAGGAGCATAATCTAGTTCTGCTATAGGATTACAGTCTTTGCATCACACACATCCTGCATTTGCTTGTAAGCTGGTGAAAACCTGTTCCCATCTGTGCAATCTTACCTACAGGGCACAATTTCTTCCAGAACTTTCTCAGCTCCTCTAATTCTTCTGTTCTTTCTGTCTGCATCTGCATGTTGATCACTTAATCTGCTCCTGGCTTACAGCTTTCATTTTCATCTAGCCACACAGCTTCTATGCCTTAATTTCCTTCCTATTGGTACTGCTTATAAAGATCGCTATTCACGTGGACCGTACATCTTATTCTCCAAGAAAATTACAACTAATCCATTTATAATTAATGCAAACTCTTAATCATTCTTTTTAAACATACTTGCAACTTAAAGCTTTTATAAATTTTCCTTGTTGTTACTGCTTCCATGTCATAGGCCATCACACTAGTCATGAACAAAGCTCCAGGGATTCAGGGATGAAAATGAGAGTTGTAAGCCAGGACATCTGGAGGCGGAAAGGTGATCAGCTCATCAAGCTCCAGATACTATACACACTCCAGACACTTCTCTGTATCTCTGCTGGAGGGAGGGGGCAGTGTCTCAGAGTGTATGTGATGCAAAGATTGTAATTCTCAACAAAGATATGGGTGACTGCAGCAATTTCAAAAAGTATTGAGGTATTTCTCTATTGAAAATCATAGGAAATATATTTGTATATTATTCTCATCAGACTGCAGATCCTGGCTGAATGTAGCTACTCTGAATCCCAGTGTGGTTGCAGAAGCGAAATGTTGCAGGACAAAAGTTCAATCAACATCTCTTGTGGAATCACACATTTCTCCTTGTAAGGACACAGTACCATGAATTAATTCAGGGACCTGCAGACAATCAATCTTTTCACCTTAATCCTATAACAAAGGAGGAGTAATCAAAACTCAGTATGCTGCAGAGGTACTAAAAGCCACCATCTATCTCCTAAGGTGAATGAAGGATTTTGACCAGAGACATAAAAATTGCATGTTAGCCTACTACCGATTCATGACCTAAACTCGGATATTTGGCAAGTTTTAATTTTACACTTCTAGACTTGCATCTCAGCCAGTTGTTTAAATTCAAAGTAAATACAAACATCAAAGTTAAATACAAACATTAAAGTAGGACTCCAGGCTGGCCAACAAGCCTACATTAAGTCTAAGCCTCTTCGGAGCCTGTTTCTCTGGGCGCTTCCTGCCATCGCTTATTGAACAGGCCAAGTTTCTGTGTACAAATCTCAGCATGCTGTGTCATCACCAACTTTAAATGAATTCTGCAAAATCCTATTCACTAAACTGACCTGAACTGTAGCTCCTCCATGATGGAATCCTCAATGAAATCTGACTTTCTAGACTCTGCCAATCATGCAAACTGACATCCATATCTGTGTTTTTTTTCTTTAAAGTTATTTATAGTTGTAAAAACTTTTTTTTCCTGTCTTCTTATCGTGTTTTTGTGTGTGTGTGAATATGACCTCTTTCTAGGTCTGAACATGTGAATAAAGTATACTTCTGATTTAACCCTAAAGATGTTTGCTGCGAGTAACTTTAAACAGTGACCTTACCAATAGAGTGATTTGTGGAAACATGCATAATATACTTCAAAAATTAAAACATCTTTGTTTGGAGACAGATGGCAAGAAACTAAAGGAGTTTAGTTTTGCCTTCCTTGCCTGTCTGTAACAGCAGACAATTACTGGTTAACTGTATCTGAACAATTAATCGCTAATTATCCTTGATGAGGGGGGAATAATTGGGTAAGCTCACAGAACAGGTTATCTGCATTTACATGCAGTTTCTGCATAACAATGGCTAAGTATCTGTGTGGGTTTCTCTGGCTGCTCCAAAAATGTGCTGGCTGGACTGGCCACGCTAAATTGTCCTAAATGTCCCAAGTAGGGTTAGAAGGATTAGTGGAGTAAATACGTGGAGTTACGGAGATGGAGTCTGAGTGGGGTGCTGTTTTGGAGAGTCTGTGCAGACTCAATGGGCCAAATAGCCTGTTTCTACATTGTAGGGAATATATTCTACACTTGACAAACTGGCATTCACATGATAACAAAATGCAACTAGCAATTACTGGAAAGCTGTACAGAACATGCAATTTCTGGATTACAATTCACAATTTGCAAACAGATTATTGTATAGTCAAGCAAATACAAGATTCCTGTAAAAATGGACTTTACCAGTTGAAAGGAAGTAACAGACAATTACTAGATAACTATACACAATAGGTGATCAATGGCAAGCTGCGAAAAGCAGGCTATTATTGTACAACTATATAGAACAGGCTATAGCTGGATAATTGTACACAATTGGCAATTATTGGATATGTACATAGCAAGCAAACACTGGATGCATTTTCAGTACACGTTGTCACTTATACACAAATTAACAAGTAACAATTACTTGACAATTGTAAACAAAGACCATTAACTGGATCACAATAAACACTCAGTGACTGCTGTACATCTAAACAGACAATTACTGGATAACTGTAAACAAGTATCAATTACTGGATAAGCATACACAACAATAATAACTAAATAACTGCAAACAACTGGCAATAGCTGTAAACAGTTGGCAATTACAGGCCAACTGTACAGAACGGACAATTGCTGGATGACTGTGAAGAATAGGCAACCATTACATAACTAATAACCACAGTTACTGGACCCACATTTATTATTGCCTTATAATTGTTGAGATAAGAAAATGACCAAGTGGCTGAAATGAATAACACAATATTGGATAGCTGAAAAGATCAACAATATCTGTCTAACAGCACATAGGACTCCAATGCAGACCTGATGTTTCCCTGTCTATAGCCGATCCACCAAATTGTATAACCATCATTCTGCATGAATCATCCTGCAGCTAATATGCTCCAGTGCTAAATGCCTTTACTGTCTCAATAGTGACACCCTCTGGTGGAGATTATGAACTGCAGCTTTTAAAACAGAAACGTGGGGAGCAAGGTGCAATAATAACCTATCACAACCAATAGCAGACTGATGCGATTGGATGCCATGCTAGCTTTAAACCTTGCCCAATTTTAGACACTAGCCAATTTTACTCACAATTAGTTAGTGGGCAATAATACCTGATGAGATGTAAATCCAGTGTTTTATCTGATCAAATGGGTTTCCCACCCTTGTGAATTAGGTTAAAACTATCTCCAATGCAACAAAAGTAAGCCATTCCGTCCTTGCTCTCCTATTTAGTTGTGTTATTGGTGGTTTATACCTAATTTCCTTTTGCTTTTGTTACTATCTCAGCTCATGTTACTGGACAAATCAAATCCCTGAGTGAAAACTCGCTTGATAGACCTTAACTCCTTTTAAATACGTGGAAAGCAACTACTGAACAGAGTCATAGGACTGTCAATGAACGTTTAATTAAAAAAAACAAGAAAAATTAAAAATAGTACAATTCTTCTTCACCCCAGCTACACCTTTTACAGATATATACAGATTGGTAAGGATAACACAAGTTGTAACATGTGTCTTATATTTTAATGTTCTCGTTAAGTATACAAATCTAAACGGATAGGTGAAATGTGATCAGACACAACACACTCTGAAGCTAAGTAGCATTTACCACCCAACACTTCTGTGGATTTCTCATTAATTCCCCCAGATACTTGTGACTCTGTGAGCCAACTGGTCTCAGTAGAATTTTATCTTCCACACAACGGTTTTTAATCTCCAGCCTCAAAGAATACACTCTGGAATCCTCTCCCAAACAACACTTAGAATGCTTCACCAAGGGGTCACCTCTAGGGTTTCAACCTCTTCTTCAGGTATTCCTCTGCCCTGGATCAACACATACGTTCAAGTTGCCATGAAATCCCTCAGATACTCAGTTATGCTAACAGAAGACCACTGCTTCACATATTAAAGTGTCACCAATCTTACAAAGATCTCAGATCTCTGGCTTCTCATTAGCCTATTGCTTTACTTCTGCTTACTGCAGCTTTACCTTTTAACTTGAAGCCTTTCCCAACTCCTCACATTCAACTTCATTGAACAGAATCTTTAGCAGCTTTCTATTCTTTGTTTTTTCTTTGACTTCACAGTCCTCTTGGACATTTTTTGGTCCCATTCCCTGGGCTTTAGGACCTTTCATTTGTTATATTAGTTTGAGAGTTGTTCTCTTAGTCTCATTTCCCTGCTTGTTCCCATTGTTTCTGTGAAAAACTGCTTAGTCCTGGGTTACTCTGTTTCAACTACCTCAAATTGCTCTTTCTTTTGTGTGTAGGGCCCTGGTTGCTAAACAACAGCCTAGTTTTTTTAATATCTCATGTTTGTCTTAAGAGTCATAAAAACCTCATTACAACATAGGCATCTAAACAAACAGCTTTTTAAAATGAAGCTAAAATTGAGGGAATATAAATTAAGCTTAAACTTAATTACTCAATACAGACAAATACAGAAACAACTTAAACTATATCTATTTCCTAGTGCTATCTTGTTCCCATAATCCTTATTTCTTATGCTCAATAAAAATATATCAGTCTCATTTATCTGCAGCTGTTCCTGAGAATGGGTGAAAAAATTCTAAAGTTTTACTACACTATGTGAGAAAAAGCTTTCTGATTTCACTCCTGTGATCTACATCTAATTGAAAAGTGTTTGGGGTTATTTTGTGGAAAGGGTGAAATAGGCACTGATTGGTTACTGAGCTAAAAAGACTCGTTTGTTTAAAAGGTCTGATTTTATCCTGAAAATTTGGAGTTAACTGATGATTGCTATAATTTGGATATGCTTTGAGGTGGCACACTGAAGATCTGCTTGCTTAGCACTTAAACACTGAATGAGAGCAATTTCCATGGAGTAGTATATGTAGCATAAATACACACATTTCTGCTGAGGGTATGACATACAGATACACGGTTGTAATTTTACAATATGGGCATGATGAGGTCATAAAGTGGGGCGTTAAGCAATTAGTGCGATTGTTACTGGTTTTCACAACCAGCACACTATTACATAATAACATAAGAAATAGGAGCTTCTCGAGCCAGCCCCGCCATTCAATAAGATCATGGCTGACCTGACAGTGGTTCAGTTCCACTTACCCGCCTGCTCCCCATAACCCTTAATTCCCTTATTGGTCAAAAATCTATCTATCTGAGACTTAAATGCATTTAATGAGGTAGTCTCCACTGCTTCAATGGGCAGAGAATTCCAAAGATTCATTACTCTCTGGGAGAAGAAGTTCATCCTTAACTATGCTCTAAATTGACTCCCCCTAATTTTGAGACTGTGCCCTCTAATTCTTGTTTCCATTCTAAGTGAAAATAATATCTCTGCTTCTCTCCTGTCTAGCCCCTTCATTATCTTACATGTCTCTATAAGATCACCCCTCAGCCTTTTAAACTCCAACGAGTACAGGCCCAGTCTACTCAATCTCTCCTTATAAGCTAAACCCCTCATCTTCGGAATCAACCTGGTGAACCTTCTCTGCACTCCCTCCAAAGCTAATATATCCTTTCTCAAATAAAGGGACCAAAATTGCACACAGTACTCTAGGTGCGACTTCACCAGTACCTTGTACAATTTCAGCAAGATCTCCCTGCTTTTATATTCTATCACCCTCGCGATAAACGCCAACATTCCACTTGCCTTCTTGATCACCTGCTGCACTTACAAACTGAGTTTTTGTGATTCATGCGCAAGGACCCCTGGGTCCCTCTGCACAGTAGCATGTTATAATTTTTCACCATTTAAATAATAGTCCATTTTACTATAATTCCTTCCAAAGTGGATAATCTCACACTTGCCAATGTTATATTCCATCTGACAGAGCCTTGCCCACTCACTTAGTCTATCCAAATTTCTCTGCAGACTTTCTGCGTCCTCCACCCAATTTGCTTTCCCACTTGTCTTTGTGTCATCCGCAAACTTTGTTATCTTACACTCAGTCCCCTTCTTCAGATCGTCAATGAAATGATAAATAGTTGAGGCTCCAGCACCGATCCCTGCAGCAGGCCACTAGTCACCAATTGCCAATGGAAAAGCACCCATTTATTCTAGCTCTCTGCTTTCTGTTAGATAGCCAATCCTCAATCCATGCTAACACTTTACCCCCAACTCCTTTACCTTAATCTTATGCAGCAACTTTTTGTGAGGCACCTTATCGAATGTCTTCTGGAAATCTAAAAACATCGCATCCACTGGTTCCCCTCTGTCAACTGCAGTCATTATATCTTCATAAAAATCCAAAAAAAATTCATCAAAAATGACTTTCTGTTCATAAATCCATGCTGCATCTGCTTGATTGAACCATTCTTTTCCAAGTGTCCTGTTATTTCTTCCTTAATGATAGATTCCAGCATTTTCCCAACTATGGATGTTAAGCTAACAGGCCAGTAGTTAACCACTTTTTGTCTACTTTTTTTTTTACACCGTGGCATTACATTAGCTGTTTTCCAATCAGCTGGCACCTCCCCAGAGTCCAGCGAATTTTGATAAATTACAACTAACACATTTGCTATTACTTCTGCCGTTTCTTTGAGTACCCTGGGATGCATTCCATCTGGACCTGGGGACTTGTCTACCTTTAGTTCTATTAGCCTACCCAGCCCAACCTCTTTAGTAATAGTGATCGGTTTAAGGTCCTCATTCTCTACAGTCCCATGACCATCAATTATTGGTATGCTATTTGTGTCCTCTACTGTGAAGACCGACAAAAAAACTTGTTTATGGTCTCGTCCATTTCCTCGTTTCCCATTATTAAATTCCCCTTCTCATCTTCTAAGGGTCCAACATTTACTTTAGCCACTCTTTTCCATTTTATATATTTGTAAAAACTTTTACTATCAGTTTTTATATTTTGTGCTAGTTTAGCTTCATAATCTATCTTTCTTTTCTTTATTGCTTTCTTAGTTGTTACTTTTTAAAGCTTTCGTAATCTTCTAGTTTCCCAGTAATATTGGCCACTCTGTATGCATTGGTTTTTAATTTGATACTCTCCTTTATTTCCTTACTTATCCACAGCTGGTTATCCCTTTTCTTACATTCCTTCTTTTTCACTGGAATACATTTTTGCTGAGTAGTGAGAAAAATCTCCTTAAAAATCCTCCACTGTTCCTCAGCTGTCATACTAACTAGTCTGCGCTCCCAATCTATATTAGCCAACTCTGTCCTCATCCTACCATACTTCCCTTTGTTCAAACAGAGGACACTGGTTTGGGATCCTATTTTCTCACCCTCCATCTGTATTAGAAATTCAAGCATTTATGATCACTTATTCCAAGAGGATCCCTCACAATAAGATCATTAATTTTACCTGTCTCATTACACAGGACCAGATCCAAGATAACTCACTCCCTTGTAGGTTCTGTAACATACTGTTCGAGAAAACTATCTCAACAGCATTTTAAGAACTCTTCCTCAAGTCCACCATGTCTGACTTGAGTTGACCAATCAATATGTAGACTAAAATCCCCCATGATTATTGCTGTTCCGTTTTTGCACACATCTGTTATTTGCTTGTTTATAGCCTGCCCAACCTCGAAGTTATTATTTTGGGGGCTATAGACCACACCCATCAGTGACTTTTTCCCCTTACTATTCCTTATCTCCACACACATTGATTCCACATTTTGCTCCTTAGAGCCTATATCATCTCTCACTACTGCCCTGACATTATCATTAATTAACACAGCTATCCCCCTCCTTTTCCTTCCTGTCCATACTTCCGAAATGTCTGATACCTCTAGATATTCAGTTCCCAGTCTTGCTCACCCCGCAACCACATTTCTGTAATAGCCACGAGATCATACCCATTTGTACAGATTTTTGCCATCAACTCATTCACTTTGTTTCAAAGGCTACATGCATTCAGGTGAAGTGTCTTTATGTTAGCCTTTCTACAACCCTAGAATTTCCAGTGCAGTAAGCATCTCACCGGAAAGAGCAAGAGGGTCTTTCTAATGCTCATTCTAATACGATTAGCAAACCCAGCACTCAATTGTCCAAACTCATTTGTCTTTATGGCCTTGCCAGAAGAGGTTCTCACCAGTGAGGAAAACACTTGCTCCCCATGAACGGGGGGTTCTCACCGGTGGGAGGTCGAGGGAAAGGTTGGGATGCCTCTAGGGCAGTTGCAAACTGGCAATGCCTACCAAGCAGTGCCAGGGGTGGAGCCAGTGAGGGATCGGTCTAATGGGGGGAGGGAGGAAGAGGCCCACTGCCACTCTGCAGCAATCAGTGGGGAGAGGAGAAGGAGGGGCCCACTACCACTCTTCAGTGATGTGGGGTGTGGGGTGTGGGGGTTGGGAGGGAGAAGGCCCACTGCAACTCTTCAGTGATCAGTGTTGGGAGGGGAGGGCCCACTGCCACTTTTCAGTGAACAGTGGGGATGGGGAAGGGAGGGGGCCACTGCCATTCTGCAGCAATCAATGGGGTGGGGGGAAGAGACGGGGAGAGCCTGCTGCCACTCTGCAGCGATCAGTGGGGGGAGGTCAGCAGGGCTGCAATCAGGGAGGGGGTTTGTGATCGGTCTGCAGAGTGGCAGTAGGTCTCCTCTAACCCCATCTGGCCATCTCTGGCCCCATCCTTTTCACTGCCTAGTGGGTATTGTCCAGATGCCCAGGAGGCATTGCCAGTTGCTGGCAGGGACTGCACCTCGGACTGAGGGTCCCTGCGATTGCACTCTTTGTCTGTTAAAGCTCTACTACTATCAATGTGCATGTGTAGAATCAGACGTCTGCACATGCGCAATA
Source organism: Sphyrna mokarran (assembly GCA_024679065.1). Lineage (NCBI taxonomy): Eukaryota > Metazoa > Chordata > Chondrichthyes > Carcharhiniformes > Carcharhinidae > Sphyrna > Sphyrna mokarran. Next base: position 68,888,178 of record JAGIQG010000008.1, read on the forward strand.
CCAGCCTCTACAGGCTGTTGGGTGTGTTTTGCCCAAACAACAGAAATGGAACTCTCCCTGTCCCAACACAGACAAAAAAAGATCGTAAAGTAATGGGCAGCATGTAGCATTCCAAAGATGTCCGGGTTAGGTGGATTGGCCATGATAAGTTGCCTCTTAATATCAGGGGAACTAGCTAGGGTAAATGGACTGGGTGAGATTACAGTGCAGACTTGATGGGCCAAATGGCCTTCTTCTGCACTGCAGAATTCTATGAAATACATAAGTGGAGAGATATCCTGCACCTGCAGTGGGGAAGGAATCGCAGAGGCAAATATTGCAGTGGATGTGGAAGAACATCATGCGGAATGTCAAAACAAGAGTTCAGGTACTAGTACCACAAAAGATGATTTGATATGAGTGGTCAGTGTACAATCATATCTCAGAAAGATACCACTAAATAACCGCATCATTATCAGCATTACACCCTCAACGTACTTCCTTCGTGCCACACACACTGCATCCTTCACAGTAAATATTTGCACATCAGACACATTGTGGCAACACAAAGCACAAACTGCCTGTCAATACATTTATTTAATGTAATATCTCTGGTCACTGTAGGAGGATTTTTGCAATGAGTTTGATAGTGAGGATAATTTTGGGGATTAATAATTATGAATAGTTGTGGATATGTAGGGAAGCTGCAGTGACCACATCTCTCTACATGAGATATTCCTTGATTGGGTCATAGCTCCCACATTTGACCCTCAGCATTCAATCAATGCCAGCCCTGTTTCCTTAGAGGGGGTGATTGCATGGATGTGTGCTATTTGTCCCCCAGTATGGTCTTACTGCCAGCTATTATGTTATCCAGCTCTGGAAGAGAAAAATAAGTGATATTATATATATATATATAAATGTGAATATAGTAGTTGCTCAATGCAGGTATAAGTGATCATTTGAAGTATAATTCATGGCAAGGTTGAAAAGAATTGATTGAAGATGCTGGAATTTGATCCTTAGTCATCAAGGCAAATGGCAACAAATACACTCAGTGCTTGGACAATGAAGGAGATTTCTCAAAGGTAGCCTTAAATTAGTGCTGAACTTTGTTCCTTCTTTGCTCTACACCTTAGATTCCCACACCTTGCGCTTTGTCTCTCAGCTCCTCAATATAAGTCTCTTCCTCCCTTACCTGTCTACACCTCTGCACCTCTCACTCACCACCTTTAAAATGTTCCTTATAATCTACCTGAAAGTTCAACATTGTAGTCACAATCAGCTATCATATCTTACCAGTGTTAAACTATATTGTATAATGATGATGCTATAATGAATATTAATGCAATGACTAACCAGAGATTCAGAACAGAAACGCATTAAGGTAAACAAGGAATTAGCAACAGGATAAACACAATGAGGTGGCAGAAATTGGATAAGCACACTGATGGATCAGAGATTGGGTAAAATCACTGAGGGATCAGACACTGGATAAATGCACTGATGGATCAGATACTAAATAAACTCACTCAAATTCAGAGACTGGATAAACACACTGGGCACAATTTTATAGAAAATATTTTAAGTACCAAACGTTTGAGAAAATGGGAGAGTTTCAGACCATATCCAATCTCCCGCTCCCTCGGTGCGCTCATCCAATCTCCGCTCCCTCGATGCGCTCATCCAATCTCCGCTCCCTCGGTGCGCTCATCCAATCTCCGCTCCCTCGGTGCGCTCATCCAATCTCCGCTCCCTCGGTGCGCTCATCCAATCTCCGCTCCCTCGGTGCGCTCATCCAACCTCCGCTCCCTCGGTGCGCTCATCCAACCTCCGCTCCCTCGGTGCGCTCATCCAATCTCCGCTCCCTCGGTGCGCTCATCCAATCTCCGCTCCCTCGGTGCGCTCATCCAATCTCCGCTCCCTCGGTGCGCTCATCCAATCTCCGCTCCCTCGGTGCGCTCATCCAATCTCCGCTCCCTCGGTGCGCTCATCCAATCTCCGCTCCCTCGGTGCGCTCATCCAATCTCCGCTCCCTCGGTGCGCTCATCCAATCTCCGCTCCCTCGGTGCGCTCACCTAATCTCTGCTTCCCGTGGCCAAGCCTGCTACGTTAAATGGCAATTTGTAAAGCACTCTGGCACAATTGGACAAGAACTAAAGCAGCAAGCTGTCACCTAAAAGATAGAAATAAACAGGCTGCAACTCAGACGACTTTATACACAGGATATGGACCATCTCCAGGACAAAAGGGACTTTCTGATCAACCTGGATTGTTTACCAGATAAAGGGGATGCCGTAACCCCTTATTTGGGAGGAAAGTGTGTGTCCTATGTGCCACTAACATCCACAGACATGGTGATTGGGGACACACCCAGAAATTGGTGCAGCAGCACTCAATTGGTAATCAGGGTAATCAAGTCATGATTGATTGATTGGCAATGGCCAAAAGAGGCACAAAACCCAATGGGATATAAAAGGTGCTGAACACCAGAAGAAGCTCTCTCTCTCTCTGACCCCATAAACAAACAATAATAACAATGAGCGTCACCAACAACGACCCGCACAAGGAGAGCCATCACACCCAAGAAGTAAGGAAGACCAAAACTAGGGTGCCAGACCAGACTAAGCAGAGGACAACCGAGATCAGTGGACAGATAAAGGCCAATATCTGCTTGGGTACTTGCCAGTAACGCAAAATTAAACAATGGACTTGAACTTTAGTATTTTCTGTAAAATAACTTATTATTGGTTGGGTGGGTGATTATTGATTATGTGTTTTAAATAAATATTGATTATACTAAACAAGAAGTCTACTCACAATTCTTCGTCCATTGTATCAGGGTTAAAATAGACTGTGTGACTGACCCAACAATTGGCAATTCCGCCGAGACATTGACGAGAAGTAACGTTGTTGCTCTCAGATCAAATCCCACAGAATTTATATTGAACAATTATTTAAACCTCAGAGCCAATAGGTTTAAACTCCTTACTGGACAAATAACTGCTTTGGAGAAATTGCTTATTGTGGATGCATTGTTATTAATAAGTAGAATAGGATAAGTTCCATAGGTTTACATTAGAATCTGGAGGGATTAGAACTGGACACAGCCCAAACTGTAACTGCAATTGATCAACTCCATACTCCTTGTTGTTGAATATAAAATGGCAGGAAGTAGCACAGAGGCAAAGTGTCCCATATGGGAAACAAAAAAATCAGAGAATATATCAAGAAGAAAGGGTGGTCCTTATGGGCAGAATCTTGTGCCAATACTGAGATGGGACCGGGATTCCTAAAGCAGAAGTATTGGGACGATCTGATGGAAGTTCACAGCAAAAAGCAGGCAAATGTGAGAAAGCGACTACCATTTTGAGCTGCTTAGGACAGCTGCTAGGTACAGAAAAGATACAAATCACAGTTTGTAAGGAACTGGGAGAATCAGAAGGAAAAGGAGGAGATTAAGAAACTAAAGGAACAACAGTAGGAGAGGATAAAGTAAATAAGAGCCAAAAAGGATAGAGAGGTAGATGAATTAAAGAGAACCAACCAGGCAAATTTATTACATGCGGGCAATTTTCTAACCCAGTATGAGAGAGCCTACCAAAATGTTGAGTACGCTGTCTTGGCCAAAGATGAAGCCGATTGGGCAGTAGCATGATTGGAAGCTAAGTGCATTGATCTGCAGGCGGCAATAAAAGCATTACATCAAGCCAGTAAAGAACAGAGACAGGCAACTGCCGACCACTTCAAATGCTAGCGAGAAATTGGAGTCCCTATTATTGGTTCAAAACAGATTTATGCGTACCTTCGGGACAGTAGGTGAAGAGATAGAGGATGCAGATTGGGGAGACTTAAAAGAGAATGCTAAACTTTATTTTATGTGAACCGAGGATTGGGGTCCACCATCATTTTTCCCAGGGGAAGTCGTACCCACTGCACCCCCAGATTCACCTCCAGTACTGATACACCCAGTGATGACTGAATGTCAGGTAGAAGAGTCTCAGGGCCCAGCTGTTACATTTACAACCTCGTTTACGGTAGCCAAAATTGGCCGAAATCGCAAATAAAATCACAGTGTTTGAGCCATCAGCTGATTTACTCAGTTTCTTTGAGGATATTAGGCAGCAGAAGATAATGCACACGTTAGATGAAAGGGAAGAAAGGAAGGTGATCATCATGTGCTTGAGCAAGTCTGTACAGTCTGCCTGCCAGCCCCTCAAAATGTCGGGGAAAGAACCTTAAATGAAATTAAGAATGTGATATTGACCATGGTAGGGTTTAATAAATGGAAACCTGCAGATGGCTTAAATAAATGTAGACAGAGGAAAGAGGAGCATCCGATTGCCTTTGTGGGTCATTTGTGGATCCAGTTCATGGGACTATATGGGGAATTAGATCAGACTAGATTAAATGAGGCTGATACACCCAAATGGGCTAGGACATTAGTCTTGCACACCACAGAAGAAGGCAAGAAAGCTTGCGCTAATTTTGACCCTGCAGGGATCACACGCAATGAAGCATGGGTTTTCCAACAGTTAGCTCGAGTCTGGGAACAGGAAGTTCAGGGAGGCCCAATGTCACGGGAGGTGAGAATGCTTCCGATGAGGGCTAGCCAGGGTCCAGTATGAGAAAACAAGGGTAGAAGGGATTGCCAACACCAGAAAGATACAGCTCCGCCTTACACAGCAGTCCCAGGGAGATTGCAGGCAGCCAGGACACTTTGCCGAGATTATAGGAGACCCTTACCATTATATACACAGTATACGAAACTGCCAGGATCACCAGCTCCACCAGTAAGGCCAACTCCTAGGTAAGAGAGAGATCACCACCCACCATCGATAGAAGGTCCTGGTCATCCCATGCACACCGTAAGCACTAACCCATCTGTATCCAACTGTCCTTGCCTATGGAACCCCAGATTGATGGTGCCCAGCCTCCCAACCTGGGTCTATAGCACCAGGTGGGATAATGTAGGGAGACCCTTAGTTAACGGCAAGGAAAGAGGCCACCTTGTAGAATTCCTTTGGAACACTGAAGGCTCCCGAACTATCCTGAATGCATCAAAACTAAAAACAGACATCCCTTGGCTAACTATGGACATAATTAGACTCAATGGATTCACAAGACATATGCAGGAGATACACATTACAGCCCCTGTACAGATCTGCCTAAATAGCATGGTGTGTGACTATCCGATGTGTTAGTTGACCTTTCCCCAAACGCTGAACACTTTCATTTGATCCAGCTAATCGATGCATTTGGCAGATGGCTACAATTAGCAGAGTGCCATCAATCATTCCAATCGGGACATATGCCAATAGGGTTAGCACAACAGGGGAATTCTGATTTGATCCCTTAACAATTAGCAGTGATCCAGCCATCAGGGAGGTGATTCAAAGAAATAATGGGGTGTTTGCGCAGCATAAACATGATTGCAGCCAGATACTTGGAGAAGTGTTAATTGAAGGGGCCACACCCAAAACCAAAGACAAAATGTTTTCCCCACAGAGAGGCAGAGGGGGAGGTGACCAAAGTAACCTTGATAGTCTATTACAGGAGGGGGTGTTGAGACAAGTGGCAGCCATAAATAATGCGCCCATATGGCCTGTGAAAAAGGTAGGTGGATTATGGAGGTCAACGTTCAATTATCTGGAATTAAATAAGGTTACCTCACTCATGGTCCCCACAGTAGCCACAAGCATCGTCACCATGATGAGATAGGAAGCCCAGGCAAAGTTTTTCACGGTACTAGATATCAGTAACGGCTTCTGGTCCATCCCTTTAAATCAGTCTTGCCAGTACAAGTTCACTTTCATCTTCCAAGGATAGCAATACACTTGGACTTGCCTACCATAATTCCCTGTCCATCTTCCACAGGCGACTAGCTACTGGGCTAGAAAAGTTTTCCCGACTCAAGTGCTTCGTCCAATACGTAGACAATTTATTTTTACAGACTAACACCAAAGAGGAGCATGTAACATTGCTGGATGAATTACTGTTCCACTCATCAGGCTGCAAAGTCAACCCAAAAAGGACCCAAATTTTGCAACCCAAGTTTATATACCAGATACAGTGATTACCCATGGGAAGAGGGAGATTGAACAGAAAAGGATGACTCCATAATGCACCTCCCACTGCCTCGGGATGTGAGTGCCTCCAGTCTTTCCTACGTCTAATAAGGTCCTGTCGGAACCATATAGATGGCTTCACCACCAAGGCAGCTCCACTTTCCGAATTGCTAAAGTCAAACGTGACTTGGAAGTGGACTGCGTAGCACACACAGCTGCAGTCTCCGATTTGAAGCGCACCCTCGCCATAGCCGCAGCCTTACTAGTCCCCGACCCAGATCTACCATATGCCTTAGAAGTTGCAGGCACCGACCACAGGCTTTCAGCAATATTATTACAAGAAAGACATGGTAGACCAAGCCCAGTAGCTGATGCCTCACAAGTATTGGACTTCTCCTGATGTGAACAACATCTGCTCGTGGTATTTTGGGCTGTGCAGCATTTTGTCTATATCACCAGAGTGAACCCAATAACCATTTTCACTGAACACACCCCAACCCCCTCTGCTGGATGGCCACCTTAAGAACGGTTCAATAAGCCAGGTCCACGCTGCCTGTTGGACACTACTACTCAGCTTAGGGACATCATGTAAAGCGAACCAAAGTGCCTACATTCCTGGCAGATAATTTAAATTACATGGGAGATCCGCATGACTGTCAGGTTACAGCCACAAAGGACCCTCATGTCGGTTTATCCTGAAACAACAGGAGACACAATCAGGGACAAAACAGACAAAAATCCAACAGACTCAGCCATTAGAATTTATGTAGACAATTCATCCACCATAGAGGAAGAGACTAGAATCACAGGATGTAGCATTCATGTGTAAAATCACCAGGGACAGCCACTAATAGAACTTGCCCTCAAACTACCCAGCCATTTGAGTGCTCAAGCTGCCGAACTAGCAGCAGTCACATATGTAGTGAGTCACCCAGACCTACTTCTAACCCCCGCCAACATACACTCTGAGAGCATGTACGTGTGCAACAACCTGACTGAATTCCTATCATTATTGGAAGCCAAAGGTTTCGTCTCTGTGGATGGACAGCCCCTATCATCAGCTGTCTTATTAAAATATGTTCTGCAGGCCACCGAAGGGCGCACATATGGGATTATTAAGGTTAGAAGCCACCACTAGACCTCTTCACCTGGTAACTGCAAGGCTGATGCACTACCCAAGGCAGGTGCCCTTACAGGACAGTTTTGGCAGCCACCTGTAGGAGAACAAGTAAATGCTATGGCCATCTGCCAGACTAATATAGCCGACCTGGTTCAGGCGCAGCACACTGACAGTTCCTTAAAACAAATTTTAGGAAGAGTCTACCCAGCCCCATATGAGAAATGGAAGCATAAAATACAGATACAGGATGGTTTGATATTAAAGGCAGCACATACATAGTCCCTTTCCAGGACAGAAATCAGCTATTTATCAGTACCATGACGGACATGGCCATCAGGGCATAGAGACAACAATCAAGCAATTAAAAAAATTACGTTTTTGACCCGTATTGCACAATGATGTTGCCCATTATATATAAATTGTTTAATTTGTGTGCAAAACAACCTTGATAGGTATACCAGAAAAGTGCAGCTAAGGTACACACGCCCAATAGCATGCCCCTGGACAAATCTCCAAATTGATTATATTAGCCTACTACTATCATGTAGGAATGAATTTAAACACATCCTGGTAATAATAGACACTTTCACTAAATGGGTCGAGGCATTTCCCACTAGATCCAACACAGCTAAGGCCAGCTTAAAGATATTAGCCCAGCAGGTGTTTACAAGATGAGTCTTCTTCACAACATAGGATCCAGCCAAGAAACATATTTCACTGGGCAGAATGTTTTGGCTATGTTTGGAATCAAGCAGAAATTCCATAGCACCCACCATCTACAATCCAGTGGCATCATAGAGCGCATGAACTGAATGCTAAAATGGATCATTAGCAAGACAGTGCAGGAAATCAACACAACATGGGATATAGTACTTCCCTTTGCCCTCATGATGTTACGCAACACCATTTCCAGTTCACCCCCCACACATTAATGACTGGCTGACCTATGAGGGGAGCTGAATACTTATTGGGATTTGACTTAACTGAGCCTGCTATCACAGTGCTCACCCACCAGAAAGCTGTCCAGCAGCTAACTGAAAACATTAAAGTAGCCCAGTTAGCCACAACTGTCTGATTAGGAGTTAAAAGAAAACTTTTTTAACTCCTAAGTTTTCAGGAGGTTAAAACTGAAGAGCAAGGCATATTTTGACAAAAGGGTACACCCAGTACAATGTACGATTGCCCAGCAGGTGATGGTTTCCCTCTACAACCCCAGCTCCTTCTTGTCCCTGAGATATGCAGGCCCATACTTCATCATCGATAAAATAAGCTCCTCGGTGTATAAGGTCCTGATCGCCAATGGGAAAACTGGTTGGTTCCATGACAATCAACTGAAAGCATATGGGATTCAGAATAATCACTTCCACCAACTCACATTAGAGATAGGGGAGGATGACACTAGGCAACTGGAACTGCCTCACCTAGGAAACGTACTTCCCCAGACACATTCTCATCCACTTTCAGGTTCAAACCAGGCCCTTACCCTTACCATATTACAGATCAGAGCCTTGTCCACACCTAAAGCGCCCCTAGGGGTACTGATTGCCTCAGACTTAACTGGAAACTTGCGCACTATAGAGGACTGGTGTAATTCGCTAGACATCAGCCCTTGCAGCATTATGTATTCTCCCATAAACATAAGTCTTAATAGCTGCAGACCCAACAGTGAGGCCCTGACTAAACAACACCGGGTTATTTTGATGGGGACACCCGGTGCTGCATTCCCCACCTGGGATAAGAGGTCAGACGTATAGATTAATTAGAATGGAAGACGAAAATAAAGGACCCTTGAACTCTCATCCAAAAGCAGACCCTACAGTGCAATCCAACAAGCAGATGCGGGTATACAGGTGAGGAGATAAGGATGGAGACCCATGAGACAAATGATTAAGAAGGTGAGTCTGTATTGGACAATTTGTTAATAGAAACCCTAAATGAAGGAATCTAAGGTGCTCCAAATAATGAAATTCAGCCTACAATATAGACCAATGCAAGGTACAAGAATCGCTGATGGAAGCACCCACTTAAAACCAGGAAAACTGCAAGTCCATCATGACCAACCAACAGTAAAATGTCCACAGTAAAGTACAACCAACTCATTTCATGTACTATTTGTATACTGCTAGTACAATTAACCAGGTTATTTACACAATCTGACACTGTGCTCTTTGGCCACTTTTCTCTAGTTAAGAGATCATTAGGGTAACTATGAAAATCTTTGAGGCAGCAATGCTAAATTTTATCATTGAACCGGCTGTACTAAATTTTAAAATCATCAAGGTGACTGGGCTACACTTTCAACTCTGAGGCACTTGTGCCAAATTTTAAATGAGTTCTGCCTTCAGATTCCAAGACACTTATGGAACTGGGGCTCAAACATCCAAATCCACCCATTTGTTTGCATGTCATTTCTGGCAGTATTACTGAATTTGTTCATCCTGATATATCTAATTATCCTCAAAGTCCAATTCAGCCAATGGAAAAAGGATCACCTGGAGGCAGGACGTAGAGTCTGCATTTAAACCATGGTCCCCTCAAATTCAGTAGAGCAATGTTTACAGGAAGTCTGCCATTTTGCAATTTGTACTAACGAACTGTTGGAAATCCTACTACCAAAATGTGCCTCAGATCTGCGAATACTTTATTGTAATGTTTGTTTGAATGTTGGTTTATAATTAGCTTATTGAATATGTGGTTGTTTGTATTTGTCAAGTGTTGCTATCTGTAGCTTCTGGAATGTAAATATGTTGTAGGGATGTACCATTACTGTGCATGCCAATGCCCAGACTTTGCTTGACTGTTGAATGCCTGGGGAATTCCTGACAGATACTGGTCCGGAGTTTGTGATACATCACACTTCACATTCAAGATCAAAGGAGGGACTGTAGCCAAGTGGCCCACTAAAATGGCAATTTGTAAAACACTCTGACACAATTGAGCAAAGGCAGCACGGTAGCACAGTGGTTAGCACTGCTGCTTCATAGCTCCAGGGTCCTGGGTTTGATTCCCAACTTGGGTCACTGTCTTCGTGGAGTTTGCACATTCTCCTCATGTCTGCATGGGTTTCCTCTGGTTACTCCAATTTCCTCCCACAGTCCAAAGATGTGCTGGTTAGGTTAATTGGCCATGCTAAGAAATTGCCCCTTAGTATCCAGGGATGCATAGGTTAGAGGGTTTAGTGGGTATAATATGTAAGGATATAGGGGTAGGGCCTGGTGGGATTGTGTTCAGTGCAGACTCGATGGGCCGATCATAGGGTTCTATGATCTATGATCTAAAACAGCAGGCTGCCACCTAAAAGACAGAGATAAACAGGCGGCTGAATACACAGCACACACGCCATCTCCAGTTCAAAGGGACTTTCTGGTCAAACTGGGTCGTCACCAGACATAGGGGAGGGGTAATCCCTTATTTGGGAGGGAGATGTGTGTCCTACGTGCCCCCAGCACCTACAGACATGGCCGTTGGGGACAACCCAGAGATTGGTGTGGCAGCACGTAACTGGACTCTATCGATCAGAGTGATCAAGTAATAGCCAAAAGGGGCACAAAACCCAACAGGGTATAAAAGGTGCTGCATAACAAAAGCTATCTTTCTCTCTCTCTCTGACTCATGAATGAACTACAACAACACTTACTGTCGCCAGCAACAACCAGCACAAGGAGAGCCACCACACGCGAGATGGGAGAAAGATCAGAGCCAGAGTGCCAGACCAGGCTACACAGAGCACTACAGAGACCAGCATACAAATAAAGGCCAATATCTGCTTGGGTACTTGCCAGTCATGCAAAGTTATGTCAAGGTCTAGTATTGGACTTGATCTTTAGTATTTTCTGTAAGATAACTTATTGTTGGTTGGGTAGGTGATTATCGATTGTGTGCTTTAAATAAATATTAGTTATACTAACAAGTCTACTCGTGATTCTTTGTCCATCGTACAAGAGTTAAAACAGACTGTGCGGCAGACACAAAATTCCTCAGTACGTTCACCCAATCTCCGACCCCTCAGCAGGTTCATCCAATCTCCAATCCCTTAGTGCATTTATCCAGTGTCCCTCACGCATGGTGAGCTGATAAAATTGCATGCAGAACAAAAGTTGAGTCTCACCTGGTTCTCACCACAAGCATGTATCTTGTACTGGGGTTGTGAAGCTAATTTTCATATTGATATCATGACTAGTATGTCATTAACACAGTTGGCACAGATTCATCCGGTCTAGTTACATTTACCTTCTTGCTGGTCAGACCTCACACTGGCTAGAGTCAGAGTTGGTCTTTACCAGCGGAAGCTAGATGTGATTGTTTTGCTGGGGGGATCAGAGGCTCATAAACCCCTGCGTGGTCAGTGTTTGCATGAGCAATGCTCACAGGCAGTGCCAACCTGGTAGTGTCCACTAGACACTTTAGCACTGTTCACTAAACAACCTAACTGTGCTAGGGGGAGTGGGGCCTGAGTGGGTATGGAGCCTGAGTGGGAGTGCGGCTAAAAAAGGGCTATGCAAGGAGGCGGGGGGGGCAGGGAAACAAGTTTGAGAAAGCAATCGTACAACAGTCTGTCATCTTTCTGGACAAAAGTACAGCTCACACTAACTTGGGGGAGCGGACGCTAAGCTCATCATAGAAGCTAGCTGCAGACTCTTCGGGGCCCATCATTTGTGGCAATGTAACCACTACCACACCTCCACAAGTCCCCAGCATTGGGACACCCTCAATGCCCAACGAGTCCCCATTATGACCCTCTCCATGGCCACCTTGCCCTCCTCGCCTCTTGCCAATCACTCCCTGTGTCAGTCTCCAGCCCTTCCAGCCACCAATTCTCCCTGTATTGGTCTCCTCCCCAATATGCCGATCACCCCATACGTTTGCACCCCCCCCCACCAACCTTGCATAGTCCCTCTTTTAGCCACACTCCCACTCGGGCTCCATATCCACTCAAGTCTCACTCCCCCGACATAGTTATGCTGCCAATGTGAGCAGTGCTAAGGTGCCTAGTGGGCATGTCAGGTTGGCACTGCCCCAAGAGCACTGCCCTCCCAGGGGTTTATTAGCCTCCAATTCCCCCAGCAAAACAATCACATCTGGCTTCCGCAGGTAAAGACCAACTCTGATTCTAGCCGGTGTGAGGTCCGACCAGCAAGGAGGAAGATGCAAGTGAGACCGGACGAATCTGTGCCAACTGCGTTAATAACATACTAATCATGATATCAATATGAAAGTTATTTTGGCGCCCCCAGTGCAAGATACATTGCTTGTGGTGAGAACCAAACGAGACCCAAGTTTTTGTTCTGCATGCAATTTTATCAGCTCGCTGTAGGTAAGCTCACTGAGGGAGCAGAGATTGGACGATCTCACTGACGGAGCGGAGATTGGACGAGCTCACCATGGCTTAAGACAAAATGAGGGAAGGGTAATAAAATATATCAGATATTTGACTAGTGTGTGTACAGGGTTGATTTCAACATCAACAGTTTGGTGGTCTGGATTGGGTGTTGAGATAAATGGATGGTTTAAGACCTAATGAATTGTGGGCTGACGAATACATCAATGTATGTGTCAGGGCTCATTGTCAAGCGGTGACAAATATAACTGATCGAGTCTCTCTACATCCGAATATACAATTAGGAATAGAAGCTGGCCACTCAGCCTCTAAAGTCTCCTCAGCCATTCAATAAAATCATGGTTGATCTGTTTGTCAATACAACTCCACATTCCCCCCTCTCCCTGATAATCTTCTACCACCTTGTTTATCAAGAATCTATTCAGTTCTGCCTTTAAAATATTCTAAGACTTTGCTTCTATTGCATTTTAAGGAAGAGAGTTCCAAGATCTCATGACTTAAAAGTGCACAATTTGAATAATGCACTTTGAGTAAGGCACTTTGCCTGTAATTGTTGCAAACTGACTTTTTAACAGTATCGATTATGTGGTATAATTTCCCAGGAGATTTGAAATAAAAAAATATTTTCCCAGGAGATTGAAATCCTCATTTCAATGATAAGATTGCACATTATAAAATTATACAATCACAAAATTGAATACAATACTCAAGCTAGATCCTAAATATTGTTCAATGAAGGCTTACTACGAGTTATTGACTTTTGTATGTAATCACCCTAATTTACACATCTGAGTCAAGAATTGTCTCAACTCTATAAATATAGCTCAAAAGAAACTGAGCTGAATCATTGGATTTTTACTCAAGGGTGCATACTAGAATTTGGCTGGTCACCTCTGAAACAGTGCAACGGCAGCCCTGGGGCTGCTGAGGTCTGCTGTTTAAAAGGTCTAGGTCCAGCTTGCTTATCTGACACTTTATCCCAGTTATAATAAAAACATTAAAACATAACAGTCCTCCAGCATCCATCCATTACACTGATACATTTCGTGCCCAATCCATGCCAACCTATGCCTTTCTGCTCACCCTCCATGGTCTTTATAGCTGTCAGGAAAAACAGGGGTTATTTAAATTAGCTATATTTATATTGCTATATTTTAGAAACAAGGTATAGATTTAACTTAACAGTTCTATGTAGGAAAGTGTAAAACTCCAGTTAGATTCATGTTAAATAAAAGTGTTTGCATGTACGAGAGTTTTGGTTTCAATTCAAACAATATTGTTTGAAAGAGTTAAGAACGGGAGAAGGAAACATGAGCTTGGAGGAGGACTGATATGTTGCTTAGCAACCAGAGACACTTTTAGGAAGAAGACCTTTTCAAAGTTTTAATTGGAAGCCAAAATAGAAGGAAGTTTGCAAGGAACAATGGAATATTTCTTGTCATCTTGCTAGAGGAAAAGCCATACAACAGAGTAAGGGGCAAAAGAAGGCATGAGCCAGAAATCTAACAAACAGCTAGTTTAGGAAACTAGACGAATAGGGCAGCTTTAGACTTTCTGGAAACTTTTTTCTTAAGTTTATGAAGACTTTAGAACGTTAAAAACTTAGGAAGTTTCCAGGAAGTCTGAAGTTAAGGGAACAAAGGAAACTAGAACTAAAATAGAGTACTGTTCATTGAAGCCATAGATGAGCTAAGGAGGAATTCTTTCGTGAGAAAGTCAAAAAGATATCTGAAGTAGTTCTAAGGATTGTGATATCTTACCACTGACCGTGAAGCAACAAATGAAATAATTGTGGAGCAACTGGGGGCTGGTCCTCAGAGTCTGTGTAACAGCATTCAAGATAAAGGAATCCTGAAAGGAGAATTGGAAAACCCGGAGGTGGATAAATAATGGAAAACAGTTGATGGAAAGCATTGATTGGTTGAAAGAAGATTTTGTTATCCTTGAAATCAGCATACATTTGTGGAGATAAAGTTAAAGTTTATTTATTTGTCTTATATTAACACTGCAATCAAGTTACTGTGAAAATCGCCTAGTCACCACACTCCGGCACCTGTTTGGGTACTAGAGAGAGAATTTAGCACGTCCAATGCACCTAACCAGCACATCTTCCGGACTGTGGGAGGAAACTTACGCAGACACAAGGAGAATGTGCAGACTCTACACAGACAGTGACTCAAACCGGGAATTGAACTCAGGTCTCTGGCACTGTGAGGCGGCAGTGCTAACCACTGCACCACTGTGAAAGGAAGAGTGAAGGAATGTTGTATTATAAATCAAATTTTTCAAGTTTTTCTTCTTGTTGTTAAAAAATAATTGGAAGTCCTGTGACTCTGTTCGTCTGCATTTTCTACAGAAAAAGTAAGTTACCATTTGTTGAGCTAGGGTTTCATTCTGGTATCTTTCTATCCAGTTAGAACACCAACTGGGATTGTAACATAGTCCTTATGCTAATGCAGTGCCAAGTTCATGACCCCCACATCCCCTTATAATCCTCACATTATCATGCTAACTCATGATCCCATTTATAGCCATGACACCAATGCCAACTTGGTGCCAACTTATGCCACCCACAAACCCCCACCCACTATCTTAGAATCTCTCTAATGATGTGCGGGTTACTTTGATTGGCCCTGGTAAATTGCCCCTTAGTGGCAAGGGAACTAGCAGGGTAAATACCAGGGGTTTTGGAATATGGCCTGGGTGGTATTGTGGTCAGTGCAAATACGATGGGCCATTATAGGGATTCTATAATTATATGATTCGCTGCTCTAATTCACCAGTATCTAGCAAGAGTAGACATCAGGAGCCATGCTAAGATGAAATGAAACAAAATTCTATCTATTAGACTTCACTGTATTTGAAAACAAAATTGATAACAACCCATTTAATATATTTAAATCAATTTGAGTACCTAGCCCCTTATCGAAACAACTGTTTCTATTCATAACTCTACATCAAAATAGCAGAGGTATGTTGAAGAAGTGGTCGGCAACTCTTTCTCTACGTCAGATGCTTTCAGTTCAAGTCACACGGCAAGACTTTCTGGCAGCAAAAGAACTATTAATGACATGATTCAATGGAGTGATAATCATCTGGGAATCCTTTCATAACCTCCTTACTATTCCTCAAGGAAGAAAAGGTGTGTTTGAATTTAATAAAAAACAAAAACAGCCAATCCCTTCAGAGTTGTCAATAAAACTGTGAATTTACAGCGTCCAATGTGATAATGATAGGTTGTGGAAGCAATCATGCAGCATCATTACTATAATTTGCTGAAGTAACAGACCCTGGGTGGGTTGAGGGGCTGGGGGGGGGGGGGGGGGGGGGGGGGGGGGGGGGGGTGGTTCTGCGCCTTAGGCAAAACAATGCAGTAGCCCCAAATCTGAAAGTCCCACTTCTATATCTGGCACCCACCATTTTTATCTAGAGGAATGGAACATATTTGGCACATTGCAATTTGTAAAGACACTGCCACATTTAAAAATACCTTCACTAAGAAGCAATTTTCATCATCCAGGTTCCTGAAACAACTTACGAAATTCATAAATTTATAACAAACATGGGAAAAGCAAAATACTGCAGATACTAGAAACCGGAAGTAAAGGCAGAAAGTGCTGGAAATCACAGCAGATCTGGCAATGTCTGTTGAGAGACAAATAGCATTAATATTTTGAGTCCAATATGATTCTTTTTCAGAACCATTATAATAATAGCTCACAGCTTATGTTAGCAAACAGCTTTTGAAATTGTAAGCACTGACTTTGTTGAAGTGCAGCAAGTTTTTGTTAAAATCTATCTTTTGTGTACATTCGTATCTACTCTTAAAGATACAAAAAAAAGGTTTTCTAACCTCTGTAAAGAACTCCAGTAAACTTAGGCTTAGAACATTTTTCTCAAAATTTGCCGTCATATTTCAAATCTTGGCTGTAAAAAAATTGCTGAATAAGGCAACTACATTTTTAAACTTGCGGCTGGATCTGTGAACAATGCATGTACAAAATATGTCCAACCACCATTCCCCACCCTGGCGAAAATGGTGGGTCCTAGATATGAGAGTTGGGCTTCTGGGTTCAAAGCTCCTGCATATTTGTCTAAGGCCTGCAGCCTTCCACTTCTCTAAAAATTTAGACCTTTGTCTCAATTAACAAATCCAAGGATCCCATGTGCTTTTCAACAACCTTCTCAGTTTCCCCTGCCACCTTCAAAGATTTTTGCACATACACTGCCCCAACCCAATCTCCCACCATCCTTGCCGATCCACCCTCACTGCCATCCCTATCCCACCCATCCCCAGTCCAATTTTCTTGTTGTAAATTTGTTCCTTTAAATGCTTAAATAGCTCAGACTGTATAATTTAACTAGAATCAGTGAAATTGGATATAAAGGAAGTTTTAAGAGCTTTCATATCTTGACACCCTTTTGTACAGTCTACTTGTCTGTGTTATAAGATCCAGCATTGAAATCCAATATAGTACGATTGCCAGGAAAGCTAGTATCTAGACATGAATGAAGTTTCTTCCCATTGCCTGCTGTGCCAACTTTGCTTCTCACTAAGGACTTATGCAATCTCATTATATTCTGGCTTGCTCATTCCATGAGAAATGCCAATTGTACATAGTTTCTTCTATTCTTTCTTCTCTACCTCCTCAAGCAGGGTTTTCTCTTAATATCACTTTAACTGGTGTGTGAAAAACAATCTGACGGTGTACAACAGGGTGACTGTGTGTAGTTGGAATATGTATAACAGGAGTTATTGTGCAATTCAGCTCACCAAGGTTCCTTACGCAGCATCTTCCAAACCCACAACTACAACCATCTAGAAGGACCATCTGGAGTTTCCCATCCAAATCACTCACAATGCTGAGTTGGAAGTTTATCGCCATTTCTTCACTGTCGCTGGGTCAAATCCTGGAATTCTCTTCCTAACAGCGTTGTAGGTGTACCCATACCTCAGAGGCTGCAGCAGTTCAAGAAAGCAGCTCATCATAACCTTCTTAAGGGTAATTAGGGAAGGACAATAAATGCTGAGCTAGCCAACAACACCCAAAACCCATAAATTAATTTTTAAAAATTGAGTTATGAATATAGATGACTGCATATAACCTGGTTGATAGTTATACACAATAATGTGTATAACAGGACTATGTATAATTAAATGAAAGAACAAAAATCTCTCAACCATTGTCAGTGTTGGAGATCCAGTTACAATAACAACTTATAATTACATAACGCCTTTAACATGATGAAACATCCTACGGCACTTCACAGGAGCAATATAAAACAAAGAATGACATAAGGCTAGATAAGGATATCTTAGGTCAGATGATCAAAAGCTTGGTCAAAGAGGAAGGTTTTAAGGAGTATCTTAAATGAAAACAGCAAGCTAGTGAAGTGATAGGGAGAGAATTGCAATGCTTGGGATCTAGGCAGCTAAGAATGAGCACAGCCACCAATGTTAATTCTAATGGGAATACACAAAGAGCCAGAATTAGAAGGACATTTATCTTGGAAGACTGTGGGGCTGAAGGAGAATACGAAGGAGAAGGCAACAGTAAGGAGGGCAACAACGAACATCAGGAAGACATAGCCAAACTGGTGAAATGGATAGACAAGTTTCAAATGCACTTCAATGCAAAGAAGTATGAAGTATTATATTATGTTAGAAAGAATAAGGAGAAGCAATGTAAAATAATGGTTTGGGTGTAGGAACTGAGATACCTGTGGGTTAAGGTACACAAATAAGAACATAAGAAATAAGATCAGGAAAAGATCACATGGCACACCAATTCTCCTCCACCATTCAATATGATCATGGCTGATCTTGGGCTTCAGCGCTATTTTCCCATCTGCTCCCCTTATCCTTTAATACCCTGAGACACCAAAAATCTGTCCAACTCAGTCTTGAATGTGTTCAATGAAGCACTGCTTCAAGAGAAGCTCACAAGAAGAGGGCAAATTATGAAGCATCCACAATACTCTTGGGTAGAGAGTTCCAAAGATTCACAATCTTTTGAGTGAAGAAATGTTTCCTCATTTCAGTCCCAAAATGATCAGCACTCATCCTGCGACTGTGCAACCACTCTCCACTCCTTCCCCACACTGCCCCCAGCCAGTGAAAGAATTTGTTAGCACCCACTTTATAAATCTAAAGAGAATCAAAAATAGTCCAAAATCCACAGGTGTAAAATCATGTTACAATTCTCCCACTGGTGGGTTAATGGCGGACGTTCTTGTCCTCACATTTCACTCCACCAGCCTCCACATGCAGAGCATAATCCTCCCCTATTTTCACCAGCTCTAGCATGATGTCATCACCAAACATATCTTTCCTTCACTCCTCTGTCAGCATTCCACAGAAAACATTCCCTCCAAGATGACCTAGCCCACTCCTCCACTATACCCAACACCTCTCTCATCACCTATGGCACTTTCCCACTGAATCACAGAAAGTGTAATACCTGCCCCCTTTACCTCTTCCGTGCTTACCATCCAAGGCCCAAAACACACATTCAAGGTTAAGCAGTGTTTCACTTGCACTTTTCAATTTGATCTATTGCATTTGTTGCTCCCAATGTAATCTCCGCTATATTAGAGAGACCAAACGTAGACAGGGTGATTGCTTTACTGAGCACCTTCCGAGTTTGTGCAATCAAGACCCTGACCTTCCATTTCTTGTCATTTTAACATATGATCCTGCTCCCATGCCAACATGTCTGTTCTTGGTCTGCTGCAATGTTCCAGTGAAAGTCAACGCAAACTGGAGGAATAGTACCTCATCTTCTGGCACATTGCAGCCTTCAGGTCTCAGCATCAAATTCAACAACTTCAGATGATTAGCTCTAACCCACTTCAATCTCTTTGTTTTCATTTATTTAATTTTTAACTGTTCTCTACCTTGGGCAGAGGGCTTTATCAGAGGCTAGCCATCAGGGATGGGGGAAGGAATCAAAGGCCAGCCATCAGGAAGAGGTCAGAGGCTGGCCAACTGGGGTGGGGGAGGGGTAGCGTTTGTCAGCTTATTCTGTATATTTAATGTACTTATCTACATGCATTAAGGTACAGCTATAAAGCTATAAAGAGAACTAAGACTATTATGAGAGTAAGCTGGCTCAGAATATAAAAACAGATAGCAAAAGTTTCTACAAATATATAAAACGAACAAGCATGGCTAAAGGACAATTGGTCCTTTAGAGAATGAGAAGTGGAATGTAACAACTGGAAATGAGGAAACGGCTGAGGCATTGGGCAGGTATTTTTTGTCAATTTTCACAGTGGAAGACACAAATAACATGCCGAAAATTGATGTCAAATGAGGATCTAGAAACTATCATTTTCGTGAAAGAAATAATGTTTAACAAGTTAATGGGGCTAAAGGTGGACAAGTCTCCTGGCCCTGATAGAATTCATCCCAGGATACTAAAAGAGATGGCTGAGGAAATAGCAAATGCACCAGTGATAATCTACCAAAATTCACTGGACTCTGGGATGGTTCCCACAGATTGGAAAACAGCAAATGTGATGCCACTGTTTAAAAAAGGAGGTAGACAAAAGGCAGATAATTATAGGCCAGTTAGCTTAACTTCTGTAGTAGGGAAAATGCTTGAATCTATCAAGGGGGAAGAAATAGCAATTCATCTGGATATAAATTGTCCCATTGAAAAGACACAGCATGAGTTCATAAAGGGCAGATCATGTTTGACTAATTTAGTGGAATTCTTTGAGAACATTACATGCATAGTGGATAATGGAGAATTTGTGGATTTCGAGTAGACATCTGACAAGGTGCCATATCAAAGGCTGCTGCATAAAATAAAAGTGCATGGTGTTACGGGTATAATGTATTAGTATGGATAGAGATTTGGTTAACTAACAGAAAGCAAAGAGTGGGAGTAAATGGGTGTTTTTCTCGTTGGAGATCAGTGACAACTGGTGTGCCTCAGGAATCAGTGTTGTGGCTGCAATTGTTTACAATTTACATAGATGATTTGGAGTTGGAGGCCAAGTGTAGCGTGTCAAAATTCGCAGGTGACGCTAAGATGAGTGGCAGAGCAAAGTGTGCAGAGGATGCTGGAAATCTGAAAAGGGATCTAGATAGTCTGAACAGGCACGGGACTGAGAGATGGCATGTTAGGTCATACATTTTGGTAGGAATACCAGCAAAATGACTTACTATTTAAATGGTAAAAAATTTGCAGCATGCTGCCGTGAAGAAGGATTTGGGTGCACTTGTGCAGGAATCACAAAAAATCAGTTTGCAGGTGCAGCAGGAATTAAGAAGGCAAATAGAACTTTGTCCTTCATTGCTAGAGGGATGGAGTTTAAAAACAGCGAGGCTATGTTGTAGCTGTATAAGATGCTAATGAGAACATACCTAGATTATTATGTACAATATTGGACTTCTTGAGAAAGAATATACTGGCATTGGAGCAAGTGCAGAAGAGATTCATGAGGTTGATTCCAGAGTTGAGAGGATTGGCTTATGAGACCCTAAACAGATTGGGGCTATATTCACTGGAGTTCAGAAGAATGAAGGGAGATCGATTGGAAAAGCTATAGTTCAAGTACGTTAGAGGGGTCAGTTTTTGTTCAATGTGTGCAGGAAGGTTTCATGACTCAGTATGTAGATAGGCCAACAAGAGGCGAGGCTATATTGGGTTTGGTACTGGGTAATGAACCAGACCAGGTGTTAGACTTGGAGGTGGGTGTGCACTTTGGTGATAGTGACCACAATTCGGTTACGTTTGCCTTAGTGATGGAAAGGGATGGGCACGTACCGAATAACAGTAGTTATAGCTGGGGGAAAGGTAATTATGAGGCTATTAGGAGAGAGTTAGGATGCATAGGGTGGAGCAGGAAATTGCAGGGGCTGGGGACATCTGAAATGTGGAGCATATTTAAGGAACAGCTTCTGCATGTCCTTAATGAATATGTACCTGCCAGGCAGGGAGGAAGTGGTCCAGTGAGGGAACCATGGTGTACTAGGGAAGTTGAATCTCTGGTGAAGAGGAAGAAGGAGGCTTATATAATGATGAGGCATGAAGGCTCAGTTAGGGCAATAGAGAGCTATAAATCAGCCAGGAAGGAGCTAAAGAGGGAGTTGAGAAGAGCTAGAAGAGGACACGAGAAGACTTTGACTGATAGGATTAAGGAGAATCCTGAAGCTTTTTACAGGTATATAAATAATAAAAGATTGGTTAGGGCAAGATTAGGGCCAGTCAGAGATAGCAGTGGGAAGTTGTGCGTGGAGCCTGAGGAGATAGAAGTGACACTGAATGAGTATTTTTCGTCAGTATTCACGCAGGAGAAAGACAGTGTTGTCGGGGAGAATACTGCGATACCAGGTTGTAGACTGGGTAGGATTGAGGTTCATAAGGAGGAGGTGTTAGCGAATCTTGAGGGTATGAAAATTTATAAGTCCCCTGGGCCAGATGGGATTTACTCCAGGATTCTCTGGGAGGCTAGAGAGGAGATTGCAGAGCCTTTGGCTTTGATCTTCATGTCGTCATTGGCTACAGGTATAGTGCCAGAAGACTGGAGGATGGCAAATGTTGTCCCTCTTTTCAAAAAGGGGAGTAGGGACCATCCTGGAAATTATAGACCGGTGAGCCTGACTTCTGTTGTGGGCAAGGTCTTGGAAAGAATTATAAGCGATAGGATTTATAAGCATCTAGAGAGTAATAAATTGATTAGGGATAGTCAGCACGGTTTTGTGAAGGGTAGGTCGTGCCTCACAAACCTTATTGAGTTTTTTGAGGAGGTGACCAAAGAGGTAGATAAGGGTAAGGCAGTTGATTTAGTGTATATGGATTTTAGCAAAGCGTTTGATAAGGTTCCCCATGGTAGGCTATTGCAGAAAGTGCAGATGCATGGGATTGAAGGTGATTTAGCAGTTTGGATTAGGAATTG
This sequence comes from Sphyrna mokarran, assembly GCA_024679065.1. NCBI lineage: Eukaryota > Metazoa > Chordata > Chondrichthyes > Carcharhiniformes > Carcharhinidae > Sphyrna > Sphyrna mokarran. The sequence goes on from JAGIQG010000008.1 coordinate 68,910,592, forward strand.
GCTAGCTGATAGAAGACAGAGGGTGGTGGTTGATGGGAAATATTAAACCTGGAGTGCAGTTACAAGTGGTGTACCTCAAGGATCTGTTTTAGGGCCACTGCTGTTTGTCATTTTTATAAATGACCCTAGATGAGGGTGTAGAGGGTTGGATTAGTAAATTTGCTGACGATACCAAAGTGGGGGGAGTTGTAGACAGCGAGGATGGATGTTACAGTTTGCAGAGGGACATAGATAGGTTGCAGAACTGGGCCGTGAGGTGGCAAATGGATTTCAATACGGATAAGTGTGAGGTGATTCACTTTGGTAGGAATAACAGGCATATGAAATATAGGGCTAATGGAAGGACCCTTAATAGTGTTGTCGAACAGAGGGATCTTGGGGTACAAGTACAAAGTTGGCACCCAGGTTGATAAAGTTGTTAAGAAGGCGTACGGTGTGTTAGCTTTTATTGGTAGAGAGATTGAATTTAGGAGCCGTGAGGTTATGTTACAACTGTACAAAACTCTGGTGCGGCTGCACTTGGAGTATTGCGTACAGTTCTGGTCGCCGCATTATAAGAAAGATGTGGAAGCATTGGAAAGGGTGCAGTGGAGGTTTACCAGGATGTTGCCTGGTATGGTGGGAAGACCTTATGAGGAAAGGCTGAGGGACCTGAGGTTATTTTCATTAGAGAGAAGAAGGTTACGCGGTGACCTAATTGAGGCGTATAAGATGATCAAGGGATTGGATAGGGTGGACAGTGAGAGCCTTTTTCCTCGGATGGTGATGACCAACACAAGGGGACATAACTTTCAATTAAGAGGTGGTAATTATAGGACGGATGTCAGAGGCAGGTTCTTCACACAGAGGGTGGTGAGGGCGTGGAATGCCCTGCCTGCAGCAGTTGTGGACTCGCCTACTTTAGGGGCATTCAAATGTTCGGTGGATAGGCATATGGATGATATTGGAATAGTTTAGGTTAGAGGGTCCACTGGCCGGCACAACATCGAGGGCCGAGGGGCCTGTACTGCACTGTAATGTTCTATGTTCTATCTTATGGAAACATGTAAGGTTATGCAGGGTATCGATAAGATAGAAGCAGGAAAGTTGTTTCCACTGGCAGGTGAAACTATAATTAGGGGACATAGCCTCAAAACAAGGGGAAGCAGATTTAGGATAGAGTTGAGAAGGAACTTCTTCACCCAGAGTTGTGAATCTGTGGAACTCCCTGCCTAGTGAGGCAGTTGAGGCTGTCTCATTGAATATTTTTAAGGCAAGGAGAGATAAATTTTTGAAAAGTAAAGGAATACTGCATCCAGTTCGCCCTACTACCGGAAGGATGTGGAGACTCTGGAGAGAGTGCAGAGGAGGTTTACCAGGATGCTGCCTGGTATGGAAGGTCTGAGTTATGAGGAGAAGTTAGGCAAATTGGGACTGTTTTCCTTAGAAAGACGTGGACTTAGAGGAGATCTAATAGAGGTGTACAAGATTATGAGGGGTATAGATAGAGTAAACAGGGTTAAACTTTTTCCTAGGATGGACTCGAATAGCACGAGGGGTCACAGGCTTAGAGTGAGGGGAGTAAGGTATAATTTGGATGCTAGAGGGAGTTTTTTCACACAGAGGGTGGTGGGGGTATGGAATGCACTGCCAAGTAATGTGGTGGAGGCAGGCACTCTGAGTTATTTAAGAAATACTTAGATGGGCACATGAACAGAATGGGAATAGAGGGGTATAGAAATCTGATTTAAAATAGGGATCATGAGCCTTGGGAGTCCCTGGGAAGTGTGTAAATAGATGATGACATTGATGTACTTGTTTTTATCCTACAGGTCTTTGGTCCACCTTGTTGTCTAACGAGGGGCATACACGCGATGGGTCGTGAGAGGGCTGCTCTTGGATTTTTTTTCACATCGTTAGTGTACGCTTGACCTGGACCATTTGATAGACAACATGACAGCTCAGTGACTATCGCTGTGCTGTGCAGATACATGGATTTGGGCCTGTGTCTGTGGGAGTTTGCGCATTCTCCCCGTGCTTGCATGGGTTTTCTCCAGGTGCTCCGGTTTTCTCACACATCCCAAAGATGTGCTCTTAGGCAAATTGGCAAAACAAATTCTCAAATTTGGTTTTTAATCCATAGATCTATAAACATGGACAGGGATCACGGGCAGACATGGGAACATCGGGGTGGTGGCGCGGGCTCGTTGGGCCGAAGAGCCTGTGTCCCGTGCTATTTTGTTATTTGTTCTTTTAATTAAGGGCTATGGTGGAGCTGAGTTCACGGAAAGATTAGCCATAATCTTACTGAATGGCAGAGCAGACTCAAGGGCCAGATGCCTGCTCCTGCTCCTGATTCTTATGTTAGCTTGTTTGACATCAGTCAGAAACATTGACTGATATCTCAATGATCTAGATAAAGCAAAGTTATTCCTCATAACTACAAAGTACATTAACTCAGAATTGAGAATGCAATTAATAAAAGTGATAGGCTGTTCTGGTCATCTTAAGTTTTTTATGCATTCACACTTCTTAGTGTTGTTGCTTCTATCAGTGTTTGTGAAATATTTAAACACAAACAGCAGAGGGCAACAAATCTCACTTTAAGACAACGTTTGCACTGATGCAATGACTGCAGCTGGAATGGGATTCATTCAGGCAGCCATAAAACAGATAACCTTCTTCCACTTGGGTTAGCAGTTCCTGAAGATGGCTTTGAACTCTCTTTTTACGGATGCTCTTTTACTTGCTGATTTTCCCTGCGCTTAACCGTCTCTCCACTCATTATTTGTATCTGTAAAAACGTGATTACCTGTTAAGACTAACATTTCAACCATCATCTTGTAACTGAGTTTGTGTCTAAATATGCCCTGTTTGTGAACTGAACTCGTCACTCACCTGATGAAGGGGTAATGCTCCGAAAGCTTGTAATATCAAATAAACCTGTTGGACGTTAACCTGGTGTTGTGAGACTACTTACTGTTACTTGTTGATTGTTTTAAATTTAGGATGAACTAGCAGTTGCGTTGACTTTGGTGCCACATTGTCGAACGGAATGAATGTCGAGCACGTTTGGTGAGCGTCCTTTACCAGGGTGCTGTGGACAGAATGTGCCCATTAGCCTACAGCTGCAGGGGGTGGGAGATGGCAGCTGTGGGAGGAGGGAGCACTCTTCAGCAGGGTGCTGTGTGGAAAGCAAAAGAGAAAATGTTGGAAAATCTCAGCAGGTCTGACAATATCTGTACTGAGAGAAAAGAGCTGACGTTTTGAGTCCAGGCAACCCTTTGTCAAAGCCATTGTTAAGCTGCGGAAAGAGACCAAGGTGCAGTGGGGAGGGAGTCCCCTTTAGCCCAGTGCTGTGGAGAGGGAGTCCCCTTTGGCAGGGTGCTGTGGGGAGAAAGTCTCTTTAGCCAGGTGCTGTAGAGAGGGAGTCCTCTTTAGCAGATTGCTGTGGGGAGAGAGTCCGCTTTAACCTGGTTGTTGTGGGGAGGAAGTCCTTTTTAGCCTAGTTGCTGTGGGCAGGGAGTCCTCTTCAGCAGGTTGCCGTCGGGAGAAAGTCCCCTTTAGCCTGGTCGTGTGGGCAGGGAGTCCTTTTTAGCAGGATGCTGTGGGGAGATAGTCCCCTTTAGCATGCTGCCATGGCGAGAAAGTCCCCTTTAGCCGGTACTACGGGGAGGGAGGTTGTCTCTCCCCCACGCGGTCACTCGCTCGCGCCTTTTCCGTTGCTTATGAATAATCTGCGCGCGCGCCTCCCGCTCCCAGTCTGCATCGGAGTAGTGGCGGACAGACGGTTAATTAACTTGGAAAAGCGGGGGCTGGGCATTGGGGAAACTAGGGTTAATGTGGAAAATGCACAAAGACTGAAGAAAGAGAGGATCGCAAGAAAGATCAGAATCTGGGCTGCATGGAGAAAATGCTGGAAATTTCAATACTCTGGCAACGCCTATGGAGAGGAACACAGATGTTTCGAGTGCAGTACTACAGAGGAGATGGCAACAAGAAGGTCAAACTTAAGGAACTTTGATACGAAGTGACGAGAGGGATGATAGTGGCAGATTTAATAGACATGGGGATTTTCTTTTCATTCCTTCAAAGCCTGTGGCCAACACTCATTGTCCACTCCTAATTGTCCTTGATCGGTGAGGAATGATCTTGGTGCTCAAACTGAGTCAAGGCAAAAGATGTGGACTTGAAGAAGATATAGTTCTGCAATGAGATGGGGCCTGATGATAGGTTACTTTGCAGGTGGGACACTGAATGTAAGCAATGCCACATCTGGATCTGCCTGGTGAGAATTTAATGGCGCTTATGCCTTTCTGTGTTAGCAATGAAGAGATATGAAAAGGAAGGAAATGGATTTGGGCCTGAAAGAAGGTTTACTTGAAAGCAAAAAAAATGAGGCTATCTTGTGATGTGATGGTGAAAGATCAGAAAAACACAAAATGATAAACAACAATGGCATGACCAATAATGGTTTCCAATCGTGACCACTCACTTTAATCTCTTGCACTTCAACCTAACCATTAGCTCCCCACCCTAATCGTAACTACTCATTCAACATTTCTAAATAAGGAGTAGTAAAGTGGTTGGCACTACTGCCTCACAATGCCAGGGACCTGGATTCAATTCCCAGCTTGGGTCACTGTCTGTATGGAGTTTGCACATTCTCCCTGTGTCTGTGAGGGTTTCCTCTGGGTGCTCTAGTTTCCTCCCATAGTCCAAAGTTGTGCGAGTTAGGCAGATTGGCCATGTTAAATTGCCCCATTGTCAATGGTAAATGCATGGGATAATGGGGATAGGGGCCAGGTGGGATTGTGGCTGGTGCAGACTTGATAGGCCGAATAGCCTCCTTCTGCACTGTCAGGATTCCATGATTCTAAGATTAACTGCTGGGTCTAATGATCATTAATCTTAATCATGCTACATCAACAGCATGATGTGAATGCTGTCAGTGGTGAATACTGTACTACCAATGATACATCTGGGTTAGGAAGAAAGGTCAACTAAATAAGTCTTAGAAAAAAAGACAGAAAGAAGTTACTTTATTTGAACAGTAAATGTTATAAGTAAAGGGCTTCTCTTTTTCACTCCCATAGGTTTCTACCACATCGTATGCATTATCACTGGATCCTTCACAAAATATGTGTAGCAACAAGTGTTTATAGCAAATCATCACTAAGGTAGACAATTATTGCTATATCACTGATTAGGAATATAAGAAATTGAACAAAACTGTAGCAGTATCGCTTTTTAATCATCAAATTCATCTTGGTTTAATCCCTATTCTTCAGCACCTTCTCAAATGAGCATCTCACCTTGTTCCAACCATGTCATCTCATTTCAAATCTTCATTTCCATCAGCCACCCAAATACAATGCCAATTTTCTTGCCAAGATATCTTCACTGCTTTCCTCCCTCAGTCATTGCACTGAACAACTTATCACCCCCCTGTTTACAGTCTCCATTCACCATCTTCTTAACTTCCCTTAATTGTTGTTTCCATTTAAACTTCATGAACACTGACAGGGACTGGTTGGGCCAGAATGCTTGTTTCTGTTCTGTAAATCATGTTATTTCTTTCTAACCTATCTATATTCATGGCTATCCTTTGATTTTGCCATTTCACTTGGCCTTGCTACATCATCTATCTTAAGGCCACCATTGTTCAGTTCCTATCTCTCTCCAACCACATCAGCCCTTCCCACCCATCCACAACAACCCACCTTCTTTCCATGTCGACCCCTGCAAAAAGCTTTATTCCAATTCGCATTTAACTCTGGTTTTAAAGTTATTCTTTGTCCTCAATTCACCAGAATGTTTCTGTAGCTTTCAGTTTGCTCAGCTACACTCTCCTATGAGATCCATAGTTGCATCAAAACAATTATCTACTTGAGCTGGCACAGCCCTGATACAGTCCTTGGGTGGAATTCCCCTCAACAATATGCTTTCTGGCAAAGGAGACAGCTCCCATTGGCCAGAAATGGAATTTTCCAATCCTGCGGATGTCTATAATATTTTGTGTTGTTCGCCAGTCACATCACCAGGGAAACCGTCATGGAGTGTGTCTGTCATTGAGACTGGAAGATCCTCGTGGTAAGGGCCAGAAAATTCACCCCCTCATCTCTGCTCTCTTAAGTCCAAATGTTCCGCACACATGAGGACGGTCTTAATAGGGATCTTGGCTTCATGACACACTATCTGTAACCCCCGTAACTTGCCTGGGTTAGCAAAAAACCTCACTTACTGTGCTGTCTGGAGAAAATACACAATTCTCTAACCAATGCTCAGGATTCCCTTCACACACATTGTTAGCCACTTTAACACTTGAATAGCAGGTTAGATGTAAGGATTCGCATTCTAATCAGCAGTCTGTGACTGTCTGTGTTGATATGTGTGCTATTGCAGACCAGAACACTGCATTTGCCTGACGAAGACACAAGAATGTCGAAAGCTCGCAAATTTACTGTCAAATAAACTGGTTGGATTTAAAATTGGTGTTGCTAAATTCTTACTGAGCTCTTAAGTCCAAGTCATGGAGATTTAAATGTATAAGGTGGACAGCCAGTTTAACCATTCATTGCCAGATCTGGCAGGACCATGTATGATACTATTGGGTCCTGTTGTTGTCTGCTAAAACTTTTCTGTATTCAAGGAATGAACCTTGAAATGCAAAAATAAACCTTTTTCTTTGACTGAAAGCCATCTCTTAACACCTGCAGTGAGTGGCTATAAAATAAAATGCACTGCTAGAGAGTAGTGGAGGCAGACAGAATTGAGCCATAAGCACCTGAAAAGAAAAGGTTTTCAGGACTTCAAGGAAAAAATCAGATAGTGGAATTAGGCGAGTGCCTTTTGCAGAGTGCCAGCATGGACACAATAAATTGAATAGTCTCTAACTATACTGTAAACATTCTATAATTCTATGAGTGCATCAACTTATAACTTTAACATAGTAAAACATGTCAAAAGATGTTTCACAGGAATGTTATCTAACAAAATTTGACACCTATCTACACATGGAGATATAGGGCAAATAGGTTTGAGCCATGTCTAAGGGAGGAAAGAGAAGTAGAAAAAAGGGAAATTTAAGGAAGGAATTCCAAAGTATAGGGCCTTGGCAGCTAAAAACATAGCCAGTGACAGTGAACAGATAGCAATATTGTTCCAAGTTAAAATGATGTTTCTTCCTGGATGTTATCAAACTTCTTGACACCAAACACTCATTCAGACAAATGGACAATGTTTCATCTCTCAGCTTGAACTGTGAGCAGGCTTTCAGGAATCACAGTGAGTTAGTCACTGCAAAATTCCCAGCTTCTGACTTGCTTGTGTAGCTGCAGTGTCTATATGGTCAATGGCATGTTCCCAGGATGTTTAGAGATTCAGAGATGGTTACGCCATTGAATACCAAGGGAAGATGGTCTTGGGAAATGACATTGCCTGGTGCTTGTGTGGCTGTCATGTTACTGCCATTTTATTGGCCTAAGCATGAATATTATCCAGGTCCTGCTGCAATACAGGCACAGATTGCTTCAGTATCTGAGGTGTTATGAATGATACAGAACATTTTGTAATCAACAGCAAACATCCTCGTTTCTGACATTACAATGAAAGGAAGTGTATTGATGACAGCTGAAGGTGGTTGAATCTTAGATATTACCCTGAGAAACTCCTATTGTGATATCCTGGAGCTAAAATAATTGGCTTCCAATAACTATAACAATCTTCCTTTATACTAGTATGATTCCAATTAGTGGTGATTATCCTCTGACTTTTGACTTAAATTTTGCTACCCATCTTTGATGGCACACTGAATCTGCTATTGCTTTGATATCAAAGGCAGTCACTCTTGTCTCACCTGTAGAATTTAATACTTTTATCCAGTTTTGGACCAAGACTGTAATAAAGGCTGATGATGATTGGTTCTGGCAGAACCCAAACTGAGCATCATTGGTTATTACTGAGTAATTGCTACTTAATGGAACTGTCGCTGACACATTCCAAAATTTTTTTGATGATCGAATAGACCAATGGGGCAGTTTGTCAGAATTCTGCACTGACTGCGTGATGGTATGGTTGTATCTGTGGCGAGGTATCTGGTGTTTCTTAGTAACCAGTGACATAAAGCAAGGCTGTGTTTTGGTTCCCCATACCTTCAATATCCCCATTGCTGCAATGCCTATGGAAACCACCAGAGGGATGTCTACAATCATCAATATTAGGCTCTAATCAAAGAAGCTCTTTGATCTCTTCAGATTGTACCTCCAGCAAAGGTCACAAAAATAATAATCAGAGAACTTCAAGGAAGAGAGCCATGCCATGGCATGCACATTCTCGTAATGCCAAATCAGTGTTTCCAAGACCAAAGTTATACTTCAGCTATCACCAGCTACAAGCTATGAAACACGAGAGAACGTGTTTGGCGGGAGTAACTATGACTCTTTGGCGGGAGTAACTATGACTTTTTACTTTGCGGTGTGCTCTCAGCGGAGAGTGATCTGGCGTAGTTACCGCCTGTGATCGATATTTGCGTGCTTGATGATACGGACGTTGGTTCTGCCTCCTTGTTGGCCCCGCCGGTAACCTTGATCAGGTGGGAGTAACTATGACTCTTTACTTTGCAGTGTGCTCTCACCGGAGAGTGATCCGGCGTAGTTACCGCCTGTGATCGATATTTGCGTGCTTTGAAGATCACGGACGTTGGTTCTGCCTCCTTGTTGGCCCCGCTGGTAACCTTGATCCATTTCGATCAAGGGCCAAACGACCAGTTTCCACCAATTTTGTGGAAAAAACCACGCAATGGGTGATCCGGCTGTCTCAGCAGTTGGGTCAGCGAAAAGAAACGAATGGCTGCCTGGAAGACAGGTGTCCGGTTGGGTTGAGAACCGGACAAATAACAACCCCACAGACGAATCAGTAACAGCCCTCTGTGAAAAGGTACAAAGGCTAGGTTACACAGTAACTAACTCAAAAGAGTTAGTGACAAGATCAGTCTCGACCCAAACGGAAGAGCTAATCTTGAGACCGAGACAAATTGCTGGGCCCTATTGGGTGGTAGACTCGGGTCCCAGGCCCGAGGAATCTATCACTCCAATATCTGAAGACGAAGAGCCTGTTGTAGAAGAGTCGGTCTGGATGGCCCATCCAGTCGAGGAAGTGGAGATAACCACCTGCACCTACTACAACAAGGCATATCTAGCCCTGAATAAGGGCACGGGAGTCAATGCTAACATCACAAATACCGCAAGCGATGGGGGTGCCCAGAATGAAGGCACCTTCATCGAGACAGTTACGATCAAACCTACGGAAGACCGTTCAGAGGTTAAGGAAGTGGTGATCCATTATCCCACTGATGCGTTGTATTGCAAGCCCTGCAATTCCATACTCCCCACAGTTGGAGCTTTCAGAGACCATTTCAAGACAGTGCACAAGACCAAGAATATCGTGACCAAATGTTCTCGATGCAGTAAGTCCGGGGAGTTCCACTCTATCGCCTGCCACTACCCAAAATGTCAGGGCGAGAAGCCCCTGACAGTTGGGCAGTACAAGTGCAGTTGCCTGTGAGTTGGCCTTTACCACAGAGAGTGGACTCAGCCAGCATAAGCGACACCGTCATCCGATCCTCCGCAATGAAAAACATGTGGAGAAGGCACTGCCTAAGCCCTCAGCCAAACAGGGTAGGAGTAAGAACGTATGGTCCGAGGAGGAGGAATCACTCCTCGAAGAGCTTGAAAAGAGATTTGCTGGCACGCGATTTATCTACAAAGAGATTGGGAGTATCCTAACATCCAAAATGGCCAAACAAATCTCTGACAAGCGCAGGCTGCTTGCAAATGCACGCAAAACAGCAAACAACGCACTCCCAGTTGTTGCTGAAAACCCAGGCTCCGAGCAAGGCGAGGAGCCGGAGGAGGCAGATGTTGGAGATCCAGTACCGCAGGTAAGCACCATCAGTCAGCCCACGGCTCAAGTCCCTAAACACAGGGAAGTGGAGGAACACCTCATCCAGGCCGAGAGGCTCCTAACTGCGAGGAACAATCCCGACAAACAAGCCCTGGCGGTGGGTATAATCGAGAGCATCACCAACCTTCTGATGGGCAGTGCGACAAACGGGCAAAGAAAGTCTGGTCCGAAGGAGAAGGCACATCAGAAAGATAAGCGAAGGCCTAGGCACATGGTTAATAGCGGAGCAAAGAAACGATGGGCAAAAGAGAAATCCGTTTTTAGAGCAACACAGCTGCTGTATAAGAACAATAGGCGCCAACTTGCCCAACAGATCATGGGCGTGCCTTCACAAATGAAGTGTCCACTTACCATTGAGGAACTGGAGGCAAGCTTTCGTGAGAAACTCTCCAGCCAAAACAATAACGTGAACATTAACAAGTTCCAAGCATACAGCGGGAAAACCGATAACGACGAGTTAATGAAGCCGATCACCGAGGAAGAGGTTACCCAGGCCATCAAGGGCATTAAGGAGGACAGCGCGCCTGGACCGGATGGTCAGAAGTTGGAAGACATCCGGGATATTCATGAGGCCTATGAAACCCGCATACCTCGCCTCTTCACCTTGTGGTTGGCTTCAAAAACAATCCCGAACTGTATGAAGCAGAGGCGAACAGTCCTGATCCCGAAGTGTGAGGATAGGGAATGCCTTAAAAACATTGACAACTGGTGACCAATTACAATCGGTCCAATGCTGCTGCGCCTGTTCACCAAGATCATGGTGAAGAGGCTGAGTGAGTTAGTCGACATAAACCCAAGACAGAAAGGATTTTTGGCAGCTACTCCCGGATGCAACCAAAACATCGCAGTGTTGCAGAACATCATGAAGGGAGCTAAGAAGAACCACGAGGACCTCGCAATTGTGTTTGTTGATTTGGCGAAAGCGTTCGACTCTGTCGGCCACAAACTACTCATAAAATCACTGCAGAGAGTCACCCTACCAAAAGCCTTTGTGAAGCTCATCCAGGACCTCTACACTGGCAACACAACGGTGGTGGAAGACAAGAAGTCTAAAACCACCCCAATAAAGATCGAGAGGGGTGTCAAACAAGGAGACCCGCTCTCACCAGTACTATTCAACATTGCTTTGGATCCACTGTTATGTAGTCTCGAAGCGGCAAAGTCTGGTGTCAGCATGACGCTAGACGGAGCAAGAATCAACTGCTCGGCCCTTGCGTTCGCGGATGACATCGCCCTGCTCAGTGATTCGCACACTGGGATGGCACGAAACCTGAAGATTCTCCAGTCTTTTTGCTAAATGACTGGTCTTACTGTCAACACCAGCAAGACCAAAGGATTTCACTTCACCTGCAAGAGGAAGACCTTCATTTACAACCAATGCAAAAACTGGCAGATTCAGAAGGAAGACATCCCCCCCCGGAGAGACTGAGAAATACCTGGGAACTCGGATAGACCCGTGGGCTGGTGTAGAAGAAGGAGCGTAGGAGGAGAGGCTGAAGACTTGGATCTCCAGCCTACAGACAGCAGCTCTTCGCCCAAGACAACGCGTTGAGCTGCTCACAGTTCATGTCATCCCGAGACTATATTATCATCTGATCCTATCAGAAGCGTCTCAAACTACACTAACTAAACTGGACCAACTGATCCGCAATGCTGTCAAGCAATTCCTGCACCTTCCACCTCATACAATAGATGGCATCCTCTATTCACAGACTTGGAATGGAGGTCTGGGAATTCCCAAGCTTGAGATCCAGATACCATCTGTGGTGATCCGAAAATGGGAATCACTGTCTGCCTCCGATGACCGAGTCATTCGTGCCTCGTTCCAGTTCTGCGAGCAGAACGTTGGCAGGAACATCGAAGAATTGAGGTCTCTCAAGGCATTGAGAGAAATCGAAGACTTCATGCCAACAACTGAAGACGGCGGCGATGACAAAAACAGCAATGATCAGAGCCGCATTACCAATGCTGGCTGCGGAGGAGACAGGTCCCAGCAAGCCACTGAATAGATATGCAGGGTGGAGGGATTGGGAAATCCACAAATGGAGACAGCTCACATCACAAGGAGTGGGAGTCCATTACTGCCACAACGATAATATATCAAACAGTTGGATGAAGGCTGCATATCAGCTGAAATCCCATCGCCTGATAAACAACATACTGCTTCAGTGTAACTTGTATCCAACGAGGGTGACCCTATCAAGAGGGAATCCCTCTGCCACAAAAACCTGCCAAAGGTGCGAGGCAGGTTTCGAAACACTTGGACACATTTCGGGCTTTTGCCCATTCGTGAAGAACTGCCGAATCAAGTGCCACAATAAGATCTTGGACCAACTGTGCAATTACGTCGGAAAATACGGCTGGACATCCTACCTGGAACCAAGGCTCATCGCCAAAGATGGCACCCTCTGGAAGTCAGACATCATCTTCAAGAGGGAGAAAGATCAGCAGGTTGTGGTGGTGGATGTGACAGTCCGGTTCAAAAACAACTGTGACAGTTTGGAGAAGGCATGGCAGGAGAAGTGCCTGAAATACCAACATCTCGGACCAGAGATTGGAAAACTGACTGGATGCCCGAATCCCCAATACTTTGGATTTGTTGTTGGCGCCAGGGGCAAGTGGTTGGAAAAGAATAACAGCCTCATGGCCTTCCTGGGAATAAAGAGATTCCGTTCGTTCGCCCAACAAATTTCAAAGCTCACCCTGTCGCTTACGTTGGAGCTACTGGGGATCTTCAACGACAGGTGAGAGACGCTAAAAGACCGCAAGACAAGCTGGCCACTGGCCAGAGATCAGGGCGTACAGCCCTCAATGGAGCCCATATATTGATATGGAGGACTCACTGGTGTTTGTCGTATCGTTTGTATGTGTTGTTCAGTGTGTTTCATGTTAAATGTTACTAACGACACCTATTCCACCCACAGGTGCCACAGTCCACCTTGTCAACAACAAGGGACATGCACTCAGTGGGTAGTGCTTGGATGGCTCTTGGGTATCGATCTGAGAGTTGTCCAGTACTTCACTGCCGGGAGTGTGTGCTGACAGGGACTGACATATGGGCAGCACGTCAGTCCAGTGATTAGCACTGTTGGCTGGGCAGCTACGGAGACCCAGGGCAGACTCCCGGTCTTGGTCAATGTCTGCGGGAGTTTGCACATTCTCCCTGTGCTTGCGTGGGTTTTCTCCGGGCAGTCCGGTTTCCTCCCACATCCCCAAAAACGTGCTAACTAGGCTAATTGTCTAAGTCAAAGTGTCACCCAATTGGATCCCCCTTAATTAGGCCCAAATGTCCCCTAAATTTCCACCCTCCCGCTGGAGTAACTCGAGCACTCGGTACCGACAAAATGGCTCACCAGTAGGCCCATAAACACCTGGGATGACAGTAAAAGACCTAGCTATAACATCTTAGCTCTGAACTCAACTCACATTCCCTAGCTAGAACATCTTAACTGTGACTCCAACGCACGAACCTCAATCAAGATCAAGTGGGCCCTAGACTGGGGTTCCGCTAAAGGTAGACAAAACCGTCGACGAGCAACGTAAAGACTCGAACAAGGCACTCACTCGAGTGTATTAAAACAACCATTAATGGCACAATCCTCAAGACTGTAGAAAAATTCTCACACCTTGGTATTATGCTTGCTGGGATGTCGTTATTGATGAAGATGTGCTTACATCCCTAAAGTGAGTTCTGCTATTAGCTAACTCCTTAATCATGTCCAGAAGCAGCATAGCATTAAGCAGAAAATTAAAATCAAACCCTTCCAAGCCATAGTCCTCACCGCCCTTATGTATAGCCCAGAATGCCTGGTCTGCTATAGGTATCACATCAAAGTCTGGAATGCTTCCACCACTGACACCTGAAGTCCATCATGAGAATTCAATGGTAGGATAAAATCACAAACAATGAGATTCTTCATCATGCTGGGCTCAATGGCTTGAAGACTATCCTTCAGAAAATTCAACTATGATTACAGAATTGCCAAGCAGCCCCCATAGGGAATGGTCTCAGAATAAAGAATATCAAGGCAATTGGTACAAATGATATAAGATTACCATAATAAAGAATCTTTGAAACTTCTGCATTGCAACCACTTCTCTTGGGAAAACTCTGCAACGAAGTGATCCGTGTGTAGGTAAACACTGAAATCTGGGTCAGCATTTTTTGAGACAAACCCACAGCATCCAGTGCATCCAGAGGAAGATCAGAAGCGGGGCAGCTGCAGGAACTCACCCAAATACTAACAATAAAAATGTAAATGCCAGTTCTGTGGAAGTGCATGCCAATCCTTCAATAATCTGTTCAGTAAGGAGAGGACTGTAGAAGATGATGAGATCACTTACAGCATGGACAAACTCAAAAAACAAGGAATCTACCGCAATTGGTGGTACAGTAATTGACCGGATTAAATATTTTTGTGGAATTGGACAATTTTACATATTTTTGTTTAGATACTAGTGTTATAGCTGCACTGACAAAGGACACAGCTGTTCTGGAGCATATATTTACAATCACAAGTCCTGTACTTGACATGTAGGATAGGGGGTTATAGATAGGTCTGTGGATTGGTAGATGTGATCGGCGCAACTCGTGGGCCGAAGGGCCTGTTTGTGCTGTATTGTTCTATGATATATGTTGTCTGAGTCCCATTTGCTTTGCTGTTATCAGTGCCTTTAGCGGTTTCTTGATATGATATGGAGTGAAGGAAATTGGCTGAAGACTCGCATCAGTGATGCTGGGGACCCGAGAAGGACGCTGAGATTGATCATCCAGGTGGCACTTCTGTTTTATCATGATTGCAAAAGCTTGAGACATGACTGTAGCATTGATGAGCTGGCTCCATTATCGTTGAGGATGGGAATTGCTGCAATATCTACCTCTCCTCTAATTCGTTATTTAATTATTCACCATTATTCACAACTCGTTGTGGCAGAATTGCAGAGCTTTGACGGCATGCGATTTTTGTTGTTTATCATGCATGTGGTTCTATGTTGGAGTTTCACCAGATTGAGATTTCATGCCCAGTGCTGCTCCTGACATGCGCATCACCTACAGTCTTCTTGGTCCCCTAGCTTGGTAGTCATGGTAGAGTGACTTGTATGCCAGACAATGTCGTTGTAAATTGTGGTTGAATACAATTCTGCTTATGACCAACAACACTTTATTGATGCCCAATTTTGAGCTGTTATATCTGTTCTGCATCTATACCACTTACCATGATGGTATTCCAGAACAAAACAGTGGAGGATGTCTTCAGTGTGAAGGTGGAACTTTGTCCCCTCAAGGACTACACTGTGCCAATACTGTCATGGATAGATGGATTAGTGAGAATAAGGTCAGGTTTTTTTTTCCTCTTGTTCATTCTCTCACCACCGCCATAAGCTCAGACTGTCTTTCAGGACTCTGCCAGTTAGTGCTGGTACCAAGATACTTTTGATGAGCACATTGATGTCCCCTACCCTAGATTATATTCTGAGCCCTTTTTCAATGCTTTTCAAGAGATGTACTGATTGGAATACATGAAGGAGTACTGATTCATCACTTTAAAGATGGTAGGCAGTAATCAGCAATATTCTTACCCACATCTAATGTGCTACTATGAGGCTTCAGGAGTTAATGTTGAGGGGCTCCCAGAACCACTTCCTTCTGATTGATGGTCACTGTGCCATCATCATGGGACAGAATGCACTCAGACCAGGTAATGGAGTAGTCCAGGTCAAAGGCTGTAAGATAGGATTTATTGAATATGCCTATATCAGGGTTTTCTTTGACTAATCTATTGAATAACAATTCTTACACAAGCCTCTAGATGTTGGTGAGGATGACTTTATATGATATCACAGTTGCATTACATGCCTATAAAACTAATTAGGAAGATGGGTGCTTTATTTTAAAAAAAACAACCTGGAATAATGGACAATTACTTTGACAAAATTGACTCCAGAAGGTTATGAGATCTATTTTGTGGCTTTAGTGCAAAGGATTAATGAGTCTGAACATTCCTCTGAAAAGTCATGAAAATGTAAATGACCTTTTGGAAGATCTGCTATTGAAGAAACATAAAGGTATGATATCACTTGTGGAATCTACAATCACTTTTGTTGGGAAATTTACAATAACTCAAATACAGGTCACCCAAGACTTGATGTCTGCAAACATGAAATCTAATAAAGAGGGATATGAAGAAACCATTTTATTACAAGCAAGTGTCAACGCCACTGTTCATTCCCCATTGTGTATCACTTACAACTGCCATCAACCCACTGTGTGGACAAGATCATATTTTTTCACTGCAGAAGCCAGAAACACAGTCTTTTTTCTTCTTCAGTAAATTGAACTGTTATGTGATATTTCATCAAAAGCCTTTTGGAAGTGCATATGCGCCACATCAGTTACATTACTCATTATCAACCATCTTTGGTTACTTCATCAAAAGGTTTGATCAAATTATTCCTGACCAGAATATGTCCTTTTTGTTAGGACACATCTTTCTAATGTTCAGGTTGAGATTATAGGAGATTGGTTGGGGTAGATTTAAAAAAAAGGGATGAAATTTTCCAACAGTTCACACCCTACTGCAATCAAATCTCCATTCACTGCAGCAGGGCGGAAGAATCATGCTGATGTGAATGGCTAGAAAATCCTGACCATGCTGCTTTCAGTAGTTGAGGACTCAAGAGACAGAAGATTTTATGTTAGAATTAGAACAATAGTGAAGAGAAGCCTCATTATACAGAGTATTGTGAGTCTGTGAAATTCATTTCCAGTATTAGTGGTTTGGGTAAAGTTCTGTAGCGACAAGTGATCTTCATGTTTTTATTTAATCCTCAACTCTGTCATTGTTCTTTAAATGGTGATGCAATTGTTCAGAGTAGGAGATACCCAGGTAACAATAAATAAAATCTGAATACAAGTAAGGATCAACATCCGTTTCTATTTCGGTCACTTTTGTTTATTTGTGGCCCAGATAAAGTGCTAAATATCAGAACAAGCCTAACCACAAAATGTGTTTTCCACTCCTTGTGTAGACAAATTTCTCCCTTCAAGGGGACAATACATATCTACTTAAAAGAGCAACCCACTTTACATTGGACTAGCTGGAGAGTGCTTTGGATTCTGTGGAGTGACTGATACTGTTCTGGGTTGATAGGCAGAGGAGGTAAGGAATAATTGGATTATCCATGGAATATATTCCTTCATGAAACTCCCTCGTGAAATTGGAAGAATTGCAAAACAGTTTGGGATTATAATGAAAGAGACTTTCAGGAGCATGCAGCAGCATAGGATAACTATGAAGCAAATGAGGAGGACTGTGAAACAGATCATAGAACATAGAACATTACAGCGCAATACAGGCCTTTCGGCCCTCGATGTTGTGCCGACCAATGTAACCAATTTTATGACCCTCTATCCTAAACTATTCCAATGCTATCCATATGCCTAGCCACTGACCATTTGAACGCCCTTAAACTTGACGAGTCCACAACTGCTTCAGGCAGGGCATTCCACGCCCTTACTACCCTCTGAGTAAAGAACCCACCTCTAGCATCTGTCCTATAACTACTACCCTTAATTTAAAGCTATGTCCCCTTGTGCTATCCATCTCCATCTGAGGAAAAAGGCTCCCACTATCCACCCTATCTAACCCTCTGATCATCTTATATGTCTCAATTAAGTCATCTCTTAGCCTTCTTCTCTTTAATGAAAATAACTTCAAGTCCCTTAGCCTTTCCTCATAAGACCTACCCATCATACCAGGCAACATCCTGGTAAACCTGTCTGCACCCTTTCCAATGCCTCCACATCTTTCTTATAATGTGGCGACCAAAACTGTATACAATACTCCAAGTGCGGCCGCACCAGAGTTTTGTACAGTTGCAACATAACATCTCGGCTCCGAAATTCAATCCCTCTACCAATAAATACTAACATACAATACACCTTCTTAACAACCTTATCAACTTGAGTACCAACTTTCAGAGATCTATGCACCTGTACACCGAGATCTCTCTGCTCATCTACACTACTAAGAGTCCTACCTTAGCCCTATATTCTGCACACATATTACTCTTACCAAAGTGAATCACCTCACACTTTTCCACATTAATCTCCATTTGCCACTTCTTGGCCCAGCTCTGCAACTTATCTATGTCCCTCTGCAAACTGTAACATCCATCCTCACTGTCTACAACTCCTTCGACTTTGGTGTCATCAGCAAATTTACTAACCCATCCCTCTACACCCTCATCCAGGTCATTTATAAAAACAACAAACAACAGTGGCCCCAAAACAGATCCCTGAGGTACACCACTAGTAACTAAACTCTAGGTTGAATATATCCCATCAACCACCACCCTCTATCTTCTATCAGCTAGCCAATTCCTAATCCAAATTGCTAAATCTCCCTCAATCCCATGCATCTGCATTTTCTGCAGTAGTCTTCCATGGGGAACCTTATCAAACACCTTGCTAAAATCCATGTACACCACATCAAATGCCTTACCTTTATCCACCTGTTTAGTCACCTTTTCAAAAAACTCAATAAGGTTTGTGAGGCACAATCTTCCCTTCACAAATCCATGCTGACTATCCCTAATCAATTCATTTCTTTC
Source organism: Sphyrna mokarran (assembly GCA_024679065.1). Taxonomy (NCBI): domain Eukaryota; kingdom Metazoa; phylum Chordata; class Chondrichthyes; order Carcharhiniformes; family Carcharhinidae; genus Sphyrna; species Sphyrna mokarran. Next base: position 68,929,147 of record JAGIQG010000008.1, read on the forward strand.
TAAATGACTATAAATCCTATCCTATTAATTCTTTCCAAAACTTTCCCCACTACAGATGTAAGGCTCACTGGTCTATAATTTGCAGGATGGCCTCTGCTCCCCTTCTTAAACAACGGGACAACATTTGCCATCCTCCAGTCTTCCGGCACTACACCAGTAGCCAACGACGACATGAAGATCAAAGCCAAAGGCTCTGCAATCTGCTTCTAGCTTCCCAGAGTAACCTGGGATAAATCCCATCCAGCCCAGGGGATTTATCTATTTTCATAATCTCAAGAATAGCTAGCACCTCCTCCTTATGTACCTCCATCCTGTCTAGTCTACAATCCTGTATCCCAGTATTCTCTCCAACTCGGTTGACATTTTCCCACGTGAAGACCGACGAAAAATATTCATTCAGTGCCTCACCAATTTCTACAGGCTCCACGTACAACTTCCCACTACTGTCTTTGACTGGCCCTAATCTTGACCTAACCAATCTTTTATTCTTAACATATCTATAAAAAGCTTTAGGGTTCTCCTTTATCCTATCCATCAAAGTCTTCTCGTGTCCTCTTCTAGCTCTTCTTATCTCCCTCTTTAGTTCCCTCCTGGCTAATTTATAACTGTCCAGTGCCCTAACCGAGCCTTCACGTTTCATCTTTAAATAAGCCTCCTTTTTCCTCTTTACTAGTGAACTAACTTCCTTAGTACACCACGGTTCCCTGGCTCTACCACTTCCTTCCTGCCTGACAGGTACATATTTATCAAGGACTTGCAGTAGCTGTTCCTTGAATAAGTTCCACATTTCAGGTGTTCCCAGCCCCTGCAGTTTCCTACTCCACCCTATGTATCCTAACTCTCGCCTAATAGAGATCAGGACCTCCGTGAAGCAGACCAGGAGGAGCATGAAACAGATCAGAATCACCGTGAAGCAAATCAAGAAGAGCATCAAAAGAAGAGCATCTTACTCCCCAAAGACTGTCCATCATCTGCAAAGTCAGATGTAGAATAGTATACTCTCTATTTGTCTGGATGTTCCAATAGCACTCAAGAAGCTTGATACCATCCAGGATAAAGCAGCCAACTTGATTGGCACTCTATCCACAAATATTCATTCCCTCTGTCACTGACATATAATGACAGCAGTGTATACATCTACAAGATGCATTGCCAGAACTTACCAAAGCTCCTTAACAGCACCTCGCAAACCCATTACCACTACCATCTAAAAGGACAAGGGCAACAGCCACATGAGATAGCATCACTTGGAAGTTTTCCTTCAAGCCACTCATCATTTTTACTTGGAAATATATTCCCATACTTGCATTGTCAGCAAGTCAACATCCTAGAACTCCATCCCTAACAGCACTTGGGATTTACCTATACCACATGGAATACAGTGGTTCAAGTAGGCAGTTCACCACGACCTTCTCAATGGCAATTAGGGATGGGCAATAAATGCTGCACATTCCATAAATGAAGATCAAATTCAGAAGATGTTCATGGGATATGTTGCGTCATGGAATTCCGTCATGAAAGTGGGAGGATTGTAGAATAGGTTGCGATTATTGTGAAGCAGACTGGGAGGATTGTGAAACAGGTTGAGATGATTATGAGGCAGAATAGGAATGTAAAGCAAGTCAGAGGCTAGGAATACTGCAGCAAGTAACTCACCTCCTGATTCTCCAAAGACTGTTCACAATCCATACGCGAACAGTAAATAAAATCTGAATGTAAATAAGAACGTAATTTATCTCCCTCCGTTTCTATTTTAGTTATTTTTGTTTATTTGTAGCCCAGGTAAAGTGCTAGATATCAGAACAGGCCTAACACACAAGTCAGGAGTATGATGGAGAGGGAAGAAAATCAAATCAGGGAAACCTCATGTTGATTGACCAGTGAATATTATAGCTTTGTTTCTGAAGTTAGGAAGTCAGTCTTAAGGAGGTGGGAAATTAAAATAGAAAGCTTTTCTTAATTTTTTTTAAGTTAAGCATTTCAATTAAACTCACTATATTTAAATAGCAACAAAATTAGAGACTTGAGTCACTGGTGAGCTCTTTTAAAGCTGTATGTTTTATATCTAATGGGTAGTTGATTTGCAGGATAGCTCAGATGTTCAGTTCCATGTTGAAACTCCACAACATTTCCTGTGTTCTGGATATATGTGCAGGAAATGACTGCTGCAGCAGCCCGAGTTTTGGGATTCAGAGATTGAACAGCAGTTCAACCTAAATAAATTGGAATCAAAGATTAGCAGGCAAAATTGTAACTAAACAACGGACTGCCTTTAAAAAGACATATTCCAGGTATAGTTAAAATATATTCCCACAAAGGGGAAAGGTAGGGCAAACAAATCCTAAATAATCAAAAAGATAGAGATTAAAATGAAGAAGGAAATGTATGCTTATGACAAATGTCAGGTGGACAGTACAATTGAGAATTAGGGTGAATATAGAATGTTTAGAGGGGAATTGAGAAAGCAATTACAAAAATTAAAGAGAAAAGATATAAGGAGACTGGCAAGTAAAATGGAATCCAAAAGTCTTCCATAGGCATAGAGATAATAAAAAGATGTTAAGAGGAAGAGTGGAGCTAGAGAATGAAAAGAGGATTTTTACATGGAGATAGAGGGCATGTCTGAGGTATTTAATTATATGTCTTTACCAAGGAAGAAGGTGTGAACCAGGTCACAATAAAAGAGCATTTCATTCAGATATTTGAAGAGCTTAAATTAGTAAGGGAGGACATCTTGGGTAGGTTATCTGTAAGGCACGAGGACCTAATGAGATGTATCCAACAATGCTGAAAGAAGTGAGAGTGGAAATTGCAGAGGCACTGGCCATAATTTTCCATTCTCCCATAGTTGTGGGGTGGTGCCATAGGACTGGAGAATTGTGAATGTTACACCCATGTTCAAAAGAAAAGTTGTAACATTAAGTCCAGCAATTAAATGCCAGCCCGTTTAACCTTAATGGTGGAGAAGCTTTGAGAAACAACAATATAGAACAATATTAATAACCATTCAGGCAAATATAGGTTAATTAAGGAAAGCCAGCACAGATTTATTAAGGGCAGGTTGTGTTGAACCAACTTGTTTGAGTTTTTTCATGAGGCATCAGAGACGGTTGATGAGGACAATGCTTTTGATGTAGTGTACTTGGACTTCAAGTGCTCCACAACAGACTCTTGAATTACAGGTCATGGAATAAAAGGGACAATAGCAATATGGATATGAAATTGGCTGAATGACAGAAAACAAAGAGCAGTGGTAAATAGTTGTTTTTCAGATTGGAGGGAAGTTTATAAGGGAATTCTCCAGGGGCCAGTGGCAGGACCCCCTGGTCTTCCTGGTATATAGTAATGACCTCCACCTTGATGTATGGGGCGCAATTTAAAAATTTGCCGATGAAAGAAGTATTGTTAGCTATGATGAGGTTAGTGTGGAACTTCAAAGGGAAATAGATTGGAGAGATAGGCAGAGAAATGGTAAGGATAACTTAATGCAGAGAAGTGTGAAATGATTTTATTCCTGTAATTGTGGATTGGGCCTGAGTAAGTAAGAATTAATTGTGCTTCGATATAATCTGAAGATGAAAACAATATGTAGAAAATAGGTAAGTATGCTAACAGCATATGAGTTTTCAGTGATCAGTGGTAATCAGAAGCATTTTGAAAATCTACTTGAATATCTTTGTTACATACTGCTACTCACTTTGAAAATCTGACACAACTTTTCATTTCATCATTGGAGTAAATGGTAAAAGTGTGAATGCATTACATTCACAATGCACAATCAGCCAAATGCTCAGTTTGCTAATCTGATGTATTAAATACAATTCATGAATGCACCTCTGCAGTCTCCCAGTCATTACCTGGAGCACACATAATATATTGAACCTATTTTTGTGGATTAAGGGAAGTTAAGCTATGCTATGTATAAGAACATGTTGATGTAATTATTTCATTTGTTATGCAAGTTTTACTCTACATATGGTAAAAATCTTTAAGACGTATTTTGACATATGACTAATCAGTGGAACAATCTCCAACTTAGGTTATGGCGGAGTAACTATGACTCTCTCTTAAGGAGGACCCTCTTGGGGGGACTCGCTTGGGGTTTCTGGTTATTCCCTCAGGAGTAGCTATGACTCTCTTAAGGAGGACTCTCTTGGGGGGACTCTCTTGAGGTTTCTTGGTTACTTTAACTGTGCGTGTCTTGTCGTTTCTGCCGCACAGCGAGCTGCGCCTCCACGTCGGTCCCGCCGGGCAACGTCACCGCACATCCATCGCGGTGGCGGCTAAAGCAGCTGTCCCAGAAACGATGCGGAGTAATTGCATGCCTGGATGCCCCTTAAGGTTGCGGTTACAGACAGGTGGGGTAAGATTGGTTAGCCGAAACAAGGCGTTAACGGCCAATCGTAACTGTGGGGTCTTCTGGTTTCTACCCACAGCGAGTCAATCCCTTCCGCGGGAGCCACCTGGTACCTTCTCCTTGGGCACAAGAGAGGGTATTCCGTGACTGGTCGAGAAACAAATAGCGGGGGCGATGCAGGCCAGGTCCATGACCACACCACAGGACTGCCATCCTATAGTGGTGAAGCTGGAATGGATTATGGTGTGTGTTGCGTAGCTGTGGTATTTTTGGTTGTTCTAGACCACAGTGAGTCAGCCCTTACCGATGGTCCCACAGGGAATCCAGGCACTCCTGCTGGCAGGCGAGTGTCTGTCGGAATCTGACTGGCCGAGGATAACCAACACGCTTCTATGCCTACAAACCCAGTAAATTTCCAAAAACTAGGTTCTCGACAAGTTCAGGCTTGTCCCGGGGGCACTGGTGATCCGCTGGCGGATGCGGTTCACCCTGCCTAGGTAGTAGAAGCACCCGCGACCCACTACCCACACCATCGGTACAAAGGGTGAGACGAACGAGACGCACCTGGGGTGACGCTGAGATGGGACGTGTGCCCCGTCTTGTCTTGGATGTTCACTACCAGACGATGACGAAAGATAATGACACCGATTACCACCCAAAGGTGTCACGGTACGAATGGGCAACACGTCAGCCCAGTGATTAGCACTAAGGTTGACCGGCTACTTGGACCCAGGGTCGGTTCCCGACCTGGGCCTTGCGGCTGGGGGAGTTTGCACTTTCTCCCCGTGTTCGCGTGGGTTTTCCCCGGGTACTCCGGTTTCCTCCCACATGGCCAAAAATGTGCTAACTAGGTTAATTGGTTATGAACAATTGTCACGTCACCTAATCTGGCTTCCCTGAATTCGGAATAAAATTTTCCCTTAAATTCTAAATTTCCCACCCCTACGCAAGAGGACCGAGCACCGAAAATACCGACAAAGGTTCTCTAAACGCCCAATTAGATCAGGGGACGACGGTACCAGCTCACACCCTGCCCTAAACACACACAGGGTGCCCAACCGAGCCACAATGACATCAGAAGACCCCGGCTGGGGCTCTGCGAGCCACGGAATATGCCCTGGGCAGACCCCGGCTGGGGTCTGCTGGCAACAATTGGTAACTTCAGTAGACCCCGGCTGGGGTGCTACTCGTGGTACTTTAAGATCAAGAGCCCAAGGCGTGGGATCTGCTAGTGGTAGACAAAAATGTCGACGAGCGACGTAAAGACTCGGAAAAGGCACTCATGCGAGTGTATTCAATTAGCTCAGGCAGATCATGGCTGGTCATCCACCTCTACATCATTTTTTCTGTACTATCTCCATATCTCTTGATGCCGTCAGTATCCAGAAATCTATGGATTTCTGTATTGAACATGGTCAGTGATTGAGCTTCCACAGCCAACTGGTGTAATGAATTCTAATGATTCACCATCCTCCTTATCTGGGTCTTTAAATGGCTTATTATTCTGAGACTGCATCCCATGGTTGTACCAGCCAGGAGAAACATGCTTTCAACATCTACTCTGTTACACCCTGTAAGAATTGAGTAAATTTCAATTAGGGGTTGCAGATTGAGGAAGGGGGTTTGGGAAGAGAAACTATCTTGTCAAATAGCTGTTTGTGAGACCTTCTGTTTCTTGTTCATAGCACTGACTGCAATAAAGTATTTCATCGCCTGTGAAATGTTTTGTAACATTAAGGTTATGAAATTTCTTTCTGTATCCCAAATGAATTTAGAACTGCATCATCTGAGCAGCCAGCAGCTAAATGACTGCTCAGTACATAACGCTTCTGGACCCATATCAGTTGGAGTCATAGCATGCTATTTACCCGTTATAGGCACATTGGCCATCTCACTAACAACAGACAATTATGTAAGAGTTGGGATATATTGTGTGCAATAAATGGCGCTAGTTTGAGATTATGCTTAAGGTAATTTGTTGGAATGGGAAATAAGGAGTTTTACTCTCATAAGAACTGATCTGAAACTGCCTGATACTGACGGTGGCTTTAAACAAGCCATCATTATCTCAGTTTTCCCATCCTTCCCGGCATCGAAAAGAATTCTAATGGATTGGCAGAAAGTCAGAATGGAATGGGTTAACAATGTAACTAGAAGACATCTGTGTTCAATATGTACCTCCCATTACCCTGCAGATCAAACTGCAATCTTCAATCTGGATTTATCAAAAACAAAACAAGCCTGGGCATCTCAAAGCCATGATGAGGCGATGCTGTCATTGGACTGAGGTAAACACAGTAAGAAGTCTCACAACACCAGGTTAAAGTCCAATAGGCTTATTTGGTAGCAAAAGCCACTAGTTTTCAGAACACTGCTCCTTCATCAGGTAAGTGAGAGTTCTGTTCACAAACAGGGCATATAAAGACACAAACTCAATTTACAAAATAATGGTTGGAATGCGAGTCTTTACAGGTAATCAAGTCTTAAAGATACAGACAATGTGAGTGGAACGAGGGTTAAGCACAGGTTAAAGAGATGTGTATTGTCTCCAGCCAGGATAGTCAGTAAGATTTTGCAAGCCCAGGCAAGTCATGGGGATTACAGATAATGTGACATGAATCCAAAATCCTGGTTGAGGCCGTCTTCGTGTGTGGAACTTGGCTATCAGTTTCTGCTCAGCGACTCTGTATTGTGTGTTGTGAAGGCAGTTTTGGAGAATGTTTATCTGAATATCAAAGGATGAATGTCTGTAATTGCTGAAGTGTTCGCCAACAAGAAGAGAACCCTCTTGGCTGGTGATTGTTGAACAATGTTCATTCATCCATTGTCATAGCGTCTGCATGGTCTTCCCAATGTGCCATAGTTCGGGACATTCTTTCCTGCAGCATATCAGATGGACAATGTTGGCCGAGTTGCAAGAATATGTACCATGTATTTGGTAGATGGTATTATCACGTGATTCAATGGCATCCGTGTCGATGATTCAACATGTCTTGCAGAAGTTGCTGTGGTAGAGTTGTGTGGTGTCATGGTCACGTTCTCCTGAAGGCTGGGTAGTTTGCTGCAGACAATGGTTTGTTAGAGATTGTGTGATTGTTTGAGGCAAGGAATCGAGGTGTGGGGATGGTCTTGGCAAGACGTTCATCTTCATCAATGACATGTTGAACGCTACAGAGAAGATGTTGCAGCTTCTCCATTTCAGGGAAATACTGGATGATGAAGGGTGCTCTGTCCGCTCTGTCCCATGTTTGTCTTCTGAGGAGGTCAGTGCAGTTTTTTGCTGCGGCATGTTGGAACTTTAAATCAATGAGTCGAGCACTATATCCTGTTCTTATGAGGGCATCTTTCAGCGTCTGGAGGTGTCTTGTGATCCTCCTCATCTGAGCAGATTTTGTGTATGTGGAGGTATTGTCCATATGGGATGGCTTCTTTAACTTGTTTAGAGTGGAAGCTGAAGAAGTGGAGCATTGTGAGGGTTATCTGTGGGCTTACAATACAGTGAGGTACTGAAGTGACCTTCCTTGATGGAGATACGTGTGTCCAAGAATGCAACTGTTTCCAGAGCATTATCCATGGTGAGTCTGATGGTGGGATGGAACTTGTTGATATCATTATATTGTTGCTTCATACAACCATATATACAACTGAAACAATTGATTGCATTCTTGGACACACACATCTCCATCAACGGCGGTCACCTTGGCACTTCACTATACTGCAAGCCCTCACAATACTCCACTTCTCCAGCTTCACACATTAAAGAAGACATCCCCAATGGACAAGCCCTCACTATGTACAGGATTTGCTCAGATGAGGAGGATCACAAGACACCTGCAGACACTGAAAGATGCCCTCATAAGAACAGGATATAGCACTCAACTCATCAATCGAAAGCTCCAATGTGCCACAGCAAAAAACCGCACCAACCTCCTCAGAAGACAAACATGGGATACAGCAGACAGAGTACACTTCGTATCCAGTACTTCCCTGGGCTGGAGAAGCTATGACATCTCTGCAGCCTTCAACATGTCATTGATGAAGATGAACATCTCGCCAAGGCCATCCCCACACCTCCACTTCTTGCCTTCAACAACCGTACAACCTTAAACAGACCATTGACCGCAGCAAATTACCGAGCCTTCAGGAGAACAGTGACCACGACACCACACAACCCTGCCACAGCAACCTCTGCAAGACGTATCAGATCATTGACATGGATGCCATCATCTCATGTGAGAACATCATCCACCAGATACACGGACATGCTCTTGCAACTCAGCCAATATTATCTACCTGATATGCTGCAAGAAAGGATGTCTTGAGGCATGGTATATTGGGGAGACCATGTGGACGCTATGACAACAGATGAATGAACACCGCTTGACAATTACCAGGCAAGAGTGTTCTCTTCTTGTTGGTGAACACTTCAGCAATCATGGACATTTGTCTTCTGATCTTTAGGTAAACGTTGTCCAAGGCGGCCTTCGCAACACATGACAACACAGAGTCGCTGAGCAGAGACTGATAGCCAAGTTCCGCACACATGAGGAGTGCCGCAACTGGGATCTTGGGTTCATGTCACACTATTAGTAACCCTCATGACTTGCTTGGGCTTGCAAAATCTCACTAACTGTACTGGCTGGAGACAATACAGATCTCTTTAATCTGTGCTTAATCCTCTCTCCACTCACATTGTCTGTACCTTTAAGACTTGGTTGGAATGCAAGTCTTTACAGGTAATGTTATTTTGGAAATTGAGTTTGTGTTTTCATATGCCCTGTTTGTGAACAGAACTCCCACTTACATGACGAAGGAGCAAGGCTCCAAAAGCTAGTGGCTTTTGGTACCAAATAAACCTGTTGGACTTTAACCTGATGTTGTGAGGTCCCAAAGTGATCAGAGCTCTGTTGCCTTTAACCGAGTATCTACCCCTCGAAGCAATGTTGCTGGAATGAAGTTTTGTTGGATCTCCTCCAATTTTACAGCGCGTCATGAGATGGTTTGTATCTCTAAATCTCACTCAAACATTAATCTGTAAATGCACAGAAATATTTTATACAAATCAGCGAGCATTGCAGCAGCCGCCCCTGAACTCTGTGTGAGCATGTTTAAGTCTGTAATTGTATGTGTGGTCTCGCGTCAGCTATACTGTGGAATTTGCCGAAGGGCTTATTTTAAAAATAAAAGTTTCAAGCACAGATGACATCTGAAATTAATGAAGTTTAGATAAAGCGGAGAAGCTGCTGCCTCCAGCCTCATTCATTATCTCTGAACAGATCTGGCTTTTCCTGCTGTCTCATCTGGTTTGGTTACAGATATGATCACTCTTGTTTTCAGTCTGTTGTCTGTTTAATGTAGAACATGACTGGAAAAAAACTGGTTAGGATGAAGAGAAGTTAAACACAAAGAAAGGTTAGCCTGCAGGGAGAGAGTTGGACCGCTTAGAGGGGAGGGAGGGGTTAAGCTGCGCAGAGAGGGAGGAGAGTGAGTATTCCGCCGCTGAGGGGGAGGTCGGTTGTTGCAAGGGTGTAGAATGCGAGCGCTTCACGCTGCCCGCTCCTCGCTCCTCGCTCCTCTAGCTCGCAGTGTGGAGCCCCGGCCGGGAAGCTCCTTCCAAACCGGTCTGGCTGCTCTTTTAAAGGGAGTCAGGGCGGTGCCACCTCTGATCACATGGTGACTGCTTAAACCAGGAGTCCGACAACAGTGAGAGAGAAGGAAAGCAGCCCGAAAGCGGAGCGGCTGTAATTGCCGGCAGTGAGAGAGGCAGGAGATCGGCGGGGGGAAGAGTTCTTTCTGGACAGGACGATGCGCGGGGTTAAGGGGTGGCGGCCGGCCGGCGGATGCAGTGGACAGTACCCGGGAGCCAGGAACGCGGCTCTCAGGCTGAGGATGTGCTGAGCTGCTGGGAATTAACGAGCCGCGGAGCGCAAAGTGGAGCTTTCTCTCTCTCTCAGCGCTTTGGCCGGGATGAGGATCCCGCTGCTGTTGGCTCTGGTTCTGATCTCTCTTCTGGTTTTCTCTCCGGGATCCTCCTCCACTTCTCCGAGCAAAGCGAAAAGTTTCCGAACTCTTCTCGCCGTCACCGTGGCCCCGGAGCTGGGGAGGAGAAGTGCCCCCTGGACCAACTCGCCCCCCCGGGCTGCCCCGGCCCAAGTGCTGGACGTGTTCTGGAGCGATCGCTTGGACGGCGCTCCCTCCGTAGGGTTTTCCGACCTCCACATCAAGCGTTGGCAGCTGAAAGCCCGCTCTTCCAGGCTGGTATCCTTGGAGAGAGGCTGCGGAAGGCTGTCCAACAGGCTGGCCAGCTTCTCGGATGGCACCAGAGCCTGCCTCAGATATGGCATCAATCCTGACCAAGTGCTGGGCGAGACTCTCTCTTTCTATCTCTCTAGGCTGCTGGGCATTCGCAACGTCCCAGCTCTGGCTCTGTCCAGGGTCAACATCAACGCTGAGCAGTGGCTGAGGGTCAGACATGATGTTCAAGGCTCTCAATGGGCGGACAAATCCATCGTCAGCCTCACGGAGTGGATCAGCAATCTCACCGATGTGGTGACCCCGCCATCTCTCCGGACAGAAGGAAGGAGGCTGCATCCCTTGGTGGAAGATCTGGCCAATGTGACAAGTCGGGAGATGCAGGAGCTCGTGCAATGGTCAGACCTCATCCTCTTTGACTATCTGACTGCCAACTTTGACAGACTGGCCAGCAGTCTCCTGAGCCTGCAGTGGGACTCCAGGGTAATGGAGAGATCGACCAATAACCTCCACCGGACTGCCAAAGGAGCTCTGGTCTTCATCGACAATGAAGCAGGGCTGGTCCATGGGTACCGTGTGCTGCCCATGTGGGACAGGTACCATGAAATACTGCTGAAGACCCTGTGCATCTTCCGGAAAGAAACTGCCAGGAAAATTGCTGAGTTACACAAGTCACAAAATATTGCCAACCAGTTACTAGATTTGTACAGAACCAGTGAACCCCTGGCCTCTCAAATGGGATTCCTGTCTGAAGAACATGCTGAGATGTTGCAGAGCAGGACTGATCGTTTGTATAAACATATACTGCAGTGTAAAGCTAAATATAGTAAATAAGTTTCAATGGATTTTTTTTGGTTTGGATTGTTCCACAGTTCCCCTGTCGAGTTAACCTCTGTGCTCTCAATTGCAAGGGCAGGGTGTTCCAGCCACCTGGGTGATATTAACCAACGGGCCACCAGGAGGTGCTCTTGCGCAGAATGTGAAGAGATACTTCTTTGAGCCTGGATAACCTCCGGGCCTGGAGGAGGAGAACTTAAAATTGAACGTTGCTGAAGGCTGTGGTTGGAAGCTGTGTTTTATGTGTTTGGACTAGCTGGGCCAGGCATAATGTGCCAGAGACAACACCAGGCAAAGAACCATTAGGAGATTGCTATTTAGTGTGAACGTAAAATTACAAATTCTTCCTGTAACATATCTTTTCTGTTTTATAAACCTTATTTTAATAGCAGCCATTTTTTTACATCCATAGCCAACTTTGGGTTGCCAATTTGCTTGCATCGCCCAACACAAATTTAATTCCAATTTGTATACTTTAAACGTGTATATGTACCATTTGCTGTGCTGCTATACAGTGTACTCTAAACAAAACATAACTCTGTTTTCTTTTGGTTACTGCAATACCTGGGCATCTGGGGTGGCAGTTGCTCTCATCAGGTAGGCCAGTCTTGGAGACCCCTTCAATCTTTTTATAGCATGATTCTTTGTAGCAACCAAGACAAACAAAGCACTACTGTATGAATGAAAAGGGAATGGTTTAGGTTAGAGGGTCATTGCTTTTTCTTAATTGGTCGGCGCAACATCGAAGGCTAAAGGGCCTGTTCTGCGCTGTAATGTTCTATGTATGAGAAATCACATGTTTTAAACTTAAAACAAAATACATATTCCATTTGCAGATCTTTCATGTTAGACTCGGGTAAGTAGGAATATAAATTCAGTCTTTCAAATCTATTCATAGATTAAGGCAGACCTAGGAAATAAATTTAAAATATGTCTTCACGTCTTGTGTGTGAAGCTAGTGTGTAAACAGATATTCTGAGGATATCATTAGTTCACAACCAAAAATATAAGACAATTCCTAATTTGGAGAGTATAGAAATAGCAACAATGTTCTACCTCTCTGACTGTTAAGTAAGGTCCTTTTCAAACGGAGTAGGTTCTGTCTATGACTATTACCAGAGTCTCTCTCAAACTGGCAAGATTTTATTTGGAAATGTGACCAAGACCATGTAACAAAGACCAACCAAGCTTATCATTGTAATCAGCATTTGCCTGACTCAGGCTAGATCCAAAATCTGACTTTTTTGGGGAGCTTTTATCAATTAAAGGACTATATCAATACAATGTGTTGATAATTAGGGGTAAAACTTTAAAATAATTGGCAGAAGAAATAGAGAATGAAAGAAGAAATAGAAAAGTTAGATATTTTTAACAGAGGGATATTAAGATTTGAAAAACAATGCATAAGAAAATAATAAAGCAGATTTCATAACTAAGAGAGCCAGTTTTTGAGTAATGGAGAAAAAGTTGGAGTGTGGGACTAAATTCTATGGCTTTCTCTAAAAAGCCGAAAAGGTTCTTCTACACAGTGTGATTCTATGATGCAGATTTTGTTTTGTTTCTGAGTGTGATTGAGATTTATCCAATACTGTCTGGATGAAGTTATGCAGCTGATAAACATTCCGAGATGTTTTTACTAAGGATGCAGACCTGAACTTATGGCTTCTTGTGATCTGTGAATGCTCAGAGAAATGAAATGGGGGAAATGTCAATAACGGTAGGATTTATTTAACGTTCAGAATCCAAACAGACCAGTAAGTTCTCAAATGTTTAACCCTTTTGAAATCAGAAATTGCAGTATGTGTTGCCTCAGAACAAATAGAACCTATTATTTCAGACGTAAATCATATTTAAAGCAGCTTTGAAATGTTTAAAATGCGGATGAAATTTAGGACGTTATAATTGAAGCTTTTGGTTTAGAATGAACATCTAAGTCAAATCATTGTTGCTTTGGAGCCTTTAATAGCTGAAACTGCTCATTTTTAAATAAAAATTGAGTTGTTACAATTGGATAAGATGTTTACATAGGTTTACTTAGCATATATAGTATAGAAGCAAGCCATTCAGCCCAATCATTCTATACTGCCATTTTCAGCATATTAAAATGTCATAAAAGAGTAAAGCATTTTGCTCATCATTTTACTTTGCTTTTGTACAGAGTGAGGTAATTGATTGGGAGTGACCAAGCTAGTCACACATAGTCCCATATAAAATGAGGTGAGAATAACACCTAACTTTGTAGCCCTAGTTTTCCATGGTAACATTCAAAGCAGAGGCATTCCAAAGAAAGGATTATATTGTCACTTATGTCTATCTCAAGCCATCTGAATTATTAAATAAATGTTGCTCTTTTAAGAAGACAACAAAGCATTTATTTCAGAGGGAAAGTATGAGATGTTAATAAATTGATTTATTTATTTGAGATAATCCAGCTATTTTAATTAATCCTGTCATTTCAGCTGGTTAGATACTTGCAGTTGAGGAATAAGTGGCATATGGAGAATGGATTCTTGAAAAAAACAGAGGACCATTAATCTATTATTTATTATTGTGTATTGATTATCAATCTTAAAGAGAGATTCTTGTCATTCTCTTCGTACACCATTCAATCTAAACTGTTAAATAGAAGACACTATCTGTACATTTACTGGTATTACTCAGTCAGTGTTGATTCAGCATTTTTTGTTATAAAATTACTGTCAGAAAATACCTGAGAGGAGATGATTTGTGTTAGCATGCCCCTCCACTTAATTGGCACCGTGAACAGATTGCAACCCTAAGAAATGTAGTGCAAAGAAAGACTGCAATATCAGTACCTGTATAGACAGCGGTGACGTTTTGTTCAGTTCAGCATTCTCCATTCAACTTTATACTTGGAATTAGCTTTCTTCAAAGTTCATGGGTATGAAAGGTTGCAGGGCATGGGCACAGTAGTGGGATGATCCTTTTAAACTCAATATTGTAAGTGTGTTGAAATGTGTAACCGCATGGACAATTAGGTTGCTATTTTACATGACAGTTAGATATGATATCTATTCATAATAACAGCAATTTATTGCTTTGTTTTCAAAATTAGCTCACCAAGTTTTTAAGCTAGCATAATAGGTAAAATAATCGTCCAGTCTGATACTAACCATACATACCAGGAGTCCATGGTTCAGTGCTCAATCTGTGCTGAGTGAACTGGACTCTCCCACTTGATGCACAGCATATCTGATCCCTAATTATTTTATTAGCTATATTCAAATTACCTATTCCAAATGTACCTTCCGACAGTTGTATGTAAGTATATTTAACATCAGACTAAATGTGTGTTAAGAAACATCATTGCCAAATGAATCTTTGCGCAGCATTCCCTCTGGATAACTGCTGCTCCTGTTAAACTATGCTTCATGTTGTAGATGTAGCAAGGGCAGAAAATTCGAGAGGACAAGTGAATTATGGAGAGTCTTGTGTGCTTCTTTCCTACTATTTCTTACTCCTTCCTCCACCCATCTCCCTCCACCCCAAAATCTCCAAAATATGCTGTCACATGAAAACGGTCCATGCAAAGTTAAACTAGCTCTCTCCCAAAGTATGTATGAGATAAGGAGAACAAAAGAGTTTGCATTTTCCCTCTTCAAAAAAGGGGAAGCTTTTGTGGAAGGAGTGAGAATGTGAGGTTGACTCGAAAGAATATATGAGAATGATTATCTTCACAGCATGTGTGAGCATCTGGCTGAGACCTGGGATTTTGTGACATTAGTTGAATAATGACACTGCTCTCCCAAGAAATTCCCACCAATGCAGAGCACATATGGGAAGTAAGGATCTAATGTAATAGATTAATTTTATCTATGCATTCTTCCTGTAATTTCACATTAAGAGCAGTGAAGTGGATTTTTTGAGCAGATTAAAGATTTTAGGCAGAGCACAGACTGGGAATTACTTATTGCATTGAATTTACAGCACAAAAGCAGGCCACTTGATCCAACTGGTCTATACCTGTGTTTATGCTTCACATATAATGTTTATAAATATATATAACATGGATCTCCTTTATTCAATTTACAGAAACGCAAACTGTCAGCTATTTGTGGTATACTCGTCCATGAATAGACACGTGACATGATTTTGTAATTAATGTTTTTCTATAGTAATTGATGTAACTTCTGCCTGACTATATTAAGCTCCTTTTTTTATTGAAAATTTCAGTGTTATTAGCATTGTTTTACTGGCATGTCTTAAAGTGTAAATGGTCACTTTTTAAAAAGAAAACCTTTCAAATGAATGTCAAAGAGGCTGATATGTCAGATGTATGCTTCAAGGCCTAAAATTTCTATGGGTGAATTTGGAATCTCAGCTCATATCTATTTTGTCATGAGGCCTTTTTAAAAAATAGGGTCAGATTCCAATCTGATCTGGCTCTGCTTGGAGTGAGTCAGCACCCAAGAGGTTTCACTGTACTTAGCCATTCCCATGAGAGTGGGATCCATTTATTTTAATTTATTGGCCTTATCCACTAAAATATTGAAAGTTTGTATTATTTCTGTGATATATTCATTCCTTACCCCTCTGTTGGTGCTTTGGTATGGTTAAAAGTTCATGTTTGCTGCATCTCTAGCTCTTGTTGAGTCATTACAGAATAGGTGCCCACAGCGTGCAAGATAGATCATGTGATGTGGAATCAATTCAGTTCCCTGTCATAGCATTTGTCACCTCCTGAACGATTCCATGATTTCTGCTCCACGACCCTGCCTGCTTGCCCAGAAGTCCATTTCAACTGTTCTTCACTCTTTCATTGAGAGAACTTATCACCATCACCAGTTTGAAACTGTGCTGTCTTATCCTACTGGTACCACTTAATTAGAATTGGTATTTTGAAATCAATTTTATCTATATCATTTTCTATCTTGCATGCTTCTATGACGTGCCCTCAAGGTTGAAGAACATGTGTTTTTCCAGCTCTTAATAATTCAATCCTGTGGCACTAGGAATCAAACACATGGTTTTCTCTGCAGGGTATTGTGCATTGTTCTGGAACTTTCCTAACATCTGCTCACAGAAATACTATGATAAAAGCATTTCAACTGCCCCACCCAGAGTAACTTAAAACTCCAATTTGAAGTGTGCTCTCACTTTGGGAGAATGTCCTGTGGTCACTGTGTGTCAGGGACATCTTGAATATAATATAATATTTTCAATTGTTTGCTATTATGGCAAAATCACTTGAAAGTAGTATACTTATAATTTACTAGAAGAAATATTCAGATGTCACTATTGCATAATGACTCTTGAAAGTCCTCCATCGCTGGTTGTTTAATTACCATTTAAGTTTTGGAGTCTCCAAGCCTTTCTGCATGGGTTTAATGTTTGTTGGATATCCTCCCCCTCTGTGTAGCTGAGAGATGTTACAGCTGTTACACACCCCATGGCACTGAATCTTTAATGCAGATAAATTTTTTATGTGATGTCTGTAGCAGAGTGTAACTTTTATTTAAATATCAGCACTGGGCATTTGCTGTCCAGTTCAAAAGTGAAATTCTATGGATTCTTCACGATTATACACCATCTCTCTAATGCACCTTATGTTTTGTTAATATGATTTAAATGAAATCTGAATTATTGTATTAAGGTATTGGAAGGTTTTATCAGACTAAAATGTCATGTATGAAAATAAAAGGCCAACTTTTTTTGTCTTTTTTGAATTGTTGACATTCTTATTTATTTTCCTTGGGACATGGGCATCGTTAGCTGGGCATGCATTTATTGCTTATACTTGAAAAGGTAGTGGTGAGATATGCCCTTGTTCCTACAAGTAGCTATATGATTACAACCAGATGTTTTTCTGATGTTTATTAAAAAGTAAGTATTGGCCAGGACACTACAGATAAGTTACCTGATCATCTTCAAAATAGTGTCATACAGAGCAGGCAGAGGGCCTGATTTTACCATTAAGTTGAGCAGGTGGGTGTGAAAACTCGATAAAGTTTCAAGTAGCACAATCTGAGTCCACTTCTATGCTGGTTTCCCCTTTACCAAGGCATGAAAATGGATGTGATCGGGACCACACCTGAAATAGGCACAACGGCCTTTTAAATGCTTTTTCATGCATTTAAATTGACTTAATGGGCTACACGCCCAACCTTGCTGGCACTTCCCCCTTTACCACTGCATTTGCCCATCCAGATTTGGCGTGAAACGGACAGTGTGCTTGAGATCAGTGAGGGGGAAAGGAGGGTTCGCTGCCACTCTGCCTGAGATCAGTGAGGAAAAAGGGGCCCAAAATCTTGGTTTAATATCTCATCTGAAAGATGAGATTGTGCAATATCCCCTAAGCACTGCAATACTGTGTCAATCTAAATTTTTAGTTTATACCCTACTCTTGGTTGTGTTGATCAGAAGTGGGGCATGAACTCAGAACTTTTTGAGCCAGAGTTAAGATTGTTACCAAATGAGCCACACTAATTAGGTTCTTAGTTGAATTTTTTTTTTTGCTGCTCACTTCTAGTTGCCTTTTGTGAATCATCATCTTCATCAAGCCATGCTCCATAACTGCTCACCTTTCTCCTCTTGGGAAAGAAAAGCCTGTCTATCTTTTCTTACTCTTTCCAAACATATGAGTCTGCATTATTCAATAAGTTTAAAAAATGTATTATGACACAGAGCTGAAAGCATATTCAAACTAACTTATTGATTCTCATAAAATCATTAATATTTATGGCACTGAAAGAGGCCATTTGGTCACTGTAACTGTGCTGGCCAAAAATGAGTTATCCTATTAAATACTACTTTTTAGCTCTCAGTCATTGTAACTTGCAGCATATAAGCACATATTCAAGTATTCTTTAAATGCTTCAATCACACTTTTAAGCAGTGAGTTCCACACATTCTGAGTGAAAATCTCCTTCCTTCTACTCTTTCTACAATTACTTTAAATTTATGCTCCCTAGATATTGTCTCCTCTGTTAAGGGAAGATCCTTCCTAATCACTCTATTTAAGCCCCTCCTAATTTTAAACAGTTGATTCTTTCATAGCCAGCATTTCTTGTCCATCCCTTGAGCAGTTAATGGTGAACCACCTTCTTGAACTGCGACAGTCCCTATGGTGTACATCCATCCATAGTGCTGTGAGAGAGGAATTAAAGTTTTAGATCCAGCAACAGTGAAAGAATAATGATATAGTTCTAAGCCAAAATGATGTCTGCCTTGGGAGGGAGAGACATAAATAAATCTCCCCTCCCTTTCCTCTGTTCCAAATAAGAAAACTAGAGCCTGTCTGACTTTTCCTCATAGCTAAATGTTCAATTCATGGTAACATCCTTGTAGATCTCTTTTGTACCCTTTCTAGTTCAATCAAAACATTCCAGAACTATATGCAATACTCAAACTGTGACTTTTTGTTTTATACTTGCACATAACATTCCTGCTTCTATATTCTGCGACAAGACAAATAAAGGAAAGGATCCTATTACTGAAATATCTTATCTACTTACTTATAATGTACATCCTCAAAATCTGTTTTCTTCAGGGATTTGAGGATGTACATTATAAGGACTCTCTGTTCCTCCACACTTCTCTCTATCATTGCCTATCTGTAGAACACAGCAAGAGGTCTCATAACACCAGGTTAAAGCCCAACAGATTTATTTGAAAGTAAACACCACATGCTTTCAGAAACTCTGTTCCTTTGTCAGGTGAGTGAAGAGTTCTGAAAAAACAGGGCATAAAAAGGCACACACAGTTTACAGAATACTGCTTAGAATGCGAGTCTTTACAACTACTTTGCTATTCAAGTCTTAAAGGTGCAGACACTGTGAGTGGAGACAATGTTAAGCATAGGTTAAAGAGATGTGTATTGTCTCCAGACAGCACAGTAAGTGAGATGTTGCAATTTCAGGCAAGTTACAGGGGTTACAGATAGCGTAACATGAACCCAAGATCTCGGTTGAGGCCGTCCTCATGTATGCAGAACTTGGCTATCAGTTTCTGCTCAGCGACTTTGCGCTGTCGTATATCATGAAGGCCGCCTTGGAGAATGTTTACCTGAAGATCAGAGGCCGAATGTCCGTGACTGCTGAAGTGTTCACCAACAGGAAGGGAACAGCCTTGCCTGGTGATTGTCGAGCAGTGTTCATTCATCTGTTGTCATAGCACCTGCATGGTCTCCCCATGAAAGTGAAACTGAAAGTGAAACTCCCCATGAAACTGAAAGCCAAGTTCTGCACACATGAGGATAGCCTCAACCGGGATCTTGGATTCATGTCACACTATCTGTAACCCCCATGACTTGCCTGAACTCGCAAAATCTCACGTACTGTCTTGTCTGGAGAGAATATACACCTCTTTAACCTATGCTTAATGCTGTCTCCACTCATATTGACTATACCTTTAAGGCTTGTGTAGCAGATTAGCTATAAAGACTCACATTCTAATCAGTATTCTGTAAACTGTGTGTGCCTTTATATGCCCTGTTTCTGATCAGAACTCTCCACTCACCTGACGAAGGAACAATGTTTCAAAAGCTTGTGGTGTTTACTATCAAATAAATCTGTTGGACTTTAACCTGGTGTTGTGAGACTTCTTAATGTGTTTAACCCAGTCCAACACTGACATCTCCACATCATGATATCTGGAGAAGACAGAGATCTTGTATCAACCGACCCCTGACCACATACTTCAAGTCATTATCAGTAATGAAGCACTGTATTCAGTGTAGAGGTTTAGATATCTTAGGAGTATCCTCTCCAATAACACTAAGCCAGATGACAAATCAACCATCTTAGTGCAAAATTTGGCAGAATTACTCACAGACATTGGAAAAAACAGGGAGTTTGTCTTGTCTGTCTGTCAGCCAGTAGCCCTTACATCATTTCTTCATGGGTGTGAGACTTGAACAGTCTTCAAGCATCACATAAAACAATTAAAAACATTCCATTTTCACTGTCTGAGATACATTTGCAACATCAGGTGGCAAAATTTCCAACACTGAAGTTCCTACAACGTTACTTTTTTAAGTTTTAGGTTTATTTATTAGTGTCACAAATAGGCTTACATTAACACTACACTCAAGTTACTGTGGAAAATCCAAAGATTCATCACCCTCAGGCTGAAGAAATTCCTCCTAAGACTGTATCCCCTAAGTCCAGAAACCGCCTCCCCCCTCCACCACTTCCCCGCCACTATGGAAAACACACTTCCTGCTTCTACCTTATAGAAACCTGTAAGAATTTTGTGTGTTTGAAGATGATCACTCTTGTTCTTGTAAACCCCAGAGAATAAAGACCCAGTCTATTTAATTGTTCATCTTAGGGCAATTGTTCCATTCCAAGAAATAATTAAGTGAATAAAAACAAAATACTGCAGATGCTGGAAATATAAAATAAAAACAGAAAATGTTGGAAAAATCTAACAAGTCTGACAACACCTGCGGAGAGTGAAAAAAGAGTTAACATTTTGGAAATCTTGTTGCATTCCCTTTATGGCAAATATAGGTAAGGAGACCAAAATTATACACAATATTCAAGATGAGGTCTCACCAAGACATTATATATTTGCAGTAAGATATCTTTACTCCAATACACAAATCCTCTTTCAGTAAAAGCCAACATACCATTTGCCTTCTTAATTGTTGTACCTGCATGTTAGCTTGTTATTTACAAGAACACCCAAATCCCATTTCTCTCACCAATAAGGAATAGTCCATAGTTAAGAACAATGCTGCCTTTCTGTCCTTCCTGTGGATAACCTCACATTTATTTACATTGTATTCCATCTGCCAATTGTTTTACCCCCTTGTTTAGCCTTTCCAAATTCCCTACAAGTGTCTTTGCATTCTCCTCACAACCTACAGTTCCACCTAGTTTTGCGTCCTTTGCAAATTTAAAATATTGATTGTGATTTTCTGGCCTTCCCTCAGTATATTTTTCAGCAGAGGAGGCACATCATTCACTGATGGGAATTCTCATTGAAGACACCACATGCTGCTGGGAAACCACCAGGACTAAAAAATCTCACTAACATGAACAGTCAGAGAATTCTGGCCACTATGCTTTATTCCCCACATTCAAATCGATACAGACTGAATAATTGGGGTCCAATACTGATCCTCGTGGTAGTCACAGCTGCCAACCTGAAAATGTCCCATTTAGGGCAAAGAACAAAGAAATTACACCACAGGAACAGGCCCTTCAGCCCTCCAAGCATGCACTGATCATGCTGCCTACTTAACTAAAACCCCCTACCATTCTGAGGACCATATCCTTCTATTCCCATCTCATTCATGTATTTGTCAAGATGCCCCTTAAAATTCACTACCGTATTTACTTCCGCTACTTCTCCCGGCAGCGAGTTCCAGACACCACCACTCTCTGTGTAAAAAATCTGCCTCGTACATCTCTTTTAAACTTTCCCCTCGCACCTTAAAACTATGCTCCCTAGTAATTCCACTCTGAGAAAAAGCTTCTGACTATCCACCTGTCCATACCTTTCATAATTTTGTAGACTTCTATCAGGTCTTCCCTTAACCTCCGTCACTCCAGTGAGAACAAACCAAGTTTCTCCAACCTCTCCTCATAGCTAATGCTCTCATACCAAGTAACATTCTAGTAAATCTTTTATGTACCTCTCCAAGCCTCCACATCTTTTGGTAGTGTGACGACCAGAATTGAACACTATATTCCAAGTATGGCCTAAGATTCTATAAAGCTGTAACGTGACTTGCCAATTTTTAAACTCAGTACCCTGGCCGATGAAGGAAAATATGGCCGTATGCTTCTTGACCACCTTCTCCACCTGCGTTGCCACTTTCAGTAACCTGTTTACCTGTACACCCAGATCCCTTTGCCTATCAATACTCCTAAGGATGTGCCAATTTGTATTAGACATTCCAAAATGCATTACCTCACATTTGTCCAGATTAAACTCCACCTGCCATCTCTCCACCCATGTCTCCAATTGATTTATATCCTGCTGTATCCTCTGATGGTCCTCATCGCTATCCGCAAATCCACCAATCTTTATGTCATCTGCAAACTTACTAATGGGTCCAGTAGGGATAATTTATTCCTGCTGATTTATGCCGATTAACCAGTTCTCAATCTATGCTGAATCCATCTCCCTAATTCCATATGCTCTGATTTTGTGTATCAACCTTTTATGTGGAAGCATATCAAAAACTTTCTGAAACTCTAAATTTAACTCATCCACCAAATCACCCTTATCTTTGCCAGTTACATCCTCAAATATGTGCAACAGGTTTGTTCAGTATAATTTCTCTTTTAGAAATCCATTTTGGCTCAACACAATCCTATGTTATTTTCTAACTATCCTGCTATCACATACTTTATTACAGATTCCAGGATTTTCTAAGTGTCCTGATATCACATTCTTTATTACAGATTCCAGGATTTTCCCGACTACTGATGGCTAACAGGCCTCTGGTTACCAATTTTCCCTGTCTCTCCTTACTTAAATAATGGGGTTACATTTGTCAGCTTCCAATCTGTAGGAACCATTCCAGAATCTATAGAAATATGTAGATTCACCACAAATGCACCTACTACCTCAACAGTCTGGGAGGTAGAGCATCAGGAGATTCAATATAGAATTGATGTGGTTTTATGGACAGTGTAAGGATTCTATGGTTCTAAATATTAGCCAACATATTTTCCCAATCAACCATTGTCAATTTGCCTCTTTATAGCTTCTTTTGTTTAGATTTCAGAGTTCAGTATCTGATTGAACTACGTCATTTTCAAATTTAATATAAAATTCTATCATGTTATGGTCACTCTTTCATGAAGACTCCTTTACAGTAAGATTATTAATTAGCCCTTTATCATTGCACATACTGGAGTCCACTTCTAAAGACACCACCCTTTGAGCCATGCATTCATCTGTCTAATTTTATACATGATGTGGAGATGCCGGCATTGGACACACTAAGAAGTCTCACAACACCAAGTTAAGGTCCAACCAGTTTATTTGATAGTAAACCTGATCAGAACTTCCACACACCTGACAAAGGAACAGTATTCCGAAAGCTTGTGGGTTTACTATCAAATAAACTGGTTGGACTTTAATCTGGTGTTGTGAGACTTCTTAGTGTAATTTTATATATCCCATACCAATTAGCATGTGATTCAGGTAATAATCCAGAGATTATTAGCATGAAGATGGGGACACTTATGTTAGGGGGAGCTCAATAAGCGGGCTATATAGGGTAGGGAGGAGTGTGCAGGGGATAATTGGTGGGAGACTTGCAGGAGGAGGGTGTGTGAGGCATGCCAGGGGATTCATCAGGAGGGTCCAATGCCCCAATGCTGGCAATCCGTGTTGTGAGGGGGATGGGAGGTCCAATGTCCGTTGGGAGAGGGATGGGTGGAGGTCTCTCAATTCACCAGGACATCAAGGCACCATGTGCAATGGCGTTCGAGTTTCTTTCCCCAGCTTCACCAACTTTACTTAGGCTCTGCCCCCACTTCCCAACCAGTGCAAATCCCCAACAGTCATAAAAGTTGCCACTATTGGGAAGATTGCAATGCCATACTTGCCCAAAAAACTGGTGTGGAACACTCCTGTTTTCAGACTTCTATGGCACTAATGCCTCTGCTGCATAGCGCCTACTTGGGCCCCACCCTCTTGCAACTTACCTTGACACACTGGCCTAGTAGGCACTGCCATGTGCCAGGTGACGCTGGGCATTGTCTATGCCCCTGACCATCCAGGGGCTTCAATGGCCTCTGCGACCCCAGTGTGGCCATTGTGCCTGGTCTCCGCTGGTGGAGACTAGTATTGATTTGCACCCATGTAACATCTCGGTAGAGAGGTGGGAATGTCCAAACTCACTAATGAGGTTAAAATCCAGGCATCGCTCACTAATCTGCCTCAATTATGCCAACTAAAAGAGGATGATTGCAAACTGATTGTGCTGGGCATGGAACTGATTTTTCAGCCCACATGGTATTTTCCAGAATCAGCGCAAACTATGGCACGTGTGACGAGGTTGGAAAATCATCCTTTTAATTCCAGATTTTTAGTGAATTCAAATTTCACCACCTGCATGGTAGCATTTGAACCCAAGTCTCCAAACCTTGCTCTGGGCCTCTGGGTTACTAGTCCAGTGGCAATAACACTGCACGACTGCCGCCTTCTAGTGAATTGCTAAGACTTCCTTAATAGTAGATTCCGGCTTCTTCCAACAGGAAGAGAAATTTGACAGGAAATTTGAGACACTTATTTAAAGTCATGAGTAATTTAGCAGAGTAGATAGAGAAAAACTGTTCCCACTGTTGAAAGAAAATGAGAATAAGAGGGCACAGATTTAAAATAATTGGCAAATGAAACAATAAAAGATGACGTTTTCACTGTTTCTTCTTTCCCACAGCGAATGATTGAGAATCGGAATGCACTGCCAGATAGTATGATGGAAGCAGATTCAATTGGGGCATTCAAGAGAGAATTGGATTATTAACTGAACAGGAAGAATGTGCAGGAATAGACAGGGGAATGATATGAGGTGAATTACTCATTCGGAGAGCCTGTGCAGACAAAATGAATCAAATAGTCTCTTTTTGTGTTTTAACAATTTTGTGATTTTGTGATTGATGTCAGGCTAACTGGCCTGTTCGCTGTTTTTTTTCTCCCTCATTTTATAAATTGTAATGTTACATTTGTAAATCTTCAATTCACTGGGGCCATTCTAGAATCTAGAGAATTTTGAAAAATCATAACCAGCATATCACTGTCTCTGTAGCTACCACTTTTAGAATCGCTGACCATCAGAAACTGGGGACTTCTTGGCATTTATTCCCTAAGTTTCTCCAATATATCTCTCTGCTGATATCTAATTTCTTCACTTATTAGCCTTTTTATCACCTTCAATTTCTTGTTTCTTTTACGGTGAAGACAAACACAAATATGATCAGTCTCTTTGACATTTCCTCATTCCCACAATAAATCCTCTGCTTCTAAAGAAAAAATGGGTGAAGTTTTATTGGCCATCCTGTTGCTGAGATTCTGATTCTGTCGAAGTCAATGAACTTTTGAACATCTTGCCACATTTTACGGTACCACTCCTGCCGCAATGGAGCCATGAAATTCCACCCAATGTTTACTTTAGCTACACCTATTTTTACATACATGTAAAAAATCTGATTCCTGGCTAGTTTTCTATCGGCTAGTTTGTTCTTATCCTATTTTTTCCTTTTTTGTCAACTTTTTGGTCACGCTTTGCTGACATCTAAAACTTCCAATCCTCATTATTATTTATAATATTATAAACTTTTGAAAAAATCTAATACTATCCATAACTTCCTGAGTAAGTCATTGCTAGGTCTTTCTCACTGCGTTTTTAATTTTTATTGGTAATGTATTATTGTTAAAAAATTCTAAACATTTTTAAATGTTTCTACTGTTTACTTTCAACTATATCTTTTAGTCTATTTACCCAAATGACCATAGGAAACTCTCTTCTAACACATTTGTAATTAGCTTTGTTTAAGTTTAAGATTGTTGTGACTCAAGTCTATCATTCTCAAACTTAATATGGAATTCAACTGCATTATGATCACTTTTTCACAAAGGATCTTTTGCTATGAGATTACTAATCAACCCTGCCTCATTACACACTACTAGATCTACATAATGTTCTAGCAAGCTGTCATGAAAGTATTTTGCAATCTCATCTTCTAAACAACCTTTGCCAATTTGGTTTGTCCAGTTGTAGGTAGATTAATTCCCCCACAATTATTGCATTGGGAAGAATTTTAAGGTCCCACCCACCATGGAAATCGTAGCAGGCAAGAAGATGTGGATCATGCAGAGGTATGTTGACGTTGGGGAAGATTTTCTGGTTTGGGGCCAAATGCAGCCAGAAAAGCCCATCCATTATCTTTGTCACAATTGCCTATATTGTTTCTGAATACTCTAACCAATAGTATGAGGTGGAGGCCTGTAAACTGCTCCCACCAGATCTGACTTGTTATTCTGAATGTTGATATCTATGACTCTACTTACTGATCCTCTAAGCCAAGATCTTTTCTTACCATTGTCCTTTTGTCATCCTTTATTATCAGAGCTACTCTCTTTTTCCATTCTGACTATCTTTTTGAAATGTTGTGCATCTTGGAATACTTAATTCTCAATTTTGGTTTCCTTACAACCATGTCTCTATCTTAAAACTGAGATCAAACTCATTTATCACTGTTAAGAACCTCGCTGATATTAAATGCGAAACTAAACCAAAACAAATAAGGATAACTTGGAACACCAGTTCTTAGTGCTTTATATTTTCAGTTCGGTATATTGTGAGAAAATATATGCAAATCAGGGAGGAACAGTCCAGTCATTTTGTGATCAATTAATAAAGAATATTTATTAACTTAAAACACACGATAAGAAGACTATAATATACAACACAGTATGCTTAACTGCACTGATGGCTATACATACACAGTATCACATGAAGTTACCACTTTGTTCCTAATTACCTATGTTTCCTGAACTCTGAGACACCCCATGTTCCCAAACAATATCCAATATTATATAACTCTGAGCTAAATCCAACAGATGGTTAACATGCTCATATTATTTGTCCATGTTTGGGAAAACTATTTCAGCGAAGGCAAAATCTTCTTTCTTTGAATTTTCAGAGGGAGACTGTTTTCTGCAGCTTGGTGTGGCTATGATGATAGCTGCCTCTATTGTGTCCCTTTCTCCAATTATTGTGCTATAGATATATCATTATTTCTCTTTGATGTTACCCAACCTATGGACCCTGCTTTTAGTATAAATGATGATGTGGAGATGCTTGGTTGGACTGTGGTAAACATAGTAAGAAGTCTCACAATACCAAGTTAAAGTCCAACCAGTTTATTTGATAGTAAACCTGATCAGAACTTTCCACACACCTGACGAAGGAACAGCGTTTCCGCATTGCCTTGATTTTTCTCTTTACATTTCCATATCTCTCTTCATCTGATTCTCACCCACCCATACCTCCTTTCAGTTCAAGCTCTAACCACAGTCCTTGTTATGCAATTCACCAGGACATTGGTCTCAGCCCAGTTTAAATAGAGCAGTTTAAAAATAATTCCCTCCTTCCACAATGCTGGTGTCAGTTGACAACGTTTAAGAGTTTTGAATTGAGAACAGGTAATGTACACTGAAATCTATATGTAAGAGCTAGGTTTTTTCCCCATTTTGGGGGTTGTCTTTAGACAGGGGGTAGAAAAGAGTAGAAACCGGTATTTGTACTGACTAATGTAAGAAATCAGTTTTGCGCCACGGAAATACTTCTATTGCCTGATTTGGTAAATGCATGTTCAGCTTTAAATATCAGTGCCTCATAAATCAAAACCCCTTTATATAACTCCACCGTTTGAGCCACTTGTTTAATTCTGTTATTTGCTTGATTTTAAATCAGTTGAGGGACATTTCTCTGACCCACTGCGCTAATTTTCCTATTGCAGCGGTGTGAGTGAATCTTGTAGCCAGGTATGCACGGAATTCAACGTGTGTTTTCGCTGCAAGCGCATTTCCCAGCGCAGATTTCTGGCGCAGTCAGATCTGCGCTGGAAACCGGCGGCAAGTCCAGGTAAGTAATTTTCATAAATTTTAAATCTGTTTTTAGTGTAATTAGCGGGTCCGGCATTGAATTCTCCAGGCCTGCTCATATCTCCCAATCCGTCAGTGTTTCACTCCCCACTTCAGAGGAACTAGCAGACGACCTTGCTGGATTGGAGGGGGGGGGGGTGCAATTGAAGTCCCCTGACAATTGGGCAGTGGCGGGGTTGGTGATATGATGATAGCTGCCTCTATCATCATATGAGCACCCTGCCAGTGTCAACTTCGTCCCTGGCACTGCCCAAGTGACAAAGTACCTATGCCCACTGGGCATAGGGCAGTGCTAAGGGGCAAGAGTCTATGGGGGCTGGGCTTTTGATGCAGGGCCTAGGGGCTAATCACTGGGGAAGGGTTCCCACTGCAACTCTGCGTAGGGATTGTGGTGGGCAGGAGGGGGGCCAGTGATCTGGGTAGGCTGAGGTGTAGTCTGTTGGGTAGGGGGAAGGGAGTGGTCAGCCAGCAGAGGATAGCCTACAACCAACTTGTGACACTACTAAATAAACTTTAAAAACCTTGACAGTGCAGGCTTGACGGATCAAATTTTCCTTCTGTACTGTAAGGATTCTATGATTTCAACACTCTGCAAACATAAGGACATCTAAAACTCTGTGGCCCATGTCTTGGCTAGTGCCAAATCCCATTTGCCCATCACCTCTGTGCCTGCAGACTTACATTGGCAGAATAAGAGCCAATGTCTCAATTTTACAATTCTCATCTTTATTTCCAAATCTCTCCATGCCTCATTTCCGTCCTATCTCTATAACTTTTCCCAGACCTACAAGCTCTTTGGGTAATGAATGCTTCTGTAATCCTGGTCTCTTGGATATCCTGATTTTATTCAGGAATGCTCTGAGGGCACCTATGAAGCATTTCTGCTGTCCTCCTAGGAGTCTCCCATCATAACTGAGTTCTGGGTGGGGCAGTTGCTTCAGAAATCAGGTGTCAAATATATGACCAGCTTATCCCAACCAAGCTGCTTTTGAGTGTTCTCAGTGGCAGATATGTTAGCTTGGGAGAGGACATTGTAGTTGGGACACATCTCTTGCCACCAGATTTGGAGCATCTTGCAAAGGTACCGTTGGTGGGACTTCTCTAGTTCTTTGTTATTGCTTTTGTGATTGACCAAATCACCAAACTATATCAGAGCAAGGATCCACTACTGCCTCACTGATCTCATTGACTCCTTCTCTGAAGCATTTGAGAAAATAGTCCTTTTCACGAAACACTTGGAAAATCAAGGTCCTCTTCCAACCATCTCCCCTTCTTCAATTAAAATCAATGGCAAAATTCTGGAAAATGTGAACCATTTTCCATATTTTGGGAGTCTCCCCTCATCAAAGGCAAACATTGATTATGAAATTCATCATCATCTCTACTGTGCCAGTTCAGCCTTTGGCCAACTGAAGAAAAAAGTGTGTGAGGACCAGAATCTCAAACCCAAGGTCTCACTACAATGAACAACTGACCAGATAATGATTCAATTACTTTCTTTGATATTGATTGAGTGCTAAATAATGATTGGAGCACTGGGAGAACTCTCTTGTTCTTCAACATTAGAGGTGGGCTAAACCTAGTATTTCATTGTAGGCACCATCTTGACATCTTGGATGCTCTTTAGCATCTATAGTACAGAAAAATTATCTCCATACTGTCACGATCATGTAAAAGGTATTTTCTCAATGTGGTACTTAAGCCAAGAATTTGTGTGTGTATGTGGCCCCCTTTTAATATGTGAGTGGTCCAATTTAATAACAACCAAGCAGTCAAGCTTTATTTTTAAACAAGATAAAGATTAGTTTATTACAAAACTACTGCTAAAAGTTATATAAGTAAATGTGATTAATTAACTGGAATACATAAGTAAAGATTAAAATGCAGATAAAGAAAGATACTTAAAGATGAGATGTCAAATCAGTGAAATATAACTCACCTGAATTCTTTCTTTCTGAAGTGAAGGGGGTTGAGGCTTGAGGTTTGGTTAAGCAACTGCAATGAACTTATGAAGTTGAATAATCAGGTTTTTTTGTAGGTGGACCTGATAAGTAGAGTAGATGCTCAGGACGGTATAGACTCTTTTCCTTACTGGTGACTGCAGGTAACAACGCCTGATGATTGCCTGGTTTCATCTCAGAAACTGGATGATTATTTGATTATCTTATTCTATAACTCCCAATGGCATGGAACCCTAGCTTTCACATGTGGCTCAGATGGCTCATTGTTGGTTCTGCTGAGAGTTGATATTGTTTCTAATACTGCCACACAAAAATGGTTTCTTGCACCCTCTTCTATACAGTTCAAAGATACAAAACATTGCTGCTACATTATTGTTAATAAGTAATTGTTTTAAACAAGGCCAGGAAGGGATTCAGATTGAAGTCGTTGAAAAAATCCTTCTTGCCGCAACAGTGAAACCGTGAATTCTCAAACCTTTAGAAGATTCAATTGTGTTGTCCAAGGCAATCTTGAATTATTGATGGCTCTCTTTGGCGACAGATGCAGAAATAACACAGTTCAACGATGTTTAAGCAATCATTGGTGGAGACAGTTGCCTGCTGTCACTTCCATCTCGAAAGGACTTTTAAAATTTAACTTAAAGGTTTATTTTAGAACAGGAATAGACTTTTAACAATTTTTTTTTAAAAATCCACGATATCTGCACAGTCGTGATATTTCCTCCCACAGCAAACGCTACTATTTCCATTGTGATGACTTCAACCTGGCTAATGAAGTTGGCTTGCTGGAGTATAAACAACCTGATGAAGAGGGTTGACAAAGAGGCAGAAATCTAAGGTCAAGGAATTGGAGCGGAAGTTTTCGACCTGGGGTCATGCCTCAGTTGATCCCATGTAGACCCGGTTCTATGACTAGAGTACAGGAAGAAGAAAGGCGCACTGCGGGACCTGCAACTTGTCAGGTGCCATGGCGCATAGTGAGGTCGCGATGCCAGTTCCGAGTGGACCTGGACTGCGGTTCCCCCTCCTTCTACTCACTGGAAAAAGGGCGGGCTAACCATCAGCAGCTTCTTACGCTGCTGGCAGGCGACAGTTTCCCCATCTCGGATCCAGAGAACATCTGGGCAATAGCCTGGGATTATTACACCTCCCTCTTCTCTCCAGATCCGTCCAGCAAGGATGCCTGCAGAGTTCTGTGAGAGGACATTCTGCAGGTCGCCCAGAGGCTGTCGGCAGGCTTGAGGCCCCCATCACCAAGGCTGAGCTGACCGGCACCCTCAACAGCCTCTAATGGGGCAAGGCTCCAGGGCTGGATGGACTGACTATAGAGTTCTTCGGGGAGTTCTGGGACGTCCTATGGAATGACCACGTGGGGGTTCCTGGGGGAAAGCATAGCCACCAGGAGATGCCCCTTTCGTGGCACAGGGCAATTATAGCCCTGCTGCTGAAGAAGGGGAATTCCGGCACCTTAAAAACTGGCGTCCAGTCTCCCTCCTCAGCACAGGTTATAAAATCTTTGCCAGGGCATTGGCTTCATGCCTTGGATCCATGCTGGACTACATGATCTACCCTGACCAGTCCTACACAGTCCTGGGTCGATCCATCCATGACAATATCCATCTGGTCCGGGACCTGATCCACCACTCCCAGAGGGCTGGTCTGTCGAGCATCTTCTTGTCCTTAGATCAGGAGAAGGCATCAACGTATTTTGTTGCCCGGATCCGATTATTGTACTCTGCCGCAGAGTATGTAATTAAGATTAATGGGTCGCTGATGGCATCACTTCATTTTGGGACAGGAGTACGGTAGGGCTGCCCCTTGTCCAGCCAATTATATTCTATATGCATGGAGCCATTCCTATGTCTCTTGCACAGGAAGTTGTCGGAGATGATTCTGCATGGCCGGGATGTAGGGATGGTCCTGTTGGCTTACACCGATGACATGCTCCTCGTGTTCACAGACCCAGCTGATCTGCGGAGGATACGAGAATGCCAGAGCAGGACCAACCTCCTCTACCTGGGGGTCTATCTCTGCCCAACTGAGGAATCCTGGCCAGAGAACTGGCGGGAACTGGAGGCCAAAGTCACCTCCCGCCTGGGTCGCTGGACAGGATTGCTCCAAGTGCAGTCAGCTGGTCAGCCTCCATGCTGTGGTATCAGCTGGTTGCTTTGACCCTTCCTCGGCGTTGTCACAAATATGCAGAAGACCCTCATTTAGTTCTTCTGGGACAATCGACTGCACTGGGCCTCTGCCAGAGTTCTACATCTCCTGCTTGAGGAGAGTGGCCAAGGTCTGGTGTACCTCCGCACACAGATAGCAACCTTCGGCCTCAGACCCGGCAGAGATACTTTACATCGAGCTTTGTCCACAATGGCGTGCCCTGGTGATGTATTTCTTCCGCCAGTTACACCGCATCAATTATGACATGCAGCTCCTGCATATCAACCTGGGGCGTATTCTGACCTCCTTGCGGGAGTTGCCTGTCTTTTACCAGGATCTCCTCATGGTCTGGAACCCAGTCGCCTTGTGATGCAGCTCTCCCCCATCAAGAGTAGCAGCTCTCATGCAAGAGCTCAGGTGTCCACACCTCCAGCCCTACAACTTCAAGAAGGCCGTGAATGCCAGGGTGACCAGGAACAGGAATGTGCTGGATGGTGGAGAAGCAGGCTGGCTGAGCTCCCATGTGTTGGCTGAGCCCTCACGTGCTGGCTGAGTGCGCTGGGGCGGCCGTATGACACGCGGCCAAAGCCATCCAAGACCTTAAGATGGTCGTACTCGGCCCCAAGTGCACACACGGTTTCGAGGTGGCACAGGCTTGCAGTGGGATCCTGCTTGAGCGTTCTCTTGCTCGGATGGAATTTCACATTGGCCCAAAACCTCGACCTTCCCCCCGGGTCAGGCGCTCCACTGCATGTGCCACCTCATGGAAATGACCTCCATGCTCTTTTCCACGGCACAGAGGCGTTTGCTGTATGGGCTGCTGCTGCACACTTTTCACTTCCGCATCCTCGCCTGTCGCCCAGTTACACCTTGGTGGAGCCTGTTGCTGATGGGCAACACAGGTCCCCAATGGAGGTCCCTTTACAGTGGGATCTCCCCCGATTACCTTGGGGACCTGGGGTGGAGGATGCCACATGCAGCGATGCCGTACAACTGTAGGTTTTTCCAGTTCACGGGCTCCCAAGACTGCCCTTTCTGTGGCCTTGTAGAGTCCGTGGACTTGTCTACGTTCTGTGTTATAGATTGCACACCTTTTTGGTTTCTTTAAATATCTTTTGCTGATATTTTGTTTGCACTTCAGTCCCATGCTTCTCATCTACAGATACCTGGTGTGGAGAGGAGTGCGCTCAGCCAGCGTGTGGCGACCTCCTCGTGAAGTGCACCTGGCCTGGTGAGACATGCCATCAACATTTCCAAGCAACGGGTGATCTATGGAGTCGTCCATCCCAACTGTCTGCCCTCTACTGCGGCTACATTCACGGCCAGATGTCCCTGGAGAAGGAGTATGCAGTGTCCACGGGCGCAGCTGATGCCTTCTGCGCATCGCAGGTGCTGGCATGCATTATTGACCCTAATAATCACATTTTGATTTAATGTTTTAAGTTTCCTTTCGACTTTGCTTTTCCTGTTCAGGCCATCCCCTTCCTTTTGGGGAGCTGCCCCTTTTAGTCCCTAAGTTAATTTGAGTTTGTTTATTTGGTTGGTGTCAAAAAAAACATATCCAATAAAGGGGGTCGATAAAGAGGTGGAAATCCAGGTCGAAGAATTGGAGCAGAAGGTTTTCAACCTGGGGTCACACTTCGGTCGATCAGACGTGGACCCAACCTTGTGGCTTGCTGCAGGACCTGCAACAGGGTCTTGTGGCACATACATGAGGTCACGGCTCCAGTTCCATGTGGACCTGGACTGTGACTCCCCCTTCTTCTACTCACTGGAAGAAGGGTGGGCTAACTGTCAGCAGCTCCTTACGTTGTTGGCCGATGGCGATCCCCCCACCTCAGATCTGGAAGGCATCAGGTTATCGCCTGAGATTATTACACTGCTCTTTTCCCTCTGGATCCGTCCAGTAAGGATGTCCACAGGGTTTTGTGGGTGGATCTGCTGCAGGTCAGCCCAGAGGGTGCCGGCAGCCTTAAGCCCGCTATAAGCCTGGGAACTTGACCAGTGTGCTCGGCATTGTCCAAAGGATCAAAGCCCCAGGGCTGGACAGAGGGGTTTCTTCAGGGCATTTTGGGCCGTCCTGAGGAACCACTATATGGAGGTTCTGGGGAAGAGCATTGCAACCGGGGAAATGCCCCTTTTATAGTGCAGGGCTATCGAGATTGCCTTTTGCCTAAGAGCCAAAAGCCGCTGCTCAGGAGTTTGCTCCACCAACCATATAGCTTCAGGTAAATTCAAGAAGGCCATAG
This sequence comes from Sphyrna mokarran, assembly GCA_024679065.1. Lineage (NCBI taxonomy): Eukaryota > Metazoa > Chordata > Chondrichthyes > Carcharhiniformes > Carcharhinidae > Sphyrna > Sphyrna mokarran. The sequence goes on from JAGIQG010000008.1 coordinate 68,963,559, forward strand.
ACGCTGGGGTAACCAGGATCAGGGATGTGCTGGGTGGTGAAGGAGTGGGCTGGATGAGCCCCCACGAACTGGCTGAGCGCACAAGGGTGGCAGTCTGGCACCTAGCCAAAGCCATCCAAGACCTTAGGATGGTCGTGCTCAGACCCGAGTGCACATGTGGTCTTGAGGTAATGCAACCGTCCGGTGGGATCCCTCCTGAACATGCCCTTGCTTGAATGGAATTTCACACTGGCCCCAAGCCTAGACCCCTCTCCTGGGTCAGGTGACCAATAGCTTGAGCCGCCTCATAGAAATGCCCTCTGTGCCTTTTGCCACCACACAGAGGCGTTTCCTGTATGAGCCGGTGCTGCACACCTTCCACCACCACATCCTCGCCCATTACCCAGATACATCTTGGTGGGCCTTGTTGCCACTGGGCAGCAGAAGTCCCCAGTGGAGGTCCCTGTATGGAGGGATCTTCCTCCACTATCTCGGGGACCTGGGGTGGAGGCTGCTCCACATAAGTAACACTGTACAACTATAGGTTTTTCCAATTCACAGGTTCCCAAGCATGTCCTTTTTACAATCTTGTGGAGTCTATGTTTTATGTTATAGGTTGCATACTCTTTTCAGTTTTCTTAAAAAAATTTTTATTGATGTTTTGTTTGCACTTCAATCCCACACTCCTAATCTATGGGCACCTGGTACAGATGGGGGCAGGTTGGAAGGAGGACCTCCATGTGAATCTGTTCCTGGGCCTAACAAGGCGAGCCATTAATAAGTCCAAGCAGCAGGCAATCGATGGGATTGTCCGCCCTGACTGTCTTCCCCTCTACTGCAGCTATATTCACAGTCAGGTGTCCCTGGAGAGAGAGCATGCGATATCTGGGGGCACAGTTAATGCTCATTATGGCTGCTGGGCACCACAGAGGCTAGGCTGCATTATCGGCACCGATAACCACAATTTAATTTGATGTTTTACCTTTTATTTTTTATTTTGGGTTTTGGTTCAGGCTGTTCTCCCTCCTTTTAGGAAGCTGCCTTTTTGAGTTGTTCCTCAGTTAATTTGACTTAGTTTATTTGGTTGGTACACAAAGGTACCTGATGAGTTCTAATTGATGGTTAAATCAGGGAACCTGATGCTCCCTATTTAAAGCACATGTGTCAGGCGCCCATTCAGCAGGGAGCAACTGGAGAGTTGGCTGTGTAAGTGCACAGAGTGAATTCTTCTTGTTGCTGTAGTAAAGAAGGAAAGAAGGAAAGAAAGAAGCTGGGTGGAGGCTCTTCTTGTTTTCAGTGGAATAATTATCCAGAGGAAGGAAGGAGGAGCTGAAGTCCCTTTGAAGATCCATTCCCTGGAGGTGCTCTCTCCCTGGGAGAGAAGTGGGAGAAAGGAGAGAGAGAGAGAGAGGAAGGTTCATCTACAGGAGGGAAGAATTGTGAACAAAGGAAGAGAGAATATATCATCAAGAGACTGAGTTGTTGGTGCCTCTGATCATTAGAGATATGTGAACTACTTCTTCTGCATGGGTTGCAGCGGGTGGTGGGGGGGAGGTGAAGATACCTGCCCTGGACTTTGTTTGGCTGTCAAGAGCTGAAGATTTAAAGTTCCCCACCCACTGCTGCTGCCCCAACACTGGCAACCTCCTCTCCTCCCCCTGCTCTTCTACTGACTCATCTCAGTGCTCTATCTCTTGTCCTCCCTTCTGCTTCTGTCCCCCTCTCTCCATCTCTGACACCAGGGAGAGAGCAACTGGATCTCCACACTCCCTTATTTCTGATCCCACTGACACCTGGGCAGAGATCCTCCACACCTGCCACACCCACAATCCCTTCCCTCCAACTACCCCTCTCAGCACCTGGCATAGAGTACTCCGCTATCCAACCCTCCTTACACCCTACAGAGAACAAACAATCGATACTGCCTGCCATACATCTAAACAATATCGGAGTGGGCATAGCGTCTATTGTTTACCAACCATGGCAACAGTGACACCGTCGCCAGTGGCAGGGCCCTCTAGGGCCACTTATGCTAAAGCCCCCGCTGCTCCCAAGGTCCTGCTGCCTTTTAGATTGATCACTAAACAACTCAGGGTGAAATGCTATGACCACCCCAACATGACAACCATGGCATGTGTTCGCGCAATGTCTGGGGTTGTCAGCCCCTCAGCCATTGTAGCGGCCTCGAAGATGCACGACAAGGATGTATTCTTCTTAAAGGCCAAGTGGGCGGCCCACCTCCCCCTGGAAAAGGGGCTCACGTAGGCGGGATGTTCTTGGCAGTGCACCCCTTTGAGGCCACCAACCATTGATTGGTAATCTCAAATGTCTCGCCCTTCTTCCCTGTGGAGCTCCTGCTCCTTCCCCTTCGTCTACTGAGGGAGATCAGGTCCGAGGTAGTGCCAATCCCGCTCGGCCTGTGAGACCCCGCCCTCAGGCATGTGTAATCCTTCCAGCGCCAGGTGTACGTCCGCCTGGCCTGGGAGGAGATCCTGGAGGATGGTTTCAACGTCCCTTTTGAGGGCACTATATACTGGGTCTTCTGGTCCACAGACGGTGTGTGCTGCCACCTTCTTGATGTGGAGGCGGAGCATATCAAGAAAAACTGCCCTGCCTCCAAGGTTGCCAACCCCCAAACTAAGGCAGCTGCAGAGGGCACCGCAGCTCCCTCTCCCCCAAGCAAGTACCACCTGGCCCCCATGAGGGGAGGCCACGCCGGCAGCAGCTGCCACCTTGGCTGCTGGCGGGGAGGGAGTGGAGCCTTTGTGTGGCCAGAAGACCAAGTGAAAGAAAAGGGAAAAAGGAAGGGGGAAAACAGAACTCTGACTTCCACCACCCCAGTTACCCCGGCTGCCGGCTCAGGGAAAAAGAACGCTTCTGGACCCCTCCCAAAACTGTCTACCGGGCCCATGGGCGCCTCTGTGCTTAGTGCTGGGCCCATCGTCGAAGATGCTTGCAATCCCGGGTCTGGGCACGGGAGGGAACACGATCCTGAGCAGCAACAATCACACCTCCTGGGAAGGGAGAAGGGAACACGAAGGGGCGGGGCAAAGTGCAAGGGGCATCGCCTGCCAAGGCATTGCCCCTAAAGAAGAGGTACCACACCTCAAGGGAGGGGAAAACTGAGACTCCCCACACCCCCTCCCAAAGCCTACGCCTCTCCCTCAGTATGTACCATTCCCTGCTCTGCCCCCACCCGTCTTCGTACCTTGCCCCCAAGTTGGGGGCAAGAGAAAAGAAAAAGAACGTGCTGTTGCAGCCTCCAGGCGGACCTCCTCCGTGCCGGGTGCGAGCGGGATTCCCGTGGTGTTGTTCCATCTGGTCAGTTTCAGCAAGACCGAGGATTTCTTCCTTGAACTGCTGGGGTACTATGGCAGCACCTAGTTGTTCGGGTCCCTGCCCCCCACCCCCAACCTCCGTCACGATCTCTGATGCTGGGCAACCCTGATGTCATACCGAAGGGATCTCTGGACCTGTGGGGTGCCCAGGCTTGGGGGCGGAGCAGGGATTGAGCCACCGTCGACCACGGACCAAGAAATGGAAACAAAAGGTAAAGAGCCCGGGGGGAACCACTCCTCCGCCGATCTTGGGAGTGGGATCGGGGAGGAGCCAGGGTTAGTTGACAGCTCCATGTCACCCACTGGGCTTCATTCATGACCCTTTGTAGTTTCTTGTGGTTTTGGTAGAGCAGAAGCCATACCAAACTGAAGTGGAAATTTTCCTGCTTCTTGATTGTGGTAGAAAGACTCAACAAAGTTCATTCCAACAAAATAACCTGTCTTTATTTCCGAAAGACTGCATGCAATATTGGCAAAAACTTGAGTTCAGAGAGCCGTCGTTATGACTTGTTAATTCCTCCTCAAGTCCATGCTTACATAAAGAATCAATTCAGTATTTACACATAATAATTATCAGTTTGCATGACCAGAGCTTATTCAGGAATTTGATCAAATAGAGGCATCATAAGTAATGTCATAAATAATGGTACAATCTGCTGACCTCCTAAAACTCTTTGCCTCGTCATTCATACCTTTATCTTGTCCTTTTGATAGAGCAAAAGAAGCTGATGACTTCATCATCTCTGACTTTATCTCGTCTCACTCATTCAGCCCTAAGTTATGTGGAGTCAGCTTTATCAAATATTACAGAAGCCAGGCAAAACTTGACCTTCTCTGGTCTTATTCATGTCTTACATTATGCGGAGTCAGTCTTGTCAAGTCTTACAGGGGTCTGGCATTTTGGAATAGCTTGATCAGCTTTCCTTACTTTGTACCAAATACTTGACCAATTTTTCCATCATGCCACTACTTGATTCGTACAACTTCACAGCTATGATACTTGTTTTCTATGATGCATCTGTAAAAGTTGGCAAGAGTCATTGTGGACATGCTAAATTTCCTGAGTCTCCTGAGAAAATAGAGGCATTGGTGGGCTTTCTCAATTATAGCATCAGCGTGCAGGGACCAGGATAGTTTGTTTGTGATCTGGACACCTAGAAACTTGAAGCTCTCAGCCATTTGCACTGAATCACAGGATCTTAGCCAAGACACCAAGAAACTCACTTCCTCTCAAATGACTATAGACTACATCAAACAAAACTGCTGTCTGTAGTATTCATGGACTTGTAGGAAAATGTGTAACCTCATCTTAAAAATGGCTTCTTTTATATTGTTTTATGTTGCCATAAAAAGATACTAGCCCGGTACCTAGATAGAATTGTTATTTAGCTTTTTTTGATCCCAACTCCATTTTATCTCAGAAATAAGTGGTTAATTTTTACCAGAACTATTTAAAACCCAATACCAACATTTAAGGACATTTGGAAAATCATAGTTTAGTCAGAGACTGCTATCATTGTCTCTAAGTGTAAATACATCTTGTACTTTTTTCTCAGTAAACCAAATATAACCTTTGATATTTTAAAAAAATTATGGGATATGGGTGTTTGTGGTGAGACCAGTACTTATTGCTCATCTCCAGTTGCCCTTCTAGAGAAGAGTCATGGGGAGCTGCCTTCATGAACTTTTGTGGGCCCTGAGATGTAAGGACACCTGCAGTGCTGTTAGGAAAGAAATTCAGGATTTTGACCCAGTGACTGTGAAGGAATGGTGATATATTTTCAAGTCAGTATGGTGAATGATTTGTAGGGGAAACTCCAGTTGGTGGTGTTCCCAGGTATCTATTGTCCTTGTCCTTCTAGATGGTAGTGGTCGTGAGTTTGAAACATACTGTCTTAATGAATTCCTGCAGTGCATCTTGTAGATGGTACATATAGCTGCCATTATTCATTGGTAGTGTAGGCAGTGAAAGTTTGTGGAAGTGGTAGCAATCAAACAGACTGCTTTGTCCTAGATGTTGTCAAGCTTCTTGAGCATTGCTGGAGCTTCACTCACCCAGGCAGATGAAGAGTATCCTATCACAACAACAAAACCACACAGGCATACTGTCAGGCAAATGGCAGAACAAGTCATTCACCCTAAATTTTAAAGCTTCAGTTCCAAAATCTAGTAGTTTTCCAACCAAAAGAGACAGTCTCAAAGCATAGTAATCAACAACCTCACAATAGTAACAAAGGCACAAAGGACGATGTATGCTGAATACATAGAAACTTTAGCAAAGTCAATAGTGTCTCTTAGAAACTATCACTTCAATGGATGCTGAAAAACTATTACACAAGGAAGAATCCATGCACACCACATATTATAGATCTGGATACTAATTTCTTTGATTGAATACAAATCACTAAGAAAATAGAGAGCAATATTATTTTTATTTTCAAGGCAAAGTAAAGAAAATTAAAGAACAGATGAAAAGACATAGGGAAACTGCAATCATGCCAACATTGAAATCAGATTTATTGAAGAAGATGCTGAGGACAGGTCTCAGAATAACAACCCTCATTGAGTGCTTTCCGTATGAGTCGAGTGTGGTTTAGTGCTGCTCCAGTCTGGTATGGCGTGGTACTTCATCTTTTATTTCATATCCAGCTGGTTACTTGTTCCTTTCAGCTCAGCCTGATCAAGCATTGCCTTCTATGTTGTGCAGCAAGGAGAATATTGCCATTCTCCTACTAAAGCACTCCATATTGTATTCACGTCACCCCACTTGAATAGTCAAGAAGTTGGAAGTATTGTTTCAGCATAATGCAATTCAGCAGACAACTATTTCTGCAATGCAAATGGTCATTGGTGCAAGTCCTTTCCACAGCTGATTTCAGCCATATCTGCCAGGAATCAATCCTGTTTCTTGAGTTTCTGTTTGTTAGGGTGTCATGTTGTGAAGATGCTGGCATTGGACTGGGGTAAACATAGCAACAAGTCTCACAACACCAGGTTAAAGTCCAACAGGTTAATTTAGTAGCAAAAGCAACTAGTTTTTGGAATGCTGCTCCTTCGTCAGGGAAGTGGGAGTTCTGTTTGCAAACTGGGCATAGAAAGATATAAACTCAATTTACAAAATAATGGTTGGAATGTGAGTCTTTACAGGTAATCAAGTCTTAAAGATACTGACAATATGAGTGGAGAGAGAGTTAAGTACAGGCTAACAAGATGTGTATTATCTCCAGCCAGGACAGTTAGTGAGATTTTGCAAACCCATGCAATTCATCAGAGTTACAGATAGTGTGACATGAATCCAAGATCCCAGTTGAGGGCATCCTCATGAGTGCGGAACTTCACTATCAGCCTCTCCTCAGTGACTCTGCGTTGTCGCGTGTTGTGAAGGCCACCTTAGAGAATGCTTATCTAAAGATCAGAGGCCGAATGTCCGTGACCGCTGAAGTATTCCCCAACAGAAAGAGAACTCTCCTGCCTAGTGATTGTCGAGTGGTGTTCATTCATCCATTGTCGTGGCATCTGCATGGTCTTCCCAATGTACCATGCTTTGGGGCATCCTTCCCTGCAGCGTATCAGGTGGACAACATTGGCTGAGTTGCAAGCATATATACCATCTACCTGGTGGATGGTGTTCTCATCTGAGATGATGGCATCCATATCGATGATCCCACACAGCTTGCAGAGGTTGCTGTGGCAGGGTTGTATGGTGTTGTGGTCACTGTTCTCCTAAAGTGTAGATAGTTTGCTGCGGACAATGGTCTGTTGAGGATGTGCGGTTGTTTGAAGGCAAGAAGTAGGGGTATAGGGATGGCCTTGGCATGATGTTCGTCTCCATCAATAACATGTTGAAGGCTCTGGAGAAGTTGTCATAGCTTCTCCGCTCTGGGGGAGTACTGGACACGAAGAATACTCTGTCTGCCTTATCCCGTGTTGTGTTCCATGCCAGCACCACAGTGAAAAACCGAACTGACTTCTTCAGAAGACAAACATGGGACACAGTGGACAGAGTACCGTTCGTCATCAGTACTTCCCTGGACCAGAGAACCTACAACATCTTCTCTGGAGCCTTCAACATGTCATTGATGAAAACTAACATCTCGCCAAAACCATCCCAACACCCCCACTTCTTGTCTTCAATCAATCGCACAACCTCAAACAGACCATTATCCACAGCAAACTATCCAGGCCTCAGGAGAACAATGACCATGACACCACACAACCCTGCCACAGCAACCTCTGCAAGATGTGCCACACCATTGACACGGATGCCATCATCTCATGTAAGAAAACCATCAACCAGGTACACGGTACGTACTGTTGCAACTCAGCCAATGTTGTCCACCTGATAAGCTGCAGGAAAGGATGTCCCAAGGCATAGTACACTGGGGAGATCATGCAGATGCTACAACAACAGATGAATGAACACTACTTGACAATCACCAGGCAACAGTGTTCTCTTCCTGTTGGGGAACACTTCAGCAGTCATAGGCATTTGGTCTCTGATCTTTGGATAAGCATTCTCCAAGGTGGCCTTCACGACACACGACAACACAGTCTCTGAGCAGAAACTGATTAGCCAAGTTCCGCGACATGAACCAAGACGTTGGGTTTATGTCACACTATCTGTAACACCCATGACTTGCCTTGGCTTGCTAACTGTCCCATCTAGAGATAATACACCTTAACCTGTGCTTATCCCTCTCTCCACTCACATTGTCTGTACCTTTAAGACTTCTTTACCTTTAAAGACTTGCATTCCAACCATTATTTTGTAAATTGAATTTGTGTCTTTATATGCCCTGTTTGTGAACAGAACTCCCACTTACCTGACGAAGGAGCAGTGCTCCAAAAGGTAATGGCTTTTGCTACCATATAGATCTGTTGGACTTTAACCTGGTATTGTGAGACTTCTTACTGTGTTAGGGTGTGCCATAGAATTAAAAAAATTGGAACGACCTCTCTAATGCATTTTTCATTTTGATGTTAACCTTAAGATAAATTTACATTCTAATGAAAACTTGCATTTATTTAGCACATTTAATGTACTAAAACATCACAAGCTGTTTCACAGGTTCACAGGAATGATATCAGACAGGAAACTTGATCCTAAGCCAAAGAAGGTGACAAAAACAGAAAATGCTAGAAAATTTCAGAGTTCAGATGCCCCAATTCACAGCTTCCATTAGGGGAAGTCCAAACGGTACTAAGGTCAGAATTAGAGGAATGTAGAGTTCTAAGAGGATTATACAGTTGAAGGAGGTTACAGATATAGGGAAAGGTGAGGTCATAAGAGATTTGGACACAAGAATGTTAATTTTAAATTTGAGGCTTTGATGGTCAATGTAGCAATGATGTGGGTGTTGGATGATCAATTGCAGCTGTCATAATTTTGCATTATTTTATCTATATCATTCTATATATTATAACTTTTTTTAAAAAATAAATATTCTTGTGGATGATTTCTCACTCTCTACAACCTCAAGATTAATTCCTTTGCTACGTAGGCAAATTTCATATGTAATCTGCAAAGAACTCTTTTTTTAGATTTCCCCTGCTATTATTTCTAACATGTTTCCAGTGGATTTTGCATGGAAAATGCAGTGTAATATTATCTTGGGTTTTGGTTGCTAAATGTATTTATGAAACATTGTTTCTATTCCCTTGTTCCATCAATGAGTACAGCTTGTGCTACTTAGTTATGCAACTTTTTGCGTATTTGAAAATAATGAGCAGTTCATAAATTGAATGCCACAATCACAGTATACTAAAATTCATGTAATGATTTTTTCCCCCTTTTTCAATCGACCAACAGAGTTATTTACCTCAACCAATTCTCTTCAGAAATTGCATATCGTATTTGAAGACTGCAGTTATGTGAAAAAGACTGGAACAAATCAGTAATTTAAAGCATTAAATTTTAAAAGTTATTAATCAGACACCTTTCTAAACAAATCATGCTTGTATTTCAATTGAGTGTCTTTTTCTGCCTCAAACAAATTGCTTGTTAACTAATCAATGGTTGCAATAGTACTGAAATATAATTTCTATGAATGAAGCTGTACGTTAACATTAAAAGCCAAAACCAAATAAAATTTTGGATGGAAATGCTTTATAATTGTCATTATGGTATCAGTGTGAAGAATCTTTGCTTTGCTATAACCTAACCGAAATATCCCACCAGCAGCAAAGGCTTGCCAATCCACGAGGGTGGGTGGCCAGAAAATCCAGCCACAGTGTCATAATCCTGGCCACAATGTTGTAGGATCTTTTAACTTCCATCTGAGAGGACAGATAAATTTATGATTAGAAATCGCATCTGAAAAACTGTTCAACTGACATTTGTAGCAATCCCTCAATGCTGTCCTCAATTATGTGTCAGACACCTTTCTAAACAAATCAGATGTCACCCTGAATTGTGTTTTCAAGTCCCTGGAGTGGAACTTGAACCTGTGGCCATCTGATTCAGAGATAAGTCTACTACCAACTGAGTCTCAATTTTCACATGTAAGCAATGATTACCGGGGATTTTGTCACTTACTACCACATGTTAGAAGACCACACACACTGAATTGGCACATATTCAGAAAATTATCCTCACAATGTAACTGCATTCTGTGTCAAGGTCCACTAGATCTAAACAAACCAAAACTATTTGAAGCATACAAAATTGTTCTACCATGTTATGAAACTAATTTTTTGGGATCAATTCACATCAATGTTATGCTTGCATTGTAAATGCAATCCAATTGTAAAGTATCCATAATGAAAGACAACACAAATTATCTGCTTGTTGTAAAGGCCAGCACCATGGCACAGCGGTTAGCACTGCTGCTTCACAGTGGCAGGGATCTGGATTTGATTCCTGGCTTAGCTCATTGTTTATGCAGAGTCTGCATGTTGTCCCCATGTTTGCATGAGTTTCCTCCCACAGTCCAAAAGAGTTGCTCATTAGGTGCATTGGCCATGCTAAATTTTCCTTCAATATACCCGAACAGGCAATTTGGGGGTTTTCACAGTAACTTCACTGCAGTGTTAATGTAAGCCTACTTGTGACACTAATAAATAAACTATAACTGTTGCATATGTGTGATTTTGATGATGCCTCCTGTTAGTGCACAAAGGTTGCTCCTATGACATGAGTTCTCCAGTTTATCGCCATCGTTTATGCACTCTCCGCTCAGGAATCATGTAACATACAAATAAGACAAAGTGCCTTCTGCTCTGATTTGCTGAATTTTGGATCAATCCAAATTGAACAGCTCGATGTAACATTGTATTAATCGACTGGGGAAGTGACAGATAAGGAAAAGAAGATAGGAGACTCCTCGAAATCAGGGCTGTCATATACTCTAACACCCACCCATTTTGCCCTAAAGTGGTTGACAACTCCAGGCTTTGCATCATTCAATTTCTTTGAAAAATACTCACTCCTGCTATTTTAAAACCAGATCACACTGTAAGAATCTGTGTGGATTATAAATTAACTGAAGAGCTCAGGGGAGTCAAACCAGCCTCTCATCCATTGACTCTGTCTACACTTCCCACTGCCATGGCAAAGCAGCCAGCATAATTAAGGACCCCACACACCCCAGACATTGTCTCTTCCATATTCTTCCATTGGGAAAAAGATACAAAAGTCTGATGTCATGAACCAACTGACTCAAGAACAGCTTCTTCCCTGCTGTCAGAACTTTGAATGGACCTACTTCGCACTAAGTTGATGTTTCTCTACATCCTAGCTATGACTGTAACACTACATTCTGCATTTGTTTGTTTCCTTTTCTATGAATGGTGTGCTTTGTATACTGCACAAGAAAAATACTTTTTACTGTATGCTAATACATGTGACAATAATAAATCAAATCAAATCAAATAGATACCCTATTCTGAGAAGTAATGACCTCTACATAGTTGCAGTGGGCCTTAAGTATCCCAAGACAGATCTCTGTCATACAGTTGGAGTTGGATGATGATTCCCAGTAGTTAGTTACCATCAACACCACAAAGAGTGATACAGACGTTTTCCCTTTAGAGTCTTATCATTCTGTGCCATTCTCCAGCATACAATGGAAAGTTTATTGCTGGTATTCCTAAAGTAGTGGTGTACCTGGATGACGTCCTAATTACAAGTGCTTCCCCTAAGGAGCACAGGGCAAATTTAGAAGCAATTCTAAGAAGATTTAAAGAAACAGCATCCATTTAAAACAAGAGAAATGCACTTCCCAGGCAGACTAAGATATATATCTGGGTTCCAGGATAGATGCTAAAGGTGTACATCCTTTGGAGAATAAGGTTAAAGCAATAAAAACGTACCATAGTCTAAAAATGTATTAGAGTTAAAATCATTCCTAGATGTGGTGAATTATTATGGCAACTTCTTACAAAACGTGTCTACAATTTTAGTCCGCTTCACGAGCTTTTGGAGAAGCATCAGCAATGAAAATGGGAAGAAGACAAAAAGAAGCATTTGCAAAAGTAAAGCAAAACTTACAGTTGTCAACATTTCTTGTACATTTTGATAAAACCAAACCATCAGTAGTTACCTGTGATGCATCACCATATGGAATGGGAGCAGTCTTATCCCATAAGATGTCGGATGAAGTAGAAAGTTCAATTGCATGAAGAACCTTATCAGATGTGAGCAAAAGTATTCTCAGACAGATAAAAACATGTGGTAATTTAAGCAGTGAAGAAGTTTCATCAATATATATGAGTTGGAATTCTCCCAAAAGAATTCTAAGTGTCGAATTTGGGTGAAAATTGGAGTAATTCGCATTGTTTTTTTCAGTGGAAGTTCAGAGAAGAATCTCCCACACTCTGTGAACTGCAAAGGCTACCAGCATGAATATCATTAAAAACTAGGAGGCAGGTTCTATTCCTGTGGGAGAGGCTGAAATCAGTGTGCTGAATGGGCTACTGCAGATGCACCAATCTGTCAATGCTGAGATCAGTGCATGTATAGTGGTTTCACACTGCTTGATCGCTGGCCAGCTCTATAACCCCCACAACGATGGCTCTTTACTCCCCTATGGCCTGATCACTGTGCCTGACCATTTCTGGGCCCTGCCCTGAATTCTACTCTTGGCCCACCTCAATCTCTAGCTCCAATCCCTCATAGATCCCACCTCAGACAGTTACAGCGCATCCCCAGCCCACCCCCAATAGCTGGCCTCCCTCCTTCCCCCACCTGATGCAGTGACAATGGGACTTCTCATCCTGAGCAATCACCCCCTAGACCCCGCCCCCATCAGGCCTCATCCATGAGAACCCCTCCCCCCGTATGTCCCACCCTTTGGCACTGGCCCATGCCCCATAGGCACTGCCAAGTTCCCAGGTTGACACTGCAATGGTGCCAATGCCCAGGGAGCATCCCTCCTCACTGCCCAACCTCCTGAGGAGCCCTGATTGCCTCCCTTCCCTCCAATGAGGCCAGGCATCTAGCTCCCCACAGATGGGGAGCTACTGTAATCCCTATTGCAGTGAATCATTCTGGCAGGGAGGGAGATGCTAGCGGGCCCAGAGATTTCAGTCCCAGGCCCACTAATCTCATTCACATTATATTCAAATAACTATTTAACTCCAATAAATTTTTGTGCCTTCCCGCTGATTTCTGGCACAGAACAGATGCTGTCAGAAATCTGGCACTGGGAGATGGTAGTGGAGCACAAACGCATGCGCAAACCCCACAAATTGCCTGCCACAGGATCCTCCTGGCCCACTGCACTAACGTTTTAGTGCAGCAGGATAGGAAAATTGCTCCCATAGTATCAGATCACAAGCCATTGTTAGTTTAGTCCAAAAGGATAAACCAATGTCACCAATTGCCTCTGTGAAGTTGTAGAGATGGATTCTACTGCAGTTGCATACAGGTAATCCTTCCAGCATAGTCCAGGGATGCAAATATCAAATGCAAATATGCTCAGCTATCTCCTTGTGCCATGTACGGTACCATCGCCACCTGTATCACAAGAAATAGTGTTGCCACTGCGTCTGACAGAGATTTTGCTAGTTTCAGCTACTTATATAAAAACGTGGACCGAAAGAATCTCGGTGTTGTCAGGAGTTAAGAGGGTTTTGATGTAAGGATGGCAATATGACAAGTCAGACCAAATCAGATCTTACCTGCAGAGTAGGATGGAATTAACATGTGAGGACGGTGTGTTATTTTGGGGACTCATGTTTAATGCCACCCCAGAGCAACAATTTGAATTACAGGAATTGCATGGTGCACATGCTGAACACTAGTCTACAGTTACGTTTAATGGCCAGGCATTGATAAAGAAATCAAAAGAATGGCTAGTCAGTGCCAATTTGTGAAGCCCAACAGTGATTGCTGTCATTGGCAAGTATGCATCCTTGGGAGTAGCAGGTCAGCTGTGGTCAAAACTGCACATAGATTTCACAGGACCATTCATGAAACATACGCTCCTTATCCTAATCAATGTGCAATCTAAATAACTGGATGTCCAACTGATGAAGTTTACAATGGCCGCAGCCACTGTTGGCAAGTTGAAGCAGATTTTTGCCATCTATGGCATTCCAGAGATCTTAATATCAAACAATGGCACAGCACTTACAGCAGAGGAGTTTTGAAAACAATACTGGCCACATTCAGTCAGCTTCCAATGGGATATCAGAATGAGCTACACAAATGTTCAAATCATCAATGAAAAAGCAAGCTCACGGACCATTGCCATTATGCTCGGCAAGTTTCTCTTCATACAATACTCGCCAAATGCGACCATACAGATAACATCAGCTGAATTACTAACACTTCATACAAACCTGGTTGGATTTGGTGGGGAAGGGGGTCAAATAAACTTCCCAAAAAGAAAACCATGATCAAAAAAAGGGACAATTAATTCAGGTTGATGATTTAGTTATGGCAAGGAACTTTACAGGTGGACCGACATTGGTGGCCAATATAATTATGATAAGAATGGGATCAGTTCTTAAGCCTCTGAAAAACCTTCAGTCTTTGGTGTGAAAACCACCATTGACTCAAGATATTTGATGACTTCGAACAGCTCGCTTGGTTGCCTTCTAACATATGTTGCCGTGTACTGAAAGAAGATTGAAGAAATTGAGGTCAAGAAGAATACATAATTTACTCTGGAAATCATTTTTGCACAAATTTGTGTTCAAAATATCACAGTTTTGAAGCATACGTTTCAATACAAGTGCTATTACAACCTCACAGGTCTGACTCAATACTAGTAATGTGGTTCCCTCTCATAAGAAAATAGGAACAGGAATAAGCCACTCGACCTCTTGTGTCTCCTCCAGCAATTAACTAGATCTTGGCTGATCTTCCACCTCAGTACCATCTTCCCTCACTTTCCTAATGCTTTAATCATGTTTTTTAAAAAAACCTTTTTTAAAAGTACACTAACATCACAGTGTTCACTTTCAGTGATGCACAAACAAAAACATCCAGGTCTCTTTGGATATCAACATTTCCCAACCCCTCCCCATTGAAGAACTCATTGACCTTTTATTTACCAAAGTGGATAACTTCACATTTTTCACATTAATGTCCATCTGACATATTCTTGCCCATTCACTCAGTCTGTCTAAACCTCCTTGAAGTCTCTTTACATCATGCTCACAACTCACATTCCCACAAATGTCTTATGCCATCAGCAAACTTAGAATTTTTTTTTATTCATTCATGGAACATGGACATCGCTGGCCATGAAGGGTAGTTGAGAAGGTAATTGTGAGTCAACCACATTGCTGTGGCTCTGGAGTCACATGCCAGTCAGACCAGCAGATTTCCTTCTCTAAAGGATATTAGTCAACCAGATGAGTTTTTCTGACAATTGACGATGGTTTCATGGTCATCAACAGATTTTTAATTCCAATTATTTTTATTGAATTCAAATTCCACTATCTGCCTTGGCAGGATTCGAGCCTGGGTCCCCAGAGCTTTAGCTGAGCTTTTAGATTAATAGTTGAGTGATAATACCACTAGGCCATCACCTCCCCTATTTGACCCCATATCCAAATCGTTGATAGACATTGTGAATAGCTGGGAAATATTTATCTTTGCAGGATCCTATGAGTCTTGCAAACATGATCTTTTCAAGTTAGCACAGGTTCAGATGGAAAAGCTGATGTTTACTCAGTCTCAGATGCAGCATTCAAAAGTCTTGATCAGTCACATAGAACTGGTGGAGGTCAAGAAGGATAACCTGTTAATGGGCAATAATGTGAACAAAGAAAGTGACTAGATATGGTCAGAGATACAAATCAAATTGACAGTTTTGGAACATGTTCCTGAATTGTTCAAATTGTCTGACCATAAGTTACAGGACTGTCAAAGACAATCATTATCTATGCACAGGAAAATGTGGATGGATCAACATCATATGAAATCTCAAAAAGGAGATTGAGGAGTGGACATGTCAGAATACTGTGGATCAATGGAAAAGACTACGACATGGGGATCTGATTTTTTGCTAAAATTGTACCATCATCGAAAATGAACTGCTAGCATAATGGTTCTATACTCTGTGCAGAGATGTGGATGCTCAGTATACTGTACACAACTGGTGTTCGAATGAATTATACTGGTTTTCACAACAGAATAACTGCCACAGTGACCTGTGGAATCACGGCTCAAATGGGTTCTGACACCAAGACAATCTGCCGTGTGTCTTTACCAAACGAGGTGCAAAAAGTGACAGTGCAGATCCAGAGCAAACAAAGGGGTCAAATTGCTTGGCAAAGGAGGAGCTAAGGCCAATTAACAGTGAAGGAGACAGGGATAAAATGAGCTTTCTGAATGGCCTGACTACATACATGTAATGTGTTATCCTTCCTAGTTCTGTGAGGACATTACCAGAACTAATTTATCATTATAACAACAGAAGTGAACTTGAATTTGGAATCAATACAAGATTAAGGACTGAAGGAGAATTTTGAAGAGGAAGCAGTTGTCACATATGTGATAAAAGGAGTGTTTGACAGTGGGAGACAAGGGCTGAAATGGATGATATTACTGTTTTGTTTGCATGTTTTGATTCTGTAAAGTGTATGTATATGCATTGTAAAATACTAGTGGTATGAAATTGAAAGGGTTTGAAAAATGAAACCAGCTTTCAATGTTGATGATTCATTTTTTCTTAAGGGGATGGTGTGATGTTAATGTATCTTCAAGAATTGTTTTTAAAAATCATGTTTTCTGCAGCTTTCACAGCCTCAGTTTA
This sequence comes from Sphyrna mokarran, assembly GCA_024679065.1. Lineage (NCBI taxonomy): Eukaryota > Metazoa > Chordata > Chondrichthyes > Carcharhiniformes > Carcharhinidae > Sphyrna > Sphyrna mokarran. Next base: position 68,980,084 of record JAGIQG010000008.1, read on the forward strand.
TGTCATTGCTGCTAAGTTATCTGTAGGAGTCATTTTGCTGATCCTTCAGTGGTTTAAATGGGGTTTGTTTATTTTTATTTTGGGATCTTTTATGACCCTGCATTGTCAGGATGAAGGCTGGTTGGTAGCTCAAGGGTTCTGGACAGTTTCCTTTCCTTCTTAGTGAATTTTCTGTTTTGGCTGACTACAGTTTTAGAAGAGATATCAAGCTGAAAAAAGTGTTTCTCTCTCCCTCTTTCTCCTGTTCTCCCTGTTTGGTGGAAATCCTGCTGATTAGCTGAAAGCATGGCTTCTTTCCTTCCTGGAGTAGAAAATCTGCTCTTGCTAGCTTATCTAGAGAATCTTTCTCTCTGGTCATTCTAGGAACCTATTTTGACTTCAAACAGTTTGGAGTTTTTGTTTTATTGGAACATTTTACTTAGATTTGTAAAGGATTATACATTATCATGGTTGTTTTGTTTTTATTGTTAATTGATAAAGGTTCTTGCTAATTTTCTTTCCATACATGTTAACTATATTCTTAAATAAACTCTGTTTGACAAAAGCTCCCTAGCGGGTCATTTAAATTGTACCGGAAGTAAAACATCTCATGCTCACCCTAGCTAAATTCAAAGTGCAAAACTTATGATCCAGGCAGGCCTCATAAAACAGTTTGGAGCTTCTGACCTAAATTATAACACTAACTTCACACCAAGGCTTCTCGCTTAGGATTGGCACTGTTCCAAATGGTTCTCTTCTGGTGAATTCTAAATATTCACTTGAAGCTTCTCACCCAACTTGTATCTCTCTTGAGACCACATTCTAAACTCACTGTTTCCTCAACTGCAGTGAATTTTCCAGTAGCCCCTCTGCCAAACTGATCACTTTACTAACTCCTATAATAGATTATTCAGATAACCACTGTCCCACCAACCTTGTAGCTTTTCTTCTCAGTGAGGTTAACACCCCGTCTTGTACATATTGAACAAAGATCCTCTAAACTCCTGTCCTTTTTATATCTGTGTCACTGGATCACCATCACTAGGCAACAGTTAAATTTTTTCACTTTGTGTATATTTTTCCAGATACATTGAACTTTCAACTTCTTTCAATCCACCTCTTTAAATTTTAGGATTGTAAAACCCCATTAAAAATACATACATACACATATATACACACTACACAAACAAACCCAAAAGACCTGAAACGTTTTACTCAAATCCAGACTCACAAGTACCAAAGTTCATAAACAAAACCTAACTGAAACTAAAACAATTTTAAACTTAAATTCAACTTAAAATTATATGTGGTTTATAACCATGACAAACCAAGGTAAAATACCAATGCCCAAGATGCAAGGCATTACTGACATTACAAAGTCCAAAACACAAATACAGAATATACCTGAAACTCATGCTTAGGTATATTAAGTCTACTAAGTTTAGGCCTTGTCACAGAGTGGTAGTGACCTGACATTTGGTCAAGAAACTCCACATTCAAGTCCAATGCCTGGACTTGTTGCCATAAAAGGAGCATTTATAATGGTGTTCAACAGCTAATTATCAACTTTAATGTTGGACTGTGTTTTGAGTTTTGCAAGCACAAATTGTATAGCACATTTGTATTTATCGGAAGCTGCATATATTAATAAATAGGGCCTTATTGAATTTGAGCTCTTTCTGCAGAGAAAGAACATGTACACACATTGCACTTGTTTCAGTTTGTTGGAGTGAAATCAAAGTAAAAGACTCAAAATGGTTGCCTGGCACACAACGTGGACTCTGGGAAGGGGCATTAAGAGGCACTGACTTTGGGCACAGACATTACACAAAAAGTTAAAACCTGGAGTGTTTAAATTACTGCAGGAAACAGGTCAGACCTTGAGGTACCTTAAACTCCAGATAAAAGCAGACCCAGAACAATTAGTTTGATAATGAAATCAGCCACAGATGGGGAAATAAATACATAAAAGTATATAACAAGATCAGGCACTTATAGAAGACATAACTGCATAAATGTATCTACTCTATGTACAATGATGTGATAACTGTCAATGTCTGTACCTGTCACTGTATAACGATGTGTTAACTGTCGATGTCCATACTGTCTGCTCAACTTGTAACGATGTGCTAATGGCTAATGCCCTTACTGTCTATTATCTAAAAAGTGCTGAACTACCAACGCGTAGTTGAAAAGGTGGCTCCCTGTACTGCGGAGTGCCAACGCTTCTCCCAAAGCTTTGTCTGAATATAACTATTTGTTGAACTTCCAAGTCTGACTACAAAGTGGTGAATTTCCCACAAGTTAAACAAAATAAGTGACAAGTCTTCCACTGTTCATTCCTGAGGGCAATGCCTTGATCAATCAGAATCAAGCTGCCTGATTTAAATTTCGAATAAGGCTTGGTAGTCAACTGTCAGTCACCATCAACTGCTGCAATCTCCATGGCAACATCTCTACTAGAGTTCACTTGCCAACTAATCAGAACTCTCTTTTCATATAATATAAATTTGTTCTTTCCTTTGAAATTAGTATTATTGTGAGCTGTCCTGATGATTAGCTTCAACACCAAATATCTCTTCTTTCAGCAACACTCAAATTCTATGTTGCTAAACAACTAAGTGTATGTCCCCAAGATCTATGCATTTCTTCAATTCTGATCTCTTGTGCATCTCTGAGTTTCATGGTTTCACCATTCTTGATGATGTTTAGCTATCTATGTTCTAATTCCCTCCTTGACTCTTCTCTCTTCTCCTTTAAGGCGAAACTTAAAATATGCTTGTTTGATCAAATTTTCAATTATTGATGCTAATGTCCTTTTACATGGCTTGGTATCAAATTGTGTCTTACAACATTCCTGCAAGTGTTAAATGAAAGTTATTGCTGTTAATACACAGCAAGCAATAGAGGGTGGAATCATTAAGAACGAGGGATGATTGCCATCAATGAGACCTGTATGAGACATAAAAATGAGCACCCTTTTTTAATGTTGCCATTATTTCATTGTTAAATTCCATCCTCCAATCACAATTTCTATTTACCATTCATTTTTATCTGTAGTTTTCTATATAGTGACTACATTAGCTTTTTGCAACACTTTTTATGTTCATACATTCCTGGGATGAGCTCAAAGCAATAAGAATCATTCATTCCACATAATCTTGCCTATACACATGAAATAGCAATAAATGTTCAGGTAGTTCATGAGTGCCATCTGCCATAATTCTATATCTCAGTTCTTTTTATTCATTCATTCATTCATGGGACATGGGCATCATTGGCATTTATTGCCTTTCCCAGTTGCCCAAAGGCAGTTGAGATTCAACAACATTTCTGTGGCTCTGGAGTCAAATGTAGGCCAGACCAGGTAAGGATGGCAGAGTTTCTTCTCTGAATGGTATTAGTGACCCAGATGGATTTTTCCCACAATCACAATGGTTTCAGGTCATCTAAAAATTCTTAATTCCAGATTTTTCTTATTGAATTCAAATTCTGCCGTAGCAGGATTCAAACCTAGGTCCTCAGAATAGTCACTGAGTTTCTGGTTTAATAGTCCAACAATACTACTACTGGACTATCACCTCCTCTTCTTTATGGTTTGCTTCCAATCTGAAGACAATTCAATATCTGCATTCTTAAAATTTGGGGCAGTTTACATTAACAAAGTTCAAAGGATAATAATGAGCTGCATGACATTTTTACAATTTTAGTGATAATAATGAGAATTTGATAACTGATCTCCCCCATGCTCACTGATTTATCTTGTGATCATGAACCCCCTTTTGATCATGGATTTCCCTCCTGCACAATGATATTGTGCGATATTGAAAGTAACTTTAATCAATCTATTGCCCTTCCCCTCCTATTGCTGTAATTGGGAGACTACAGTCTTTTGCTGAGCTTGTGACTGGCCACTGGTTCTATTGTTTTTCAACTTCATCTGTTCCCGGCTAGAAAATCACTAACATAAATATTAACAGAAAATGCTGGATAAACTCAGCAGGTCTGGCAGCACATTGATTTGATTTGATTTATTGTTACATGTATTGGTATATAGTGAAGAATATTGTTTCTTCTGTGCTATACAGACAAAACATACTGTTCATAGAAAAGGAAAGGATAGGATGCAGAATGTAGTGTTAAGTCACAGCTAGGATGTAGAGAAAAATCAACTTAATATGAGATAGGTCCTTTCAAACGTCTGATGGCAGTAGGATAAAAGTTGTTTTTGAGTTGGTTGTCATTTGTCCTCAGACTTCTGTATCTTTTTCTTGGTGGAAGAGTATATGTCCAGGATGCGTGGGATCCTTGATTATGCTGGTTGCTTTTCCAAGGCAGCAGAAAATGTAGATGGAGAAACAAAGAATGGGTAACATTTTCCTTCCCCTCTGCAATGTGTTTCATAGCTGGGATCTATCTTGCTGTTATCAATTGGGTTTCCTGTTGAATGGAACCTTGCCACTGAGAAACCCACAGCTGGGGTGTGCTGTTGGCAGATCAAAAAATCCTGCTGGCATAATTGGCAGCAAGATCTCAGTGACAGTTAATTTTAAGCCCATGCAACTCTTTCAGAAAATCACTCACCTAAGCTTAAGTATAAATGTCTGCTGCTTCTGCTTTGTCTTTCAACTTGACCAATTCTCAAAGTTTTGCATTTGTATGGGATATGTAGAACAGATAGGGTGAGGTGGAGCTGCTGTGAGATTAGACAAATCATATCAGTATATTGAGGCAGAAACGAACTGTGGAATAAAAGAAAGGCAAATTACTGTAGATTCTAGAATCTGAAACAAAAGCAGAAAATTCTGGAAAATCTCAGTAGGTCTGACAAGATCTGTGGAGAGAACAAGTGTTAACATTTGGCTCTTGAAGCTTCTGGATCAGACAGGGATGTTTACCCATTGCACTGCAAGACCTCCTACAAACATGAGGTACCTGTCACAAATCCATACCGATTCTGATCAATAGATACCCCGGGTCAGAGCTTAGTTACTCTGTCTCTGATGATGGATTGTAGTAATTTTCCCATATCTGATGCTAAAATAGCACTGTCAAAGGTCACACCTGAAGATTTACCACTTGTCTCAGTTAAGGGAAAAATAGCGAGTTGTCAGAACCTCGAGAATTGTACCCAGCCAATTCTACCGCTTCAGCACAAGAAATGAAGAAAAGTATTTAGGAATTTACGACTTCTATAAATTAGGTGTTCGTAACACAAGTGGCCAATAAGTAACAATCTGCTTTATTACACTGAATGATCCTTAGATCAATTTACATGATTAACTATTTAATTCCAAAAGCGGGTCATTTCCCCTCTCCCCACGTGTTATTTTAATTGGTTTTGAGATTAGGGCGCTGTTTGGCCCTCTGATTGCACAGCTCACCGAGATGCCGTCAAACCAGGAAGTTGTGCAAATATTCTGCCTGAGAACGCGATCTCTTGTTTTTCGGTACAGTCAACCTTTCCGCTTCCTGTTGTGGCTGCACAGCGATGTTAAAAATAAGGCAGGATTATTTCTAACAAATCTTCTGGCGGGCCGCGGAGAAAGGTTTTAAACAGGAGGTCGAGCTATCTAACTGGGAGAGAACGGAGAGGGTTGTCCCAGACACGTTGCTGCCGCTGAGGTCCTTGCACCTGATAATATTGTTGCACTTTTTTATTGTGGACCTGATATATGGTTGCAATTTTATTGTGGAGCTGATACATAGTTGCACTGTCGGCCTGTATGGCGAGTGACAGCAGCCTTCCATCATGCATGGACGAGCCTGCTCCAGACGGCTCCTGCGATGTGTGTGAGCCGGACGAAGCACGACCCGCCCTCAAGGTCTGCGACGTCTGTTGCCTCTCCTTCTGTCAACTGCATGCCCAAGAACATGATGCGAAACCGAGCCGGCGACAACACCGACTCCGTGACTTCCAGGCGGCCAGCCACAGGCCAGAATCACCGCAGCAACAGCAAGAGGAAGCAACCGCAAACCAGGAAGCAGCCGAAGGAGATGGAAAGCAGGGCGAGAGGAAGAAATGTGTGGATCACGACCAGGAGATCACACTTTATTGCAAAGACGACGAGAAGATTATCTGCGTGCTATGCGCCATGGGCCCCCACAGTCAGCACCAGCTAATCACATTGGACGAAGCCTATCTCGCTCTGAGAGTAAGTTTCATGCAAGTCCACAGCGGTGCGACTAAACTGAAAGTGAAATGCCTCCCGGTTTCTCTCCGGAGGCCCATAAACACAAAATGTTGCAAAACATTCGACCCTTGCACTCAAATGTCTGCCCTGTTAAAATCATAGTACTTACACTTCAAACACTCCTGTGTCGACTCTCTTTCTAAAAAGACGGAATCAAAGCAGCTCCACAAGTTTCCCTTTTCCCTCCAGCCGCAGTTATCCAGCAGCAACAATCTATGCAGATCACTTTTAGGATGACAAAACGTCCCCAGGTGTTTCACAAGAAATATGGTAAAATAAAGTGTGACACCGAGCCACATGACATAAACCTAAAAGTTGGTTAAAGTGGATTTTGAAGAAGCACCTTCGAAGGACGATAGGAGAGATTTAGAGACTGAATTGTAGAACTTAGAGCCTTGGCAATTGTGGCCTCCAATGGTGGGGCAATGAGAATGAGCAGAGCTCAAACAGCCAGAATTGGAGGAGTGCGGAGATAAAGCTGCAGAAGATTGCACAGATGGGGAAAGATGTGGCTGTGGAGGGGTTAGAAAACATGGATGAGAGTTTTAAAACCAAAACCTTTCCTTAACTGGGAACCAGTTGTCCCTGAGAAAAGGATGATGGGGAAATGGGACTTGTAAGGACATGCCAGGCAGAGGTGTGATGTCAAGTTTATAAAGGTAGAATGGGAAAGGCTGGCCAACCAAATCTAGAAGTAATGAAGGCATGGATGACCAACATTTTGGGGAATCATTTAACATTATATGTAAGAAGTCTTTCAACACCAGGCTGAAGTCCAACAGGTTTATTTGGAATCATGAGCTTTCAGAACATTGCTACTTCAAAGGAGCAATGCTTCGAAAGCTCGTGATTCCAAATAAACCTGTTGGACTTTAACTTGTTTTTGTGATACTACTTACTGTGCCCACTCCAATCCATTGCTGGCATCTCCACACCATGGTTAGTATTATATAGAACTGAGTTGAAAAATGTTAAACCATACCCTTTAAAAACAACAACTTGTATTCATATAGGGCTTTTATAAACTGTCTCAAGGCATTTCATAAAGTTTAAAATATGTCAAATTGAAATATTGGAGCTAGTGGCCTCAAGTTTGGGGAAAAAGGTTTTTCAGGTGGGCTATAAAGGAAAGCTGAGAGAAAAGTGGAGAGGGTTATGTTTTGGACCTAAGCAGCTGGAAGTTGGTGGTGAAATGATGAAAACTGAAAATATTCCATAATGAGAGAGTGTAGATATCATGATGTGTTTTTGAGCTGGGGAGTGGTTACTCATGGAGGGACTTGGGGGGGAAAAAGGTGAGAACTTAAAATTGAGGCATTGCCAGACCTGGAACTGAATTAGGTTAGCAAACACAGGGGTGGTAGGAAAAAAAGGACTTGGTTCAACTAGGGATACGTAAGGATAGTATAATTTGGAGGTGACACAAAGACAGGTAGGGAAATAAGTTGTGAAAAGGACATGAGGTTACAGATGGATTTAGATAGGTTGAGTGGGAAAATTTGGCAGGAGTACTGTGGGAAAATTTGAAGTTGTTCACTTTGGCAGGATGAATAAAAAAGCAAAGAATTATTTAAATGGAGAATGACTGCGGAATTCCGAGGGATCTAGGTGTTTTAGTGCATGAGTTACAAAAAAAGTTAGCATGCAGGTACAGCAAGTAATGAGGAGGCTCATGAAATTCAATCCTTTTATTATGAGAGGATTTGAACATAAAATTAAGCGTGTTATTTTTTAGCGAAACAGGACATTGATGAGACAACATCTTGCATACTGCGTAGTTTTAGTCTACTTATTAAATAAATGTAGTGGTTCAGAGAAGGTTTGTTAGATTGATACCGGGACTGAGTTGGTTACCTTACAAGGAGAGGTTGGGCAGGCTGGGCTTCTTTTCACTAGAGATTAGAAGAGGGAAGGGTGATTTGATTGAAGTATGTAAGATCCTGAATTGTCTTGACAAAGTAGACATGGAAAACACTTTTCCTTTTATGGATAAGTCTGGAACTAGGGAGGACCGTTTTAAAATTAGGCTTTGCCCCTTTAAGATAAAGATGAGGAAAAATGTTTTCTCTCAGAAGATTGCGTGACTTTGGAACTCTGCCTCAGAAGACAGTGAAGATGGGATCATTGAAAATTTTTAAGGTGAAGCTAGTTGGATTCTTATCAGTTAAGGAAATCAAAAGTTATCAGGGATAGATAGAGAATGCAGCATTAGAAACACAAACAGATCAGTCATGATAATGAATGGTGGAGCAGGCTTGAGGGGCTGAATGATCTACATCTGCAAACTGGCAATGACCATGGGGGATCTTGGCACTGCGCAGTGGGCATTGGGCAGGGCCAGAGGGGAAGGGACCTATTGGGTGATTGGCAGGGAGATCCCGCTGTTACTCTGCATCGGGATTGCAAATAGAGAGAGAGAAGAAGCAATCAGGATTGCTGGAGAGGGGATTTTTTTTTTTTTTTTTGAGCAACACAGCACGGGAAACAGGCCCTTCGGCCCAACAAGCCCGCGCCGCCGTCATAACTATATAGTAGCAAATCCATTATCCTATTTTTTTATTCCTATATAATAATATATATTATTCCTAATATGGAAAATTCTCACCATAGGGACAATTTGTTTCCCAATCAGCCTAAGAGCGAATTTTTGGGTTGTGGGAGGAAACTGGAGTGCCCGGAGAAAACCCACGCAACCACGGGGAGAACGCGCAAACTCCCGCAGACACCGGCCCAATTCCAAGTGTCTGCACAGCCACATCGATAGTCTCTGAGCTGTCATGGTGCCCTTCAGATAGTCCACATAAAGCACTCATTTACGACATGAGGTACCAGGCAACCCATGAATCAACATCCAAGAGCTGTACCCGCACCACCTGCCGAATGCATGCTCAATGTTGGTCAAGTATGGACCGAATTACCTGTTGGGGATTGTTGGGGCTGTCGGGGAGTCAGCTGCCGGGGGAGGGTCAGGACTGTCCGGAGATGGGGATTGAGTCAGAAGATCACGGCTGGTGGGTGGGAAGTCAGGAGATTGGGGTTGAGTGGAAGAGCGGGGACACAGGAGGATCGGGAGGCCAGCAATTGGGTGGGGTGGGGTCAGAAGGCCAGTGATGGAGATTGTGTGGCTGGCCAATGATTCCGCTGACCAAACATCTGGAAAATGTAATAAGAAGTCTCACAACACCAGGTTAAAGTCCAACAGGTTTATTTGGTAGCAAATGCTACCAGCTTTCGGGGCTCTGCCCCTTCATCAGGTGAGTGGAGAATTCTCTGAAGGGGCAGAGCTCCCAAAGCTAGTGGCATTTGCTTTCAAATAAACCTGTTGGACTTCAACCTCATGTTATGAGACTTCTTACTGTGTTTACCCCATTCCAATACCGACATCTCCACATCAAAAGCCTGGAAGCCAGCAAAGGTGGAGGGTGGTGGGGCCACTGCACATGCGCCAATCTCCATGCTGACAGATTAGTGCATGCGCGTGCTGCTGGCTTCTCAGGTAGGAGTAGGCCCCACCCACAAATTTCTTGAGTTTATCACACTCGGGCACTCTATGATACACAGAGTGGCAGAGATTCATCTAGAAGTCACACTTAAAATAAAAGCGGGATTTACCCCCATTTTCCTGGACTTTGGGAACTTAGAATTTTTTTGGGAGAATCCCAACTTTTAAGTTTCCCAAGCCTGCATGTTAATCTGTGTGCATTTGTTACATGTGGAAAAGATTTACAGCTTGTAACTTATCCTGTGTACACTTCATTCAGCTGATTTAATTACCATCCTGTGGTAGTATTGGAGGTCAGAAGTATTGGGACAGCAAGGCCTCAATTTAATTAAGATAAACAGAATGGATGATTTTGTGGTGAGGATGCAATATTAGTGACTCTGAAGGCAATACTGATTAACAAAAGCATGTCACAGTTAAAAAAAATAGTTTTGAGCTTCACTAGAATCACAGAACAATGTTTGAATTTCAAAGCCTTGCATCAGTCTCTCTCCCCATCCATCCCCTGGCCTGTTTCTCAGTGCAGTGAACAGAGCAAACTTTTTTTTCTGGCTCTCGGAAGTCTCTTGTTGCTGAAATAAGGTTCTTTCCAAGGCTGACTTTAGAACTGTATTTTCCCACCTTCACCCACTACTTTGACGGATGGCTATAAACACTAGGAGGCGGGGTACAGAAGGAATAAAGAGTGAGGCAAATATAGTGGCATTTTGTGGATAGTTCCTCCATCAAAATCCTTTCCAAAGAGGGTAGTCAGGTGTTTTTATAGAATATAATGTGCATGAGAACTTTTGTGTACGTGTGTGTGATGGTAGCACTGTAAGTGGGGTGAGATGTGTGTGGTTGGTTTTGTATGTGTGAGTGGTTGGTATCTGAATGGGATTTGTGTGTATGGATGGAGGGTTTTGTGCGTATGTGCGGTTGCTGTGTGTGTAGGTGAGGTTTTAAGTTTGTGTATGTATAGGAGGGTGTAGTGATGGGAGGAATAGGAATATGTCTATTCTTCTTGAAGGCACTTCTAGTTTTTTACCATATCGGATGCACACATCTGCTCTCAACAAGCCTTTACCCTTGTCATTTTCTTGTTATACTTTACAAATGAGCTCGGCCAATGGCTCTGCAATTTTATTCAGTCAACAGCTCAGCCAGTCAGACACTCAAAGTCCTGTATTTAATACCAGCCCTGTGTTGAGTATCCCACCTCAGCTGGAGATGTTGCAGGGCACTAGAATTTTATTTAGGCACCTTTTTGATTAGGAGGTGAATATAGTTGAGGAGTCAAGCTCCTGCTGAATGCTCAGTGGCCTCTGTTAGAAGTGAATGTTGGATAAGGTCAGTGTCTAACTCAGACTTCAGATTGCCTTGTTCACTGTGAAGAATCATATGCCCAATACGATTTACAGCTTTTAAAAATGTAGTAAGTCAGTATGAGCTTTTTACATCACTGTTAAAGCTATATGTATAGAAATGTTTCCAGTATATAATCCAATATTCCGATACTTTTAGATTTAATCTCAAAGGCAATCTCGTTCGTATGTAACAACATGACACAATAACCTTAACAACAATAACCTGCATTAATAGAACACCTTCAGCATACTAAAACAGACCACAGTTAAGGAGTGTTTTTGGACAAAATTTGATACAACTATCTAAGATATTGGAACGTGTTAAGAAAGTTTAGCCAAATAGATGGTATGTCTTAAGGAGGAGAAAGATGGTGAAGTTTAGGGAGGAATTTCAGAGCTTACGGCCAAGGCAGGTGAGGGCATGGCCACTGATATGAAGTGAAGAAAATCAAGGATACGTGAGAGACCAGAATTGGAGGGGTACAGAGATATTGGAGAACTGTAGAAAGAGATTACAGTGAGAGGCTGAGGAAGGTTTTGGATTTTAAAATTGTCAACCAACGATCCAGTGTATGTTAGCGCAGGAGGGCAACCCCATCTCGACATGGGGGCAGGGAGGAGGGTGCAGGTAATAACAGTATAGAATGCAAGCCCAGTTTTGGCTTCATCCCCCTCCAATGAATTGCTGAGATGCCAGACTGTTGGATTAAACAGTTGCTATGATTTGCTGCGGGAAGAAGCAGCTGAAATGTTACCATCTATGTTTCTGGGACTGAGTCTTAATGGTTTGAGTTATAAAAAGAGGCTGGTTAGTCTGGGATTTTTTTCCCTGGAGTGTAGGAGGCTTAGGGGTGATCTTATAGAGGTCAATAAAATAACGAGGGCATAGATAAGGTAGATAGTCAACATCTTTTTCCAAAGGCAAATGTGTCTAAAACTAGATTGCATAGGTTTAAGGTGAGAGGGGAAAGATACCAAAAGGCCCAGAGGGGCAGGTTTTTTTCACCGAGGGTAGTGGGTGTCTGGAACGAGCAGTAGTAGAAGTGGGTACAATTTTGTCTTTTGAAAAGCTTTTAGACAGTTACATGGGTAAGATGGGTATAGATGGATATAAGCCAAATGTTGAGACTAACTTAGTAGTAAAAACTGGGCGGCATGGACAAATTTGCCCAAAGGGCCTATTTCCATGCTGTAAACCTTTATGACTTTATGACTCAATAACTCCTGAGATTTCCTTCTTATATCTTTATCATTTGGCTGGGTTTTGTACTCTGGATAGGGGTAGCAGGGTGATGGGTGTTATATATGTCCATGCTCACAAAGCAGTATTTTCCTGTTTTTATCACTCAAGTGTCAGCATCAAGTACTGCTGGATCTGCTAAGCTGGAAGTTAAATGATTGAATAGACCATTTACATTATGTGCATTGTATTTGAACCAAATATAAGGTGCTTGGGTGAGTTATACTGGATTATCAGAGAATTAATTATCCTGGTAAGGGTCAACACCTTAAGGGAAACAAACTGGATGTGGAAGGAGTTGTATTTAAAGCAAGTAAATTGAGGGCCTGGAGAAAATCATGAACAATATTCCCCATAGTTGGAGCTGATTTACTGAAGACCAGCAATTTCTATATGGTCTCAGCCACATCAATGTAACCTGGCATTCGTGGTTGGGTTTTCATGGAGGATAACATCTACTAATTGCTGATCAAAACTAATAAATTAAAAGAGACAATTAAATTCATCGAGTTTCAATAACCTGAGGAGGTAGGAACGCAGTTAATTTTCTTCTCTTTGACTTGGGATTTCTTCTTTTTGCTTCCCTTAGGTGATTATATGGTAATAAGTATGAAGAGTGGGGGTGTGTAAGAACTGTTAAGTCATGACATTCCAATCACCATTAATGTGGGCAGTCTTGGTGGGCCAACTGATGATTTCCTGCCTATTATTTGTGGATGCCAGGTGGGGTGTTCCCCATGTCTGTTTACCAATCTTGTAAGCTACACTAACCCAGTCAGAGAAACGGTAACAAGTAACTTACTACAACTTTTTGGAGACCCAAGAGTTAGGGTATAGGAAAGGCCTAGGCAGTATTCGGAGTCACCACTGCCATCAGTGTTTCAGTTCAGTAGCAAATAACATAGCTTAGAACAACCGCTCGAGGCTAAAAAAGGGCACTAATTGTGGACCGGAAACACGATTCCAGGGGTCTGAAGTAAAAATGTTGGGAACATAGGAGCTCAGGCCATACCAGTTAAGAATGAAAAGTCATTAACTAGAAACACTGGGTCTCCGTTTACCCACTGATCCTGTACACTGATTGTACCTCGGTGGCTGTAATGTGTCCTTTAATGAATAGTGAGAACCATGGCAACACGGTAGCAGCCAATGCTACTACACATTGCCTTTTAAGATACAGCATGTTGTTATTTATGTTTTTTCCACAAATTTCTGTGGGGTGGAAATGATGCTTTAATTCTAGTCTCAGTTGCACATTTACATGCAGTTTGTAACAATACATCTCTCAGTAACTACTTGTTAATTAATGCAGGGTATTAAAAGCCAAATAATAGCTCCTTTTTTTTGCAGGGCAAGTAGAGTCTTGCACATGCGTCTGCTTTTCTTGGGTCTGAGCCCATAAGCTGTGGGAGTTAGCACTGGACCACAAAGTACTCTTTGCACTAGACAAGTGACAGAGGACAGTGGAATTTGGCAGATATATTCAGTGAGATCTAGAAGTCAGTGATATCGTATCCAAGGAGAATTTGCAGAATGAGGATATTTTGCTAAAAAGTCAAAATTAAATATGGACTAACATTACAGTGTCACACTTGATCTCTTGTAATTGCTTTTCCTCAAGCCCATCATGTGTGATTGAGACTACAGATACTTGTTGCTTTAATTGCTGATGTATCACCCATTTGTTAACTGTCAGTCTGCACAACTAATATCTGTGACCTGTGCTTTACATCAGCCTACTGAATAATGACAGACTATACACATTGAGCAAATGGTTAATCTTCATCTAAAGCATCAGGATGTTAAACTGACTGAGTAGATTGGCCATCTGAGCTCTAACCCATCCTACGTTCACCAATATGAAAAATGAGCAGATTAATGATTTAATAGAAATGTTCAAAATTGCAATTTTTTAAAAATAAAATGAAGCATTTCTACCAGCAGGAAGGTTGATAATTAGAGGACATAGAATTAAAATCATTGTCAGAAGGATCAGAGGCATTTCTTTGCAAAGCGCATTATGATTTAGAGTGAAAGGTGGGGGGAGCAGATTCATTTGTGACTTTCAGAAGAAACTTACAAAGGAAACATTTGCAGGGCTAAATGAAAGAGAATAGATGGGACGAACTGGCTAATTTTTTCAAAGATACAATGGACTGAATGGCCACCTTCTGTGCTGTAAAAGTCGATGATTTTAATCCTCTAATTATGATTAATTATCTGAAATGTGTTACTGATGTCTTAAAGGAGAATTGATTCAATAAAAAGTACGTAGTAACCTTTTTATGTTTGGATAAGAAGTAGAGTTACGTTGTATTATTATCATAATTATGTCAGTTTGATAGAAATATTGTGCTGAAATGCACCATTCTATTAAATTATGGAAAAATTGACTATTCGTTTACCAAACACTTTTTATGAAGGCACCTTTAGCTCAATGTTGTTGAATAAACAGGAACCCTGTACTCAATTAAAAGAGATATCAAAATTAATTATTAAAAAGTAAACTTTATATTATGTAGATACTTTGAGAATTAGCTATTAATTGGATTTAATTGGTTGAGGATGGTAAACATTAACTGGAGATTCACTTGAATACCTACAAATATATACAGACTCTGGTTGTTAGACTAGGAGATATAAGCTTATAATTATTATATATATATAAAAATGTGTAAAGAATAATTCCAATTCTATCCTTAGCCATCTGGCTTCCTTGGATTTCTCATGATGACAGAGAATGAATGACTGCTTACTGGTGAAAGTTGGAACTTTTAAAGAAAAAAAAACAGACACAAAACCATAATACCAGTAGCCATTGTGGAAACTGGTTAAAAAAAACAAGTGTAAATTGCTGTGGTTGTGATTGTCCTTGGATGTCTTCTGAGTCTGAATCATTCAACCAGAGGATGAATGAAGTGGATATATGGACGTGGATTACATCCCTATCAAAAAGGAAACAAGGTGTGGTTTTGACCTTATCACTTCCTACGAGAATAAAAGTCAGACATAAAGTATTTGGTAAGCTGAATGCATATCAGTTGAACAATGAAGAAGGTTTAGGTCTTCTATTGAAGTTTTAGAATGAGATTTACAAAAAAGTTAATCTGCTAATTGTCTTAAATAGACATAGAACATAGAACATTACAGCACAGAACAGGCCCTTCGGCCTTCGATGTTGCGCCGACCAATATAAAAAGCAATGCCCCTCCAAACTAAACCATTCCCTTCTCTTCCATATACTTATCAACTAACCTCTTAAACGCCACCAAACTTGGCGCATCTACAACTGCAGCAGGCAGGGCATTCCACTCCCGAACCACCCTTTGGGTAAAGAACCTACCTCTGATATCCGTCCTATAACTATCACCCTTAATTTAAAGTTGTGTCCCCTCGTGCTAGCTTTCTCCATCCTAGGAAAAAGGCTATCACTGTCCACCCTATCTAAACCTCTAATCATCTTATATGCTTCGATTAGGTCTCCTCTTAGCTGCCTCCTTTCTAACGAAAACAACCTCAAATCCCTCAGCCTCTCTTCATAAGACCTGCCCTCCATACCAGGCAACATCCTGGTAAACCTCCTCTGTACCTCTCCAATGCCTCCACATCTTTCTTATAATGTGGGGACCAGAACGGCACACAATACTCCAAGTGCGGCCGCACTAGAGTTTTGTACAGTTGCAACATGACGTTGCGGCTCCGAAATTCAATCCCTCTACCAATAAAAGCCAATACTCCATATGCCTTCCTAACAACCTTCTCGACCTGACTGCCTACTTTCAGGGATCTATGCACATACACACCAAGATCCCTCTGTTCATCTAGACTACTAAGAATCCTACCATTTGCCCTATACTCTACACATTTATTATTTCTGCCATAATGCATTACTTCACACTTTTCCACATTAAACTCCATTTGCTACCTCTCGGCCCAGCTCTGCAACTTGTCCAAGTCCCTCTGCAAACTATAACACCCTCTTCACTATCTACCACTCCACCGACTTTAGTGTCATCTGCAAATTTACTAATCCATCCTTCAATACCCTCATCCAGATCATTTATAAAAATTACAAACAGCAGGGGCCCCAAAACAGACCCCTGAGGTACACCGCTTGTCACCGAACTCCACGATGAATATCTCCCATTAACCACCACCCTCTGTCTTCTATTTTCAGAAAATAGATTGTCATTCAGTTAGAAGATATCGTGAACTTGTATCAGTTTGTTGGAATTCAAGTTGGGATTTCTGAACCAGTATTAGTGTTTAATTTGGTAGATTGTACAAAGATATCTCATATCGTTCTGGCTGCTGTTCCCTTCTCAGAAAGGGACCTTGTTGGATCAGGTATCTGCTATGCTGAAAAGATTCCTGGGGAAATACTCACATCCTGGTTAGTCATACTATTCATCCTAGAAAGATGATCCACATCTAAAGAAGAGAACAATTCTGACGCTTGAGTGGTCTGTTGAACTGGTTGTGTAATCAGACTAGGCCAGTGTTGGAGTACTACAATGAAACACTCTAAAGGCAAGAATGTTTTAAAGGCAAATAAAACATTTAGAAAAAAAGTCTGGAAAATACGAGTACTTCAGTTTCCATTCTTACAGGACCCAAAAATTCCCAAAACTGTTCATCTTTGGCCATGTTTCACATGCTTATCTTCCTGAGGGTGTTCAAGTGCAGCTGGTTTCATAATATTAAACATGGCTGAGAATAGAAAATGATGCTCCTTAGCTTTGGAAACTAAGAAAACCCTTTTACTGCTGAAACTGCTAGAGGCATTGGAAATGGAATTGGATATAAGTGAGATTCTATACAATGGGTATAACTGAAAGTAGTATTGAATGTTCTGTAGATAATTGCTCATTGTGTAAGAATGTACGCTCCACTAAAAGTATGAGTGAGAAATGGTGGCAGGCGGATTGACCCTGTAAGCTTGAAATAAACTCTGGAGCAAAACATAGTATCTAAAATTAAATGGGTGGATGCAAGTTATCATCTGCCTGATAGCTTTTTTTCTTGTAAAACTAGTACAAATAAGTTGATATTGTCCAGGAGGGGTGTCCTACAATACAATGCTTTGTGCAGAATAAAGCAAGTTTGATTTAATTTGTTTTGAAGTTTTGGTTATGGGTAGACAGTGGTGTAATGATATTGTCACTGGACTAGTAATCCAGAGACCCAAGGTAATACTCTGGGAGCTGGGTTTGAATCCCAGCATGGCAGATGGTGGAATTTGAATTCAATAAAAATCTGGAATTAGAAGTGATGATCATGAAACTATTGTTGATTGTCAGAAAAACTCATCTGGTTCAATAATGTCCTTTAAAGAAGAAAATCTGCTGTCCTTATCTGGTCTGGCCTATGTGTGACTCCAGAGCCACAGCGATGTGGTT
The DNA here is from genome assembly GCA_024679065.1 of Sphyrna mokarran. Lineage (NCBI taxonomy): Eukaryota > Metazoa > Chordata > Chondrichthyes > Carcharhiniformes > Carcharhinidae > Sphyrna > Sphyrna mokarran. The sequence continues at coordinate 68,997,744 of JAGIQG010000008.1, forward strand.
GACTCTTAAATGCTGTCAGAGATGAGCAATAAATGCTGCCCCAGCAGCGACACCCACATCCTATGAATGAATAAATTAAAAAACACATTAATTCACTAATTTGTATCTAAATAGAAGGAATCTGTTAATTCTACATTAATTCTTTTTAATGCTGGCAATGAGCATTAACTTTTGATTAATTTCATTTGTACAAATAGACTGAAACTGCGTGGTTGCTGTATTAGAAGGCATCTGTATGTTGTGAGTAACTTCAAAACAAAAATATAAATACAAAGGTGTGTACAAAGACTAATGATAGAACTAGAACAAACCATTTGGCTTTCTGGGATATAACATTAGCTGTGTGATTACAGATTTAGACCTATACTGATGTGCCTTTTGAATTGAATATGAAAATGGGAACAGTGAGAGAAGCTGAAGGAGGAAGGTGAGGAAAATGTAGGTGGCTGGGCCGAAGGAGGGGGGAGGAGAAAGATGAGCAAGAAAGATAATCAATATAGACAGGAAGGTAATAGGAAGAGGGACAGTGAGAGCGTGACACTTGGCCCTGGTGCCATTTATCTATCATGTGTAAGTGACAGTTTGGCTGAATTGGTAGCATTTGTGCCTCTAATTCGGAAGATTTGGATATGAGTCTTCCTCCAGTAGTCGAACTTGAAATGTACACTAATAGTCCAGTGGCGTTCAGTGAGAGTGCCACATTGATTTTTGAATAAGATGTTAAACCCAGTACTGCCTGCATGTTCAGTTGGGTATAAAAAAATTCCTGGGCAATAATTGAAGAACAGGAAATTCCTCTCATGTTCTGGCCAACATACTTTCCTCAAGTAATATGACCAGAATTTCTCATTCATCTCAATGTTGCCATGAGATATATTTGGCCATTACTATCCATATAATAAGTCTCATGCTGCAAAGTAATGCACTGTATACAAATTACTCTGAGATCATTGTGAGATCTGTTAAAGCTCAGTGTAAATGAAGGTCCTTTCATCTGAACTATTCCCTTTCTGTTAATAGTAGAATTAATGGGTCCTTCTAATCTTGCCAATTGCATTTAACTCTATTTCAATCTCATGATGTTTCAGAAATAACAGTTTCTGAGAGTGTGTGAAAGGACGCTAATCAATGATAGTACTTCTGAATTATTTTACAGGACCGCCAACATTCTTTGTTAACCATATATCAGTTTTGCACTTAATGTACGTGATTCACAGGGATAGAAAGGAGAGAGAAAAATGATCACAAGTGTTGGCAAGAATAACTTCTCTGACTGAAGTTGGAGACTCTTTTTTATCGCTGTGACAATCCACACAGAGTGATGGTGTTTTATCAGTAAAGGGGAAAGATTTCCATTTATAAAAGACAGGTTTGTAATTTGCTTACAGCAGGTACATAGAATCTCATGTGTGTTCATTGTACGATGTCGCACAGTGAATAAAGTACTAGCTTCTACTCGTCTCCTACCTAAACAATATTCCCTTGGTCCCTAAACAAAATGATCTTGATGTGAAATTGTCCATCTCATTTCTACAAACAAGTGTAGAAATTACCAGGTCCCTGTTTTCCAAAACAAAAGCAGTTATTCATCAGAAATCCCACCATCTTCCTCTTGTGACAATAATTAGATTATCTGACTCAATGTTTCCCTCTTTTCCTCATCTGGTCACTATTCAGCTTCATTCAGGGAAATATTCACCATTTCAAAAGCATCAACACTCAGTTTTGCGAATCCACCACAATATCTTTTTCGCAAATGCAAAGTGTTTATACATTTGAAAGTTAAATGGAATTGAGATATCCCTAGTGTCTTGTACCCGTAACATTAAAAGCTGGGGTGTTTTTTGAGCTCTTTGTAACAACAATCCTTTTCTCTTTCTTAGAATCGACCTCCCACTGACCTGAAGGCTGCCATGCTAGAGATGGTGGACCGGTTGAAGACAAAAAGCTCTGATCCCAATGTAAGTGCTTCCTTCTCTCTGTTTACGTTCTTCCTTCATAGATAATTTTCCATATTTGAAGCAACATGAGGTTGTGTTCTTCAGATAACATGTTAGCTGTTCAGGTGAACACCCCATGAAGAACTCAAAGAAAATAAGGGAGTTCTTCTGATGTCCTGGATGATATTCCTCCTTCAATGAATGCTACCAAAAACAATTTAATTTTTATTTCCTTGCTGTTTGTGTGACCTTGATATGTGCAACATTTGTTTACATAGCAATACTGATGGCATTGCTATATATTGGTTGTATGTGAAGCAATTAGAGATGTACTTAAAAAGATCTTTCAAGTTGTTTTTTATTCAGTAATTATGAAGTTGCAATAGAAATAAATATAGTGAGGGAGTTTGATTTTTAGCCCACCTCAGCTTATTAATCTCGATTAGAATTCATACATTAGTCTCCCATAAGGACATCCTGTCAACCTTGATTCGGTAGTAGCACTGACATTTCTGATTAGAGGTTGTGATCTATTGAATTGAACATCCAATCTAGTTGACACTCCAGTGCAGTAGCAAGGGAGTACTGCACTGTCTGACATGCCGTCTTCTTTCCGATGAGACTGAAGTTCTGTCTGGACGTAAAGATTCCATGGGACTATTCAAAATAGTCAGTGAAGCTCTTCCCCAAGTTTTTCCACAACCCACATCACAAAAACAGATTATCTAGTCACCATCAAGTTGCTAATTGTGGGGTCTTGCTTTGTTTAAACTGGCTGTCGTGTTTCATACACTGCAACAGTGATTACACTTCAAAACTACTTAACTAGCTCTTAATATTTTGAGGTGTTCTAAGATCATCTAAGAACAATAAAAACAAATTATATTTGCATAGCATCTTTAATGTAATATAACATCCCAACTATAGCTCACTGAGTGCTAGTTTCATTTACATTGGGAGTACAGTCAGAATCTAGTTCTCAAACTGCGGGGCACATTCTTCAGTGGGATCACAGCAATCGCATTTGGGATTGCAAGCACACCTACCTTGAGGTAGCAATGGTGACTGAGGAGAGGAGATTCTAGTAGGGTAGTACTGGATCTACTGGATCCTTACCTCCAAACAACAAGGGTAAGCAGGTAGCCCAAAGCACCAAAGCACAGGAGCATTGTAAAACAAAATATGACATTGAGCTCATTGGGGCAGATGACCAAAAGCTTGGTCAAAGGATAGGTTTTAAGGAAATCTTGAAGGAGGAAAATGAGGCACAAAGGCAAAAAGGTGCAAAGAGGCAATTCCAGAGCTTAACCTGAAGCAACTGAGGTGTGGCCACCAGCAGTGGTTCAATTAAAATCGGAGAAATGGTCAAGATGACTCTGTCAAAATTAGACACATGCTGTGTACATGTGTCTGTGCAAGGACTGCCAGATTCTGAGACTCTTCCTGAACTAATACTAATACCCAGCCAGGTGGGTATCCCTGAGCTGGTGGAAGGTTGAAGTGCCTGCTGTGACAGCTCTACAAGCGTGAAGCTCTCCTCTTCTGCTCCCTCCTGGCTCATCTCTGGGCTGAGGTTGAGACTGGAGCTGAGGTCTGATAGGGAATCCTCCTCCATCTGCTCACTGAGCAAAGACCTCTTCCTGGAGGCACTTGTAAGTGAGATAGGAGAGTGCAAGTGACAGCATCAGCTTCCTCCAACATGAAGGCATATTAAGCCTCAGGTTTGCATTTAATGGATGGATCCTTACCAAGCTTCCTATTGCCAATGGCTATGTCCTACACTTCTCCTGCATACACTTCTTGATCCTGACATATTGGAATTTTCGGGGTTTATGCAACAATCTGATGAGGTTCACTCTGGCGGAGCAAATAAGCTCATTCACCCTCTTCTGGCACTGTATGGCTGACCTTCTGCATACCTCCTGGGCACTGATGGCATCAGCACCTGTACCCATGCAGTACTGACTTCCCAGCTTGGAATACTCCTTCCATCAGGTAGGTAGAGCACATTCCTGTGCACTTGAACGTGGTCCCAGAGGACGTGCACGAAAGTATTACTGAATTTCAGAGTTGGGAGATGGATGATATTTTACTGATATCTCTCTGTTTTTGATCTGATGTGTGGGACATATGCCATCAAGGCCTGTCCTGCCACAGAAGTAAAATCCTCAGATGCGTAGTTAATTACACTGGCCCCTCATATCTTTCAGCCCCATTGTCCTAGCCCGCTAAGCTACACTAGCAGCACAGTGGGCAGGGAGACGTAAATGGACACCACATAATGGGCTTCTTATCGACACCACAGTCTCTGCGCGTCTCCGATTGCTGGATTTCCAGTGTTGTTAGCTCCTTACCAGAAATCAGTGCAGAGCTGATTAAAATATTTAAATTCTAATTTAAATCTCATTAATGGCCTCTTCCACTCCACAAACCCTTCTTCCCCTGCCAGGAGTGTTTCACTCCAGTGGAGTTTACAACAGCTCCCCGCTAACAGAGAACTGGCAGCATGACCCTGCTGAAGTGAAGGAAAGCTATAGAGGACCCCCCTCAGGAAATCGGAAGCAAGGGCATTGTCAGCTTGGCAATGCCAACCTGGCAGTGCCAAGGGGCAAACCAAAGTTCAAAGGACACCTTTCAGGCATCAAGCAGTGCCAAGGAGTGAGCCTATTGGGGGTGGGCCCTTGGGGGAGGGGAGAGTTGAAGGGGTGGGGTTTCTGCTGTCACTCTGCATTTTTGATCAGTGAAAGAGGGAGGGAAGGGCCAATTAGGGCTGGCCATTGGGATGGAGACAGTTGCAAAGCATATATCACCTTATATTCTACAGATAAGTAAAACAAAAGATTTTCAAAGCCTTGAACACATTTTGCATCTCAAATGAATGTTACACATGAATGAAATGTATTCAGCACCAGAGTTCAGAGAAAAAGAAGACCATTAAACAATAAATCAGAACCATGTGAATTTGGACAGCTAAAAGATGGCCTGATTAAAGAAAGACTGGTCTTAAACATGAGAGACCTCTCAATAAAAGCAAGTCTGTTGAAAAATGAGGAACTGATGCAAAAGGTAGTGTTGGAATTTGTCAAAAAACAAAGTTGTGAAACGTTAGCTAGAGCATATATGGCACAGCAGAGCAGGAGACACAATATGGTGAGAGACAAACCAAAGGAGCTGAGTAATTGCAGACACAGGGCAGGATACAAATACTGCAGAGAACAATACGCACAGAAAAAGAATGATTGCCTAGCATGGAAAAAGCAATATTTTAACTACAAGAAGCAGTATCATTTTGCATACACATGTTTGATCAGGAAAAGACAAAAGAAGCGTCTATAGACAGCCACTGGCGTGAATGGATCTGATGGAGAACTGTGCACAAAACAACAGGTTGGTACAAAGAGCAAAGAAAATTACAGCACAGAACAGGCCTTTCAGTCCTCCAAGCCTGCAACAACCAAGCTGCCTGACTTAACTAAAAACCCCAAGCCTTCTGAGGACCATATTCTCATGATATTAATGTACTTGTCAATTAGTCCCTTAAAAGTCATTACCATGTCTGTTTCCATTACCTCCGCCAGCAATGAGTCCCAGACGCCCATTACTCTCTGTAAAAAATCTGTCTCGTACATCTCCCTTATACTTTGCTCCTCACACCTTAACCGATGCCCCCTAGTAATTGACTCTTCCACCATAGGAAAAAGCTTCTGATTATCCATGCTGTCTATACCTCTCATCATCTTGTAGACTTCTATCAGGTTTCCCCTCAACCTCAGTCACTCCAATGAGAACAAACCAAGTTTCTCCAACTTCTCATAGCTAATGCCTCCATACCAGGCAATATCCTGGTAAATCTTTTCTATACCTTCTCCAAAACCTCCACATCTTTCTGGTAGTGTGGCGACCAGAATTGAACATTATATTCCCAAGTGCAGCGTAACTAAGGTTCTATAAAGCTGCAACATGACTTGCTAATTTTTAAACTCAGTACCCTGGCCAATGAAGACAAGCATGCCATATGTCTTCTTGACTACATTTTCCACATGCTTTGCCACTTTCAGTCACCTGTGTACCTGCACACGCAGATTCCTTTGCCTATCAATACTCTTAAGGGTTCTGCCATTTACCGTATATTTCCTATCTGTACTTGACCTTCCAAAATGCATTACCTCACATCTGTCTGGATTAACTTCCATCTCCATTTTCTGCTCAAATCTTCAACTGATCTATATCTTGCTGTATCCTCTGATATTCCTCGTTACTATCTGCAAATCCACCAACCTTTTTGTGTTCCGCAATCTTACTAATCAAGTTACATTTTTTTCCAAATCATTTATACATATTACAAACAGCAAAGATCCCAGCACTGATCTATGCTGTTGTCACATAGATCACTGTCTATGATCTATGTCATAGACATTGAGCATATACTATGTCTATGATCATAGCCTAGATTTGTCACAGCCCTCCATTCAAAAACACACCCTTCCACTGCTACGCTCTGTCTTTGATAGAGCCAGTTTTATATCCATCTTGCCAGCTCACTTCTGATCACCTTCTGCACCAGTCTGCCATGAGGGACTGTGTCAAATGCCTTACTAAAGTCCATGTAGACAACATCCACTACCCTACCCTCATCAATCATCATTGTCACTTCCTCAAAAAACTTGATCAAGTTCATGAGAGCCAACTTCCACTTCACAAAACCATGTTACATCTCACTAATACGTTCACTTATTTCGAAGTGGGAATAAAATCTGTTTGAAGAATTGTCTCCAATAATTTCTCTACCATTGATGCAAGGTACACCCAGCCTGTAATTACCTAGATTATTCTTGTTACTTTTCTTAAATAAAGGAACAACATTGGCTATTCTCCAATCTTCTGGGACCTCCCCTGTAGCCAGTGAGGATACAAAATTTCCTCCCTTGCCTCTCTCAGTATTCTGGGGTATGTTGCATTAGTCCCTGGAGACTTGTCTACCTTAATGTTTCTCAAGAACCCCAATACCTTCTCTTTGATCTCAACATGACTCAAACTATCTACACGTCCTTTCCCAGATTCATCAAGTCCTTCTCTCTGATGAATATTTGACACAAAGAACTCATTTTAATATCTCTCCCATTTTCTCTGTCTCCACACAAAGATTCCCTCCCTTGTCCTTAAGTGGGTCAACCCTCTCCCTGGCTACCCTCTTGCTCTTTATGTATGTAAAAAAAAAGCCTTGGAATTTTCCTTCATCCTGCTGGCCAATGCTTTTTCATGACCCTTTTTAGCCCTTCTTACTACTTGCTTAAGTTTCTTTCTACTTTCCTTGTATTCCACACTTGCTTTATATGTTCCCAGCCTCCTAGCGCTGACAAATGCTTTCTTTTTCTCTTTAAGGTTCACAATATCTCTCATTATCCAAGTTTCCCAAAACTTGCCATACTTATCCTTCATCCTTACACAAAAAATAACCCCTATCAACTTACACTTGAAAGCCTCCCACATGCCCTCAAACATCTGCCCCAAATCTACATTCTTCAGTTCCTGCCTAATATTGTTGTAATTAGCCTTCCCCCACTTTAGCACCTTAACTTGAGGGCTACACTTACCTTTAATCATCAGTACCTTAAAGTTTATTGATTTGTGGTCATTGTTCCCAAACTGCTTCCCTATTGAAACATTCAGGTTCATGCCAACAATTGGTTTCTGATTGTTATAGTGAGGACAGCACAATAAAAGTATTAAGAGAGCAAGAAGTATTAGACACTGGTGCATTAAGCAACATAAAGAACTTTACAGATTTATGAGAAGTGGTCCAACATGACGACCTAAAAATGAAGCCCTCAAAAGTAAGATCAAGGCTACATGATGGCATAAGATTCACATTGAAGGGACAAATTAGGTTGACAGCCCAATACAATGACAAGAAGGAAGATCATGAATTCCACATTGTAGATGGAACACAAATCATTTCAGCTATAGCAAAATCTGGAGTCAAGCTTTTAAGTATGTTACTTTAGATGTAAGCAGAATAGGTATGGAATAACTTTAGAATCAACAATCTGATTTAGAGAATGTATTCTCATTCTGGTCAGTTATGTCTTCACAGAAAAATGTTGTTGCCGTATATCAAAAGAGACAGAGCAATTGTGAAGCTTGATTGGTCAATTGAAATAGTTGTGCACTCAGACTAGACCAGACGTTAGTTTTAATGAATTGGCATTGAGTACTATGATAAAAAATACTAAAGTCAAGAATGTTTAAAGGGCAAATAAAGCATGGTAAAAATATATCAGAAAAAAAGTTAAATTCTCATCCTTGGATGACCCAAAGAACGTGAAAATAGTTGTTGATCTGAAGGAAGCACTGCTAATCTTTTTGATGGGTGTCATAATGCAGCTGCTTTATGCTTGTATGATGGCTGGAAAGTGGGAAATGGTGTTGCTTAGAAAGCCTAGAAATTAGAAAGGATTCTTATAAGTGCTTTGCATCCCCACAAGAGTCAGGGTTTAGCAGTGGATGTGGGATTCTACCTGTCAAATAATTTAAATAAAATATTGTACAAAGATAAATTGAAGATAGTGTACAATTGAATGTTATAAAAGATAATGGCTCATCATAGGATAAGGTATATTCTATGAAACATGGGTGGAATTTTGAGGGTATGGATCTTAAGAGCTGGCAAGAGCTCCATATCACTTGTTTTGAGAGCTACCAGCCAATCAACAGCTGTTTTCTGTAACATTTGGCAATATCACTAGGGATGTGGTTGCTGCTGCTGGTAAGACACCCCCTAATTCTAGGATCATCTCTGGGTCCCAGACTACAGAAGAGTGTGGGGAGTTGTGAGAGAGCAGGGCCAGCAGCAAAGGTAGATGTAGTTCTCAGCAGGCTCCCCATCCCCTACCCACTGCCCTGTTCCATGATCGAGTACTAGGGATCCTTGAACAAAGGACCCTAGTAGCAGGCAATGCCACACCAATTTTCATCTGCTTGCTGCATGGAAAGCCATCTGTCCATTGCCTGGTCAATAAAGCACTGGGGAATTGCTCCATGGAGTTCCCATGTAAAAGTTTAGTTGGCGATTGTCCAGAAGGGTTAACTTCTCCTGGATAATTACGCCAAGCTTGAAACCATATGACAAAGTGATTTAAATCACTAACTTCAGAAGGTTCTGCCAGTTTTAACTTTATAGTTACTCTGAAAGAGTTGGAAAGAAAGAATACACTTTGAACTCCAGAGTAACTTTTAAAGACCCAGACTGAGCCCTGCACAGAAATCCCCTCACACCACTGGCCACCTCCTCAGTCCTGCCTATCTGATCCTGGCCTGACCCAATACTGGTCAGCTCTGGTCTAAAACATGCCTCAGCCTGCCCCCCAATCTCTGTCCACACAGTCTAACCAGACAGCACCACCACCACCATTCTCTACCTTCCAAGCTTGCCCAAACTGGACACTCTCCACCTATGGGTCCAGCTCAGCTTGGTAATTGCCATTCTAAGAAAGTTATGAGCTAGCCATTTCCACTCTCTATTATACTCTTATACCTTGCCTCCTCATGTAAGTCAATCCTAGTCTATTAAGGGTGGCATGATGGCATCGTGGTTAGCATTGCTGCCTCGTGTTCAATTTTGGTCTTGAGTGACTATCTGTTTGGAGTTTTCACATTCTTCTGTGTCTGCGTGGGTTTCTATGGGTGCTTTAGTTTTCACCCACAGCCCAAAGATGTACAGGTTAGGTGAATTGGTCATGCTAAATTGCCTCTTTGTGCCAGGGGATTAGCATGGCAAATATACAGGATTATGGAGATGGGACCTGGGTAGAATTATTGTAGGTGTTCAATGGGCCGAATGGCTTCCTTCTGCACTGTAGGGATTCTGATTCTAATACCACTGGCAGCAGGATGAGACCCATAAGTGGGCATTAATTTATTCCTTTGTTCCTTGCTGTCATCAGACTTTTGAATGGTCGTATCATTTGTTAAGTTGATCTTTCTCTTCACCCTACCTATAACTGCAACAATGCATCCTATCCTTTTCCCCCAATGTACTTTATGAATGGTATGCTTTGTCTATATAGCGCCCAAGAAACAAAGAACAAAACAGCACGGGAAACAGGCCCTTTGGCCCAATGAGCCAGCGCCGTCATCTCGATGTTCCCACTTCGATCCCTGTCTATGTTTATAGATCTATGGATTGAAACCAAATTTGAGACAATTTAGGGAGAATTTGTTTTGCCAATTAGCCTAAGAGCACATCTTTGGGATGTGGGAGGAAACCGGAGCACCTGGAGAAAATCCACGCAAACAAGGAGAGAATGCGCAAACTCCCACAGACACGGGCCCAAATCCACGTAACTGCACAGCACAGCGATAGTCACTGAGCTGTCGTGTTGTCCATCAAATGGTCCGGGTCAAGCGTACTCAAACAACGTGAAGCACTAGGATGCTCTCGAAAAAAATCCAAGAGCAGCCCTCTCTCAACCCATCGCATGTATGCCCCTTGTTAGACAACAAGGTGGACCAAAGCACCTGTAGGATTTTAAAAAAAAAAGTCAATATCATTGTCTATTTATACGCTTCCCAGGGATTCCCAAGGCTCATGATCCCTATTTTAAATCAGTTTTCTATACCCCTCCATTCCCATTCTGTTCATGTGCCCATCTAAGTATTTCTTAAATAACTCCAGAGTGCCTGCCTCCACCACTTTACTTGGCAGCGCATTCCATACCCCCACCACCCTCTGTGTGAAAAAACTCCCTCTAGTATCCAAATTATACCTTACCCCCCTCACCCTAAGCCCGTGATCCCTTGTGCTATTTGAGTCCATCCTAGGAAAAAGTTTAACCCTGTTTACTCTATCTATACCCCTCATAATCTTGTACACCTCTATTAGATCTCCTCTAAGTCTACGTCTTTCTAAGGAAAACAGCACCAATTTGCCTAACCTCTCCTCGTAACTCGGACCTTCCATACCAGGCAGCATCCTGGTAAACCTCCTCTGCACTCTCTCCACAGTCTCCACGTCCTTCTGGTAGTAAAGCGACCAGAACTGGATGCAGTATTCCAAATGAGGTTTAACCAATGTTTTATACAACTGCAACATTAAAGGCCAGCTCTTGTACTCTATACCCCTTCCTATAAAGGCCAGCATACCATATGCTTTCTTCACAACTTTCTCCACCTGCTCTGTCACTTCCAGAGACTTGTGCACCTGCACCCCCAGGTGCTCTGCATTTCTATACTCTTAGTAGGTCTACCCTTTATCATATATCTCCCCCCCTACATTCTTTCTCCCAAAATGCATCACCTCGCATTTATCAGGATTGAATTCCATCTACCATGTATCTGCCCAGGCTACCAGCCTATCTACGTCCTGCTGCATCGCCTGACAATGCTTCTCACTATCCGCAAGTCAACTTTGTATCATCTGCAAACTTGCTGATCACTTCACTTATTCCCTCTTCCAAGTCATTTATATATATTACAAATAGAAGAGGTCCCAGTACTGAGCCCTGCGGCACACCACTAGTGATCGATCTCCAGCTAAAAAACACTTTTCCATGTCTCCTGTCTCCTATTACCAAGTCAGTTACTTATCAATCTAGCTACCTGTCCTTGTATCCCATGAGCCTTGACCTTTTCAACTAACCTCCCATGAGGGACTTTATCAAACGCCTTACTGAAATTCATATGGTCGACATCAACGACTCGCCCTTCGTCAACCCTTTTTGTCACCTCCTCAAAAAATTCTACCAGATTCGTAAGCTGAAACAATACTTTTCACTGTATCCCAGTGCATGTGACAATAATTCAAATCAAATCAATTGGTAGTGGGGCAGGAAGGCTATCAGTGGGCCTTCTCACCATGGCCTTAATTGGATTGGAAGTGGGAGTGTGGTGGGGTCCTCACTATCACTCTCACCTGATTAAATGGCCCTCACCACCAAATAAGCTTGGAGCAGAGGGCATTAAATTTGCCCTGTGAATGAGAATGTTTATTGATTGACCTTGCTGGCTTGAAGCAAATGCTGGAAAGAAAATAAATCTCTCAAATTAAATGGGTGGAGGCAAGTCATCAATTCTTTGATTATTTACAAAAAGAATAGCACACATAAGGAAATTGTACGGTGGTCTGAAGGAGAATTCGCACAATTTAATGCTTTGTGCAGATTTTGGAAGCTTTTATATAATCTATTTTGAAATTTTGGTTGCACATCTCAAATCTAATTTTTTTTAAAGATAGTGACCAGAATTATCCCATCCCGCCCACCACTGGAATTTTAGCAAGAAGGTTGCAGAGAATGCAAAATGCCATTGATGTCGGGTGGGAATTTCCAGCTTTTAGACCAGCATGGCCAGAGAATTCCTCTCAGGGATTCTGATGATTGTGTTTAATTATAGGTCGTGCATTCCCTGGGGATTCACCTGAGTCCTTTATAAATAGATATCAATTGAAAGTGTGGTTGTGGGGTTAGTGGGTGAATATAAGAACATGAGAACTAGGAGCAGGAGTAGGCTAGCTCTGCCATTCGATAAGATCATGGCTGATCTTTCTTTGGACTCAACTCCATTTACCTGTCTGCTCACCATAACCTTTAATTCCTTTATTGTTCAAAAATTTATCTATCCATGCCTTAAAAACATTCAGTGAGGTAACCTGTTTCATTGGGCAGGGAATTCCACAAATTCATAATCTGGGTGAAGAACTTCCTCCTCAACTCTGTCCTAAAGTTGCTCCCAAATCTGCTCCCCCTTATTTTAAGGCTATGCCCCCTAGTTCTAGTTTCACCTGCCAGTGGAAACAACTTCCCTGCTTCTATCTTGTCTATTCCCTTCATAATCTTGTATGTTTCTATAAGGTCTCCCCTCATTCTTCTGTCCCAGTCTGTTCAGTCTCTCCTCCTAAGCCAACTCTCTCAACTCTGGAATCAACCAAGTGAATCTCCTCTGCCCCCTCTCCAATACCAGTGTATCTTCAAGTAAAGAAACCAAAAATGTAGACGTGGCCTCACCTGCATCTTATACAGTTGCAACATAATCTTGCTGTTTTAAACTCTATCCCTCCAGCAATGAAGGACAAAATTCCATTTGTCTTAACTGCTGCTGCAAATCAACTTTTTGTGATTCATGCACAAGGACACCCAGGTCCCTCTGCATAGCAGCATGCTGCAATTTTTATCATTTAAATAACAGTCCATTTTGCTGTTATTCCTACCAAAATGGATGGCATCACATTTACCAACATTCTACTCTATCTGCCAGACCGTTGCCCACTCACTTAAACTATCTATATCCCTTTGCAGACTTTCAGCATCCTCGCCACACTTTACTCTGCCACTCATCTTAGTGTCATCTGTGATTTTTGACACATTACACTTAGATGATTTGGAGTTGAAGACTATGTAAATTGTAAAAATTGCTATCGCAATATGATCCCTGAGGCACATCAGTAGTCACTGATTTCCAACCAGAAAAAGACCCATTTATCCCCACTCCTTGTTTTCTGTTAGTTAGTGTGTTTGCTCACAATCTGTAACTCTAAGCAAATGCTCATTGAAGTGTGCAAAGATTGGCTTCAGTTACATCCTTCATTAACTGACTTTCTGGAATATAACACCTTGGTTAAAATTACTGATGAGGGAAGTACCATCTAATCTTTTGAAAATAAATAGAATATAAAAGAAGGAAACTTGCAGAAGGGAGAGCATGTTAATGATATTGTTTAGTACTTTGAAATGCACTTATCTTTCAAAAAGCATTGTCAGTGCCCCAGTTGTTGAACTGATTTGTATTGGCTCATCTGGCAGAGGGCACATCAAATTTCAATCTGATTTGATTCACTCTTACCTCATCAGCAGTTAGCTCCATGAAGCTGACTGCACCTGCATCCGATGTATTTAATTCAGGTCCTGCAACCACCCGCTTCAGGTTTTACTGGGCCACCTCTTGCCCTTGACACAGTTGTGTTTGACAGCAGCAAGGAACTTGGAGGCAAGCAAGGCCTTTGTATAATTATGTCATCTGAAAGCTACTGTCTGATTAACAAAAAGCGCTACATGGCATTCAATTAAAGCTTTTCTTCCAGAAACTGTCAGCCTTGACAGCCTCTCACGGTTCATTACATTTTTTTTTTTGCTGGTCTGCTCCTGGTCATTCTTTTCATTCACAAAATTCTGTAATAATTGTAAAATTTCTACTGATGCTTTTTTAAAAAAAGATCAAAATATCCAGAATCACTTTCAAAATTCAGAAATCTGTTCCTCTTGAAAAATCCTTGGAATATAATGAAATCGCTGAGGATAATGAATGGGGTTTGTCAGATGATGTAAGAATATTTATTGTACAGACGACAATGTCCCTGTAGTCATTTAACTTCAGCAGAGAATGAGGTCAAAGAGACGGGTAAACCACTCAGTATATATCTCATTGTGAACCCCCACAGTTCTGTATCCGTATTTGGAATGCACTTCCACTGACTACTTCGATCTTGAAAGTGCCAATTTATATTAACGAAAAACCAAGTTACAGAAGCCTTTAACCTGTTGCACCACTCTGATATATTAGATTTCACGTTCATTGTAATTCTCCATGTTATGCCACAACTCGTCATGTTTACCATCCAAACCCCAATTCAGCACAATATTATCTGATATATCAGGGTCTTCATTTTATATACTCAGTTTGGTGATTTCAGTGTTAGGGCCTTATTAACTTGAGATAGGAGGCAATTCAGAAACGAATGTTAGATTATTCATCAATATTTTATGATTCAACAAGGTCTTTCACAAGTTGAAGAACTGCTTGAGTATATTGGTCATTAAATCCACTTATTGGATAATTTAAATCATAATAATAACCTCACACTCTTTCAACAATAGCTAAAAATGAGATGTAATTTTACTTTTTAATTATCATCACGTCAGAGACAAATGATCACAGAGTATAATCTGTATCAGCCCTAGCCTTACTGGTGCGTATTGAAGTGAGCAAATGCAAAGTGGAAGCTCTCCTTTGGTAATTCCAGTGTTATAGATGTTTACTTATTTTTCACTTGTTGCTGCTCCATATCAAATGAATTGAGGAAATCCCTATCTTTTTGATGTCATTGATGATAATCATAACCATTGGTGTTCTCCCTATTGTCTGACTATTGGTGTATCTCTCTCTGCATAGGATCACTCTGTCTCACCATTTTTAAAGCACAATATGTCCCTCGACCCAATCCCATCTGTAATATCTGCTTTGTGCCACTTGTCCAAAGTGCCAAATAAATTAAACAACCAGACTGTACACATCTAACCCAAAAGTATGAATTAAACAAGATTATTGGTCAGGAGGACAGCAGACTGAGATGATGTATAAAATGATTATTTCCTGTGGCCCCTTTAAAACTTAAGGGGTTCCTGTGATACAACACACCCCTTATTCAGTATGCTATTATTTGTTGTGGTACATCCCTCAAACAATCTAATACTATCTGATATAGCACACCCCTCATTCAGCGCAATATAGCAAATCACTTATTCACTCTGAACATCTGGTATCACACCCCCATTTGGTTTTATCTGAGATAACATGCCCATTATTCTGTGTAATTCTGACTGATTTAGCATACCACCCATTTTGTGACAGCCCTTATTCACTGAACAATGTTAGATAGTCTACATCCTTCCCCAGCTGCATTACTCTCCGATCTATTGTATCTTCATTCATTGCCACATTGTCTTATACGTGTGCTTTCTCATTGGCCCTTTATTGGTGTAGGTGACTCAGGGACAGATGGAGGACTGCATTAAGCAGGAATTTGCTAAAATGAGGCAGCTGGTGACTGAGGAAGAGCGCAAGGCCCTTCACCTGGTAGACCTGCAGGAGGCAGTGGCTACAGCACATGTAGCTGAGCTAATAGCTGAGATTAATGTCACCATGGAGAAGCTTACAGAGGAGATGCAAGAGATCACCAGGCAACTGAATGCCTTCAACCAGCTGGCACTACTGAAACCAAAAGTAAGTGATGCCCACTTACCTAATTATATATATAGGTGCAAATAGTGAATGAACAAAACCCATTAGGATAGTGCTGAATACTCTATTTGAATTAAAGCTCCCACTCCAAAGCTATTGAACGATACCTACACTGAGATTAGCACGAACTTCTGCTCAGGTGAAACGTCGAATTGAAAATCTTACTTAACATCAAAGACTCTGTTAATACTACAAGGAAATTCCAATTAATATTTTAAAATTATACAGTTATACAAAAAACTTGTATTTTGAACATCCTGGCTGCCAGTTTGAGTTGCATTGACCTATCCACATTTATGGACATGGCTCTAATACTGACTTCCATGTTCTGCTGGTGTAGTATGCTGGATGAGCCAATGCGTTTGAACCCGCATTGCTGAGGGACTTGTGCTTCTCTGGAAGGACATGGTGTTTGAAAGAGGGTGGGAGAGATTACTGACAGTTGTGACAAATGGCAGTCCAATTCACACCAAACTCCAAAAATGTAAACCATTTTTTGCCCAGTAGATAGATAGCACAAAGTCCCATGGTCTAAATTTATAGAACAGTATCCAGTGTGATTGGAATCAATTAGATAACACAACCTGATTCTTTGTATTGTTTCTTTGCAGGTCATTGAAGATAAACCCAGGTAGGTGATTAGTATGATTCTCATTTTTAATGTAACATTTTACTGTTTGCAACAAGAAGCACAGCTACTTAGAACTTTAATTCCCACATGCCTACAGCATTTTAATATATGACGTAATCATAGTGTTTATATAGAAACTGACATGCTCACTATATGTTGTATAGAGACTAACCCAGATCATTGTATATAAAACAGAGCTGACACGGTCACTGTGTGTTATACTATTTAATTATATTCACGGTTGTGAGCTCTGCATTTCACAGAGTGGGGAGATTCGGGTGAGAAGCTGCACTGAAAAGCAGTGATCTAGAACAGTTTTCCCACCAATTCAGCACTTTTTGAAAGAATGGCCCCCATCTTTTCTATACCTCTGCACTTCTCCCCTCCCCAATTTGTCTACATAAATATTTGCTCTTCTATTTCCCTCTCTTATAGCGTACTTGCCTCTGTTTTATTTTATATTTAAGTTTGTACAACTCATTTGATGATCCTTTGGTTACATCATCCTTCCACATAGTTATAGTTGCTTCTTTTAACAGTATAATACACCCCTTCCTTAACCCTAGATCTCTTGTCTGAGAGTTATGTAACAAGGAATATTGAGTTGCTATTCCTACCTTTCTTTCTGACATGGTTCAGTATGATATCATACTTCCCAATGTCAATCTCTGCCCTGAATGTATCTGTCTTATTCACTGGACTCCTTGCATTAAGTCTCTATCACTAATCACTAAACAATCCTTCATTGTCTCTTTTCTAGCCTTTGTTTTTCCTGTCTTTCATACTCATTAATTTTCTAATTTTATTAATGTTCATTAATTGAGGACTATGTAGCATACTGAGACAGAGATGATCACTGTTCAGTGATGACATGGCCACTGCACATAATATATTTGTAGAAAATGTCTGAATGCTTTGATTCTGAATCCCTCCAGAATATTTTACAAAGTTGAATATCACTATGTTCTCACCTAGATAAAGCAATGATACTCTATGGAGGATTGGAAAGATTGCATATGTTTATTGCTTTTTGATTTTTTTTATTTCCAAAAGAAGATTGAGCCCTCATTACTAAAACTTCCTAATTCTTACTTGATGACAAGTATTCCACTTCAGTGTTTCCCTGGGTTTTAGTTACCAAAACATAATCATCATAAATATCAGAGCATTTGTATATTCCAGAATACTTCGGGGAGGGCTGCTTCAGATTGTGATGGTATCTATGAGTTGCAATTTCCTCCTGTTCCCATGAAAGTTTGCAATTATTGTTGTTTGTGATTTTACCTTTCTTTGCTTGGAACCTGTGCCAAATTTCAGAGATTTCAACAATGATGTTGGGTTCCATAGAACATTGGGATTTAAAGATGACGTCATCTGGATACTTTAAGAGCCATGTGTTCTTAAAGTAAGACTTGTTAACGTTATCAGCCAGCTTCATTCAGAGGAATCATTTTCAAAATGCTAAGTTCAGGGTGAGACAGCATTTATTATATGAAAGTCTCCAACAACAAACACAGCTAGTGTTAAAGCTCATTTTAAATTCAGCAAGTTATGGTTGATGTAGTTAAACTCTTAACAGGATTATTTGAGTGTGGCCGGCACTATGGTTTTAATTAGAGTGTGCTAAAAGGACTCCTTGAACCTTTGGCTACTATATTTTTATTATGCCTCTGCCGCACCTTGGGATGTTCTTCTCAGTTAACAGCACGAGCTATCGCTGTGGTAAATACATAGCAGCTGTGAGTACATCACACTTACAATGTGCTGTTCAACTTGGAATTATAGGTGTTCTTGTCATACATATTGTAATTCCAACTCTCTCTGGTATTGAGTATATGTGCACATTTTAAATGTGTGTACTGCAATTTCTCTTAACTTCTCCCAGGTATGCTGTATATGTGAACATTTTATTGCCTCGTGCCTCCCTTGGGTAGATAGTATTGTTGGGTGAGCTGATGCGGTAAACATACAGTAAACCTTTATTGAAGTTTAGTTTGAAAGGAATGCATCACAAATCAATACCGCATGTCTCAAAAATGTCAGTATAAATGGAAAATTATTACAGAATGATCTAAAGCAGATGTTGGAAGACAGTTCACAACTGCACGAGTATCCCAAGCAGGAACCGGCACAGAGTGGTAAGTCAACAAAGCCTTAAAAATGGAAACAAATCACTGGGGTCAATTTCGGGATGAATTGAATTTCAAAAAGAAAGTTATGTTAAATTAGTGGACAACTTAGACCAAGCCGCACAGAGAATTGTGCTCAATTCTGGTCTCTATATTACAAAAAGGACAGAAACACTGGAGAAAATGCAAAAAAAAAATTGCAATTATGATACCAGAATAAAACACTTAGACTGAACAGGCTGAGCTTCCTTTCTGCAGGAAAGTGAAAACTAATAGATGACCTGAGTTCTTTAAAATTCTGAAGAGTATCAACAGGGCGGACATAGAGAAAATGGGTACACAAAGATATAAATCCAAAACTAGGGTCAATAATCACAAGACAGTCATTGATTTATCTAATGAAGAATCTAGAAGAAATTTCTGGACCAAGAGAGTTATTAGAATGTGGAATTCACTACAACATAGAGTAGTTAAGGTGAACAGCATTAACACATTTAAGAAAGTGCTATCTTCATACATGAGGGAGGAAGGAATAATAGGATAAGTTAATAGGGTTAGACGCAGAGAAGTGAGAGGAAGCTCTTAGGCAGCAGAAACACCAGCATAGTAAATTGGGTTGAATGACCAGTATCCATTGTGAAATTCAATGTAGTACAATGTCTTGCCTCTTGCTGCATCCTCACAGCATTACTTTGCAATATGCAGCAACATCTGACCTTTCAAGTCCACAAATATATGTGCCGTTTGATGGGAGCATTCATGTTGACTGCTTGGTGTATGATCATGCTCTACTTCCAGTTCTATGGCCAGTTGTGCACAGAGCACAAAGTGCATTTAAAAATATGTTCACAGATTTTTCCCACTCTTTGTGGCTTTTGTAATGATCAGTTGTAATGGGAAATTCATGTTTTCTATGCAATCACGTGGATTTGCTGCTTGTTTATTTGAGAAGTGGGGAGAAGGTGACTGCACATGTGTATATTCTACTATGTAGCCCAGCACCGCTTCACCATGTCTCCGTAGCTCCAAATTGGTGGAACCTAATTACATACTGATGAATCTGGTGCTGTGAAAATGATGTGAGCAGAATTATCTATGAGGCCAAAGTTCAGGCAATGCTGCATTGACTTTCCTATATTTATGTCAGCTCTGATTTGAGAAGGTTGTGGATTCGTGCTCCACTTCAAAGATATGATCACAAAATATAGACTGACCCTGAGGAAACTATCAAAGATGACATCTTTTGAATGAGCTATTAAACCTGGACCCTGACTGCTTGCTCAAGAGGATTTATACAATCCCATTGACATTATTTCAAAGAAAAGCAGGGAAGTTCCTCTTGGTGCCTTGGCCAATATTTATCCCTCAACAGCATCACCAAAATTAATGATCTGGTCATTATTGCATAGTTATTTGTGGCAACTAGCTGTGAGCAGATTGACTGTAAAATTTTAGAATACCAAGCTCATCATTACTGAAAATATAATAATGGACAGACATTTGGCACATTAATAGAACATTCTTTGTTCACTGTTCAGTGGAGGTGGAAACTATTCAATATAATGGGCAGAGGAGCATCTGTCGAATGCATTCAGCACTCCTCACTTTTCCCGTCAATAGTAATTTCTGGCCTATTTGTTCTTTCAGCTCTTGTCAAAAATATTTTCTTGTAGTGGAAATCAAAAATCATTACACACAAGCCATTAAAAGAGCCTGAAGTGTGTGAAAAGCTAGCTTGGAAGAATCAGCTGAATTTTAGGCTCTCTGGAGGACCTGATTTGTCTACACTCTGAGGTTTGCAATCTGTTACATTCTTATTCAATATTAACATCTCTCCCCCGCCCCATTTCCCAGTGGAATATATTGCATTTGGAATAAAACAAGTGAAATAAAAGAGCAAATTCATCTTAAAAGTATGAGCTTGTGGCTGTAACTGTTATCTACAAGCTAGGCATGATTGGGAATAAATATTCCAAGTTATAAGGTTTTTGATTAGACAGAGAAATTGGCAAAGGAGGGGAAATGACAACATTGGAAAGGATGCAATAAGGGTTAACAAGAAATAGAAATTCTCTGGGTAAAATTGAAGAAAATAAATAGTTGCAAAACTTTGGTAAGTGATGTCTCAAACAGCAGAATATATGAATAGAGAGTTTGGAGAAATTTGTTGCAAAAAAGCAATAGAAAACTTTAACTTTCACAGAGACTGGAGGAAGTAAAACATCTCAAATTCCAAGGATGATAAATTTCTTGAGCATTACAGAGGATGTTCCTGGAACAAAAAGATATTGAAAATAGGCTTAATCTTGAGTATACAACCAGAATTCGACAACAATCTTACATTGAGAGAACATTGAATAGTGATAAAAAGATAAAGGCAAATTACTGTGGATTCTGGAATCCAACTGAAAATGCTGAAAAATCTCAGCAGGTCTGACAGTATCTGTGGAGAGAGAATAGAATCAACGTTTCGAGTCTGGATCACTGTACCTCCACAGATGCTGTCAGACCTACTGAGATTTTCCAACATTTTTGTGATTAAAAACATTTTTGAATTCAATATTAAGTTGATAGGGAAAAGGATGAGTCATAAGCCAAAGTTCCAAAGGTGGTTAACGATAACCTTGGAAACCTGAGAGAGGGATTGACGCAGCAAACTTTGAAGAGCTATTAGCTGATCAAATTGATTATCTGCAGTGGGAGATGTTGGAGAAAACTGTTTGAGAGAATACATGCCAGGAGGGTTCACTTTAGAAGGGCTTACTGTAGCTAGCAGCCAGACCCCTCTGGAGTGAAGGGGGCAATTGATGTCCCCCCACTCCCCCAGAGGATTGGGAGTAAGGGGTGCCCCTGGTCTTTCCCAGTGTGGCTTC
This sequence comes from Sphyrna mokarran, assembly GCA_024679065.1. Lineage (NCBI taxonomy): Eukaryota > Metazoa > Chordata > Chondrichthyes > Carcharhiniformes > Carcharhinidae > Sphyrna > Sphyrna mokarran. The sequence continues at coordinate 69,019,327 of JAGIQG010000008.1, forward strand.
CTGGCACTGCCCAAGGGGCAAAGTGCCAGTCCAGGGGGCAACTTGGAATTGCGAGCGATTGAGAGGCCGGCAGTGCAAAACTACTGTGCATACACTGATCTCGGCAGTGGCCCACTCTGCGCTATGCTGCCAGCCTCTCCAGCAGGAATAGGCCCTGCCCACAGATTTTTCTTGTGATTTATGCTGAGGCAGTCTATGGTGCACAGAATGTGGGAGATTCATTTTGAAACTCCTTCTGCAAAAGGTTTTATGCAACTATGACACTTAACATTTGGCGGAGGGGGGGGAATTGCCCCCATAGTTATTACAGAATACATAGTAAAACCATTACCATGGTGTACATACACTAATCTCTGCCTGGGACAACTGTTCAGCAGGCCTAGTCCTGGGCCTGACTTATAAAAGGCTCAGGTAATGAATTAAAGTTGGACAGGCCACTGCCTGATACAAAAGGAACTTGGATTCAACAAACCCCATGGTGATTCTCCATGGACCTCATGAGGGCAAGAGTGTTGACATTATAATAACCATGCATGGCAAACAAGGAAAATACTATGTAATACAAACTAAAGAACATAGCTATCCAAATGCAGAGAACAGTAGAGATCTTGAGAACAGGGAGAAATATAAAGAACAGCAAAGGAAGTAGTCAAAGCTGCAAGAAGCAATATCAAGAATAATACTCAATGTTTTTAACAAGTAAATTAATAAGAAGTGACTGACTAAAAAGGAATATGAACCACTTAACACTCATGGGTGGTACTGTCGTTGAAAATCAGGACATGCCACAATTTTTTATTCTTTGGGATCGCTGATGAAGTAAGAAGTCTCACAGCACCAGGTTAAAGTCCAACAGGTTTATTTGGTAGTAAACACCACTAGCTTTCGGAATGCTGTTTCTTTGTCAGGTGAGTGGGGAGTTCCACTAGCTTTTGGAACAGGTAATGAATCACAGCTGGACAGGCCACTGCCTGATATTAAAGTTTACTACCAAATGAACCTGTTGAACTTTAACCTGGTATTGCGAGACTTCTTACTGTATTTACCCCAGTCCAATGCCGGCATCTCCACAACATCACTGTCAAAGCCAGCATTTATTTATCTTCCCTAATTTCCTGAGGAGTTGGTGGTGAGCCAACTTCTGAAACTGCTGATGTTAAATAATCTCTTTTGTATAGGTCTTCACACTAAAAGATATGGCGAAGTTCCAGAGACATGAGGAAAATGAAAATTGAATCAAGTAGAGGAACTTGCTGGATTTAATGTCAATAAAATATTGGTAAAGGAGAAAATAATGACGATTGACAAATTCCTAGGAGTCAATGATTTCCACACCCAAAAATAAGCAGAAAATTGTAGTTAATTTAGTTGTGATCGCTGAAAATCCTTTCGATTCTGGAATTCCCCTTTTGGATTGGAAATTGCTAGTGACATTCCATTAGTTAAAAATGGGGGAGAGAAACAGGAAACAATAGTTCTATAACTCTAACATTAGTTCTGACAAAATCACTAGAATCTGTTATTAAGAGCAGAGTGATGAACACTTAACAGAGTGGGATTGTAAAGCATAAGTCATGTCTAACTAAAGTTGATTTTCTTTCATGTGGAAATAAATAATATTGGTATGTCAAGGAGTGTTACTAATTTAGGCATTCAATAAGATTCCACACAGGTGATGGTTGGCAAAAATAAAGACATTTGGAATTGGAAGCAACCTATATGACATGGGTATAGAAGATTGGAGACACACAACAGGATATATGGTCCATTGATTGGCACATCTAGCCAATGTCCTCCAGCAATCTGTACTGGGACACTTTGGCCAGAACTCTACACCTCATCTGCCATGAAATCAGAGTGGACGAGTATCCAACAACAAAAATTTCTGATGACCTTAGGCAGGAATTTCCAGTGTCTTCTGAGCAAGGCAATAAAATCCGACTCTACAGGCGCAATCTACAATCTTCCCAGACAAATTCTAAGTGTTTGAAAACAGGACTTCCACACTGGTTACTTGGAGAAGTGCAGAACTGTAATCTTTCAATACTCTGTCAGTTATTATTTGTGCCCGTGGAGGACGGTATTTCCTCCCACTCCACAGCCCATCATCAGCATTACTATCCCCCTCATGCCACATGAGCTGCTGGCACTGGGACATCAGGACACTCCCAGTGAGTCCCCCTGGCTGATACCGGGCATGCCTCTAGCCCCCATCGTAATCCCCCCTGTGGCCCAACTTACACACACTTCTCCCTTGCACATCCACCCCTGCATGTCTCCCTAGCATGACCAATGTCCATTACAGAGCTTCTGCCTTTCATAGGCTCCCCCTATCATTGTGCAAGTGCCACTTCCTGTGTTTTTCCCATTCAGGTCACACACCCACTTAGGCCAAGCTGCTTTGGCACTGTCATTGGCACACTTATGGTGCTCAACTGATGGGCACTGCCATTCTCCCAACCACCCGGGGACTTTAATAGCCTCTGATATCCTGGCACAGCCATGGCTCCGCTACTGCAGTGCAATCTTCCTGGCTTACCATACCGATCGACCAGTATAGCAAGCTGATAAGATTGCATCCCTAATACGTTGGGGATGAAGTAATGGAGGGCTGTATATCAGTTTTATGATGGTATTAAGTTGGTTGGCAGAGTAACTATTATCGGTGGAATGAGAGAGTTGCAAAGATAAATTAATAAATTGAGAGCGAGAAAAACTCTGGCAGATGGAGTTCAATGCCAGTCATCCAACTTGAACCAAAGAAAGATCTATCAGATGTTTTCTAAATGGTAAGTAGGAATTTTGATGGATCAGAGAAATCTAGTGTTCCATGTACATAAATCACTGAAGTTTGTGAGCAGACCATTGTAGTCTGTCCAAAGTCAGATTCTGGGCTTATTGTCCAATGATGCTTAAGCCTGAGTTGTTTTCTTGCCAGTTTTTGTTAGTATTGTGTTGCCATTGTCTTTTACTCTCAGCGGCAGGGCAAGGTGGCAAGTCCCAAGTCTACCTCAATCAGAACAGGAATTGAATCAACACTGTTAATGTTATTCTGAACTACAAGCTAGCCTTTGAGCTGACTGAGTTGACTAGCTCCCTTGTGAATAGGTACAGAAAGTAATTTAAAAAGCGACTGGGATATTGGCCTTTAACTCAAGAGGGCTGGAAATAATGAATGTATGTTATTCTGCAACTGTATAATGTTTGATTAGGTAGCATTTGTAGTAATGTATTCAGATTTGGGCTTTGGACCTCTGGTAATGGTAAGCATACGTCAGATTTTCACCAGTATTATCCCAAGTTTAAAAGGCTTAAATTAGCAGGACAGCTTATAAAAACTTGGCTTATATTCCTTCCAAGTTTAGAAGATTAAGGAGTGATCTAATATAGATATTTAAAGTGATTAGGGACATCCATTGCACAGTTCCAGCTATAAAATATTTCCTGTAAGGAAATAGCACATAATCTTACAATTAGAGTCATTACAAGTGAAATCAGATGGTACATTTTCATACAGATACCTTCAGAAGGTTGTAAACACTGGGCCAGTTATATTTTCAAGTCAGATTAATTATTTATTATTCTATGAGAGCATCTGAAGCAATGGCAGGTACAAGGAGCTGAGATGCAGATCAGCCATGATCTGATTGAATGGCAGAACAAACTCTCAATCCTTTCCCTAATTTAATTGTTTGATGTTCTTCTCTCTCCTTTCACCTGTTGTGTTCTAATTATTTCTGTGATGCTATTTTTGTCTTCTACAGTGATGATAAACACAAAATATCTATACAATTCATCTTCCAGTTCCATATTTTCCAGGATTATTTCCCATAACTCACTGGAGAGCCATTTTAGTTACTCTTTCTTTCTTTGAACATCTGTAAAAACTCCTTTTATCTGTTTTTATATTTATAACTAGCTTTCTCGTATGCTCTAATTTCTGGCTTTTTTAGGTATTTCATCACTTTTATATTCCATCCAATCTTCTGACTTACCACTAATGTTGGCAGAATTGTACGCTTTTTCTTTCAATTTGACACTATCTTTAACTTCTGTTGTTAAACACAAGTAATACTTAGTCTTTCTTTCTCGCTGGAATGTATCTGCAGAGTGTTATGAAATGTCTCCTTAAATGTCTTTTCACTGCATCTGTGACTGCGTAATGCTTAACCTAATTTTAGTGTTCACTTTAGCTAACTCTGTCTCATATCTTATAATTAGTCATAGAATCCCTACTGTACAGAAAGAGACTATTTGGTCCATCAGGTCTGCACCTACACTTCGAAAGAGCATCCCACCCTCCATCCTATTCCTGTGACCCCACGCATTTAAAATAGTTAATCCTTTGGACTGTGGAAAGAAACTGAAACATTTAGAGGAAACTCATGCTGAGACAAGAGAATGTCTTTGTGGAATTTGCACAATCACCCAAGGCCAGAATTGACCCCAGGTCCCTGGTCCTACGCTGCTGCAGTACCATCCACATTTAGATTACCTTTATTTAAATTTAAAACACTAGTCTTAGTCCCACTGCTCTTTCCCTCAAACTGATTACAAGTCAATATGTTATAATCACATGCCACCTAGGATGGCTTTTACTGTGAGGCCATTCATTAATCCCATCTCGTAATATACCAGTTTTGCTCTCTGGTTGGCTCTCATGCCTCTTTAAGAAATTGTCCTGAAAACACCCAATGAATTCATCTTCCAGGCTCCCTTGGTCAATTTGTTTTGTTCAATTAATATGTAGATTAAAATCACATGTAATTATTGTTTTTCAGATCTCCATTATTTCATTCTATATACCCCATTCTACAATGTGACTATTGGTAGTGGGACTAGAAGCCTCTCACACAAGTGACTTCTTGCGTTTGCTATTTCATATCCCTACTCAAACTAATTTTATATCTTGATTTTTAGCACTGAGATCATTAACAGAGCTACCCCACCACCTTGTTCTTGCTTCGTCTTTCGAATTCTCATAGATCTTTGAATAGTCAGTTACAAGCATTAGGCATTACAGAGACATGACAGTGATATCATCCATATTTGTTTCCATTTGAGCTGATTATCTATTTTGTATAGAACAACAGAATTTTTACAGTGCGGAAGGAGGTTATAGAACACTGCAGCACAAACAGGCCCTTCGGCCCACAAGTTGCGCCAATCACATCTATACTTACCAAGCCATAGACCTATCTATAACCCCCAATCCTATTAGATCCCATATACTCATCCAGAAGTCTTTTAAAAGACCCCAGCGAGTTCACCTCTACCACCACTGATGGCAGCCAATTCCATTCACTCACCACCCTCTGAATGAAAATCTTACCCCTAACATCTCCTCTGCACTTGCTTCCTTGCACCTTAAATCTGTGTCCTCTTGTAGCGACCACTTCAGCCTGGGGAAATAGCCTCTGAGAATCCACCCTATCTATTCCTCTCAACATTTTATAAACCTCTATCAGGTCGCCTCTCAACCTTCGTCTCACCAGGGAGAAGAGTCCCAGCTCCCTCAACTATCTTCATACGGCATGCCTCCCAATCCAGGCAACATCCTTGTAAATCTCCTTTCCATCCTTTCAATAGCTTCCACATCCTTCCTATAGTGAGGTGACCAGAATTGCGCACAGTACTCCAAGTGGGGTCTGACAAGGGTCTTACAAAGTTGCAGCATTACCTCCCGGCTCCTAAACTCAATCCCTCGATTAATGAAGGCTAGTACACCATACACCTTCTTGACTACATCCTTCATCTGTGAGGCCGATTTAAGAGTCCTATGGACCTGGACCCCAAGATCCTTCTGCTCTTCAACACAGCTAAGACTCCTACCCTTGATATTGTACTCCTTCATCCCATTGGTCCTGCCAAAATGGACCACTACACATTTATGGTCATTCAGCCCATCAAACTTGCACTGCCTGTCTGAAAAATCATTCTACTTAGTCCCACTCCTTTGCCTTATCCCTGTACATCCTTTCTTTTCAGATAGCAATCCTTTTGAATAATTCAATCAAACCTGCCTCCAATAGCTTCTTAAGAAGTTCATTCCAGATTCCAATCGTAAAACCTTTCCTCACATCACTATTACTCCTTTTGCCAATTACTTTGCATTTGTGCACTTGATGCTGTCTTGATTGGGAACAGCTTCTTACTATTTACTCTGTCCATACCTCTCAAGGTCTTGAATATCTCTGCAAAGTCGCCTCTCACCTTTTTTTCTCCAAGTGAAACAGTCTCAACTGCTCCAATCTTTCCACATAATTACAGTTCTTCATCCCTGGAATATTGTAGTAAGTAACCTCTATTCTTACAATGCCTTCACACCATTCCTCAAATATGGGACACAGAACTTCAGATAAAATCCAACTGGTTTCTTATACAGTTCAACATGCACTTTTGTACTCAGTGCCCTTTTAATAATGCCCAAGATGTATTATGTAGAAAATAAAAGATCATGGTGTATGGAGGAATATATTTGCATGGATTGAAAATTGGCTAGCTAACAGGAAACAGAGTAGGCATAAATGTGTCTTTTTCCGTTTGGCAGGATATGATGGGTGTTGTGATACAGGAATTAATGCTGAGACCTCAATCTTGTACAATTGACTGAAGATATGGTTGCTAAATTTACTGATAATGCAAATATCAATAGGAAAGTAAATAATGAAGAGGATGTAAGGAGGCTGCAGAGCGATGTGTTTGTGAAGTGAGGGGACAAAAATGTGGCAAATGGAATATAATGTGGGCAAAACTGAAATTGTCCAAAGAATAAAAAGGATACATTATCTAAATGGTGAGAGATTGCAGAGCTCTGAGGTGTAGAAGATTTGGGTGGTTAAGTACATGAGTTGCAAAGAGTTAGTATGCAGATACAGCACGTAATTTGGAAAACTAATAGAATGTTATAATTTATTGCAATAGGAATTGAATGCAAAAATAGGCAGGTAATGATTCAAGTATACAGTGCATTGGTGAGACCCCATCTGGAATATTTTGTATAGTATTAGTCTCCTTATTTAAGGAAAGTTGTAAATGCGTAGAAGCAGTTCAGTGAAAGTTTACTGGACCAAGACCAGAAATGCGCACATTCTTTTGAGGAAAGATTGAAGAGGTCAGGTTTTTATCCCTTAGAGTTTAGGAGAGCAAGAAGGGACTTGACAAAACCAAATCAAAATCAAAAAAAAGATTCTGAGGTTACTGACAAGGTTTAGTTGGCAATTGTCCAGAAGAACTAACTTCCCTTGGACAATTGTGCTGGGTTGGGAACTATCTGACAAAGCAATTTAAATTACTAACTTCAGATGATTCTGCCAGTTTTAACTTACTCTGAAGGAGTTGAAAGGAAAGGGATACTTCTAACTGCAGAGTAAATATTTTAAAGATATGGACTGAGCCCTGCATGGAACAACCGTCACACCCCTGACCCTGGCTCAGCCTGTCACCAGTCCAAAACTCCACTCCCTTTACCTCCCTCAGTCCAGTGCCCATGAAACCCCACCAGACACCCATCCTGCCACCACGTCTGCCCAAACCAAATACCTTCCATCCTGGACCTAGCTCAGCCTGGTGATTGCCACTCTGAGGAAGTTATGGGCCAGCATTACTAGTGTCTTTACAGTTTCCACTCTCACTTCCTTTTGTAGCCTTGGATACATCTCATCCGGTCCCAGACTTTTTGATACTCCTTTTCTATTGTAAATTCTTTGATTGTACCTCCTCTCCCACCTCAGCCTGCCTCCTTTATAAAGATATATGCAAAATACTTATCTAATATCTTTGCTACATCTCCTGTCCCCACTCTTTTATTCCTAATCAGCCCTACTCTTTCTTTTATCACTTATTATTTGTATGCTTTATAGGAGACATTCAGGTTTTCTTTTAAATGCTATCAATGTTGCGCATATTCATTAGCCTTTAGTTCCATCTTTGTACTATTTTTCAAACCACTAGTCTTATCTGCTGGCACAAAGTTAAATTTGTAAGTTCTGTCCCTTTCTGGTTTGACTCCCATATTGTGAGCCTTGTTCCTTGTCTTATCCTCTTCCTTAAATTTATCACATCTTCCCTAACTTAATCCCTTTTCTCTATTATTTTCTAAGCTAAATAGTGAAGGCAAGGGACAAAGCAAGTGAAGCAAGATGTGATGAATTAGATAGAAAGGTCAAGACATCCAAGAGGAATGACAGGATCTCTGCTGAAAAGCTAATTGTGAAAGCTGCATTTTCTGCCCAGCTTAGTTTACATCAGAAAATGGAAGAAGACTTTTTCATGAAACCTCTGCAGTTAGTTGTAGTAATTTTGCTCCCACAGTGATATGAAGTGGAAGATTACAGTTTCTTGCTGGTGATATATGCTTAATTGAGGATATTGTGTGAGTTGGATTGGAACTGGCTGCTATTCAACAAGACGGTGCTTCAGCATTGTTAAATAAAATGCCAGGGCAATGGACTGCAACCTTACCCCACCCCAACTTACAACTGGCAGTGTAGGAGAATCACAAACAGAACAGGGACTTGGGCAAAACTAGAGAACATTGTGAAAGAATGTTGGTTCTTCAGGTCGAAACCCAGAAGGACGGCCATGAAAGCACAGAAACCAGTTGACAGGAAATTCAGTGCATCACCATCATATATTCCTAACTGTGGTCTCTTCTTCTCTTCACTCATTCTGACATGATTGTTTACTTTGCCTCTGTTGATAACTTATTGCTCTCTCTCTGCTTCATTCATTCATTCTGTCATTCACGCTACCACTCTTGAACTCTACCCCAACTGCCTTTCTCAGTTTGTGTACCCAACTACTTCTGCTCTATCTTCCTTCTATCTTTCTGTACCTGCTAGATTCAATCCCACTATTTTCCTCTCAATCTGCTTCCCTTGCTTAAAATAAACCACATCTGCATTGTACATTTTATTTGATATTAAGTTTCTTTCTTTCATTCATATACAGTAATGCTATCAACCCTTGAAACACTCACATGCATGAACTATACATACCTTAGATTTAATTATAGTTGACTTCTGTTGTCTTGACACTAATGTTTTCCAGCCTTGGGAGAATGCAATTTTGTCAAATCTTTATAAAATGGCAATCATAAAGTTAACCTAATAAAAGGAAAATGAAGGTGGTTTACTTAATTCTGTTTACTGTGTTTTCAATTTGGGTGTAAGTGTTACTGTGTACGTGAAGTGCACAGGAATGGATTTACCAGGCTGAACTTAGCAGAGCAGTTATGGGCATTAATTTTCCTTGAAGGATAAAAGAATTAAACCAAAGATATTCCGAAAGGCAGAAGGCTGAAGAAAATGGGGAAGGCAAAAATCTGCCTGTGGCTTTACTTCACAGATTAGCAGAACTGTGTGAATATTGCTCATTTCCACCTTGTTTAAAGGACCTTTGGTGTCCAATTAGTTCTCTGCACAGAATCACACATCAGTCAGCGCAAGTCGAGCATAAAGCTGCAAGGTAGAATGAGAGACAAAAATCCAAAGCACTTTGTTGTTCCTTTCTCAGCATTTCCTGCTGTTGCTTTATATATTCCTATAGCTTGGCCAATCATTTTTCAGAGAAAAACAAAATAAAAGATTTTGTTGCTTGCTCTGATCCATCCCCTTTGAAATGAAAGTTTGCATGCTTATGGACACTGTATTCAATTGTATCATAAAGAAGAAATGTACTTTTCAGTTTACACTGAAGTCCTGTTTACATGTCCAGATACTTAGATAAAGTGCACTCCTTGGTTAAGTGATTTGCCTCCTGTATTTTCCTGACCACATTTCACTCAGGGACAACCTATGGCTGATTTAGAACCTGGCAGCATGGCTACAATTGTACCTAAGTTTCAAGGATGAGGTCAAGATAACAGACTCGGCAGAGACTAACTGGTGCCACTGCAGGCTATATAGGTTGAAGATTACAGGCTTCGTTCATTTTGATTTCAAATGCCTGGTGGATTAGCTGCATGGTTTAACTTGTGCCCGTTTCTTTGTGCACCAGGAGCAGAGGAATACACCGTTGCCATAACAACCAGCTAAATTGACTCAATTTGCCTTAATTTTTAAGTGAGGATAGTGTGTGAGTTGGATTGGAACTGGCCGCTATTTTAATTACTGAAGTATGAGACTGGGGAGCATTAATATAGTAAGGTATAGATTGAAACATATCTTGTGTAAATAATGTTTTCTCTTCTGCAAGGAATTCAATTGAATGTGAGCAATTAAGTATTTTTTTCTCTTCTACTCCCTTTCCCATTACACTGTCTAATTAATTGACCTGATGAGTCTCCTTGTTAATAAGGAGGGACCAGGTTGTAGAAAAGTTCCGTAACAACTCATTTTCCAGTGCCATTTGGAACTGAGCTATCAAGAGTTAAGGAGGTAGTACAAAAGGAAACCTTCTCTGTAGCTCTTTCTATCCTTTGAACCTGTTGAAAAAAGAGAGTTTGAAGATACATAAAAGACAAATCATCTGAAGGAGGTGAAACTGAGTTCTGCAGCTTGGTCAACTAAAAGCACCAATAGTTTACCACAGGACTGCTTGCCTCCTGTAGCCAATAGGAAGTAGGCTTTACTGAAATGTGTCAGAAAACCTGACTTTTAATTGGAACAAAAGCAGTTTGAACACAAATACAAAATAAAGAGAAGACCAAGCAGCTGCATGTCTTGGAATTTCCATTTTTGCCAATGAGTGACAGAGGCCTCAGATTGTACAATGCACAGAGATAAAGAGTAAAATTATTTCCTTTGCTTCCATAAGTGCACGGTGAATGATTTACCACGTAACTCTGCCAGGTCAGTTGCCTCCTTTCCAAACCCAATTTTCTCCAGCCTTTCCTCACAGCTCAGAGCTGTGACATTATGGATCAGTCTCCTGGCTCTTCCCTGAACCATGTCTTGGTTTTGAATGTCTTCCCTTTTTTCATAGTGCCCAGAAGTCAGTACAATCGATGATAGTGTTCAAGAATCATTCTTGAGAGGAGCAGCTGATTTTACAACCTATGATTTCCAAAGTGGTCCACTGCTGGAATATGTCTCACACCTTTCCCAGGTCTGTTGTTAACTAATTTGATAAAGATTTATTGCTAGTCAACACTTTGTCATCATGTGAGAGACCATAAGAACATTACTCACATAAATGAGTAGACCATGTGGCCCTCCAAGCCTGCTCTGCCATTCAATAAGATCATGGCTGATGTTTTCATGGACTCATTCTATTTTCCCGCCTGCTAGCCATAACCCTTAATTCTTACAGTTTAAAAATTGATCTATTATTGCTTTAAAAACATTTGACACAATAGCCTCGACTGCTTCACTGGGCAGGGAATTCCACATACACAAACCTTTGAATAAAGAAGTTTTTCTTAAGTGCAGTCTTAAATCTGGTCCCCTTTACTTTGAAGCTATGCCCTTTGTTCCAGATTTCAATCTGCAGAGAGAGAAAGAGCTGCTCCTTTCAAATTCAAACAACAACTGCCTGTTTTTCTCTCTGTAAGCTTAGCTCTACCAATTCACATGATTTTCTCTTCTCAATTAAATTAACCCTACATTGAAAAGCCAGAGGACAATCCCAATAATAACAAAATTGCATCAGCTCAGATTAAAACAAAAATTCTAATAACTAAGTGCAATTATTGTTCTGCATTATTATGATATGGGCTGCTGGTTGTGGACAAATTGGCACCATTTGAACAGAGTTGAGTTGTAAAACAGTCCCTTCACAAGAAATATGACAGATTATTTTTCTTGTAGACAGAATATTGACACAATAATAACATGTAACTACTGAGAAAGTAGAAGACAAACTAGAGGGAGTTTTATCTTTTTTCATACAGTAATTCCTGTGTTCCTGTGAAAATCAAATTAGTTGGTGATCTGATGAGGCAAGGCATAGTAAATCTGAAAACCCATCTGGTGAATTCCTGAACTGCATGTAGCCAGGCAGAGCTTTGGCCCAGTCATACAGAGATAAGAGTGAAATCCCAAATCATCCAGTGTCTTTTCACAGAGCAATGTCCCCACAGAAACTAAGGGAAGGGGAGTGAGAGGTGCTAATTGCTATCTGGATAGGCTGAGTGAGTGGGCGAGGATCTGGCTGATGAAGTATAATGTTAAACTGGAGTACTGAGTGCAGTTTTGGTTGCTGCATTTGCGGAAAGATATATTGGCCTTCGAGGGAGTGCAGAGAAGGTTCACTAGGCTGATACCGGAGATGAGGGGATTAGCCTATGAGGAGAGATTGAATAGACTAGGTCTGCACTCGTTGTCATTTAGAAGGCTGAGGGAGGATATTATAGAGACACATTAGATAATGAAAGGTATAGATAGGGTAGAGGTAGAGAGATTTTTCCCATTTAGAAAGGATAGCAGAACTAGGGGGCACAGCCTCAAAATAAGGGGAGGGTGCAGTTTAGATTGGAGTTGAGGAGGAACTTCTTTAGTCAAAAAATGGTGAGTCTCTGGAATTCTCTGCCCATTCAAGTGATGGAGGCTATCTCACTGAATATATTTAAGTCACGGGTAGATAGGTTTCTGATAGACAAGGGAATTAAGGGTTATGGGGAGAAAGCAGGAAAGTGGAACTGTTCCACTTCAGATCAGCTATGATCTTGTTGAATGGCGGGGCAGGTTCGAAGGGTTAGATGGCCTACTCCTGCTCCTATTTCTTATGTTCTTGTGCTCTTAACTGAGGAATGGAGGTGAGGAGGGAAGAGGACGAACCTGAGTGAAGAGTTAACTGAGGGAGGAGAGGGAGCTGTGAAGTGCTAAGTGAGGAATGAAGGTGTGGGAGGGAGAAGAACCTGAGGGAAGTGATCTGAAGTAGAAAAAAAGCAATAGACCTGTCAGAATCAATAACAGAAGGAGAGAGAAGAGACTCGAGTCAAATGATGACTGAGGTTTTACCGAAACAGTGAAATATTGGGCAGCACAATGGTACAGTGGTTAGCACTGCTGCCTCACTGTGCCAGGGACCTAGATTTGATTCCCGCTTGGGTTACTGTCTATGCAGACTCTGCACGTAGTTCCCCTGTCAAGGAGCTCTGGTTTCTTCTGAAAGCTGTGCTGGTTAGGTGCATCGGTCATGCCAAATTCTCCCTCATGTACCCAAAGAGGTGCAGGTATGTGGCGATTAGAGCATTTTCACAGTTTTGTGAAAACTTTGTTTAAAGTTTAATGTTTATTAATGTCACAAGTAGGCTTACATTAACACTACAATGAAGTTACTATGAAAATCCTTTATTGTCCACTCCAGCGCTGTTCAGGTACACGGAGGGACAATTTAACATAGCCAATGTATCTAACCAGCATGTCTTTCAGATTGTGGGAGGAAACTGGAGCACTCAGACGAAATCCATGCAGACATGGGGAGAATGTGTAGAGTCGACACAATGTAAATATAAGCCTACTTGTGACACTAATAAATAAACTTTCAAGCTTTAAAGTTTAAACTTTTATTTGCCTTAACGTTAATATCAGGATAATGTGAAGGCAGATATAGTAACAACTGTTGATTTACTTACTTGCATCTATTTGGTTGAGAAATTCAGGGTTGTCTCTTCTAAACATCCAGCATCGAGACGTAATTGATCAATGCACCATCGCTCAAGTATTTTTAAACCAATCTTTATATCTCAGTGGCTGTCTCATATTGAACTCAACAGGTCTAGAATGAAGAATAATGTACTACCTACAATGAAAGGAGAGAAAGTACAGACACCCACCCTCCCTCCCAGAGGAAGATCTGGGCCACTTTCTGATTTGTAAAGCCTTCTCACCCTGACAGGTGATGGGTGAACTGGTAGTTTCCTTTGGCTCGGGCTCAGGTGAAGCAGTCTTGATAAAGTGGCAGTTATTCCAGTTAAGGCTGCTAGGAGTATCTCAGGTTGTGGTGACTTGATAAGAGCCAAGATTTTTGTTTTAAAACCTGTAAGCCTGGGGGTTTACACTGATGACAACAACAAATACTGTATTGAGTGTGCAAGGCATGGGTTGAGTGTGCACTAAGTGTGTAGGATGCGGTTGAGTGTGTAAGGTATGTTCAAATTGCAATTCTAATTTCTTTGATTTTTCTGTCATTTCCTCTTAGCCTTCTGTCACCAAGAATGATTTGGGAAGGCAGCGAAGTGCAGCCAAGGATGTTACCATTTCGTGAATAAGTTAAATCAAAATGTCTAATCATTTTTAATTGCAGGGAGTGTCATTATTATCCTATTATGCTGTTAGCAGCAACATAACTATTAAATATGTAAATTAGTCACTATTTCCAAATGCAAATTGTATTAATATTGAATCGGATTCAAAATATGTTCTAGCTAAATGGTTCTTGAACAGTATTGTTCTGAACAGAATATTAATGATTTTGGTATTTAATCTTAATATTCAGATGTAAATTGGTTACATGGACACATATTACTGAGCGACTACAATTTGCCTTGAGTTTCAAGGGTGAGAGAGCATATGAAAGAAAGATGTGCGTTTCTGTAGTGTCTTTCATGACCTCAGGGCGCTCCTTTCAATCAGCAACTTTTGTGGTGAAATCACTGTTTTAATATAGGAACAGCATCACCATTTTATGGAAATAGATGTGTTCATTCAGGGACACAGGTTGTACTGGACAATAATTGCAATGTGATGAAGAGATACTGCAAGATCCACTGAAAAAGAGATGAGTTTAAGGGCAAAGAGTTTTGAGAACCTGACAGCCGCATTCACAAAAAAGTCAAGCGGAAGGGTAAAGGGAAACACACAGAACAGATCGATGGCAAAAGACGGATAACAGCATGTAAGAGGGAAAGAGAAAGAGGACATATCCAGAGAGAGGAAGGAATTTAGCCAGAGGGAGAAGAGAGAAAATAGAGTAGTGAGGGAAAGAAAGGTAAAATTTGCATAAAAAAGATTAAAAAGTGGAGCCGGAGAGAAAGGGAAAATGAGAATTGAGCGAGAAGTGCTAGAGAACATTCATTCCAGCCATAAATATAAATGCTGGGGCATCCACAACTCTCTGGGATACAGAATTCCAAAGTCACAACACTCTTATTAAGAAATTTATTTCTATCTAATTGACTAATTGATTCTTTATTTTGAGACTCTAGCCTCATATTCTAGATTTTCCAGCCAAGGTAAACTACTTTGTAGTGTCTACTGTTTAAGCACCTTCAAAGTCTTCTCTGCTTCAGTGAGATCACCTCTTATTCCTTTCATTAGAATTAGAGTTGAATTAGAGGTGTTAGTCTAATTTACTCAGCCTGATATATCGGACAAGTTTATTACAATATAAAATTTTTAAAATGGAGTCAGGGAAACAGGAGGCTGATAATAGAGTCCTGGAAATAGAGAGAGTGAGATCGAAGAAAGGTGAAAAGTGAGAACAGGTAGGTGGAGAATATATGGAGGAGAGGATACCAGTATCTATGTATGTCACTCTGACTGTAACAATTTAAGAGCTGTCCAAGTTGTGTTGGCTGGGACATTGTGTGTTATTGTGGCAGCGATTGTATTCAGTAACAACTTGTATTTTTATTTCACCTTTAACTATAATACTGGAATCTACCCAGCAATGAGGGTCATCATTGACCAGAAGCTTAACTGAACTAAACATATAAATATTATAGCTATTACAGATCAAAGGCTAGGAATTCTGTGGCATGTAACTTACCACATCACTCCCCAAAGTTCACAATGAACAAGGCACAAGTCGGGCGTGTAATAGAATACTCTCTCTTTTTGGACAAGTGCAGCTTCAACAACACTTAAGCACGATACCCTCCAAGACACAGCAGTCCATTTGCTTGGCACCAAATTTACAAACATCCATTCCTTCCACCACCAAAGAACAGAGGCAGCAGTGTTTACCATCTACAAGATATGTTGCAGGAATTTACCAAGGTTTTTTAGACAGCACCATCCAAACCCATGACACCACCATTGAGAAGGCGACTGTATGGGAATACACCACCTGAGGGTTCTCCTCTAAGTCACTCACCACTCTGACTTGGAAATATATCACAGTTGCTAGGTTAAAATTCTGGAACTCTCTTCCTAACAGCACTGTGGGTGTACCTACATCACATGAATTGCAACAGTTCAAGAATGCAGCTCAACATTACCTTTTCAAGGGCAATTAGGGATGGGCAATAAATGCCAGCGCAGCCAGCAATGCCCACATCCCACAAATGAATTTTTAAAAAATGGAAAAACATCCCAAGGTGCTTTACCTCACTTTAACATAAACTGAAGGGACAGTTGTGTGAAATCATCCTTCCAGCAAGAATCCTTATCCAGTGAGTGCTGATGGGAAGTGATGGCCGTGTTTTCCATGATTCTTATTGTGGTCAATGTGAGCAACACAGCCGTGTTTCTGCAGTACGTGTTTTTAGTAAATGAATCTACCATTAGCAATGTAAATTTATAGGATTCTTCCTTTAGTTAGTCTTGGTTAGAAATACCAGCCAGGGATGGTTAAAGCAATTTTATTTTCCCCCAATGTCTTTTCAAGTTTTTAAAATGATTGCTAAGCCAAACAAACCATGAAGGTCAATCTCCCATGTATACTGAATCAGCTGAGCTCTGAGGAATAGTGTTTATGTAAGAAATTATCTCAGTGTGGCTTGGTTGGGTTGAATTGAGTGAAGGAGGAACTGGTTTTTGATACTGCTTTACTTTCTAATGATCTTTGTTAAAACTGGATGTAAAGTGAAGACAGAATCACCCCCATGTAGTGCTGTCTCCACAATAGACTTGCTTGTCCTCATTCTCAAGGCTCACGTGCAAGTTACAGAACAACCATGTGTACAGATCCCACAGAGGAAATAGAACCAAACAGATTTTTTTAAAAAAATTATAAACTTTTTTAAAAAAGGTGTCCGAATGTGATTTTAATGTAAGATCCATTGGCAGAAATGGAAATGGTGCCAGTTAGGTTTAAATGGGGGCAGTTTGACTTTAACAAAAAATACTTATAAGAGAGCAAGGAATTTGCAATGGAGGATTGAAGGGGGAACAGAAAAATATATGTCTTGCAAATGGCAGAAAGGATTAAGTATTGCTGAGCAATAAATCCAGCAATGTACAAGATAGGGTGACAACTATGGAGAGTGCTGGATGGAGGGAGGCTGCTCCCACCATACTGATTAGTATGCTGCTCAGCCCAGGTATCTTGGTTACAATAGCACATCATTTTCTCACTCTTGAGTTTTGCATTACACTTCTAAATACATTAGAGAGAGCTCATTTTTACTGCCTATGTAATGGTCTGGTAGTGGTATTAATCCCTCTCTAATTAGGCTGCTAAAGGTCAGGGTAGATTACTAGTTAAAGGGGATTTTTTTTTCTCTTCTCACCACTGACAGAATGGTTTAAAAGACAGAATGCTGTGAGCTGCTTTTTCAAGGTACAGAGCAATTGCAATAAGAATTAACCCTTTCAGGACTAGCTTTTCCCCAATGAAAGCTGAATTTCAACCTATCATGGACAAGAGATAAAAGATTAAGCCCCGAAGTGCATTAGTGTATGTGTTCGTGTCTTTGCCAATGTGGGATTGGTCCTTTAGCTGACCGTGTCTGTCACTTCCATCCTTATCCACAGCTGTAGATGAGGTCATCTGGCATTGGACCAATGCAGGACCAAAGGCTATATTGGCAATGATCCAAGAGTCTCATCAGTACTGTTCCTGTGAAGATTGCTTGTGTGATTTGAATTAACAGCAAAGTACTCACTTTTTATTCGTCACGCATCAATGAAGGAAGCCATTCAGCCTTCTCCATTTCTCTAGTCAGACAAAAGGCATTTACTGACTAACAACAGTGATTTCCTTTTTCTTTGCTAATCCTGTATAGTATTTACATTGGTGCACCTTTTATTTACTCTTGTTTGGCAGCAGGGGAAGAGCAAACCCAGAGAAAATTTCTTATCATTCATTTGGAAATAAATGACAACCATTCTTTGAGACTAAGTAGCCCTTTTTCATGAGAGGCATTATCAAATTTCCAGAGAGTCAGAAAAAAAATGCAGAAAGATAATAGGAAGATAGGAATTGCTGGAGAAGTAAAAACCAGAATCTATCTATAGAGCAACTTCTACCATTGTGGCAGCTGCATGATACAATGATAATGGAATTGTTGATTATTTGATAATCAACCTTGGTCACTTAGGCCTGATTTCTCATGCAGACAGAGGCTTTCCATTGTGGTTAAAATGGTGCCTGAATTCCAAATGCAAAAGTTCTGCCCCGACTCTGACCCCCACCATTTTGTAAGAGGGAGCTGGGTTAGGTAGGCATACATGGAGGTGACTGCACTTTCTCAGAACCAACTTTCAGTAGTGAAATGTCCAAAACATTTGTACACATTAACTCCAACCTTTGGAGAGGTAGGATATCCTTTTTAGAGTAAGGTACCTTTTTGTATATGGTCCTAGGACATCTTTGGAAGAGGTAAACTGCCCTTTGGGAAAAGTCAAATGCCCTTTAGGATTATTTAAAATAAGCATAAATGTGCATCAAAAGTGGATAAACACAGTTGAGCTGTCAAGGGAGATATCAGATGGCAAGGCAATTGTAACAGAATGTTATTTTGAGTACTGAATGTTCTTGTAGAGCCTTTTTTCCAATGTAATCGTTCTACTGGCTTAAAGTAAAATTTATTTATTAATCACAAGTACACTGCACTGAAGTTACTGTGAAAATCTGGCTTTTGTTGAGAGTCTGAGCATGTGCAGCTTCTGGAAGCTTTTCAGTCTGCAGAGAGTGTTCTGCAAGCAAGGCCTATTCTACAATTACTGTTGATTAGTTATTGCTGTTTGTAAACTTCTTTATTTTATTATTTAAAGAAGATAGTTCTTTTGACAATGTGTTCAACTGCCTTTTATTGTGAATTTAAATTATCATCCCTTTGATGAGGAGAAAGTAGCAAGGAAAGAAAACAAAGTTAGTCCAATGTTCAGCATGGCAACATGAGATTGCATACAGTGATTAACTAGTTTTCATTGTCAGTTTATCTGATGGAATTTCAAGTTAGCAGCACCATTGCTTTGTTTAGGGCTGTCAATGGATTCAATAAGAGAAGTAAGAAATGGGCTGAATTGGTGGAAAGGGTGCAAAATTTCTTTTTAGCAAATGGAATAGAAGATGAGGTGAAGGAATGCTAGATTTTCCTCAGTGTGAGAGTGTGTGGGGAGAAGACTTGAGAAGTGAGAAATCTGGCTGTGCCACAGAAACCAGAGATGTCATTTGCAGATTTAGTTGCTCTGCTCCAGAATCACCATAACCTGCAGTTGTTGGGAAAAGCCACAGTGAGTTTTAAGAAGGGTCTGGAAATTTTGCAGCTCATGGCGATGGCTGCCAATAATACTATTCAGAAAGCTAATGCTGATGCCCAGGCTGCATCAAATAAACAAAGAGATAGCAAGCAAAAAGGTGAAAGTAGTGGAGTGTTTTAGGTGTGGTGAGCCACACTGTGAATCATTGCAAATTTACGGATGTTATTTTGTTACTGGTGCAACAAGAAGGGACATTTGGCGAAGAGGTACAAGGCTATGAAGAGCAAGGCAAAGGTGAGCAATAAAATTAAAGTTCGAAGCGTCCTTAATCAGTTACGCATCATCTGGACAGCTCAGAGCATTCACCATTCACCAGGTACATGGTACATACTCTTGCAACTCCGCCAACGTTGTCTACCTAATACGTTGCAAGAAAGGATGTCGCGAAGCATGGTACATTGGGGAGACCATGCAGACACTACGACAGCGGATGAATGAGCATCACTCAACAATCACCAGGCAAAACAGTTCCCTTCCTGTGGGCGAACACTTCAGCAGTCATGGGCATTTGGCCTCTGACCTTTGGGTAAATGTTCTTCAAGGGGGCCTTCATGACACACGACAGCACAGAGTCGCTGAGTAGAGACTGATAGCCAAGTTCCGCACACATGAGGACGGTCTTAACAGGGATCTTGGCTTCATGTCACACTATCTGTAACCCCCTGTGACTTGCCTAGGTTAGCAAAAAACCTCACTTACTGTGCTGTCTGCAGAAAATACACAATTCTCCAACCAATGCTCAGGATTCCCTTACACACGTTGTTAGCCACTTTAACACTTGACTAGCAGGTTAGATGTCAGGATTCGCATTCTAATCAGCAATCTGTAACTGTCTGTGCTGATGTGTGCTATTGCAGACCAGAACACTGCATTTGCCTGATGAAGACGAAAAGGTAGAAAGCTCGCAAATTTACTATCAAATAAATCAGTTGGATTTAAAATTGGTGTTGCTAGATTCTTACTGAGTTCTTACTACCCCAGTCCAACGCCGGCATCTCTACATCAGCTCAGAGCAGGCAGAAGAGCAAGCTTACAGCATGGTTAATGTGAATGAGGCACAAACAGAACCTATTTTTACTACAGTAATGGTTGATGGTAAACAAATCAAAATGGAGGTAGACACAGGATGTAATTAATTAATGAAGAGACCTAAAAGTCAACTTGGGACACTAGCCGAGGGCTGGCCTTCACTCTGGATATACACGGGAGACTGCATATATTTGCTTGGGTGTTGGAAATCCATATTATGTATAATCGTCAAGAAGCAAGGGCATTCCTTCTTGTGATCAAAGGCTAGGGGCTGAGTTTTCTAAGGCATGACTGGCCCAGCAAAATTCCATTGAACTTGGTATTGATCAAGCACACACACAGGGTGTTAAGAAGTATCCGGATCTGTTCAAGGTTGGATTAAGTACACTGCATAGTACTACCATGAAATTATATGTAAATTCTCAGGTTACTCTGTGGTTTTTCAAGCACTACAATGTGTCATTAGAACAAAAGTGGAAGAGGAGTTGGAATGGCTGTAAAAACTTGGAATCATTGACCCTATTTAGTTTTCTTATTGGACAACTCCAGTCATTCCTGTCCTTAAAAATTATGGTCAGTCTACACATTTGGTAACTACAAACTCACCATTAACAGGTTTCCAAGTTAGACGCTTATTCATTATTTAGAGTGGAAGATTTCTTTTCACCTCTTGCAGGGAGTCAGAATGTTTTCAAACTTGGACATGAGCCAGGTATATCAATAACTCTTACTAGACAAAGACTTAAAGCAGTACGTGATCGTCAACACGCATAAGGAGTTTTTTGATGTATCCTCCAGTCTAGTGATTTTTCAGAGGACAGTGGAGAACCTTTTGTGTGACACCTTAATTATAGGAAAGAGCAAGGAGTACCACCTCAGCAATCAGGAAGAAGGTTTTCAGAGGCAGGACTGCTTCTGAAGAAAAGCAAGTACTAAGTATATGGTATCTTGGAAGGGAAAATTGGACCAATTAAGGAAGCTCCAGAGCCCAGGAATGTATTCAGGCTCAAGTCATTTTTGGGTTTACTAAATGATTATGGAAAGATTTTGCCAGACCTGATAAACACTATCTACTTCTGCTACAAAGAAATTAAATGGAAGTGGGGAGTCAGCACAAATAAAGGCTTTCAAGGATGTAAAAGTGGTGTTACAATTGCCTATTCTGCTTGCCCATTTTGACCCAAACAGGGAATCTATTCTGTAATGCAAAGCCTTGTCTTCTTGTATGGGAGTGGTACTTTCTCATTTAATGAGAAATGGTGTGGAAAAAAACCATCAGTTTTATATCTAGGACACCGACAAAGGCTGAAAAAAGATGCTCACCGTTGGACAAATAAGATGTAGCTATTGTTTTTGCACTGAAAGATTCCATCAGTACCTCCAGGTTGTTTGTTCACCACAAGTCATTGGATTTCTTAGTCTTTTCTTAGAAAATATATTCTTCCCATGGCATCAGCAAGAATACAATCAGTGCTAATCACTTACATTATCAGCTTATCAGTGTAATATTGTGTAAAGAGCAGGGAAAGACCACACAAATGTGGATGCATTCAGTCGTCTCTCTTTACTGGATTTGCCATCCAAAATATTGTGTCCTCCCTAGACAATTTTCTTCATTGGTTGTTCTCAAGTCATGGATAAAATTCATAAGCCACGTTCAGCTGCTTCTAGAATTAAAAATCTAGACAGGTCATATGTTGGTGGCCTAATATGGATCTGGGCTTGGAGGCCAAACAAGATGAAATCCTGTTTGACAATGTCAAATAAACTAGCACTACTTCATCCTTGGCAATGGCCTGATTGTCTATGGTACAGATTTCATGTGAACTTTATGGGGTATGTCATGAACTGCATGTTTTTAATTGTTGTAGATGCACATTCAAAAAACAGATGTCATAAGTAATATTACAGTTTTTTTGACAAATTACATCAAATTTTTGCAAATTGGCCCACCAGATGTGCTTTTTTCTGGATAACAATGCTACATTTACCAGTGAATTACCTCAAGAATTCTTGGAAAAGAATGATGTACGTCATGTTCATACTGTGCTGTTTTATCCAACTTCGAATGGTTTGACGGAGTGAGCTGTTCAAACTCTGAATGTGGAATTGAAGAGAATAGCAGGTGATACTTTTGAATCCAAAGTTGTGAAGATTTTTATTCCAGTATTGCATCATGTTATAATCCACAACCTTGCTCTCTCTAGTGAATCTATTATGAGATAGAAGACCAAAGTCTCATCAAGATTTGCTTCATTCAGATCTCAAGAGTGAGCAGGCGACAAGAGAAGCAGAAGGAACCACATAACTACCATGCCAAATAGAGGCAATTCAAACTGGATAACCATGTTTATATCAAGAACTTTGGTTTGAACCAAAGGTGGTGGTTGGGAATAATTTTAAACCAAAGTGGCCCAATATCTTGGGTTGTAAGACTGCAATACAGAAGAGTTGTTTGCAGATATCAATACCATATTAGTTTATATTATGACTCAGAGTCAGGAAAGGTTTTGGAGTCAGCAACGGTTATGGTATAGTGCTACCAATCATCTTCCAACCTGATTAAATATAACCTGTCCTGCCACCAAACCCATTTCGGAAGAGAGCATAAATTCCGCTCACAGAAAGAAAAATAATAGCGGCTCAGGCCAAATCAAAGAGTTATGAAGCACAAACTGAAGGGATAAGGCAAGATGGCAAGAGAGAAAGAGAAAATGCAACAGATAATAATGAGAGAATGTTTTTGAGATGATGGCTCAAAAATTCCCGGCTCCAAGACAATGTATCAAAATGCATTGAAGAATTTCCCTGCTCTGCTGTGTGACCCACTTTACTTACTTTATGAGACAGACAAAGGACTTTGGTTCATTTTATTAAAACACTTACAAGTTAAAGAAACAGCTCTTACATAATAAATTTTCCCTGAACTAGGCTGACTGCCTGAAAAACACATATACTACTGTTCTCTGAAGTTGGCTGGGCTGTTGTATTTAATTTACTGACCCCACATCAACATATAAACTCAGGGTTTTCTTGGTACAAAGGTGGATCTCTCTCGCCTATTCTGTTATCGTGGGTTGTAGGTTGCAGCAGTCTGGTCGAATCTTCACCAGGCATCATCTCCAGTTGTCTGTTTTTATCCTCTCTTCAAGCCGTTTTGCAATATTCTCTGGCTTTCAGCCAATGGGGTCACAAGGTAGGGGTCACAGCACCCAATGAGTTTAGGCCAAGTCATCCTAGGTGTCCTGGGTGCAGATAGCCCCTTTCAAGATATGGTTAATACCAAAGAGTCCGTCTGAAACTGGATATTTCACAAATAATGTCTTTTTCTATAGTTCTGGCTGAGTACCTTTTGTTGGGTTTTGGCTCATAATTAACTCTCCCATTGTTAAAATTGAGTATCTCCTATTCAATATGCAGGGCAGTTTGGCACCAGCTCCTGCTTGCTTTTGACGTGTGGTAACCTTGTCCACATTGCACCAGGCCTTGTTTGTAAAAGCAGTTTAGCTGTGTATTAATTTAAAATGCCCAATTTATGTTGGGCCTAGTTGCTTCGGCTATTAACTAGTATGGCACAGAACCATCTGAAAATGTGATTTAAATTGCATACATTGGATGGTCTGATAGTCTTATAGCAATAGTTATCTAGAAAAACTATTTCTACTACTATACCAACACCCCTCAAGCCATTCCAGAAATCCTGACTCGGTCCCCATCTCCTCCGACAGTAACCGCTCCCAATTGCACATCTCCACCAGACAAACTTACCCCACCACCTGCACTGCATAGTACCCCCCGACAAATCAAACGCATCTACCCCCAAGCAACCAGTGACTGAATAGCCCACCAGACTAATCAACAACTCTCCAGACTGCCCCATGTCACCCTCTCCACTGACTGCACCCCCTCCTCCAAACCAATCAACTCTGCTGCTTCCTGCCCCCCCCCCCGCAAATTTCCTGTCCATGCAAACAACATACTGCACATCCCACCAAACCAAGAAACCAATCCCAACCCAGCTCAACTGCACCTGCTACAGTTAGTGCCATAAAAAAGGAAGCATGGCCTCGCTCCATTCAAATCTGCAGCCATCAACAGAAGGCCTCAAGAGTCTGCTGTGCTACCCAAGTCTCACCCAGCCTGAATCATAAGGTCAGAATAGAAAGGATTGAAAGAAGTTTGAGGTAAGCAACTAGAAGCAGAAGTTCACACTCAATGCATTAAAGAAAAAAACAGAAACAGAAAGGCTAGCTAATTGCATGACTTGTCTAGTTTGTCCTGACAGCAAAACTAAAATATCTCCCCTCATTAATTTGAATGTAAAACTGTTCGCTAAGGCATTTAAATCCCTTCACATTTGAACAGCACTGTGAGCAAATGTAAAAAGTTTCTAATGTGTCAGGTGTGAAATAGAAACTGTTTTTGGACTCTGCATATTTAACAAACTAATATATATTGTTGCTGCATTCATTGGCCTGATTTTAATGACTACATGAGTTGTGTAGGATATTCAATCTTCAGAAGACTGAAGGTTACTGATCAAAACAAGATTCCCCGTTTTCTTTTGGCAAATCTTCACACGTGCATTTCTTTCCTTTTGAGGAATAATAAGAAAATGGTGGAAGGACTTTCAGACTGATTATCAGCCACCAAATACATTATGAACACTTCTTCCACGGCTAACATGTCACAGAATCACATTTGCATTTGCCCAAAAAAAAATTTACTTGAGGCATTATAAGACTCAGATCAAGTACTTCCCAAAAGAGAGGGAAGTAAGTGAACTGGTACTGCTTTTCACATATCTACAAGCCATCACACGTAATACAACGCAAGGCTTTCTATGTCTGAGCTATCTCTTAAACTAATCCCACTTCCTTACTCTGTCAGTGCATAGCTTTGTGTCTTGCTCTTTCAAATATTACTTCAGTTTCTCCTTAAATGCAATGATCTCTGTCTCAAACAGACAAGATGTAGAGATGCTGGCGTTGGACTGGGGTAAACTCTAAAGTTTTACAACACCAATTTTAAATCCAACCAATTTATTTGATAGTAAATTCGCGAGCTTTCGACTCTAAAGCCTTCGTCAGGCAAATGCAGTGTTCTGGTCTGCAATAGCACTCATATCCACACAGACAGTTACAGATCGCTGATTAGAATGCGAATCCTTACATCTAACCTGCTATTCAAGTGTTAAAGTGGCTAACAATGTGTGTGAAGGGAATCCTGAGCATTGGTTAGAGAATTGTGTATTTTCTCCAGACAGCACAGTAAGTGAGGTTTTTTGCTAACCCAGGCAAGTTACGGGGGTTACAGATAGCGTGTCATGAAGCCAAGATCCCTATTAAGACCATCCTCATGTGTGCGGAACTTGGCTATCAGTCTCTGCTCAGCGACTCTGCGCTGTCGTGTGTCCCGAAGGCCCCCTTGAAGAACATTTACCCGCAGGTCGGAGGCCGAATGCCCATGACTGCTGAAGTGTTCGCCCACAGGAAGGGAACTGTTTTGCCTGGTGATTGTTGAGTGATGCTCATTCATCCGCTGTCGTAGTGTCTGCATGGTCTCCCCAATGTACCATGCTTCGGGACATCCTTTCTTGCAACGTATTAGGTAGACAACGTTGGCCGAGTTGCAAGAGTATGTACCGTGTATCTGGTGAATGGTATCCTCACGTTTGATGATGTCCATGTCTATGGTCTGGCATGTCTTGCAAAGGTTGCTGTGGCAGGGTTGTGTGGTATTGTGGTCACTGTTCTCCTGAAGCTTGGGTAGTTTGCTGCGAACAATGATCTGTTTGAGGTTGTGCGGTTGTCTGAAAGCAAGAAGTGGTGGGGTGGGGATGGCCCTAGCAAGATGTTCATCGTCATCAATGATATGTTGAAGACTCTGGAGAAGATGTCGTAGCTTCTCCACTCCGGGGAAGTACTGGACAAACAGACAATACATAGCTTTTCCTAACCTTTTCTTTATTCTCAGTGATCATTTTAAATTGCTGACCCGCTTGTCACTTACCTCCTTAGCAGAGGAGGTACTCACTCCTTTCTCACTCTCAGTAAACACTTCATGATTTTTTTTAGAAGCCCTGATTAAGTCTCCTCTTCTTCCAATGTTTTAAGTCCCCCTTCATGACAATAATTCACAAAGCAAGCAATAGTATAAAAGACTCTTACATTGCAGGAATGATATCTTGGTTCAAGAGCTATTAAAGAGGGAAGGGACTGAGGAAATAGTCAGGACATGAAACAAAATCACTAAGGGCTCTTTGATTTACTCTATTGGTGTATCCCTAATGTGCAAGTGGGAGACAGACAAATAGGGAGTCAGAATACTTAAAAAGAGACAAATAAACAGGAAGAGCAAAAGTAGTTAGAAATTACCTATTCATACAGATTGATTCTCAATCGGAGAAAAGACATAAATATATGTTATAGAAAAGACAGATAGACCATATCAACAGATGATCATATCAACAAATGGACAGATATAATGGAGGATATGGTAAATGTGTATATAGGCGCAGGTAGAAGGAACTTTGGCAAATGTAAAATTTGATACCAATTTATATATTTTGAAACTGAACTCACGTTTGAGTTAATGAGCAGAGCTAAAGTATGACAGTGAAGATGTTTCATGACTATCTTTGAGAAGAGCTTTCAGGATGAGTGAGGATGAAGCAGATGTACAGCAGCAGCTTGTATGCTGCCGGATTGAACAGAAATAGAACAAAGATCCACAAGGCTACAATGTCTTTGCCTGTAAGCAGCACTCTCACCACTGACAACTATCACCCAATGATTAAAGTATTATGGTTAGAGTAAGCATTCCAGTGTGTTTGATGCCAGGAGTAGGACCGTCAAGCTGATTGCTTTTGTCAGATATAGGTCCCATATTTCCACATAACCATTGAAATATTTATTGAGCATACAGCTATATAAAACACAGCATGAGACTGCTTTCTGTTGCAAAGGATGTTATTGAATGATCACATTTCTCTCAATCAATTAAGTCACTTGTTTGTGATTACCTGTAACCGTTTGGTACTATTGTCAAGTCCTAAAGGAATTGGACCAGTGCTGTTTTTCTCTTTGATGCCTCTTTTATTTCCAGATAGCTTTCAAAACCCTGGCTATAACCGGGAATTGAATGAACAAATCAAGATTAAGGCATCATCATGGAGACCCTGGTCATATCCATTCCCCTTAACTCAAGTAACTGGAATGCTTATTCTAACCATATCACTTTAATTGCTGGATGATAATTATCGGTGCTGATTACAGGCAAAGGGATTTTGACCCCTATAAAAGTTTCGCTCTGTTTCTGTTCAATCCTGTCAACGTGGTTCAGGCCACTGCACTGTGTTTAATGAGTGACTGGCTACGTTAGATTCTTCATCTCAGGGACAATAGAGGTCTATAAAACAACAAAGGGCATAGATTAACAAGATAGTCAATATCTTTTCCCAAAGGTAGGGGAGTCTAAAACTAGAGGGCATAGTTTTAAAGTGAGAGGGGAGAGATACAAAAGACTCCAGAGGGGCAATTTTTTTCATACAGAAGGTGGTGAATGTCTGGAACAAGCTGTAGAGGCAGGTACAATTTTGCCTTTTAGAAAGCATTTAGACAGTTACATGGGTAAGATGGGTATAGAGGGATATGGGCCACATGGCGGCAATTGGGATTAGCTTAATGGTTTAAAAAAAGGTCGACATGGACAAGTTGTGCCGAAGGGCCTTTTTCATGCTGTAAACCTCTATGACTTGGGCCATTCTCAGAGAAAAACAATATGTGCCCATCTTCATCTTATGAGCTTGGGAAAGAGTACTGTACTCTTTTTACACTCTGGGGGTCAGCACAGAATAAAAGGTGGATGGTGCTCTCTGTGATGGTGACCGTTGTCTTTTGCAGGGTCAAGAGAAATCTCACAACAACAATTTTGGAGATTTTAGGATGACACAGTTAATTAGCCCATTGCCTGACCTGAGTATTTTCAGCATTTTTCGGTTTTACTGCAAGATTTTCAGCATCTGGTGGGTTTTATTTTTGTTTGTTTATTCCATTCAGAAATAGGGCTGGTCACCATTCATAGGAATGGACACAAAAGCTAATTCCACAAAGGCAAATTAATAAAGTAATGGTCACACTCAATTCACAGTAAGTTTATTGGGTGCACTGGCCAAACACACTATTTAAAGATTGATGCTGGATTGCCAAAGCATAGATTTCTCCAATTGATGTTATCTAATTAAGAAGTAATGCACGGTTTAACATCCAAATTATTCTCCACTGAGATATTTACCAGCATCGATCACCCCACGGAAACAAGGCAGGTCTTACCTTCTCCAATGGTTCTTACTTAGCACCAGTTCTCATGGGAAACAGTGCAGATACTTTATAACCAGGCCAGATGCTTCATGACAATCCTTATAAAACACGTGTGTAAATATTGCTCTTAGCTTGGATTCAAGCCTGTAAAAATAGTGAATTTTCTCTTCGGCTTTCAAAATTGTGGACATACCAGATGGAGAACACGTGCAAATTACTGCAGTATGTCTCTGGAGTAACATAACTCTTTTCATGAAGGCAGTTATGGGAGTTTAGTGCAGAAGCACAATTCATTTTTCAATGCATTAACCCATTGCCATCCATTTAAAGCTTCTCCAGGCACTGAGGGAGTGTTGCACTGTTGGAGATGCCTATTTCAGAAGAGAGGTTAAACAGAGGCCAAATCTTCCTTATTGGCTGGAAATAAAATGCACCATAGCACGAGAAGAACAAGGGTATTCTTCCTAATATTCATCCCTCAGCATTGCTACTTGTGGAAAGTTGTTGTACACAAATTGGCTGCTGCATTTCTGAAGTTACAACAGAGACTACATTTTACTGCACTTCATTGACTGGGAAATTCTTTGGGATATCCTGTGTCTTGAAAGGTGCTGTAGAACTCTAAGGGCTTGATTTTACTATTTTCATTTTAAGTGCTGAATCTGTGTGTAATTCAGATCTAACTAGGAAATCTGCTTTCAGGATCTCCCATACGCACTTAGCTTGAAAAAACACCACGACGTCGGAATTGCACTACAGGTGGAGCTTAGCATGCCCGAACAATCGGAGCTCTGAACTGCGCATACACACTGAAGAAAAAACTTTGAAAAAGTGCGCCCGTATCACATCTTTCCTGGGCCACAAAAAGCGGATAAAGTGGCCCAGGAATGAAAAGTGGGAGTGATGGTTCCCATTGACATCACTGTCCTCCTTATCCACCACTCCCCATTCCACCTCTATCTAGACTGATTATGAACCCTGCCCCATTCCCCCACACCAATCGCCTGCAGAGTAACAGTGGACCCCCTGCTCCCCCACCAGACATTCATCTGACCTCCCCCGTTCCACCAGTGAGCAATCACCATCTCCTTCCCCACCATGGGTACATCTTACTGGCCTCCCTCCTCCTCCCCTACAAAACCAAAGAATGATCTGGCCTTCCTTCCCATAGGTACATCCTTGTCCCTCCCCACCCCCTCATCAGAGAATGATCTGGCCCATCTTACTCACATTCCCCCCCCCCACCCTCACTATCAGACAATAATCAGGCCTCTCTCGGCCCTCCCCTGCATTCCCTCTCCCAACACCAGAGATACATCTTAACCATCTCCCTCTTCCACTACCTCAAACAGAGAATGATCTGGCCTCCCATCTCTCTCCCTTCCGTAGAGGTACATCCTTCTCCCTCCCCACCTCCTCACCAGAGGATGATCTGGCCTGCTTCCCTCCCCTCTCACTCCACCCCTCACCAGACAACAATTGGGCCTTCCTTACTCCACGCCCCACCTGAGATGTATCTGATCCGCCTCCTCTGCCCCCCACACCAGACAATGATTAGGCCTCCCTCATCCCCCTCACCGTAGAATGATCTGGCCCATCTCCCTCCCCCTTCCCCACCTACCCACCAACTTCCCACTCCAACCGCACCACCACCAACCTGAATCAGAGATCATTAGAAATGCTGAATCACCCCTTCAGCAGTTGGAGTGCCCAAAACAAAATTTTTGCTGAGCATGTCTGTTTTGCACCCAATCTAGATAGGAATGCAATGGTAAAGGGAGAAATGCTAATAAAGTTGGCGGGCAATTCATTAATTCAATTGAAATACATGCAAATGCATTTAATTCACTGTTTACCCATTTCGGGCATGAATTGGATCGTGGCCATTCCTGGCCTCTGTAAAGTGGCCATCCGCATGGACACGGATTGTGTTAATGTTCTCACTCCCGACTTTATCACATTTTCTGCAATGGTAAAGTTAGGCCTCAAGTCTTTATTTCTCTCTCCCTATGATATTGGCTACCTATCCTAGACAGAGTAGCAGCTACATCTGCACAAAACTAAGAATTCTAAGCAACAGAATCAGACTATACTGAAGAGTATAGACAAGCTCATGTCAAATCTTTCAGCAAGAGAGGTGTTACAAGGACACTTTACTTTGCCCAAACTCAATTGCAGCCATTGGGTGGTGTTCAAGTAAAGTTTTAGTAAGTAACTCCAATGGCAGCTTGGCACCACATATCTTGTTGTTAAAATCAATATGAAATGCAACCTCAGTATCTGAACTTGAGTGATTTACAAGCACTGTAATATTCAACCAGTGTGTCTTTGTTCTCATTCTAACCATGATAGTATGTAAACTTCTCTGTCTCTCTTCCCTTTATCTTCTCCTCCTTCAAGACGGTCCTTAAAACCTAGATCGCTTGTCCTAATGTCTCGTTTGATTTGGTGTCAATTTTTACTTGATTTATGCTGTGTACTTTTTCCTAGGATGGACTCAAATAGCACAAGGGGTCACGGGCTTAGGGTGAGGGGGGTAAGGTATAATTTGGATGCTAGAGGGAGTTTTTTCACATAGAGGGTGGTGGGGGTATGGAATGCACTGCCAAGTAAAGTGGTGAAGGCAGGCACTCTGGAGTTATTTAATAGATACTTAGATGGGCACATGAACAGAATGGGAATGGAGGGATATAGAAAACTGATTTAAAATAGGGATCATGAGCCTTGGGAGTCCCTGGGAAGTGTGTAAATCGATGATATTGATGTACCTGTTTTTATCCTACAGGTGCTTTGGTCCACCTTGTTGTCTAACGAGGGGCATACACGCGATGGGTCGTGAGAGGGCTGCTCTTGCATCTTTTTCGAGAGTATCCTAGTGCTTCACGTTGTTAGAGTACACTTGACCTGGACCATTTGATGGGCAACACGACAGCTCAGTGACTATTGATGTGCTGTGCAGATACATGGATTTGGGCCTGTGTCTGTGGGAGTTTGCGCATTCTCCCCGTACTTGCGTGGGTTTTATCCGGGCACTCCAGTTTCCTCCCACATCCCAAAGATGTGCTCTTAGGCTAATTGGCAAAACAAATTCTCCCTAAATTTGTCTCAAATTTGGTTTTTAATCCATAGATGTATGAACGTAGACAGCAATCGTGGGTAGAGGTGGGAACATCGGGGTGGCGGTGCAGGCTTGTTGGGCCGAAGGGCCTGTTTCCCGTGCTGTTTTGTTCTTTGTTCTTCGTTCTTTGTTCTACTTTGGGATGTTTTACTACATTACAGGTGCTTTATAAATGTAAGTCGTTATTGAAAGGGGCTATATGCCCTATTGCAACTATTGAAGGGTTTCCTATGCCAGAACATGTATGGAAAAAGATCTTTGACCATAAGCAATGTTTGCTGAAATAACTGTAATCTGTTCCTATCAGGATCTGTTTGTAGGCAGAAGGAAAATACTGCTGATTGTGGAAGTAAAAGCAGAAAGTGAAAATACTCAGCAGGTCAGGCAGCATCTGTAGAGAGAGAATCAGAATGAATGTTTTTGATGAGAGATCACAGAACTGTAATGTTGGCCCAAATCTTCTGATCAATGGGGGGCCACTGTGTCCAATGCTATCAGATAGGAGAGGTAGTCAGGTTGGGTTGTAAGATAAAAGGTTAGCTTCCTATACTGTTATTGGTGCTTGTGGCGATAAGTTTTATAGTCACCCAGGAATTTAGACTAGGAAATTTCTGTCTAATGCTTCCTATGTAACTGTTTGGGTAAGTAAATCAGATTCATCCGAAGCCTCCAATGGAGTCAATTTGTTTTTGACGAGTCCAGGGGAGCAGGGAAATTTCCCATTGAAACTTCGGGTTGAAACATTCAAGGCAATTCCCACAAAAATCAATGCATCAGAGTTCCATAGGGATCTAATGTGTATCTTGGGCATAGTTTCTGATGACTTGGAAGACTGGAAGACCTGGGCTGTTGTTCAATCTGTTTCTCTCTCCATAAATGTCACCTGACCTGCTGCATATTTGCAGTTTCTGTTTTTATTACTGACCCAAAATAGTTCGGCAGAATGGCCTGTTTTTGTGTTGTAATTTCAGTGTTTTTTTAAATGTGTCATACCTAGACTTCTGCAATGGAGAGCTGAAAGAGAGGGTAACCTCCACCCAATCCCCCCTCTTCAGAATAATATGGTCTTTTAACAGTGGGATATGGCATTGTCAAGGTCCTCGAAAGGTGTAGTGTTTGAATCAGTGGATCATACACAAGATGTAGCAATTAGATTCCATTATTTTATCTTGCTAACGAATGTTTTTTTTTGGAAAATATCAGAGTTTGAGTTAAAAACAGCCATTATTTTGCCACACCAAGCCAGTGTTTGTTTGACCACCGCCTCAGAGAGATCTGACTATCCAATTTGGAGAACAGCCAATATTGCATTCTATGAGACTATTCATTCTGCTGCTAATCCAGGGCCACTCCTGACATGATATAGCATTTAGTGCAGGGAATCTGCTAGGTGCACACCAAAAATCTCAGTCAGACTCTCTATAAACTGCAGAGTTGATCAAATTAAGAGGGTCATGGCTGTCCTCTGAGGTAAAACAAAGAAACGTGATTAAAGTTTTGACAGTTTAAAAATTACATTTCTAATCCCATTCTGAAGATGTTGATAATTTTTACAATGTAATGGAAATGTCAGGAAGATCATTAGCAAGATAGCAATACTGCTTTAACTTTTCACCTCTGAAGATTTGTTGTGCTAAATCTTTATTTATCCCATATTTCTAACCAGTTCAAGCTGATGACCTATGGTTGGTCTCGTTCAGTCAGTATGTGATGCTGCATCTACTTCACTGTCAGTGATGAGGATGATTTTTGTTAAAGTAAGTAAAAGAATCCCACTTCCAGTGGTTGGTGACTCAGTGAAGAAGGAGTGTTATTATATGAATGGAGAGATTAACTTTTTTTGTGCACAAGAGTGCTGCTGGCATGTGTTATGACCAGGAACAGTGAAGGAAGCAGATTCATGGTTACTTGTAAAAGGGAAAGGCATAAATACCTGAAAGAAAATTCAAAGAATTTGGAAAAAATTGCAAGCTAATGGGATTAAACCAAGGGTATCCTTCGAAGGGAGGATAGGTACAGGGAACTGGGTTGTGCTGCTGTGCTGCAAAGCTCTATGACCCTCAGACTTTCTGCTGTCGTAGTGTTCCCCTTTCACTACTGACAAAGTTACAGCTACAAACACCAGAGAGCCTGAGGAAATTTGGAAGCAATTTCTGAAGCAGTGGTGCTCCCACTTTGGGGCAGTGAACACCACCATACTGACAAGCCATCACTAGTTACTCTGCTGAGATCTCAGTGAGTAGTTGAGCCAGTGAGTAGCTGAACTGTGCGGATCAGAATGCTCCCAGTTTCAATCCATAGTCTGTGCTGTATTTAACATGTGACTCAGGCTGAGTGACAGAGATTGGTGGTGGTGAGTGCATTGTGACTTTTGCCTAGGGAAGATTCACATGAAATTCCTGTTCATGGTCTCAATCTAGTGGGTCATACTGGCATGTGAGCATCGATGATGGGAAGGCCAACATTATGTGCCTGCTGCAGTTAACCATGAGACCTCAGTCATGGGTCACTGTTTTAAATCATTGCAGTCCATGTAGTGGAAATGCTATCACATTGCTGCTCATTAAGGAATTCCAGGGTTTTGACCCAGGGGGCATGAAGGCAAGTTAAGATCAGGGTGAGAAGAGACTCACGTTTGGTTGGCTCTCATTGCCTCAATGAACTGATGCAGAATGGTTACTTGGTCTTGATGCCCTGAGAGTAGCCTGCATCCAAGATACAATAAGAGTCAGTGCCTTCAGGATGGGAACAAAGATGAAAAAAGATCATTTATTTTTGAATTTACAGCAGATATAAATGTCATTAAACTGTTTTGGGGAGCCTTTAACCCAATCTTGGAGAATTGGCAAGGATTAACTGCCTTCTGCTGTGTTGCAGCAACTACACTGAAGATTCCACAGTAATTGCTTGCTGTAAATTATACCCGTTGCCAGGGAGACGGTGTCGTATGCAGTGAGGCGTGAAATGCTTTAGAGCTGAAAATGGGAAAGATTCATGGTCCTGTCATGTTTTATTTTTTTCATGTGTGGCACCTCTGAAAGGCTGATGAAATACCGTATTTTCCTGAATAATTGCAGGTCCTAAACTACCTCTGTTGGCATATATTATTGTAATGAAAATGTTTTGGTCCAGGTGGTTAGAGGTTTCCCCATTGCTCCATGACATTTCTGGCTCTTTAATTGATTGGCCAACTGACAGTCGATTTCAGTTAATAAAAACAGAAAGTTCTAGAAAGTATCAGTGAAGAGGGAGAAACAGACTCATAGCTTTGAAGAACTGTCATACAGATTTGAAACGTTAACTCTGTTTCTCACCCCACAGATACTGCCAAGTCTCTTGGGATTTTAGCATTTTCTGTTTTAATTTCAGATTTCCTGTATCTACAGTATTTTGGTCTTAGTTGATTGAGCTTGCTGTAGAATGGGATCTCTCCTTTCTCCCTTGGAAGACAGATGGTTTCAGATACCTGATGTATATGGTCATTCTTCACATGTGGCCCTAATACACTTTGTCACAAAGATGCAGTTGAATTCTATGAAGTTTTCAGCAATGAGTGTGTCCTCTCCCTTCTACCTATCAATGAGCAGCTACAATAACGATGGAACAGGTCTTTGATCATGTCTGTTCTAGGTAATCCATTAAAAAGTCTCACAACGCAGGTTAAAGTCCAACAGGTTTATTTGATCAGGTAGGTGGGAATTTACAGCAAGCAGTTACCTGAGGAATCTTCAGCATGGTTGCTGCAACACAGCAGAAGGCAGTCAATCCTTGCCAATTCTCTAAGAGTGGGTTAAAGGCTCCCAAGAACAGAACTCCCACTTACCTGATAAAAAAGCAGTGCTCCAAAAGCTAGTGGCTTTTGCTACCCAATAAACCTGTTGGACTGTAACCTGGTGTTGTGAGACTTTACTGTGTTTACCCCGGTCCAACGCCGGCATCTCCACATCATGACTAAGTAATCCATACCAGACTTGTCTAAATTTCTGAAAGATGGCACTGAATGATCAATCTCATCAAATGACATGCGATACAAGCATGAAAAATCTTTTTTTTAGTGCAGAGGTTGCTGTCCTGAGGTTGAGTAAAAGCCCACTCTTGGACAACAAATCTAACCCAATCGGTGGTGGGGTTTAGGTGTGCCTGGTTCAGTACTCATGTTTAACTTTGAATTTATTTATTATTGTCACAATTAGGCTTATTTTATGAGCAAAGAATTGATAAAAATATTCCAGTAGATGAGGATTGTCCTTTTGACTTGTAGACTTTCATCCTATTATTCTGGACTGAGTGTGCAATGTTAGTAACCCACTGTGCCACCCAGATTACACTGATATGTCTTGTATCACACGCTGAGAACAAGAAAATATAAATTGTAGCTGTACTGTACCTATAAGGTCCTTTAAGGAATCTCACAGATGACATTAAAAGGGACTCTGTTGACGTGTATATCTTAAGCCAACCATATTTCACAAGTTACAGCACACAAGCTTATAATTTCACAGCATCATGGATATTTTTGCAGCCCATGAAGTGATGACACCCCTCTCGAATATAAATCAGATCACATATTATTAAATGAAGATGAATTGTCTTGGGTGGACTCATTTAAACCTCAGCCTGTCTGTGCCCAGAAAATAAATAAACCATCCAAAGATAGAGCTACATCTTTTTTCACATACCCAATTAGACCACTACTGATCATCCCTGGGCATGTTCCCCACCAATATTGTTGATTACTAACACATGTACGTGTCTGGAAAAACAATCACCAAACACGCACAAATGCCAGAAACAATTAATGTGCATCACCAAGCTACTAAGTAATGTCATTATCTAATCAGGATGGCATTGACATAGGCAGTCCTTGTCAGAAACAACAGGATATTATTGGCATGCCTTTGTGTACATGTGTTGGAAGCAAATTTGTTATAGAAAATTAGAAACATACCTAGCTTAAAATATAGTACATTAATGATTACAGAGACTTAGCAATAAACTGGGTTAGAATGTGTGTTAAGTCATTCAATCTTTGGGATCTACAAAGGTGTGGGAAGTAGAGAAAGAGAAAGGGATACCAATATTATAAAATGCGCCCTACAGTAAAACAAAAAATTATAATATAAATGATCAGGGAGTGGAAACACTGTGGGTAGAATTATGAATAGCAAAGAATGCACAATTCATTAGGTCCCAGAACAGTTCCCAAGGAATGAAAGGTAACAAACAAAACCCAGCTATTTAAGATTTACTTTTACTTTTTCTTTTACAAAGGGAGAGAAGAAAACTGAGAACTATTGAATAGTTAGCCTAATATCAAGAGATGGCAAAGGCGAGAGTCCGTCATTAGAGACCTGGCAACAGGATACTTAAAAAATCATAATATGATTACAAAGTCTCACAGATTATGAAGCAGAAAGCATTTTTGCCTCCCAGCTTCAGATGCTCCTTTGGAGAGTTGATACAGACTTGATGGGCCAAATGGCCTTCTTAAGCACTGTAGGGATTTTATGGATTCTAAATCCATTACAATTCAGGATGTGATCAACAAGATGAATAAGGGGGACTCCTTATATAGTTTACTTGCATTTCAAAAAAGTATTCAATAAGGTGCTACAGAAGAGGTTATAACACAAAATATTTTATAGAAATATAACAAAATATTTAATGTGAATTGAGGATTGATTAATGGACAAATTAGAGAAAGTAGGAATAAATAGGACATTGTAATCAGTGGGATACTGCAAGGATCAATACCTTGGCTTTAGCTATTTACAATCCATATCAATAACTTAGATGAGTGGATTGACATGTCCAGATTTGCTTACAAGATCAAATTAGATGGGGAGTAAGTGGTGACAAGGAAACAAAGAGGCTGCCAAGGGATATAAACAGATTGAGTGGACAAATGAAACAATATGGTGAAATTATCCACTTTTGTAGAAAAAAATTAAAATGCAGAGCATTTTTCAAATGATGAGAGACTGAAAAGGCGTGTATTTAGGAGTGTCCTTGAACATGAACTACAGAAAGTCAATATGCAGGTACAGCAAGAAATTAGGAAAGTAAGTGATATGTTAGTTTTTGTCATGAAAGGATTGGAGTGTAAGAGTAAACAAGTCTTACTACAGTTACACAGAGCATTGGTGAGACCAAGCCTAATGTACTGCATGTCGTTTGGTCTCCTTGGAAAGGAAGGATATACATTCCCTAAAGGCAGTGCAACAAAGGTTTATTGGGATGAACGAATTGTATTATGAGAGGCGATTGAATAGACTAAACCTTTATTTCGTGAAATTTCAAAGAATGAGAGATGATATAAGTGAAACATATACAATTATTAAGGGACCTCAGGACAAATACCATTTTTCCTTCACTGAGGAATCCAGAACACAAAGTTAGAGTCTCAGAAAAAGGCCATTTTGCACTGAATTGAGAAATTTTTCTATCAGAGATGTGAAACTTTTGAATTCTGAATGTTCAGAGAGCTGTGCATTGTGCAATTGAAGATTTTAATTTTTACACAGTCTGGGAAACGCAAAGCACTTAATGTAGTAGGCTGTAGCCAGACCAGACAAAAGGTTGCTTGTGCCAGCTCCCCAGAGCCAAGGTTACAGAAGAGTTGAGTTGCAGGGGACTCGAGCATTGATGAGCTGTGGACAGGAGAAAGTTATAGATGATGCATACCAAGTTGTTTGGGGCATTGGCAGACCTGCCAGATATCTTCCTGTCGCTGTCATGGAGCTTTGGGGATCTCAGTTCCAGTGCAGAGGTCAAGACGGAGGTTGAAGCCCATCCTTCCTATTATGAAGTATTCACAGAGTGCTGCTCGACCAACCATGATGTAGTGTCTACTGGCTGTTGTTTTAACCTTCACTGCTGCGTATAGGAGGCAGTGGCACAATAGTATTGTCACTGGACTAGTAATGCAAAAACCCAGGGTAATGCTCTGGGGACCTAGTTCAAATCCCACTGTGGCAGAATACAGTAAAAATCTGAAATTAAAGGTCTAATAATGACCATGAAACCTTTGTTGATTGTTGTAAAAATCCATACTAATGCCATTTACGGAAGTAAATCTGGCATCTTTACCTGGACTGGACTACATGTGACTCCAGGCCCAAAAAGATGTGATTGACTTGTAACTGTTCTGAAATGGTATAGCAGACCACTCAGTCCATAGGCAGCCAGGGATGGAGTATAGATGCTGCCATTGCAGTGACTCCTACATCCCATGAAAGAATTAAAAAGGACAAGATCTTCAAGACATCTCTGCTACAGAGGGAAGATGTAGATCCATACTTGCTGTCATGTGAGTGCTGTCCTCATGTGGGCTTCAGTGCTCAAAGCAGCATTCAGGATCTCACAGCAATCCACCTATCCTGTGCTCCAGCAGATTGCAAGGATTGTTGAGGCAATGACTCCAGAGTGCCAGGAACTCTGTGGAACATGAATCTGCTATCATCTCTCGAGATAACCAACATTTATGCTTACACGATTGCCAGTCAGTCAGCCAGTCATATTACTGCCACTTTTTCCAAGGTGATGCAGCCAAAAGCTGGGATGTCAAGGTAGGGAGTTGTTTGAGGAGCTCCTGCAAAGCCATCTGTTGGCACCCCCAGTGAAAGTCAGAAGGCTTCCACCAAGCATTGGCAGCAGCCACTTGGGTAGCACATGGTAGGAACACTTGACCAGCAAAGACACCAACAAATGAGGCACAACGGGATGAACAAGTCAGGAAGTGTGAGATCACCCAATTTGAATGTGAGAAAGACAACTTCAAACAGAACCATAGAAAAATTATAGTGCAGAAAGAGGCCATTTAGCCTATTGTGTCTGCACTGGCCAGAAAAAGAGAAAATAAAATAGCTGTTCATTTTAATCTAATTTTCCAGCCCCTGGTCTGTAGTCTTGCAGGTTACAGCACTTTAGATCCAGGTACCTTTTAAATTATTTGAATATTTCAGCCTCAACTGCCAATTTAGGCAGTGGATTTTCTTCATGACACCTTTAATCCTTCTGCAAACCATCATAAATCTGTCTCTAGTAGTTGACCCCTTAACTAAGGGAAACAAGGCTTTCCTGTCAACCCTATCTACCCTCACAATTTTGTACACTTCAAGTAAGTCACCTCTTAGCCTCCTCTGTTCTCAGAATACCAAGCCAAGCCTATCCAATTTCCTCTCAAAGCTACATTTTTCAAGCTCTAGCAACATTCTTATAAATCTCCTCTTAGTGATAGGAGACCAAGGATTGTGAAGAAAAGGAAATTGAACAATCCTGTGCTCAGATGACACTAAGATAGTTGAAAAAGCAAAGTGTGCAGAAGATGCTAAAAGTCTGCAAAGGGATATAGATAATCGAAGTGAGTGGCGAGTGTCTGGCAAATGGAGTACAAAGTTGGTAAACATGAGGTCATCCATTTTAGTTAGAATAACAGTAAAATAGACTGTTGTTTAAATGGTAAAAAATTGCAGCATGCTGAATGCAGAGGGACCTGATTGTTCTTGTGCAGGAATCTCAAGGAATTGGCTTGTATGTGCAGCAGGTAATTTAAGAAGGCAAATGGAATTTTATCCTTCATTGCTAGAGAT
This sequence comes from Sphyrna mokarran, assembly GCA_024679065.1. Taxonomy (NCBI): domain Eukaryota; kingdom Metazoa; phylum Chordata; class Chondrichthyes; order Carcharhiniformes; family Carcharhinidae; genus Sphyrna; species Sphyrna mokarran. The sequence continues at coordinate 69,059,699 of JAGIQG010000008.1, forward strand.
TGGAGTTTATGTTGCAACTGTATAAGGTGTTGGTGAGGCCACACCTGGAATACTGTGTACAATTTTGGTCTCTTTACTTGAGTATTGATATACTGGCACTAGAGGAAGTGCAGAGGAGATTCACTAGGTTGATTCCAGAGTTGAGAGGATTGGTTATGAGGAGAGACTCAGTAGACTGGGGCTATTTTCATTGGAATTCAGAAGAATGAAGGGTGATCTTATAAAAACATATAAGGTTATGAAAGGAATAGATAAGGTAGAAGCAAGGAAGTTGTTTCCGCTGGCAGTGAAACTAGAACTAGGGGGAATAGTCTCAAAATAAGGGGAAGCAGATTTAGGACTGTGTTGAGGAGGAGCTGCTTCACCCAAAGGGTTGTGAACTGCCTAGCGAAGCAGTTGAAGCTACTTCATTAAATATTTTTATGGCAAGGATAAATTTTTGAACAGTAAAGGAATTAAAGGTTATGGAGAGCAGATGGGTAAGGGGAGCTGAGTCCATAAAAAGATCAGCCACGATCGTATTGAATGGTGGAGCAGGCTCGAGGGGCTAGATGGCGTATTCCGGCTTCTAGTTCTTATGTTCTTATAAAAGCTAAGAACAAAAAAAAATTCATTACAGAAAGCATTAAAAAAAATCAACATAATGAATGAAATTTTGACTTTTATCACAAGGGGAGCAAAATCAAAAGTGAAGAAAGATACTTCAGTTGTACAATGCTTGGCATGAACCAATCTGGAGTTCTGTGTTTTGTTTTGTAAGTACATAGGAAAGATTTATCAGCCTTGGAGGGGGTATAGTGCATGATACAAGTATTTAAAGATATCAGGCATACCTGCATCAAAATGGAAAATAGCACGTTTTTAACATGCAACAGTGTTTGTTGTTGATCCCCCATGCCAGCATTGCCTACCCCACTCCTCAGATCCAATACTGCCCTGCTCAACCCTTCGCTCCTGGCTTCTTGCTGCATCAGACAATCAATGTAGCTAGGTGCTGGAATAGAGTGAAAGGAGTTTGCAAGGGGCTGGGACGCAATGCATGTGCTGGCAGATGGAATGGGTGCTGAGTGGGCATGAATAATGTTTCTGTGCAGCAGCATGAGTTACAATGAAATAGGAAAGGCCTGCAGATCAGAACATCAGCGTGCCTCAGTGACACAGTTGTTAGCATTGCTGCCTCACAGTATCAGAGATCCAGGTTTGATCACTGGCTTGAGTCACTGTCTGTGTGAAGTTTGCACATTCTCCCTGTGTCTGTTTAGGTTTTCTCCAGGTGTTCCAGTTTCCCCCCACAATCCAAAAATGTGTAGGTTAAGTGAGTTGGCCATGCTAAGTTCTCCCTCAGAGTACCCAAATAGGCGCTGGAGTCTGGCGATTAGGGGATTTTCACAGTAATTCATTGCAATGCTACTTGTGACTAATAAATAAACTTTATCCGAAATTTTGCAGCCAATGAAATACTTTTGAAGTGCAGTCACTAAAAGTTACAGTATTGATTGAATTGTAAAAGTTTGTGGAGGCAAGACATATTATAGTGGGTGGCATACTAATATAATTCTAAAGAATTCCATGTTTCAAAATTCTATAAAAATAAGTTATATCATAGAAACTCAACTGACTCTCTATCATAGAATCTTTCTTTGAACTGGTTCAGAGCTGCTGTATTATTTGAATATATCAACATCTGCTATTGCTGCTTAATTCAGTGAATGACTGTACCAAATAATAAACTTGTTACTCATGTTAGTCCATTGTGGTGACTGACATGTCCCCACCGTTCTTTGTGGAAATTCAGAGACAAGCAGTTCAGTGCAGTTTCTAGGTGTTGGGGATTTGCTACTGAGAACCAGCCATGCCATATTTGCTATGGTGGCCGGAGGCGTCAGTTTTTTGTTAAACATCCTGGTGTTTGAATTGTTTGCACAAATGTCTTATGTAAATCATATCAGAGATTTCCATTAGCACTTTTGCACAACACCAGCTTTTCCCCTCACTTCCCCTTTAAATCATGCTCCATTTACTGTATGTAAACCCAAAAAAACTCTTGTGCTGCGGTGCATCCTTGGAATTGGAATGCCAACCACTTGCCAATAGAACATAGAACATTACAGCGCAGTACAGGCCCTTCGGCCCTCGATGTTGCGCTGGCCAGTGGACCCTCTAACCTAAACTATTCCAATATCATCCATATGCCTATCCACCGAACATTTGAATGCCCCCAAAGTAGGCGAGACCACAACTGCTGCAGGCAGGGCATTCCACGCTCTCACCACCCTCTGTGTAAAGAACCTGCCTCTGACATCCGTCCTATAACTACCACCTCTTAATTAAAAGTTATGTCCCCTCGTGTTGGTCATCACCATCCGAGGAAAAAGGCTCTCACTATCCACCCTATCCAGTCCTTTGATCATCTTATACGCCTCAATTAGGTCACCGCATAACCTTCTTCTCTCTAATGAAAATAACCTCAGGTCCCTCAGCCTTTCCTCATAAGGTCTTCCCACCATACCAGGCAACATCCTGGTAAACCTCCTCTGCACCCTTTCCAATGCTTCCACATCTTTCTTATAATGCGGCGACCAGAACTGTACGCAATACTCCCAGTGCGGCCGCACCAGAGTTTTGTACAGTTGTAACATAACCTCACGGCTCCTAAATTCAATCCCTCTACCAATAAAAGCTAACACACCGTACGCCTTCTTAACAACTTTATCAACCTGGGTGCCAACTTTCAAAGAGCTATGTACTTGTACCCCAAGATCCCTCTGCTCGACAGCACTATTAAGGGTCCTTCCATTAGCCCTATATTTCATATGCCTGTTATTCCTACCAAAGTGAATCACCTCACACTTATCCGTATTGAATTCAATTTGCCACCTTACGGCCTAGCTCTGCAACCTATCTATGTCCGTCTGCAAACTGTAACATCCATCCTCGCTGTCTACAACTCCCCCCACTTTGGTATCGTCAGCAAATTTACTAATCCAACTGTCTACACCCTCATCTAGGTCATTTATAAAAATGACAAACAGCAGTGGCCCTAAAACAGATCACTCCAGGTTGAATATTTCCCATCAACCACCACTCTCTGTCTTCTATCAGCTAGCCAATTCCTAATCCAAACTGCTAAATCACCTTCAATCCCATGCATCTGCACTTTCTGCAGTAGCCTACCATGGTGAACCTTATCAAACGCTTTGCTAAAATCCATATACACTACATCAACTGCCTTACCCTTATCTACCTCTTTGGTCACCTCCTCAAAAAAACTCAATAAGGTTTGTGAGGCACGACCTACCTTTCACAAAACCGTGCTGACTATCCCTAATCAATTTATTTCTCTCTAGATGCTTATAAATCCTATCCTTATAATTCTTTCCAAGACTTTGCCCACAACAGAAGTCAGGCTCACCGGTCTATAATTTCCAGGATGGTCCCTACTCCCCTTTTTGAAAAGAGGGGACAACATTTGCCATCCTCCAGTCTTCCGGCACTATACCTGTAGCTAACGACGACATGAAGATCAAAGCCAAAGGCTCTGCAATCTCCTCTCTAGCCTCCCAGAGAATCCTGGAGTAAATCCCATCTGGCCCAGGGGACTTATCAATTTTCATACCCTCAAGATTCGCTAACAACTCCTCCTTATGAACCTCAATCCTACCCAGTCTACAACCTGGTATTGCAGTATTCTCCCCGACAACACTGTCTTTCTCCTGCGTGAATACTGACGAAAAATACTCATTCAGTGTCTCTCCTATCTCCTCAGGCTCCACGCACAACTTCCCACTGCTATCTCTGACTGGCCCTAATCTTGCCCTAACAATCTTTTATTATTTATATACCTGTAAAAAGCTTTAGGATTCTCCTTAATCCTATCCGCCAAAGTCTTCTCGTGTCCTCTTCTAGCTCTTCTCAACTCCCTCTTTAGCTCCTTCCTGGCTGATTTATAGCTCTCTATTGCCCTAACTGAACCTTCATGTCTCATCATTATATAAGCCTCCTTCTTCCTCTTCACCAGAGATTCAACTTCCCTAGTACACCATGGTTCCCTCACTCGACCACTTCCTCCCTGCCTGGCAGGTACATATTCATTAAGGACATGCAGAAGCTGTTCCTTAAATATGCTGTACATTTCAGATGTCCCCAGCCCCTGCAATTTCCTGCTCCACCCTATGCATCCTAAATCTCTCCTAATAGCCTCATAATTACCTTTCCCCCAGCTATAACTACTGTTATTCAGTACGTGCCCATCCCTTTCCATCACTAAGGCAAACGTAACCGAATTGTCGTCACTATCACCAAAGTGCTCACCCACCTCCAAGTCTAACATCTGGTCTGGTTCATTACCCAGTACCAAATCCAATATAGCCTCGCCTCTTGTTGGCCTATCTACATACTGAGTCATGAAACCTTCCTGCGCACATTGAACAAAAACTGACCCCTCTAACATACTTGAACTATAGCTTTTCTAATCGATATTAGAAAAGTTAAAGTCCCCCATTACAATTACCCTGTTACTTTCACACCTATCCAGGATCAACTTTGCAATCCCTTCCTCTACTTCTCTGGAACTTTTTGGAGGCCTATAAAAAACTCCCAACAGTGTGACCTCTCCTTTCTTGTTTCTAATCTCAGCCACACTACCTCAGCAGACAAGTCCATATCAAACGTCTTTTCTGCCACCGTAATGCTGTCCTTAACTAACAATGCCACTCCTCCCCCTCTTCTACCACCACCTCTGCTCTGACTGAAACATCTGAACCCCGGAACCTGCAACAACCATTCCTGCTCCTGCTCTATCCACGTCTCTGAAATGGCCACAACATCGAAGTCCCAAGCACCAATCCAGGCTGCAAGTTCATCCACCTTATTGCGTATGCTCCTCGCATTAAAGTATACACATTTCAAACCGCCCTCCCGTTTGCCACTATACTGCTGCGACCTAGAAACCTTATCCGTGACCTCCCTATTCACATCCTCCTGTAAACTGGCACAACAATTCAGGTTCCCATCCCCCCCCCGAATCAGTTTAAACCCCCCCAAATAGCACTGGTAAATTTACCCCCCAAGATATTGGTACCTCTCCGGTTCAGGTGCAGACCATCCCTCTTGTAGAGGTCCCACCTTCCCCAGAATGAGGCCCAATTGTCCAAATACCTGAACCCTTCCCTCCATTACCGTCCCTTTAGCCACGAGTTCAAATGTTCTCTCTCCCTAATCTATAAGTGGCAGTGCTGGGACACACTCACATGCAGAGAAATCCTTCTCACCGAAGTTGGGAGCTCATCTTTTTTCCAAAATGGCCCTCAAGGATGAACTCTTGTGCTCTTTCTGGTACTGTCTTCAGCTGCAGTATCTTCAATTAAATCTCACCTCTTATATCTTCCCCTGCAAGATAAAAATGATGCCTCAAATTACTTTTTCTTCACCCAAAAACTACACCTGACCACCATCATCCAGCCCAGGTGACTATTTGGTCCCAAATGATCAGTCGGAATCTGCCAACGTGTCCTGTGTTCCTGCAACCAGTCAATGACTCCAGTGCAATCTTCGCTTCTTTTCACTGGGTTAGAACTGAAATGAAAACAAGCCGCTAGCTTTGTTTTCTTTTAATTGCTGCTTGAGGAGCCAGGTTGGAACTGGGTTGTTGACTCTAATTGCTGATCCATGATTTGGTTTTTGGTCTCAAAGCTGTCTCTGACTTTGTTTTAATGTTGTGATCAGCTCTCAGCCCTCTTTCTACAAAACAACACCAATCACTTTTAAAGAGGGAAGTGTCTTATTATTAAAAGTATAGCACACAATTGCACCCATTACAATTACATTACGCTACACCCAAATTTTTATTAACTATGCATAAAATAATGTTGCATGTTACATAGAAATTAGAAGCAAGAGTAAGCCATTCGGCCCTTCGAGCCTGCTCCGCCAATTATTTTGATCATGAATGAACATCAAATTCAATATTCTGATTCCCCTTCCCACACATCTCTTGATCCTCTAATTTCCATAATATCTAATTTCTTTTTGAAATCATACAATATTTTGGCTTCAACTACATTCTGTGGTAGTGAATTCCACACATGGGTGAAGAAATTTCTCCTCACCTCTGTTCTAAAAGGCTTACTGCCTATCCTCAAACTATGACCCCCGAGTTCTGGATTTCTCACTTTGGGAACATTCTTTCTGAATCCACACTGTCTAACTCTGTTAGAATTTTATAAGTTTCTATGCAATCCCTTCTCATTCTTCTAACCTCCAATGAATATAATCTTAACTGACTTAGTCTCTCCTCATATGGCAGATTTGCCATCCCAGGAATCAGCCTGTAAACCTTTGCTGTACTTTCCCGAAAGCAAGGACATCCTTTCTCAGATAAGGACACAAACTGTACACAATATGCCAGGTGTGGATTCACCAAAACCCTATTCAATTGTAATAAAACATTCCCATCCCTATACTCAAATCCTCTTGTTGTGAAGGCCGACGTACCAATTGACTTTTTTACTTCCTGCCGTACCTGCGTGCTTACTTTCAGTGACTGATGCACAAGAACATCAAGGTCTCACTGTGTATCCACCTCTCTCAATTTACACCCATTCAAGTAATAATCTGTCTTCCTTTTATTACTGTTACAGTAGATAACCTTACATTTATCCACATTATATTGCATCTGCCACGCATATGCCACACACTCAGCTTGTCCACAACTTGATGAAGCATCTCGGCGTCCTCCTCACAGCTCACTCTTCCACCCAACTTTGTATCATCATGTTGCCCAAGAACATAATAGACCATAAGGCCCATTGGCCCTTTTCCACCATTGAAGATGTTCATGGCAGATCTTGGACTTTAACGCCATATGTCTTGTTCCCTTGTGAGACCAAAAACCTTATCCATTCAGCCTTAAATGTATTCAACGATAGAGCATCCACAATCTTCTGTGGTAGAAAATTCCAAAGATTCACAATCCTTTAACTAAAATCATTTCTCCACATCTCAGTGCTAAATGATCAGCCCTTTATCCTGAGACTGTGCCCCATGTTTTAGATTCTCTGACCAGCATTGACCCAATTAAGACCCTTCAGAGTCCTGTAAATTTTAATGAACTCACTTTTTTTCCCTGCAGCAAATATAAGCCCAATGTACTCAACCTCATGTTCACATTAAAATAAGCACATATATAACAACAGATTTCATAATTTACAATCCATTTTTATGATGGTGAATTTAAATTGACTCTACATCTACAAATTAAAATGATAAAATATGGAAAATGATTTCCCCACCATATGTTCAACTAAAGACAAGGAAAAAAACAATTCTGGTGCCTAGATAATTAAATGCTGAAACATAGTCATTTTAATGTTATTTCTATCTTCTTTATATGGCTTCATGCTGCTGGAATGATTCATACTGATAGGAAAGAAGGGCTACTGATGACATTTTCATATAGGTGATCTGTAGACAGAAGACCTGGTCCTGAGCCTTGATGTTGTCATCAGGTTGCTGTCTACGACAAAGCATGCTATGATATTTGGTGCTTTCTTGTGTTCTTGTAATAGAAGCATAGAATCCCTACAGTGCTATTTAACCCATCAGATCTGCACCGACTCTCCAACAGTGCCACTTACCCAGGCCCGTCCCCCATCCTATCCTTGTAACCCCACTCATTTACATGGCTATTCCCCCTAACCTTAGCATCTTTGGATACTGAGGAAATTTTAGCATGGCCAGTTGTCTAACCCACACATCTTTGGAGTGTAGGAGGAAACCAGAGCACCCAGAGGAAACCCAACAGATACTGGGAGAAAGTGCAAACTCCACACTGACAGTTACCCAAACTGGAATCAAATCCAGATCTCTGGCATGGTGAGGCAGCAGTGCTAGCCACTGGGCCACCGTGCCACCACGGGGAGCAACAAGTGAATAGTGCAACAGATCTGTATCTTGACTTCATGTGTTTTGATTGTAAAATCTATGACTGTATTCCACCTATAGAATTCTGGCCCCACAAAATTCAGTGGTGTCTGCTAATCAGCTGACAACTATTATAAATGTTGACCTATGGATCCAAAATACAAAGTTTACCCTCCAATGACCAGAACTACTAAATGAATAAATATAAAATCATTCAACTTGCTTTCCTTCCAATAGAAATGTTAATTAGCTTTATCGTCAGCAAATTGTTATTTTCTGACCTTGTGCAAGATAAGTGATGCATTGCATTAGTAAATAAGCGATATTACAAAGATGGGCAAACTATTCAGGCTGCAAGCAACAGAAGCTACTTCTAAGTAACAAAACGCGAGAGCAGTGCTGTGACAGGCCTATTGTTATTGTGATAAGCTATGTTATTGGATGTAATATTTCTGTTCATAAGTGAAATAATAATGCACAGTGTTACTTGCTGAAGTACAACATTCTTATAAATGTTATAAACCACATATTGACCTGAAATTTCCTGTTCTTCAGCCAGTATTTTGCTATATGTACAGTATAAATGCTGTTTCTACTGTACTTCACCGATGCTAGAGTAGTAGAGTGGAAGCAACTCTGACAAAATTATCAATCATTGTGTGTTTGCTTAAGATGACATTCTTGTTCTTTTTCCAAAAGGGAAAACTCACACAGAGATGACTCCCCTCCTCCAGGGAGAGGAGGGCAGTTTAGCGAGCCTCCCAGTGCTAATGGACCTTGGTGAAGTAAGCAAGATTTAGGTAAGCTTGCAATAGAATTCAATAATGAATGTAGAGAATCTGGTCCCTAGCTGGTTGGCGACTGGATGGTATAATGGAGTTTGCACACTTTTATTGCATCTCTGTAACTTGGAGTTAAATTCATCTTGGGCTGATTGAACAAAAACCTTTTTATCGCATAACAACAGTAAAATTGACACATTAATTTTCAACCCATAACTTGATGTTTAAAATTATGAAGAGATGATATTAGGTAAATGAGAATAGACAGTTTTAAATGATTGAGGTATCAAGATTAAAGAGACATGTAGCTTTCCTATATTATTCAGTTTGAATCAAAATTAAATGGATTTATTAACTAGTCATTTGAACTTCATTAGAGCTTGAGCATTACTGAAAAGAGAGACATTTTGTGTTGAAGCTTTTCATCTTGCATTCATCAGGACAGAATACAAATGTCAGGCAAAATAATAAATTTATACTGTACGAAGAGAGTGTGTTGATTGGTTGGCAAATGGAATTTGATTGATAGAAACGTTGCCATGGTGAATGTACCAGTTGATGGTGACCAACAGTTAGCTACCAAGCTTTGTTTGAAATTTAAGCCAGGCAGCTTGACACTGATTAGTCAAGACATTACCCTGAAGACTGAACCAGCGAATGGATGTCACTTTTTTTTTTGTAGCTGAAATAGGCATTATGTGTGCACACATTATTTCTGTCTGCGAAAAACAGGGCCCTATGTATTAACATGCATATCTCCCAGTATGCACAAATGCAAACCCGACTGACAATCTTAAATTGGTTGTCAACTTAGTCAATAGTGGTTGGCAGTTTACTATCAGTCAGCATCAATTGTTGCACTCTCTATGGCAATGTCTCTATCAATCAGATTATACTTTCCAGTTAATCAACATTCTTCTCAAAATATAAATTTGTTGTTTCCCCTGACATTGGTATTCTGGTGAACTGTCCTGATGAGTGCAAGATGAAAAGCTTCAACATAAAATCGTTTTCTTTCAGTAATACTCAAATCTATTACTGTTGGTTAGGCTACCATTAAACTGCTAAGAGAGTTAGTTAGCTCTTTTTGGTCAAATTATCAAGGAACAAAACAGACTATAAATTGCATGTTAATACTTTATTAGTATCAAATTGTAATTTAACATTATAATTGGGTATATATATTTAGTGTGCATGCATATCAAGGTTAACGAGTAGTTGAGTGGCAATGATTTAAGATTGTTTAACAAAACAAGCATCATAAGCTTCACAGATATTATAGTATACCCCTATAGATCCCCTATTTTTCCCCGTATACCCCTTTTTTTTTGTTCTTTGTAAATCATTGCTAATGAATGTTAAATATTAATTATAACAATGATCAGAATCTGAGGCTATAAACTGGTGAGGTTACTTAAACCTAATTCTTTAAATAGCTGTTGAAGTAACAGCTTTAAATACCAAGTCAATCAAATAGCTCGACTAATCAACTATAATTAACTGCAAAGTTTAAACAACTTCATTCTCATAAATGATTTGGTTGGATCAATCTTCTTTCTTAACTGGAAAGCAAGCATTAGCTTTCAAAATATTAAATTGAGGAAACCCTTTGTGACAGGATTAACTGTTCTGCTTGGATCTCCCAAGTTCCATCTGAATCCACCTAACACAAGAAATAACATTGCTAAACTCACTTCCCTCACCCACTTCTCAATCTCAGACTGCTCTTAGTGTTACCTCTTACTGAATTATATCAAATTCACCCTCTAACCTGAACAATGTAATTGTAAGGATAAGTTATAAGCATTTTAGTAAAAGTTATTGGAGAAGATGTATGGAGGTCTTCTATTAATTAACACAGAGACTGAGACAGGAAAAAAGAAAGAAAACTCTACCTTTAGCTGACTCATATACAGCTATGGCCCAGTATATTTCCGGTATATATTATCTTTAAAAGTCAGTGTTGAAGCAATGAACTGCAGGCAGAATGGATCTGCTTTTACAACTTACATCCTTACTTTATGCCTTAATTTTCATAATTATGAAAGGTTGTGACTATTAATATCTCACTAAGTGTTCCTTACCTAGCCTTTCTTTACGACTTAATTATTTCATAGTCTAAGTCCTAAATTAATTCTTCAGCTCTGGCCTTAGTTTAACAGCTGATCACCCGCACTGATTTATAGCTGTGAGAGTCTCTCCTCAATTGGCATATTGGTAGCGGCCTCTGCCTTTTCATCCAGAGATGGAGAGGTTTCTTTAACAATCCCCACATAACATTGGCACCTCAGGGTCTAGGGGGCACCAACTGAGAGAAATTTTGACTTTCAGGGAGATTTGGTGTAAAACAAACTACAGAGACACAGCAGAGAACAATAACATTGCACAATAACATTGGTCTTCCTTCTTAAACTGTTTGTCTTCCAGATATTCCTGAATTTTTTCCAACTGGCTTTCCCCACTTTTTCGTATTGAAGTCCTTGGATTCTTACATAGGATTTAAACAATTTTTTTTTACGAGTCAACCTAATGACTATTGAAATTGGAAACTGCTGAATGAATGAGGAAACTTTTTAATCACTGGACACCGCTGCTATCTCTGTGCTATATCTGGAGGACAACTCAGTTGCCTGGAGCAAGAGGTAATAATTGTTCACAGAGATGAGGTCTTGAATGGAGAACCAGACTGTAAAGTGTATCCCAAATAATCTCACTGAGCCATTATTTATTGTATCTTGCTACTGGCCAAGATGTGTTTGATTTATATGCATATCTGAGTTTTTTTGTTAATTCCTATTTCCGATAACCATATTGTTCTGATAGAATGAGAAGCACCTCCTTTCATTCCTTTAACAGTGCCTGAAGTAGATTCGTTGGTCAATGAGTGATTGCCCAGAAAACTTCTACAAGGTAGAATTTTACCATCATTTTGGATTGTCAACCTTCCAGCTTTGTTCTGTAGTCTTTTGAATTGAAGATTAATCTCAAGGACATACCAGGAGAAAAAACAAATGGGACGTGAAAGAAATAAATCATTTTCTTTCAACACTTCTCTTTACCAGTTTTTAAAATATGGGAATTGAGAAAGCAAATAGTTGGTACCATTCATTTGGATGAAAAAGACACTGTTCGTTTACCAATTGACTTGGAAAGGCTAGCAGCGTGAGAATTGACAAATGATCAATGTGGAGAGTGTAGAGGCACATTATGTCGAGATTATGCGATATAAACCTTCAGGAACGCAGAGGTAGCAATCCTACCATTTCTGGGCATTCAACAAGAGATTGCACCACTCCAAGACTTCCTACAGGGGAATATTCCCTTATATAATCACTTATCTTCCAAATCCAGTCTGTAATCTTGACCTACTCTTGCCCTTCAACCAATACACTGACAGATTTATTGCTTTTTAAGGAATCTTGATGGCATCCCTATTTGATAAGCAAAAACAACCAGTGTGCTTGCAAGTAATTCTTTGGTAGTGATTTTGACTTTGGTCAATAGTATAAAAGAGTCTTCACTTCTCTTCATTGGACATGTAAATTGAAAGAGATATCTGACAAGCAGCTGATACAATTTTAGTCAAAATCAATAATACCATCTCATGTGGAAAGCACTTTAAGATATTTCTGAGCAACTTGTTCTTTTTTTGATGTGACAGACATCATTTGTACATTTGTCAGAAATATAAAAACCACTGAAAAAGTTTGCCAGGTCATAATCTTTATTATACAGCTGGAGCCGCTGCTCAGAGGAATGGGCAGTTTTCTTCTGGCTGTCTCCAAAACTGGATCAGCCACATTGAGACCATGTGAGGAATTGTACCAGACATGGTTCAAATCCACACCTTTCTCTTTGAAATGTGGCATCATCCTTCGAGTCCAGATTCTCTATCTTGTCTATTTTATGACTGCATGGTTTATAGCAGAGCAGCCTGCAAGGAACAGAAAGTTATTCTCAGTATACGTTCAGGCATGTACATGCCACATGTATGAAATATGCCCTAATTACTCATTACATTGGGCCATTGTAGTCTACTCACACAGAATGATCCCCAACAGGATAATGCATAGCCACTGATCACAATTCCTTCAATTTGATTTTGAAATGAATGTGTTACTCTATTACCCACTCCCACAGAATTGTAAGCAGCCAGTGTACAATGCAGTCTTTTCTACAACTAAATTCTCGTTTAACAAGCTGTCTGTTTATTACTTCTCAATACTGTATATTAATGCAAATTGCTGAGAAGATAGTGCTCAATAGTGTGCTCTGTCTGGACAAAGGGATGATTATGTATAAAAGGTTACTTCAAGGAGGCCTACACCATTGGAAAATGGTCAGACCTCATAGGTGTAGGTAAAGATGTTATAGAGTAGCTCTCTGCAGCACTCTATTCAGAATTTGTGTGTTTCTTGTAATCGGTAATAAAAAAGGTTTTTTTTAATAACAGTGTTATTGTTAATTTGTTATAGCTGGGAATTGGAATGTGATGTTTTCATTCTTTATTCGCTTCATCAGCAGGGTGAGATATTGAAATTTATGAAAATAGATTGAAAATTAGAATAGGCCTGAATTTGTTGAAAAAAAATCAGCCTGCAAACAATGCTTTTCATGATTAATGTGCAAATTAATGAGCGACTTCTGGCAAGGAAAAGATAGCCCATGAATTACAAATCACCACAACTTGCTGAGGCTCCTCTGTTCGCTTTGCAAAAACTGCGTTTTGCTCTTCACTTAGTCATGACTGTCATGAAGTCACTGCAATTGCACATTAATTGCCCATTAAACTCAACACCAACGTTAATAATCAGAACCTTTTTATCAACATGATCATTATTAATGATTGCCACTCAACTTCTCTAACCCTGAAAGTAAACAGTTAAAAATGTGGAGTGTCAGTCCTTCTGAGCTGGAGATACTCAGAATGTGAAGTCTTAAAGTGTAAATTTTCCTTTCTGTCTAGTGCTTCTCTCACTCTTAATCCAGTTTTCATTTCCCTCTTTCTTTCTCTTTGTGGACCTGATTTAACATTGAACTCGTCTGCTTTATTCCGCCCTGTTCACTATTTCCTCTGTGTATTTCTTAACCCTCAAGTCTCATTGGTTAATATGACCAGTATTGGTCTGGGTTACTAAGGTCCCAGATAACCTGTCGTCTTTTACTGTACTCTTGTAAGCTCTCACCTGCAACAAATTTGTGAGAAAAGTTTTATTTTCAGTTGGGGGTGCAGGGAAAAGTCGCATTAAGGCACATGAAGGGATGAGCCCCAGTCCAGCAAATTCTACTCTCTTTTTTTAATCAGATTCCAAGAAATGTATCTTTTTGCAGCATAATACAATTCAAATCAAATTAAAATGATGATGGTACTAAGGTCCAGTCACTTAATTTTTACAACAAAACAAGCTTAATTACAGCTTAAAAAGGAGGAAACTATTTACAGAGAGAGTTTGAAAATTTATTTCTATCTCATTTTTAGAGGCAAGGGTTGGGCTAACTGGCACTCAAATGAATATTTTATCTGATGCTGGGCATTGAGGGAACTTTATGAAACTTAAAACAACCAGTGCTGCTGCAGGATATTTGATTACTTGCCTGAATTCTTTTCCTCGCTAGGTGCACACTCTCAGCTGGCCCGGAAGCCAGCGTGAAATGTGTTTCCGGCCTTGATCAGTCCTAGAAAGAATGCAATTCCATACTGGTTGGCCAATTAATAGGCAGCCAGCATGAAATGCACACAAAGAAAGACTCAGCGCTGCTGGGTAGAGTGGGCACTGTGAAAAGAGAGGATGAGATTGGCATTTCTAATGGGCTTCCTCAGGGAGGCAGCCACTGCAGAGCTGACTCAGGGAGATGCAGACTTGTACAAAATAAACTTTGATGTATAAAATTGCAAACCGTATTTAGGCAGCACATTCAAGCACAAATTTCAGTTCCTATTCACCTTTATCAATCGTATTTCAGCCCTAACGTTTCATCCTGCCCCGAATCCAGGTTGCAGCTAAAGCATAAAGGCTGCATGGCCAATTGGCGTGCCCGGCAACTGTGAAAGTAGATGAGCCATGTAAAATTGCTTTCAATTGGTCCCTTAATGAAATAAATTACCTGCTGGATCATCGCAGGCACACTTCTGACTCTTGTGCCCAACCAAAGTATTATACAAGTGCACAATGATGTTGGGACACATGCCTGACATCATCTTGTGCGGTTTCACTCAATTCAGGTCAGGCACCCATTCGCCAGAGCATCATAAAATTCTGGACCTTATTTGATTGGTAAGGCTTACTTACTTTCAGGTATTAATCTTCATGATCTCCCTATGACAATAACTGTCCACAACTACTAAATGGTAATCTTCCTAATTATACATCCGATCTGAGGGGAAGTCTGTTCCTATAAAATTATAGCTGGCCACTCATTCTCAAATCAGCCTGAGCTTGAATCAGATTGTGTGGACACACAGGAAATGTCTTATTTCATATTTTGTTTTTTCTGTTACATTATCAGTACAGTGTTAACCTGATGTTGTGAGACTTCTGACTGTGTTTACCCCAGTCCAACGCCAGCATCTCCACATCACGTACCAATAGCCAGGGCTTGTGTATTTGGAGAAAAATTTTGAAGTTTGTAAATGATATAAAACTTCACAATGTACTACATAGGGAGCAATTTGGTTCAGACTTCAAAAGGGCTTCAGCGGATAAGAGAATCAGATGCCTAGCACATATAACTTAATAGCAACACATGTGAAATGATGCACTTTTGGAGAATATATGATATATACATATTTCGTGTGTGTGTGTGTACATTAACTTTGAGAACTGGGCACAAGCAAAGGGATCTGTAGGTGTACATTCACAGATCTTTGAAGATGCTATCAAGTTGATAAAGTGGTTAAGAAAGTTAATGGGATATTTGGCTTCGTGGATGAGACATTGAAAGAGATGAAAGGCATGCTAAATCTTTACAAATCACTGATCTATGCTGGAGTCTTATGTACAATTCCTGTTACCATGGTTCAGAAAAGATGTCAAAGCATTGGGAACAATAGAGAAGATGTTACTAAGATGATAGCTGGCATGAGAAACATCAGTTATATGGAAAGATTAGAGAAACTAGGACTACTTCTTGAAGGTTTCGATAGAACAATTAGGACCAATGTGTTTCCTCTGGCAAGTGGATTGGTAACCATCATAGATCTTAGATTTAAAATATTGACAAAAGAATAAGGGCAGAAATTGGAGAAACCTATTCCTGTGAAAGACCATTAAAGTCTGGAAGTCTCAGAGAGTGGGAGAATCGGATTTCTTAGGAATTTTCAAACAG
This sequence comes from Sphyrna mokarran, assembly GCA_024679065.1. Lineage (NCBI taxonomy): Eukaryota > Metazoa > Chordata > Chondrichthyes > Carcharhiniformes > Carcharhinidae > Sphyrna > Sphyrna mokarran. The sequence goes on from JAGIQG010000008.1 coordinate 69,075,727, forward strand.
TAATTGGACATGTACTTAAGGAGAGCTAAATAACAGCTCCTTCAAAGAGTTGGCATAGGCATAGCCATATCAAACTGAACCTCTTTTGCTGTGGTACTCAATGATTCGAAATTTATGTCTATAACATTTGGTACAGAGGGTTTTTAGATGAGGGTTTTATAATACTGTGAAGTTCTCAGTGTATTATTGAATTTCAAGTGATGCATAAGCACAGATAGTTCACTCCAAAATGAATTCTGCAAACTCGGCAGAATTTTCTCAAAAAAAATTCTAAGTGTCAAATGCGTGAGAAAATTATAGATTTTCTCACTTTTTTTTTCAGTGAGATAAGTAATGTGAATTTATAGCACTCTGTACAAAACAGAAACCATAACATGAATCTTGCCAGTAGAAAGGAGATGGAGCTTCAGCTCACCTGTGAAGCTGGCTACTGAGCTCTAAGGGCACCATTGTGCAGGTGCCCCAATCACTCAGTGCACTGGGAGATCTCCTATCACTTTCCCCATCCATTGCCACCCCCTCAATCACTACCCTGGACAATAACACTCTCTGATTATCACTTTGGACATTGCTGTCCCAAACATTGCCCTCCACCCACCTGATCACTGCCCCCACTCCTGATCACCACTCCCTCCAACTGCCCCACCTACCAGCCCGATCATCACCCCACCAATCAACTCTTCCCCCTTGCAGAGTTCCCCACCCCCGCCTCTTCTCTCCTCCTGGTCAGGCTCCACCCTCATAAGGCCCTGCCCCCCTCATGTCCTGCCCCTTTGGCGGTGCCAGGATACGTAAGTGAGTCTAGGCAATAACACCTGGGGCTTGTTAATCATGTCATTAAGCAGCCTTGTGCCCTTTCTGGACATGAAACTCATTTCAGCAAAATGGGGTTGGCAAGCTGAAACTGGGCACAAACCCAATTTTTCCCACCTCGTCCTATCTTATCGGCTCATCATGCTGGTCGACTAGTGTGGCAAGCCATTAAGGTCATGCTCTTGGTGTTCCAGAAGCTTCCCATTATGAATTCATGTTTGACCCAGATAGTCAAGTTCCTTCCAAAGGCTCCACTTATTTAATTTTCCATTGTACCAGATGTAATTCCAACATAAGTCGAATGCTTTAGGAAAGTATTCCTTAAGATGACATATGCAAGCTGACATGAACTTAAGATGATGTATGTAAGCTGATGTGAACTATCTCTCTGATAGATATTACAGAATCTGGTGCAGATTACAAATCTGGAGTTACGTTCTACCATGCTTTTAGTTTGGCTTCTTAATTGAAGTTCTTTTTGAGGCTTTGATGTAGGCACAGAAGAGTCAGGCGACATGTAAAATGTTCAGTTTTACTGTCCAAACCCTCCTCTTTTACTTTCTCCCTCCTTTCCTCCCTTTCCTCCTTCCCCCTTTCCCCTTTTCCTCCTTTCCTTCTCTTCCCATTTTTCCCCTTTTTCCACCCTCCCTCCTCTCATACCCTCCATCCCCTTTCCCTTCCTATCTCCCATCTCCTTGTTTACAGACAACAGAATTGTTGTGTTTATATAATATATATTTAATTTTATTGATCGTTGTGTTAGAGAAAAAATATATTTTGTAAGAATTTCAAAAAATTATGTAATTAAACAAAATTCATATTGCAGCTGTTTGGTAACATATTAACATGGTATCAAACTTTTGTACTTATAACTTTTTTTGCATAAATGTTTTTCATTAAACATTACAAAATTCTAATGTTTTATTGTATCATTAAAACAAAGTATTTAAATATGAAATTTTACAAATGTTTTATTGAAACATCAAAACATAGTTAAATATGAGAATTATAAATGAAAAATTAATTATCAAGGCAGAAGAATATCAATGAAAAACACATTTAGATTTTCCATGGCCCAAAATGTGATCTCCTTTGCTCAACCTCATGCAAAAAGGTATCTAAATCAAGGTCTGAGGAGCTCTGACCTCTAATCTTCCCCATTAAATTTTCAGTTTTCACATCGTTAATTAAAATTTCGGCCTTTTGGCTAAGATCAAGTATAATATCGACATGTTGTACTTGGTTGAAGTCATTAGGTTACATTTTAGCTTCATTTGAAACAATTTTTTAAAATGGCATCTCAGCCTTTTGGCTAAGATGCAAATGAGATCAAGGCTTGGAGGAAGAGCTATACCTACTCCAATCAGCTTGGATCATGTAGATCAACCCCAAGACAGGAGGTTAGAGCCCTGTCTTGTCAGCTTGGATTGGGAATGTGTCAACTTGTTGGGATTCTGAATTGGATTTGATTTGATTAGATTGAATTGGAATAAAGTATATAAAAAATGAACACCAATAGATCAAGTCTAGTATTGATATGCTGTATTTGGTTGAAGTCATTAGGTTACAATTTAGCTTCATTTGAAGCAATTTTTTAAAGCAGCATCTTGGCCTTTTGGTTAAGATGCAGATGAGATCAAGCCTTTGAGAAAGAGCTATACCTACTCCAATCAGCTTGGATCATGTAGATCAAGCCCAAGACAGGAGGTGAGAGCCCTGTCTTGTCAGTTTGATCAGGAATATCTCAACACGTTGGGACTCTGAATTGAACATAGAACATTACAGCGCAGTACAGGCCCTTCAGCCCTCAATGTTGCGCCAGCCAGTGGACCCTCTAACCTAAACTATTCCAATATCATCCATATGTCTATCCACCGAACATTTGAATGCCCCCAAAGTAGGCGAGTCTACAACTGCTGCAGGCAGGGCATTCCACGCTCTCACCACCCTCTGTGTGAAGAACCTGCCAATGACATCCGTCCTATAACTACCACCTCTTAATTTAAAGAGATGTCCCCTCATGTTGGTCATCACCATCCGAGGAAAAAGGCTCTCACTATCCACCCTATCCAATCCCTTGATCACCTTATTCGCCTCAATTAGGTCACCGCATAACCTTCTTCTCCCTAATGAAAATAACCTCAGGTCCCTCAGCCTTTCCTCATAAGGCCTTCCCACCATACCAGGCAACATCCTGGTAAACCTCCACTGCACCCTTTCCAATGCTTCCACATCTTTCTTATAATGCGGCGACCAGAACTGTACGCAATACTCCAAGTGCGGCCGCACCAGAGTTTTGTACAGTTGTAACATAACCTCACGGCTCCTAAATTCAATCCCTCTACCAATAAAAGCTAACACACCGTACGCCTTCTTAACAACTTTATCAACCTGGGTGCCAACTTTCAAAGAGCTATGTACTTGTACCCCAAGATCCCTCTGCTCGACAACACTATTAAGGGTCCTTCCATTAGCCCTATATTTCATATGCCTGTTATTCCTACCAAAGTGAATCACCTCACACTTATCCGTATTGAATTCCATTTGCCACCTTACGGCCCAGCTCTGCAACCTATCTATGTCCCTCTGCAAACTGTAACATCCATCCTCGCTGTCTACAACTCCCCCCACTTTGGTATCGTCAGCAAATTTACTAATCCAACCCTCTACACCCTCATCTAGGTCATTTATAAAAATGACAAACAGCAGTGGCCCCAAAACAGATCCTTGAGGTACACCACTTGTAACTGCACTCCAGGTTGAATATTTCCCATCAACCACCACCCTCTGTCTTCTATCAGCTAGCCAATTCCTAATCCAAACTGCTAAATCACCTTCAATCCCATGCATCTGCACTTTCTGCAGTAGCCTACCATGGGGAACCTTATCAAACGCTTTGCTAAAATCCATATACACTACATCAACTGCCTTACCCTTATCTACCTCTTTGGTCACCTCCTCAAAAAACTCGATAAGGTTTGTGAGGCATGACCTACCCTTCACAAAACCGTGCTGACTATCCCTAATCAATTTATTTCTCTCTAGATGCTTATAAATCCTATCCCTTATAATTCTTTCCAAGACCTTGCCCACAACAGAAGTCAGGCTCACCGGTCTATAATTTCCAGGATGGTCCCTACTCCCCTTTTTGAAAAGAGGGACAACATTTGCCATCCTCCAGTCTTCCGGCACTATACCTGTAGCTAACAACGACATGAAGATCAAAGCCAAAGGTTCTGCAATCTCCTCTAGCCTCCCAGAGAATCCTGGAGTAAATCCCATCTGGCCCAGGGGACTTATCAATTTTTATACCCTTGGACTTGATTTGATTGGATTGAATTGGAATAAAGAAGAAAAAAAACGAACACCTATAAGCATGCTCTATGTAAAGTTATATAATATTAAAATACAGATTTTAAAACTTCAAAAATTTACAACAAATTACAAATCTATACATTAATACATTAATCTATACATTAATACATTAATCTATACATTAATACATTAATCTATACTCAATTTAGTTTGATTTATTATTGTCCATGTACTGATATGCAGTGAAAAATATTGTTTCTTGCATGCTATACAGAGAAAGCATACTGTTTATAGAGTACATAAGAGACAAGCAAGGGGAAGGGTGCAGAGTGTAGTATTACAGTCATAGCTAGAATGTAGAGAAAGAGTAACTTAATATATGGTCCATTTAAAAGTTTGGTGGCAACAGGGAAGAAGCTGTTCTCGAGTCAGTTGATGATCTCAGACTTTTGCACTCTCTTCCTGATGGAAGAAGGTGGAAGAGAGTATATCTGGGGTGTGTGGGGTCCTTGATTATCTGGCTACTTTTCTGAGGCAGTGATAAATGTAGATGGAGTGAATTGATGGGAGGCCAGTTTGAGTGATGGACTTGACTACATTTATAACCCTTTGTAGTTTCTTGCAGTCTTAGAGCAAGAGCCATACCAAGTTGTGATATATCCACAAAGGATGCTTTCTCTGGTGCATCTGTAAACATTGGTGAGAATTACAGCAGACACGCCAAATTTCCTTAGTCTTTTGAGAAGTAGAGACATTGGTGGGCTTCCTTAATTATGTCAGCACGGGGGGATCAGGACATGTTCTTGGTGATCTGAGCACCTCAACCATTTATACTTCATCCCGATTGATGTACACAGGGGCATGTCTTCCACTACAGTTCCCGAAGTCAATGTCAATCTCCTTTGTTTTAGTGATATTAAAGGAGAGATTATAGCCATTTCACCAGATCACCAGATTCTCTATCTCTTTCCTGTATCCTGTCTCATCATTGTTTCAGATTTAACCCACTGTGGTGGTGTTAGCAACAAACTTGAAAATGGAGTTGGAGTGGAATTAGGCCACACAGTTATAGGTGGGAAGGGGCACAGGACACAGCCTGGCAGGGCATCAATAATAGAAAAGTAAAATATTGCATGCTGCAAATCAGAGTAAAAACAGAAAATATTGGAATGTTCAATCATATAAAAAAATTACATTTTAAATTAGGCAAAAGCAATAGGATTACTACTTAAATAGAAAAAAAATTAAAAGCTTACTATAGCAGGGAAATTCTGTTTTCTGTGCAAAACTGCTACTTCCAAGCTGGACTTCAATGGATATTCCCAGAATGATTACATCATAAGAGGGTATTTTGTTAGGGTCACCCTGAGTCATGCTGAAGCCTATGGAGATGGATCTGTTGAAGGCTGGGGCCTGTGGAGATGGCTCTGTTGAAGGCTGGGGCCTGTGGAGATGCCTGTGCAGAAGGCTGAGGCCTATGAAAATGACCCTGCTGAAGGCTGAAGCCTGTGGAGATGGCTCTGTTAAAGGCTGGAGATATGGGGATGGCTTTGCTGAAGACAGGGGCATGTGGAGATGGTTCCCTTTGCTGAAGACTAGGGCCTGAGGAGATGGCTCTGCTGAGGGCTGGAGTCTGTCGAAATGGCTCTGTTGAAAGCTTGGGCTTATATAGATATTCTGGGGCCTGTGGAGATGGCTCTGTTGAAGGCTGGGACCTGTGGAAATGGCTGCGCTAAATGCTGGAGCATTTAGAGATAGCTCTGTTGAAGGGCTGGGGCTGATGATGATGGTTCTGCTGAAGGCTGCGTCCTGTGGAGCTGGCTTTGCTGAAGGTTGGGCGTTGCGGAGGTGGCTTTGTTGAAGGCTGGGGCCTGTGGAGATGGTTCTGCTGTAGGTTGGGGCCTGTGAAGATGGCTCTGCTAAAGGCCGGGACCTAAAAGATGGCCCTGCTAAAGACTGGTGCCTGTGAAGATGGCTCAGCGCAGGGCTGGATTCTGTCAAAATGGCTCGTTGAAGGTTGGAACCTGTGATAATAATTCTGCATCATGCTAGGGCCTGTGGAGATGGCCCTGCTGAAGATTGGGGCCTGTGGAGATTGCTCTATTGAAGACTGGGGCCTGTGAAGGTGGAACTGCTGAAGGCTGGAGCCTACGGAGATAGTTCTGTTGAAGGCTGGGGCCTTTGAAAATGGCTCTGTTGAAGGCTGGTGCCTGAGGAGATGCTAAAGCTGGGGCCAATGGAGATGGGTCTGCTAAAGGCTGGGGCCTGTGGAGATGGCACTGCTTGTTGATGGCTCTGCTGAAGGTTGGGGGTTGTGGACATGGCAATGCTAAAAGCTAGAGTCTGTGGACATAGTTCTACATCATGCGCCTTGGAGATGGCCCTGCTGAAGATTGGAGCCTGCGCAGATGGTACTGCTGAAGGCTGGAGCCTGTGGTGATGGCTGTGCTGAGGTTGGGGGTTATCGAGATGGCTCCACTGAAGGCTGGACTCTGTGGAGTTGGCACTGCTGAAGGCTGGAGCCTGTGGAGATGGCCCTATTCAATGCTGGGGCCTGTGGAGATGGGTGTGCTGAAGGCTGTGGCCTGTGGATATGATTTTGCTGACAGCTGGGTCCTAGGAGATGGCTTTGCTGAAGGCTGGAGCTTGAGAAGAAGGTGCTGCTGTAAGCTAGGGTTTGTGGAGACGGCTCTGCTTCATGCCGGGGCCTGTGGACATAGTTCTGCATCATGCTCGAGCCTGTGGAATGGCTTTGTTGAAGGCTGGAGTCTGTGAAATAGCTTTGCTGAAGGCTGGGGCCTGTGGAGATGGTTCTGTTCAAGGCTGGGGCCTGTGGAGATGGTTCTGTTCAAGGCTGGGGCCTGTGGAGATGGTTCTGTTCAAGGCTGGGGCCTGTGGAGATGGTTCTGTTCAAGGCTGGGGCCTGTGGAGATGGTTCTGTTCAAGGCTGGGGCCTGTGGAGATGGTTCTATTGAAGGCTGGGGCCTGTGAAGATGAGTGCTTTTGCTAAAGACTGAGGCCTATGAAGAAGGCCCTTCAATAGGCTGGGGCCACTGGAGATGCTCTTCTGAAGGCTGGGGCTTGTGGTGATGGCCCTGCTGAAGGCAAGGCCTATGGAGATGGCTCTGTTGAAGGCTGTAGCCTGTGATGTTGGCCCTTCCATAGGTTGGGACCATTGGGGATGCCTTGCCGAAGGCTGGAGCCTATGGAGAAGGTTCTGCTGTAGGCTGGGGTTTGTGGAGACGGTTCTGCTAAAGACTGAACTCTGCTGCTCCTATTGGGAGTTTGGGCTCTATTTTTCAAGGCATGTAAAAGCATCAAAATTTTTTCTGATCAAGATCAGAGGAATACAGGCTCCAGGAGTTGGGTGAATAAGGCTGGAGAAGATTTCAGAAATTGGGAGGGAAATTGGGCAGCCCATCATTTTCTGCTGCTGATCAGAAGTTATGGATCTTTGTTTCTTCCAATTGAACCTTAGAAAAACTGAAGCCAGAATCAGGCAAGACTGGAAATTCTCACTCCAGGTCAATGGAGATTTCCGTTGTCAGACCCTTGCTCTCACCGATTCCATGGCAGACAAGGTGGAGAGTTCTGGCCATCAGCTCTGTTCTTACATCAATTCTATCCCTGTTCCTTGGTCACTGTCTCAGATTAGAACAGATTTTTTTGCAACCAAGTTGAACTGCTCACACTGTAATATCTCTATAAAATCCTGCAGTGCCGAAGGAGGCCGTTCAGCCCATTGAGTCTGCACCAACCACAATCCCACCCAAGTTCTATCCCTTGTATGGTGGGATTCATTTTGACAGAATGCAACCACATGCATTTACCCTAGCTAGCCCCCTGACACTAAGGGGCAATTTAGCATGGCCAATCCACCTAACCTGCACACTATGGAAGGAAACTGGAGCACTCAAGAGGACGCTTACACAGACATGGGGAGAATGTGCAAACTCCACAAACCTGGGTGACACAACCCAGGTTTCTGGCACTGTGAGGCAGCAGTGCTAATCACTTTGCTACTGTGCTGCCCCATGACTTAGCCTGATTTCTTCCACCTCTGTAACATTACTTACTGCCTCACTATTTGAATCAGTTCTCCTGACTGATTTTCCATCCTCCATCAATATCAGCTCATCCAAAATTCTACACCCACATCAAGTCCTTCTCACCAGTCATCTGTCTGTTCAGTCTCTACAACTTAAAATTTCCACCTTTGTGTCATTTAGAATTATGCAATACCTACAATCCATTTGGCCCATCAAGTCTATACTGATTCTCCAACAAAGAACCTTAGCCAAACCCATCTCTTCCCTGTGCCCATAATCTCATACATTTACCCACTAAACCCCCTAACCTACACATCTTGGAACTCAACTTAGCACGGCCAATCCACTTAACCTGCATGTTTTTGGACAGTGGATGGAAACCAGAGCACCCAGGGGAAACCCACACAGACACAAGAAGAATGTGCAAACTCTGCACAGTCACCCGAAGTTGGAATTAAACAAGGATCTCTGGTACAGTGAAGCAGCCACGCTGCCCATGTTCCCTCTTGATTTATGAAATCTCCTCCAACCCTACTAATAATCCCCATTGCTAGAAGCCTGCATTCCTCTGGTTATGACCTCTTGTGAATTGCCTACTGTCCATAGTTGATGGTTATATTTTCAGCTGCCTGGGCCTCTTGGTTTGCAATTCCTTCTCTAATCTAAGCCTGCTTATCTTTCTCTCATTGTTTAAATCCTCCAAAATCCCCTCTTTCACCCAGCTTTGGGCCACCACTGCACCCCCTCCTCCCATATCTCCTTTAATAATTTGATATCAATACTTTTTGACTACCCCTTACTGTATCGTCTTAAGGATTTTTTTTATGTTAAAGATCGACATAAATTGGCTGTCACTGTTACTGTTACCTTCCTTACTCCTAAGTCCAGTGTTATGGTTAACAATGTACTACACTTATATGTTGCTAAGAATATGAGAAAAAGGAGAAGGAAAGGGTCTTTCAACCCTTCCAGCATATACTACTATTTATGGCTGATCTTTTAGCTCAATTCCAATCTTCTACGCTGTCTCCATATCCATTAATCTTTTATTATCTTCACTGATATTTCACTTTAAGCTAGCTTTGGAGGAGACAGTCAATGATGAGATTTACATTTGTTTCCAGTTGGGTATTCTAACATTTAGTTCGACTCCACTTTGGTCTTATTATGACCAGCCACAGGTAAGATTCCTTAAATGTTGTTGATCTGGGTGAGGCTCCTCAATTTTCACTATTTGGTTGGGATTATGACAAACCCATGCGAGAAGGGGTGACTGGCTCCCTGTGTTCATTCAACACCCTCTAAAAGTAGCAACAAGATTTAATCTAACACACTTCCCTTTCCTTCAGACCCAGTTGGGTTTCAAAAGGAGCCAATTTAACTAGGCTTTCCTGAGTTAAATAGAGTGTGATTGTTAACTATTAACTACCTTCAGTGTGAAATACTTTCAGCTGATTATTCTTACAGAGTGCACATAGATTGACACTAGTGTCAATGTTTCAGTTGGCTTTTAACACATTGTGTGTTATTTCAGCTGGGTTGGCGAATCTATAATTTCATCTAGGCATTATTCACAGGATCTTTTGAGATGCGATGGCAATTATGTTTCTTTGTCTTTAATGGAGATGATAATCTGGATATTTTTGGAAGTATCTTGACAGGAAGTAGGAAGGGATTCATTGTTCCTTGGAGAATCACCCTGCAGCAATCCAGTCATTAGCTGGTGTGTATACCATCACAATAAGAAATCTCATAACACCAGGTTAAAGTCCAACAGGTTTATTTGGTAGCAAATGCTCACTTACTGTCCTGTCTGGAGACAATACAATCTCTCTAACCTATGCTTAATGCTGCCTCCACTCACATTGTCTGCACCTTTAAGATTTGATTAGCTGTAAAGACGCACATTCTAATCAGTATTCTATAAACTGAGTGTGTGCCTTTATATGCCCTGTTTGTGATCAGAACTTCCCACTCACCTGAAGTAGGGGCAAATCCCTGAAAGTTAGTGGCATTTGCTACCTGTTGGACTTTAACCTGGTGTTGTGAGACTTCTTACTGTGTTTATCTCAGTCCAACACTGGCATCTCCATATGGTGTACATTATCAGCCTCTTGGTGTTGTATCCATTCTTAAAAATAAAACTCAGGTCTTTTTTAAAATTCAATACTTTAAACATAATTCTGTGAGATTTTTTTCTCCATCACCATGACAGTGTATATTGTTTATATTCCTACTCCTTGTTTTTGCAAAAATATACTTCATTCATATATAATCTGAAATAAACATTACAAAACATTTCACATTGTTATAACAAAGTGTAATGATATTCACATTTTCTCCAGAGATGAAGATGCAATCTAAGGTGCTTCAATTCAGTAATGAGAACATTACAAACATTTCAAAATTTTCATCACAGAGAAAACAATTCTTTACCAACTATATATATCAGTAACGTTGCACTCTGTGGTTCTTCAATAGAGTTACATATGGTGAGGATTAAGTTTACAGTTCGAGGAGTTTTATCTGATTATCAGTCCCTCAATGTGCACTGGCTAGAAAGTCTCATACAGTGGCCTTTCCCATTCTACCCTAGCAATGGCTGCCCCAAGCTTCAATGTGTCCACAGCACATAGTCCCAGACCTTGTCCAGTCTGCAACATTCCGCCGAAGATAATTCTTTGCACTAGAAAATCAGCAGGTTTTGGGCAGACCAAAGAGCATCTATCATTGAGCTGATGATTCTCCAACAGCAGCTGATGTTTGTTTCAGACTGTGGCCCTGGGAACACCCTGTAAAGCACAGAACCTCGCATCACAGAACTGTTTGGGATGAAAGGGTGATCTTCAACTGAAACCAAGGCATCTCTTTCCAGATCTTCTTTGTAAAGGTACAATCCACAAGGAGATGTGTGAAATAGCACAGTAGTTAGCACTTCTGCCTCACTGTTCTAGGGACTTGGGTTCAATTCCCAGCTTAGGTCACTACATGGAGTCTGCACATTCTCCCCATGTCTGTGTGGGTTTCCTCTGGGTGCTCCAGCTTCCTCCCACAGTCTGAAAGACATGTTGGTTAGGTGGATTGGCCATGTTAAATAGTCCTTTAGTGTATCTGAACAGGCATCAGGGTATAGTTACTAGGGGACTTTCACAGTAACTTCATTGAAGTGACAACAGTAAATAAATTAATAAATAAACTTTAACTAACTGTTCACCACCACAGCCACTTTGAGAGCAATGTGTGGTGGCACAGATATCTTATGCATAAAGGTCTGATGAGAAGGGCCTATCTCATTACCAGCCAAGCTAGGTCTTAGTGCTTGTTTTAAAGTTTTGATGAGAAGACATTCTGCCAAATGACTCTGACAGTCTGTTCAGGGAGCCATCCAACAGGATCCACCATCTCCTTTCTTCTCAGTGACCCGAGGACGTTGCATACAGACTACTGCTTGATCACCTTGTGGTCAAAGGTTTCCCTGCATAAATGTTTCTAAGAGGGAAAGTGATATAGTGCACTCTAACTACTTGGAGCATTCATGGAAATATAACCAAACTCATCCTTTGCAATACAGGGGACAAGTAGAGCCTCAGTACATAATAACACTTGATGTTTGTGTACCAAGACTTGATGCAACCACATAAGAAAGTAGTCATTGAGAGCATTGTTGGATTCATTTTTTTCCTCCCTTATCCAGAGATTTGAGCACAGTATCCCTATAGATACGACCCATCTTGGATCTCCAGATGAATTTGAACATGGTTCAGATGACTGCTGCAACATAGGATTGGAGTATGAGCCAGACCTGCTTTATATGCACCAACTCTGAGAGTACTCACATCTAATGTCTAGGTTTCTGCCTGAAATGGAGAGTGAGTGTGTTACCCATATTTAAGAAAAGAGAACATTTGTCTGAGGCAATTTGAGAAAACTCCACAGCATTGAGGTAACCTGGAATGAACGCACAGTTTACTTGACATAACTGGAAATCATAGCTAATCTTGCCAAATGCTGCTTGCACAGATATTGGGCTGAAGCTGGATAAATGAGCAAGCTATTTATAATCAATCCACAGCCTGTTACCTTGAGACAATGCTGCAATCACATTTCAGAAGTCATCACTCACTGCTAGAATCTATCTTCCTGCTGCTTTTGTTGAGACTGAATTGCTTATTTAAGGACTAATGGGCCATTGAACAAGACAATTGGCTGTTTTCTGAAGTTGGTGCAATTTCTGAGCTGAGCAAAGAATTTCTTCACAAATCAGTCATAGGTTTTGCATAATTCAGCTTTGCTGAAAGTAAAATTGCATTACAATTCTTTGGATATAAAACCGTGATTTTCTAATCAAAGTGAAAAGCAGCCTCCCTCCTGCAAGGCAGCCTAATCACTATTTATATGGGGTTAATTGTTGTCATGTTAATAGCTAACACACATCATCCGTGATTATATTAGGATGTTTGGCAGAGTAAGGGTTAATATGGAACTGGAGATTACCAGCGTCCAAGATATAGAATCATAGAATCCTTACATTGCAAAAGGAGGCCATTCAGCCCATCAAGTCTGCAATCCCACCCAGGATTTATTCCATTAGTCCCACATACATACCCTGCTAATACCCCGATACTAGCGTCAATTTAGCATGACCAATCTACTAACCTGCACATCTTTGCACAATGGGAGAAAACGAGAGCACCCAGAGTAAACTCACGCAGACACGGGGAGAATGTGCAAACTCCACACAGACAAGGACCCAAGGCCAGAATTGAACCTGGGTCCCTGGCGCTGTGAGGCAGCAGCTCTAACCACTGTGCCATCATGATATGATGGAAACCGTGTCATATAATAGACTTGTGGAGTCGAATCTGAAAGAAGGCTAGCATAGAGACACCATCCTTTCAGGACAATACCTTGGCTATGTATATAGTTATAGGTTAACAGTAAGTTTAACCATACAAGCCTCTAGACTTCTCTGTGAAGCACTAAACAACCATATAGAAGAAATGTCAGATTGTGTGTCAGTAGAACTCAGGGAGAGGTGCTTCAAGAAGGGAAGCTTACTTATCCCTGTACGTGGTGGTGTGGAGTTTATAAACCTTTGGAAGTTTCAGGATGCCTTGTTTCCAGTAGTCTCTTAAATCTGTGGACCACTTGTGATGATACTTCATGATGGCAGCGGTAAATGTGTTGAATAGCAGAGATCACTGGTGAAACTGTTAGCGGTGGGAAAGTAAAAGCCATCAAAAATATAACAGCAAGGGAAATTGCATTCTTATGATTGCAGCAAAGAATCTGAAGGAATCCCAAGAAGTCAATTAAAGTAAGAGACAATTATAGAAAATCTCCCAATTCTACCTTTGACCCGTGGAAGTCTCTGACTGAGCAGCATACTGCCAAAGCAGGTGTTGCAGATTCAACAGCAACAGGAGCACCTCAGGATAAACACGGGGGCTGATAAAGAACAGGTCAACATGCTCTTGCATTTTGTTGGCTGCAGCATAGATAATTTGTTAATAATGGTGTTAATGAGGACACAGCAATTTATGAAGAAGTTATTAAGGCCATGGATTCATATTTCAGTCTTCAGAGCAACATTATAGACTGAGCGAGATTTAAAAGGTGCTCTCAGGAATTCAGCGAAAGTGTTGACTTTTTCTATAAGGACCTTTGTGGTTTGAATATGAGGCTCCAAAGAATGAACTCATCTGAAACCATGTTGTGATGGGAGTGCTAAATGAAATTTAATCTAATTTTCTGCAGAATAGAGAAGAGCTAATATTGTCCAAGGCAATTCAACTGGAAAAGCAGGCTGGGATACAAAAGCATAACTGAATTTTAATCCAGAGTGACTGAGTCACTTTGTGAGGTCAGACCAGTGTCTCTGTCCAGTTTGGTTCCAAAAGCTTTACCAGCAACCCACTAAAAAATGGAGATGGAACAAAGAAGAGATTGTCACTATCATTATCTAGTGAGCCCGTTGTAGCGTGAAAAACCATATTGGCTCGAAGACTGCTTCGCCGTAAATATGGAGTTAATTTCTGCAGGAACTGGGGCCATTATAAAGCAGTATACCGCATGAGAAAGTTTCTTACATTTAAAGGGAAATCAGTCAGATCCAGCTGCATCCAGACGATATACAGAGGAACAAGAGGTGCTATTCTAGGGTGTAGTTGCAAATTCCAAGGAGACCTTTTGGAGTGTGGATATCATAGTCAATGGCCACAAAAACTATTTTAATTTGGACACAGGAGCAGGAGTTTCCTTTCTTTTTGGTGCATGTAGTGGCTGAAGCCTGAGTTCTCAAACCATTTTATCATTTCAGGTAGCACGGCACTCAAGGTCAAGGTGCAAAGGTGGCACTGCATTCAATGTGCAAGACTGTCACCCTTCATTATTAGGGAAGAGAAATCACAGAGATCCTTTATATTGGCCATAGTGTTCGTTACTGACCTGGGCAGCCGACTCAGATATGCAATCTATTTACAAGAACTAAACACCAGGATAAACAGCATACGTTTCCACAGTTCTTCATAGATCTCAACAGCTTACCATATTACCTTGGAGCCAGACGCCAAGTCAGTCTGTTTGTTTATCCCAAGAAAGGCTCTACACCCTCTCTTGAAAAAAGAAGAGACAACACTATCCAATCATTGGTGCTTGGGTATGATGCCTGCATCGAAACCTAATGGCTCACTTCACACTTGTGTGGACCTCACAGATTTGAACAAGGCCGTAAAGAGGGAGATCTGCTCTTGACATCTGTTGATGAAAGCAAGGCAAAGTTTGTGAGGAGCTGGGTTTTCATTAACAGACACCAACAGTGACTCCTGGCAGCTCACATTAGACATTGAGACCAAATTACTAACGGCATTCAGCCATGACTGCTTCAATCGCCGACTATCTGGAAGTGTCTCAGCATCTGAAAGCTTTCAACGTACCATGACTGGCATTTTGGGAGGACTAGATGGAGTCATCTGCTGATATTCTCATTCATTTTTCACCACTTTGGAGCACACGCCACTATGCAAACATATTCCAATGCTTATAGGACATTGATCTTGCATTTAATTATAACTACGAGTTTTGAAACTCACTGTCTGCTTCTTAAACCATATTGTTTACACATCTGACATCCAAGCAGATCCCCAGAAACCATTGAGGATTTCCCACCGCTTCTGAATGTTATAGATCTTCAATGTTTTATGGGTTATGGTTAATCAGCTGGATAAGTTTCTGTCCAATCTTGTATATGTCAAATAGCAGTTACCACAACTCCTGAAGTAGGGCCAGGCCTGGTGCTGCAAGAGCACCAATAGAGGATGTTTGACACAATCAAAGATATGAGGCCACAGAATCATTGCAAGGCGGACATACCCACTATGGTGGACACATTGTCCATTGGCCAGGAGCTGTATTGTTCCAAATTCAACAGAATGACTTTCACACATTGGTGTATTATGTCTCTAGGGCACTGACAGTAACAAAGCAGCGCTATGCTGTCATTGAAAAGATGGTCCTGGCAGTAAAGGTATTTATCACCCTGCATCACACCAAAAAATTAGCAAAGATGCCACCAAAATTCCAAGACTTGGATTTCAGATTTAACACCACGACATAATATGTCCTGAGTAAACACCAAATCACAGCTAATGGAGTGTCCAGCATTCCTGTGGGGAAGTCTACACAGAATGATGTACACTTTGCTGAGAATGCTGAGTCCTACATCTCCTTGTCTGCCCACTTCCCCCCAGTGACCATCCAGAAACTATGAAAAATTTGAGCAAACCAAAAAGTGGGTGATTAGTTTGCATGGATGGAGGACTACTGTGTTGTACTGAGTCACTGGATGTCTAGGGTATGTTCCTAGCAATAGTATCTTGAGGCAGTACTTTAAACAATATTGTCACCTCAGTCTTGTGAATGATTTGTGCACCTGGAATGACTGAATTGTCATTTCCTGGGACCTTGAACTGGACCTTCTTTAAAGGGACACCTGGTTATCACCAAATGCAAGATTAGGACCCACAATTCAGTCTGGTGGCCAGGTATCTCTGATTTATTAAGGATTTAATTTACACTTGTATCATCCATAGGCAAGAGCACAAGAAAGTCTCATGGGCTCCTCCTTCCTGTGCCAACCATGAGATTGCCTCAGCATGGATCTATTTCTCATATAAAACCTGCTATCATTGTGTATCATTACAGTGTAGATTGATGCCAAATGGTTACATAGGCCCAGCTTGGTGCCAATTATTACCACATTCAAGAAAAGCTTTGCCACGTACGGTATCCCTGATTTAATTATCTCTGACAATGTTACCCAGTTTTCTGATGATCATTTCAAATGCTTCACTGAGACATACAGCTTCATCCATATCAACATTTTGGCAGGAATAACAAATGTGTAGAGTATAGGGCTAATGGTAGGACTCTTAATAGTGTTGAAGAACAGAGAGATCTTGGTGTATATGTGCATAGATCCCTGAAAGTTGGCAAACAAGTCGATAAGGTTGTTAAGAAGGCATACGGAGTCTTAGCTTTTATTAGTAGGGGAATTGAATTTCGGAGCCGCAACGTCATGTTGCAACTGTACAAAACTCTAGAGCGGCCACACTTGGAGTATTGTGTGCAGTTCTGGTCCCCGCATTATAAGAAAGATGTGGAGGCATTGGAGAGGGTACAGAGGATGTTGCCTGGTATGGAAGGCAGGTCTTATGAAGAGAGGCTGAGGGATTTGAGGTTGTTTTTGTTAGAAAGAAGGCGGCTAAGAGGAGACCTTATTGAAACATATAAGATGATTAGAGGTTTAGATAGGGTGGACAGTGATAGCCTTTTTCCTCGGATGGAGAAAGCTAGCACGACGGGACACAGCTTTAAATTAAGGGGTGGTAGTTATAGGACGGATATCAGAAGTGGATTCTTTACCCAGAGGGTGGTTAGGGTATGGAATGCCCTGCCTGCAGCAGTTGTAGATGCGCCAAGTTTGGTGGCGTTTAAAAGGTTTGTAGATAAGTTTATGGACAAAAAGGGAATGGTTTAGGTTGGAGGGTCATTGCTTTTTCCTAATTGGTCGGCGCAACATCGAGGGCCGAAGGGCCTGTTCTGCGCTGTAATGTTCTATGTTCTATGTTCTATGACACTAATAAAAAAAAACAACTCATCCAAATATCCACAGCCCAATGGAGAGGCTGAAAGAGGGGTCTGTACAGTCAGAGCCTTGTTGAATAAAAGTGATGACATGGATCTAGCCTTATTGAATTACTCCGCTGCTGAATGGTCTGATTCCATTGGGACTCTCAATAGATAAGAGGTTGCACACACAGCTCCCTTGTCTTCCTTTGACTGTGCCTTAAGATGATGAGATAGAAAAGGTGATGATAAAAAGAGGACCGCTACTGTGCGAACAGAACAATGACATGCAACCGTCACCACAAAGCACAAGGTCTAGCAGCAGTCTCGCTAGCGGAGTCTGTCTGGCTCCGAGACCAGAACCAGCCCAGCCAGGTCAGTTCATTTAACTTCGCTCCTATCTTGTGCACACTGACCACAGTACCCTCAGGTGGAACAGATCCTTACTGGTATTTATCTGCTGACAGCCTTCACCGGACTGAGTCGACTTTCTGGACAACCAACAAGACAACCTGACTAACTTACTAGATAGTTCACAGGGCCCTCAACAGGAAGATAGTGATCCCAGCCCTCCACTGAAAGGAACAAGATCCACCAGGCTGGATAGTCAAGCATGGTCAATCAAAAAATCAAATACAGTATAGCACAGGAACAGGCCTTTCGGCCCATCAAGTCTGTGCCAACACTGATGCCTCTCTAACTTACTATTTTCTTGCCTCCATGTGATCCAATCCCTCCATTCCCTACCTTTTCATATATCTATCCAGATGCCATTATTATAGAATCTGCTTCCACTGTCTTCTCTAGCAACGTGTTCCAGTCTTGCTCTTTGCATTTAGCAGACAACCTTGCTCTCCCATAGCTCCCTCACATTGAGTCCCTATTCGATACATGTATCAGTTCCAACACATTATTATGTGGAAGCAGTACCAATGGATGAGGCCATCAGACTCAAACGGCCTTTCTCTGAGAAAAGAAGGGAAGTTCGTCTGCTAAGTGAAAAGATTCAGATTTCAAACATCCACCACCATCATAAGCGAGGTTTACAGAATGGGGTGTCTGGTGGAACTCTGTATAGTGGAGTCAGACACTTTAAGTACTTTCAAGCAGTTATTGGATAGGTACATGGAACACACCAGAATGACAGGGAGTGGGGTAGCTTGATCTTGGATTCGGACATAGCTCGGCACAACATCAAAGGCTGAAGAGCCTGTACTGTGCTGTACTGTTCTATGTTCTGTGTTCTATGTAAATGAACACCTGTAAATAGAGGTTACGTGTCTTCATTGAATAAATGTTTGGAAGGGTTTTTGCAAAGAATCAGTAATAACAGTTTCAGAGGAGTATACGAATGTAATTTTCCCGCTCAGCTGAGTGGAATTTTTTCACATGAGGTATTTAGTTTGGTCCAGCTCCTTCATAAAGGGGTTTGGGGGAGATAGAGAAACAGTGCAAGGTGGGAGCCATTGAGAGAAAAAGTAAGTCATAAAGAGGTTTTTGTTTTAAATTTCATCATTAAGTTTTGGAGACAAATGTCATTGGCTAGATCAGCAATTATTGATATCCCCAATTATTATGGTCATGGTGATCTGCTATAGTCTATGTGGTGATAATACTGCCAAATAGTTAAAAACTCTAGGATTTTGACAAATGACAATGTGGGAATGATGACGTGTGTTCAAGTTGGGTGTGTAGCCTGAAAAGAAACTTGAAGGTTGCTTTCTGGTGCACTTGCTTCCTTTATTCTTCCAGTATGGTTGGTGGGGGTGCAGAGGGGCATCATTCACAAGCGAAGCATTGGTGGAATCCTCATTAAAAGCTAGTACAACGATTGCTGAACAGCAACACAATGTGAGGCTGCCATAGCTCGTGGGCAGTTAAGTATGCTGGACATGAGCACATATTTGCACCTTATATCATAATCAGTTAAAAAATGTTGAGTGCGCTTAGAATTTCTACTTTCTAATTAGTCCCTGTTTAAATATGAAGAATTGTAAAGATTCTTTAAAGCTGCATTCCCCCCATGATTTATTTTCTTGTCACTATCTGCAGTGTTGGTTGAGATAAGCAGCTCTTGCAGGAAAAGAATATCAGGATTTAAATCCATTTGGTTTTCAGGAGATTAAAATGGAAATGCAGCTGAATTGAATTTAAAGGGATTATCTGTCTCTATGGTGCCCACACTCTCAGCTGTCAATCACAATTTCACATTCCACATTGGAGAAGATCAGAGCAGGTGTCCATTCGAATTTGTGTTTTATTCATCAAACTGTGCACATGTTGGATGAATGATATGTAATTACTGAGCACAACAGTTTCAGGAGAGAATGTAGAACCACAAGGAGCAGAAACAGATGCACGTAAGGGAAATCAAGGTGACTGAATGAAAAGGAAATGGAATCGAAGGTTATGATAATAGATGAAGAGGGATGGTTGAAAGCTTGTGTGAAGAATAAAAGTGACACAGGTTATCTGGGCCAAATGACCGATCCATTTGTGTGCTGTAAATTCTGTCATTTCATTTAGGAATTCCCTCTACAAGGTCCCACAGCTCACTGCATTACCAGCTCAAATCCAACAGATACTAACTACATCGAGACAAATAAAACTACTTTCTCCTGAAGAACTGATGCTTGATTGTTTACAATATAACAGGTGAAGTCCCTGAGGATTGGAGGATAGCGAATGTGGTACCGTTATTTAAACAGGGTAGCAGGGATAACCTGGTAATTATAGGCCGGTGAGTTTGATGTCCGTGGTAGAGAAATTATTGGAGAAGATTCTTAGAGATAGGATGTATGCGCATTTAGAACAGAACAATCTCATTAGTGACAGAAAGCATGGTTTTGTAAGAGGGAGGTCATGCCTTACAAATTTGGTGGAATTTTTTGAGGAGATGACAAAAATGATTGATGAAGAGCCATGAATGTCATCTATGTGGATTTCAGTAAGACGTTTGACAAAATCCCTCATGGCAGATAGGTGAAAAAGATTAAGGCTCATGGGGTACAAGGAGAGGTGGCTAGATGGGTTGAGAACTGGCTTGGCAACAGGAGACAGAGGGTATTAGTCGAAGCGTCTTTTTCTGGCTGAAGATCTGTTGTAAATCTTTTGAATTCTCTATCCTGGTGGGCTGTGGAAGCTCAGTCATTGTGTATGTTTAAAGCAGAGATTGATAAATTTCTGATTAACATAATGTAGAGGGTTATGAGGAGAGTGGGTGTAAAAGGTATTGAAACATCCGATCAGCCAGGATCGTATTGAATGGCAGAGCAGGCTCAATGGGCTGAATGGCCTATACCTTTCCTACATTCCTATATAATCTCCTGGAGTAATCTTGATCATAGTCATGGTGTAGAGATGCCAGCGTTGGTCTGAGTAAGAAGTCTGACAACACCAGGTTTAAATCCAACCGATTTATTTGATAGTAAACTCACAAGCTTTTGACCCTCTGGTCTTCGTCAGGTGAAGGTCGAAAGCTTGTGAGTTTACTATCAAATAAATCGGTTGGATTTAAACGCTGATGTTATCAGAAGTCTTACTGTGACCTTGATCACCTGAGGGAGAGAGATTTTGTGGATAACTTTTCCCTCTTATCATCATTAAGCGATTTGTTATTGCTTGGTCTTTTGCCAGAGCACTACATAGCCATGAAGGGAAGGACTGATCAGCCAGGAAGTTCATCCAGCCATTGGGATGTGTGGGAGCAGCTGTTTGAATAACAAGGAAAGCCGATGGAAAGACTCAGATATGCAGCTAGAGATAATTGCCAGGCCAATAAGAGGCACAAAAAGGCTGGAGGTTCAGCATTTCTACATAGCAAGTAGAATTCAGAAGCACATCAATCGAAGGGCCTTGAGTATTGTATCCAGTCAGCTGCTGAGACATTAAGAAGACATTCAAATCATAGAAGCGTTGCAGAGAAAGACCATGTGACAGATCTCCCCAATGGTACAACTGAAATCTGAACAAAGACTGGAAAATCTTTGGCTATTTGACCATGAAAAGATCTTTCTGAAAGCTGACCTGCAACTAAAGGCAATAAACAGAAAGCAAAAGTAAATCTGGCTGATTGCTTCTATAAGGGCCTGGGAGGAGCAGCCTGTCAGTGAGTGAAGATGTTTGTGTTGCATTCAATAGTTGAATATCTCTCCGAGTGATTTATCACTTCCTCAGAGTCACCCAGTGGAAAAGAACCGTTAAGTCATGTCCGGAAAGAAAGAAAGCTGCAGGTAGAGTGGCGAATTATTGTATGGGTTTCTGCACACAATCCATCAGCTTCCATATGAACTGACAGCACCTGAGGCACATACAAGCATTCAGGCAGCTGCAAAGTGATGGATAGTTATCTGGAGTCAGAAATACCTCCGGTGTGAATGACCAGGCATGTCCTGATAGGGGTGAAATATTTGTTACTGCTTCGGGTGAGGAGGAGGGGGAGGAGAGGGGAAAAGGAGAGGAGGGAGGGGAAGAGGCGGGGAGGCAGGGGGAGGGGAAGGGGGAACAGGAAGGGGCTGAGGAGGAGGAGGAAGAGGATAGGTATGGGATGAGCCTAAATACCTCCAGTTTCAGAATCTCGTGTGAACCTTGTATCAGTGGTAGCACTGCCACCTTTAAAGAATAAAAAAATCTTTCAGCAGCTCTGACAGAATCTATGGAATGGGAAGCAGAATTAATGGGTGGAATTTTCACACACAGCCCTCAGCCCCCACACTCCTGCTCACCACACACACACACACACACACACACACACACACACACCAGTAAAATTAAGAAGTCAATGTTTCCCTGTTCAGTATTGAAATGCAACTGTCCAGTGTGTAAAAAGAGACTGTGGCATTAAGCAAAACTCAGCTCACTGAAGTTAGCCAATTTAAGGAGACTGATGCTCACCTTACTTCCTGCTGAAGATCCGAAGAGGGACTTTGTAAGACTGGTGCTGGGAATGCTATTAAATCCTTTCCCTAAAGTATCAGTGAGCGCTTGGTGGCAACAAAATTACTACTAGCTGGGAAATATCATCTCACCATTATCAATGCCTATGACCAAACATAACCAACCAAACCAAATTAAAAGCAAGTTCTATGGTGGTCTAGTTCTCACTATCTCTCAGGTATCTAAGAATGGACACATTGTCCTCAGCAATTTCAACCCTCATGTTGGTCACACTGGTCAGAGCTTCACTTGCCAACATGGCAATGGAAATTACAATGACCAAAGCATTGTCCTGCGAGCAGTCATATCAAATACAGCCTTCTCAACACCAGCACCATCTCCAGTTGTTAGAAACAGCTTGGACACACACTGTTTCTAAGAAATGGCATCTAAGATTATATCTTAGAAAAAAACATCAACAATGTTGACATCAGCAAAGCAATAAGAGATGTGAAAAGCTAGACAAATCATTCATATAAAACTCAACATTCAAATTAAAGCTCCTCAAAGACTCAGGACAAAAAAGCAAGACCTGCATTTATATAGTGCTTTTCATGAATGCTAAATGTAGTAAAATGCTTTATGCCAATGAAATACTTTTTGAAATGTAGCCACTGATGTAATGAAGGAAACACAGCAGCTCGTTTATACACAGCAAACTCCCACAAACAGCAACGTGATAATGATATGAGAAGTTAATTATTGGCTACTCATCTACAAAATAATGATATGGGGCCTTTAGTACCCCTAAGAAATCTGATAGGCTCTCAATTTAATGCTTGATGTTTAATCTGCAAGACAGCACCTGTGACAGTGTGGCACTCCCTCTGTACTCCACTGATGTGCTCAAGTTCTGGAGTGGGACTGAAACCCACAATCTTGTGATTCAGATGAGAGTGCCACCAACTGAGACACAACTCTCACTAGCACCCAGGTAAAAAGCAGACAAAAGATCAAAACACTAGCTTTCCAGTGTTTGATCACTCTGAACACAGCTTCTAGTGACATTAAAACTGCTTCAGTGGAAGCGTTGCGAACTAGAGGACACTGATCTAAGATGATTGGAAAAAGAACTAAAAAAGGTGATATGAGGAAAAACATTTTTATTTAATGAGTGGTTAGGATCTGGAATGCACTGCCTGTAAGTGTGGTGTAAGTTGAACTGTGTCTTTTAAAGGGGAGTTGGATAAACATTGGTAGAGAGAGAATTACAAAGGCTGAGGGAATGGGACTAGCTGAATTGCTTTGTATAGAATTGGCATTGATGTGAAGGGCCAAAGGACGACTTCTGTGCTCTAACCATTTTCTGTGGCTTTTCATTTTGAGAGATGGCTCACACTGAAGCTTTGGATAAGCTGGACCAAACTATTTGTAAAAATTGCCATTGGGTTGATGAAAACACTGACACCATTAAGAGGTTTCTTGATTAAAACATAACTCGGAGATATTCACTTCCACCTTTCTCCATCGGGATAAAGATATAAAAGTCTGAAATCGTGTAACCAATCAATGCAAGAACAGCTTCTCCCTAGCCACCATCAGACTTTTGAGTGGATTTACCTAACATTAAATTGATTTTTCTCTACATCCTAGTTATGGCCGTAATACTACATTTTGCACTCTCTCATTTCCTTTTCTGTGAATAGTATGCTTTGTCTGTATAGTGCACAAGAAGCAACTCTTTTTACTGCATATTAATACATGCATTAATAATAAATCAAATCAAAAAACAATTCGCATTAATCACAGTTAAAGAACAACAAAATGAAGTAAGTTTAGAACATTCAGAAACAAATCCAGATCAAACGAAGGATTATATATGACACCTGGTGGAGTAAAGAGGAAGATGAGTTGGAGTTCCATGACCAGCATAGTTCCAAAGAACTTCTATAAAACACTTCAAACATTATATGGCTCATCTTCTCCTGCTTCCAGCACTGGAATGAGCTTTGATGAAATCACTTACTCATAGTCGGATCCTGAAAAGATAGGCTGACAACTTAGAAAACTGTCAAACTCAGATAGGAGTAATAAATAACTTCTCTGTCATTGCACCTTTTGAGATTATGCAATGTGTGTAACTCCTGGGAAGCTTAGGAATACTCCAAAGTTGGCTTTCAAAGTTGAATGGTGAATTTGTGGAGGACACCTAACTATTCCAATCCTATT
This sequence comes from Sphyrna mokarran, assembly GCA_024679065.1. Taxonomy (NCBI): domain Eukaryota; kingdom Metazoa; phylum Chordata; class Chondrichthyes; order Carcharhiniformes; family Carcharhinidae; genus Sphyrna; species Sphyrna mokarran. Next base: position 69,100,134 of record JAGIQG010000008.1, read on the forward strand.
CCCCACCTCCCCAAAAGCCCAACATTTTAGCAGTTCAGAACAGGCTCATTAGATTGATTCCAGGTTTGAAGGGGCTACCATATAAGAAGCAGTTCAGTAGTTTGGGCTTCTATTTGCTGGAGCACAGAAAGATGAGGGGGGATTTGATTGAAGTATATAAAATACTTAATAGGTTTGATGATGTAAATGTTAACCAAATGTCCCCTCTTCTAGAACAGTCTAGAACAAGAGGTCATAGTTGTAGAGTAAGAGGGGGGAAGTTCAAGAAAGATAAGGAGAAGCTGCTTCTCACAGTGGTTTGTGAATCCATGGAACTCACTGCCCTAGAGGGCAGCGCATGAAGAATCAATCCATGGATTCAAGAAAGAGATAGATAAATATTTGATCAAAAGCAGGATAAAGAGCTTTGACGAAAAGAAAGGGAAATGGAGTTAGGGTGAGAGGGAGGTCAGCCATGTTCATACAGAATAGCGGAGCGGGTTTAAAGGGTTGAATTGCCTACTCTCACTCCTAATTCCTATGTTCTAGCTCTCGTCTCACCTCACATCTGCAATACAATTTGAGTCTGGTTTTGTTTTGGACTGAATCTTGTGATCTGTGTGATCCACCCAGTCAATGTCACCATGTGTCCAATATTAGGTGTTCAGGCCTAAAACACAGGGCTTAGAAGTTTCTGAGTTGTCTCTTCTGTCCACTCATTATAAACTTGTATTGTGAAGCAGCTCAAACTCGACTGAGACCCAGTCTAGAATTACTAGCCATCTCTCCGCAAGTGTGTGAACTATCCCCGCATCCAACGTTCTAATCCGACTCCAAGATTAATCCAGGTCACTCAAAATAGGTAGGCTGTCAGCAGAATATATGATGATGCAGTATAGACCTCTTGCCACTAAAGTCACTGATACACTCAGTAAGTATAATAACATCTCATACTTACCCAGTTTGTTAAAGATATCTGGAGGAACACAACTGTACCTCATTTTAATATATATTGTTGACCTGAACTTGTGAAACTTCAAAGTTTGCAGATTATTGAAACTGCAAACAATGAGAAAGCTAATAACATACTTCAGAAAGGTATAAAAATGGGTAGAAATATAGTAGATGTAATGTCCTTATTATGTTAAAGGTTGTGGATTTTAAGAAAAATATTTAAAATAACAAAAACAGATTTACTATAGGAGCTGTTGCCTATATGGAGTAGAAAACAAAAACTAAAATTACATTATCATCAAACCAGGTGACCAGCCCTGAAAACTATCATGAAACCTCTTAAGTGCATAATAGTAGATGCATTTTAAGCATGTTCAGTAAACCATCTTCTTTGGATAGCTTCATATTGGAGTTCACAAACTAGAAAATCTCAAACGGTATCTTCTACTCATTCACCAAACTCACAATGTTGTGCCAGCCTTTTTAAGATTGTTACAAACTCAATACTTTTGCCTTCCAATGCTAATTCCTTCGGTGGAACCTGACCATATAATTATAGAATCCCTACAGCACAGAAAAAGACCTTTCAACCCATCAAGTCTGTGCTGAATCTCTGAAAGATCATCCCACCATTCTGCAATAATCAGTGTTGGTGGAGAGTAATGCTTTTCAAGAATCTTAATCAAGTCATCTTAATTTTTGGTTCCTGGGTTTGCTGGATGAACTACATTCTGAAGCAAATAGAAAGTTTTACTTCTGATTGTAATGAGAAAAAGCTGGTACAAGCAACTCATTTTCAATTTTATTTGCTTGTAGAAAGTACTGAAACAGCTCTGCATAGAAATTCTATGATTCATTTTCTTCAGTGAAAGGAGCTGTGGTGCCTAATTGGCACACCATTTCTCTTGTAGGAACTAGCAACTTGAGATTGTTCAATTTTTTTTACTGTTTTCCTAGCAACCTCCATTTTACCCTGGAGACCATTGATTTGATGGATTTTTTTCAAACGATTCCAACTGTACATCACATCCATTCTTTTCAAATATATCTGATACTCCCTTCTTTTAAAACCATTCATGAGCTTCTATCCTTTTCAACTACCTGGTGAGTCTCACACTCTGCAGCTCCACACTGCAACGCATGTGTGGACTCTGCATCTTTAAGGAGACTGCCTGATTATTTTTCCTTGGTGAACAACATGATATTCTTCTAGTTTGGTCTTCATTACTGGCACTTTAATCTTTAATCCTATGTTGATTTCCTCTGGCCTTCTAATATTCAAATTGTGAGGATCCACTATGTTTTCTTTCTAATCAGGATCTTTTCTCAATGTTCTCAATGAAACAAATTTTTGACTTGTTGCCAATTTTCCTTTTTGTGATATCTGAACTAGGTTAAGGATTGTAGGTTTTAAACAAAAAGAAAAAAATATGGTTTGCACTCATAGATTCAAAATAACAGTGACAGATTTATTGTAGAGATGTTAGCTGTTGCAGAGCAGAAAATGAAACTAATGCAGGAGGCTGTGAAACACCCCAATGACACCACCATCAAATCATGTGACTAGCTCTTAAAGCAATCAGGCAACCATTTCAATATATAACAGTCAACGCAATTTAATATAGGAAACGTGTGATATACATTTTGGAAAGAACAAGGGAAGATTATTTGAAGTAAAAATTGTCCCCATCCCCTGCATAACTCTTTACTCTTTTACTTTTCAAAAATCTAATTCTATTTCGAATAAATTCAGCCACCCAGCCTTCACTGGTCATAGGGGGAAAGAATTCATGTGAAATCCTTTACATGTGTGCACAGTGTGAGTGTAGATTTGCGTGAGTGCATGTGTATGCAAGTGTGGGTGCTCATGAGTATGTCTGAGTATTTGTCACACATCCCATACCCCAACAAATCTCTTTCCCCTTCCTGTTTCAATCCCCACCCCATCCTCCACCCATCCCCTCCCCGACCCTCTTTCATTTCACACTTCCACCTTTCCCCTCCCCCACTCTCTTTCTGCTCCCCTACCCACTTTCATCTCCCCCCACCCCCCTGCCCCGGTCTGACTCACATCACAACAGGGTAATGGGCCTGGACTGGCTGTGAGTCTTTGCTCTAGGCTGGAGAGTGATGACAACTCGCTGAAAGGCACACTTGGATCCTGCCATAGTGCCACACAAGTCTGACTCCTATCTGTTCTCTGACTACACACTGACCCACATAGGAGTAAGGGTTTTGAACATAAGTGTGGGGGCCAATGGGCCAAAGGAGTGTTAAGGCTGGCCTGGTATTGGGGCAGGATGGGAGGGTAGTGGAGATGCCGAGGGATGGTGTTTGACAAAGGGTCCGGTGGATGGTGGGAAAAGCAGGGCAGAAGCTCTGTAACTTATGGCCGAGAGGCTGGTATCACACAGCACAGCAGCCTACGCCTCGATGTGTGGAACTGGGGAATACTCAGCTCTGAGGGGAGGGGAGAATCAGAAACAGATTAGTCACAGCTGTGGGCTGCAAAAGTCATTTAATATGGATATTAACATTTACAAAAACCTTAATCTTGATTATTGCTGATCTTTACCTGTGCCCTCTTAGTGACCCTATAACTTTCTAACCTGGTGTAGACTATTGCTACATCTGGGTGATTCCCCAGGATGCAAATCAGAGGTGGAGGTGTCCAGCTATGATCTGCACCCTGTTGCCTGTGATGTCTTTGGTGGGTATTCCTTGCGGGTCCGAGACCTGTGGTTCGCTGGCTGATGTGCTTTGACACTGATGTTTCTGTGCCACCCTGTTCATTTAACTGGCTGTGAAATCCCCATTGTAAGGAAGATCTCAGCATGGGCTCTAGCCCTTTCCACTGAGGTTGCCACCCTTGCAGTGTTGGCCTGGTTCGCACACTGTGTCAGCACCACCTCCAGCAACAGCATCTGCTTGACTCCCTAAACAGCCTTAGGGAGTTGCAGCACGGTCGCTGACAGCCCTTCCACAACTCCCTGGGTTTGCTGATGCATGTCTACCAGTTTGAAGATGAACGAACCCTGAGGGCCAGCATCTGCATCCTCGCGTCTGGCAGATTTCCATGTGCCCGAGCCCTTGGATGTGCACACGCCTCCACCCAATGTGCATCAGCAGTTGTGAAGAGCTCACCAGTTCATGACCCAGAACCGTCAGCACTAACATGCCTCACCATTGTAATAGTCTCTGTGTTGTTGATGCTAAGTCGCGGTGCTATCCACAAGGGATTCTTCAGAGCCTCCCTCTGAGGTGGGAGGTTTCCTGGGAGTCAGTTCCCAAGCCGTGATGGGGGAGGAGGAGGTGGTGGGGGAGATGCCTGGTGCATCCGGATCATCTCCTGTAAGAAAGTACACACACTGTGGGAAGAGAGGGAAAACAGCAGGTGCAGCATGGCACATATTTCAAAGAACTTAGGAATAGGTTCAGCTGATGTTCACTTGCATGTCAGACACTGACCTGGCTGTGAGTGACCATTCTCTCCTCTGCCTGCCCTGCCAGCTCCAGGGTGCACTGCTCAAACCCTGAAAGCAGGTGAAGCTCAGGTACACCAGCTCTCTCCCTCTCATGCCGGTTATATGCAACTTTCTCATGCAGGGATACAAGGAGATTTGAAACATGATGTATGGAATGTATGTATATACAATGAGTGTCAGGAGTGAGGACATTCAGGTAGAATATTTAGGGGCAACGTCTCCCCATTGTGGAGTAGGGATTGTGGGGTGGTGCCTCAGGGGCTGGACGTACTGCTGGGATGTGGCGGGGTAGGGTGGTGCTGGTGGCTGTCTTTGAAGTTGTCTGGGGATGGTTTCACATTGTAACCTCAGCACATGTATAGGTTTCAGAATGGGATGCATTTTCACTCTTACTGCCTGGAAAATGTCATTCATTTTCTGTCTGGCATTGATCTCCAGAATGACACGTCAACGCTCGGGCACTTACGGCAGCAGCCACAGCCTCCCAGATGGCATATACTGCGCAACACCTTGGGCAGAGGCCCTCAGTGGGGTAGACTAGCCCACATCTCACCTCCATTGCATCCAGTAGCTGGGCCTGCTCACCCTCTGAGAAACTGGGTACACTTCTCCTCTTTGCCATCTTCCTAGTGTGATTGCCTGTGTGTCCATACTTGTAGTTTACACATAGCTCTGGCTTGTTAAGGGAGTCCCGATGCAGTCAGTTTGGGCCAGTCATAGGCTCATTAGGTAAATTTAATTCTGTACAATGTACAGGCAACCTGGTTTCAATAGAGGATGAGCCATCTCCAAAGGTGCTGATTGGAAAAATTCAACAAGATACATGTCAAGAGAGGGGGAGATGCAAGGGTCTCATTTAACAAGGCGGAATGCTGGCTGGCAGGGGGTGTGTATTGAAGCCCAGCGCTCTTGTTAAAGGGCAGCAGTGAGGCCAGTGCACTGTGGGTGAACGGGGAGCCTGGTAGCATAGCACAACGTGGTGGGAAGGTAAGGAGAGGGGTTGCTGGGAGGGGGAGGGGTGGTGGTTGCAGTGTTGGAGGCCAGTGATGTCCAGGTTACAGGATGGGGTGGGAGGAGGAGTATATTGAAGTCTGGGTCTCTGGGGGTTGGTGGAGGTCAGCAATGTCCAGGCTGTCGGGGGGAAGAGGGGGGTGGGAGGGGGGATAGAAGGGCAGCAATATGTAATGGTAAAAGATAGCAGAATGTGTTAATAGGGGAAACAAAGGTCAATACTCATGAGATCAAATCTGAACACAAAGGATGGATGGCCATGTGGGGGAGCAGTGGAGTAGGGTTATGTTGGGGTAAGCCAAGGGAACCTAGAATCAAAAAAGGGGTGGAAAGGGTGATCAAGAGGGAGGGGAGAATTCACAGAAAAAAGTTGTTGGACTCAGTCTTGAATCCAGAAAGTTGTGTTGTAATCAGAAGATAAGGTGTGCTGCTTCCACTTTGCATTGGACATCACTGGAGCATTGTACCGGGGCAAGGATAGATACCTGAGCATGAGAGCAAGATGTTGGGCTAAAATGGCATATTTTACCCTATTCATATGGATTGATGGATTAGGTCTCAGCTGCTAATGTCCCTTACCTGTTATTTCCATAGTTACCCTAGATTGCAATAGGGCAGACCTATTTTATTTGTTTAAATCTACAAAAATAATTCTGGCAAGTTAATCCTAATTTTAACATAAAGACAAAAGTAATACAATAGGTTATTTACTGAACTTCAGAGATTGCAGTAAGAGTGGCATCAAGGCTGCATTAGACAGAGTTTGACATCAAGAAGCCCCAGCAAAACTGGGATAAAGGGGAATAAGGAGGGAATCTCTCCATTGGCTGGGGTCATAACTGTTGTAGACCAAGTAATCACATGAGAAGATGATGATGCCTCCACGAAAGAAGTTACATGGCTGGAACGCAAGAGTTAGCTCCGAAAGTGCAGGAATTATCCCTGAGATTGTAGGCAGATAAAAAGGGTTGTAGCTGTTGAGATCAGGAATAAACTACCTTTGTTGGATGTCCTTGATATCAGTGTTTTGAGGAATCGACATTTACATTGTGTCAAAAGTAGACAGTGTGGCACAAAGATGTCTCTGCATCAACCCACCCGTCTTTGATAAAAATATTGCGAATAGTTGGGTGAAGTTCCAGAATGAGTGATATGTTTGCTGTGATACTGCACACTCTGACAAATCAAAAGAGTAAGAAGTCTCGCAACACCAGGTTAAAGTCCAACCAGTTTATTTGATAGTAATCCCACAAGCTTTCGGAAACGCCGTTCCTTCGTCAGGTGTGTGCAAAGTTCTGATCAGAGAAAGGGCAAGAGAAGTTCTGATCAGAATTTTTCACACATTTGATGAAGGAACAGCGTTTCCAAAAGCCTGTGGGTTTAGTATCAAATAAACTGTTGGACTCTAACCTGGTGTTGTGAGACTTCTTACTGTGTTTAACCCAGTCCAACACCAGCATCTCCACATCAAATCAAAAAAGATACAGATTTATACCCTGTTAACTCTCTTGATCCATAGGCTGTCAAAAACTTAACCTGGTTAGAAGTTCTTGTTGCCAGTGATTTAGGGAACCCACAACTTTCTACACTCAGTTTCACTGTTAATAGGTGCCTGCAAACAAACTTTGTCTGTAAAGGGCCCCTGAGGCCAAGTTTCCACTTTATGTGTTGGAATGGGGTTGCTATAGAGATAATATCCCGTGATGTGGTTCAGTAGCAGCCTAATGAGACTGAAAGTCAAACAGAAACCTTTATTCTTTGCAGCCATTGGCACCATCAGTGTGACTGGAAATTCTGGAGACAAACATGTCCTTTCATTATCTATCATTGCACCACATGAATGAGGCCTTTGAAGTGACAGCTTATGTTAGGTCACCACAAGGAGCCTGGGGCAAGAGCGTTTATTCATCATTTATGGCTGGGCTCACATGGGTTTGAGAAAATGGGAAGAAAAATGAAAATCAATAATCAGTTCTGTGTGTCATCCTATAACATCACCTTTCCTGTACACTATAAGCTGTAAGTAGATGTGTGCTATTGATCCTCAGGAGAAGAAGCAGAAAAATTCACTGGAGATTATTTAATAGAGGTAGCTGAAGGGACTGGAAGATGGCCCTGGAGCACCCTGTCAGAAATATTGTGATATTTCCTTTGTTTAAATCTATTCATAGATAAAGGATTCCAGTCATGAGGACCAGTCATGGGGATCAGGAGTGCATCAGCAACATATGCAAACTGAGATCAGGTACAATAAATGTTAGATATACATTAAATATTCCTCTACATTGTTCTGTCAAACACTGTCATGTCAACAACTGCGTGGGTTAGATTCAAGGTGGGGAAATCTTGGAGGGCCAGATTTTAATATGAAAACTGTACGGGAGCCAGCCACAAAGGCTCAGTATGTACAAATAAATATAAAACCTTTGTTGATATCTTAACAGTACCAAACCCATGGCTTAATGTTTACTCCTCTTTACAATAGCATCGAAGTCTGGTGTCACTTTTTGACTTTCTTCACAGATGCTGACTAAGGGATGAACCTTGGATAGACGGTGAGGTGATGGGATCCGCCCAGAGTAGGAAATTTATATTTGGAATGTGGAGTTAATTAATTGAATAAAGAGCTGTGTTCCCTGATGCCTGAATGTGGTGCAGTTATTGAAGAAAATCCTCAGTGCAACAGGACTTAACACGGGTGATGAAGATGGCATGTTTTGACAGCCTATAAAGTGAAGGACAGGGATATTTCCTCTGGTGGAAAAGTCCAGGACAGGCCTCATAATCGTTGGATTAAAGTTAGTCTGTTTGGGGGTGATGGTGGAATCATTTTCCTCACACATTGAAGCATTCAAAACTCAGATGAGTAGATTTTTGTTAGACATCAAGGATTATGGAGCCAAGTCAGGTATCATAGAATCATAGAAACCCTACAGTGCAGAAGGAGGCTATTTGGCCCATCGAGTCTACACCGTCTATGGTCCACCCAAGTCCTATACCTGTAACCCCACACATTTACCCTGCTAATCTTCCCAACACTAGGGTCAATTTATCACAGCCAATCAACCTGACCCATACATCTTTCAACTGTGGGAGGAAAGCAAATGACTCAGAAGAACCCACATGGACACACAAACTCCATATAGACAGTGACCAAAGCTGGGAATTGAACCTGGGTCTCTGGCACTGTGAGGCAGTAGTGCTAACCACTATACCATCCTGCTGCTCCAACAGCATCCTATGCTACTCTCACATGAATACTTGCCTTTACATAAAGATAGAAGATGTCTTTCAGAAATTCACCTTCTGGTCACAGTGACTGCGCCTATGCAAATCTTACCTGAAACAACCAATCAGCGTTGCCACTCCGCTGCCCTCACTTGGATAAATGGAGCTCAGATACAGATCAGCCATAATCTAAACAAATGAATGGTTTGCTTCTGTTCCAATGAAATAGGAAGGTTCAATCCTCGATCCCTGATCTTTACAGTGCTGGCTGGTTCTGCCAATCACCACCCTCAGGTTCAGCCAAGATCCCCTTCTGAAAGGCTCTAACTAAACTAGTCTGCTGACTCATTCTCAAAGTTATAACATCAAGAGTAGCCATTTTAGAGTAACATATGCCGCCCACAACATAGCTGAACAATGCCCACTTGCCATCCTGGAAATGTATCAGGGCAGTGCCAAGGAGAGTGCTGAGTGCCAATAGGGCATGAAAAGTGGGGCATGTCAAGGGTCATGTCGGGAGCAAAGTGAATGTTGGGATCTTGTTAGATTGGTGTGGATTGCTCCGATTTTCACATTGTTTGAGAAAATCATGTTTAAGTGTCATTTTGGATGGGAAAACGACACTATTCGTGCTGGTATTCCTGGTGTGTGTCAGATCATCCCCTACTGAGAACCCCTATGTTAAGCACACCAGTATGGAGTCCCCTGGCACGTGACTCACCAGAACTGGCTGCAGCTTGGCACCGTTAATAAAAAGAAGCTGATTTCAAATATTCCCTCTGCACTCACAGCCAGTCATGCCAGGAGAATGGCAGAGCAGACAGAAGATTCTGAGGCAGAGATGGCCCATCCTTTATCCTTGAGTGGAGGGATGGCATAGAACCAGAGGAGCAGTGGTTTCACCAATTAATGACAGCAACCTGACACTGAGGACTGGGATCCAATGTTGTAGGAAAATGAATGACCTTGTTCCAGCTGCAAAGTCTGAGTGTCCGTCTGTCACATCCTAGCATCTGACCGGTCTGTTGCACCTACAATGTCCACATCAATCCATTCTCTGACACCCCGAGGCCATCCAGTACCTGACCCCAGCATCTTCCTCAAATCCCTCTGGCCCTCCTTCTCTGGCCTTCCTGTCCAGGCACAGTGCCAATACATGCCATCTGTCCCCAGGGGCCCATGTGCATCCTCAGGAGGAAGTAAATGCTCAAGCCATCCCAAGCCCATCAACCAGGAGTTTCCAGTCCTTCGGAATTTCCCCCCCCTCCACTTCCTGAAACAGGTGCATCTCCTGGGCAGTGAGCTGAACAATGTCACAACTACATCTGTAATCCCTGAAAGTCAGCCAGAGATTCCAGCCCTTCAGAGGGCATTCACTGGCCATGGGGCACACAACTCAGCAGATCACATTCCCCTCTGATCCTGGGAAGTCACCTAGATGTAGCATTAAGTCAAGCAAGATTAAGAAGATTTGGGAGCACTGAGAAGAAGGGTGAAGGCAGACACCGTAGTTAGGAATAGGATAACTGGCAATGTAAATAATCAGCTTTCAAGAATATTGCACCGTGAAGCCACGGCCCCTCCGTCTTTTTCCAGTTTCCCACAGGGCTTTTATCTTCCCATCTGCACTCAGAATTTCCTGCAGCCCCCCAGCCCAAACCCATTCCAACCTTCAAGCAACCCCAACAGTCAGAGCCATGGAGACTCACGGTGACAGACATCCTGGAATGAAAACTTTTGTCACTTACTAAATTCTAGGCCTCACATCATCTCCCCATCTCCTTCACCCCCAGAGCGTTAGGTCAAAGGGTGAAAGCTCAATCCTCACTCAGTCATGGGTACAGGCGTCTGTGTGCAACCAGAGGACAGGCAGGAGTCAGACCTCAGCATCACCAGGACAGCATCACAGCTTGCCTCACAGTGAATCGTCACCACCCTCCAGTCTGGACATGTCACTCACTGGCGTGGCCAACACAGGCCCATCAGCCAGGTGTGATGTCAGTATGACCCTTGGAGATGGGGAAATGCTGTTTTTGGTGGGAGGTAGGGATGTGGACAAAAGTCCTGTAAGGTTAGGCAAAGGCCATGGTTTGGTGGACAGGGTTTTCAGAAGGGGAAGCAGGATTGCAGGTTTGATTGCAGATGTGGTAGCGGTGCTGCTGGAGCTGCCGGACACCAAGCCTCCTAATTCAGCAGTAGTCAGGGCCTTCTTGTCCTCCTGGCATACTGCACCCTTGCCACCACTAATACTCCAGGTACTTGTCGGGCTTTTCCTCTACTCCCTCCTGGTGTGTCTCCACCGCAGAGAAGTACACCTGGTCCTCCTCTTCCTCCTGGTTGCTGGCTAAAATTTATCCCACATTTAATATCAATTAAAAACAGATTAATTGGTCATTTGTTTGACTTGGGTTTGTGTACTAAATTTCAGAAGAAAAGGTTTTTCATTGCTATTGAAATGCTCTGGCTTGTCCTGAGGAGACAGAAAGTAGTAAAGAAATGAAAGTTTATTCTATCTTTAATGTCAATGGGTCATCATTGTAATTGGCTAATTAAATGAGTGATGAATTCTTGTCCTGTTTTGAACTTTGGTTGCATGTGAATATGGAATCCAGATAGCAGACTTCTAGAAAGATTGATCAAGAGTTCAGGTTAAACAGTAGCAGAGGGTCAGTGCTGTGCAGTTCATTATTTAGTTTATATTTTCTATTTTGGTGAGTTAATAATTTAAAAATGTCATACTTCATTAACTCTACTAACAGTCACAAACCCGCACCTGAAATTATGATGCAAATATGTCTGTGAGAATTAGGAGTCTCGAAGAATCTGCCTTTAGCTCAATAGGATGAAATGCACCTTTATGTTGTAGTATAGTGAGTTCGCAGCCTGCTTTCCATCTGGCCAGATTTTTTATTGACTAAATGGAAAAGCTGTAATACAGATTGCCAACTCGCCATAGGCGGTTTAACACTAACACACAAAGTCAAGATCCACCTCAATAAATCTGCAAGAACGAGAGTGCATTGCCTGGAAAACATCTTTTATTCTTTTGAAGTTCTTCTGGGAAACAGGAAACTCAAAAGGCATCTTTCACATTGATCAAAGCCATCAAGATTAAGTAACAGTTTCTTAAAGCTCAACAAGATGTTTGATAAGCCCATGTCTTTTACCTTAAATGGACAGTATATCAGAACAAAGTGAGCAGGGTGAATTGATTCATGGGTTTCATTTGCTTTGCAATCAAAATCTATTTACATAAGAACAATGGCCAGTGAGTGTATTTGTAAGGCCCTGGTGACTACTTGTATGCTGCAGTTCAACAACTGGTTACAGTAAAATCACACTCAGAATGACTGGTTTGCACCTTAAATAATTGGTATTAAAAATATAAAGGCACCTTTTAACTTGGCACAATAGTATAAAACAAATGATAGTGACTTTACAGCCCACTTTGTATCTCACCTGCTATTATTCCATTGACTCTAATGAAAAGTGAAATAAAGCCTGAGGCATAATGAGTACTTAATTTAAATCCCCATTTTACAGCACTAGCTATTATTCCAACAGACTTCTGTCTGATTCAAAATAATGGCCAGTGGGACCTAGATCCAGTATTATCAGAAGCAGAACAAAGTTGGCTATCTAATTTGTGAATAGATGGAACTGCCAGCTTGCTTCAATTTGGTGGTGTTTTTGGTTTCTGATTTTATAGTATCTGTACGTCAAACTGCCCCGCTCGCTCACTGCCCCGCATTCAACCATTTATCCTGTGAGGCCCGTTCTCACCAAACTTCATTTGCTCCTAAACCTGCAATCTATTGCATTCAAAATTCTTGTCCTTCGTAAATGTTAGTCTCATTAGTCTGAGTGACCTTGGCAACGCCATCTTTTGTTGCCCATCTCTAATTGCCCTTGAACTGAGTGGCTTGCTAGGCCATTTCAGAGGGCAGTTAAGAATCAACTACATTACCGCTGGTCTGGAGTCACATGTAGCCCAAATCAAATAAGAATGGCAAATTTCATTCCCTAAAAGACATTAGTCAACCAGATGGGGTTCTACAATAATCAATTATAGTTTCACAGTCACCATTACTGAGACAAGCTTTCAATTCTACATTTTATTATTTGAATTTAAATTTCACCACCTGCCATGGTGGGATTTGAACCCATGTCCCTCAGAATATTAGGTTGAACTTTTGGATTACTAGCCCAGTGATATTAAATCTTGTCGAGTGGGTCAAAATCATGGAATCGCTCCCAAATAGCATTATGGATGTATCTACATCACAGGGAGTGCAACAGTTCAAGAAGGCAGCACACCACCATCTTCTGAAGGGTAACTGGGGATGGGCCCAGCCAGTGACACCCATATTTTTTGAATGAATAAATCAACACTATTTCTCTTGACCTTCCTCATCCTCTTTGTCATCCCTCCTACCTCTTCATTTACATACATCCAGTTTACATCCTCTCTCTGACCTCCTCTGCAATGGGAAGTCTGAATGTCACATTGTTGTATTAGCCAATGCCATGCTCAGGTCAGAGCAGAGTTCTCCTTGGCGGGGTAATTTGGGGGAATCCAGGTGCAGAAACAGAAGAAACACATTCTAGTTCCTAGTGCTGGCCTAATGCTAGCCTAAAGAACTGCCAGTTAATTCAACATAAAAAAATTTTGAGAATCTGTATAGAAATAACTGCTCAATAGGATGCTTTTTAGTGTATTCAGCATTAATTGCTGCTCACTCTCTCCAGCATGGGGGGCTTCATATTATTAAAATGTTGTTGCTGAGGTGATGGGCTATTTCTAAAATGTCCTCAGTGTGGTTACTGTCAAGACAAATTGAAGTATGTTAATAAGATTGACAGACTGAACTGTTGTTGGCAATTTAGAAGGGCATGTAGACCCCAATTCTGCTGACATAAATTATGGACATTCTGTTCTTTCTGAGGTTCCTTGTGTAAGTGAAGGAATTCATTGTGTTTGTTTTCCTGTAAATCACTCTTTATTGAAACAAGCATACTTGTCGACTGATAGGTAAGTTACTTGTATGTGCATTTGCCACTGCATTTGACACAGGCACCAGTTCTAAGTTACAATGCCTGAACTAGGTTGTGCATGCAACTAGAATGTGTTTCTTCTGTTTCTGCACCTGGATTCCCCCAAATTACCCCGCCAAGGAGAACTCTGCTCTGACCTGAGCATGGCATTGGCTAATACAACAATGTGACATTCAGACTTCCCATTGCAGAGGAGGTCAGAGAGAGGATGTAAACTGGATGTATGTAAATGAAGAGGTAGGAGGGATGACAAAGAGGATGAGGAAGGTCAAGAGAAATAGTGTTGATTTATTCATTCAAAAAATATGGGTGTCACTGGCTGGGCCCATCCCCAGTTACCCTTCAGAAGATGGTGGTGTGCTGCCTTCTTGAACTGTTGCACTCCCTGTGATGTAGATACATCCATAATGCTATTTGGGAGCGATTCCATGATTTTGACCCACTCGACAAGATTTAATATCACTGGGCTAGTAATCCAAAAGTTCAACCTAATATTCTGAGGGACATGGGTTCAAATCCCACCATGGCAGGTGGTGAAATTTAAATTCAAATAATAAAATGTAGAATAAGAATGTAGGTTGTGCTGCAGGAATAAGAAGAATACCCATCAGTTTGTTATGTGGAATTGTAACAACCTGTTAAGGTGACAACGTCTGCAGTATTGGAGGAGGACAGGATTGAGGGGCATTATCAGGGTTTCTTGGTTGGCCAAGTTCTTCATACTTTCCTGGCCACAAGCAAAGGCCAAGAGCCATCCAAAATAGGGCTGGGGTAATGGGGCGGGAAGGCCAAAATCCATCAGAGTTGCCATAGCTTCCTGAGTGTTGGAGCAAAACCAGCGGTAGACATTTAGCCTCTCATTATGAACGCTGCCCATTTAATTTTAAGTTGAAAAAATCATTGGGCTGAATGTATAATAGATCAAGGACTGGATTCTCTGATCTCATTCGCTTGCCACTATTGCTAGCGAGAACAGAGAATTTGACATTCAGCAAAAACTCCATTCACTGCAGAGGGACCAGAGAACCCCAGCTGCGGGTGAGGTCGGAGAATTCTGGCCCATAAGACCATAAAATGTGGGAGCAGAAGTGGGCTATTTAACCCATCAAGTCTGCTTCACCATTCGATGAGATTGCAATTGATCTGACCTTTTAATCTCCAGCTCCACTTTCCTGCCTTATCTCCATAATTCCTGTTTATCTTACTGATTAAAAATTTGCTAAGATCATAAGAAGTAAGGGCAGAACTAGCTGATTCACATAGACCAGTTTTCCCTATACAAAGCCTGAACCTTATTTTGTGTATGATCCCCTCCTACGTTCAGAGGTCATTTTTACCATAGTGCAGCCTGTAATTCTTCCTCCACTGATAGTTTCACAAACTGTTCAAAATGTGGACTGCTGACCGATTTGAAAGCAGCATTATTAGAGTGGATCATGAGATGGGATGACTGTAACACCTTCCTCTAAAATGTTTCACTTCTTTTTGATCATTCACTTTTTTATTAAGCAACACAGCACGGGAAACAGACCCTTCGGCCCAACGAGCCCGCGCCGCCGTCATACTATATAGTAGCAAATCCATTATCCTATTTTAATATTCCTATATAATAATATATATATAATTCCTAATATGGAAAATTCTCACCATAGGGACAATTTGTTTCCCAATCAGCCTAAGAGCGAATTTTTGGGTTGTGGGAGGAAACCGGAGTGCCCGAAGAAAACCCACGCAACCACGGGGAGAAAGCGCAAACTCCCGCAGACACCGGCCCAATTCCAAGTGTCTGCACAGCCACATCGATAGTCTCTGAGCTGTCATGGTGCCCTTCAGATGGTCCACATAAAGCAATCATTTACGACATGAGGTACCAGGCAACCCATGAATCAACATCCAAGAGCTGTACCCGCACCACCTGCCGAATGCGTGCTCAAAGTATGGACCGAATTACCTTTGGAAAAAAGCCGTAGTTAAACAGTCCTACTATATCCCTCTATCTGCATACCACTCATGTGGCTGTCCAAGAGACCCTTAAACAGCCCCAGCGTGCCTGCTCCCACCACCTTACTCGGCAGTGCATTCCACACCCCCACTACCCTTTCTGTGAAAAACTGCCCTCTAATATTCGTCCTATACATAGCCCCCCTCACCCTATGGCCATGACCCCTCGTCCTATCCATTTCTAAAGGTGGAAAAAGTTTACCTCCATTTACTCGATCTATACCCCTTATAATCTTATACACCTCTATGAGATCCCCTCTAAGCCGACGTCTTTCAAGGGAAAACAACCCCAGTCTATCTAATCGTTCCTCATAGGACAGTCCTTCCATAACAGGCAGCATCCTGGTAAACCTCCTCTGCACTCTCTCCAAGGATTCCACATCCTTCCGATAGTACGGAGACCAGAACTGGGCGCAGTATTCCAAGTGAGGCCTAACCGAAGTTCTATACAACTGCAACGTCAAACTCCTACTCTTGTATTCTATACCCTTTTCTATGAAAGCTAATATACTATACGCCTTCTTTATCACCTTCTCCACCTGTGAGGACACCTTCAGAGACTTGTGAACCTGCACCCCCAAGTCTCTCTGCGTCTCTATGCTTCTCTTTCAATAATCAGAATAATAAAACAAATACTCACAACAAATTCTAAACTTGTACAGGGACATAATAATTCACTTGTTAAACAGGTAAGTGATAGCTTAGGTGAGTCAGTTAGCTCAGTTGGCTGTTCGCTGTTTCATGACACAGAGCGATGCCAACAGCGTGGGTTCAATTCCTGTATTGGCTAAGGTTACTTCCCAACTTTGTCCCTCGTCTGAGGAATGGTGATCCTCAGAGAGCAAATTGTGATCATCCAGGAATATAGCAACTCTACATTTTACCTAATAACTGAGCACTTCAATTACTGAAAACACTGCACCAAATCTACCTTCAAAAATGTTTCATTCCACTGGTATAGATGTTATTGCTGCACTCAAAGCATGGAAGATAGAACATACAACGTTAGTGTTTATCAATTGGTGCAATAAGCTGTAAAATGTTGGAACATGGCAACAACAACCTGTATCCTGGTAAAACCTTTATCAAGGTAAAACATCTCACAGGAATGTTCTCAAACAGAATTTGATGCTTTTAAGCCACTTTTATATATCAACTGGTAGCTACCACAAAGAGAAAGATAATGAAGAGCTATGCCAGTGGATTGTAGTAAAACACGATTCAGGTTTATTAAGAAAGTGTTGCTAGTTCCAGATCTAATACACAAAAGCCAGGAAAACCCTCAAAATCCTCTGCTTGCAATACCAAAGATCACGTGACACTGTACCAGAAGAAATGTAACCATGTTAATACCAAAGAGCAACGTAAATAGATATTAGAGCAGATAATCAAAAGCTTGGTCAAAAAGTAGCTTTTAAAGAGTCTCTACAAAGAGGAGAGAGAAATATAGGGAAATAATTCCAGGATCTGGATCTAGGGTAGCTGAATGGCCACTAATAGTGTAATAATTAAAATCTGGAAGGCCATCAGGAGGTCAGAACTGGAGGAATTTAGGGTTCTTTTTATTTATTAGTATCACAAGTAGGTTTGCATTAAGACTGCAATGAAGTTCCTGTGAAAAGCCCCTAATTGTCATACTCTGGCACCCGTTCGACTACGCTGAGGGAGAATTTAGCATGGTCAATGCATCTTTTGGACTGTGGGAGGAAACCAATGCACTCATAGAAAACCCAAACAGGCACAGGGAGAACGTGCATACTCCACACAGACAGTGACCCAAAATGCAAATTGGACCTGGGTCCCTAAAACTGAGGCAGCATTGCTAACTACTGAGCCACCATGTTGCCCCTAGGATGGAGGAGATTTCCCTCCTCGTCCTTAGGATTCAGGATGACTTACTTAAATGAAATTTGAGATGGCTGATAAATCCAATGTGCAGACCCTGTCCCACATGGGTGCTCAAAGGGTTAGGTAGATGAGTTGTTTGGAGGCTCGTGCACTGACCCTAATCCCTCGATTTCACCTCTGCGCATTCCCACTGAGGTCTCTTAATGCATTCAATGCATTGCTGAATTAACCTTCACCACTTTGGCCAGGTCGGGACTCCAGTGAGTAAGTGGGAATGTTGACCTCTTTGGGAATGCTATGAGGACATTCCTAAAGCACTTCCATTGTCCTCCTGTGAGTCTCCTGCCATGACTGAGTTTCAATTGGAGCAATTGTTCATGAGTCTGGCGTCAGGCATATGAACTATATGTCCCACCTAGCAGAGATAGTGTTGAGCTATTAGCGTCTCAAAACTGGGCAAATTGTTTAGGGAAGGATCGCTGATATTGGACAGCCATTCCCATCACTGTATTTGGAAGATCTTGTGAATGCCTTGCTGATGGGGCATCTCTAGTGCTTTGAGGTGTCTGCTGTAGGTTGTCCAAATCTTCAAAGCCCAGAAGAATACTGCTACCCAGCAAACCGTAACCTTAGTCTGGGTCACTAATACTCTGTTCCACATTTGGCTGAAGGCTGAGCTGGCACATTGGAGATGATGATGAATTTCATTCTCCACGTCTGCCTTCATCAAGAGAAGGCTCCCAAAGTACAGAAAATGGTCTCCGTTCTTCAGGACCTTGGCATTGATTTTACTCTATGTGGGAGCTAGTTGGAGAAATATTTAATGAAAGGCTCACTTTCTCATATCCTTCGGAAATGGAGTTGACAGTGACCTGAAGCTCAGTTTCTGAGTGAATGCACACACACCCACACAGCACCATCTGTATACTGCAGTTCAGCTACTAAAATTGGAGTGATTTTGGTTTTGGATTGAAGTCACTGTAGGTTGTACAGCTCCCATCTGTTGTGTAGATTATCTCCACAGCTACACATGCTGGAGGTGAGCTGTAATATGAAACAAGAAAGGATTGGTGTGAGACTACCTTTTTATAACCCACTCTTCACTGAATAGAGCCTGTGGTTGTTCCATTGATGAACATTGATGACGAGCACGCAGATCCTGCACGGATCAGCTAGCAGGGTATTCACAGATATCTTCAACTTTTCTCTACACCAATCTGAGATCCCTATCTGGTTCAAGAAGATGACTATCATCAATGTACCAAAGAAAAGGCAGGCAGTATGCCTTAATGACTACTATCCGTTGGTTTTAACATCCATCATTATGAAATGCTTCAAAAGGTTGGTTATGTCATGAATCAATTCCAGCCTCCCAGATTATCAGGATTCACTCCAGTTCGCCTTCCACCACAATAGGTCCACAGCTATTACAGATGAACCATAGAAAGCATTCTTTCTGGTTGTGTCACAGGTTGGTATGGCTCCTGCACTGCCCTAGACCACAATTATCTACAAAGGGTCATAACTGTAACTCAATTAATGACTCAAACTAGCCTCCCATCCATTGATTCTGTCTCCATGTCCCACAGCCTTGGAAAAGCAGCCAGTGTAATTAAGGACGTCATGCATCCCGGACATACTCTCTCCCAGCATCTTCCATTGGGAAAATGATACAAGGTCTGAGGATGCGTACCATTCGACTCAAGAACAGCTTCTTCATTGCTGTCATCAAACTTTTGAATGGACCGACCTCACATTAAAGTTGATCTTTCTCTACACGCTGGCTTTGACTGTAACTCTAAATTCTGTACTCTCTCCTTTCCTCCTATATGAACGCTATGCTTTGTCTGTATAGTGCGCAAGAAACAATACTTTTCACTATATATCAAGACATGTGACAATAATAAATCAAACCAAAATCAAATAATCTATCATGGCTTACATGCCACACTAATGGGGGAGATTACAGAGGAGATGTAATGGCGGGATTTGAAAAACAAGGATGAGAATTGTAAAATTTTGCCTTGCTGTAGGTCAGCAAGCATACGAAATTCATGGAGTGATTCATGGAGTAGACCCAAACCCAACCATCGGACAATTGGAAAGAGAATAAATGTAGCCCCAAGAATTCTGAGAATGAATAATCTAATGAAAGTTTTTGGAGTTTATCTGATTTATCTGCCCTCTTTCTACAAGAGTGAGTCAGAGTCATTATCCCTGATTATTCTGAGAGACTAGAAACTCCACATTTTAAACAGTGAGTAACCATCACTCTGTTGAATGAACAGAAACCATTAGCATCCACCGGATTGGAATAAGTCAGTTATACCTCAGGTAAATGTCCTATTCAAAGAATGATGCCTTCAACAATTCAGCTTGATCATCATACCAAGGGCCTGAATCCACAAACTCTGCCTTTAAAATGACAGCATGAAAAGCCATCCGACTTGATGTTGAATTGGGGAGCTCTACAATATTGGGCACCACAGGAGCAGATTGGGAAAGGGATAAGGCCCTGGAATGTTTCTTTATCCAATAGGGAAAAGTTTGTTTCTAAATCTGAAACCAGTCTAGCCTGCTCCAAGCTGAGGTGTCAGCCTGATTCAGTGAGAATATTCTCACCACTGACGAATTATGTGGCTTTGCTCGCCCCAAAACTGGAAAATTTCACCCGAGGTCAACGGATCTTTTCAGGGATCGCCCCTCATCCCTTTTGTTTTCTGTGACGGGTGGTACGGTAAAATTCCAGCTAGAGTTGAATTCCATTCTGGACATATCAGCACAACATCTAGGTTGACATTCCTGTGCAGTACTGAGGGATTGCAGCACTGTCAGAGATGGTGCCTTTCAGATGAAACATTAAACCATTGTCCTTTCTGCTCTCTCAGCTGAACATTAAAGATCTCATAGCACTATTTCAACAAAGAGCAAGGAAACTCTTCCAGTATTTGATCATTAACACAATACTGTTTATGGAATCTTGTTGTGCACCATTGGCTACCATTTTTCCCTATTGTACAGAGTGACTACGTTTCAAAATTAAAGCCTTGGACCCATGTCATGTACTTTATGGATATATTTTTTTCTCTTTCCAAAAACATTTTACAATACTTCATAGAGCAGAGGACACAAAAGATTAAGAAGTGCATTTCAAGAGATGCACATCCTGAGACCTTAAAAGACATCATATCAAAGCAATCTTTTTTTTTACTCCAGCCAGGACTGGATGAAATATCTAGACAGTGACTGTTATTGAGGTTCACTGATGGATGGATTGCAACCTGGTGTGGGAATTGATGTTTCTGAAATCTATTATCCTGCATAATAGAGTCATTTAAGAGCCATTTACTAATGATTAACTAGTTCATCCAGATCTCCTAAAATATGCTGCATTTCCCTTTTATTTATCTCTCCTTTTCTTATTCTTGTGATGGAAATGTCATTGGCAAGGCCAGCATTTATTGCCCTTTCCTAATTGCTGTTGAAAAGGTAAGCTGCATTTTGGAACCACTGCAGTCCATGTGTTGTAGGTACACCAACAGTTTCATTACAAAGAGAGCATAAGGATTTATGCTCAGTGACAGTGGAGGCAAGGTGATATTGTTCCAAGTCAGGATGTACGTGATTTGGAAGGGAACTTGCAGGTGGTGTTGAGCTATTGAATGAGCCTTGGTGAATTGCTGCATTGCATCTTGAAAATAATAAATGTTGGTTGTACTGGTGTGGAGGGAGTTGCTGTTTAATGTCGAAGATACAGTGCCAATCAAATGGACTGTTTTGTTCTGGATGGTGTTGAGTGTTGTTAGAGCGGCACTCATTCAGGCAAATGGACGGTATTCTCTCACTCCTGACTTGTAGGTTGTGGAGGTGAGTCAGAAGGTGAATTACTCATCGTAGAATCTTGAGTCTCTATGTAGTCTGGTCGCCACAGTATTTATGTGGTTAATCCAGTTCAATTTTTGGTCAATGGTAACCTGCAGGATGTTAATGGTGGGATTCAGTGAGAGTATTATTGTTGAATATCAAAGGGAGATGGTTAAATTCTCTCTTATTGGCGATGATCATTGTCTGGCATTTCTTTGATGCAAATCTTATTTGACACTTATCAGCCCAAGCCAGAATGTTGTTCTGGTCTTGCCGCATATGGACATGGACTGCTTCAGTATCTGAGGAGTCGCACATGATACTAAACATTATGCAGTCACCTGTGAACATCCCCACTTCTGACCTTATAATGGAGAAAAGTTACTTGATGAAGGAGCTGAAAATGCTGGGGACTGAGACACTGAGGATGTCCTGAGACTAAGATGATTGGCCTCCAACTACCGCAACCATCTTTCATTGTGTAAGGTATGATACCAACCAGTGGAAATTTTCCCCTCACAATACCTAATGATTTTAACTTTGCTCAGGTTCCTTGATGTCAAATGTATTAGAATCAAGAACTTGATATCAAGAACAGTCACTCTTCACCTACTCCATTGAGTTCAGTTGTTTTGTTCATATTTCGTCCAAGGCTATGATGAAGTCTTGAGTTGATTGTCTCAGGCAGGACCTGAGTGTCAGAGAGCAGGTTATTGCTGTGGGAGGTGCTATTCAACAGCACTGTTCACAATATGTTCTAATGTCCTTTAGGGAAGGAAATCTGCCATCCTTACCTGGTCTGACCTACATGTGACTCTGGAGCCAGAGGTTGATCTCAACCGCCCTTGGGAAACTAGAGATGGGCAATGAATTCTGGCCAGCCAGAAACGCCCATGTCCCTTAAAGAATTTTTAAAAATTTCCATCACTTTACTAATGATTGAGAGTATACTGTTTGGGTGGTAATTGGCCACATTGGATATCACATTGAGTGTTTTCTTTAGCCATAATGAACTCAGTCGCTTATGGACTTGAGACAATGATAAAACTATCTACTATAATCATGAGGAGATTTCTACTATATGTGGTAAGATGAATGTTTCAGTAATTCTGCTCAACAGATCCTAGCAAGCCTGCATCATTAATTTTTTGCAATGCCATTTTTCGGGAAATTGGAGCCATACAATGTGAGTGATGAGGACTAGCCACAATATGCTGTGAGAGTGAGGTACTTCTTTCAGACTAACTATATGGAAGGAGATAACCAACAAATCCTAATGACTGCCTATTGGGCTGCAATGTTCAGTATTATAAAAGTTTGATGTATCCGGCAAAACTGATCCAAGACCTTTGATGAGTAGTGGAAAGGGTAGGAAATCATTACAATCCGAAACCATTTTGCGACAAAACTGTTTCAAAACAATTACTGGATTTGCAGAGAAACGAGTGACCAAATTCAACAAAGAACAAAAACAGCACGGGAAACAGGTCCTTCGGCCTAACATGATTAAGAAAATTGGCAGAGCATTGTGAGTATGGCCTAGCATTATCTGAAATGCTGAGAGATTAAGTATATGGCATAAATTATCTAAAACCCAAAGTAGGCTTTTGACAAAGCCAAAACTAGATTTAAAAAAACCCCATAGAACTTGTCTCAAGAAATGCAGAAAAAGGAGCCCAGGTGCTGGAAGGATTCATCATTCTTAGGCTTGGGCAAGCTTTCTACCTGGGCAAGGCCCAGGTCTCCAGTTGAACATGACAATGCTCCCAATCTTGGGCCTGGAAAATGAGCAGATGAGGGAACCAGGAAATCCTGGCACCAGAAAAGATTCATTGTTTCGGAAGTGGTAGCACAACAGTACTGTGCATGCAGTCAGGGAACCTGCCCTTGCAAAATTACCTTAACAAATAGATAAGCAGAACATACATCGCCCAAATTGAAGGGTGAAGCTACACAAAAACAGAATATGTCAGGTAAGTCAAGCTGAAGAGGAATTAGTACAATTAAATTATGTCACCACTTCAAAGGTGGCCCCAATACAGATCCAGCTCCAAGTGAATGGACATCCATTGAACATGGAGGTGGACACAGAGGCAGCATTATCCATTAATGGGGATTAGGAATTTAGAAGATTATGATTAAGCATCTTATCACTCAAGTTGAGGGACATTGTGGCAAGATTCGCAACTTACGTAGGAAAACCATTACCTATAATCGGGACCCTTAATCCCTTTCAAACATGAGGTAACAAACAGTCCAGCTCTTGTTGATAATGCACAAGGACCAGGGGCCAGCTTTTTGAGAGGGACTGATTATAAAAAATCCACTTGGATTGATGGCAGCACATTTTTGAAATGGGTAATGGTAACTTATATGAGTTAATAGGAAAGTACCCAGAGATCTTGAAAAATAAAAGGGGCCAAGGCAAAATTTTGGGTTGGCCCAGATGCTTAACTGAGTTTTTTTAAGGCAAGACCACCTCCATATGTTCTGAGAGTGAAAGTAGAGACCAAACTGAAACGATGAGAAGAGTTGGGTCTTATTCGATCAATTTGCTGAGTGAGCCACATTGATAGTTCCGGTATGAAAACCAAATAACACAGTCTGCCTCTGTGGTGATTATAAAATGACAGTGAACAGTGCATCTTGTTTAGATAAATATCTGATGCTGTGAATAGAGGATCTCTGCGCAAAATCACCTGGAGATCATGTCTTTACAAAGTTGGATATAAGTCATGCATACCTCCAGTTGGAATTAAAAGCATCATCAAAAAGATATATAATGGTAAACACCCACAAGAGATTTTATGAATATACTTGTCTAATTTTTGGGGTGCACTATTTTCCAAAGAGTAATGGAAAGCATACTGCAGGGAAAACCCAGAGTGACAGTTTACTTAGACAATGTTCTAATCACGGGAGCCATTATCAAGGAACACCACAAAAATTTAGAGGAAGTCTTCCAATGATTTTCAGAAACCAGAATCAGACTAAAAAGAGAAAAGTTCATTTTCCAAACATAATAAAGTACCTCAGATACATGAAAAATGGCCTAAAACCAGTTGAACAAGATAAGAGCCTAAAAGAGGCTCCAACAGCAAGGAATACAACAGGATTAAAATTGTTTCTTGGCCTCGTAAATTATTATGGAAAGTTCATTCCAAACTTGACAACCTTACTGGCACCCGTACATACTTTGTTGAAAAAACATCAGAAGTGGGCATGGCAAGAACCACAGGAAAATGCTTTTGAGAGGATCAAGTATTAATTACAGTCGGATAACATATTGACCCACTTCAACCCAGAAAGACCACTGGTTATAAAATGTGAGACTTCTCCCAATGGACTAGGTACAGTTACCGTCACATCGATGGAGCATTAGGATGGAGCTTCCGATTGTGTACACTTCATGGATGTGAGCCAATTCAGAGAGAAGAAATGCGCAGATCGAAAAGGAGGGTTTGGCAATGATCTTCGCAGTGAAGAAATTCCATCAATGTGTGTATGGTCAACACTTAAAAGTAAACATTAAAAAAGTTAAAGTTTATTTATTAGTCACAAGTAGTCCTACATTAACACTGCAATGAAATTACTGCGTAAATCCTCTTTTACCATCATAATCGAGCACAAACATCTGTTGGGCCCTTTTTCAGAGCATAAAATGATTCCCCCTAACAGCAACAGCCACAATACAGCATTGGCACTATGAGTGCCTGTGAGTATAGACATCTGGAGCATAGACCAGAGGCTCAGATCACAGACATCTTGAGCTGTCTGTCTTTGCCCACAAGTTTACCTTCACCACTGAAAATAGACAAAGTCATAAATTTTACTTGTACCTTAACAATTTTGGCAAAACAAAACTTAGACTCGGAACAATCCCACATTGGTGAAATTAAGCCAGATAATATTAAATGGGGGAATGCAAGAATCTCCGGCACATGACTTAAAGCTGTGTGCAACAAAGTACCCAAAATTAAGCATAGAAGACGGCAATATCCTACGTATAGTTATCCCACATTCTGCCCAAAAACCAATCCTTTAAGCACTCCATAACAGACATCCAGGGATATTAAAAATAAAAATATTAGTGAGAAACTATGTCTGGTGGCCTGACATTGATGAAGACATAGAGAAAATGGTAAAAAACATGTAGAATGTGCCAAGAAAATCAGAAGACCCCACCATCAGTTTTCCTACACCCCGGAAATGGCCAGAGAGAGCACATTTACAGGTGCATGGGGATTTCACAGGACCATTCAGTTGTTTCTAATAATACGGGTGGATTGGTGTGCACTGGATGGTGTCCACTGCTTTATACAACATGATAGAGAGAATTAGGCAATCATTTAGTACTCACAGAATCCTAGCAGTTTTTGTGACAGACAATGAAACTGCATTAATCAGTAAGGAATTTAGAACATTTATGGAAACAAATGGAGCATTACATGTCCACATGGCTCTATATCATCCATCACCAAATGGATTAGCAGAGCGAGCAGTCCAAGTTTTCAAAAATGGAATGAAAAAATAGACCAGAGGATCTGTAGATACAATTGACACATTTTCTTTTCAATTCCAGAATGATGCCGCAAGTAACCCAGATAAATGTGTAGTGGTCCATTTTGGCAGGTCCAATGGGATGAAGGAGTATAATATCAAGGGTAGGATTCTTAGCAGTGTAGAGGATCAGAAAAACATTGGGGTCTGTGTCCATAGGACTCCTAAATTGGCCTCACAGGTGGAGGATGTGGTCAAGAAGGTGTGTGGTGTACTGGCCTTCATTAATATTGGGATTGAGTTTAGGAGTTGGGAGATAATGCTGATATAAGATCCTAGTCAGACTCCACTTGAAGTGCTGTGTGCAGCTCTGATCGCCTCATTACAGGAAAGATGTGGAAGCTATTGAAAGGGTGCAGAGGAGATTTATAAGGATATTGCCTGGATTGGGTGGCATGCCTTCTGAGGATAGGTTGAGGGAGCTCAGTCTTTTCTCCCTGGAGAGACAAAGGATGAGAGGTGACCTGATAAGAGGTTTGTAAGATGTTAAGAGGTATAGATCAGGTGGATTCTCAGAGGCTATTTCCCAGGGCTGAAATGGTTGCTACGAGAGGACATTGATTTAAGTGCTGGGGAGTAGGTATAGAGAGATGTCAGGGGTAAGTTTTTCACTCAGAGGGTGACAGGTGAGTGGAATCAGCTGCTGTCGTTAGTGGTGGAGGCGAACTCGTTGGGGTCTTTTAAGAGACTTCTGGATGAGTACATGGGATTTAATGGGATTGAGGATTATGGATAGGCCTAGTAGGTAGGGATATGATCAGTGCAACATGTGGACCAAAGGGCGTATTTGTGTTGTAGTTTCCTATGTTCTATTAACAATAGGATTAGCCCTGGCAGAGATCAGGCCAAACCTCACCTTCTGAACTTAAGCAGAAGAATTGAAGAAAAGCAAAAAGCCCAAAAAAAAGGGCATTGATGGTCTAAAAGTTGATGGAGTTCTTTTGCCAGAAGGTATGGTCCGAGTGCAAAAACTTGGAGACAGCACCCCATGGACATCAGGAACACGGTTTTTCAAGGGCAGGGCAAATGTCCTGTACTGTAAAGGTTAGGGACAAGATCCTATGGTAACATGTAGACAACCTACAATGTCAGGTGCTGTTGACAGAAGCAGTCAACTCAGTGAGTAATGTTGGTGCTTTATTAAACCAAGTGCACTGAGGAAGAACAAAGCAACTCAACCAATGGCTCAAAAACAGCTGATGCGATTTTTGACTCCAAAATGGAAACAGAAGCAGTGGAATCCCAGCCAGAAGTCATCATTGAGGAAGAATTGAGGAATGATATTGATGTACTTGTTTTTATCCTACAGGTGCTTTGGTCCACCTTGTTGTCTAACAAGGAGCATACACGAGATGGGTCGTGAGAGGGCTGCTCTTGGATTTTTTTTTCAAGAGTATCCTAGTGCTTCGCGTCGTTAGTGTATGCTTGACCTGGACCATTTGATGGGCAACACGACAGCTCAGTGACTATCGCTGTGCTGTGCAGACACATGGATTTGGGCCTGTGTCTGAGGAAGTTTGCGCATTCTCCCCATGCTTGCGTGGGTTTTCTCCGGGTGCTCCGGTTTCCTCCCACATCCCAAAGATGTGCTCTTAGGCTAACTGGCAAAACAAATTCTTCCTAAATTGTCTCAAATTTAGTTTTTAATCTATAGATCTATAAACATAGACAGGGATCACGGGTAGAGATGGGAACATCGGGCTGGCAGGGCAGGCTCTTTTGGCCAAAGGGCCTGTTTCCCGTGCTGTTTTGTTCTTTGTTCTTTGTTCTAAGAAGCACTCTAGTGATACTTCAACAGTCATCCAGAAAGAGACACTCATCAATACACTATATCTCACCTAACTGGGTGGAGCATAAAATAGAGAGAAGACTGGGAACAAAAAGAGTGAGGAGAACCTTCAAACTCAGAAGGAGAAGACACTGATAATCCCCAGGACTTGCATGGGGAATCACTGATTAACCTTCCTGTGGGACTCATTGAATACAAGCTCTCTGGTGATTGGTAATTACATTACCAGGTGGAGTGCGTATGTCTAGCTCTGAATAAAGCAGGCTTCTAATTGGGTCTATTATATAGCCCAGTTTGGACCCATTTGTGTTCACTACAGGCTTGTGGTTTTGCTTTACTTTATTTTGTACAATGAAAGCACTATTCCTTTGCAGCTGACTGCGAGTTATTACAGGGGGCATCTGCAGCACCTTCTTGCCTTTATAATTTTTCATCTCAACCCAAACTGCTTCTACATTATGATTTTCTGAATTTAGATCATCCTTCTCTAATGTGCTAATGTTATCATTAATTAACTTCCTGACCTTCCTAAATGTCACACACTCTTCAATATTCAGCTCCCAATCTATGTCATCCTGTAGCATATCTCCGTAATGACTATCAGTTGTACTTATTAATTTCTACTTGCACTAACAGTTCATTTGTTTTATCTCAAATGCTACATGCATTGAGTTATGGCCCTTTATTATTTTTGTATCATCTAGTCTTATCTACTGATTCGTACTCTTGGCCTCTTCCAGTCACAGCTTGTTTATCACTTCCCAAATGAGTTCCTTTCTGTCTCAGTTTCCCATCCACTGTGGTTGACAGGGTTCTGAGCTGTATCCAAACTGTTCCCATCCCCCTCCATCCCCATCCCTCCATCCCAGAACCAGGGTCCTTCTTGGCCTCACTTTTCAGCCCACCAGCCTCAGCATTCAAAGGATCATTCTCCGCTACTTCTACCAACTCCTAGCATGAGGCCTCTCCACACTTCTTCCTGTCATCCTCCCTGTTAGTATTCTGCAGGGATTGTTCCCTCTGGGACACCCTGGTACACTCCTCCATCACACCCAATACTTCATCCACTGCCCTCAGTACCTTTTCATGCAATCATAGAAAGTGCAATACCTTCCTCTACCTCCTCCTTGCTCACCAACTCCGATCCTAAACACCCCTTTCAGTTGAAGCAGCACTTCAAATGCACTTCCTTTATTATAGCCAATTGCATTTGCTGCTCTCAATAAAGTGTACTCCATATCAGAGAAACCAAACACAGACTAGGTGACCACTTTGTGAAAAACCTTTTGTCCGTTTGCAGGCACTTGCAGACACTTGTTATTTCAACACACCATCCTGCTCTCATGTCCGTTCTTGGCGTTTTGCAATGATTCAGTGAAACCCAACTCAAACTGGAGAAAAAGTATGTCACTTCCCATTAAGTACTTTACAGCCTTCCCAACTTAACATTGAATTCAACAACTTCAGAGCATGAATTTTCACCACCTTCTCCACTTCAATCATTTTTTTCTTTATTCTAATTTTATTTCATTTCTTCAAATGATTCATTTCCCCCTCCTTTTTTTTAAAATCCCACTTTCCACCTTTTTTCCTTATCACCATGTCCCATTCCTCCCTCCTCACTCCACTGGGCCATCTGTTACATGTCTCAGGTTGTCCTTTGACAGTCTGCTTACCTTTGTTCTGTCATTCTGATCTGTGAATGTGCCGCTATTGGCACCCTGCTTAGCCATGATCGCCACCATTTACATTCCTTTTGGCTTTTTGTCTACGACATCTTTGTCACTCTCCCCCATTTCCACCAATCACTGACCCTCTATCCAGTCCTCACAGACCCCCTTCACCAGAATAGTATAAATCTCATCATACTTCCAATTATTTTCAGCTCTGACAAAGGATCATCCAGACTTGAAACGTTAGCTTTGTTCTTTCTCCACAGATGCTGTCAGATCTGCTGAGATTTTCCAGCATTTTCTGATTTTTGTTTCAGATTCCAACATCCACAGTAACCTTCCTCTCTCACCTTATCTCTACTCACTGGCTTACCACATCTTTCTAAATTTGCTCCCTTGTCCTCACTATTTAGTTTGAAACTCTCTTGCTACTTTCCTAGTTATGTAGCTCACTAGAACCCAAGCCCCAATGTGGTTTAGGTTTAGACCATCCCAAAGGTACAGGTCTCACTTTCCTCAGTATTGGTACCACAAACCAGAACCCACTTCTCCCTGTCAATCTTTCAGCCACGCACTCACCTCTCTAATCTGATTTGTTCTACGCCAGTTTATATGTGGCATGGATAATAATCCAGAAATTATAACCTATGCGGCTCCACTTCTTAATTTGGTGGCTAGCTCCTCATCCTGATTCTGCAGAAACTCCCTCCTCATTCTGCTTGTATAGTTGGTATGTACATGGACCACTTCCATTGGATCCTCCTTCTCCCACTACGTTTTCCCTCTCCCACTACAAGTTTCTGTCCAGCCTGGAGCAGATGTCCTGATCCCAGGCACCAGACAGGCCAAAGCTCCTTAAGCCACAGACTCTTGCTACAGACCTGCCTTGGATAACACTAGTATTCATGAGATCCCATATGTTGCAGCCTTGCCACATCACGTATCCTGCCACATCTATGAGTTTCAGTTCATTATTTAATTATTTTATGCATTTTCATTTCTTTTAAATGTTTATTCATCTTATTATAAACTCCAAAACTATTTTAACTTTTTGAAAATAGACCTTGACCACTTACTGGATATTGACCAGATATCATCAGCTCACTGTCTCCCTTTGCAATGGAGCAGAAACTAATACCTACAGAGTGAAAAAGTTAAACAAAAACAAAGGAATACCTCCCTCATCTTCTCAATGAACTTCCTCTTCTCTCCAAACTTCCACACTATGTTTGAAGTCGCACAGAGAATGTCTGAATGTAAATGTAGTGAATAAAGGGACTAGCTTATCCCTGAGGAATCAGCCTTGTAAACACCGATATCCCCCAAAGGTCTGTAGCAAATGTGAGTGGAACGAGATGAAGAGTTCCTCCCCAAGGTCAAGATGTGACAGCTCCTCGGATACTTGATACAAACATGGAGGATTTTCTATCTGTGATCATAAATTAGCTAGATGTTCAGCGAGTGAAACCCTTGTAGTTTGATTAATCTCACAGGCTGCTGCCTGGAAGCTCTCAAAGCCACATGTGTGTAGTTAATAGCACCCCGCATTTGTGGGAAACTAAATGTTGCTGCAAATCCCACAGTCCTGGCAGCCTGGCTTTTGGCAGAACTGGACATGCCGACAGTTCAAGTGAACAGGGCAGTTCTTCATGGGAGAAGATGGTAAATAAGAACTATCACATTCCTACACAAGCCCAGGTACCAGTGGCATTAACTTTCACTCATTCCATATGTGGGCAGTGTCCTGGATACACCTGTGGTCGGGCCAGTAGTCTTCATTGCATTTGCTCCTCTTCATGAGCATCTTGGATTTTTTTGGAGCCCCATCTCCTCTTGCTGCTTATGTCACAGCTCCTCCTGGGCCTGTGCCAATTGACGACTGGCCCTTCTCCTCCTCATTCGTATTTCAGCAATAATCAAGCCAGGTTTGGTCCGCAACCTGCTACACCTCCTTCTATCTGTGAACGAGTGAATTTGATAACTTAATTAAGCTTTCCCTTAATTGGTTTTCCTCCATTTTTAAGCCAGCAGGCCTGGCCTCCATCAAGACAATGGCATCCCCAGTCCACCCCTTCCAGGGGAAGCATATCCTGGAGGGCTACAGGTAGCTGCTCCTCCCCTCCATAAATGACTGCACACATAGGCATTATGCCTTAATCAGGGGAATTACACCCATGTACAAGAAGCCTCCGTCAGTAAATTGTTAGATCACCACTATGATCCTACATACTCTATGTAGGTGTGGCGATGCCGGCATTGGACTGGGGTAAGCACAGTAAGAAATCTCACAATACTATGTTAAAGTCCAATAGGGTTTATTTGGTATCACAAGCTTTCGAAGTCTCCCTCCTTCTTCAGGTGAAGAATTGACTTCACATACAGGGCATCCCTGTCTCACTCTCAATTCCATCTCACTCTATTGGGATGCCATTTCTCTCTCTTTATCCCCTGCCTCTTTTTCTCTTGCTATTTTTTTCCCCTCTCCTTTGAGTTTCATTCTCTGTATCCCGTCTCTCTCTCTCTCTCTTTTTCTCTTTAATCAACGTCTTTTGCCCTCTCCATTCTATCTTTAATTCTAGCCTTTTGCTATCACTTCTATCGCATCTCTATCTTACTGCTTTATCCCTGTCACTCTTTATCTCATGTCTCTCACTCCTTCGATCCCCTGTATCTTTCCCTATCTCTCTATTCAGTCTCTCCTTTCAAGTTCAAATCTCTCTTTCCCTCTCTTTAAATCCTATTTTTCTCTCTATCAGTCTCTCATTCTATTGCCCTTCCCTCTCTCTCTATCCCTTGTTCCCTATTTCAATCTGGTTTCCCCCACCCTCTCTCTATCGCCCATATCATTTTGTCCCTGGTCTTTCTCTCTTTGTCTCTCTTAATCCCTGTCACTCTCTCAATACGTGTGTCTATCTCTTGTCTCTCCCTTTCCATCCTCTATCTCTCTGTCTCGCTTCCCCTTTCTCTCCCTACTCCCTGTGTCTCCCTCTCTATCCCGTGTCTCTCTCTATCCCGTCTCCCTTCCATCCCATCTTTTTCTCTCTCGCTCTATCCTCATCTTTCCTGTTCTATCCTGTCTCGCTCTCTCTCTTTCTAACCCCTATCTCTTTTCAGTCAATCCCATGTCTCTCTCTCTCTCCTCATCCCTCTTTCTCCTCTGTACTCTCTCTATCCCCATCCCTCTCTTGTATGATAACCAGATTAGTATAGCAGAAGTATGCAATTAATTCTATCTCCACTACTCCACAGGTTATGACAATTGTGTGTTTAATTCACTATCGAACAGGCCAACATTCACTATTGCTATACTCAGAATAAAAGATACTTTAACCGGGCTTTTTGCAGTAAATGCAGAATAATTGAGTTATGAAAGAAAACTTAAGGTGAAATTTGTAATCCTCAACAGGAGAGGGACAGGGGATAGAGAGAGGGAGGGACAGGGTGAGAGAGAGAGAGAGAGAGAGAGTCTCTGTATGGAATTTGCACATTCTCCCCGCATTTCCTCTGGATGTTCCAGTTTCCTCCCACACTCCAAAGATGTGCAGGTTAGATGGATTGACCATGCTAAATTGCCCCTTAGTGTCAGGGGGACTAACTAGGGTAATGCATGAGGTTATGAAGATAGAACCTGGGTGGGATTGCAGTTGGTGCAGACTTGATGGACCGAATGGCCTTTTTCTGCACTGTAGGGATTCTATGGTAGAGAGAAGGGGAAAAGGGATAAAAAGAGAGAGAATAAGCAGTAGAGGACAGGGCTCAGAGAGAGAGAGGACAAGTAATAGAGAGAGAGGGCAAGGGATAGAGAGGGAGAGGAGGTAGAGTGGCACTCTCTGACACACTCTCTCCCTCTCTTTATCCTCTGTCCCCCTCTCTCACACGGTCCCACACTCTCTATTCACTGCCCCTCTCGCTATCCTCTGCAGAGGGTGGTAAAAGGACACTTTACAAAGTGTAAAGTTAAAAGATGCCTTGATATTGTTAATCTGACAAAAGTTCTGGTCATAGTAGATTACAAAATCCTTTCAGGTGGATCCTTGGTAAAACAGTATCTTTGATATCTCTTGCTTGTTCATTATATAGCAAGCTTTCAAAACACAGATGAGTTATTCTGAGATGGATATTATCTGGTTGAAGGTTAACTCACTCTGGACTGCAGGCAAGACAGAGAGTGTTTTGGATTGGACAGAGAGAGGATATGTCTCCTTTTCTTTGTGCTCTGCCACTTTTCTTTTGGCTCACGTCCAACCCTAGTTGCGCCCCCCACCCCCCCACCCCTACCGTGATGCCTTGCCTTTATCTTGTGACTTGTTGTCTTCTTGTCTCCTAGACCTTTTCCATTTTTAAAAATATTATTACTTCTGTTAGTTTTTTCTTGTGCGAGGTGGTGAATGGTGGGGTGTACCCTCATGTGGGAGGGAAAGGAAGGCAGGGGTGGGAGTGGGGAAGAGAAAAACATAGTGATGGTCGGGTTCTGTCTTCCTTTAGGTGGTTGGAAAAGGTGGTTGTAGATGTGATGCGTATTAGGGAAAGGCAGCTGTTAGGCTAGGGATTTATGTGTTTCTGGGGTTGCGGTGGATTTTGGAGAGTTTTTTTTGGAGACGTGCAATACAGAGGGACGGAGTGTTCCTGAACAGTCTGCTCTCAATGCAATATACTGACACACTGAGTTCAAAATAAAATGTTCAGAGAGGACTTCTCCAAGATCAAGTGTTTTCAATGAGTCAGAGGAAGCACCAAGCTTGGCAACAACAGTTTCTTCTTTAAAATCAAACAAATAACTTCATGCTCATCAGGGTCATCTAGCTGAAGACATGATTTCTTAAAGTAAATGCAACTTGTTCACTGACCAAAGTGATCGTGTTGCCTTAAAAAAGAACCCAGCAGGCAGTTTGTTCAAAATTCAATATCCTTCCAATTCTTCTTAAAAAACATTCCACAAACCTGCCTCTCTCCATCTCTCACCTCTTTATCTCTATATCATCTTCTCTCTCACAGCTCCGCATCCTTTCTCTCTATCCCCTTTCTGTCACCATAGCCAATGTTCCTCTTCTTCTTTATCCCATCTTACTCTCTCTATACCCAACTCCCGTTCCCACTCCCCTCTCTATTCCTTATCTTTTCCTCTCTCTATCCATGATCTCTCTTCTCCATATGCCTCACTCACTCTCTATCCCCTGTCCATTTCTATTCCATATCTACTTTCTGCTTTCCTTGTCCCTCTACCACCTGAGTCTCTCCGCTCTATCCTATCTTTTTTTTATTCCCTATATCTCTCTCTCTTTCATCTTTCTCCCTATTTCTCTAGCCCTTCTCAATATCCCATCTCTTTCTCACTCTCCCTGATTCTCTTCCTATCCTCTTCCCTCTCAGTCTGACCCTCTCTCTCTAACCTGACCTTTTGACTAATCCATTCTCAATCTATCCCATAATGTCCTTTTCTCCCAAATCCCTCTCTCTATTCCCTGTCTCCTCTCAATCTGATTTCCCTCTCAGTCTATTGCCTCTTTCACTATCTCTCTATTTCTCCCCTCCTCTCTGATATTCTTTCCATCTCCCATCCCTCTCTCTGTGCTGTCCCTTTCCCCTCTCTTTCTCTATCCCCTGAGCTGTCTCTCTATCCTCTGTTCCCCCCCTCTCTATCCCCAGTTTCCCTCTCTCT
This sequence comes from Sphyrna mokarran, assembly GCA_024679065.1. Lineage (NCBI taxonomy): Eukaryota > Metazoa > Chordata > Chondrichthyes > Carcharhiniformes > Carcharhinidae > Sphyrna > Sphyrna mokarran. The sequence continues at coordinate 69,135,240 of JAGIQG010000008.1, forward strand.
ATCCCCCTCCCCCTCTCTCATTTTTTCCCTTTCTCTCCATCGCCTATCACTCTCTTTATTGCCTTTCCCTCTCTCTCTATCTCATTTCGCTCTCTGACCTGGTCTCTCTACCCCTTGTTCCTTTTTCTCTGTATATCTCTCTCTCTCTATCCCATCTGTTTCTGAGCTCTGCCTCTCTCTCTAATCCCTGTCTCTCTCACTCTCTAACTATCCCATTTTGCTCTCTGACCCACCCTTTCTAACCATTGTCCCTTTCTCTCTGTATTGCTCTCTGTATTCATTCCTCTCTCTCTCTCTCTCTCTCTCTATCCCATCTGTTTCTATCCTCTATCCTCTGCCCCCTCTCTCTAACCCATTTCTCTCTCTGTGTCCCATTTCTCTTTTTGATCCTTTTTCCCTCTCTATGCCCTTTTCTCTATTCCCAGACCTTTTCTCTATCTATCCTGTCTCTTTCTATTGCTCTTTCCGTCCTGTCCCTGTCTCTCTCTCTCTATTGTCCCTTTCTTCCTTTCCCCTCTCTATCCCTTGTCGTTCTTTCTCTATTCCTCTATGCACTGTCCCTTTCTCTCTCTTTCTCTTATCCCTGTCTCTTTATCTATCGAGGAGGTGCTGGCATTGGACTAGGATAAGTCTCACAACTGCAAGTTAAAGTTCAATATGTTTATTTGGTAGCACAAGCCAGTTGCTTTCGGAGCACTGCCCCTTCATCAGGTGAGTGGGATTTCATGTTCACAAACAGTGCATATAAAGACACAAACTCAGTTTACAAGATAATGGTTGGAATGTGAGTCTTACTACTGGAAGGACGTGGAGATTCTGGAGGGAGTGCAGAGGAAGTTTACCAGGATGCTGCCTGGTATGGAAGGTCTGAGTTACGAGGAGAGGTTAGGCAAATTGGGGTTGCTTTCCTTAGAAAGACGTAGACTTAGAGGAGATCTAATAGAGGTGTACAAGATTTTGAGGGGTATAGATAGAGTAAACAGAGTTAAGCTTTTTCCTAGGATGGACTCAAATAGCACGAGGGGTCACGGGCTTAGGGTGAGGGGGGTAAGGTATAATTTGGATGCTAGAGGGAGTTTTTTCACACAGAGGGTGGTGGGGTATGGAATGCGCTGCCAAGTAAAGTGGTGGAGGCAGGTACTCTGGAGTTATTTAAGAAATACTTAGATGGGCACATGAACAGAATGGGAATGGAGGGATATAGAAAACTGATTTAAAATAGGGATCATGAGCCTTGGGAATCCCTGGGAAGTGTGTAAATAGTCAATGATATCGATGTACTTGTTTTTATCCTACAGGTGCTTTGGTCCACCTTGTTGTCTAACGAGGGGCATACACGCGATGGGTCGTGAGAGGGCTGCTCTTGGATTTTTTCAGGAGTATCCTAGTGCTTCATGTCGTTAGTGTATGCTTGACCTGGACCATTTGATGGGCAACACGACAGCTCAGTGACTATCGCTGTGCTGTGCAGACACATGGATTTGGGCCTGTGTCTGTGGGAGTTTGTGCATTCTCCCCGTGCTTGCATGAGTTTTCTCCGGGTGCTCCGGTTTCCTCCCACATCCCAAAGATGTGCTCTTGGGCTAATTGACAAAACAAATTCTCCCTAAATTGTCTCAAATTTGGTTTTTAATCCATAGATCTATAAACATACACAGGGATCACAGATAGAGATGGGAACATTGGGGTGGCGGCGCGGGCTCGTTGGGCCGAAGGGCCTGTTTCCCGTGCTGTTTTGTTCTTTGTTCTTTACAGATAATCAAGTCTTAAAGGTGCAGACAACGTGAGTGGAGAGAGGATTAAGCACAGGTTAAAGAGATGTGTATTGTCTCCAGCCAGGACAGTTAGTGAGATTTTGCAAGCCCAGGCAAGTTATGGGGGTTACAGATAGCGTCATATGAACCCAAAATCCCAGTTGAGGCTGTTCTCATGTGTACAGAACTTTGCAATCAGTTTCTGCTCAGCGACTCTGCACTGTCGTGTGCCGTGAAGGCTGCCTTGAAGAACATTTACTGAAGATCAGAGACCGAATGCCCATGACCGCTGAAGTGTTCCCCAACAGGAAAAGAACACTCTTACCTGATGATTACCCAGCATTATCATAGCGTCTGCATGGTCTCCCCAGTGTACCATGAATTGGGACATCCTTTCCTGCAGCGTATTGAGTAGACAACTTTGGCCGAGTTACAAGAATACGTATTGTGTACCTGGTGGATGGTGTTCTCATGTGCGATGATGGCATCTATGTCAATGATCCAGCATGTCTTATGTAGTATCATGGTCACAATTCTCTGGGTAGGTTGCTGCGGACAATGGTCTGTTTAAGGTTGTGTGGTTGTTTGAAGGCAAGAAGTGGGGATGTGGTCTTGGCAAGATGTTCATCCTCATCAATGACATGTTGAAGGCTCCGGAGAAGATGTCATACTGTCCAAGACGCATGCATCTCCATTAAGGACGGTCACCTCAGCACTTCACTGTACTGCGAGCCACGGATAACCTCACAATGTTCCACTTCTCCAGCTTCACCCTAAACACGTTAAAGAAGCCATCCCCTACGGGCAAGTCCTCCATATACATAGGATGTGCTCAGATGAGAAGGATCACAACAGATACCTCTAGATGCTGAAAGATGCCTTCTTAAGAACAGGATATGGCACTCAACTCATCGATTGACAGTTCCGACATGCCACAGTGAAAAACCGCACTGACCTCCTCAGAAGACAAACATGGGAAACAGTGGACAGAGTTACCTTTGTCGTCCAGTCCTACCCCGGAACAGACAAGCTACAACATCTTCTTCAGAGCCTTCAACATGTCATTGATGAAGACGAACATCTCACCAGGGCAATCTCCACACCCCCACTTCTTGCCTTCAAACAACTGCATAACCTCAAACAGACCATTGTCAACAGCAAACTACCCAGCCTTCATGAGAACAGTGACCACAACACCACACAACCCTGCTGCAGCAACCTCTGCAAGACATGCTGGATCATCTACATGAATGCCATCAATTGAGAACATAAGATAAAGAGAGATTAGAGGGGAGAGACTCAGGTAGTAGAGGGGCAGGGAAAGGAGAAAAACGGGATGGGATCGAGATGGACGGGAGATAAAGAGAAAATGAGGCATAGAGAGAAGACAAGTACATGATACATGATACATCTCTTGCAACCCTGCCAACGTTGTCTACCTGATAGACTGCAGGAACAGATGTTCTAAGGCATGATATATTGGAAAGATCGTGCAGACGCTACGACAACGGATAAATGAACACCACTTGACAATCACCAGGCAAGACTGTTCCCTTCCTTTTGGGGAATACTTCAGCAGTCACGGACATTTGTCCTCTGATCTTCAAGTAAACATTCTCCAAGGCAGCCTTCACGACACACGACAGCACAGAATCACTAAGCAGAGACTGATAGCCGAGTTTGGGACACATGAGGAAGGCCTCAACTGGGATCTTGGGTTCATGTCACACTATCTGTAGCCCCCACAGCTTGCCTGGGTTTGCAAAATATCACTAACTGTCCTGGCTGGAGACAATACACATCTCTGTTAATCTGTTTAACCCACTCTCCACTCACATTGTCTGTATCTTTAAGAATTGATTACCTGTAAAGACTCATATTCCAACCATTATCTTGTAAACTGAGTTTGTGTCTATACATGCTCTGTTTGTGAACGCAACTCTCACTCATCTGAAAACTTGTGGCTTGTGTTGCCAAATATACCTGTTGAACTTTAACGTGATTTGTGAGACTTCTTACTGTCTTTATCTATCCCCTGCTCCTTCCTCTCCCTCTCTATCCCTTTATCTATCTCCAGCTCCTCATCCTCTCGCTCTATCCTGTCTCTCAGTATAACTAATGTCTCTCTCTCTTCTTCTCTATCCCTTCTCTCTCTATACCAATTCCTGCCACCCCCACCCCAACTCCCCTCTCTATTCCTTATCTCTCCCTCTGTCTATCCATAATTTGTCTTCTCTCTATGCCTCGTTTTCTTTTTATCTCCTGTCCATCTAATCCCATCCCTTTTTCTCCTTTCCCTGCCCCTCTACAACCTGAGTCTCTCCCCTCTATCTCTTTATCTTATTTTTCTATTCCCTATCCCTCCCTCTCTTTCTACCACCTTTCTCCTTATCGTTCCAGCCTGCCTTACTAACTCATCTTTCTCACTTGCTCTCTATCTTAGACCTTCTCTCTCTAACCTGCCCTTCTGTCTGATCCAATCTATCCCATAACGTCCTTTTCTCCCAAGTCCCTCTCTCTATTCCCTGTGCCCTCTCTATCTGATTTCCCTCTCATTCTATTGCTTCTTTCATTATCTCTCTTTCTCTCTTCCCCCCCTTGCTCTCTGACACGTTCTTTCTATCCTCTGTCCCTCTCTCTGTGCTGTCCCTCTCTGTCTTTTTCAATCTATTCCCCCTTCACCGGACATAGTAGAGTGTACAATGGCCTCAAGCAAGGCTAGAGGAGGTGAGATCTGTTTCCTAATCAACACCTCGTGGTGTATAGATGCAACAACACTGGCAACTTTCTGCTCCCCAGACTAGAAAACCTGATGCTAAAATACTACCCCTACTATCTTCCACAGGAATTCAGCTCTGTCATCCTGATGGCAGTTTACGTTCCACCCCATGTGGATGTGAAGATCAAGCTGGACAAAACATACACCACTACAAACAGCTTGGAAACAAAACATCCCGAGGCCTTGTTCATCAGGCCAAGCTCAAGAGTGTACTACCAAGTTACCACCTACATATCTCCTGCTCCGCCAGAAGCGCAAACATCCTAGGCTACTGCTACTCAAATATCAAACATGCCTACCGTCTTATTGCTCGCGTTCCTGGCTTACAGGCAAAAGCTGAAGTGGAAGAATCCATCAAAGAAAGTCGTGCAATGTTGGTCTGAGGAATCGGATCGGGGCTGCTTAGAGTCAATGAACAAGTCAGTATTTAAAAACTCAGCAACAACCTGAACAAGTATGCCACTACAATAACTGACTTCATTAGTAAGTGTACAGAAGACTGTGTGGCAAAGAAGCAAATCCATGTGCTCCTCAATTGGAAGCCACGGATGAGCAGGGATATCCACTACTTTCTGGAGTCCAGGTCTGAGGCATCAAGTCAGGTGACAGGGGCCCATACAAGAAAGCCAGATAAGATCTAAGCAGATCCATCAAAGATGCCAAAAGATAGTATCGGACCAAGCTGGAGTCCCAACCTAGCCACACCTACCCCTGCCAACTACAGCAAATTCTGCAAGACATAATAGGCTACAAGACGAAGGCATGCAAAATCGCCGCCTCTAACACACCTCTCCCTGATGAGCTCAATGTATTCTATGCCCGTTTTGAGCAAGAGATCAGCGAGAGCATCCCTTCTACCCTGGAAGACCTGAATGATCCTGTATCTGAAATCATCACTGCAGACGTCAGAGCAGCTTTCTCGAAGGTCAATCCACGGAAAGTGACTGCTCCGGATGGGGTATACTTTATGTGCACTCAGATCCTGTGCAGATTAGCTGACAAGGGTATTCACAGACATTTTTAACTTCTCTTTTCAACAATCTGAGATCCCTACCTACATCAAGAAGACAACCATCCTCCTGGTACCTAAGAAAAACTAAGCAGTGTGCCTTAATGACTATCGGCTGGTGGCTCTGACATCCATCATTATGAAGTGCTTCGAAAGATTAGTTGTGGCATGAATCAATTTCAGCCTCCTACACTACCTCTATCCACTACAGTTTGCCTATTGCTGCAACAGGTCCACAGCAGACGCCATTTCCCTGACTCGCACTCAATCCTGGAACACTTAGATAACAAGGACACCTATGTCAGACTCCTATTTATTGACTACAGCTCAGCCTTCAACACTATTATTCCCATGAAATTCATCACCTAACTCTGTGGCCTGGGCCCCGGTACCTCCCTCTTCAACTGGATCCTGAACTTCCTAACTCACAGACCACAACGAGTAAGAACAGGCAACAACACCTCCTCCACGATCATCCTCAACACCAGTGCCGTACAAGATTGTGTTTTCAGCTCCAATACTCCTTATACACTTATGACTGTGTGGCCAAATTCTCTCCAATTTGATTTTCAAGTCTGCTGACGACACCACCGTAGTGGATCGGATCTCAAACAATGATGAGACAGAGTGCAGGAATGAGATAGAGAATCTGGTGAACTGGTGCAGCAACAATAATCTCTTCCTTAATGTCAACAAAATGAATGAGGTCGTCAGCAACTTCAGGAAATGTAAAGGAGAACATGCCTTTGTCTACATCAACAGGGATGAAATAGAAAGGGTCGAAAGCTTCAAGTTTTTAGGTGTCCAGATCACCAACAACCTATCCTGCTCCCCCCATGCTGACACTATCGTTAGGAATGTCACCAATATTTCTACTTGCTCAGAAGACTAAGAAAATTTGACATGTCAGCTATGACTCCCACCAACTTTTATAGATGCACTATAAAGAGCATCTTTTCTGGTTGTATCACAGTTTGTTATGGCTCCTGCTCTGCCCAAGACAGCAAGGAACTACAAAAGGTCACGAACGTGGCCTAATCCATCACACAAACCAGCCTCCCATCCATTGACTCCGTCTACACTTGCCGCGGCCTCAACAAATTAAGGATCCCAAGCACCCTGGACATTCTCGCTTCCACCTTCTTTCTTCGGGGAAAAAGATACAAAACTTTGAGGTCACGTACCAACTGACTGAAGAACAGCTTCTTCCCTACTGTTGTCAGACTTTTGAATTGACTTATCTTGCATTAAGGTTGACTTTTCTCTATACCCAGTTATGACTGTAATATTACATTCTGCATGCTCTCGTTTCCTTCTCTACGACTAGCATGTTTTTTCTGTATAGCGCGCAAGAAACAATACTTTTCACTGTATGTTAATACATGGGACAATAATAAATCAAATCAAATTCCTGTCCCCCTCTCTCACTCTGTTCCTGTCACTATCCCCATCACTCTCCTTTGCTCTCTATCCCCTGTCCCCCTCTCTCACTCTGTCTCTATTTTCTATCCCCATCACTCTCCCTCTCTCACTCTGTCCCTATCTATCCTATCACTCTCATTATTGCCTTTCACTCTCTCTCTGTCCTATTTCGCTGTCTGACCCATTCTTTCTACCCCCATCCCTTTCTCTCTGTACTGCTCTCTGTATTCATTCCTCTCTCTTTCTATCCCATCTGTTTCTATTCCCTGGCCCTCTCTCTAACCCTTAGGGAACCACAACAAGAGGGAAAGGTATAGAACAAAGAGGTGGCACAGAAGATCAACCCCAAGTTCTGAGGACAAACAAATAAGGGAAGATCATGATAGACAGCAGGAAAACCAGTATGATGAGAAGATAGACATGTAAGCCATTCATTATGGGCAGCATTGTGGCACAATGATTAGTACTGCTATCTCACAGGACCAGGGATGCAGGGTACGGTTCTGGCTTGAATCTCTACCTGTGTGGAGTTTGCACATTCTCCCTGGTATCCTCCCATCCTCCAAAGATGTGCTAGTTAAGTGAAATGGTCATATTAAATTCCCCCTTGGTGTACCCTTCCACAGTAACTTTGTTACATTGCTAATATAAGCCTACTGGGAACACTAATTAACTAATAAAGAAATGAACAGATAAATTGTCTATGAAGTAATTTTTGCACTGCCAACAAAAGACCTTTCCTCATACCAACTGATAAATGGGAATGTCTTTATGCTAACTTGCTCCGCAAGCTGGTGTCCCCACAACAGTTCAATACATACTACCTGAATCCACACCATGATATCTTGCCACCACAACATAAAACACTCACAAAGAATAAAAAGTCACCCTATCCCACAAGCTCTGGGAGCCCCCTCACCCTACTCACCTTAATAGGCACACACAGGAGATGAAAGTGCCAAGACAGGGGAGGACAACATACCATCCTGCATCCAATAATCTACCCACCAACATCCCTATCAGGAAACCTCTAGGATTTTTTTCCCACTGACTGACCCCTTGACCCCCCCCTCACCCCCAGTAGATCACCTACTATCCTCTCAGTAGTTCATCCACTAACAAAACCTTCCCCCCAACCCCACTCTGAAAAAACAGAATCTGACTTAGCAACAGACACAAAAACTCCCCAGACAAGAAGTCCCTCAAAAAAAAACAACTTTCCAACACACACACCATTTGGACATCCATCCCAGCCCCCAGAAATAAGTGAACACCCAACCTCGCAGCCCCCTCCTCCTAACACACACCATCTCAACAACCATCTCCCCCCAACCACCAAAAATACAACAGTAGTATAACATCACCCTGTTTTCTTTTGTCCTCCTCCCCCCATCCCTTCTTTTCTCTTCACTTCACAGTGCTGTATTCTCCACACAAGCCAAAATTAACACAGATTATAATGTATAATATATAAGAAAAAGGCCCACGAGACAAGAAGACAACAAGCCACAAGATAAAGGCAAGGCATCACAGGGAGCAACAAGGGTTGGACGTGAGCTGAAAGAAAAGTGGCAGAGCATGAAGAAAAGGGGAACATGTCATCTCCCTATTCCATCTGTTCCTATTCCTTGCCCCATCTCTCTAACCCCTGTCTCTCTCTGCCCCATTTCTCTCTCTGACCTGCTCTCTATCTACTGACTCTTTCTCTGTATGTCTTGTCTCTTACTCTATCATTTTTTCTCTCTCTCTCTATTTATTGTCCCTTTCTTTCTTTCCCCTCTCTATTCCTGTCCTTTCTTCTCTATCCTCCTGTCCCTCTATGCACTATTCCTTTCTCTATCCCTGTCTCTTTATCTATCCCTTGCCCCTTTCTCTCTCTATCCTTTCGATCTCTATCTTCTGTCTCTTTCCTCTCTATTTCTTATCTATCCCCTCTCTCTATCCATTGCCTCTTCTTATCTGCTGTCTCCTTCTCTCTCTATCCCCTGCCCCTTCTATCTACTGCACCCACCCACCCCTTTCTCACTATCCCTTCCTCTCTTTCTCTCTGTACTGTCCCTCTCTCTCCCTCCCTCCCTCCCTCTCTATTCTTCCCCCCGTCTCTCTCTCTCTCTTTCCCACAATCTGTTTCTGGGCTGAGCCGCGGTGCCTGTTGGTTTCTGGCACTGGGATCGGGCTGCCTGATGTTGGGATCCGGGATCCCAGCCGGAGTTCCTGGGAAAGTTTCTGCGGGAGCGGCGCCGAGGGTGGGGAGCATGTGGCCGCTCTGCCTGCTGATCGCCGCCGTGGGTGAGTGTCCGGAGGGGGGTGGTGTCCGGCCCCGGGAAGCTGTCACTTTCCCCATTGTGTTGAGCCCCCGCCCTCTGGCCTGGCCTTTCCCCGGGAGGGAGCTGCTGAGCTCGGGGAGAGCTGATGCAGCCGGGCCGCTGCTGCCTGGGCCCCGGCTCCCAACACAGCCAGAGGCGCCTGTCTGTCCCTGAGCAGCGGGTCACCCTCCCAGAGAGAGAGAGGGGGGACAGGAGGGTGGCTGCAAAGTATGGGTATAAAGCATGTAGTTTATTAAAGTACATTAAATGTCTGTAAAGTATGTGTGTTGTGATTGTATAAAGTGTCTGTGTGGAGTGCGTGGGAATGTGTGACCTGCTTCTTGTTGAAAACTCTCACCTTTTTGTTCACCTGCAACTTCAGTATTTTCTCTCATCTATTAAGCTCAATCCCTCAAACACTTTTACTTTTTTGCTAGAGTAGCTACAAAGTGATGTTTGCTAGATTATATTTGTGGTTTGAGGAACAGGTGGTCAGTATAATTCCCAAACAGTGAGGGAGTGCTGTTAATGTTACTATTTATTGGATGGAATTGCATGGATGTGGACAGGAACACAGCCGTTGGAATGCATTGTACAGTCTGTTAATTCCACAGCAATGAGAACAACATCTAGACAGGAGTGAATGAGTTATCAGGACAGGTACACGTAAATAGTTATACACTACATAAACTGACACATGCGCGATAGGAAACATGGTGACCAATTTGTTCACAGCAAACTTTGCATGTGCCACTAAGAAATCAAATCAAATCAACATGCTGGAGGGATAATGACCAGATAGTCTATTTTTTTTTATGATGCTGATTGAGGGATTAAATACTGACCTGGGCAGCAGGGATAACTCCTTTGCTTTTCTTCAAAGCAGTGCCCTAGGATCCTCTATATGTGTGAGCAGAGCGGCCTTTGGTTTAATATTCCATCTGAAAAACGACACTTCCAATTGTGCAACACTCCAGCCAGTGCTGCATTGGATTGTCAATCAAGACTGGCATTCAATTCTCAGTGCAACTGGAACCCACAACCTTCAGAGGCAAGAATGTAACTAACTGAGCTACTATCACCTGTTAGAGTAACAGAATATGTCAGATACAGATAAATGAATCAAAACTATAACAGCAGACATTTAATGGCAAGTTTCACAAAATATGTTCCCTAAAACCTTCTACTTTGATAAAGCTTTTGGTCACCTGTGCTAATATCTGAGTATATGGTATGATGTATTTTTTTGTCTAATAATCTTCCTGTGAAGTGTTCTGGGACATTTCCCATGTCCAAACTTGCTATATAAATATATCATGTTGTTGTACAGTTGCAATGCGAATACTACATTGACCTGGTATGACATCACAGTTTAGGAATGCACTGACCTGACCACACAACCAATGACACAGTTATAATGCATTATTTGGTCAGGTTCATCAGTTGTTTAAGTGTGTGGTGTTCTACTTGTAAAATTGGGGCTGGGATCTCAGCTTTCATTAAATTGATTTAATGAAACGAACAAGAGACCACATGCACAGTGTGATTTTTCATTTTCTGATGATTTCAGATGTTGAGGATTATAAGTACTGGTTTGAATTTAATTTGTGAAGGAACATTTCTGAATTAAGTTTACTCATTTTAGTACATGTTTCAGTTTTATTTCGGAAGTTCAGCATTCACATTACTTTAGTTTCCTTCTAACTAAAACTTGCATGGGAGAAGTCAGAGAAATACTAGTCACAAGACAAATCTCATGATCACTGAAAGTAGCCTAATCGGAACATTATGTTGGATTGCTTTTTGAGGAGTAACTATCACAAGAGTAAAGAATGACATGTAGAGGGAACTTTTAGTGTCCAGACCTACAAGAGAAATTAGGGTTGGGGAAAGGGGGGAATCAGTCACATGGGCTCACAATCCCAAGATGGAGGCCAGAGGGCTGAGAGGGACATTCAGAGTCCCTTATACTGAGGGGTGTGTGACTTAATATATAGAGTATATTAACTCTAATTATAGACACTAGGTTATTTTCTCCATTATATTTAATATACACTAATAGGTAATGTATATGACTCTTAACTAAATGCTGAGCTATTTTCTACATTACATAATGACTGGGTTATTTAATGCACAGTAGCATGTAGTGTATAATGATTCATTATATATAGACACTAGTAATTTCTACATTATGTAGTGACTCAGTTATCTTATATTCTATATAGACACTGGGCGGGATTTTACAGATGTGCTCCCCCAAAACTGGAAAATCCCATCTGAGGTCAATGGACTTTTAAATGATCTGCCCTGAGCCTGCTACGACTTGTGTAGCAGGCGGAATGGGAGAATTCACCCCACTGGGTTATTTTATGTTTTGTACAGTGATTGGATATTTTATACTCTGTATGATGACCAAGTTACTTTAAAATTACAGAAGTATGTATAATAACTGGGATATTTTGTAGTTTCTAGATTACCTTATTTTCTGTATGGAGTTTGGGTCAGTAAGCTTGAGTTCAAGAAGCTGTTGCCATTTCCTTGTTTGCATAAAATCCCATTCACCATAAGCCCCATTCTTATTCTATAACTCCCTCCCTCACCTACTGCGGTTCTTGATTAACTAATAGCCAAATAGCCAGAATGCCTGACACTCGCTCACCAACACAAGAACTTTTTTTGCAAGCATGTGTGTATGATGCACTCCCACATGATGGGTGATGAAGTCAAAGGAAGTGCCATGAAAATATTCTGGCTTGACTTAAGAATTTTGATATCAATGTTGAGTGCTGGCTGATGGGTTGCCCATGTTTGATGCAACTGACTTAAGTAAATAAAAACTCCCTAAAAAGCAAGTGCTTTTCAGAGACAGAGAAGAAATACAAGGAGAGGCAATCCTCAGCAAGTAACTTGTCCAAAATTTTATCCTCTGCCACATCCTGGTTTGTTTAAATCAGAACTTTCCAATTGCAGATCAACCTCAGCAGTCATTTATCTATCCTTTTTGTCCTATACTGAGATCACTACCATCATTCAACCAATTCAAAGTGGAGTTGAAATACAACTAGATTAGCCATGATCTTGTTGAATGGCGGAACAAGTTCAAGGGGCTGAATGGCTGACTCCTGCTTCTGAGTCCTATGTACCCACTGGAACCTTCCCAAACACTTGAGTTGAACAAGAATCAAATTCCAGTTGTAAAAATGCTCATTCCTGTTTTTAAATTCTGCCATGGATTTGCCCCTCTGGATTTCTGTAATTTCCTTCAGCCACACAAGTTTCCAAGATCTTTACGGTTCTTTAATCATTCCACCATAGGATGGGCCATCAGCTGCCTGGCCCGAAAATTCTCTTCTTATACCTTTCCTTCTTGTGTTCTTCCATATTATACTGTTTAGAGCATATCTCTTTGATCAAGCTTTCAGTCATCTCCCCTGTTAAGGACAGGGCAGTGAGGCAATCTGAGCTCCATTTTTTTTTATTGGCTATTTGCAAGCAGAGTTGTTTTGATTTTTGGAATAGGCTGTGACATGTTTCCCTAAACCCCCTATTTGTGATGTTAATTTAAAAATGATTTGCAGCAAACTCTCTTTAGGATTAAATCAGAAGTATTGTTTATTCATACATTCGAACACGAGGAATGGTTGCAAATTCAGAATACTCAAGCACACAATAAGAAGATAGGAAAGAGGGGTTTTTATGACTATGAAAACTTACGAGAAAAAAAACACAGGTACTAGATGAAATTTTGTGGTTTCCAACTGCATGTTGCACACAACAGGAGATAGTGTGCCTTTTGCTGATACAGGGACCTTCTGGTCCCGTTTGCTGTCAATGAGATTTCCCATTGAATCCACTCCATGATAGCAGGACTGGAAAATCCAACCAGATAAATGGCTGGAAAGTTCCAACCATGGATATCAGTTCATGTGATTGCCAGAATCTAGAAAGACGATGTCTAGTGAGAGTTCCTTCACTGAGAAGCTACAGTTCTGGTGGGCCTAGCTAGCCGAAGCAGGAATTGCAGAATTCCTTAAAAGTTGATGATAACACGGTGAGATGAGGTTGGTATACAGGGATTTCATCTCTTTCTACAGGCAATGGCAGATCTTTTCTAGAGAAGCAAGTTTTGAGGAAGCAGAGACTTGCTGTAGACCATTAGTCAGCCTGGAGTTGTGCTGTGATGCTTGCAGACTGGACTTTAAACATTAGACATGTGATGTTGCCCATTTTAATGAATCACATGCAGGCTGAGGAACAGTTTCTGTGCCTCTGGTCAAAATCCGTTGCTACCCTTAGGAGATAGAGAATAGCCAAAAGCACCTCTGCAAATATAATAAATATCGATGGCACTCCCTTTATTATAAGATCAGGATAGGGAGATGGATAGGTTTTATTGATTGCAATGTGTCATTACCATGAGAGGTTTGAGATTCCTCAAGGATATAGATTGAGCTTTTGTTTTGTTGCTACTGTTGTAAATTTCTAGAAACTGTAGCCAACATGTGAATCAATTGACCTGTAGCAGCCATTTTTTTTGGTTCAGCGATGTCCACTCTTTAAATGAGCAAAGAAATAATTTGATTCAACCAGTTTCTGATTTCTTTCACGTCTTAGGGACCTGATGGCCTTAATACCTCATTATGTGGTTTGCTGTCAATTTTTGATTTATGTTGCTGCTGTGAAGCATCTTGGAATATTATATTATGTTAGATCTACTAAATAAATAAAAGATATTCTTTTATACTTTGTATAGTGACTTGGTTGTTTTATATTCTGTGTAGTGACTGGGGTAATTTAATACATAGTATATTGATCAAGCTCTTTTATATGCTGTATAATGATTTGATTATTTTGAATTCTGTATATCGATTGGCCTTTTATTTTGCTAGACATTATCTAGTGACTTGCTCATTTATTTCTCTCTGATGTGTTTATATCTGCAGAGAGGTGTTGTTGGAGAAAATGGTGCGATCGATATGGTCTTCTCTTAGGAAGGCATTCATGAATGTTTGAAAATTTCTTAAACGAAAGCATTTATGCAAATTTATTTTTGAACAGCCAGTGATACCTAAGAACAGTTTGAACTGTTTCTGTACTTTGTGGTGTGTGAACCTTATTCTCCGACCACCTTGTAGTTTCTAGGACATTTTGTGACCAGTAATGCACTCATGCAGATTGTTTTGAATTCGGTGGTAGTGTCACAGTGGTTTTCTCCTTGATGATTTCCACAACCCTCCCCTGCCAAATCTAAGCTTTTCAGAGGCTGAAATTACAGTCCAGTGGCGGGTTGTTAGGGTACATAGATGGACAATGCAACCATTTACCAGCCCAGTCCTGCACCCCCCCGCCCCGCGCCCTGTTCCCTTACACAACAGTACACTGCCAAAGGAACACATACTGTCACTCACTGTAGGACAGTAAGAAGTGTCACAACACCAGGTTAAAATCCAACAGGTTTATTTGGTGGCACAAGCTTTTTTAGTGCTGCCCATTCATCAGGTGAGTGGACAGCCTGGAGTTGTGCTGTGGTGTTTGGTAGCAAACATTAAGGGGCAATGCGGCGAAAGCTTGTGCTACCAAATAAACCTGTTGGACTTTAACGTGATGTTGTGAGACTTCTTACTATGTTCACCCCAGTCCAAAGCTGGCATCTCCACATCTTAGTCAAGATGGGACATCCTAGACCCAGGGAACCATAACTGTTTATTATGGACGGTCAATCTGTTTAGACCTCAGTGAGACCTAAAAAGGCCCATGGTGAAGAGAGTGGATTGAACCAGATGAAAAGCCAAGCACCATAAAACAGTAGAAACAGATCAAAAAGAGAAGGGAAAAGGATTTAACTCGAAGATCTTCGCTGAAATTCTCTCAGCACACAAATTGTTATGAGGTTGTCTAAGTGAAAAAGGCCCAACAAGACAATGGATGGAAGGAGAAGATGAAAGGAGGGATGACTTCCACCAATTGGAAAGATTGATGAGGCATAGATTATAAATGGCACATTAAGTTCAAAATTATTAAGGTACCTGGGCAAATGGGAAAACAGCCACAATCTCCACTAAAATATGGAAGATTGAACATTTTCCTATGGACAGTGAAAAGCAATGGAAAGAACCATATTTCAAAAGAGGAAATAAAAATCAGTGCAAAGTCTTCTCCAGAATTAGCCTTTTGGGCGTAACTGATAAAGTATTTGTCAATCTTGAGTAATCACATTGCAAATAAAAAGATCATTAACTTCTTGGTGGAGTGGGTTGAGCTATAAATGAGGGAAAGTATACCAATCTGTTTACCCTCAGGCAGCTATCTGAAAAATACCATGAAAACAACCAATATCTCAATGAGAGTGTTTTCAGACAAGTATTTGACAAGATCTGAAGAGACAGATTGTGAGCAATAACATGGAACTGTGAGCTGAATGTAAATAGGGTTGTAAGCCTGCATGATGTATGACTATTTTCGAAATGCTGGATGAGCATATATGAGTTGTCTGGCTGATTAAAGTTGTTTCAGAAGTAGTGCAAGACTGTTGCGTTTCTCAAGTGTATCAAAATAATGTTAGCTACAATTATTAAGATGTATCTGGATGCTGTGAATGGAGATGTTAAAGGTGTGAAATTTGCCAGCAATGCTGCTGTTATTGCTGGAAGTAGAAATGTCTCCAAAAAGAATTTATAGAGGAAGCCAAACATTTGACCTGAACTTAAATAAGGTCGAGATGATAGGCTTTTGTTTGACCAGAAGTTTGAATAAATGAAAAAGGAATGAACAGTGAATTATTTGACCTGGAATGTACTGCTTGATCATTGGGTGGAAGCAGATTCAATTGTAACTTTCAAAAGGGAATTGGCTAATTACTTACTTGAAAAGGAGGAAATTATAGGGCTCTGGTTAAAGGACCAGGATTGGGACTAATTTAATAATTCATCAAGAAACCAGTCTGGGTATGATGGGCTGAGTAGATTCCTGTGTAATATAACTCCATAAATAGAGCAAGTTCTCTGGTGAAATGTTCAGAGGTGGTTGTAATCATCCTGGCAGCTGCTGTTCATTGCTGGTTGAGGATTCTCTTCTTTGCAAATCAAACTTGACATACATGAACTTTCAGTGGCACTTGGCATGCAAAATTACCATATGGAGGAGGATGAGCAAAGTCACTTGTCCCATCTTTCCTATCTCCTAGGTAATTTTGGGATCATCATGCATGGATGCAACATGAGACAGAAATAAAATCTAGGCAGAGGAAAAATACTATTAGATGGAATCAATGAAAATCATGCAAACAGAATGACTGAAGGCGCACACTAAATATTGTTGTAACGCCACCACATAGCGGGACCAAGATATAAATAAGACTCCTGAAAATATTGATCAAACACTTTTAAGGCTTGTTATGTTATGATATACACTGTATATGGGTTAAGAAATGATATATACCATGTGAATTGGCATTTGTGATAGAGACGGTGGGTGAGTTGAGATGAGTGATGTACACTATATACGTCAGTCCTGTTATGCATGGTATGTGGTTTGTGTTCTGTATTACACTTCATATGAATTGGAATGTGATATGCATTGTATTTGGGTTGGGGTGCAATGTGCACTGTGCATGAGTTGGGTTCTGATATACACTGTATAATAGTTGGATTGCATCATACATATAGGCTGGGTTCTGTTATGAAATGCCTATACGTCCTATCTCTAAGAATCCCCTCCAACAGCTTCCCTATCACTGACGTCAAACTCACCGGCCTATAATTTCCAGGGTTATCCCTACTACCCTTTTTAAACAATGGTACAACGTTAGCTATTCTCCAGTCCTCTGGGACCTCACCTGTGTCCAAAGAAGAGACAAAGATTTGCGTCAGAGCCCAGCAATTTCACCTCGCACCTCCCTAAGCAGCCTGGGATAAATGCCATCAGGCCCCGGAGATTTATCTGTTTTAATGCTACCTAGAACCTCTACCACTTCGTCCCTCGGTATGGATATTTCCCTCAACTGGTCCACAGCTCCCTCAGAGACAGGAGCTGTCACTAAGCCCCTCTCCTTTGTGAATACTGACGCAAAGTATTCATTCAGGATCTCTGCCATTCCCTCGAGCTCTAAGCACAGTTCCCCTCCTCTGTCCCTAAGAGGTCCGATTTTTCCTCTAACCACCCTTTTATTCCTAACATAGGAGTAAAAAGCCTTTGTATTTTCCTTAATCCTATCCGCCAAAATCATTTCATGCCCCCTTTTTGCCCTTCTAACTCCCTGTTTGAGGTGCTTTGGTCCACCTTATTGTCTAACGAGGGGCATACACACGATGGGTCGTGAGAGGACTGCTCTTGGATTTTTTTTTCGAGAGTATCCTAGTGCTTCATGTCATTAGTGTACGCTTGACCTGGACCATTTGATGGGCAACACGACAGCTCAGTGACTATCGCTGTGCTGTGCAGATACATGGATTTGGGCCCTGTGTCTGTGGGAATTTGCGCATTCTCCCCATCCTTGCGTGGGTTTTTCTCCGGGTGCTCCGGTTTCCTCCCACATCCCAAAGATGTGCTCTTAGGCTAATTGGCAAAACAAATTCTTCCTAAATTGTCTCAAATTTGGCTTTTAATCCATAGATCTATAAACATGGACAGGGATCGCGGGTAAAGGTGGGAACATCAGGGTGGCGGCGAGGTCTCGTTGGGCCGAAGGGCCTGTTTCCTGTGCTGTTTTGTTCTTTGTTCTTTGTTATGTACGGAATTCTGCTGAATTCCGATATAAGCCAAAGAGGTTGGTTTTCTTTATATAGGTTGCGTTATAATTTACACTTTGGGCTGAGTTCTCTGGAACTACCTGCGGTGTGTTTGTTGGTGTGTGGAGGTGGAAAATCTGGAGAGAGACAAAAAGTTGGAAATCCACCGACGCAAAAGCACGTTGCAATTTTCTCAGTGGTAGGTTAATGGTGGGTTGGTCTTTCTGCTGGTTTGTGTTGCGAACATCATTTACATCTCTCCACCCACTTCCTCTTTTCTATATTCTACCTCTCTCCATCCCCCTCAAACCCCCAACACCTTTATCTATCAAGTTTAAAGCTTTTCTGCCATTTGGCCATTCACATCTTTTATTCTAGCAGACTTCTGTTAGCAGACTTTTACCCTGGTTTCTATGGCTATAACTCATCTTTCATTCCCTCACCCAACAGTATAAATATCTCCCACTTTCTATGCCTTTTAGTTTTGACAAAGGGTCACCTGGACTTAAAATGTCAGCTCTTCTTACAGATGCTGCCAAACCTGCTAAGATTTTCCAGCGTTTTCTCTTTTGGTTTCAGATTCCAGCATCTGCAGTAATTTGCTTTTATTAAGGATCTCACGCCCCCGGTGCCATGCACCAGTATCTATCTGGACAGCACTGTGCTGTGGGATCCAGAGGTTGTCCTTGGTTTTACATTGTATATGTTGGATTATATACACACTCACCCCTTAGAGGTTGATGATGAGTCATATTATGCTCTAGAAAGAAGGGATTGGGTGTCACAATGGTTGTGTTAAGTGCCAAACAGATTGAATTGGGAAGGTTTTCTGTATTATATGGAAGGTGCGCTGTGTTTTACACTATATTTGTTATTGTATATTGTATAAAGTATTAGTCTTAATTTAGTTGAGTAGGTGTCTTACTCTTTGCCGAGGTAGGTTTTACAATTTTTGTTTATCTCAGGCCTTTAACTGTTGAAAAATATCTTCTCTGCTAAAGTGTGAGAAAAAGAGAATGTGCAAAAAAGGAGAAAAGTGAGGAAAGCTTGGTTAAGGTATTAAATA
Organism: Sphyrna mokarran; assembly: GCA_024679065.1. Taxonomy (NCBI): domain Eukaryota; kingdom Metazoa; phylum Chordata; class Chondrichthyes; order Carcharhiniformes; family Carcharhinidae; genus Sphyrna; species Sphyrna mokarran. The sequence continues at coordinate 69,154,302 of JAGIQG010000008.1, forward strand.
TTAAGGAGGACTTTGTTATAATTCACTGAATAAAGGAAATATCTGGAGCCAGGCTTTCCATAACATCAGTTTATTCATAATCTCCAGCGAACATAGCTACAGACTTCTTCCCTTCTTCCTACCCCCCCAACCCATTTCTTCTATATGTTTAAGAATAATAGGATGGCATGGAGTGTAATGTTAGTGTACTTTTAAGAGATTTTTGTTTCTAAGTTATGTTTTCTTCGGTTTTTTTCATTGTAGCACCAGCGCGTCTCAAGGTCTTTTTATTGCTACTTAAATGGAGGTTTGTTTATTTTTACTTTGCGATTATTTTATGATTCTGCATTGTTGGGAGTTTGGCAGGTCAGGTGACATCAGCTCTTTCCTTTTCAGTTTGTAGCTGCAGGTTTTAGTTTTAGAAGGGACATCAAGCTGCAAAGCAGTCTCTCTCTCTCTCTTCCCCCCCGCCTCCCCCCCACCCTGGTTTTGGAAATTCTGCTGGTTAGCTGAAAGCAAGGTCTTGCCTTTCTGAGGGGGAGAATCTGCTGTTGGTACTTTGATCAAAGTCTTTCCCTGTTATTCTGACTTCAAACTGCTTTGTGTGTCAGGAGATCCACAACATTCATCCAAAGGACTCAAGTCCAGTATGAAGTGAGCATTAGTCTTTGCTATATTAAACCTGTGAAAAGGGTCTTTAGTCTATGGAATTGGTTTGATTAGAACATTTTATATATCTTTTAAAGGTTATACATTATAGTGGTTGTTTGGTTTCTTATTTGTAATTGATACAAGTTCTTGCTAATTTTCTTACTGTACATGTTAACTATATTCTTAAATAAACTTTGTTTGATAAAAGCTCCCTAGTGGGTCATTCAAATCATACCTGAAATGAAACATATCAGGCTTATCCTAGCCAAATTCAAGATGCAAAACTATGATCGAAGCGGGCTCCATAACACTTTGGAGTTTCTGACCTGAACCATAACAGATGACATAGTGTTTAACACTGCTACTTCACAGCGCCAGGGATCTAGGTTTGGTTCCCACCTTGGGTCACTGTCTGTGAGGAGTCTGCACGTTCTCCCCCTGTCAGCATGAGTTTCCTCTGGGTGCTCAGGTTTCCTCTTACGATCCAAAAGATGTGCTGATTAGGTGGATTGGCCATGCTAAATTCTCCCTCAGTGTACCCAAACAAGCATCAGAGTGTGGTGACTAGGGGATTTTCAAAGTAATTTCATTGCAGTGTTAATATAAGCCTACTTTTGACACTAATAAATAAACTTAAACTTAATACCTTAACTTTCCCTAATTTGTAACACCTGCTCTCACTTACAATTAGAGCATACACATCATTGTGACAGGATTGTACACTAAGAGACTCGAAGGAGGAGAAGATGGTGGAGCAGAGGTCCAGGAAGGGGAATTTCAATGAGTGGAACCTGGGATGCTGATGATACAGCTCTTATTGATAAAAGGGCAGAACGGAGGGAAGCAAACAAGGAATAGAGGTTTGGGGACCATAAAACTAGAGAATTTGTCAGAGATGGAGAGGAATGAGGCTATGAAGGTATTTACAGCCAAAACAAAATTAATTGGGACTGACAATGTAGATCAGTGAGAGTAAAAGTGATTTGGCCTGGATAAGGTTTGAGCATGAGAGTTTGGACAAAGTGAAATTTGTAGAATTGGGAGATCAGTAAAGATGGCATTGTTGTTTTATTCACTATATCTGTCGAATGGTGTTATTCAATAGGCTGTATATAGGATGGGCTCTGTTATACACTGTAAAAAAGATGGGTTATTATCTATATTTTATACATCACATAAGTGTATAGTAGTTGTCTTATGTAGTAATATACTGTAAAGTTTTGGCTGCCAGATTTGCTGTTATTTGTTAAAGATGGATAAGATGTCCAGAGTCTGTAGGCTTTTTGTTCATCTTTTGGAATTTCTTTCATCGCCTTGCGCTGTACTTGTTCTTTGGCTGAGTGAACAGGTGGAAGGAGACTCTGCAGTTTTCTCAATGTTACTGTATGATCAAGGACAGGGTCCAGACTGGCACTCTGGAGCTCACCATTCAGCTTTCTCTCCCTCACTGTGGCAAGTGCGGCCAACATAAACTTAGCTGAGGTTAGACTCCACATCGACTTGTGTCCAATTATTTCAAGGCCCATGTCAATCAAATTCTAATGCAATGCACACAGTTGTTGTCATTTTGGGATTGCAGTATTTATGTTGGCCATCAGCCTGAACTATAGAATATTGGATAGAGAAAGAAAATCAGAGCTTTATAATAAAAAATAAATGTCTTGAACATTGACTGATAGTACAAGAAATAATTCAAAGCCATCCTTTATTATATGGTCTTTGTCTGAAAATGTATTCAAATTCTTTATGATGGAGAACAGTTGGCAGCTAAGGATATGTTTATGGATATTATAGTGACAATTTTACAAGATTAGGCTGCATTCAACTGTGACTTGGGTGCACTCATGGCAACAAGTGGAGCTGATTTGTGATGCATGCCCCTTTCTGCCAACCATGATTTGCTAGAGCACTCTCATCTTTCAGTCAGAAAGTTATGGGTTCAAATTCTGCTCTAGACCTTGAGCATGATTTAAAATAAAATTTGTTCCTGGGATATTGCTGTCACTGGCTGGACCTCATCCATAATTGCCCTTGATAAAATGGTGGTGAGCTGCTTTCTTGAACTGCTGGAAATCACTGAAGTGTAGGTACACCCACAGTGTTGTTAGGGACAGAGTTCCAGGATTTTGACCCAGCGACGGTGTAGGAACGGTGATATATTTACAGATCAGGATGGTGAGTAACTTGGAGGGGAACTTAAAGGTTGTTAGTGTTCCCAAATGTCTGCCTAGATAGTAGTGGTTATGGTTTGGAAGGTGCTGTCTAAGGAACCTTGATGAGTTTGAGAAGTGCACCTCGCAGATAGTACACACAACTGCCACTATTACTTGCTTGGTGGAGGGAGTTAATGTTTGTAGATGGGATGCCTACCAAGTGGGCTGCTTTATTCTTGATGTATCAAGTTTCTTGAACATTGAAGCTGCACTTATCCAAGCAAATGGAGAGTTTCCATCATGTTGCTAATTTGTGTCTTGCAAATGGTGGACAGCCTTTGGGGAGTCAAGAGGTGAGGCTTTCTATCCTCTGACCTGCCCTTGTAGCTACAGTATTTATATAGCTGGTCCATTTCAGTTTCTGGCCAATGGTAACCCTCAGGATGGGGGATTCAGTGATGCCAATACCATCGAATGTCAAAAGACAATGGTTAGTTTACCCCTTGTTGGAGATGGTCATTGCCTGTCACTGGCCTGGTGTGAATATTATTTGCCGCTTGTTAGCTCAAGTTCCGGTCTTGCTGCAGTTGGACATGGGCTGCTTCAATTCAGAGGCTAATACTTCAGTGCCGAATTAAAGGAGTCAGAGATGCCATTTTTTGATTGAGACCCTGATGAAATTTTCTACGATTAGTCCCTGTTGGAATGGTGGAACCATTTGTGGATTGGAGATCCATTTTATTAATTAGTGAGTTTTGCAGGGGCACAGCATTATGAACCCACCTCCACATTCCCTGAGCAATCAGAAGGGTAGGTGGAATGAAACATTTGTTCTGTTAAAGGAAGTATTTCCAATGAAAGAGACCATGACATAAGTTACAAAGGCAAACCTGCACTTGTGCATTCAGGCTACAGAAAGCACAGGAATGGAGAGGAGAGCTGGGACAGCTGCTCTCTCACTCTAACCTGGAGGTCCTGCTGCAGGATCTGATGGCTTTCAAGTGAGATCTCCAGTAACACTCAAGAAACTCGACATATCCAGGACAAAGCAGGACGCTTGAGGGGTAACCCATCACAAACATTCACTTCTTCCACTACCAACACTCAGTAGCTGAAGTGTCTGCTATTTACAAGAAGCACCGCAGGAATTCACCAAGACTCCTTAAACAGTACCTTCCAAAGCCACGACTACTATCATCTAAGTTTCCCTTGGAGGTTCTCCTTCAAGTCACTCATCATCCTAACTTGGAAATATATCATCATTCCTTCATTGTTGCTGGGTCAAAATCCTGAAACTTCCTCCCTAATAGCACTGCAAGTATATCTACACCACAAGGATTGCAGTGGTTCAAGAAGGCAGGTAGCTCACCACCACCATCTCAAGGGCATCTAGGGATGGGCAATAAATTATGGCATTACCAGTGACATATCCGATAAATATATTTTTAAAAAGCTGCATCAATCTCTGTGAACTTACATCTGGATGTCTGCAAAATCAGAGCTTAGTAATGTTGATTTTCATGACATTTGATAAATCACTGAGACAGGAGAGGTGGTTTTGTGGTGCAGTGTGTAGTGCTTCTATCACTGAGCCAGAAGCTTTGGGTTTGAGTTCCACTCCAGGACTTGATGAAAGATGCATCAATAAAATGGCAAGGATTGTTAATCTGCAAATCCTTCCTACATGCCTATGTTAGGCAGAAGAGTGGGAAAGACACTGGTCAGACTTGCATGTTGCAGAGTGGTGTCCTCATGAGCTGCATAGCCTTTGGCTTCAGACTCGGGAGCTGTTCCAGAGAAAACAAGCTATGGAAACAGATTTAAACATGTACTTTGTCGGCCTTGTGTGTCTCCAGCTGTGCAAAGCTAAAGTCTAATTTGGACAAGATGCAATAGATTAAACTTCAGGGGTAAAAAAGGGAGCTGCAAGAAATTTTTACAGCTAAGTAGAAAACTTACTGTGCAGATAAAATGGGCTGAGTCCACCGCAAAATGGTAATTGTAATAGAAATAAGTGACAATTGACTTGTTGGAAAACGGCAGCAGGAGAGGATTGACACATCAAGAAATGTGCTAAATTGCTGGTGTATTTGCCAAGTGTCTGAGAATTTACCAGTGGATGCAAATACATTTTGCAAATGACCATTTGTTCCATTTGCAAAGTGACCAAGCACTGTGTCGGGTGTGGATCCTGCATTTCTATGCAGGACTTTTTAAAATCAATATGGCAGACATTGCATTTCTGAAACTGGATGTGTATGCAACATGTTCTTTGCTTAATGCTCCTGTTTTAAAACGGGAAAGACAAGTTTGAATATCTAGGTGTTTTATATGGTGAAATTGGCTCTTGGGCAGTTTTCATGTTTCTTCAGACGATGCGATTTACTTTTTAAGAGATAAGCTTCTGAACCTAATCTGGTTCCCTTGGATCTGAAAAAAATTGGAATTTCAACTCCAGAGTACTCTGGGAACAAATCTTTCCATTTCATATCTGATTAAAAGCTAAATGATATGTGAAACTATGGTGCCACGGCAAAGAGTTTTGGATGGTGGTTTAATGTTGATTTGCCTGTTCAGTGCTATCATTGTAGAAATGTACTTAATGCTGTGATCGGTGAAGGCAAGTGTGCCAAACACCACCTTCACCACCCTGTGAGGCCACTTTTAAGGAAATATGTACCTGCACCTCTAGGTCTCTGTTTGACAATACCTCTCGGGCCTTACCATTAACTGTAAGTCCTGCCCTGGTTTGTCTTACCAAAATGTAACACCCTGCATTTATCTGAATTAAACTCCATCAATAACATCTCAGCCCACTGGCCTAGTTAACTAAAATCCTGTTGTAGTCTTAGATAACCTTCTTCACTGTACACTACGCTACCAATTTTGGTGCCACCACAAACTTACTAACCGTGCCTCCTATATTCTCATCCAAATTGTTTATATAAATGACAAATAACTCTGGATGCAGCACCAATCCCTGCAGCACACTGCTGGTCACAGGTCTCCTACTGGCAAATCAATTTTGTGTCCATTTGGCTGCCTTACCATGTGAGATTGAACCTTACGCAACAACTCCCATGCGGTACCTTGTCGAAGGTCTCGCTAAAGTCCATGTAGACAATGTCTACTGTCCTCATCTATTTTCTTGGCCATACCTTCAAAAAACTATGTCAAATTTGCAAGACATAATTTCCCATGCATAAAGCTGTGCTGTCTATCCCTGAGCAGTCCTTATGAATCCAAATGATATAGACCCTGTCTCAAAATCCCCTTCAACAACTTGTTCATCACTGTTAGTCTCACCAGTCTGTAGTTTCCTGGCTTTTCTCTGCCACCTTTCTTAAATAACGGAACAACATTTGCCTCCCTCAATCTAAATTCTCAAATTTGGTTTCAATGCATAGATCTATAAACATAGACAAGAATCACAAGTAGAAGTGGGAATATCGAGGTGGTGGCGCAGACTCGTTGGGCCGAAGGGCCTGTTTCCCATGCTGTTTTGTTCTTAAATAAGTCTGAATCTGGAATTGTGATATCGGAGGAGCTAATGTTTTAAGGTAGAGTAATGAGGGATGCTGAAAGTCAATGTGAATTGCTTGGAACTATAAGTACACTGATGATACGTTGCAATTAGTCCTTAATATCATTTTGGTGATTTTAGACTCAAAACCACATAATGGTTAAAGCAAATAGTCTCACAACACCAGGTTAAAATCCAACAGGTTTATTTAGTAGCACGAGTTGATCAGGCACTCAAATAATGAAGGAGCGGTGCTCCAAAAGCTTGTGCTACCCAAATAAACTTGTTGGTCTTTAATCAGGTGTTGTAAAACTGCTTACTGTGCCTACGTCAGTCCAACACTGGCAACTCCACATCATAGAATGATTATAGCAGGCCATTCAGCTCATCATGACTGTATCAGGTCTCTGCAGGAGTAATTCAGCCAATTCCTCCCTCTTTCGCCAATCCCCTCCCCTCCACACCCCCATCCACCTTCTCCCATAGCCATACAAATCTTATCCAATTGTCACACATATCCAGTCCTCCAGTTTAAAAAAGACCCATTCACCACTACTCTGTTTCCTGTCCCTCAGCCAGCTTAGCATTTTAAGTTTTGTTTTTCTGAAGCCTGCTGAGTCCAGCAGTGACATTTATTCTGCCGAGATCAAAATTAAAATTGGCTATATCCAACAACCTAAAAAAAAGACTTGTGATATTGCCTACTTTGTTCCTACACTTCTGGGAGTGGAGATCCACTTGCTGCCTCTGGCGATCTTGGCCTTTATTGTAATTGCACGGTGACAAAGTGAGTGGTCACATTTCTAGTTACTTGTGATTCTCTCTGAGACTGTGCAATCTTGCCAGCTACAGAGTGAACCTGACATTCAACATTTCCACTCACCTGAGGAAGGAGCAGCGCTCTGAAAGTTAGATAAACCTGTTGGACTTTAACCTAGTCTTGTGAGACTTCTTACTGTGTTTACCCCAGTCCAACGCCGGCATCTCCACATCATTCTACATGTCCCCATGGGAGGGGAGGACAGGACACCAGAGAGGGAGTCATATAAGCATTGATTTCTTTAAAAGTTCCAGCAGCCAATTCCATAGAGTCAACAGTGGGAGATTGAGGGGTTGGTGGGAGGATGGTCATTTGGAGGGAGATAGTTATTTATTCTGGAGAGGAGAGTGTGTAATGGTGTTGGAGGCATTATACCTTGTCATAGAGTATGTAATGATATTTGAGGCATTATATCTTGTCATAGAGTGTGTAATGATATTTGAGGCATTATATCTTGTCATAGAGTGTGTAATGATATTTGAGGCATTATATCTTGTCATAGAGTGTGTAATGATATTTGAGGCATTATACCTCGTCATAGAGTGTTTAATGATATTTGAGGCAAATCACCTTGTCATAGACTATTTTTAGTCTTGATCTCATGGCATAAAAGACTTGGCAAGAATGAGAACTGGCTTAACGAGCTTCATTAGTATTGATACTGGCTTGATAGTTAAGAAGTGTGAGCAATTGAAACACCCCATCAAACATAATGAAATCTTACAGCATCTCCAACATCCACATTGTTTTTCTTCAAGAAACCCACCTTACAGCCTTGGATTACTTCAAACTTTACAAAGGATGGGTGAGCCAACTTTATCATTCGACTTTTCATTACAAAACGAGAGGAGCAGCAATCTTAATACATGATTCCTTGCCTTTTGTAGCTACAAATGTTATTGCTGATTCGAATAGCTGATATATTATTGTTATGGGGAGGATATATAACACTCCCTTAACTCTTGTGACTATGTATGCCCCTAATTGGAACAATGAAAATTTATTTTGCTCTTTTTTTATTGTCCCTGCCAGATATGAGCTCATGTTTATTTATTTTCGGGGTGATTTTAATTGCTGGCTGAACTCCGTCCTTAACCATTTGTCTACTAAAGACAGCAGACCTTCGAAGTCTGATGGGACTATTAAATTATTCCTTTAGCGTATGCAGTCTCAGACCCATGGTGTTTCTTCAAGCCAACTAACAGGCTTCCCCGCTATTCATCATACATACACACGCACTGATTTTTTTTTATTCGAAAATAAACTTCTTCAGGCCATCCACTCTTGTTCATACAATGCCATAATTATTTCTGAGCACACTCTAATAATTTACTATATGGTGGCAGGGCTGAATTACGTTCCATCTGACGATTTAATACATATAGCTCTCAGATGATGACATTGTTAACTTTCTGTCAGCCCAGATAGATGCTGTTATAGCTATTAACGATACCCCTGATATCTCCACCTCTGTTCTACAGGAATCCTTGAAGGCTTACTTAAGAGGATAGATCATATCCAATGCTGCCTATGAAAGAAAAGAGGAATAAAAAAAATTTGAACTATCAGAATAAAGAACAAAGAACAAAACAGCATGGGAAACAGGCCCTTCAGCCCAACGAGCCTGCGCCGCCACCCCAATGTTCCCACCTCTACCCGTGATCCCTGTCCATGTTTATAGATCTATGGATTAAAAACCAAATTTGAGACAATTTAGGCAGAATTTGTTTTACCATTTAGCCTAAGAGCACATCTTTGGGATGTAGGAGGAAACCGGAGTACCCGGAGAAAACCCACGCAAGCACGGGGAGAATGCGCAAACTCCCCAGACACAGGCCCAAATCCATGTATCTGCACAGCACAGCGATAGTCTCTGAGCTGTCGTGTTGCCCGTCAAATGGTCCAGGTCAAACGTACACTAACGACATGAAGCACTAGGATACTCTCAAAAAAAAATCTAAGAGCAGCCCTCTCACGACCCATCGCGTGTATGCCCCTTGTTAGACAACAAGGTGGACCAAAGCACCTGTAGGATAAAAACAAGTACATCAATATCATCATCTATTTACACACTTCCCAGGGACTCCCAAGGCTCATGATCCCTATTTTAAATCAGTTTTCAATACCCCTCCATTCCCATTCTGTTCATGTGCCCATCGAAGTATTTCTTAAATAACTCCAGATATTTCTTAAATAACTCCAGTGTATCATTCAATTGGACAACATATATGCTACAAATCCTGTACATAAGAATATCTCCTATTACAAGCAGATTTTGATGCTTTGTCTCCATATCAAGCTGAGGATGTGCTATTTAAATCCTAACATGTATATTATGAACATAGTAACAGGGCAAATAAATTGTTGGCCCACCAACTGTGTCAGTCATTCTCGACCTATCTAATTACACAGATTCAAACCCCTTCAGGCATTTCGGTTGATCCTCAGCAGATAAACAATCAAAGTAAGGAATATTGTGCTACCTTATATAAATCCAAACATCTCATTGACACATTAGCCTTTGAGAAATTTTTTGAATCATTGAATGTCCCTGCCATTGATCCTGACTCAATGAGTTCTTAGAGGGGCCTTTCACCATGGCTGAAATCACTAAAGCAGCTTAAAGCTGTGCAATGTGGAAACTGCCCAGCACCAGATGGATCTCCTGTTAAGTTTTATACAACCTTCTGAAACAAATGGAACCTTTTATTACTTAATATGTTTAATGAATCACTTGAATCTTCCTCAAACTCTCAGACCAATTTCATTGATTTTAAAAAAAGAACAAAGATTCCTTTGAATGTGGCTCATTTAGGTCCATCTTATTGCTCAATGTTTATAGCTAAAATAGAGCCCCTACAGTGCAGAAAGAGGCCATTCAGCCCATTGAGTCTGCACCGATCACAATTCCACCCACGCCCTATCCCTGTAACCCCATGTATTTACTCTGCTAATCCCCCTGACACTAAGTGCAATTTAGCATGGTCAATCAACCTAACCTGCATATCTTTGAATTAGTTATTTGTTTACAATCTATTCTTCCCTCCATTATTTCTCCTGACTATAAAAAAGAGACTTTTTTTAACATCCAGCAGCTCTTTAATGTTATGTACAGCCCCTCAGCTACAAAACTTACAGAGATCTTAATTCCTTTAGATGCTGAGAAGGCCTGTGATTGTGTCAAATGGAGATACCTTTTTTATGCTTTGGAAAAGTTTGAATTTGGCACAAATTTCATTTCTTGGATTAAAATGCCCCATTGTCATCAGAATGAACAAATAATATCACTCTGAATATTTCCCACATTTTTGAGGTGCCAGGCAAGAATATCCCCTTTCCCCTCTACTATTTAAGGGCAGCACAATGACACAGTAGTTAGACTGCTGCCTCACAACGCCAGGGACCTGGGTTTGAATCCTGGTTTGGGTCACTGTCTGTGTGGAATTTGCGCATTCTCCCAGTGTCTGCAAGGATTCCCTCTGGGTGTTCCAGTTTCCTCCCACAGTCCAAAGATGTGCGTGTTAGGTGAATTGGCCGTGCTAAATTCCCCCCTACTATCAAGAGGACTAGCCACGGTAAATGCATGGGGTTATGACGATAGGGCCTGGCTGCAATTCAGTGCAGACTCAATGGACTGAATGGCCTCCTCTGCACTGTAAGATTCTATGATTCTATTTGCTATAGCTATTGAACCCTTGCTGTTGCATTTTGCAATATCAGTGCATGACAGGAATGTAAAGGCGGTGACACTGAACAGAGGGTCTCACTTTATACAGAATACCTTCAATTTTATATTACAGGTGTCTATATCTTATGCTTTATCTATTCTTTTGGAATTTGTTTTTTGGGTTTTCTCTCAGGTGCTAAATATTGAGCTGAACCCGGCTAAATGCAAAGACTTGCGAATGAAAGTATGCAGATTGAAGATGTACTTATTGACCAATTCATACTGGGAGAAAGGCAGCCAGTAGTGCCAACTCCTTTCTGAAGTTCACAATGTGATGGCAAAACTGTTATACATTTTCGACTTTTCAGTTCTCCCACCTACTCTTGTCATCCTAACTGGATGCTCCAATTGCATTAGTACACATTATTTACCTTGATCAATTGCATCTGAACTTCTGGCAGATTTAGGAATTCGTTGGTCTACAGGACCCGGAAATTCCTATCCACTGTTGCTAAGCAACCTCGCTTATGTAGATCCATAAGGTTCAAAGGTTGATTTCTCACCATAAGTCAAAGAATTGGAAAGGTCCCATTGTCTCATTCTGCTTTATTATCAGCAAGAATTGAATATTTTAATTAGTGGAATTGAATACTTTTTACAATTTGTGAACACTTGTATTCATTTTCTAGACTATGAAAATTTGAACTCTCCATGACTTTTCTGTTAGCAACTGTATTCTGTGGCTTATTGATTTGATTTATTATTGTTACATGTATTAACATATAGTGAAAAGTATTATTTCTTGCACTCAATACAGACTAAGCATATCATTAATTGAGAAGGAAATGAGAGAGTCATAGCTAGGGTGGAGAGAAAGATCAACTTAATGTGAGGTAGGTCTATTCAGAAGTCTTGATGGCACCTGGGAAGAAGCTATTCTTGAGTTGGTTGGTATGTGACTCAGGCTTTTGTAGCTTTTTCCTGACAGAAGAAGGTGGAGGAGAGAATGTCCGGGTTGCACGAGTCCTTGATTATGCTGGCAGCTTTGCCGAGGCAACTGGAAGTGTAGACAGTGTCAGTGGATCCAAAATTGTTCCCTAAGAATGTGGCCTGTCTGATTTAACTCTCTTCCCTTTATGCTTCAGGGCAGTTTGCATTTTGGCCAAGGTGCACAATACAGTCAAAAATATTTGTTCAAATCTAAAATATATGTTTAATTTCCATAGCTGTAGTTATGTGAGTGCAAATAGTATCTTTGTATAAAATAAGTATCTCTTTGGTGTAGAAGGCTGTGGCGACCAGGCCATTGAGTGTTTTTAAGACAAAGATAGATTGGCCTTGATTAATAAGGGGATTGGAGTTATGGGGAAAAGGCAGGAGAATGAGGAAGAGAAAAATATCAGTCATGATTGAATGGCGGAGTAGACTCAATGGGCCAAGTGGCCTAATTATGCTGCTATGTCTTATGGTCTTATTTCATATTGTGGTCCTTATTCTAAGTTAATTTCCCTCAGTTAGTAATCTTATTCATTTTTAAAATCCCAGGGTTTTCTGTTTCTTCTAACAGGGTTATAAACCTAATTTTAAATAAGAGCAAACATTTACCTTTATTTACTACCTTTTGAGATCTCCTTTAATCAATTTACCTGTCTTGGGGTGCAGAAAAATTCGATAACTCTTTAAAAGTAACTTTGCATCCCTTCTTCCATACAGAACAGGATTGAAAACACTGGTCCATCCTTCCATTGTCTTTAGTAAGTCATATTAATGCTCCAAAATGAATCCCCACCGCAAATTTTTCAGTATATCCCAATTTTTAATCTGAAATCAGTTTTTCAAAAACTTAATCATCTCATCTCAGATATTCACTTGGAATAAAAAGGTCCCAAGACTTGGCAGAGCAATTTTGCAAAGACCAAAATCTTTATGAGGGATGGGGTTACCCAATTTCCAATTCTGTTACTGAGCTGCCAACTTTAGGGCTGTCTTATATTGGTTACAGGCAGACACTTCAACTGATCGCTTCAGTCTGGTGGCATTTATTCCCCTTGTTCCCCTTACTGCTTGGTAGCTTTAATTTACTCTCCTATCATTTCTGCCACCTATCTTTATTATCACTATTAAGACAACCCTTAGAATTTAGATGCAATTCAGACTTCAGTTTGGCTTGCAAACATTTTCAATGTTCTCTTCACTGTCAGCAAGCCACTTTTTTCTTCCCTGCTTCCTAGATGTAGCTTTTAATATTTGGTCCACTTGTGGCATTAAAACACTGAACGATTATTTTAACAGAGTATGGATACATTTTTCCTTTCTAAAATCCATTTTTCGGATACTTGCAAGAATGCAACTTTGAGTACAATATCACTCCACAGTTCCCTAAACTTCCCTCACATTGTCCTATTGATGCATTTTGATTCCAGCTATGAGAAGAGTTGAATCTATTCTGTATGCTAAAATTCTTTCTCTTCATAGTCAACTGTAAAGGCTTTATATGAGCAAGATTTAGGTGAGGAATTTACAGATGAGACTTGGGATGCAGTATTGTATTGCATTCATCCCTCATCCATCTACTCTAAACACAGTGTCACAATATAAAATCTTCCCAAGTCAGACGATCTAAGATTTATCAAGGTAATGACTGGCACCATCAAGTCTCTGCGACTGTGAGACATATGTTTTTGTCTTGCTCACCGTTATACACTTACTATCCAGCCATCTTTAGGACTATTTCTGAAATATTGCAAACACCTATTGACACAATTCCACTGACTACATTTTTCGATGTTCTACCAACAGTCCTCCATTGGCCAATTATAAAATTAATTTCATAGCCTTTATGACTCTTCTGGCAAGATATTTAGTTTTACTTTGATGGAAGTCATGTGCTCCTGCATCCCATTCCCATTTCCACTGGATTAAAGATGAGATTTCATGAGTTTGGAAAAAATAAAGTACACGTAAAATTTTGTAGTAGAACCATATGACAAGATTTGGCTACCATTAGAGCCATAGAATCCCTTACAGTGCAGAAGGAGTCCAGTCTGCATTGACTGTCTGAAAGGGCATCCTATTCAGGTACTCCATTCCCATAACCCTGTACATTTATCTTGGCCAGTCCATCTTTGAACTAAGGGAGGAAACTGGAGTATGCAGAGGAAACCTATATAGATATGGGGAGAAAGTGCAGATTCCACCGTCAGCCAAGGCTGGAATTGAACCTGGGTCCCAAGCGCTGTGAGGCTGAAGTGCTAACCACTGTGCCACATTCTTAGCAAATCTAGAGAAATTACAACTCAACCTCACAACTCAGAAGATTAGAACTTGACTGTCAGTCTTTGCTCAGCGACTTTGCACTGCCATGTATTGCGAAGGCTGCCTTGGAGAATGCTTCCTCAAAGATCAGAGGCCGAATGCCCGTGATCGCTGAAGTGTTCCCCAACAGGAAGAGAACATACTGGCTTGGTGATTGTCAAGCAGTGTTCATTCATCCATTGACACACGTCTGCATAGTCTCCCCAATATACTATGCCTTGGGACATCCTTTCCTGCAGCGTATCAGGTGGACAACGTTAGCCGAATTGCATGTTTCATGTACCTGGTGGAAAATGTTCTCACGTGAGATAATGGCATCTGTGTTGATGATCTGGTATGTCTTGCAGAGGTTGCTGTGGCAGGGTTGTGTGGTGTTATGATTCTGTGGTGTTATAGTTTGCTGCAGACAATGGTCTGTTTGAGGTTGGGCAGATGTTTGAAAGCAAGAAGTGGGGGTGTGGGGATGGCCTTGGCGAGATGTTCATCTTCATCAATGACATACTGAAGATTCCAGAGAAGATGTCGTGGCTTCTCCGCTCTGGAGAAGTACCGAAGACGAAGGGTACTCTGTCCATCGTGTCCTGTGTTTGTCTTTTGAGGGGATCGGTGCGGTGTTTCGCTGTGGCGCATCGGAACTGTTGATTGATAAGTCAAGCGCCATATCCTGTTCTTATGAGGGCATCTTTCAGCATCTGAAGGTATCTGTTGCGATCCTCCTCATCTGAGCAGGGGGATTGTCCTGGGAGATGGTTTTTTTAGCATGTTTAGGGTGGAAGCTGGAGAAGTGAAGCGTCATGAGGTTATCCGTGGGCTTCGTGGGCAGTGAGGTGCTGAGCTGACTATCTTTGGTGGAGATGCATGTGTCCAAGAATGCAACCGATTGTGATAATTTGTCCATGGTGAGTCTGATGGTGGGATGGAATTTGTTGATGTCATCATATATTTGTTTCAGTGATTGTTCACCATGACTCCAAAGGAAAAAAATGTCATCAATGCTATGCACCAGATACATTGGTTGAAGATCCTGTGTGGTGACGAGGTCTTGTTCGAACCTGTGCATGAAGATGTTGGCATATTGAGGTATGAATTTGATCTCCATGGTTGTTCCATGTGTCTGGATGAAGAACTGGTTGTCGAAGGTGAAGACATTGTGGTCAGGATGAAACTGATGAGTTGTAAAATTGCATCTGGGGGTTGAAAGTTGTGGGCGTTGAGTGCTGAGGTAGTTGCAGCAATGCCATCGTCATGAGGGATGCTGGTGTAGCGTGCAAGACATCCATTGTGACATGGAGTGCTCCTGGTTTAACTGCTCCACGTGTGCTGAGTTTCTGTAGGAAATCCGTAGTGTTGCAACAAAAGCTGGGGGTTCTTTGTACAATGGGTTTCAGGGTGCCCTCAACAAAGCTGGAGAGGTTCTCGCATAGTGCCCCTCGTTGTTTAGTTGTCAGCATGCTTCTTTGCAGTAATCCGTTCTGTTCAGTATGACAATGGTCCCTTCTTTGTCTGCTGGTTTGTGACTATCGGAGTTCTTCCATAAACCCCCAGAGGGCCAACAGCGAACATAATGAGACAGCCAATAACTGGAACAGCTGACAGAGAGATCCGCAGTACAGCAACCAAAACAGAAAAAGTCGAATTGGACTCCTTTGGAAAATCCTCCCCTCAATTTGACATGGCATCAGGAGATGCATCAGTACCAGATTCTTCAGCTGCACTCACAACCTCCAACATCACCCAAACACAACGCAACACCATTCATATTCTCAAGATCAACACAACATTGTCATCAAACCAGCAGACAAAGGAGGGGCCACCATCATACTGAACAGAATGGATTACTGCAAAGAAGTATACCAACAACTGAACAACAAGAAACACTACAGATAGTTACCCACAGATCCGACTAAAGAACACACCCATCAACTCAACAGTCTGATCAAGACCTTTGATCCGGACCTTCAGAGCATCCTCTATGCTCTCATCTCTCGTACTCCCCGCATTGGAGATCATCCTGAAGATGCACAAGGCAAACATGTCTGGTCGTTCAATCATATCAGACAATAGGACCCTGTGCAAGAACCTATCCAGTTATGTCGAGGGCATCCTGAAACCCATTGTACAAACAACCCCCAGCTTTTGTCGCAACACTACAGACTTCCTACAGAAACTCAGCACACATGGAGCAGTTGAACCAGGAGCATGCCTTGTCACAATGAATGTCTCGCCACTCTACACCAGCAAACCCCACAACATTGGCATTGCTGCAACTGCCTCAATACTCAATGCCGACACCTGCCAATCTCCAGATGCAATTTTACAACTCATCTGCTTCATCTGGACCACAATGTCTTCAACTTCAACAATCAGTTCTTCATTCAGATACACAGAGCAGCTTGAGAACTAAATCTGTATCTCAGTATGGCAACATCTACATGCACAGTTTTGAAACAGACCTCTTCATTGCACAGGACCTTCAACTGATGCTACATATTAGACACATCAGTGATATTTTCTTCTTTTGGACTCATGATGAACAATCACTGAAACACCTATATGATGACATCAGCAAGTTCCATCCCATCATCCAACTCACCATGGACTACTCTCCAGAATTGGTTGCATTCTTGGACACACCATCTCCATCAAGGATAGTCACCTCAGTGAAGTACAGCAAGCCTGCAGATAACCTCAAGATGCTCCACTTCTCCAGCTTCCATCCTAAACAAGTTAAAGAAGCCATCTCCTATGAACAAGCCCTCCATATATACAGGATCAGTTCAGATGAGGAGGATCACAACAGACACCTCCAGATGCTGAAATATGCCCTCATAAGAACAGGATATGGTGCTCGGCTCATCAATTGACAGTCCCAATGTGCCGCAGCAAAAAAACGCACTGATGACCTCAGAAGACAAACACAGGACATGGCGGACAGAGTACCCTTCATCATCTAATATTTTCCCGGAGCAAGAAGCTATGACATCTTCTCTGGAGCCTTCAACATGTCATTGATAAAGACAAACACCTGGCAAAGGCCATCCCCACACTCCCACTTCTTGCCTTCAAACAACTGCACAAACTATCCAGCCTTCAGGAGAACAATGACCATGACACCACATAACCCTGCCTCAGCAACCTCTGCAAGAAATGCTGGATCATTGACATGGATGCCATCATCTCACATGAGAACACTTTACACCAGGTACACGGTACATACACTTGCAACTTGGTCAACATTGTCTACCTGATATGTGGCAGGAAAGGATGTCCTGAGGCACGGTACATTGCAAGACGATACAGACATTATCACAATGGATAAATGAACACCGCTCACAATCACCAGGCAACAATTTCTCTTCCTGTTGGGGAATACTTCAGCGATCATGGGCATTCAGCCTTTGATCTTCAGGTAAATGTTCTCCAATGTTCTTCCAAATTCCAAATGTTCATGTGTTGTGGCTTTCACAACACATGACAGTGCAGAGTCGCTGAGCAGAGACTGATAGCCAAGTTCCGCACACATGAGGATGGCTTCAACTGGGATTTTGGGTTCACGTCACACTATCTGTAACTCCCACAATTTGCCCTAGCTTGCAAAATGTCACTAACTGTCCTATCTGGAGACAATACACAACTCTTTAACCTGTGCTTAACCCTCTCTCTGCTCACGTCTGTATCTTTTAGATTTGGTCAGCTGTAAAGACTCACATTCCAACCGTTATTTTGTAAATTGAGTTTGTGTCTTTATATGCCCCGCTAGTAAACTGAAATCCCACTCAGCTAATGAAGGGGCAGCTCTCTGAAAGCTGGTGGCTTGTGCTATCAAATAAACCTGTTGGACTTTAACTTGATATTATGAGACTTCTTACTGTGTTTACTAAGAAGTCCAGCATATGTTTTCAATTTTCTCCTATGTACAACATCTCCTACAAGTACATGCATACAAGTTGATTCCTTTCAATATCATTGATTTCATATTGTTCTCTCTATCAACAACACATTAATGCAATTGATGTTTGTATTTTGTGTTTTAATCTGGAAAATCTTAGCAAATAAAAATTAACATTAAGTAAAAAGTGGGGGCGAGTTTTACATATACACTGCCTAGTTTACAATGAAATTTAAAATCTGTGAGCAGGGTCCAGTTTGCAATCAATGGAATTGTCTGTACAGATTTTATATACAAAAGAATATTATAGAGGTGATGACAGGCTGCACAAATCAAACAATTGTACCACGTGAGAATTTTTGAGAGTTGAATCCAGCTGAGGCTTCAACTGAAGGTACAATTCCACTTGACATTTGGATTTTGCACAGGGCAGTATTCAGCTTTCTATCCTTTGGTGAAATGTGATTACGAGGGGAAATATGTCTATCCGTGGCTGAAATGCTTTCTGGGAATGCTACTTTTTACCTTTTCTGTTCTGGTGAGGTTGTTGACCATTTTTCTTGGCATTGAGTTGCCCTGTGTGGAGTCATTCCATTGGAACTCTCTGCTCTGCCATCTGGCCTTACTCCTGGACTGTACCTTCTTTGCTGCCTGCATCACTTTAAACCAAACAGGGCATCTCTTGATGTCTAGAAGAGGCATTTCTATAACTTGTGGGGGAAAACTACAATCTCTACAGCATGCCTGATAGTTTAACTTACTTGTTCCATAATTTAAGCGGCACAGTGGTTAGCACTACTGCCTCATAGCACCAGGCACCCGGCTTTGATTCCTGGTTTGGGTCACTGTGTGGAGTCTGCCTGTTCTCCCTATGTCTGTGTGGGTTTCCTCGGGGTGTTCTGGTTTCCTCTTACAGTCCGAAAGGCGTGCTGGTTAGATGCTGGTTGGCCATGCTGAATTCTTCCTCAGCGTTCCTGAACAGGCACTGGAGTGTGATGACTAGGGGACTTTCACAGTAACTTCATTGCGGTGTTAATGAAAGCCTACTTGTTACACTAACAAATAAATATTAAAACTTTAGTAAGTACTGTCCCCTTTAAACTGCTGCAGTTTTAAATCCCAAAGCAGCAAAGGTGACGCCATCCACTTCTCATAAGTGGTTAGCTCCTGGCTTGTTATTGCTGCTGAGAGTTTGCAATGGTTATTGAAACTAGAGATTGCAATAGGGCCCATCCTACTTACAGTTATTTCCCTTTGCACTGAGTTAAAACAGAGTAGTACTTTAATCTGAATAGAAAGTTAGTATCTGATTTGGTTTTTAGAGCGTAATTTCCTGTGTTTGTGGTTCATATGAAATCATGAGAATGTTCTTTGTAGTCCCTTTGTGTTTCCTCGGTGAAAATCTTCCCCTATAACAGTCCTCAAGATCTGTTGCCTTGTGGATCCAGAACTGACTTGCCTGCAGAAGGTTCAGGGTGGTTGTAGATATGTCTTTTTCTGCATGGAGATCGGTCACCTTTGGAGTGCCTCAGGGGCCCTTGCTGTTTGTAATTTTCACAAATGACCTGGATGAGGAAGTGGAGGAGTGAATTGGTAAGTTTGCTGACAACACGTTTGGAGGAATGTCAGAGGTTGCAGCGCGATATAGATAGGATGTAAGGCTGGGCGGAGAAGCGGCAGATGAACTTCAACCCAGATAAATGTGTAGTGGTCTGTTTTGACAAGTCAAATGGGTTGAAGGAGTATAATATCAAGGGTAAGACTTTTAGCAGTGTAGAGGATCAGAAGGACCTTGGGATCTGGGTCAAACTGACAAAGTTTTGCACACAGGGGTCTGGGTCCATAGGACTCTTAAATTGGTCTTGCTGATAGAGGATGTGGTTAAGAAGGCGTATGATATATTAGCCTTCATCAATCAAGCGACTGAGTTTAAGAGTCGGGAGATAATGTTGCAACTTTATAAGACCCTAGTCAGACCTCTCTTGGAATACTGTGCTCATTACAGGAAGGATGTGAAAGTTATTGAAAGAGTGCAGAGGAGATTTACAAGGATGTTGCCTGGATTGGGTGGCATGCCTTATGAGGATAGGTTGAGGGAGCTCAGTCTTTTCTCCTTAGAGAGACGAAAGATGAGAGATGACCTAATAGAAATGTGTAAGATGTTGAGAGGTATAGATCGGGTGAATTCTCAGAGTCTTTTTCCAAGGGCTGGAATGGTTGCTACAAGAGGACACAGATTTAAGGTGCTGGGGATTAGGTACAGAGGAGATATCAGAGGTAAATTTTCCATTCAGAGTAGTGGGTGAGTGGAATCACCTGCTATCGGTGGTGGTGGAGGCTAATTCGGTAGGGTCTTTCAAGAAACTTCTCGATGAGTACATGGAACTTAATAGAATTGAGGGTTATAGGTAAGCCTACTAGGTATTGATATCATCGGAGCAACTTGTGGACCGAAGGGCCTGTTTGTGCTGTAGTTTTTCTATGTTCTATTTCTTGAATTCTTCAGGAAACAGATAATAAATAATTTTTAGTATAAAATAATTATTTTTGATCCTCGTCCATTATTAAAGCTAATTTTAGGTTTGAATATAAACAGGTCTAACTTTATCAAGAAGTCTTTATGCTTCTGTAAGTCATGGTTTGAAGTAAGAGTCGGGGGTGGGAGGGGAGGAGAAGTATGGAGGGTGAGCAATTGAAACATTGGCAGAGGTTTGAGAGTCGTCCTCCAGCATCTTTTTGACCAAGGATAGGTGAAGTGTTAAAGAGACAGGGGCTGGAGGTGGGGAGTAAAATAGGTTAAAATTAGCCAAGAGGAAAGTGTGGGGTGGACTTCAGCACCCAGTTAAATAAGGGTGTTTCACATTCTGGAGCCCAGTGAGGGAAGGGACTGGTCTCAGTAACCATGACACTGTTCAGCAATTAGAATGAATTGGTTAGCTGTTAATACATTCAGTACAAGAAGTCCTTGATCTTCCAAGATAAAAACTAATTTACATTAACACAGCTGCCAAACCCAAAGCAACTGAGATGATAAAATCAAATAAATGATAAAAAAAAAATTCAATTCAGATGAAATGCTACACATTGAGTAACCCTTACCCCACTGAACGAATAAGAATTCCACACAGTGTATAACCTATACGTTGCAAATGCATAGGTACTCTAGTGTGTAACTCTTATCCTGTTTGATGAATAGGAACCTCTGCAAAATGAGTTAAATTATCCTTGAATAAATACATGCTCCACAGTTACAGAATGTGTAACTGTTAAGCTCTGGATCTAATTAACTCATGAGATATTGATTCAACACTTCACATTATTTATCAAAAGGCCTTCAACCAGAATTGTACACTGAATATAGTAAACAAGACTCTACTAGTTATAATCAATTCTTTACAATAACAGATTTATAGTAACTGTGGTCAGCTACTTTCCATAATATAGATACTTGCTGAAGTTAATAAGATAACTTCAGCAAGTGTAGTCAATAAGATAACATAATGACATCATAAGATGGCCCAAGCTGCCTGACTGGACATTATAAGGCAGTATTAGACATGGAGACACATAAAGGTCATATAAGATCAAATTGCCAAAAACCTGGTGAAAAAGTTTGTTTTTTGAGTAAGAAAGAGAATTAGAGAGTTAGAGAGGTTTGGGGGAAAGTTCATCGCCTTGGGTCCATGCACAGCATTGATGATGGACTGAAGATATTCAAGGATGTTTAAGTGGTTGGATATAGTAAGGACTGATCTCTGAGGGCCAGAGAAGGTTGAAGAGATAGGGTGTGGCAAGGCCATTGAAAGTTCCAAAAACAAGAATGGTGATTTAAAAACTGTGTTGTTCCTCCACTGGGAGTCAAAGTAGGTCAGGAAGGCATGGGGCTGATGGGTGACTGGCTTACTGAACGCAGAGCTGATGGGTGACTCACTGAGCGAGGGCTGATGGGTGAGTGGATCAGGAGGGCACAGGGCTGATGGGTGAGTGGGTCAGGAGGGCGCAGGGCTGATGGGTGGGTGAGTGGGTCAGGAGGGCGCAGGGCTGATGGGGAGTGGTCGGAGGGCGGGCTGATGGTGAGTAGGTCAGAGGGCATAGGGCAGGAGGCACAGGCTGATGGTGATGGGTCGAGGCATAGGTGATGGGTGAGTGGTCAGGAGGGCGCAGGGCTGATGGGTGAGGGTCAGGAGGGCAGGGCTGATGGGTGAGTGGGTCAGGAGGGCCAGGCTGATGAGTGGGTCAGGAGGGCACAGGCTGATGATGTGGGTAGGGTCAGGAGGGCGCAGGGCTGATGGGTGAGTGGGTCAGGAGGGCGCAGGGCTGAGGGTGAGTGGGCAGGAGGGCACAGGGCTGATGGTGAGTGGGTCAGGAGGGCGCAGGGCTGATGGGTGAGTGGGTCAGGAGGGCGCAGGGCTGATGAGTGGGGTGAGTGGGTTAGGAGAGCACAGGGCTGATGGGTGAGTGGGTCAGGAGGGCGCAGGGCTGATGAGTGGTGAGTGGTCAGGAGGGCGCAGGGGATGAGGGGTGAGTGGGTCAGGAGGGCACAGGGCTGATGGGTGAGTGGGTCAGGAGGGCGCAGGGCTGATGGGTGAGTGGGTCAGGAGGGCATAGGGCTGATGGGTGAGTGGGTCAGGAGGGCACAGGGCTGATGGGTGAATGGGTCATGAGCACAGGGCTGATGGGTGAGTGGATCAGGAGGGCACAGGGCTGATGGGTGAGTGGGTCAGGAGGGCATAGGGCTGATGGGTGAGTGGGTCAGGAGGGCATAGGGCTGATGGGTGAGTGGGTCAGGAGGGCACAGGGCTGATGGGTGAATGGGTCACTGAGCACAGGGCTGATGGGTGAGTGGATCAGGAGGGCACAGGGCTGATGGGTGAGTGGGTCAGAAGGGCACAGGGCTGATGGGTGAGTGGGTCAGGAGGGCACAAGCTGATGGGTGAATGGGTCGGAACAAGGGCTGAAGGGTGAGTGGGTCAGACGGCATAGGCTGATGGGTGAGTGAGTCACTGAGCGCAGGGCTGATGGGTGAGTGGGTCACTGAGCACAGGGCTGATGGGTGGGTGGGTCAGAAGGGCACAGGGCTGATGGGTGGGTGGGTCACTGAGCACAGAGCTGATGGGTGAGTGCGTCAGGAGGGCACAGGGCTGATGGGTGAGTGGGTCAGGAGGGCACAGGGCTGATGGGTGAGTGGGTCAGGAGGGCACAAGGCTGATGGGTGAATGGAACTTGGAACAGTGCAAATTGGATATTCCTAAATGATCTATTTTGGCTCATTGAAATGTTGACTATGTGTCTACATTTGAGTTGGGCTGATGAGTGACTGGGTCACTGAGCACAGGGCTGATGGGTGAGTGGGTCAGGAGGGCACAGGGCTGATTAGAACTTGGAACAGAGCAAATTGGATATTCCTAAATGATCTATTTTGTCTCATTAAAATGTTGACTATGTGTCTACATTTGAGTTGGATACAGCTTTTTCTTCCTCAGTAATTATACAAATGTGCAGACATGTGACCTTCATAAATCATTTTAATCAGGCTTTGCCTGTGATTCTTCAGTCTTTAACTTTGTTGAGTATCTATAATGCTTACATCAGTGAACAGATTCTCCAACATGGGACACATTTTTATCAGACTCTCTCCCAGTGTCCGAGTCATTATTTTACATTGTCAATCATCTTCCATGTTCCACATATCTTGCAAAATGTTTAAAATGGTAAACTTCTGATACCTGTATGGTTTAATTAAGATACCACATGCAGATTCACATGCTGCTCTCAGACTATCTTTTACCCAAATTGCTACATTTCAGTGATTAATCATTCAGAAAACTACCAAAGAGATTTTACATTCCACAACAGTAAATCTGCTGAATGAATAGTTACTCTACACACTGTGCAGTCCATATTGTGCTGAATGAATAAGGACTCTGGTCAGTGAATAAACCTACTGTTTGATTACCCCAATTCTGCAGTAGCATTGTGAATTACTCTACCTTATGTGGTGCATGAAACAATGTCCATATATATGGTTCAAGCTTTGGTGATTGCCCTACATTCATGTTGCTGCAGAGTACTCTGAATTGGGAGGGGACAGGACGTGTCAACTATATAGACAGGAGCAAGGCTACTGACAAATGAGGTGGATGGTGCATTTCATTATTTCACAGGCCTGAAGAATCATTAACGCAGCTTTAACAGTGACTGTCATCAATTAGTTGTGAATAGGTGGCTGAGCCAATGTGAAGGAAGGCACTTTGCTCACATGCACTATGAATCTATTTAGATTTTGCAATCCAGTTCTTCAAGAGATGTTGATTAATGTGTGATAGATGGATTGGCAATAACCTAGACACGGAATTATTGAGGAAACAGCATTTTGTTCATGCATAATATGCTCATTATCAGTCCTGAGATTATTCGCTACAGCCTATAATGAGTAGCTCAGGGCTGACAGTGACTATAAATGACATAAAGCGATGGTGTGCCTAATACTGAATTTCAGTAATTGGCCTCTCTCAGAGCTGCGACCGATCAGGCTTTTGGGTTGTTTGTATTGTCAGAGTTGAGGCAGGGTAATTTATTTCTGCAGTTTATTGCTCTAATGCAATGCTGAGCAGAACCCAACCTCCTCAAGGCCACTCCAAGTAAAGCCCAGTTTTCCCAAGGCCCTATATGGAAAGTCCAAGGGCAGCTGGTGGGAAAAACAGGAAAGTGATTTATTCCAGTTTGAAAAACCAAGTCACAGGGCAGACCAGCTTACATTACCTCGAGCTCTTTAAGAAAACTCTTTAAGCTTGAAGAAATTGGACTCGACAAAAACTGGCAGCCCATCTTATACTTGAAGTTATTTTCATTAGAGAGAAGAAGGCTAAGAGGTGACTTAATTGAGACATATAAGATGGTCAGAGGGTTAGATAGGGTGGACAGTGAGACCCTTCTTTCTCGGATGGAGATGGATAGCACGAGGGGACATAGCTTTAAATTAAGGCGTAGTAGTTATAGGACAGATGCTAGAAGTGGGTTCTTTACTCAGAGTGTAGTAAGGGCGTGGAATGCCCTGCCTGCAGCTGTTGTGGACTCATCAAGTTTAAGGGCGTTCAAATGGGCAATGGATAGGCATATGGATAGCATTGGAATAGTTTAGGATAGAAGGTCATAAAATTGGTTACATTGGTCAGCGCAACATCGAGGGCCGAAGGGCCTGTACTGCACTGTAATCTTCTATGTTCTGTGCCCCTTTCCCAGTTTCAGCCACTGGCAAAGATCAATTTCTCCTTCTGAGTGCTTGGTTTACATTTTAAAGGTTCATACCTCAATTGTTCAGCCCAAGTTCGGCAACCTTTTAGGTATGCAGTGTACTGGTCAGCTATAACGTCCAACCCCAGGCAGTGGTCAATGAGCTGATCTTGGGTTCATTGCCAGTTAAGGAACACACAAAAGGAGGGAAAATAATCAAGTGATATCCCATTCAGTTCACTGTGATGTTACATAGGAGCCTGCTCCACCATTCAATACAATCCTGGCTGATTGGACACTTTAATGCCTTTTACACCCACTCTCCTCATAAACCTTTATGTTACTGTTAATCAGAAATCTATCAATCTCTGCTTTAAACATACACAATGACTAAACTTCCACATCCCTCTGGGATAGACAATTACAAAGATTTATATCTTTATATCTTACTGCTGAGTAGCATCTCCTTGTTTTGAAAATGTGCCCCTGACAAACCATGGGACACATCTTCCCAGCATCTTCCCTGTCTATTTCTTTAACTATTCTTTGGATTTCAATGAGATCACCTTTTATTCTTCAAAACTCTGGAGAATACAGGCCCAGTTTGCCCGGTCTCTCTTCACAAGACAGTTCTACCATCCTCGGAACAAGTCTGGTGAATCTTTGTTGCAATTCCTCCGTGGCAGTAATATCCTTTCTGAGATAAGGGGACCAAAACTGCATACATGCTCCAGGTGTTGTCTAACCAAACTTCTATACAATTGAAGTAAGGACCTACTACTCCTGAATACATACCCTCTTGTGATAAAGGCTAACATTCCATTAGCCTTCCTAATAGCTTGTTCATCTGCATGTTAATCTTCAATAACTTATGGGCAAGGACACCCAGGTCCTTTTGTACATCCACATTTTCTAATTTCTTATCTTTTAGAAAATATTCTGCACATCTGTTCCTTCAATGAAGAATCATCCAAACTCAAAACGTTGACTCTATTCTGTCTGCACGCAGGCTGTCGGACCTGCTAAGTTTCTCTAGTATTTTCTGTTTTTGTTTCAAAATCCAACATCCACAATATTTTTCCTTTATCTTGGAAATTTTTTTATTCTTTATTCCAATTCAATCCAATCAAATCAAATCCAATTCAGGATCTCAACAAGTTGAGACATTCCTGATCCAAGCTGACAAGACAGGGCTCTCACCTCCTGTCCTGGGCTTGATCTACGTGATCCAAGCTGATTGGAGTAGGTAAAGCTCCTCTTCCAAGGCTTGATCTCATTTGCATCTTAGCCAAAAGGCCAAGATGCTGCTTTAAAAAATTGCTTCAAATGAAGCTAAAATGTAACCTAATGGCTTCAACCAAGTACAGCATGTCGATATTACACTTGATCTTAGCCAAAAGGCTGATCCCCACATCCAAATCGTTGATATATATTGTGAACAACTGGAATCCAAGTACTGATCCTTTTGGTACCCCAGTAGCCGCAGGCTGCCGATGCGTGAATGACCTGTTTTCTACCTGTTAGCCAATCCTCAATTCACGACAGTATGTTGTCTCTTATCCCATGGGTTTTTAGTTTGCTAATTAACCTGAAGCATTCTGAAAGTTCAAACATATCATGTCCTTTGACTCTCCTTTATCAATTTTGTTAGTAACGTTTCAAAAAACTCCCAACAAATTTGTGAAACATGATTTCTGATTTGTAAACCCATGCTGACTATGTAGATCATGATTGCCCAAGTGTCCATTTATCATAACCTTTATAACAGATTCTAGCATTTTTCCCACTACTGATGTAAGGCTAACAGGTCTGTAGGGTTTGAATCCTGTCATGGCAGATGGTGGAATTTGAATTCAATAAAAAATATCTGGAATTAAGAATCTACTGATGACTATGAAACCATTGTCGATTGTCGGAAAACCTATCTGTTCACAAACATCCTTTAGGGAAGGAAAGCTGCCGTCGTTACCTTGTTTGGCCTACATGTGATTCCAGAGCCACAGCAATGTGGTTAACTCTCAGCTGCCCTCAGGCAACTAGGGATGGGCAATAAATGTCAGCCAGCCAGCGACGCCCATGTCCCCCAGTGAATAAAAAAAAATTCAGTTCATATTTTATGTCACCATGTAGCCATGCCTTCGTAATAGCGATTACATCACACTCTTTTATTTCTATTTGTGACTTTAGATCATCTACCTTGTTACGAATGCTGCACAGATTCTAGTCAAATGTGCTTAACTTTGTCTTTTTAAAAGCAATTCACTTTCCACATATGCCCAATGTCTTTCACCGGCTTTCTAGTCTAGTTACTGACTCCTGTTATCACCATTACTTCCTTCCAATTTGAGCCACACTTCAGGCTCCCACCCTCCTAACAAGTTCGTTTAAACCATACCAGGAACAATAGCAAATCTCCTTGTAAGTATCTCAGTGCCAGTCCTGTTAGGATGTAACCTGTCCATTTGTACAAGTCCCACCTGACCCAGAACTGGTCCCAATGCCTCAGAAATCTGATGCCCTCCCTCTTACACCATTTCTCCAGCCACATACTTAATCAACCAACCCTTCCATTCTTATGCTGACTGGGACTAGCCCTGAGATTGCTGCTCTTCAAGTCTTGCTTTATAATTTCCTCCCTAACTCCCTGAAATCTGTTTTCGAAACCTCATCCCTTTTCCTGTCTGTGTCCCCTATGTCATCTGTACCAATGTGGACCATGACTTCTGGCTGATCACTCCCACTGCTCCCCAACCAAAGGATGTTCCGTAGCTGTTACTTACTATTCAGTCAGTCTTGACCACTCTCACTCCTCAAATTCCCTTGATCAATTCTGTGGAAAACTCAGCAAAATTCCTCTCAACTCCCTAAGGCAATTGAGTAAAGCTTCCAGAAAACCACAGTAATCCATAACTCCTCACAGTTCCATCAAATTTACAAGCTCACCTCTATAATTTGTCACATTCAATGTAATGTGTAAATCATTTAGTAGTTTGTTCCAGAGGGTTGTGGATGGTCTAAAAAAAAATGTACTTGCTGAACCAAACATGCCCTCTAGCTTCATCATCCCTCTCCATTTCAAATAAAGAGCAAATTGGTCAAGATCCTTCTCTAGAAATGTCTTTGCGTCCACTCATGCACACACAGACACACACATGCAGGCACACGCAAGTGGACACACACAGACTGGGCACAAGCACACATTCCATTTGTAAAAATAAAGGGAAATCAAATTTATTTGAAAGGACTGGGACAAGGTTATGAGCTGGGGGAACAGTGCTGCCTTCATTACAATAGTGACTGCAGTTTGTAAAATTCCATGGCTGTATCAGACGTGCTGAGATTGTGGCAGTTAATATGTAAGTGGAAGTTATTTCTTTCCTTTCCACTTTATAGTCTTTTCTATATAAGAACTCCAATTGCCTGCAGTTACTTGTTGATCTGTGTTTCCCTTTTAGAAATCATTATGCTGCAATTGAATTGGTGTCTAAGGTTAGAGTGATGTGAGTCGACAGATGCTGGAACATCTCCAGATGATATTGCAGTATGATAGTCTTTAGAAGTGATAGTTGTGCCTTCCTGGCTGACATTCATCCCTGAACAAACATTTGCAAAAAAAAAGCGCATATTGATAATTTGTTTCATTGCTGTTTTTGGATCTTGCTATGTACTAATTGGCAGCTACATTTCGTTTTAAAACAACAAGGACTATACTTCAATAGTGCTTTAGTTGGTTGGGAAGTACTTTGGATGCCCTGAGCATGTGAGACACACACCACTTTAGAACATAGAACATAGAACATAGAACAATACAGCACAGAACAGGCCCTTCGGCCTTCGATGTTGTGCCGACCAAAATAAAAAGCAATGCCCCTCCTAACTAAACCATTCCCATGCTTTGCATGCAACTTTCTCATGCTTTGCTATCTCCTGGGAAAGTCACAGAAAGTTCGGTGGTCAGGCTTTCTCTGGCCCCAAGCTGTGTCTGCACAGTTTAAAAGCTCTGCACTGTGTCATTGATTGACCCTGGCGTTATCTCCTCCCAGCAGTGAGCACAGGGTAGGAAAGGGTCACACTGCTGAGCAATCTTGCTGGAAGGACTGCTACAGCTAATCTTCCACTTGAGAGGAGTCCACTTTGTATCTGCAGCATGAATGCTGCAGGTCAGTAGAGCTTCAGAGTGCTGTTCGACTACAGCAAGAATACAAAAGCACCACCATAGCTGAAGACTATATCTGAAATGGGGTAGCGGCGCGGGTTCGTTGGGCCGAAGGGCCTGTTTCCCCTGCTGTTTTGTTCTTTGTTCTTTGAGATGGTTACAGTGCCCAGGTACACAGGACTGTCCAAAACATTTTATGCTAATTCTTACCAGTCATGCATCTGAAGTAGTGCTTTACATCACCAAGCAGAGAGTCACCCTGTGTGGAAACTGGAGGAGTGGCAGAGGAGCATTTTGTCTTCATTCCTACCAGTCCTGTATTTATTGTCAGAAATCTCATGGAGAATTGTGAAAACAAGCAGAGATCTCAGCGCTGGCTCCTTTTCATTGATTCTGCCAAAGCTTTTGACACATTCCGGCATGATGTGCTATGGAAAAGAACTAAAGACTTTAGTAAATCATTGTCGAGCTAATACAAGAGTCAGGCAGAAATGTTTCAGAGTTGGTAAGGAGCACACAAAGCAGTTAAAGAAAGGAGTCAGGCAGGATGTCTTCTGTCACCCATGCTGTTTAATGCTGGGGAAGAGAAGATAATGAGGATGGTGCAGGAGAAGTTAGAGAGAGATTGACTGCATCGTAGGAGGTTGTAACCATGCAATCTCAGGTATGCAGGCAACACCGCACTCAGTGAGAACAAAGGAATCTCAGAGATTATGGCATATCTAATCAAAAAAAGTGAGTTTTTTAGACTGAATATTAATGAACAAAAACCATCGTTATGAGGCTGAGATTGTGGCAGTGGACAAATTCTAGTACTTAGTTGAATAGTGCACACCAAAAAAATGAAATCCAGGTTGTGTAGCTACAGTAAGAGGCATGAGTGTATTAAATAGTAGCTGAAAATCCAAAAGCATCAGCATAAAGCTGAAAAAAATGTCCGATATTGTTTTCGTTTGGAGTGTTGCACTCTTTGGATGCGAGAGTTGGACCTTGAGTAAGGAGGATGGGGAGAGGTTAACTGCTTTTGAAATGTGGATGTGGCAGAGAAAACTCCAAATCAACTGGATGCATGGAAAGACAAATTAGTAGGTTAGATCAAGAGCAGAAAGGGTTGCTAAGTACAGTTAGAGAAAGATAGCCAAGTTCTGATTCTGGTTTTGGTTCTGGTAATAATTTATTGAAGGAGAATATGAGGGTAAAATTGAAGAGGAAGAAGAAAAACTGGGTTGTAATGATGATAATGATAACTTTGAGGGGGAAGTGGAAATCAGGATCTTTCTCCCCCAAAAGTAAACAAACGCTGGATCAATTGAATTATTCAAGACATTTGTTAGGTTATGAAGGAATGTAGAGTAAATGGGGTGGAACTAACATACAGGTAAATTATGTCCGAAGTAAATGGTATTAGAGGATTGGGTTCTCCAACTCCTGTTCCTGTTTTCCAAGAGGCTGATTAAATGTTCGGTTAGGGAGGTAGAAATTAAGGA
Organism: Sphyrna mokarran; assembly: GCA_024679065.1. Classification (NCBI taxonomy): domain Eukaryota; kingdom Metazoa; phylum Chordata; class Chondrichthyes; order Carcharhiniformes; family Carcharhinidae; genus Sphyrna; species Sphyrna mokarran. The sequence continues at coordinate 69,185,175 of JAGIQG010000008.1, forward strand.
GCATCTTAACAGAGGAGAACAAGGTGGAGAAGGAATGAGGTTTAGCGAAAGGAGAGAGAGAGGGAGGTCAACTGACTGCAGGCAGGGCTGCCAATGGTTACATAAGAGACCAGAATTGGATAAGCACCAAGTTCTCAGAGGGTTGTGAAGCTGGACGAGATTACGGAGATAGGGAGAGATGAAGCCACTTGAATATGAGGATGAGAATTTTAAATTGAGGCATTGGTATCTATTTAGATCAGCCAGCATTGGAACGATGGCTAATGCGGCTTTGAGGATTCATGGAGTACTAAGGATAAGAAATCATAAGAGGAGAACATTGGAATAACCACATTTGGAGCTTGCCAAAATCATGGATCAGAGCTTTTGCAATAGATAGGCTGAGCCAGAGGCAGAGGCAAAGGCGGACAGTGTTACAGAGCTGGATGTCGGTAGTCCAACAGGAGAAGATATGGAATCAGAATTCAACCTAGCCAAATAGGAAGCAAAGTTGCAAATGGTCAGGTTGAATGGGGAGAGGATGAAATCAGTGTCAGGGTTTGGGATAGAGCCAAAGATACTAACTTAAGTTTTCCTAATGTTTAATTGGGGGAAACTCAAACTGATAACACAGGTCAAAATGTATCAGAACAAACTCTCTAATATACTATACATGCACATGAGCTGTCAGTGCATCATACTTTCACTTTTAAAGCTTTTTGATATACTTTGTTTGCCCATGTAAGTGCCCAAGAGATTGAGCTTTACATTGCTATGGATCAGATATCACATATGTACTAGACTGGGAAAGGATTTAAAAAGACATTAGCAAACTAGACAGTCTGCACAACAATCGGGTAGATTCATGGTCCTTTTCCTTAAATTCCAGATTTATTCAATTCACTGAATTGAAATTCCCTAACCACTATGGTCTCATATCATCAGATCATTAGTTAAGTAGGTTATGTTACTGATCCAGTAATATAACCATTATGTCACCATTCCTCTAGCACACTGCTGTCCAAGGTGCACAGTCAGGAGAAGAAGTGGAGAAAGGCCAGTCCTTTCCAGAGAGATTGAGAAAATAAAGGATATGTTGCCCCTGGTTTCTTTGCCCAGCTTCATCTGAAGTGTGTTCGCAGGTCGCTGGCCCACTTCCCCAGTCAGGGGGATTGAAGTAGAGAACAATAGAAAGACTTGTGTTGTTTAGCACTCTTCATGACATCCCAAAACATTTCACAACCAACAAACCACTTTTAAAGTGTTGTCATGTTGAATAAGTGACAGTCAGTTTGTGCATGGATAGATTTCAGAAACAACAACGATAGGCAGATAATCTCTGTCGGTGCTATTGGGTGAGAGATTGATGTTGCCTATGACATGGGGAGAACTTCCCTGTCCTGTTTTGGGGTGTTTTATATCCAATTGAAAAAGATGAGGCGTCATCCGAAAAGATCACAATTGCTCAGCCTAGATTGTGTGTTTCAGAGTGGAACTTGAACCAGCAACTTAGTGACCCAGAGAGGGGGGAAATATTACCAAGCCACAGCCAGCATCAACAGACACAAGCTCCTCATTGGGAAATGGAACCCACCCAACTGGCGAGAATGCTAACCATTCCACTACTGAAGAAGTGATTAACAAAATAGTTTATAGGATGGTGAGACTTAATTTAACTCGAGTTCCATCTTGGCTCATTCCAGCAAGAACAGCATCCAGAAGGAATTGTAAGTTTTTTGCCTTGCTTATAGGAAGCAGCTGCGTGCCTGGGAAAGCCAGTTCAGGAGCAAACATGTTCCTCAGAAAGTTCAAGTTTGAGCAGACATCAAAAGGACAGTGAAGGCGAGAGCAGGCTATTCTATCATTGATGTGAAAGAGAAACCTAATCGGGAACAGCAGCACTGTGTAAAGTTAGACTGCTGTAGTATGAACAGAGGCAGTTGGGAGCTAAAGCAAATGTCTGCTTACTATTAACTTGCTGCAGGCAGCTCCAGCTTCTTAAAGCCAAAGGTTTCCAGAGAATTGGGGTGAGATACAAAAGTAGTTTTCCTTCATCTCTTCAGATGTTCCAGGGAGCTCTTCAAGAAGCAAATTATTTATCCACATCTGGTGTTGCTCTGAGCACTGATAGGAAAAACTGACAAATTCTGAGAGGAAAAGTGGTTTTAATCTGCTCAAGGTTTAAGCAGGTCTAGAACAATTTGTGCAATTTGCACCAAATGGGAGAGAATTTTTAAAAGGGAGCAGGAACTCAGGGTCAGACCCAGAGTTAGACATTTCAAGAAAGATTTCAAAAAATTAAAAGCTTTGTACTGGAACAGGAAATGAAGCCAGTGCTGTGAAGATACCCACAGCCTTGTACAGCTAGAACTGACAATCTTTACAATTGGTAAATGTGACCACACCGTTAAAATTAATCACACTGATTAAAAACATAGTTAAACAACCTCAGGCAAAGCTTGAACCTGTATCTCCTAACAACAGGGAACAGAAATAGTACACAAAAGCTCCCTCTAGCTCTCAGTTTAAAGTTATATATACTACATCATGAAATCATATATCACAGAGGGAGCCTGATTGCCCACACGCTAGCTCTGTATTCAATATATATCCATTTCACTTTCTGAAAGTCGTTATTTGAATCTGCTTTCACCGTCCTTGTCAGCAGTGCACTTCAGATCATAACAAAATATGCTAGAAAAGAATAATATCCTCATGTCACCTTTGATTATTTTGCTAATTACCTTAAATCAGCGTCCTCACCTTACTTGCTAGTGGAAACAATTTCTCCTCATTAGATTGTCAAAATTCTTCATAATTTTGAACACTTCTATTAAATCTCCCCTTATCCTTCTCTGCTCCAAGGAAAATCATTTCAACACCACATAAATCAAGTCCTGGTTTTATTCAAATAAATCTCTTTTGCAACTTCTACAAGCCTTGGCATCCTTCCCAAAGTGTGGTGCCCAGAACTGAACACAGTACTAACGTGAATTCTGGGCAGGAGTAGGCCAAGTGGCTCCTCGAGCCTGCTCTGCCGTTCAATAAGATCACAGTTGATCTGACTGTCACATTCCTGCTACCCTGATAACCCTTGTTAATCAAGAATGTATACTGCGGTTTTAAAAATATTCAAAGACTGTTCTACCATCTTTTGAGGAACAGGGATTCAAAGACTCATAACTTTGCTGAGAGAATTAAAATAAACCTCATCTCTGTCTTAAATGAGGGATCCCTTATTTTTAAATAGTGACCTCCTTTATTCTAGATTTTCCTACAAGAGGAAACGTCCTCTCTACATCTACCCTGTCATTAAAGCACCCGGAGAAAATCCATTCAGACAAGGAAAGAGTGTGCAAACTCCCTGATGCTGATACGAACTCCCCCCAAAAATCTTTCTAATTAAAGTGGTGAGATTTGGGAGTGAGACTTATTGGATACAATTTCTCAAAGTCACCTAAATGGAGCTGTGGATGTTTCCAACTCCCCATCAATTCTACAATTGGTGTGAATATTCATTTCTCTTAGCTTTTTTCCTATTAATTTCCTCAACAATCCAACTTCCCTGGTGTGACAGTGAGTAGTATTGCTGCCTCACAGCACCAGAGATGTGGGTTCGACCCCTAGCTTGGGTCAGTATCTGTGTAGAGTTTGCACATTCGCTCTATGCCTGTATTGATTTCCTCAGGGTGCTCCAATTTCTCCCACAGTCCGAAAGACATGCCATTAGGTGCATTGGATGTGCTAAATTCTCTCTCGGTGTACCTGAACAGACACCAAAGGGTGGTGCCTCAGAGATTTTCACAGTAACTTCATTGCAGCATTAATGTGAGCCTACTTGTGATAATGAAAAAATAAACTTTAAACTTCAATAAACTAAACCTTTATTGACCTTCTAAAACCTCTTCAAAAACTATCTTGTTTACCATGTTTTTAGTCGTCTCCTTGTGCTCTATTAGTGCTGCATATTTGGTTTCTCTGCTGATAGGCACCTTGAAATACTTAATGGTTTAATGGTATTAAGTAAATGGTAGTGATGGTTTTGACATCTATATAATAATATTTGGGGCTTAGCTATTAACTTCAGTCAGTAATTTGTTATTTAGGACCTCAGTTGCCCAAGACATTACTGTCTTTTCTCAGCTGAACTCTGCTTGCTTTAGTGAGGCTATTATAGCATGATTAAGTATCCTATTCTTCGATATCTGCCATGATATCCATCATTAGGTAACACAGAGAAAACCAAATGGTAAAACCATGAATCCTCGTTCCAAGTTGCTGCTCATGTTATTGAAATAGCAGCTGCATAGCAGTAATCAGAATGCACTGTAAAAGGCAAAAAAGATTTGAAGGATGCACTTCAATACTTGGAGCTGTCTCACCTGGAGAGGTGGTCACTGGATCTCTACTGAGCAGGCAGGAAGATCAGCTGAAGGATGAGTACAATAGAACAGTGTTGTTATTAAGGAGAATGCCTGAGGTAAGCTGACAAGCCTACCAAGTCTCCAAGTACTCATAGAACATAGTGTGAGGTAGTTAATGAAGCTAAGAGCCCAGATGGAAGAAACAAACTGCCAAAAAGAGAACTGCAATATAGAATGGCACGGTGGCATAGTGATTAGTACTGCTGCTTCACAGCGCTAGGGACCCATGTTCAATTCCAGCCTTGAATAACCGTCTGTGTGGAGTTTGCTTGTTCTCCCCGTGTCTGTGTGGGTTTCCTCCCACAATTCAGAGTGTAGGTTGATTGGCCATGCTAAATTGTCCCTTAGTGTTTCAAGCTAGGTGGATTAACCAGGGCAAGTGCATGGGGGTAGGACAGAAGGGACAGCCTGGCTCAGATGCTCGTTTGAAGAACCAGTACAGACTTGATGGGCCGAATGGCCTCCGTCTGTGCATAGCGATTCTATGGATTCTAAGTTGGAATAAGTGGGAGAGTTGAAAGTTGTAACTAGAACAGGTAGAGAAGCTCATGTCGTAACAAGTAAAAATGGAGGAGAGGGTTAACAAGCTTACTTGTCTAAAAGTAACATCACCAACAACATTGATTCAGTGTCTGTACGTGCTAAGGTAGTTATTGGAACCTGAATTCTTCTCCTTTTAGGGGCAAGGAAATGTGGGGGAGCCATCATTGGAATATTCAGAGAATGCAACATAGAATTTCTACAGTGTAGAAGAAGATCATTCAGCCTACCAAACCTACACCGACAACTCCCAGGCCCAATCTCCGTAATCCCATGCACTTATCCTCCTAATCCGCCAATCAACCTAACCTGCACATCTTTGGACTGCGGAAAAAACAAAGAACAAAGAAAAGTACAGCACAGAAACAAGCCATTTGTCCCTCCGAGCCTGTGCTGATTCTGGTGCCCTAACTAAACTGAAAGAAATCTTCTGCCCTTACTCAGTCCATATCCCTCTATTCCCTCCCTATTCATGTATTCATCCTGATAAGATTCCAGACAGAGGAGCTGGACTTCTGATTCCAGATGGAGAATCCAGGTCTGCGATTCTGGACAGAGGAGATGGTTCTCTGATTCCAGAAGGAAGACCTGGGTTTGTGATTCCAGATGAGGAGTCAGGTCTCTGATTCCACACAGAGAAGCTGGGCCTGCGGTTCCAGATGGAGAGGGGTGCCGAGCCTGAGGCTCTGAACCGGGGGAGCCGAGCCTGCGGCTCCAGATGGCAAGCCAGGTCTGCGGCTCCGGGCAGGGGAGCTGGGTCTGTGGCTCTGGATGAGGGGAGCTGGGCTTGCGGTTCCAGACAGAGGAACAGAGCCTACGGCTCCTGACCGGGGGAGCCGGGCCTGCGGCCCCGGATGGGGGGAGCCGGGCCTGCGGCCCCGGATGGGGGGAGCCGGGCCTGCGGCCCCGGATGGGGGGAGCCGGGCCTGCGGCCCCGGATGGGGGGAGCCGGGCCTGCGGCCCCGGGTGGGGGGAGCCGGGCCTGCGGCTCCGGATGGGGGGAGCTGGGCTTTGCAGTTCCGGATGGGGGGAGCTGGGCTTTGCAGTTCCGGACAGAGGAGCCGAGCTTATGGCTCCGGACAGGGAGCCAGGCCTGCAGCTCTGGGTGGGAGGAGCCGGGCCTGCAGCTCCGGGTGGGGGGAGCCGGGCCTGCGGCTCCGGGTGGAGGAGTTGGGTCTGTAGTTGATAATTAGAATAGATATGATTTGCAATTAGGAATGAGAGTAATTCTGGGCTGTAGTCATAATTAGAGCAAATGAGAGTTGTAATTGGTAATCAGGGAAGGATGGAGATGGAGTAATTGGAATTAAGGGTAAGGATTGCTGTGTTGTTAATTCGAGGATGTGGAACCACCCTTTCTGTGACAGTCAGTGTACTACCCAGTAATCTGTATCACACGATCTGAAACATCTATTTATTTTCTGTTTAATTGATGGAATTTTCAATTACCTGAAATAATTTGCCACAGAGTCCTCAGTGGTGTCGTGCTGACAAGAACACATGCGTCCAGCCTGAGGCCTGTCTCTATTACCCAGCTGTCTGAGCATTATTGATTCTCGGGTATAACAGGAGACATTCTTTAAGGTTGCCTGAGGTTCTTATATTCCTCAACAGACGCTGTCATCGTTATTTTCTACGTGTTTCAGTATCAGCAATGTATTAATGAGCAAAATACCATTCCTGGCAAATAGGAACAATTTCTGTTTGACATTGAACCTGTTGTTTGAGTGAACAAGTTAGACACAGGAGCTGTTAATTTTGATACAGCACTTTGATATATGGGCAGGAGGTATGGGGTAGCAGATAATGGAAACCCTTGAGAGTTCAAGGCCCTGGTTGTATTGTCATGAGATGGCTTACTGGGATGATGGTTTGATGGATAATAAAAGTTGAATGTGTTGAGAGGTACACGCCCACAGCATTGGGGAGTGTTAAACTCCATTATCATCCATGAATATCATTTGCATTCCACTCCCAGTAGAAATACTGTAGATTTGGCCTTAATTGCTCCATTGACCTTTTAGCTTCAGTTGGTGCTGTGATTATGCACTGGATCTCACACAGTTCACGTTGGAAAACCCAGGGGATTGATTGGTTTGTGATTATCTAGTCTGGGTTAAAGCTCGCTGGGATTCAGTGACATTTGGAGGGAGTTACATGTCTTGAAATTTCTGAAAAGTGTATCTGGGAGTCTATTTCACATTTACACAACTCTGAGAAAACATTGTTTCTACTTATCCAAAGATCACAACAGTAGCTGCACTTCAAAAGTAATTCATTGATTGAGAAGGATTTGAGGGGTTGTGAATGGTGTAATATAAATTTCGATCAAGTTAGTCACTGTGGCTCAGAAGTCAACTTAGCAACTGCTAATTATCAACCAGCAAATAGTGGATATAGTTTTACTGCCACGCTGTGAGGCAGGGAACTGATATTTCTGACTGTGTGTCCTTTGACGGGAATCTTAGAAATCAGATTCTGACATTTCCATCTTGTCTTTAAAAAAAAGTGAACAGCTGGAAAGAAGTTTTGGGAAATAAGCCTTTTGACTGCTGCTGTGTTACGAGCCAATTCAGAAGTGTACATTGACCTGTATCCAAATTATTCAATGGATTTGTACGTTCCAGGTAGGGAGTCAATTAGCTCAGTTGGCTGGACAGCTGGCTTATGATGCAGAGGGACACCAATATCGTGGGTTTCAATTCCCCTTCCTGCCAATGTTATTCATGAAGAGGCAGCCAGCTCAAACTTGCCCCTCGCCTGAGGTGTGGTGATCCTCAGGTTCAATCATCACTAGTCAACGTTCCACCTTAAAGGAATGACCTGTGGTCATTTGGAACGGTGGCCACTTTCATTTCACATTCTAGATGAAGAGGAACACCGGTTGAAGGGAGCACATTGTGAACATTCGACTTCACTTACAAACTTCACGTTACAGGCACTGTTCCAAGTTAAATGTCATGGCAGAATCACAAGGATTTTGGCATTTACTTTTTGCTTTTCAAAACAAAATTGTGCAAATGTTTGAAATGTGGAATGAAAACAGAAATATACTGGAAGGACACAGTAAGTCATTCAGCGCTGTAAAGAGAAAAGGCAGCTTAACAATTCCTCAACAGTCTGGTGTGAGGCACACAATAACAACACTCACAACAACTTGCTATTTCCAGCATCTTTCCAGCAGGAAAATGTCTGAAAGCACTTCACAGGACATTGTCAAATATAATCAGTTACTAAGCCACATGAGATAGGAAGACAGATGACCAAAATCTGGATCAAACAGGTAGATTTAATAATAGTCTTTAAGGAAGCAAGGGGGTGGGGAACTTAGGGACAAAATTGCAGAAGCTGAGCCCTATAAAGTGGAAAGTGTAGCCACCAGTAATTAAAATCAGGGATGCATAGGAGATTAGGATTGGAGATCTCAGAAGGTTGTGATCTGGACAAGATTACAGAGGTTGGATAGCAAAGGCCGGGGAGGGATTTGAAAACAAAAATGAGAATTTGAAAATCAGGCCACAAGTCTCCCAAAAGCGCTGAATTGGCAGGAAAATTTCTAGATCGCAACTGTTTTGTCAGCTCAACTTCCCACCCGAATCTCCCCACTCTGTGAACTACAGAAGCTCCAATTGTGAATCTGATTAAAAACCAAGATGGGTGGGGCCTATTCGTGCCAGAGTCTTGACAATTCTGGAACTCTGCACATGTGCAGTGATCTGTCAGACTGTCTGTTTGCTGGGCAGTTCAAGCGTTGGCCAGCATCCCCCACCCCACCACCACCACTCCCTTCCTACGGCCCAGTCACGGCCTCACAACAATTCCAGGGCCAGGCTTGATTTCCCACCCCGCACTGTCCCGGACAGCCAACTCAACCCAACCCTCCCACCGTCCCCCCCAGCAGTGGCAATCTTCCCACCCCTTTCACCTGGGCAGACACCCAAAGGCAGGGCACTTCCTGCAAACCATGCCAGCCCCAATCACTGCACTCCCTCCATCCCAGACCGATCCTATGCAGAGCGGTAGTGGGATTCCCCAACCCCACCGATCATCCCTAGACCATGGGCAGTGCCAAAGTGCCCCTTGAGCTTGGGCACTTTATCCTTTGGCACTGTTAGGGTGCCCATGCCCAAGGGACACCACTCCCCTGCTGACCAAGCTCCAGAGGGGGAAGGCCTCGATTGCCTCCCCCCCAACTTCATTCCAGCAGGGTCTCCTGCTAGTTCCCAAGCATAGGGAGCAAGTGTGAACCTCGCCAGAATGAAGTACTCCTGGAAGATTCAGTCGGGACTAGTGAGTTCCTGATAATTAGATTTAAAAGACATTTAAAACCATATTGAGAAAAAGATTCAAATGAATTACCTTCCTTCCCGCCAGTTTCCAGCGTGGTCTGGCTGGTGACTGTTTGCTGGCTGTGGGAGAAGTGCATGCATTCCCGGTACATGCGTAAATCCCAGAACAAGGCCATCGGCACACATCTCCCACTCCGACACACCAGAGAAGTTACGGATTGAAATGGAAGAATTGCAGCCTCAGTGTGTTACAGAACCAGAAGCCAATGTAGTCAAGGCTGTTGGGTAAACAGGACTTGATACAAGTTAGGTTACAGGCAGTAAAAATGTGATTAATTTGATTTGATTTGATTTATTATTGTCACATGTATTAGTATACAGTGAGAAGTGTTTCTTGCGCGCTATACAGACAAGGCATACTGTTTATAGAGTACAAAAGGTAGAAGGAAAGGAGAGGATGCAGAATATAGTGTTACAATCACAGCTAGGGTTTAGAAAAAGATCAACTTAATATAACATAGGTTAATTCAAAAGTCCAATAGCAGCAGGGAAGAAGCTGTTTGTGAGTCGGTTGATATGTGACCTCAGACTTTTATTTCTTAAGTGGAAGTCAAGAATACAAATACTGGGTTTAAAAATAACTCAACAAGTTCACGCTTATTCATATTCTACCTGCCTCCCAGCAGAAAGAAAATTAATGTCAGCCTGTTTAGTGTGAGGACAACAGACATTTCCAATTCATGCTGCAGTTTACCCAACAGAGTGCAGAGTGAAGGTGGGAATTATTGCATTTCTAACGTATCTGTAAAATACATCCACCAGCTCATGAGTCCTGCAATCAGAGACAGTAACAGCCACAGAAACCTTCAAGTGAAACAATAAACTCTGAACATTGAATAATTGAGTTCTTATTCCCCAGTCAACTGATGCACTAGCAGTGACGTTCATGGACCAGAATATATAATTATATATGAAGATACACACAAACAGGAGCACTTTCCTTAACGTACACTAATGCTTACAGATGCACATACAGCTAAAAGTAGAAACAAGCACTCTACAACTAGGGTCAATTTAGCATGGCCAGTCAATCTAACCTGCAAATCTTTAAACTGTGGGAAGAAACTGAAGCACCCGGAGGAAACCCACACAAACACAGGGAGAACATGCAAACTTAGCCTTGGGTCACTGTCTGTGGAGTTTGCACATCCTCCCCATGTCTGTGTGGGTTTCTTCTGGGTTCTCCAGTTTCATCCCTCAGTCCAAAGATGTGCAAGTTAGGTTGATTGGCCATGCTAAATTGCCCCTTAGTGTTGGAGGGATTAGTTAGCTAAGTATGTAGTGTTACGGGCATAGAGCCATGATGTGGTCGGTACAGACTTGATGGGCTGAATGACTTCTTGCACTATAGGGATTCAATGAAGTGCAACACAAAGTTGCATGGGCATACAGATGTAGTGCATGTGTTCGCTTAATCCATGACAATGTTGCAGATTGAACTTCATTCACTCTCCTTGTTGACTAGGTTTCTCTCCCATGTTTTGTCATTTAAACAGAAAGCCAGCTCCTGCCTGGGAACAATTTCACCAATGAATGCAACATTCCTGGAAATTTCATATGCAGCAACGGCAAGTGCATTCCAGGTGCCTGGCAGTGTGACGGTCTGCCTGACTGCTTTGACAAGAGCGATGAAAAGGAATGTCGTGAGTGATAGTTCACTGTTTTATCTTAAACTGCTTGTGTTCCAGGTCTTTCTGTGGGTGATTTAAAACCTGTGTTACCTTTCAAGTGCCCAGTCATCTGTGACAGAATTGGCAGGCAGTCATATGTCACTGAAAACTGGAAGCAGATTGATGATTAATTACTCAACTTTCAAATATATTTGTGTCTGGAGTAATGTGATGAATTAAAGACTATACTGTTATGGCAACTGTGTACCTGCATCTTTCCAGACCCAATGTATTCATGAGTGTCAGATTTACCTTTTAATCAAAGAGAACAAAGAACAAAACAGCACGGGAAACAGGCCCTTTGGCCCAATGAGCCCACGCCGCCACCCCGATGTTCCCACCTCCACCAGTGATCCCTGTCTATGTTTATAGATCTATGGATTAAAAACCAAATTTGAGACAATTTAGGGAGAATTTGTTTTGCCAATTAGCGTAGGAGCACATCTTTGGGATGTGGGAGGAAACCGGAGCACCCTGAGAAAACCCACGCAAGCACGAAGAGAATGCGCAAACTCCCATAGACACAGGCCCAAATCCATGTATCTGCACAGCACAGCAACAGTCACTGAGCTTGGTCCAGGTCAAGCGTACACTAACGACGTGAAGCACTAGGATACGCTTGAAAAAAAAATCCAAGAGCAGCCCTCTCACGACCCATCGCGTGTATGCCCCTTGTTAGACAACAAGGTGGACCAAAGCACCTGTAGAATAAAAACAGGTACATAAATATCATCATCTATTTACACACTTCCCAGGGATTCCCAAGGCTCATGATCCCTATTTTAAATTAGTTTTCTATACCCCTCCATTCCCATTCTGTTTATGTGCCCATCTAAGTATTTCTTAAATAACTCCAGAGTACCTGCCTCCAGTGCATTCCATACCCCCACCACCCGCTGTGTGAAAAAACTCCCTCTAGCATCCAAATTATACCTTACCCCCCTCACCCTAAGCCCATGACCCCTTGTGCTATTCGAGTCCATCCTAGGAAAAAGCTTAACCCTGTTTACTCTGTCTATACCCGTCATAATCATGTACACCTCGATTAGATCTCCCCTAAGTCTACGTCTTTCTAAGGAAAACAGTCCCAATTTGCCTAACCTCTCCTTGTAACTCAGACCATCCATACCAGGCGGTATTCTGGTAAACCTCCTCTGCACTCTCTCCACAGTCTCCACGTCCTTCCGGTAGTAGGGCGACCAGAACTGGAAGCAGTATTCCAAATGAGGTCTAACCAACGTTTTATACAACTGCAACATTAAAGGCCAGCTCTTGTACTCTACACCCCTTCCTATAAAGGCTAGCATACCATATGCTTTCTTCACAACCTTCTCCACTTGCTCTGCCATCTTCAGAGACTTGTTCACCTGCACCCCCAGGTCCCTCTGCGTTTCTATACTCTTAATAGGTCTACCCTTTATCATATACCTCCTCCCTACATTCTTTCTCCCGAAATGCATCACCTTGCATTTATCAGGATTGAATTCCATCTGCCATCTATCTGCCCAAGTTACCAGCCTATCTATGACCTGCTGCATCGCCTGACAATGCTCCTCACTATCCGCAAGTCCAGCCATCTTTGTATCATCTGCAAACTTGCTGATCACTCCACTTACTTCCTCTTCCAAGTCATTTATATATATTACAAATAGAAGAGGTCCCAGTACCGAGCCCTGCGGCACACCACTAGTGACTGACTTCCAGCTAGAAAAACACCTTTCCACTATTACTCTCTGTCCTTTATTACCAAGCCAGTTACTTATCTATCTAGCTACTTGTCCTTATATCCCATGAGCCATGACCTTCTCAGCTAACCTCCCATGAGGGACTTTGTCAAACGCCTTACTAAAATCCATATAGACAACATCAACGGCTCGCCCTTCGTCCACCGTTTTCGTCACCTCCTCAAAAAATTCTACCAGATTTGTAAGGCACAACTTCCCCTTAACAAAGCCATGCTGTGTATCCCTAATCAGATTGCAATGCTCTAAGTGCCTATACATACTATCTCTAAGAATCCCCTCCAACAGCTTCCCTACCACTGACGTCAAACTCACTGGCCTATAATTCCCAGGGTTATCCCTACTACCCTTTTTAAACGACGGTACAACATTAGCTATTCTCCAATTCTCTGGGACCTCACCTGTGTCCAAAGAAGAGACAAAGATTTGCATCAGAGGCCCAGCAATTTCACCTTGCACCTCCCTAAGCAGCCTGGGATAAATGCCGTCAGGCCCCTGAGATTCATCAGTTTTAATGCTACCTAGAAGCTCTAACACTTCCTCCCTCAGTATGGATATTTCCCTCAACTAGTCCACAGCTCCCTCAGAGACAGGAGCTGTCAACAAGCCCCTCTCCTTCGTGGATACCGACGCAAAGTATTCATTCAGGATCTCCGCTATTCCCTCGGGCTCTAAGCACAGTTCCTCTCCTCTGTTCCTAAGAGGTCTGATTTTTCCTCTAACCATCCTTTTATTCCTAACATAGGGGTAAAAAGCCTTTGGATTTTCCTTAATCCTGTCCTCCAAATCATTTCATGCCCCCTTTTTACCCTTCTAACTCCCCGTTTGAGCTCCCTCCTACGGCTTTTATATTTCCAAAATTAAGTCAGTGACTAGACTTCAGTAGTACTTCACTGGATGCAAAATGCTGTCTATATGGTGCTATCTAAATGCAATTTTTTCTTTGACTTTCTTGATTGGTTTCCGTAGTGTGACCATCACCAGCATCAAGATAAATTGGGGAAATTTAGAAGTTCAGTTAGTCTTTCTGACCTTGTCCCAAAGTGACCATTCCTTGTAGAATCATTGTAGTGCTTAAGGAGGCCATTTGGCCCATCGGGTCTGCACAGACCACAATCCCATCCACACATTATCCACATAGTCCCATTTGTTTACCGTAGCTAGTGTCCCTGACACTAAGGAGCAACTTAGCATGGTCAATCCACCTGCACACCTACAGACTATGGGAGGAAACCCATGCAGACATGGGATGAATGTGCAAACTCCACATCGACAATGATCCAAGGCCAAAATTGAATCCAGGTCCCTAAGGCTGTGAGGCACTGGTGCTAACCACTGTGTCACCGTTCTTCTTGGCTGACAGTTCTTCATTTGTGCTGATGAAATCACAGTGCATTGTTGTTTATGATACCGGCATGCCGCTCAATCTGAGGCCAGAGGGGTGGAATAGAAACTTGTACATTTGTGAATCAAAACAAACTAGCCAATTAAACATCAATTAGCAATCTACAGAAGCAACCCACACTGAAGTCAATTGAGATGGATTGATACCATCCTGGAATTGTAAAATACTTGGTTTAAGAAATCAAAATTATAAAAAGTCTTCTCATTTCAAAATCCCTTCTCCCTTATTTCCCCTCTTCTCACACAAGTCACACGGCTCTGAGCTGCCTGTTTCCCATTTTGGCCTTGCTCCTCTATACAACATCCCAATAATGAAAATGGGAACAGGATGAGCCCAAAGTGGGTGGTAAACTCCATCTAAGGCTAAATACTGGCACGAGACCGATAGTCAACAAATGCCGTAAGGGAAAGTTGAAAAGAACTTTGAAGAGAGAGTTCAAGAGGACGTGAAACCGTTAAGTGGAGGGACCCAAGTCCTTCTGATCGAGGCTTAGCCCAGCAAGGAGATATATGAAAGTGTGATGAGGACTCCCTCTCTCTGTTGCCCTCCCAGGGTATAACTGAGGATCGGAAGCCCAGGCCTGTGCATATTCTTTCCTCTGCAGTGCGGGCTATGCTTGTGTACATGGCAATAGGAGCATGGATTTTCTTGTTGCCAGTGTTTTTGATAAAAGAAAGAATGAACTATATTTCACAACCTCAAGACATTCTAAAGCATTTTACAACCATTGAAGTATTTTTCAACATAAGTCAATGTTGCAATGTGGAAAATCTTTTGCAGTTCCTACAAATAACAATGAGATAACTAGCCACACAATCTATTTTAGGCATTGTATGAGGTGTAATTATTGACAAAAGGCATAGGGAAATATGCCTTCCAGGAGATCTTTTTATGTCTAACTGAAAGGGTACACAGGGCCTCATGCAAAACGCAGCACCTCTGACAGTACAGCACTTCCTCTGTCCTGCACTGGAGTGTGACTTAAGGCTCCCACTTCAAATCCTGTACGTGTTCCTCACATCCCCCGTGTAGCTCTTTACACTTGGCTCCACTTCCAGCTGCCACATTCTGGTTGTCATCGTAACACTGCGGTGATGGAACAAAGGCAAGAGGGCATTGGTGTGAAAAGAGTTTCAGAACCCCTCCCATTCCCAGAGGCCATCTGCTGGGAACTGCAGTGAGGGGAAAGGGATGGGCAGATTTATTAGCTGACAAGCTCAGGCAGTATTTCTAATCTGAGGGCAGCTGTTGATTTTCCTGATTGTGATTCCTGCTGTCACGGGTCAATGAGCAGAGCTGATGTAGATTTCACAGGGCTTGTGGAGTTTAGACTTGGGGGCTCCAGACTCTCAGATCCTTTCTCTTTGGTGTTTGGATAGGTTGGCATTTGTTTTTCCCATGAATTTCTCTCTCATTTTTCTTTCTCACCTCCCTTTAGCAAAAGTCAAATCCAAGTGTGCGCCAACCTTTTTCCCCTGTGCCAGTGGTGTCCACTGTATCATTGGGCGTTTCCGGTGTAATGGATTTGAGGATTGCCCTGACGGAAGCGATGAGGAAAACTGCAGTAAGTGTTCTCAGCCTCATTTCCATGATAATTAGATGTGCCAGGAGAGAAAGGAGCTAACTTTAGTCGCCTTCAAACTGGTTTTATTTGATGGTTCAAAAATGTCCATTATTCAATCTTATTAACATATAGAACCTTTTTCTGATATGGTTATGGAATCTGTCTCATCCCTTATCAGATCATACACCTAATTCCTAATGTTTCTTGGATTGCTAACTTAGGTTCCTAAAGGTTTCACCACATGACCTTCCAGTTTCTGCCTCGTCAAATAGTCCTTTTTCCAAAAGGGGTTATTATTTTATTAAGAAGAAATCTTTAAAAAACATGCAATTCTTTAATCTTGGTAGTCTCCAAGACAGTCTTGGAGAGTTGGCAACAATATTCCCTGGAAATTCCACAGGAATCCTAACTGTCCAATCTCGGCTGTGTACAAGTCAGCTTCATTAAGTTACATTCACAAGAAAATTTAAAGGGGCCATATACTTAAATAAATCACTCAAGCAGTCCCAAAAAGAATGAGAGAGTGATGTATGGCAGCTTGTTCAATGTAAATAGCTTTCAATTGTGTGGCCAGACAGTCTGCGCCATTCCATTGCTCTTTATTGTTTATTTCTGCCCCAATTTCAATCCTTTCTGTAGTCACATACTGCTCGCTGGTGGTGTGTACTCACTTTGTTTTCAGAGAGCATTTGACAGAACCCAACCCCCATCATCACCTTGCAATGTTTAGGAAGGTTAACACATCTCACCCAGTGACTTGTTGTCCTTGTGAAGACTCAAGTGATGGTGACAGTCCCACAATGTCATATTGCAACATGAAATATGTCGTGACACAACATAAAATGGAATCACATAATTCTATCCAATATAAGAGGTGTAATAAGTCACTTTAATTTTACTGCAGAAGCACGTCATGTAAAAATTAGTTGTGATATATTGGAATGAAGGCCTTATGTTATGAAGGAAGTTTGAATATGCCAAATCTCTACTCATTGGAATTTGGAAGAACGAGAGGTCACCTTATTGAAACATAAGATCCTGAAGAGCCTCGATAGGATGGATACTGGGAGGGTGTTTCCTCTAGTACAGGAGACTGGAACTACGGGATTTGGTTGAAGAATAAGAGGTCTCCCTTTTAAGACAGGGATGAGGAGAATTTTTTTTCACAGTGAGTGATTTGTCTCTGGAATTCTGCTTCCCCAGAGTAGAGACTGAGCTGAATTTATTTGTTGATTTATTGAAGACAAAGTTAGGTAGATTTTGATGGATGAGAGAGTCAAGGGCTACGGGGACAGACAAGAAAAGGCAGCTGAGACTACAGCCAGATCAGCCATAATCTTATCGAATGATGGAGCAGGCCCAACGGGCTGAATGGTCCACCCCTGCTCCTAAGTTTCTGTTCCTATGTCACTGTGTTTGCCACAAGTTCCATTACAGCTTTGCCACAGGAAATTGCAACGGTATTTAACATGTTCATCTGCCTCCCTAAGGAAATATCTCACTCCCTTTCGATCATCCCACTATTTAGGCCATAAGAAGATGGATTCATTTCAAAGTATGCACGCTAAGAGTTAATCGGAGTTCCTGTCAATGGAAAACTTATTTTCAAAGAGGAAAGCTGGTCTTCACTGGAACTCAATCCATGTGCCTTCAACTATTATTTTAACCCTTTGAAACTTGCTTACTCTGTTGCAGTGGCCACAGGGCACTGCTGTTTGTTCAGCCTGGTGAAGGTTAAAGTTATAAAATCACCGTATCTAATCTTATTTGACAGTGTGCAGTTGCTGGCTGTAGCCTCATTTGAGAGTATTGAAGCAATAGTTAACACAATCCCTTTGCTTTATGTAAAAGGAGCTTCAGGAGTTTCCTCTTGTGATCTTACCGCGATGCAGTCATTTGTGTTCCTCTGACCTCCCTGACCTCTGAAGGCCATGACCCTGGATGCCATCTGTTGACAGCCCCCACTCCCCCACTCCTCCCCAAGAGCCCTGACCTCTCCCTGCGGGCAAGAGCTGTTTGCTTGACTGCTGAAGCAATGACAGGTTGCAGACTCCCTCGCACAGTGAGCCTCACCAGAGGAGAAGAATCACAAAGCCTGAAAAAATGGAGATACTCGTGATGTTATATAGATTATTCCAGAATTGAAGGAGGCCATTCAACCATTATTCCTGTGCTGGTCTCTTGGTCGAGTTATCCCATTGATTCCTCTCTTTAGATATTTCCCCTAAAATTTTCCTCCTCTTATTTTTCCAATCCCTTTTGAAATGTATTTCATCACCTTTTCTGACAGGGCTTTCTAGATCACAATGAAAAGGTTTCCTACAGAACTCCTCTGGTTCTTTTGCCAGTGACCTTTCAAAGCATTCCCATGGAACCCTGATGGACCTTGCTGACCAATTATTTAGAGACATCAGTACACTCTGATTGAACTCCTTCTCAACAGGAATGGAGGAAGGTTTTTGGGCACTATAAGCCAGTTCTTATATTCTGTGAAGGGATGAGGTTTTGCAGTATGCAAAATATTGAGACTGTTCCAGCATGTTGAGGCTTAACATGTTAATTCCTCTGCAAGTTGTCACATAAGCTTGGTGTACTTGGAAAACAGTAACACATGGCTCGGTGGCACAGTGGTTAGCACTGTTGCCTCACAGCACCAGGGACTCAGATTCAATTCGTAATTGAGTGATTGTCTTTGTGGCGTTTGCATGCTGTCTCCATGTCTGTATAGGGGTGTTCCGGTTTCTTCCCACCATCCAAAAGATGTGCTGGTTACATGCATTGACCATTCTAAATTCTCCCTCGATGTACCCAAGCAGGTGCTAGAGTGTGGCGACGAGGGGATTTTCACAGTAACTTTGTTGTAGTGTTACTGTAAGCCTACTTGTGAAACTAAACTTTAATTTTAAATTTTAATGATAGCTGGAGCTGAGTGGGGGAGAGTTCACTGTATAGTTCTGCAAGATCTCACAGCAAAGCATTGTGGACACCATTGATCTCACTTTGAAATAGGGGAAAGAGAAAGCCCTAACTTAGTGTGATTCTAAAGATGGTGAATTTGCCCAGTCAACTGTAAGGCAACTTGGCATCTGATTGCAAATAGAAATAATAGTAACCTGAAAAGTGTGTGCCCTAACTATCACTTGTACTATAAAGTAAAGTCACCATAGTCCCAGATGATCATAGGCTGCTTTCCTGTTTGAAGGAAGGAGCTGATTGGTGGTGATTTAACCTGAGGGTCACCACATCTCAGGCATGGGGTAAGGTTGAGAAGATGGGGACCTCATGGATGACCTCAATTGGTACAGGAATTGAACCCCTATACTGTTTGTGTTGCTCCGCATCACTAACCAGCCATCCTGTCAACTGAGCTAACCAATACTCACCTGTGAACCCCCGATAAAACACCAGAATCCGCTGGCATGTTCAGGAACCCATTCCCACCTATATTCTCTCGAAGATCAACCCTCCATCCCACTCTCTCCTCGCAACCTCTGGCATCACTATACCAGCGCTTTCCCCATCTCTCACCTCAAATGCTATTGCCTGTGATTGCCTCCACCAAATTTTGGGATTACCTCTCCTTTCCCTTCTCCAAGCCCAACTGCACATTCTGGGATTGACACCACACTTTCCACCTCACACTTCCCTCCAATTTCCTCTCTCCCCCACTGACTCCTGGCATGATTTAACATGCTGGCTGGTCTTTATCTTGAGCTTTGTAATTGCAGTGTGGCTGACATCAGGGTGCCTGTTGTTTCCCGGGCCTGAAGAAACAACTGGCCGGGGCGTTAGTCTGGCAGTCGTTCGGCTAACTCTTCTAATGGGCACATATCAAATTTCTGCTCCTGAAATATCTGTCTGCTTCCTTGATATCCACGTGTTAGAATGGCAATGTCAGGATGTTGTAAACTAGAGTTTATCCCCTGCTGAGAACACCAATGTTACTGCAATTCACTATATATAGGCATATCTTTTTCATCTTCACTTTATTGCTTAACCGGTGTGTGAGTCTAAGTGAGTTCCCCTGATTGCTGTAATCAACACTGACAGATCAGTACAGCAGCAAGAGAAATCGAAACTGAGGGCCATTTAAAATCACTTAATATTCTCAACAACTGAAAAAATATTCTATTACTAAATTATCCCCTCAGGAGCAAACTACAAAGTTACTACAAGTGTGGAAAAATGCTATAGACTAATCCAGTTGGTTCGGTCTCTGTATAATACAGTGACCGTGTCAGTCTGCGTCTAACACACAGCGACCGTGTCAGTCTGCGTCTAACACACAGCGACCGTGTCAGTCTGCGTCTAACACACAGCGACCGTGTCAGTCTGCGTCTAACACACAGCGACCGTGTCAGTCTGCGTCTAACACACAGCGACCGGTCAGTCTGCGTCTAACACACAGCGACCGTGTCAGTCTGCGTCTAACACACAGCGACCGTGTCAGTCTGCGTCTAACACACAGCGACCGTGTCAGTCTGCGTCTAACACACAGCGACCGTGTCAGTCTGCGTCTAACACACAGCGACCGCGTCAGTCTCTGTTAACACACAGCGACCGCGTCAGTCTCTGTATAACACACAGCGACCGCGTCAGTCTCTGTATAACACACAGCGACCGCGTCAGTCTCTGTATAACACACAGCGACCGCGTCAGTCTCTGTATAACACACAGCGACCGCGTCAGTCTCTGTATAACACACAGCGACCGCGTCAGTCTCTGTATAACACACAGCGACCGCGTCAGTCTCTGTATAACACACAGCGACCGCGTCAGTCTCTGTATAACACACAGCGACCGTGTCATTCTCTGTATTACACAGTGATTATGTCAGTCTCTGTATAACACACAGTGATCCTGTCAGTCTATATAACACACAGTCACCGTGTCAGTCTCTATTACACACAGTGATCCTGTCAGTCTATATAACATACAGTGAGTATCAAGTCCCCATGTCCATCTGGTACGGGTCGTTCCCATTGATTGGGGAATTGATGCGGAACCCTTTTCAATTTCTTAGGGGAGTCCCTACTGTATTTCATGCCCTCCGGGTATTTAACTTGCTACAGTTGGCCTTTCCAATGATTGGGGTTATCAGAGTTGCATGTCTAGATGACCAAGAGCTTCCGCCCAATAGCAACTGGCAAAAATGCACCACTGTGGGTTTAGGATCATTGTGGGATCAGAAACCACAGGTGAGAGATGGTGATCACAGAATGGAAGACAGAGATAGTGGCTGTAGTGGGGTAATTGGGGCAAAGGGGGGGGGGGGGTTGTGACTTTCAGTGGCTTCCCCTTTTCTGATGTAGGATCCTAAGAACAGGCAATTGAATTGAACAAGGAGCCCTCGGTGTCCGTTGGCTGTGTCTTGGCTTGGTTGGCTTGACAACCTTCCAAGGGCCCAGGAGACCCATGTGGTTCTCATTTAATCCCTGAACCACCATTAAATTGTGATGCTTTCGGAGATGATGGCTTTGCAATGAACCCAATTGATATCCCATGGTTGTGAATCCCACACCCACCACTTTCATCCTCCCAGTTAATGGGGGTAGGACTTAGGGTCTCTTCCGTAATTAAGAGGGCCTGGCCGCCATTTCTCCCATTGCGACAGCTACATTGAATGCAGCTCAATATATCAGATAGGTGTTAGAACAAAGAACAAAGAACAGATAGATTTTATTTTTGTCAGCAGGTGTATTGCACAGTGCTGCTCTTAGTCTGTGTACAGTACAGTTTCCATTTCTCTTGATTTAGCAGTCAGTTCTTGACAGTCAGCTGTGTGTACTCTCTAATGCTGTCCTTTGTATTTCATAGCAGCAAATCCCCTGTTATGCTCGACAGCCCGTTTCCACTGTAAGAATGGGAGGTGTATCGACAAAAGCTTTCTGTGTGACGGAGTGAATAACTGCCAAGACAACAGTGATGAGGACAACTGTGAGATCTCTCCAGGTACGGTGTCGCTGACCCCACTTCCACTCACAGGTCCAAATTTGTTATTCCGCGTCACAAAGTATCACCAGCTATTAACCTGGCGATAACTGTTTAATTTCTGACATTCCTCTGCTCAAAATACATTTCAATTTATCTGACTTACACAGTTCCTTTTCCTCCTGTCTCTTATCCCTCCCATTGTTTGCTCTGTCTCTAAAGTTCAGAATTGAAATATTCTCAAGGCAGTAGAGAGCCCTTATAATTTATGTACAGAAGTTAGTACAGTCTATATAGAGTGCAATATACAGTCTATATAGAGTGCAATATACAGTCTATATAGAGTGCAATATAACTGGAGGCAGTACACTATACAGTCTATATAGAGTGCAATATACAGTCTATATATGGTGCAATATACAGTTTATATACAGTACAATATAACTGGAGGCAGTACACTATACAGTCTATGTAGAGTGCAATATACAGTCTATATATGGTGCAATATACAGTTTATATACAGTACAATATAACTGGAGGCAGTACACTATAAGTCTATATACAGTGCAATATACAATCTATATACAATACAATAAACAATCTATATTCAGTACAGTTACTTTTGCAATCTGCCTGTTCTGTATAGGTTTCCCATACATAGGGCGTATGCACAAAGTCTACATTGTCTGTGCAAAGACTCATTTGCAGCCTTTGTACAAATCCCCTTGCAAGCTGTATATAAAACCGAGCACCAGAAAATATCAAAAATAACAAGAGAGGGGAAAAGGATTAAGCATAAAGAATTTTCACATTATTATTAGATTTTTAAAGTGAGAAAGACCTCAACATGACACTGGATAGAAGAAGTGAAGGGAGGAGGCCTGAGGAAATGAGAGTTCAGGCCATCCACAATCGACGATACATTATCAAATACAAAGAACAAAACAGCAAGGAAAACAGGTCCTTTAACCCAACGAGTCCGCGCTGCCATTTTAACGTTCACACTTCCACCCATGACCTTTGTCTATGTTTACGGAAATCTACATTGGAGCCAATTTGGGGAGACAATTTAGGGACAATTTGTTTTTCCAGTTAGCCTAGAGCATGTCGTTGGGGTGTGGGAGGAAACTGGAGCACCCAGAGAAAACCCACACAAGCATGGGGAGAATGCGCAATCTCCCACAGATACTGGCCCAAATCCCTGTATCTGCACAGCAACAGTGATAGTCACTGAGTAACATTTTCTTAGAGATGGTGAAAAGCAATAGAATGAACAATATTTCAAAGGAAGGGACAAAGTGACGTGGCAAACTAAATTTATTGAACAAGCAAAAAGGTTTGAGCTATGCCGAAGTAAGATGAAGATGAGAAGCTTGTTTGACCAGGCAGTTATATAAGCAATGAACAGTGAATTGTTGTGATCTGGAATGTGTGCCTGGTCATGGGGTGGAAACAGATTTAATAGTAACTTTCAAAGGGGAATTGGATAATTACTTGTAAAGAAAAAAATTACAAGGTAAATGGCTGAGGAATGAGCTTAATTGGATATCTCTTTCAAAGTGCCAGCAAGGGCATAATGAGCCGCAAGGTCTCCTTCAGTATTGTATGATTCTATAATAGCATAAGATCCTTGTTCAGACTGTCGATAGACCTCCCTCCTATACTCAGGACCCCATACAGACTTTGGGTACAGATTCCAGCACAGACTGAGTATTACAAATTCACATATACCTTATGTATGATTGGTATGTACAGTACAGATTCCTGTACATTGTGTGTGTGTGGAGTTTAAGTAGTCTCATGCTGCGAGGGCTGATGATGGGGATGATTTCGGAGTGTTCGACAGCCTGCTGTGTGATATTGTATCTCTGATTAGATTAGTGTGACTTGATAGTGTCAGCCCTTTGGCTGCTTTGTATTTTCTTGTTTCAGACTCTTGTCCATTAAATAAACATCCGGGAGCAGCTTGAACATTTCCAGAAATGAATTGGCTGCGTTGCCATGCCGATGTTTGATCTCTTTCTTAGTGCTGTCACAAACACTATTCGGCCCTTGCAATAATAGGTTTAGAATAGTGTCCCGTCAAACACACTTTCTGGCTGATCCTAATCACACTTTCGATGCAGGATTGGAATAAGCAAGTCCTGATCTTCACATGCTTGGTTCACATAATGATTTTGCTTCCAATTCTCAATCCAGACTTTAAACATGAACACGATCCTGGGTTTGCAGGTCTCTTAAAGGAACACCACTTCTATAAAGCACCTTCTCCTCTTTACAGACACACCATGTGATGATATTGTTCACAAACAAGATCATTGTTGTATCCCACATGAGCTGCCATTTTTAAAAAAATGAGATCCAGCTCTTCTCCCTTCAATGAGGGGTTTAACACATATTTGATGGGTGGTTTGTCTCTTTAAATTGAACAACAATGTGCACCTTTATCGTAAAATATGTCACAATGTACTTCACAGGCCTGGCATCAGGTGCAGTTTGATACCAACAAACATAAAAAGATATTAGGATCAGTGACCAAAAGCATGGTCAAAGAATTAGGTTTTATGGAGTGTTTCAAAGGAGTTTGAGAGGTAGAGATGCTCAGAGGGAATTCTGGAACTTAGGACCTGGATAGCTGAAAGCATATAGACTGATTCAAACTGGCAACGTGCAAGACACCAAAACTGAAGGAGTGCACCATTCTCAAAGGGTTCAGATTGGTTATAAAGATAGAGGAGAGCAAGACAAATGGATGGAATTGTAAAATTGACCACAGACAACCAGCATGTGTGGGCAGTAACCATGGTGTCAGGTCTCAAAGTGGGTTTGTTCATTGACATTGAGCATCAATCTTATCTTCCACCCAGCCAACCTCATCATGGTTCAGCACAGAAGGGATATCAAAGGGAAGGGTGTCTCAAAGAGCTCAATAAACTTAAAACCATCATTTGACCATAAGAGGCAGGGGCTCTGCAGCATTCCAATTCCCCCCTAAATTTAAAGCACTTACACAAAGTCCTGGATAAGGGGATGTGGCCAGTTTAGTCACTTAGAATGGTTGATAGCAGAGAGGGGCCAAAATAAAAGAGGGCAACTCCACAGGAAGATTGGAGAATAGAGGTAGTGTGCAGGGAAAATGGGGAATATTATCAAAAAAGAGAATATTGGGGGAAAGGGATTTGGAGCAGTGGAAAGTTCATTTTTGATAGTGAGAAAGAGTCATCCAAAAACATATTTGAAAATGGATCATTCAGACTTGCATTGTTTCGTTAACTATTCTGTAATTCAATCCATTGAAATGTTCATATTCTACAGAATAAAAAGACAAATATTTCTGTTACTGACAGGAGAGAGCTGCAAAACTGAACTCCTTCATCCTCTGACTGCAAGAAGAGATGTTTTTTAATCATTTCCCCAAACCCTCAATTTGAGAAGTCCAATTTTAAAGTGACTTCACCAAACTCTGTTTGTAATTAAACAGAAGATTAGTTTATTCACACATTCAAACCCAGGGGAATGATCACAATTTCACACAACCTTATATTAATGGGGCTAGAAAAGAAGAGTTACAACTGTGAATAACTTAACCCACAGAAATGGATATCATTTCACATAATTTTCAGAGTCCAGAATGTCAGAAGTCCGGACGGAGATTTCTTAACAGAGAAGGTCCAGTTCTGGCAGGTTCCTGGTAGAAGGCAGTAGTGCAGAATGCCTTGAAGTGGATGGCAATGAATTGAGATGAGATTGCTGTACATAGGCTTGGTAAGCAATAGAAGTTCTGCGAATTGTTGCAGATCGCTTGGTCAGCCTGGAGATCTGCTGTTGATTTGCAGATTGGAGGTAAATCAGCAGACTAGTCTCCTTATGAATTTTCAACTGAATGTTAAGATTTCAAAATGGTCACTCGAGTCATGTGATCTCAAATATTGCTTTTAAAAAAAGGGACATGGCGAAACTTTTCATCTTGCACTCACCAGGACAACTCCAAGAATACCAATATCAGATGAAACAACAACCATTACTGCATGAGAAGGTGCCAGTTGATTGGCAATTAGATTGATTGGTAGAGGCATAGTCATAAAGAATGCACCACCTAATGATAATTGATAGTTAACTACCAAACATTGTTTGAAAATTTAAATGAGGCTGGAGGACACAGTGAACTTCCCTTCCCCGCCCTACACGTGGCTGAGATTTGGAACAGAAACAGCTTCTTCCTACAGTAGCGTTTAAAGCTGTGGAATTATTCCATTGTTAATGGAGAGGCTAAAATTCAAGCCATACATTGTAAATTCATTCATGGGACATGGACTTCGGTGGCTGGACAGCATTCATTGCCCATCTCTAATTGCCCTCAAGAAGGTTTTGTTAAGCTGTCTTTTTAAACCATTGAAGTCCATTAAATGCTGTTAGGGAGGGAGTTCCAGGATTTTGACCCAGCAATAGTGAAGGAACGGTGATATGTTTCCCCAAGTTAGGATGGTGTGTGGTTTGGAGGGGAACTTCCAGGCAGTAGTGTTCCCAGTCATCTGCAGCCCTTGATCTTCTAGATGAAAGCAATTGTGAGTTGGAAGGTGTTGTCTAAAGTGACTTGGTGGTTCCTGTAAAGCATCTTGTAGATATACACAAGACTGCCGCTATGTTTCAGTGGTGGAGGGAGTGAAAAAGTGCTTTATCCAGAATGATGTCAAGCTTTTTGAATGTTGTTGGCGCTTCACTCATCCAGACAAGTAGGGAGTATTCCATCACATGCTTGACCTATGTCTTGTTGATGATAGATTGGCTTTGGAAAGTCAGGAGTGAGTTACTCGCTATAGAATTCCTAACCTCTGACCAGCTCTTATAATACCACTATTTAAAAAGTTAATCCAGTTAAGTTTTGGGCAACGGTAACCCACCGTCCCCAGAATGTTGATAATGGGGGATTCAGTGATGGTAATGCCATTGAATGTCGATGGGCGATGGTTAGATTCACTCTTGTTGGATATGGTCATTGCCTGACACTTGTGTGACCCATCTCAGCTAGATGAGGGGTCAGTCAGTGCCCAGTCTCAGGTAGGTAAGGGGTCAGTCAGTGCCCAGTGTCAGGTAGGTAAGGGGTCAGTCAGTGCCCAGTCTCAGGTAGGTAAGGGGTCAGTCAGTGCCCGGTGTCAGGTAGGTGAGGGGTCAGTCATTGCCCAGTCTCAGATAGGTGAGAGATCAGTGCAATATCCAATCTCAGGTAGATGAGGGGGTCAGTGCAATGTCCAATCTCAGGTAGCTGAGGGGGTCAGTGCAATGTCCAGTCTCAGGTAGATGAGGGGGTCAGTGCAATGTCCTGTCTCAGGTAAGTGATGGGTCAATCACTCCCAATCCTAGGTAGACGAGGGGTCAGTCAAAAAATAAAAATCCAAAGATTGTTCACCTTGATGATTTTATCACAAAAAATATTCTGATTTCAACACAGTAATCAGTGACTATTTATCGTTTTCAAGATGTGATCCCCTTGAGTCACTCAGGGACATTTGGCGTTCAGGACTATATTGCTAATGACAGGAAGTACATTATATATAGTTCAGTTTGTACAGGGTCACAATGCACTGTCCGCTTGCTCATTCCAGGATGAATTTGGAGAGATTGAGATTTGGCAAGTCTTGCATGTCTCACCCTAAATTAACCCACATCTATCAGATTACACTCTGAAAATGGAGAAGAAAGTATCGTCCTGACTTGAAGTCCCTGCTTCCTCGGAGATTGCAGTCAGTTTACGCAGCTCCATACTGCAAAGTGAAGCAATAGTTTTGTTCAGACCTCACGTCAGGCTGCCTACATCTTTAAGTCCCATGGTTTTAATCCGTTGCATGAGTTGTATTTCTAGCAGTCAGGCTGTTATTTGTCTACACAATGATTCTCCTTTTGGTGCTGAATTACGGCGTCAGATAATCTGCCGCGAGAACAGAAATCCATTCTGGCATCAAATTTCACTTAAGAGCAACAAATCTGTTTAATCAGCCTATTGCCATGGGAACCAGTGTTTAGATTTCCTGAGCCTCAGTGCCTTGCCAGCTAAATCTCAGCAGCTCCGTGGACCCCTGCCATTTCCTCTGCTTTGCTTCAAACAACCTGCCAGATCGTGTGAATGGCGAGCCCTTGGGGGAATGGGGGAGGGGACATGGCAGTGTACTGGATACGCAGAGGGGTCTTTTTACTGTGTGTGACAGTCACTTAAATTCACTCTACCTGTGGCTGATACTGAATTCCTAAACGTTATGGAGAGAATCGTTGATTGCAGGAGATCAACTAAGGTGACTCCAATGGAGTCATATTTTCAGAATGACTGCGTTAGTGAACATGAAGGAATGGAGCCCAGCATCAGGGGGCTTACAGATGACTGTACGAGAAGATTAAATCTTCTGTCCTACAGGAGATGATATAATCGCACCCCTCACTATCTTGGTATAAATAATAGGGTCTTTACAGATTTGCCGCTGTCTTTCACCTTCTTCAGTCAGGAAAAGATACAAAAGTCTGAGGCCCTGTATCAACCAACTCAAGGGCAGCTTCTTTCCCTTACCATCAGACTTTTGAATGGATCTGTTATATATTAAGCTGATTTTTCTTTACACACTGGCTTTGACTGTAACACTATATTCTGCACCCTCTCTTTTCCTTCTCCCCTATGTACTTTATGAATGGTATGCTTTGTCTGTATAACAAACAATACTTTTCATTGTATCCCAATACATGTGACAATAATAAATCAGATCAAATCAGTGCAGTATGCTCCTTGACCATGAAGACATATCGGTCCTTCTTTCCCAATCCTGTGAACTGCATTTGTCCATTTTTTTTAATGAAACTTGGCAAAATATTTTGTGAGCATAATTGTGTTGCATCCCATTACAGAATGGCAGACACAATGTTCCAGTATTAGAGGACAGGACGTCAGGATTACTAATGATATCTCCTCAGTTATTGTCCCTGTATTGATACAGGATGGTGGCAGATATAGAACATAGAACATAGAACATAGAACATAACAGCACAGAACAGGCCCTTCGGCCTTCGATGTTGTGCCGACCAAAATAAAAAGCAATGCCCCTCCAAACTAAACCATTCCCTTCTCTTCCATATACTTATCAATTAACCTCTTAAACGCCACCAAACTTGGCGCATCTACAACAGCTGCAGGCAGGGCATTCCACTCCCTAATCACTCTTTGAGTAAAGAACCTACCTCTGATATCCGTCCTATAACTCATACCCCTTAATTTAAAGCTGTGTCCCCTCGTGCTAGCTTTCTCCATCCTAGGAAAAAGGCTATCACTGTCCACCCTATCTAAACCTCTAATCATCTTATATGCTTCAATAAGATCCCCTCTTAGCCGCCTCCTTTCTAACGAAAACAACCTCAAATCCTTCAACCTCTCTTCATAGGACCTGCCCTCCATACCAGGCAACATCCTGGTAAACCTCCTCTGTACCCTCTCCAATGCCTCCACATCTTTCTTATAATGTGGGGACCAGAACTGCACACAATACTCCAAGTGCGGCCGCACTAGAGTTTTGTACAGTTGCAACATGATGCTGCGGCTCCTAAATTCAATCCCCCTACCAATAAAAGCTAAGACTCCATATGCCTTCTTAACAACTTTATCCACTTGACTGCCTACTTTCAGGGATCTATTGACACATACACCAAGATCCTTCTGTTCCTCAACACTATTAAGAGCCCTACCATTAGCCCTATACTCTACACATTTATTGTTCCTGCCAAAGTGCATTACCTCACACTTTTCCACATTAAACTCCATTTGCCACCTCTCGGCCCAGCTCTGCAACTTGTCCAAGTCACTCTGTAGACTAAAACACCCCTCTTCACTATCTACCACACCACCAACTTTAGTATCATCTGCAAATTTACTGATCCATCCCTCAATACCCTCATCCAGATCATTTATAAAAATTACAAACAGCAGGGGCCCCAGAACAGACCCCTGAGGCACACCACTCGTCACCGAACTCCACGATGAATATCTCCCATCAACCACCACCCTCTGTCTTCTATCTGCCAGCCATAGATACTTATAACTTATACTTATAAGTATCATAGATACTTATATCTATGATATAAGTAGCTCTATAAAGAACCTCAATTTCTGTTGCATACTGCTTCAGTGCCAAAGCATGTAATGGTGAATGAAATATTTTTGGAGGCAATGAGCAATGTGATAATAACCAGATCATCTGTTTTGGATGTTGGTGTTGGCCCAGGACACTGGGCAACTCCTCTGTATTTTTCTTTGAATAGTGTTGTGAAACCTTTTTTCTACCAGCTCTTGCCTCACCTTATCTGAAAGACAGCAGGTCCGACAGCATAACACTCCCTCAGTATTGCTGAGTGTAAGCTAGATTATATGCTCAGTTCTTTGACTTGGAGTTTGAACATAGTAAGAAGTCTCACAACACCAGGTTAAAGTTCAACAGGTTATTTAGTAACAAAAGCCACTAGCTTTCGGAGTGCTGCCCCTTTGTCAGATAAGTGGGAGTTCTGTTCACAAACAGAGCATATAAAGACACAAACTCAATTTACAAAATAATGATTGGAATGTGAGTCTTTACAGGTAACCAAGTCTTAAAGGTGCAGACAATGTGAGTGGAGATAGCATTAAGCAATAAGTTAAAGAGATGTGTATTGTTTCCAGACAGGACAGTTAGTAAGATTTTGCAAGCTCAGGTGAGTCATGGGTGTTACAGACAGTGTGATATGAACCCAAGATCTCTGTTGAGACCGTCCTCATGTGCGGAACTTGGTTATCAGTCTCTGCTCAGTGAGTCTGCGTTGCCTTGTGTCATGAAGACCGCCTTGGAGAACGCTTACCTGAAGATCAGAGGCTGAATGCCCATGACCACTGAAGTGTTCCCCAATAGGAAGAGAACAGTCTTGCTTGTTGATTGCCAAGCATTGTTCATTCATCCATTATCATAGTGTCTGCATGTTCTCCCCAATGTACCATGCCTTGGAGACATCCTTTCCTGCAGCGTATCAGGTAGACAACATTGGCCAAGTTTCTAGAGTATGTACCATGTATTGTGTGGATGGTGTTCTCATATGAGATGACGGCGTCTGTGTTGATGATTCGGCATGTCTTGCAGAAGTTGCTGTAACAGGGTTATGTGGTGTTGTGGTCACTATTCTCCTGAAGGCTGGGTAATTTGCTGTGGACAACAGTCTGCTTGAGGTTGTGCGTTATTTGAAGGCAAGAAATGGGCGTGTGGGGATGGCCTTGGCGACATTTCGTCTTCATCAATGACACGTTGAAGGTTCTGGAGAAGATGTCATAGCTCCTCCACTCCGGGGAAGTACTGGATGACAAAGGATACTGGGCTCTTTGAAGACCAGCCCAAGCTGCTGGGATGTCTGGTCGGGGGGATAAGGACTACCAGCTGAAGTCATGGCTGATGATGGTAGCGTGGAGGCCCAAAGCTGAGGTGGAGACCCTGTTACAATGAGGTGACACTGCCATTCAGTCCATAGTAGAGCATTTCATTTGAGGATTTGATCCTGTTGCCTGGATCACACTGGGGTGTCCTTCAGAATGACCCTGTGTGGGCCTCACGTTTTATAATTGTGTGCTGCATCCTACACAACATCACGCAGCAGCAGGAAGACCAGTTGGAGGAGCAGGATTGACACCATGCATAACTTGACGACTTCCGAATGAGGAGCTGGAGGATGGAGAACAGGTGGCGTTGACCTTGATAGCAGCCTGCTGGTGCCGTGCAGTGTGGGGGGCTAGTCCCAACATACTTCCCCAGGAGCCACTGCAGCTGCCCTCTTAGCGGACCTGCAATTTTCTAATATTGTGTGACTTCCTGCTTCATCCAGGTGCTCCCCCAGGATGCATATCGGAAGTGGAGGTGCCCAGCTATGATCCACGCCCCATTGCCTGTGACGCCCTGGTGGTCCCCAGCCAACTTGCTGATGACACTGATATTTCTGTGCCACCCTGTCCTTCCAGCTGGCCCTGGTGTGAGGAAGAGGAGGAAATCGGAAAGTCACAGGACATCCGGGCCCTTGCCCTTCCTGCTTCCTGAAGGTGTTCGTAGGCCTCACAACCCAAAGTTTGCTACTCGATCGACATGATCCTTCCCCTGCCCCACCCTCTCTGAGCCCACTCCTCGACCTCGGAAAATACCACAACAGGTTAAAGGACCTGGGCTGGTTCTGTTAGCAAGTCTTTAGTGAAAGTTCTCTAGAGGGTGAAGGTCAGCAGTAGTCAGAATTAAGTTTTGGTTAATATTAAAAGCACAATTAAAAGTTATTTGTCCCTCACAGTTATGACTAACCTATCTCTGATTCTCCCCTCACAGGGCTGAGTGTACCCAGCATCGAAGTGGATAATAATGATTTGCTGTGAAGCACGTTGGGACCCTGCCCTTGGTGTCACTCAAGTCTGACTACTAGTGTTTTCTGAATGCACACTGCCATCTAGGCCCACATAGCACCCAACGGTTGGGAACACAATCATGTGGGGCAATGGGTTGGGGGCTTGACAGAGTCGGGGGGTGCAGCTGGGGCATGATAGGGGGTGGTATTTGATTAAAGGTCCAGTGGATGGTAGGGAAAGTAGTGTAGACAGTCTGTAACTTATGCCGAGGGCTGGTATTGCGCGGCACAGCAGTCTGCACCTCAATACGTGGGATTGGGGTACACTTAGCTCTGTGAGGGGAGAATCAGAGACAGATTAGTCATAATTGTGACAGGCAAATAACTTTTAGTTGTGCTTTTAGTATTAACCAAAACTTAATTCTGAGTACTACTGACTTTCACCCTCTAGAGAACTACAACTTTCTAATCTTGTGCGGCCTACTGCTTTGTCTAGGTGCTCCCCCAGGATTTACATCGGAGATGGAGATTCCCAACTGTGATCTGCACTCTGTTGCCTTCCTCTGGGGGTGGCCAAGACCTGGAAGATGCCGGCCAACTTGTGGATGTTTCTGTGCCACCCTGTTCATTCAACTGGCCTTGAGGTGCCCTGATGTGAGGAAGGGGGGAATCGGAAGGCCTTTGGATGTCTGGTATTTCCCCCTCCGCCAGCGTGCTCATAGGCCTTGGGGACGCTCTGGGATGCCAGGTCTAAGCTCCAGCATCACCTGGCTCTGCCAGTCCTGGAGAACCAAATGAGTCTGCCCCATGGTCTGTGACCCCTCTGCTCTAGTCCTCTGAGATAGGCAAAGCTGTGGAGCCCCTCCGCTACAGCATTCTGTGAGCGAGCCAGGCCCTTGGAATTAGACCTCTGAGACTGGGTTAAGTTGTCAGTTGATCTGGCCAGGGTTAGCTGTGTATCCAATTGAAACTCGTGGCCATAGATTTGATGTGCCTCCTGAACGCCAGTGGCACCCTCAGTGTCTCCAGGATGGCCTGGACCCTGTCACCATGATCCCTGTGCCAGATTTTCCAATGCGGATGCCACCTTGCAGTGCTGGCCTGATTAATATGCTGTGTCGGCACCATCTCCTACAACAGCGCTCTGTTTGACCCCTCTAAACAGCCTTGCGATCACAGCATGGTGGCTGACAGCCCATCCATAACTTCCCATGTTTGCTGATGCATCTCTACCAGCTTGAGAATGAACAAACCCTGAGGCTCGACACTGTTTGGGACCAGCTGATTACTTGTCTCGGGCAGACTGCCGTGTGCCGAGCCCTGGGATGTGCATCAGAGGCTGTGACGTGCTCACCAGTAAGTGACCCAGAAGCCTCAGCACTACCATGACCCACCGTGGTGATAGTGATTGGGGGGATGGGGAGGGGAGGGTGACACCAGAAGGGCCTGATTCATCGGGATCTAGCACTGGAAGAAAGAACACACATTAGGGGAAGGGAGTGAAAGCAGCCCGAGTACTTACTTACTTCACAGGAGACCTTAGGAATGGTGTTCAGCTGATGCTTACTTACACTGCTCACAAACCCCGTTAACAGCCGCAGCTCAGCAACACCACCACCAGTCTTTTCCCTTTCACAGCGGTTGGCACACTTTTCTCCTGTGTGGTCATATGGAGGATTGAAAGCATGATGAGGGCTGCAATGTGTGTCAGGGCTGGGGAGCTTATAGTGACCATTTCAAGGAAATGGGTCCCTACTGTGTGTGTGTGTGTGGTGGGGGTGGGAGGGTGGTTTGTCGGTGGCTGCCCTTGAAAGATATTTTGACATTGTTAGCATAACGCATGTACAGCTTTCAGAATGGGATGCACATTCATCTTTGCAACCTGAAGAAGATCATTCATTTTCTTCTGATATTGCTCTCCAGCCCAAGGGGTCAGTGTCCTGGCATTCACAGCAGATGCCACTGCCTCACATAAGACGCTTGCTATGCGACCCTTTCAGTGATGGCCAGCAATATTCCTGAGGAGTTTAGCTAAAACGGGAGGACTTGTTTAATGATCTCCCAGAGATGGTGGCAATGAAGCGATCAAAGAGTTGGTGCTCAGACAGAGTTGTGTGTCCTAAGCAAAAATGAGGAAGTAGCCCCATGTCTTTGAGTAGCAGCAAGGCAGCATTGTGTAGGTGTGGAAGGTGAGGAGGGTGAAGATAGATCCTTGGACAAAATGCTGCTGGAGTTGTGAGAAGAGATTTAGATAGAGGTACTTAGTCTAGAATCAGGAATACGTAGGAGTAGTCTCACTGGATAGGATAATAAACTTTTTATCCTGCCATGATGAAACAGAGCAACCAAGAATTGCTGTTCTCCATGCTGCAGAATGGTGAGTTTAACATTTCATATCAACATTCAGCATCATTGGACTGAAGTGCTAAATGGAAACTCTTGTCCGATATTAGTTGCAGAACTTTACTGATATTTCTTACAATAAATTGGAGAAAATTAGACCGGCTCGTTTGCGATCAGGCAATGCATCCTCTCCATCTTTCCTTCTTGCATGTCATTCAGTCTTCACTCCAGGCAGATAAAGACAAAAATCTCCCTTTAATCTGTTAGTGCCAGCTTTCTCACAGAGAAAGTTCACGTCTTCTGCGGCTCGCCCATCTCCTCAGCTACTGAGCTCCAGAAACGTTCTTCAAAACTCTCTGATCTCAGCAGCTGCATCTTACAGCTATAAGGTTAATCCCCCTGCAGATTTATCCAACATTTAAAAGTTCAATTTTCCCAGCGCTCCTTGGGATAGCATGGGGTTGATGAAACTTGGTGTAGTAGAGCATGCAGCAAACAGCATGCTGATCAACTTGTGTGCATTCAGGCTCCAGACTGACAAAGGCTCAGAGAGCAGTCAGGCCCCATCTTTACAAACTCACAAAGACCCACAGAATGCTGTTGATCAGGGGTTAATCTTGTCAAGGTTTGTGCATTTCCACTAAACACAATAGAGCTTCAGCTGGCACCATGGAGACAATGCTAATACATTACAGTAAGATTAAATCTCAATCAATTATTTGTCACATGTGAAATAGATAAACAGACTGTTAACCAGCTAGCGTACATTGGTGGCACTTTTGACTTTCAGCAATAGTGCAAAAAAGCCACTCCCAACAGGCAATGAATCCATTATTCCCCTTTATACTCTGTCAGCCAAAGTCAAAATTACCTCCCAGCCTATTCTGCAAAGCTAAATACAAAAAGTGTTAAACCCAGAAATCCGAACTCATCCGTTATTGAATTTGCCTTAATTTCATGAGAGGTATCACCAGACCAGAACGGACACAGAAAGTTACTGGTGATGATGCGTCCCATGAAGGTTCTTCTCTTTGTTCGAATGTCCTGATCACTGGCACAAGCTGTTTAAAAATGAGGGCAGCCAGTATTCCCCGGGGGGAATGACTTGTTGTGACAGCTCTGAAAGGGGATCAGTGTGTCCAGCTCTCACTCTGAGCAGATTAAACTAACAACCCAGTTGAATAAAATAGAATTAGTGGCTGTGTGTTAAGCTCCAGCCTTATTATTATTCTGAGCTGGTGCTCATTCTATCCTCTGTGGGGCCCATTTGATAGGGTGCACTGAAAAGGTATCATTGTTCCTGACGGCAAAAGTAAAGGAACATTCTGTTGGCACAAAGGCATGTGGCATGAGGCTGGCTATTGAGAACAGACTTTACTTTGACAGCAAGAGGCACCACTGGGATATAGCATCACACAAAGTTATTTCGAACGAGGGATCTCAGATTCCCTTTTATGTTCAAAAAACGGTGTAAAATTTTTAAAAGACTAAATGTCTTTAACAATGTGTAATTAACCACTTGTGTAGCTGCTTTTATTTATTTCACCATGTAACCATCAATCTGCATTTTTATTAATGTACAGTATGTCTGCAATTGATAGTGGAATTTGTTAAGAAGGAATGGTGCATATTCTCCAAGCACTTAGTACCTCTGATTGCACCATTGCAGAGTCAATACTTTTAAATCGAAAGCAATCCCAACTCCAACTCTCAACCCAACTAATCCAGCAGAAGCCCACGGCATAAAATTGTCTGTAAACCAACTTGTCAGTCTCAGTCTCAAAGATGGCAAGTAGATAATGTGTTAGAGATGCCAATATAAGATAACTATATAGCCAATAAACTCTGAGCCAGGAGAATGGACAAAGTCCTGTCCTGACCTTCTTTTGGTAGGATTGGAGATATCAGTTGGTGGCAAAACATAAATGTCCCGTTAACCCAGGTATTAATAAATGGTCAGTTTCCCACTCCGTTACCTTCTTAAGGGAATATACTAACCCCGTCCAGGAAAAGCATTGTGTTGGTTACCCTTTGACAATATGAAAATGATTTGTTTAGAACGTTAGAGAGGTTTGGTTAATGCAAAGGAGAGTCAGCAATCTCTGAGCAATCAATCTTGAAGCAGAGTGAATCAAACACCATTTTAAGTAGGAAAAGGGTTATTGCAACTCTGAATTCAGGTGGAAATTTTTGGCTGGCTTTGCTTGGTCTGCATCAGCTTTGAGAGTGACTTATGAAGATCTCTATTGTGCAGTACAGATGGTAGCAGAATTAGTTAATAGTACATTAAGTAAGGTAGATTCCCAGGTCAGCCTGAACCTTATCTACAGGACATTTTGTCAACTTGGCCAGTCTTAAGTGGATGTGCTTCATAATATGGTGGGTTTCAGGCTGTGGTAGAAATATTATCTTAGATTGTAGAATTGTTTCCCCAGCTGAGCTAGAAACGTTTGCCCATATCTTCAGAGAAGTGGTAATCATCATCAGCTTGCTGAACTGCTCTTATGTTCCACGCAACACCCCAGCTCCACGTTTTTGCTGGGGTGTCTGATCCAACCCTTTGCTTCATTCCAGTTGCTTCTTCGTTATACGGGATCATAGGTATAACGTAAGCCACACTCTTTTTCAGGTACTAGCTGTTGCATTCTGTTAAGTATTCACTCATTTACAAACGTGCTGAAAAGCTGCTGAGTAACTGACAGAAAAAACTCTGGGGCTGAATGACCTATCCCAGTTCCTGTGCTCTTTTACAATGTGTATTAACTGAGATCTGTTGTTTTTATCAGGTATCTTATTACTATTTTGCCTCAATCCTTCATTGGAACATTGTCCCTTGATCCTTCTATCTCCTTCATCATGGTCTTTTTCACCCACTCTACCTTATTATACTGTAATGAAATTGCAGCATTTTAATCTTATTGATTTATTAGTAATCCGTTTAACCCTGACAGAATACAGAATCATACAGAACAGAGGAGGCTATTCATCCCATTTTGTATATGCCTACCCTTAGAAAGCCATCCACTTAATGTCACTCCCCTACTCTTACCCTCAATTTCCTTTTTTAAGACTATATCTCCCTCCTCTGGCTTTTAGTTGCTAATTATTTGAAATCAATAATCTGCTCATTTACTGACTCTTCAGAATCAAGTGCTTACCCATCTCGATATAAAATGTTGGGATGCCACATATTATAAACATGTCATGTAATTGGTTCGGTTATGTATATGATGGGCAGCTGCTTTTGAATTGAGTTAAAGGTTATTTAAGTCAAACTAGCCCTATCGGCTTTTTGGTTAGCATTTAATTCAGTTGGATTTTTCAAATCATCAGGGTTAATTTTGCTTTTGGAATCACAGAATCCCTATAGTACAGAAGAATGCTATTCAGCCCATTCTTTCTGCACCAACCACAATCCCACCCAGATCCTATCCCCGTAACCCCATGTATTTACCCTGCTAATCTCCCTGATACTAGGCCAATTTATCATGACCAATCAACTTAACCGGCACATCTTTGAGCTGTGGGTGGAAACTGGAGCACCCAGAGAAAATCCACACAGACACCGGAAGAATGTGCAAACTCCACACAGACAGTGAACTAAGGCCAAATTGAACCCTGGCACTGTGAGGCAGTAGTGCTAACTGCTGTGCCACCATGCTGCCTTATAGATGTAGAAAAGCACCTTAAAGTAAATCTGCTTATATAGAATAAATGGAGTGACTGCTGCCAACACAAGGTGGCAGTTGAGAATACACTGTGCATGCTCTACACAGTACATATATATGTAAAATGGAGAATAATTTTCATTCTTAAAAATAATCAAAGCACATCAAAATTGAAAATATTAAAATCATCTTGAAGGAAAGTCTATGGATTGCATTTTTGTCATTGAGGTGGGAATTGGGAAAATTCCACCTTTGGCGAAAATGGCAGGAAGGATAAGATTTTCATTATGAGGAGATGAGTGCAGGCTGCAGTCAGGGTAGGCTATTTAAAAAGCCCACCTTTGTGCTATGGGACTATGTCCCAGTTGTAATGGAACAATCCTCAGCATATCCCCTGAACCCCAAATATTCCCCATATCCCATCTATGCCAATCCATGCACCTCCACCCACCCCTTATGGCTCTTCATGTCCCTAAACCAAGTATGATGTTTCTATGACCATTGACCCATTATACACTGCAGAAATATGTAAAAATAAAAGCTTTGAAATAAACAGTAAAAGCCCAGACATCTATTGGAGTATTGAAACCTCTGAGCCCCAGGGAAAACATTGCTTGGTTGACACCTCTGGCAATGTGATCTCTTCTGTCAATTGCATAATATTTATACAAGATAAAGAGGTTTTAAGTGCTTGCAGTTTCTTCTCTTGATACTTTGAAGAGTCTGAATGATTGACACTTTTATTGGATATGTAGTAAAGATAACTTTTTTTATAAGGAAAGTGAAAAGTTATCAATAAATGACTGTGACTGTTTCACATACTCTTATCAATATAGGATTCATTAGTTCACTAATATATATAGTGAATAAATGGTAATAAAAATGCCATAGCTTAGCATGAAGGGCCATATTGATGCATAGGAGTCATTCTTTAGCATGGAAGGGGTGAAATGAGGAAGACCTTTTGAACTCATGACAACTTGGAGGTGCCATGAACTACGACTCTTCGAAAAACTAGCCTGATTGGACTTGCCTATCCCACAGCCATGTCAGGAGTGCAGGGAGAGGACTCACCCTTAAAATGCCCTTCTAAAAATGAGAAAGCCCAGGAATGGGATTGGGAATCCTGGAACTGGGTTTAAGATGCCATTTTTACCCTTCCATGGAGTCTCCCCAATTTCATGAAAATCCAGTGCACTATTTTAATAGCTTTGAATTTATCTGGACCCACCTTTACATGTGTATCTCCAGATCTGCTGGAGCCCCACAAATGGGCTGGTATATGCAGAACTCACAGGACCTTGGAGGGTCACAACGTTAGCCAAGAGGATGGGGGAGGTTTTTATCTGGTGCCTGGTCCCAAAGGAGATATAGTATGAGACTGCAAAGATTTTTTAAAATGAGAAACACCAGCCTCTTTAAGAATAAATGCACTTTAAAGTCTTGGGGTCATAGAACAGTACAGCACAGAAACAGACCCTTTGGCCCAACTCGTCCATGCTGACCATGGTGCCATCCCAGCTAGACTCAATTGCCCGTGTTTGGCCCATACCCCACTATTCCTTTCCCATCCATGTACCCATCTAAATGCTTTTTAAATGTTGCTATTGTACCTTCCTCAACCACTTTTTCTGGCAACTCATTCCATATATGCCCCGCCCTTTACATGAATTGATTATTTGTCATGAATTCAGATAAACCATTCACTTACCTCTTAATTATAAATACACAATGAAAAGCAATAAGAAGAGGGACACAGACACAGTGCAAATCTTGTTTTGGGAGAGAATAAATGGCAAGTGGCTAGGATCTCAGTGACGGTAACTCAATTTCTTAAGGATCAGTGTGTGTTTTGGGTACCTTTTGGCTCCCTGCCTAGAACTATAAGTTGATTCCCACCTAACCATAGATTGCTTTATTACTTTTCTACTGAAAAATCTCTCTGTCAATCCCTCTCTAATTATTCTTTGAATCACTTTTTTTCTGGAGGAAAGTGAGATAAGTAAGATGGTAGGTAGCACTGCTCGGAACTGGAGTATTATTCACAGTCTGTGTGAATATCAACTATCTATTGGCCACATAGTGGACATAAATCCTCGACACAACAGCTGACAGGTACAGAATCATTAGTCTCGGTCATGGCTGGTTGGCATAGGAAGCGAAAATCACACACAGATTCAGTAGAAAATTATTTTCTGAGATTGTGAATATTGGGCATTGATGAATTAATAGAAAGGATTTCATTGTGGCTGTGATCATATTGCATTTGAACCAAGATTCTTAATGAGGCAGAGGTGTGTTTGGTGGTGGTGGTAGGGGGGTGCAAAAGGACATCCAAAAGCCAAGAACCACAATTCATAGAATCCGTACAGTATAGAATGAGGCCATTCAGTCCATTGAATCTGTACTGATCACAATTCCACCCAGGCCCTTTTCCCATAACACTGCAAGTTCACCTTGCTAGTCCTGCTGACACTAAAGGTCAATTTAACTTGGCCAGTCAACCTCACCCATACATCTTGGGAGTGTGGGAGTAAACCGGAGCACCTGGAGGAATCCCACACAGACATGGGGAGAATGTGCAAACTCCACACAGACAGTGACCCGAGGCTGAAATTAAACCTGGGTCCCTGGCGTTGTGAGGCAGCAGTGCTGACCACTAACCACTGTACCGCCGTGCCGCTCTATCATAATTCTTAATGTAGCATAATTCTTACCCACTGCTTTGTCTTGTTGCATTTCGAAAGCCTGGAGTTTGAAAGGGGTTCTTCTTAACACTGTTGCCTTTGGTGGGTTAAATCATAAATATAAGGATAGAATCTATCATTAAGTTTTAACAGTGATTTAAACTTGTTAGGAAACCCTTGAGTGACATGTAGTTTGCAAAGACAAAGGCTCTTGCTGCACATGACCTGAAAGCGCTTTGTGGCATAGTGATGAGAAACATGATCCTTCAATAGATCCACATGTATCCAAACTGGGAATGATCAACACCAGCACTGGTTTAATTTTCAATTCCTCTTCTCCTCTCAGCCATTTTAAAGGGATAGAATTCATCCCAGGATTTCAAATGTGTACAATAAATAGTTCAAAAGAAAGACAGGAAAACCGAAACCTGTAACTCAGTCCGAAGCAGGAAGTTATTTAAGTGGGAAACATGCAGCATAATCTTTGAAATTCTTCATTTTTATAATGCCCTTGCAGAAAAATACCGCAGATTGTGAATGGTGAATCTGAATTCTAGGGAATTCTATCTCACTTCCCTCCCGGCCATACAGCTGAATCTGGTGTACGATGTTTTGATTCTGTGCAACCAGATGATGAAGGAGCAGTGCTCCGAAAGCTACTGACATTTGTAACCAATTTCTCCCAGCACCTTCCCCCCCAACTCCCACCCCCACCTTCACAAGACTGTGCTTAGTGCAACACAATCGGGAACATCTGTGACAGTGTATTTTCTGTGAACAAA
This sequence comes from Sphyrna mokarran, assembly GCA_024679065.1. Taxonomy (NCBI): domain Eukaryota; kingdom Metazoa; phylum Chordata; class Chondrichthyes; order Carcharhiniformes; family Carcharhinidae; genus Sphyrna; species Sphyrna mokarran. Next base: position 69,226,630 of record JAGIQG010000008.1, read on the forward strand.
CTGAATGTTGCCATTGAGAACACTGAGACCATTAGAACTCAGCACTGGTTCAGAACCAGACCCAGAGTGTGTTAGGACTGAGACGGGGAGATGTTTATTCAGACAGAGGGTTGTGAATCTATGGAGGGCTGTAGAAGCTCAGTCATTGTGTATGTTTAAGATAGAGATTGATAGATTTCTGATTAACAGTAGTGTAAAAGGTTTTGGGGAGAGTGGGTGTAAAAGGCATTGAAACATCCGATCAGTCACGATTATATTAAATGGCAGAGCAGGTTTGATGGGCTTAACAGCCTACTCCTGTGTTCCAAGAAAGGAACGCATTGATTCTTTTTCCGGTCCCCATTTCCAACACTCTGGCACTTCTAAATTTTCTAAGGTAGCTGTACGAGGAACAGAAAATGCACTGAGATGATGATATCCACAAGCAGCTAACTCCCATTTTCACAGATTACACTCTTACTCTTATTGTTAGGTGGCATGGTGGCAAAGTAGTTAGCAATGCCTGTCTCACATCTCTAGGGACCTGGGTTTAGTTCTGGCCTTGGGTGACTGTGAGGAGTCCTCTCTGTGTCCAAGTGTGTTTCCTCTGGGGGTTTCAGTTTACTCCCACGGTGTACAGATTTGTAGTTAGGTGGGTTGGCCTCACTAAATTGCTCCTTAGTATCCAAAGATTTGTAGGATAGCAGGATTAACGGGATAAATGCATGAGGTTATATACAGCCTCTGTTGGTAAGACTTTGCAGACTTGATGAGCCAAATGGCCTCCTTCTGTAGTGTAGGGATTCTATGACTTATTTAAAACTTCAATTTATACCCCATCACTGCAGTGCTAACATTATTAATTTTCCACAGAGTTCACTCTTATTTCCTAATTTTTACATAAACAAAAACTGAATAGAAGTTCAAAAATCCAAATTTTTTCCATTCATTTCCACATTTGGAAATTCCAGTGACCCAAATCTTTTTCAATTCTATCAGATATAATTCAGTAGCTGGTGATCTTGTCTCTGAATCGGAAGGATACAAGTTCAAATCCCATGCCTGAAAGTTAAATCTATAATTTAGACTGACATAATTGAGAGAATGCTGCACAGACAATTGCTTGAGGAAGCTTGTAAAGGTATTGGAGAGAGTACAGAAGAGATTCACAGAATGGTTTCAGGTATAAACAACTGCAGCAGTGCAGATAGACTGGAGATGTTGGCACTGCTTTCCTTGGAGAAAAGGTTATAAGAGGAGACATGATAGAGATAGTCAAGATCCTGAGAGGTACGGACAGGGTAAATACTGAGAAACTGTTCTCACCCAACGGAGCATCAAAAACTAAAGGGCACAGGTTCAAAGTAATTGGCAAAAAGGAGTAGAAGTGATGTGAGGAATGTTTTTCAGCCAAAGAGTAGTTGGAATCTGTAATGAGGGAACGGAAGGCAGTTCATAGAATCCCTACAGTACAGAAGGAATCAGTCCACCTATTGAGTCTACACCGATAACACTCTACCCATGTAACACCACATATTTATTCTGCTAATCCCCCCGAAACTAGGGCAATTTAGTATTGCAAATCAATCTAGCCTGCATATCTTTGAACTGTGGGAGGAAATCAAAGCACCTGAAAGAAACCCATGCAGATACAGGAAGAATGTGCAGACTCCACACAGGCGATGACCTAAGTCGGGAATCCACTTTGCCACCATGCTGCCCTCTTTCAATCAAGGTATTCAAAAGGGAATTGGATTGCTATTGCGTTTGCTTGGTGAAGGTGACCTGTTGTCGATTAGAATTAAACTGAGCGTCTGTCTGCCCTGTCAAGTGAACATAAGATTCAATGGTAATATTTTGAAGAAGAACAGGAGAGCTTCCACCAGCCTCCTGGACAATGTTTATCCTTCAATCGGCATCAGAAAAATAGATAATCTGATCATAATCATGTGAGAGCTTGCTGTTTGCAAATTGACTACTTTGTTTCCCATATTTCAACAACAGCTACATTTCAAAGAAATGTGAAGCAGTTTGGGACATTCTGAAAGATGTATAAATTTCAGCTTTTTATTTGCATAGAAGCGTAATGGATCTAACTGGTTCCTTATCATTGCCTGGATTTTTAGTGAATCTTACCCCTTCACCTCCATTACACAGAATTCTAAATGAGCTAAATCCATTCCTCTTCAATCCCACACTCTGGATGGCTATGAGATAATTTTCTTCCCCTTCATTATCAGTATACAGTATACTTGGTTTACCTGTCTGTTTGCTCCCATCATGCAGATTTCTTGGAGAATCTTAATTCTGAATTGCCTTTTCTATGCTGTGAATTTGATTTGAATTCAACTGTCACTAATATTAGACACTACTGCCAAATGACACTTAGAGATCCAAACGCATTATCAAATTATTTCTAGATATAATGTAGGTATTAGATGTAGAAAAGGAAGAAACAAACATATGCAAAGGCTCATGTCGTTAGTAGGTGCTGGAATGGGAAGAGGACATAGAAAATCACCATAAATGCAAAAAGGCAGACTTCTACAATGGCCTGTTCTTTATTTCACATTGTGCTGTTTCAAAATAATGATTTGCAAAAAAGGATTCTTGTGAAATTATAAAGATGTGCTGACAGCACCAAGCCGTCTGGGTGATCGATGCAAGGGAAATGCATTTAGAGAAATCTGAATCAGTGGTGCAGAAGGGAATATTGATTGGCAGTGGAATTTTAATACGGGTGAATACAGGTCAAGTATCCTTTATCTGGAATTCTTGGGGCTAATTACATTTTGGATTTCCGGTCATTTTGCTTTTTGGGAACCGCATGTAGGCCTAGGCCTACTTACATTACAATGGCTGAAACCTAGGCTAGGTATTCAAAAGTAAAATGTACCACTGCATAATAAATACAGGCAACCTGTGATGAGTTCCCACCCATGGCTCCATCAACGATTCTGCTTAAGGAGAAGGTTCTGAAGGCAAACAGCCGAGACAAAAATCACAAGGTAAACAGTTTGGACTAACAACTAGATTTCCCACGCTAAAGGTTGAACGCAGTTGGTCGGGTTTGTGTTGACTCAGGTCAGGGACTTGCCGCACTAAAGACAGTGTGCGATCATGAGTATGTCTGTTTGGGTCGCTAGAGGTTGATGAGGTTCAAAAAAAATGCGGTCTTTGGATTTATTCCAAATTTATGATAAAGAGAATTGAACCTGTGTAAGACTTTGCAGAATCCTCCAGGAAATAATAAACACATACAACATGAAGAAGCTGCAGCTCAGAGCAATGATCAAGGAAAAGGATTGAAGGATAAGCATTAATTAAATCTCAACCAGATAAATGAAGCAAAAAATGTTGACTGAACATCAACAGAAAGCCAATCAAATACTGGTGAACAGCTTCAGGGTATCTGGCTGTTAATTGAAATCAGTCATTTAAACCCTGTATAGATGGGTGATAAAACCACAATTGGAATATCAATTCATATTTGCTGATCTCTCACAATGCCCAACATAAAATCGAATATGTTGTTTGCAATTCAAACACCAATAATGTAGTAATGGATAAATCTTTCATTTTGCTGATTACCTTACACATACACAAGTTTTTTTCAGGCAAATTGAATGAATGAAACAAGGTCCAGTGGATTGTATCTGCTGCGGTGACATGTCTATTCTTGCCCCTTTCTTGTGCTTTTAATTAGTTTCCAGATAGAAGTTTTGTAAGCGTCTTGCAAAGTAAAGCAAAAAATTTAATCTGTGACATTTAGCACAAATACAAAAGAGAAGCCCTCCAAATTTCATAAATATTAAATTATTCATTTCATATAATGTGAATGGAAATTTTTATTATAATATATAACCCTGTCTTGAACCAGTTATTCTGCTGGAAGTTAGTTAATTATTTCAATACCTCAATGCAGATCAAATAAATTCAGGAGCATTGTGGGAATGAAGACTGGAAAAATAGTTAAACTGGGAACAAAGAGCTGAATCAAAGAGGAAGAGAGTTTAAACTAGTGTCTGGCTCCATTTGAAAGCAGACATTTTAAATGAAACCAGGAGACAGCTGAAGACAGGGGAGGTTAGAGCCTGGAGTGCCCCCCTCAGGCCAGGATTTTAATGGCAGCCTCATGTGTCAGGTTAATGGCACTCACTTCCCCACTGAGTGAATCTGCCAGCTCCTTGGTGAAGCTGCAAGAAGGATGAGAGAAAGACGCTGAGCATGACCAGAACCTGTTCACCTTAATTGGCTACGAGATATTTTGGGTATGGGGTAGGGGTTTACTATTTCAAAAATAATTTACCTTAATGCTGGAATGAAAACAGAACATGCTGGAAAAGCTCAGCATATCTGGACTCAAGGATGAAGTAACGATTTGGATTCGAAATGTTAACTGTTTCTCTCCTCCCAGATGTTGCCAGACTGGCTGAGTTTCTCCAGAACTTTCTGCTTTAATTTCAGATCTCCAATATCCCGAGTATGTTACTTTTATTTCAGGTTAATTAATTTATTTAGTGAATGCAAGCTCTCAAAGCCAAGAAGTTTCTTTCGGTCCTGCTGCGTTGAGTGCGAATAGCCCTCTGCCGAATCTGTGCATTGGACACACTTCTATCCTGTGGTACGTAGTTTGCTGTCCCACAGGCTCATGGGGGCTGGCACCAATGCCCTATTTGTACAGGCTGGCCAATCGGGGACTGTGGCCAGTCCTGAACCTGTAGAGAATGGGTCACTCACCCCTAGGAGAGTTGAACCAGGCTGTTGGTTTTGAGACCAGGTACTTGTTTGTCATGTCCAATGACTCCCATTCGTTTGTCCATATGGAATTTATGTTAAAGTCCTCTGTGGGAGGGGTTTTCCAGATCGGCCATCTTGATGGAACTCGTACCTTGGGTGAGCCGAATAGGTCAATGTGAAATGGCAGGTGGATTGTTGCAAATTGTTCGATACGTGGAGGAGTGATGTTTACTAGGACAGGAAGCCAAGGGAATGGTATTGAGTGTAGTATTCCAGTAATGATATACATGGTAGTATTCAGCTGGGTGTCAGCACTGTGTGTGTGATGATCTTGAACAAACAGGGATGCAATATTCTGCTGGATGTGAGAGCATGAGTGCTGAGAGTCGGAGGGAGGTGGTAGCAGCATCCCATGTTGAGCCAGTTAGTTTGGCAATCAAATTATTTCTGACCTTGGCTGCAGTTGTTTTAAGGTTAATGTCCTACCTAAGGTCACTCCAAAGTATGTTGGAGTTGTGTGGTGCTTTAACTTGTAGCCATTCATTTGGACGTTAAGATCTTTATTAGCTTTTGCATTGTGAGGATGGAATAAGTTGGGATGCTGTTTTTATAGGGCTTGTCTTGAGTCATATGTGTTCAAGTTTTGACAAGTTCTTATATAGGATCTTGAGTTGGGGGCTTGAGTTGTGAAACAGATGTCATTGGTATATATGTTTACAAGTTGAACGAGGTTGGCCCAGTACTAAGTCTTGGTGGGAGTCCATTGCTTTGTCTTTTCCATGCGAACAGCATCGTAAGTAGCTGTGAGTTGAGGATTACTGCATCTGTCTTCAACTTTTTCTGCAAACTGTGTAAGTCGTTAAGGCCCAGTATCTGTTTCCTGTATGACAGCTCTTACAGAAATTAGCTTGGTCAATGCTAAGGACTTCTTCGATTGGGGATATGCACTAACGGATGAGGCATTCAAGCATTTGTATGGGCCTATGAGGAGAGAAATTGGACAGTGACTAGCTGCAAATATAGGGTCTCCTCCAGGTTTTGGTACAGTGATGACTTTTACGTCATCTGCCATTTCTTTGGAATGATGTTGGGATTTATGACTATTGTGTAAGACTGGGTCAGCCAGGCAAGAACTCGGAGCCTCAGTGTTTTGTAAATTCTGGTGCAATGTTGTTAAATCTTGCTGCCATGCTACACTTTAAGCCCTGTTGGGCCTTCTTTAGTTCTGTAACCTTAAAGGGAGCAGATCTGGTGTCTTCTCTATGTTGCTGATGGTGTTGTCTTAGTTCATCCTGAATGTTTTTTTTGGTGTTTTGTCCGAAGTGCCTTAGCTATGGAAAACAGATGACTGCAGACATTGTTAGGAGTAACTGAGGGACAGTTTTGAGTGGATGGCTTTGTGTGACAGATTAGACTCCACCACTTGCTGCTGGAGTGTGTGGAATTTATCCCCAATTGGTTTCCTCTCACTCAGTGTGGCACGCAGTATTGACTAAATCAAATGGTCTTCTACCTCTGGGTACCCTGATGTTTCATATGCCTTTAGGAGGGCAGCACTCTCTTCATCTAAGCGTGGGATGCAGATGGGTGGGTAGCCTTGGGGAATTGCTCTGCAGACTGCTTTGTAGCTGGGACCACAGAGACAGTTGTATGCTTTGTCAACAGTGATGTTTCGAAGTGGGATTGTTGAGCTGCTGCGTTCCAAGGTTTTGCCATATTTTGTCCAGTTGGCTTTCTGGAAGTTTCATCACATCTTCTTGGGGCTGTTGACTGATGGAACAGTTAGGGCTATGTGAACGAGTATGGGCTGTACTGGAAGTCATTGGAGACAAGGCTCTGTGCAGGGTGGGGAGTTTCATTAAGGGAGTACATTAAGGAATTCAGCACAGGTCGGGAGAGTGTGAACCACTAAAGAGCAAGAGTTCTACTTACAGAATAGGGAAAAATAGTCACACAAGAGGTGAGAAAATGCTGGGAGAGGAAAAAAAGGCAAAGGAAGGCAAAAAGCTAGAAAGAGCTACAAAACGGAGATATAAGTAGAAACTTGTAAGGCGTGTCAAGATTGTGGTTTTACAATTAGAAAAGGTTGACAAGGGTAATGTGGTCACTTTAAATACAGATACAGGTTATGTTGCAGATAAATATAAGGAAATGGCAGACTTGTTCAATAATTAATTTATATCAGTCTTCACTGCAGATTCAAAGGATAATATATATATATATATAGATACATAGAACATTACAGCGCAGAACAGGCCCTTCGGCCTTCGATGTTGCGCCGACCAATTAAGAAAAAGCAATGACCCTCTAACCTAAACCATTCCCTTTTCGTCCATAAACTTATCTACTAACCTCTTAAATGCCACCAAACTTGGCGCATCTACAACTGCAGCAGGCAGGGCATTCCATACCCTTACCACCCTGATATATGTAATATATATAATATATATAATATACCTGACATCTCAGGGAAGTAATAATGAACCAAGGACTGGAAGCTGAATAAAGCAAGAAAACTGTGTTAGGAAACGTAATGACACAAAAAGTTGCAAATTCCCCAGACCTCGATAAATTCCATCCCTCTGCTTTAAAGCAGGTGAGGAAATTGCAGATAATTTAGTCATAATTCTCCAAAGTTTTCTTAATTTGACAATAGTGCCAAAACAACTTGAATTCAGATGACATAATTAATATAGTGCAATATCCTAAACAACTTCACAGAAACACTTTCAAACTAAATGTGACGCCAAGTCAGAGAAAGAGATGATAGAGTAGGTGATCAAAAGCTTGGTCGAACCATTAGATATTGAGGAATGTCTGCTTGGAGGAAGATTGTAAGAAGTTTCAAACACCAGGTTAAAGTCCAACAGATTTATTTGGTAGCAGAAGCAACTAGGAGCCTTGCCCCTTTGTCAGGTTTAACCTGGTGTTGTGAAACTTCTTATTGTGTTTACCCCAGTCCAACACTGGCATCTCCACCTCATGGAGGAAGATTGGGCAGTGAGAGACTTAGGGAGGGAATCTTTGATGAGGCATTCAAGCATTTTGTAGAGCCTTGACAGTTGAAGACATGGTTGTCAGTGGTAGTGCCATTAAAATCAGGGATGCTTCAGAGCCCAGGACTGGAGGAACACAGATATCTCAAAGGCTACGGGACTGGAAAAGGTTATAAAGATAGAGAGTATTAAAAAATTGGAGGGATTTCCAAGCAATAAAAATTTTTAAATCAATACACAAATTGTTTCTTTAGATTGGAAAATTGCAAATGTAACTCCACTATTTAAGGAAGTTGAGAGGGAGAAACTGAAGGAAATGGATTTGTTAGTCTAACATTGCTTATGGGGAGGTTATTGGAATATTGAAGACAAAATGATGGAGAACCTGGAGAAATTTGATTTTTATTTATTTATTCTTCACAAGATGTGGGCATATCTGGCTAAGCCAACATTTATTATTCATCCCCAATTTCCCTTGAGAGAGCGGCGATGAGCTGCTTTTTTGAATCACTGCAGTCCATTTGGTTGTAGGTACACCCACAATGCTATTAGGAATAGAGTTTCAGGATATTGACCTAGGAACTGTGAAGAAATGGTGATGTAGTTCCAAGTCAGAATGCTGTGTGGCTTGGAGGGAAGCTTGCAAGTGGTGATGTTCCCGTGTATCGGCTATCCTTGTCCTTCTAGGTAGTAGAGATCAGGGGTTTGGAAGGTGCTGTTAAAGAAGCCTTGGTGAGTTGCTGCTGTGCATTTTTTATATTGTACATACTGCTGCTACTTTGCACTAGTGGTGGAGGGAGTGAAAGTTTACGGTGATGGATGGGGTGTCAATCAAGCGAACTGCTATGTCCTGGATGATGTCGAGCTTCTTGAGTGTTGATGGAGCTATGCTCAACCAGGCAAGTGGGGACCATCTTCCATCACACTCTGACTTATGATTTTTAGATGTGAACAGGCTTTGGGGTATAGATAGGAAGTAAGTCACACCCTGCAAAATTCCCAGTGTCAGACCTGCACTTGTATCACAGTATTTATATGGTTGGTCCAGTTAAATTTCTGACCAGTTGTAAACTGCAGGAGAGAGAAACAAAGTTAACATTTCGTGTCAATAGTTGCAAAGTTAAGAAATACTTCTTTATGATAAAGATGGTATGGATCTGAAAATCTTTTTCACAAAAATCAGCAGACTGTAACTCTACTAATAATTCTAAATCAGAGATGGATAGATATTTGTGAACCAAGAATATTAAGGGATATCAAGCTAAGGCCAGTAGAAGGAGTTAAGATCTTATTTGAATGGTAGGCTAGGCTTGATGGACTAAATGGCCTTCCGTCACTCCTGTGATCCCAGATATCCTTGCAATAGTTCAAGTTTCCAGTTGTGGTTGGGCAGACCTAACAAAATTGGTGATAATGCAAAAATTTAGCAGAAAATTCTTAATTTTTAAAATTAATGCCAAAAAGTGCATAATTCAACACCCTGTTCTTACTGAGGCTCAGTGTTATTTTTCTCTGTTACAACAGTGACTTTGCAACCTCTTGAGCTTATGATGGGCACAATATGAATTACGTTCTTCATGTCTCTCTGTGTATTTCCTGCATCTTCACAGCTCCCTCTCAGTGTGCTTGCACAACTTGCAAAGCACTACATTCATACAATTCTTTGTGTATTGTACTGTATCATGTAACTGCTTCATCATGTCGCTCCCCAAGAGTGATCCATTCACTCTTTTTGGAGAATTTGAGCAGTCCAGTTCCTTTCCACTTCACTCCCACCTGGCAAAGGGCTTTGTATCTGTTGCTTAAAGTTCCAGCGAGTTAACTCCTTCTATTGAAGTTGATTATTTAGAATCCAAGCATTTATTGTTAACCCTTCCACCACCATTTCCCACTTATAGAATCATAAGGTTACTGGCTCAAAGAAGCCATTCAGGCTATCATGTCAGTGCTGGACCTTTGAAGGAGCAATTCACCTAACATATTTAATATAATGTCCTTTCTACTCTATACCCTTTTGATAAAGCCCAGGATGTTGTATGCTTTATTGGCTGCTCTCTCAATGTGTCCTTCAATGAGTTATACACATATACAATTGGGTCTCTCTTTTCCTGCACTCTCTAGAATTGTACCTTTCATTTTATATTGTCTGTCTGCATTCTTCCTACCAAATTGATTTACTTCACATTTTTCTGTATTAAATTTAATCTACCACTTGTCCATCCATTCCACCAACCTGTCTATGTTGTTTTGAAGTTCTATGCTATCCTGCTCACCATTCAGTACAATTCTGAGGTTTGTATCATCCACAATTTTAAATTGTACTCTGTACATTAAGATTTGGACCATAAATATATCAGAAAAAGCAGGTGGTCTTACCAACAACCCCTAGGCAATCCCACTATAAACGCTTCCTCCAGTCCGAAAAACAGCTGATCACCACAACTCCGTCACTCAGACAATTTATCCATGCTGCTATTGTCCCTTTTATTCCATGAATTATAACTCAGAAGTCTGTTATGTGGCACTGTATCAAATGTCTTTGGAAATTCATGCACACCAGATTAACACCATTACTCTCATCAACCCTCCTGTTATCTCATCAAAAAGCTTCAACAAGTTAGTTAAACACACGTTTTCTTAACAAATCCATGTTGATTTTCCTTAATGAACCTGCATTTGTTCCAAATTGTCATTTCGAAAGAATTATCAACCACCAGGATTAAACTGGCTGGAATTTGCTCTGCTGGACTTAACACTACACTTTTTCTGAACATGGTATAACATTCACAATTCTCCATTCCGATGGCACCATCCCTGCATCTAAGGGAGAATGGAAAATTATGGCCAGTGCCTCTGCAATTTCCACTCTCACTTCTTTCAGCATCGTTGGAAAAATCTCATTTGGTTCTAGTGCCTTACAGATAGCCTACCCAAGATGTCCTCCTTATCAGCTTAAGCTCTTATAGATGTTTACAGCATGGAAACAGGTCCTTTGGTCTAACTTGTCCATGCTGCCCTTTTGTTTTCAAACCCCTGAACTGGTCCCAATTGCCCACATTTGGCCTATACCCATCTTATCTGCGTAACTGTCTAAATGCTTTTCAAAAGACAAAATTGTACCCACCTCTACTACTATCTCTGACAGCTTGTTCCTGACACTCAGCACCCTCTGTGTGAAAAAATTGCCACTCTGGACCCTTTTGTAACTCTCCCCTCTCACCTTGAACCTATGCCTTGTAGATTTAGACTCCCGTACTTTTGAGAAAAAATATTGACTATCTAGCTGATCTATACCCCTCTTTACTTTATAGACTTCTATAAAATCTCCCCTCAGTCTTTTATGCTCCAGAGAAAAAAGTCCCAGTCTATCCAGCCTTTCCTTGTAACTTAAACCATCAAGTCCCAGTAACATCTTGGTAAATCCTTTCTACACTTTTTCTAGTTTAATAATATCCTTTCTATAATAAGGTGATCAGAATTGTACACAGTGCATCTTTAAATATTGAACAGACTGCTCTTTTTCTGTGACCTAGTTAACATCTTCTTCCTTGGTAAAGACATGCAATTAAATTAAATACCTCAGACATGCCCCCTACCTCCATGCATAAATCCTCGTTTCACTCTCTAATTAGCTCCACTCTTCCTCTTACCATCTTTTTTTTTCATCTTCCATCAAGTGGAAGACTTTTGGATTCCATTTTATGTTAGTTGCCAGTTTCTTCTTTTCTCTTTATTTTTCGTATTTGCTTTTTCAATTTCCCTCTAAGCATTCTATATTCAGTTTGGTTCTCAATTGTACTGTCCACCTGACATCTGTCATAAGCACACATTTTCTTCTTCATCTTAATCTATCCTTTTCCTTATCTATGGATTTGTTTGTCCTACATTTCCCCTTTGTGGGAATATACTTTAACTATACCTGAACTATTTCTTCTTAAAAGCAGCCCATCGTTTAGTTATAGTTTTGCCTGCTTATTTTTAAATCCAATTTATCTGGGTTAGATTCATTCTTACCCCATTGAATTTGGCTTTCTTTCAGTTAAACATTTTAATTCTGGATTGCTACTTGTTCTTTTTGATAACTAAACTCAACCTTATGACACAATGATCACTGTCCCCTGTTCTCCAACTGACACTTAATCCACTTTGCCTACCTCATTCCCAAGAAGCAGATTCAGCAATGCCTCCTTTCACACTGGACCGGAAACTTATTGCTGTAGGAAATTCTCCTAAACACACATGTGAAGAACTCTTATCTCTCTCTGCTCTTTACACTACTACTATCCCAGTCTATATTTGGATAATTCGAGTTCTTAAGTATAACCATTCCACATATCTTGCAATCCTCTGCTATTTCCTTGCAAATGTTCCTTTACATCTTCCCCACTCATTGGTAACCTCTAGACAATACTGAGAAATGTGATTGCACCATTTTTGTTTCTTAGCTGTAACCAAATAGACTTAAACTTTCCCCTCTGGGATAAAATCTTTCTCCAGCACTGCAATGTTCTGCTTAATCACTCATCTGATGAAGGAGGAGTGCTTAGAAAGCTCATGATTCCAAATAAACCTGTTGGACTTTGACCTGATGTTGTGAGACTTATTACTGTGCCCATTCCCAGTCCAACACCAGCATCTCCACATTCTGCTTAATCAGTCCTTCTCTTTCCCTATCATTCATGCTCAGCTTATATCCAGGAATATTTAATATCCAGTCCTGTCCTTTTCTGAGTCAGGTCAATGTTATCATCACAACATCATATTTCCATGTAGCTATCTGAGTCTGCAACTCACTAATCTTATTTACCACACTCTGCATAATCACATATATGCACTGTAAATCCAATTTAGACTTTAGTATGTTCCTCCTTATATTGAACCTACCTAATTTCTACAGTAGTGCTATCTGTCTGTCCCAATCTCATTTTGAATATTGATCTCCAGAGTTACCTCCTGGTTGGCACCTCTGCCAACTTTAATTGAATACTTCCCAAAGATCTAGCAAGGAAACTGGTCCTGCTTTGTTTAGGTGCAAACTGTCTGGCTTGTACAATTCTTATTTGAACTGATCCCAATATTCTAAGAATCTAAAAAAGCCTTCTTGCCTGCACTATCTCTCCAGCCATGCATTCATCTGCTCTGCCTTCTTATTTCTATATCCCTTGCACATGGTACTGGGACTAATCCAGAGATTACAGGTGGATTCTCCTAAAAAAAAATTTGTGATCTTTGGGCAGTGCCAAGTGGCTGGGGCCCAATGCTGTGGCTGGGAGAGTTGTCCCCTACTATTTTGAATCCTGCCTGCTAATTTCCTCCCTACCTCTGTAAATTCTGACCCAAGACTATATCCCACTTTTTACTTATGTATTGTTGTTACAAATGTGGGCTACGAACATCAGTTGTTCACCCTTTCCTTTCAGGGTGCTCTGCAATCACTCAGTGACACTCTTGATTCTAGCACCAGGGAGGCAACATCCTGGATTCACATCTGCAGCTACTACGACATGGTCTGTTCCTCTAACTATCAAACCTCCTATCACTATTGCAATTTCAGTCTCTTTATGCCTTCAGTACAGCTCAGCCTGCCCTGATACCATGGACTTGAATCTGGTTGCAGTCCCAGGATGAAGCATCACTTCATTTACAGGTATTCAGAATTGAATGAGACTCACTCAGGGAATTCCTGCACTACCTGTCTGTTTCACGTTCATGGTCTGGTTGTCCATTTCTTCTCTCCGTCTACTCTCTTGAGCTGTAAGGTGACCAAATCTATAAATGTGTTCTCCACAAAGCAATCAACCATGCAGTGATGCCAACTGCTGTTCAAACTCTGAATCCCGAAGCTCAGGCTGCTACAGCAGACATTTCCCGCACACACATGCAGAATACAGGAAATGTTGTGGAATTCCAACACGGAACTGAACGTGCAGTTCAGGTGTCTGAGCTCCCCCCGGCCTGCCTTGCACTCTTCCTGGCCTGCCTCGCGCTCCTCCCTCCTCCCAGCCTGCCTCGCGCTCCTCCCTCCCCCCGGCCTGCCTTATGCTCCTCCCTACCCCCGGCCTGCCTCATGCTCCTCCCTCCCTCGGCCTGTTCCGTACTCCTCTCCTGACCCTGCTTCACACGCCTTCCAGTAACCGTGTGTAATAATCTCTGGTGAATGTCCTGTCAAATCTGTGACCTAGAAACAGCCACATAAGTTTAAATGTTGTTATTTTAATGTGTACTTCTAGTGACCAAAAATTATCCTGTTTTTGTTTGGATTGTGTCTATGGGTGAATCATTCAGTGAGCTATTGAAAGATACAACAACAATCTGTTTGCCTTCCATTTCTGAGAAATGCTGATTGAAACAAAACACATAAGGACCAAGTACTCAGTGTTCATTGTGGTGTGAATGTTTTTCACAAAATCTTCACCCAGCTAACTGAAAACGTTCCTGTCGCTAAAATCCCTGAAACTGAGAATATATTTACAAGCCTGAATAAGTTTTGAGTCCCTGACCCCACTTGCTGAACATGATGGAAGAGCATTTGAAAGATCAAGAATGTTCTGGTAAACATCCGCTGATGACTACTTTGTTGTTGGGCTGCAATTGCTGAGACATTCAAGATTCATGAGATGTCCCAGCAATTTGGCAGAATGGTAGGTTCCTAATTGGTGATCCACCAGCCTGGGACATTTCCGTTTGATCGTGAGAGCTGGGTTGGCTCCAAATCCAGATTGGAATGTCATTGACCTACGACAGTGGTGCTTTTGTTTTTGTTGGCGTTGTTTTGTGTTCATTAAGCCAGCAGAGGCTTGCCTTGTTTATCACTGAGAGACTTGCAAAGGAAGCAAGTTCACCTCGTTGATACAGAGTAAAGTAACATAATTTAATTCAGGGACACACTGAACAAGTTTTTCAGCAAAGAGACAATTCCTATTTCGGAGCTCGAGGAGTAGCTGGATTCACTGCAGGACAAATGGAGGCTGAGAATTTCCTGGTCCCATCTAGTAATCACCCCCGCATCTACAGAAACGTCAGGAGGATAGAGACTGGGTGACAACCCAACATATTAAGAAGAGGGAAGCTCTTAGGGAGTGTGGCACTCGCAGAGTTATCTTCAGTGCTGAATAGCCAATTGAGGGTGGTAATACCTCAGGGAGGTGCAGTCTGGAGCACATCCCCGATGCCATGAGGCTAGTGACTGCACGGGGAAAAGTGTAGACTTGAAGTGACCATCGGGGAATCGGTAGTCATGGGAAATAAACAGGTATTTGTGCAACTGCTGATATGAGTCTTGGATGGTGTGTGCCTCCCTGTTTTACAGGGCAAAGAACAGCACTGTTCTTGTGCAGAACACTTTACAGAGAAATGGGAAAAGCCAGAAGTTCTGGTTTATGTTGGAACCAATGACAGGGAGCAAAAGGTTTGAGGTCCTACACAATCCAAAGATGTGCGGGTTAGGTGGATTGGCCATGTTAAATTGAGCCTTAGAGTTAGGGGACTAGCTAAGGTAAATGTATGGGGTTACGGGGATGGGGCCAGATGGGACTGTGGTCGGTGCAGACTTGATGGGCCGAATGACCTCCTTCTCCACTGTAGGATTCTATGATTCTAAGTGGCTTGCCTCACCATTTCAGATGGAAGTTAGGAGCTGACCACATTGATGTGGGTCTGGAGTTAATGTAGGCCAGAATAGGTAGAAACAGCATATTTCCGTTTTTAACCATCATTAGTGAACCAGATGGATTTTTATGACAATTGATAATGTTTTATGGTCATCATTACTGAGACTAGCATTCCAGGTTATTAATTGAACCTAAATTTCACCAGCTGCCAGCAGGGAATTTGAACCCACATCCTCAGAGCCTGGGCCTCTGGATTACTAACTAATATGCCGCTGTCTCACCAAACTAAGATGATTTTAAAACGTGTAAATATTCTGAAAGCTAAATAAGTTGATGAGCTGCAGGTGCAAATGACCATGCGGAAATATGACATGGTGATGGTAACAGACATCAGGTTAAAGCCAAAGCAAGGTGGACACTTAATCTCACCTACAATCTTTGAGAAAAGATAGGGCAGGATGAAAGTCAAGGGATGGGTGTCAGTATTGATTGTAGACACTGTTACAACATGAGAAAGGAGTGATGTAGGTGAAGATTCAAAGACAGCATCTATTTGATTAGAATTCATATTCAGTAGAGGAACTTTTATACTGAAGGCCATTGAATCATAAAATAATAGAGGAATAATAATTGAAAGAAATCACTTGGCCCATTTATGTCTGCACCAGCCAAAAAATGAGCAACCAGCCTAGTTCCACTTCCCACCATCTGGTTAGTAGCCCTGGAGTTACAGCACTTGAAATAGGTTCTTGACTGGTAACAGGATCAAAGGTTTTGGGGAAAATAGGGTTGAAAAACATATCAGGCAGGATCAAATGGCAGAGCAGACTCTGAGCTGATTGGCCTAATTCTATTCCAATATCTTATGGTCTTAGGTGTATATGATGTGGAGATGCCAGTGTTGGTGAGATTTTGCAAGCCCAGGCTATCTGTAACCTCCATGACTTGCCTGGGCTTGCAAAATCTTACTAACTGTCCTGGCTGGAGACAATACACATCTCTTTAACCTGTGCTTAACCTTCTCTCCACTCACATTGTCTGTACTTTTAAGACTTGATTACCTGTGAAGACTCGCATAAATTGAGTTTGTATCTTTATATGCCCTGTTTGTGAACATAACTCCCATTCACCTGATGAAGGAGCAGTGCTCTGAAAGCTTGTGGCTTGTGCTACCAAATAAACCCGTTGGACTTTAACCTGGTGTTGTGAGATTTCTTACTGTGCTTAGCTGCATATCCAGACAATTATTAAATAAGTTGAGGGTTTCTGCCTCTGCTACCCTTTCAGGAAGTGAATCCCAGGCCTAACAACCCTCTCAGTGAAAAAAATCCTTCCTCATCTCTCCTCTAATCTTTCTACCAATCAGATTAAATCGATGCCCCTCTTCACTGACCTTTCTATTAAAAATAAATAGATTTTTCCTATCCATTCTATCCAGGCCCCTCACAATTTTGTGCATCTCAATCAAATCTCTTAGTCTCCTCTGTTCCAAGAACAACTCCAGCCTATCCAATCTTTGCTTATAGTTGTCATTTGCTGGTCTTGGCAGCATCCTCATAAATTTCATCTGTATTGTCTCTATTGCAATTAAATCCTTTCTGTAATGAAGTGACCAAAATTGCACATAATGCTTACATTGTGGCCTAATGTATTATTTAGTTCCAGCATTACCTTCTCGTTCTAATGAGACAAAGGGCATGTTTATAGGTATTTGTTAAGAATCAATTTATGTGATATGGGCATCACTAGGTAGGGCAGCATTTATTGCCTATTTCTAATTGCTCTTGAGAAAATGCTGCTTTTTTGAACCACTGCAGTCCTTGCAGTGGTTACACTGTAGGTACACTTGCAATGTTTTTTGCGAGCGAGTTCCAGGATTTTGACCCAGCGACAATGAAGGAACAGTGATATATTTCTAATTCAAGATGGTGAATGACTTGGAGGGAACCTCCCAGGTGTTTGTATTTCCAGGTATCTGCTGCCCTTGTCTTCTGGATGACAGTGGTTATGGATTTGGAAACTGCTGCCTAAGGAATCTTTGTGAATTCCTATAATGTATTTTGTATGTGGTACACATGAAAATGGCAGAAAACTGCAAGAATATTGGCGTAGTGATAATGGAAGCCTCCGTTTATTTGAATATAAGCTTCAAAAATAACTTTGTATAGGACAACAAGGGGATGGAATTCCTGATATATGTAGAAGAGAATTGATCAGTGTGTTTCCAGTCCAACAAGGAAGGAAGCAGCACTGAATCTATTATTGGGGAAAGACACAGAGCATATTTCAATGGGATCACATTTGAGAAATAGTGATCACAGTATCATTAGGTTTAGAGTAGTTATGGAAAAGGACATAGAAAAACCAAACATGAAAATATTTAACTGGAGAAGGGTTAATTTCAATGAGTTAAAACTGGTTTAGGTGAATTAAAATGTAAGGTTGATAGGTAGAATCATAATGCAAGGCTATCAAGGAGAAGATAGAGCAGGTATAGACTAGACACATTTCCATGATGGAGAAAGGAAGGATGTCCAAAGCTAGAGCTCCCTGGATGACTAGATATAAAGATTAAAATTAAAAAGCAAAAGAAGCCTTATGGTAAATGATATGTTCACAATTCAGTACAAAACAAAACTGGACGTAGGAAGTACAAGGGAGGATAGAAAAGAAATAAGCAGGCAATGAGATGGAATGTGATTAATCAATAACATCACTGGGAGCACAATGTTTTTTTATAGACTTATAAATAATAAAAAGGTCATCAAAGGCAAGGTTAGAGATCAAAATAGAGATCTTGTAGAGACAGAGAAACAACTGATGTACTAAGTGTGCACTCAATAAAGTTAGAATACTGGTAATGCCACGGTAAAGTTTCTATTAATAGAAATGTTTTATATAAGAATAATCACTTCAAACCAAATGCTGAAAATACGTGCATATTCATTTGGAATCAAGACCATATTAACATCTCTCTTTTCACAGATTTTCAATATACTTAAAGGACAATTTGCCAATATAAAGTAAACACTACATAGAACATAGAACACTACAGCACAAACAGGCCCTTCGGCCCACAAGTTGTGCCGAACACATCAAAACCTACCCAGCCATAGACCTATCTATACCCCCAATCCCATTGGATCCCATATACTCATCCAGAAGTCTTTTAAAAGACCCCAGCGAGTTCACCTCGACCACCACCGACGGCAGCCGATTCCATTCACTCACCACCCTCTGAGTGAAAAACTTTCCCCTAGCATCCCCTCTGTACTTGCTTCCCTGCACCTTAAATCTGTGCCCTCTTGTCGTGACCATTTCAGCCCTGGGAAATAGTCTCTGAGAGTCCACCCTATCTATTCCTCTCAACATCTTGTAAACCTCTATCAGGTCGCCTCTCAACCTTCGTCTCTCCAGGGAGAACAGTCCCAGCTCCCTCAACCTGTCTTCATAAGGCATGCCTCCCAATCCGGGCAACATCCTTGTAAATCTCCTCTGCACCCTTTCAATAGCTTCCATGTCCTTCCTATAGTGAGGCGACCAGAACTGCGCACAGTACTCCAAGTGTGGTCTGACAAGGGTCCTATAAAGCTGCAGCATTACCTCCTGACTCCTGAATTCAATCCCTCGATGAACGAAGGCCAGTACACCGTAAGCTTTCTTAACCACATCCTCCACCTGGGAGGCCGATTTGAGAGTCTTATGGACCCGGACCCCAAGATCCCTCTGCTCTTCCACACAGCTTAGACTCCTACCTTTGATAGTGTACTCATTCATCCCGTTGGATCTGCCAAAATGGACCACAACACATTTATCCGCTTTGAAGTCCATCTGCCACTTCTCCGCCCAGTCTTGCATCCTGTCGATGTCATGCTGCAACTTCTGACATCCCTCCAGACCATCCACAACACCACCGACCTTCGTGTCACCGGCGAACTTACTCACCCATCCCTCCATTTCCTCATCCAGGTCATTTATGAAAATGACAAACAGCAAGGATCCTAGAACAGATCCCTGGGGCACTCCACTGGTGACCGACCTCCATGCAGAAAAAGAGCCATCCACAACCACCCTCTGCCTTCTGCAGGCAAGCCAGTTCTGGGTCCACAAGGCCAAAGCCCCTTGGATCCCATGGCCTCTCACCTTCTCAAGAAGTCTTGCATGTGGGACCTTGTCAAATGCCTTGCTGAAGTCCATGTACACCACGTCCACTGCTCTTCCTTTGTCAATGTGTTCAGTCACATTTTCGAAGAACTCAATTAAGCTTGTAAGGCACTACCTGCCTTTTACAAAACCATGCTGACTATTTCTAATCAACCTAAACTTCTCCAAATGCTCGTAAATCTTGTCCCTCAGAAGCCTCTCCATCAGCTTACCAACCACTGAGGTCAGACTCAACGGTCGGTAATTTCCAGGACTATCCCTGTTCCCTTTCTTGAAAATAGGGACCACATCCGCAATCCTCCAATCCCCCGGAACCTCTCTCGTCTCCATCGATGACGCAGAGATCATCGCCAGGGGCTCTGCAATGACATTCCTCACCTCCCACAATAACCTGGGGTACATCCCATCTGGTCCCGGAGACTTGTCTATCTTGATAGCATTTAAAAGTTCTAACACATCCGCTTCCTTAATATCTACATACTCAATCTTTTCAGTCTGCCGCAAACTTGTAGTGCATCCTCCCAGTTCACTTTCCACCATGAATACTGAGGCAAAGTACTCATTAAGCACCTCTGCCATTTCTTCCAGTTCCATACAGACTTTTCCCCCTTCACCTTTTATAGGTCCTATCCCTTCTCTTCTCATCCTTTTACTTTTCACATATTTGTAGAAGGCCTTGGGATTCTCCTTAATCCTACCAGCCAAGGCGTTCTCATGACCCCTTCTGGCTCTCCTAATTTCCTTTTTAAGCTCTCTTCTATAAGCCTTATGCTTATAAAAGTATAAAATGCAGAATTAAAACGCTAGTTTTTATTCTGCATTGAACTTCCCAGAAAAAAATTACAGTAAAACATCTCAAGGCTTTTAGCAACAATTTACCTCGGCATACTGGAAATGTTTAAATTGCAATGTTTTTGGCACAAGTATTGGGGGCATTGCTCTCAAAAAAAATTCTAAATGTTGAATTTGCATAAAAACTGGAGTAAATCCTGCTGTTTTTTTCAGCAGCAGTTTCAAAATGAATCTGCCAGTGGGACACCCCCATCCTCACCAATTATCCCCAGAGACCCGTCCCCGGCGAGCTCCATCCACATTTGTCCCCTATCCTTTGGTACTGCCCTATGCCCAGTGGGTAGTGCCAGTGTGCCCCCTTGGGCATTGGTATTTTGTCCCTTGACTGTGACGGGGTCCAGGCTAGCACTGCCAACTAAACATTGCTAGAGTGAATCATGCTTGGCAGGGACAGGGTGGGTGACGCTAGTGGGCCCAGAGATTTCAGTCCTGGGTGCAATAATGGGATTTAAATTATATGCAAATTAGAATCTGCATATATTATGCAGCTCTGCACCAGTCTGGCTGCCGGAGACACACGGAGGCTGTGATGCCCAGTGGAGAGCCCATGAAACAGCGTCCGTTTGAGTCTCCTGTCCCACTGGGCTACAAAAGCAGCCAATGGAATGGGGAATTGTATTTATAAAGAGCTAGAAATCCCCAATGAAAATGGAGAGGGAACCAACTGTTTTGGTTTGTTCCCTCCAACCATGCCGAGTTTTTGAAAAACAGGATGTGTCCGACGTTAATTAGCCCCTAATCGACCTCATCTATCCACCTACCATCATTAGATGTTGTGACATCAAAGATCCAAGCCACTTATGTACAAAAAACAAAGAACAAAGAATAGTATAGAACAGGAACAGGCCCTTCGGCCCACCTCCTGCACTAATCATAATGGCTGCCTAAACTAAAACTGTATACAGAGTGCATATTCTTCCATTTCAATCCTATTTATGCATTCATTCTAGATGCCCCATAAATGCCACTATTGTACCTGCTTCCACCATCTCCCCAGGCAGCACGTTCCAGACATTCACCACCCTCTTGTGTAAAACAAAATTTGCCTCGCACATCTCTTCTAAACTTTTCTCCACGCACCTTAAACCTATGTCACCTAGTATTTGATTTTTCTACCCTAGAAAAGGGCTGTGCTCGTGCCAGTCATAATCTTGTAAACCTCTATCAGGTCAACCCTCAACCTCCATCATTCCAGTGAGAACAAACCGAGTTTATCCAACCTCCCCTTATAGCTAATACTCATATGTATCTTAGCAACAGGGAAATATATTTTCAGTCACATAGTATGATTGTCCAGTTCTTCATGAAAATATAATCTCCAATTTCCTGTGAGCAACAATAAGGCACTAATAGACTCTGTGAAAACACCTATAATAATGAACAGCTCTGGAAAGTAATATTATATATTCCCTTGCAGATTGCATTGGAAATCAAGTAAGTATTTTGAGCAAGTTCACATGGGTGAGGCAGCCTTTAGTTATTATCATTTCAGTGCAGTCAAATGACAGTTTGCCATGTCTATTTTGTCTCATGTTTGCAGGGGTACTCCACATTCTCTGGCTCTTGGAGTGTTCAATAATTCCTCTCCTTTCCTTTTCACAGAAGACAGTCTGGATGGAGATCGCGATTATTTTACATCTGATGTCCGCTTCCCGTACTACCCGAGTGTCATCTTTGCCATCATAGGCAGCTCGGTTGTCTTTATTCTGCTGGTGGCATTGCTCGCCATGATGCTGCACCACCACCGCAAGCGCAACAACCTGATTGGGCATGTCACGCCACCTCTGCACCGCCTGCAGCACCCACTGCTCCTGTCTCGGCTTGTCATCCTGGACCGCACCCATCACTGCAGCGTCACATACAACACCAGCAATGGCATTCAGCTCACATCCAACTCCATGTACCACCAGCCACTAGCAATGGAGGAAGTACCACCCTCATACTCTGAGGCTGTGCAGGAACACAGGTATGAAGTATTTATCTCAACAAAACCACTCACAATTAACCCTTTGTTGCTTCACTGTTAAATATAACTGTCATATTAGCTGCATGATATTGCAAAATAAATTACTTTATGAAAAGCAATCCGCATGATTGACATCCCATCCATCACTTTGAGTATTCTCTCCTTCCACCACTGATGCACAATGGTTGCAGTGTGTGTACATCAACAGGATCTACTGTAGCAACTCACCCAGACTTCTTCAACAAAACTCCCCAAACTGAGGGTGCCACGGTGGCACAGTGATTAGCGTTGCTGCCTCACAGCTCCAGGCAATGTCTGCATGGGTTTCCTTCAAATGCTTGGTTTCCTCCCATAGATGTGCAAGTTAGGTTGATTGGCCATGCTAAATTGATCCTTTGTGTCCTGGGATGTGTACGTTAGAGGATTAAGCAGGGTAAATATGAGGGGTTTGCCTGGGTGTGGTTGTGGTCGATGCAGATTCAATAGGCCAAAAGGCTTCCTTCTGCATTGGAGGCGTTGTATTGGATTAGATTGGACCTCCACCTGCTAGTAGACCATAGTAACAAGTGTTCCTGGGAATACCACCATCCCGGCTTGAACATAAATGACTATTCTTTCATAGTTCCTGTGTCAATATGCTGGAAGCCCACCTTCTTCCCTCAGAGTGCTGTCGGAGCACTCTCACCACATAGAGACCGTGTTCAACAAGACAGCTGGCCATCACCTTCGCAAGGATTCCTCCAAATGAAAAATAAATGCAGATCCTGTTTGCAAGTACGTAGACTGAGGGAGTCATTCCACTTTAAAGGGCTATAATGAATTTGCCAGGCATGCTCTCCCCTTCAGGAGGCCTTGGTGACTGTGCCTGGTTATATTATGTATTTCTGGAATGCACTGCCAAATGAGATCATTGAGACAGACACATTAGTGACATTTAAGACTTATCTGGATAGACACATGAACAGATGAGGATACAGGCCTATCCTAGTGTAGATAGGACAATGTGATTGGTGTAGGCTTGGTGGGCCAATGAACCTATTCCAGTGCTGTATTGCTGTTTGTTTATTTGCTCTTTGTTGAATTGTGTTTTGAAGTGAAACATTAAGGGTGTCGTGTAATCTTCTCCCGAGGCTGGAACTGAACCTGGGTCCCTGGCACCGTGAGGCAGCAGTCCCAGTCACCCCCATTCACCAAACTTTGTTTAGAATTTGCTACACAATTCAGTGTGACACTCAGAGGGTTAAATGGTATCAGTGCTGGATATAAATCAGGAGCTCAAGTTAACGTGAACATTGCTTCATGCTACCCTTGAAACTGTTCACTGGTGAGTCCCGAAGGCCATTAAGCGCTTATTGAAAATCCCCAGAGCTTCCATCAGTCTCACAATCTTCTTTAACGGTCTATGTGTTTCCTTACTCAGTTTCTTCTTTCCACCAGCAGACCACCGTGGTTTGACCTCCCGCCTCCGCCGTACCTCTCGAACACAGAGATTCCCAGCCACCCTGAGCTGCCCCCGTATCGCTCCAGGGCAGGGAGCACTTTGAGCACTGAACATGCCAGCAGCCTACAGGAGAGCACTGAAATAAGAGACTGCCTGCTCAACACCAGACTGGGGGAGGGACTGTGAGCACCTTCGTAAACAAAGGAGTGGAATGGCAGTGGTGTTCTTGCACTAGCTATTATTTAAAGAGCCTTCATTGAAGGATTTAAACTCCAAGAAGCAAAGGAAAGAAGATTATACACTTTAATCTTGTTGACTTGTTTTGTCTTTTCATTATGAAGGCACAATCCTGACGACCAGCTGTGAGATCCTGAGTAACACAATCCAGTCGTTTTACTGATGTTTGACCCTGGAGGCTTGTGATCTGTCAGTGACGGCCAATCAATTGTCCTTAATCATGGGTGGCCAATTAGGACCACCTCGTAGCAGTCACTGTGGGGCAGCCTGGAGAATGGACTGTAAATCTAAAACAGTAAATATAGGAATGTGAAATGTGGAGATGCATGATTTTTGACAGGTCCCAGTACAAATGATGCAGTGCGCAATGATGCAATCGAGATGTAAAAAGATGTTGTGAATCACTGGAGATCTTCAAGTGGCATGTCTGAACATAATGGAAATGAGCAGGTTTTATTGATTGTGTTGCTAGGCTTAAATGGAGATTCTACATTTCAGAATCTAAAAGTCTGTACATTCTGGCCCCTCTACTATTGGTATTCAATAGAAAAGTGTTACTGTTTATCATGTGAGGCAGCAATTTTTTTAGCTCTTCCTTTTGTTTCTTAACTCTTTCCCAGACTGACACAAAGCCAGCTGCACCCATACAGTGTATCTGAGTGCAGCATGCTCTGGAGCACTGTCCCAGAGCGCAGTGTATCCTGGAGCAGTGTCCCTGAGTACAGCATGTTCTGGAGCAGTGTCCCTGAGTACAGCGTGTTCTGGAGCAGTGTCCCTGAGTACAGCATGTTCTGGAGCAGTGTCCCTGAGTACAGCGTGTTCTGGAGCAGTGTCCCTGAGTACAGCGTGTCCTGGAGCAGTGTCCCTGAGTACAGCGTGTTCTGGAGCAGTGTCCCTGAGTGCAGCGTGTCCTGGAGCAGTGTCCCTGAGTACAGCGTGTCCTGGAGCAGTGTCCCTGAGTCATGTCTGGAGAGTGTCCCTGAGTACAGCGTGTTCTGGAGCAGTGTCCCTGAGTACAGCGTGTCCTGGAGCAGTGTCCCTGAGTACAGCGTGTTCTGGAGCAGTGTCCCTGAGTGCAGCGTGTCCTGGGGCAGTGTCCCTGAGTGCAGTGTGTCCTGGAGCAGTGTCCCTGAGTGCACTGTGTCCTGGAGTAGTGTCCCTGAGTACAGCGTGTTTTGGAGCAGTGTCCCTGAATACAAAATCTGTTTGATCAAAATCTTACTGCCCCACATCTGACTGTCATTAGAACAGCTGTTTCCGAATATAAGACAAAGGTGCACATCGACATAGTGAGTAAATTTCACAGCTGTTTCCTTACAGTGTCGGGTTTTTAACTGTTGCCTATTGTGCTGTGGAAATATCAAAGTTCACCATGATTTTGAGAATAGTGATGTGCCTCAAGGTACAAACCAAGGTCTTTAACTAAGCAGCCCTGCCCTGAGGAATGTCATTAAATTAAGAGTTGGAACTTCCCTGAACGACATCACCCACAACACCTCCGAGTTTTGTTTCAGGTTTCTGTCACTCGGATACCTGTTGCGCCATCGTGAAGAGCTGATGACAAAGAGTAACCAGCTGTTCCAAAGCCAAGAAATTCTCAATCATTAAATTTGCACCTTTCCAAGCTCTGACTTGCTGTGTATTTCCAACAATTGTTGTTTGTATTCTGAGATTCTGTTCCAAAACACTGGTACTGTCCAATTATGTTTGTCTGGCTTTTATAAGTTTCTAGACCTTTGCAGTGTGCTTGCTGCAGTGTCTCGTGGTCTTATTAAGGTGTTTTCTTTTCACTAGTCAAGCAGAACCATTGGCCCATTTTTGTTAAGGATGTTTTTATTATTTCACTGCACATAAAGGAAACCTTCCCAACACTGTGTGTATTCAATGCCATTATACATTTGCCAAGTAAAACATTCAGAATGTAGGCATACTAACACCTCAAGAAAGGTAAACAACTTCAGTTCATCAGAGATGAGTTCCATTGTCCCAAAGGCTCTCCAATTATATCAAGTTCCTCTGTACAAGTTTCTTGTACCACATCCTCCTCACGTTGCAATAGTGGAAAACCATTAGTATTAGATAGATTCATGCAATTCCCGTTTTATGGAATACCGCTGTATCCTCCTATGGACTAATATTGCACTATACCAAGCCCTGTTGCATTTCATATGATTCTACAATACATAGCCCCCTTTTGTATAAAATTGTATTGCCACAATCCCTCATGATACAAAATTCCCAGCGTTAAGGCCTCATCCAAGTCACAGAATTTGTATGATACCGGAAGAGGGCATTTAGCCCGTCGTGTTTGCAGTGGCGCTCTGCATGAGCAATTTACTTAGTGCCATTCTCTCTCCTTCTCATAACCTCGCATGTTATTCCCTTTGAAATAATAGTCTAATTCCCTTTTGAACCTGCCTCCAGCACATTCTCAGACAATGCATTCCAGCATGAAAAAGTTCTTCTCATATCACTTTTACAAATTGGCCTAAATCTCTTCTCGGTCTTTTTATGAATGAGGACACTTTCTCCCTATCTGCTCTTTCTAGACCCCTCAAGCATTTTGAATTCCTCTGACAAACCCAAGAGGCAGGATTTCCCAGGTGCACTCATCCCGATACCAGAAAATTCTCTCTGAGGTCAATCAACGCCCCTCGCCCACTCTTATTCCACCCACTACGAGAATGGGAAAATTTGCCCCAGCATGTCTCGTCAGGTTTAATAATTGAAGTCCTGTTACTGGGAACCATTCTTGTGAGCCTTTTATGTACTGTCTCCAACACTTGCACGTCTTTCCCAAAGTCTGGTGCCCAGGACTGGATGTAGTACTCCAGCTGAAGCCAAAATAGTGTCTTATACAAGTTCAATAAAGCTTCCTTGCTGTTATACCACCTTTCATAAAGCCTAGGATACTTTAAACATTCTTTTGACCTGACCTGCCATCTTCAATGGCTTATGTATATATAAACCTATGTCCCTCTGCTCTGAACCCCATTTAGAATTGCACATAATATTGTCTTTCTAATCTCTCCAATCAAAAGAAATAGTTTCACATTTCTCTGTGCTGAACTTCATTTGCCACTTGCCCACCCATTCCACCTGTCCTTCGGAAGTTCTATCCTCCTCACAGTTATGTGGTATTTTTCTGGCCGCGCTCATTCCACGACCTGCAAATCCCACCCGAGGTCAACGGACCTTTGCGTGGTCTGCCCTCACTCACTACAATTCCTGTGGCAGGTAAGACGGGAAAACCCCACCTGTGCGGTATTCCATGCCAAGCCCCTCATTCTGTAGAATTCAATTGCACAATACCCTTTTCTATCATTGTTTACAATTTCATGTGTACCCAACTCTTATTGTGTAAAATTTCCTTGGACACCCACTCCATTACATAGAATTCCTTTATAGAACCAACTATTGCATATAGTTCCCTTATATAACCATTTCTTCTCCCCCACCCACCACATGCACAAAGATCCCACCCTCTACACGTACAAGGGGACACCCCCACAGATAAGGGGACCCCCCTGCAATGGAATTATGGAGAGGAACTCTCCTTGAACTGAACGCTGGCATTCAAACTGGTAGAAGAAGCAACTCCCAATGGAGTAGGTGGACGCATTCTCTTACAAAGAAGCACCCAGACAGTGGCGCTGCTTAGAGTGCTGGTTACTATCTGGGTATGTCTCTCTCCCTGCCCTAACATTTCTGAGCAGAACTTCATTATGTTACTGGCAAGCGGTGGAAAAATCAGAAGACAACATCTTTCTGGCAAAATTCTAGTTTCCTGACTCTTATAAAATTGTAGCCAGCACATACACACAAATATCATCTTGTACAAAATTAAAATATACAAATTTCCCTCAATGCAGAATCACATTTCACTTCCTTCAATTCCTATTGTATTGCTGAACCATACTTGGTAACAAACCCCATCTCATTGTTAACAATCCCACTGTACTGAACCCCTTTCCATTGTAAACAATCCTACTGTACCAAACCCCATTCCATTGTAAACAATCCCACTGTACCAAACCCCATTCCACTGTAAACAATCCCACTGTAACAAACCCCATCCCATTGTAAACAATCCCACTGTAACAAACTCCATTCCATTGTAAACAATCCCACTGTAACAAACCCCATCCCACTGTAAACAATCCCACTGTACCAAACCCCATCCCATTGTAAACAATCCCACCGTACCAAACCCCATCCCACTGTAAACAATCCCACTGTACCAAACCCCATCCCATTGTAAACAATCCCACCGTACCAAACCCCATCCCATTGTAAACAATCCCACTGTACCAAACCCCATCCCATTGTAAACAATCCCACTGTAGCTAATCCCATCCCATTGTAAACAATCCCACTGTACCAAATCCCATCCCATTGTAAACAATCCCACCGTACCAAACCCCATCCCATTGTAAACAATCCCACTGTAGCTAATCCCATCCCATTGTAAACAATCCCACTGTACCAAACCCCATCCCATTGTAAACAATCCCACTGTACCAAACCCCATCCCATTGTAAACAATCCCACTGTAGCTAATCCCATCCCATTGTAAACAATCCCACTGTACAAATCCCATCCCATTGTAAACAATCCCACTGTAGCTAATCCCATCCCATTGTAAACAATCCCACTGTAGCTAATCCCATCCCATTGTAAACAATCCCACTGTACCAACCCCATCCATTGTAAACAATCCCACTGTACCAAACCCCATCCCACTGTAAACAATCCCACTGTACCAAACCCCATCCCATTGTAAACAATCCCACTGTACCAAACCCCATCCCACTGTAAACAATCCCACTGTACCAAACCCCATCCCATTGTAAACAATCCCACTGTACCAAACCCCATCCCACTGTAAACAATCCCACTGTACCAAACCCCATCCCATTGTAAACAATCCCACTGTAGCTAATCCCATCCCATTGTAAACAATCCCACTGTACCAAACCCCATCCCACTGTAAACAATCCCACTGTACCAAACCCCATCCCACTGTAAACAATCCCACCAGTGCCACAATTGCACACAGTTCTTTTGAAACTGAACATATCTTTCATGGTAAAGTACATGAGTATCATGGAGACAATTCAATGTGATGTAATCAATCCTGAAAATAGTTCGATATTTAAAATCAAATTCCTCTCAATAACATGAGCAAAATCGGATTAGCAGGTAAAGATTTACACTTCAGGACAAAAATCATTTGTAGAAATTAGGTGCATTTAGCAACAGTTATTCAGCCCATTATTTTATCACTGCAGCACAGTATCACAATACATATTGATTGTGTTCTATATCCATGCTTTGTGATGCATCAAACTATGTTGGATGCACTTGTATAATTGAATTTGAAAAAGTACCTCATCTTGTCTCTCAGGAACTGAGTAACAAACTGAATCCAAATCAGCCTTTCTAAACGTTAGCAGCATCTGTTCTGTCCCTCATCAAATCTCCTGCTTCTTCATACAGTCTGGAAAGAATTGTTTGTGAAACATCAGAGGAAGCATATTTTAAAAATGTTTTTAATTTGGGTTTTAATAGCATGCAGCAAGTTGGGCAGAATTCTCCCATTTTGAGACTAATTGCTGTGGCGGGTGAGAGTAGTGTGGAGGCTGGCAGGAAATCACACCAATCTTTCAGCCCTGTTAATTATGCAACCAGCTGTCTTCTGTCATATTCAGTAGCAGGGCAGGCAGGATGGCATGTAATCCACCATTGGATCCATGTGGCATGTTCAAAAGATATCCAAAATCACTGATCCACAAACAAAAAAAGCAGAAAGATCTCCTACGAAAGAAAATGAATCCGGCAACATTCTGAGGATGAAAGATGGATCCTTGCCAGGACATTGAATCTGTGATAGCTACCTGTAAATACCTTCCCAACTCACTAATGTAGTATTCCAGAGTTAAGGAATACAGATGGCCTCCATCCTAAATTCGGGAGGGGATGGCATAATGGTATTGTCACGGGTGTAGGAATCCAGAGACCCAGAGTAATGCTCTGGGGGTTTGATTCAAATTCCTTCACAGCAGCTGGTGAAATATGCATTCAGTAAATATTCTGGAATTATAACGATGATGACCTTGTTGATTATCATAAAAAATCTATCTGATTCACTCCTATATTTTAGAGAGGGAAATCGGCCATCTTTACCTGGTCTGGCCTATATGCGACACCTGATCCACAGCAATGTGAATGACTCTTAAATACCTTTGAAAATGGCCAAGCAAGCCACTGACATAAAGGGCAATTAGGGCTGGGCAGTAAATACTGGCCCCACAGGCAGTGTCCACATCCCCTGAATGAATTACAAAAAGCTCCAGGTATTGTTAAGAAGAATCCCGACATCTGCATGCCACATTGTTCCAAAAGTGTTTCCCACAAGTGTATTCCATTGGCATTGTAAAAAATATGGCATGGGGAATTGGGCCTTCATCTGCATCCCATTATCAGGATGCAAATGGGGTTCACGCCATTCCCTGGCAGATTTTCTGACCTACCATTGACAGGCACCAGTAGAAGATGTTGCTTTAAATTAATTCTGGGCCTCCTGCTATATTCTCCCCATCCATCATTGACCCCACTGGTGTGGACTTGGTAAAATTCGACTTGTATCTCCTGAGTGTGTAAAGAGGAGTTATTTTCTTACATACTATGTATTGTTTTCATCATAATATCTATGATGTGACTTGTTCTACAAATTGAGGAGGTTGGATTTGCAAAATTAAATATTTGAAAAGGAAAGTAAAATAGAGAAGATTGTTTAGTTTTCAGACATCACCACAACACTTTCAAACACTCAATCTCTAAAAAAAAGATGGCGCAGTCAATTAAAAAATTTTCCCTTCCCTCTGGCACCTGGGTTTGAATCCAGTGCAAAGTGATGCAATGGAAGTTCCCCAGCCACAGTGGTTCTCCACGACATGGAGATGATTTAGGAAGTAGTAGCTCAGCTCTTTGATCTGCTCTGCCGTTCAATGAGATCATGGCTGATCTGTACGTAACATAATCCAACTATCTTGGCTCAAGGTATCTTGATACTCTTCCCAAACAAAAGTCTATCAGTTTCAGTCTGAAAAGTTCAAGTTGTCTCAACATCCACAATCTTTCGGAGAGAAAAATCAAGATTCGTGGACCTTTGTGTGAAAAGGTGCTTCCTGGTTTTGCCCCTGAATGTCCCAATAATTTAAAGATTACATCTCTGTATCTATACTATCTACACTCTTAAATCCCACATTTATTCAATCCCTAAAGAGCACCGGTATCAGGGATGCGTAGGTTAGAGATATTAATGGGTGTAATATGTAAGGATATGGGGTAGAACCTGAGTAGGATTGTGTTCAGTGCAAACTTGATGGGCCAAAGGGCCTCTTTCTGCAATGTAGGGTTCTATGATTCTATGGTACACAACTCAAGACTCTCACACAGAATCATAAAATGGTTATAGCACAGAAAGAGATCATTCAGTCCATCCTTTCCACTCTGCAAGTGCAATTTTGCTAGTTCACCCAACCCCTCGCATCATTTCCCTGGAATGAAGAATATCTTTTGTCTTCAGGTTCCCTCTTGGAAGTGATAATTGAATTTATCTCCAGCAAATCCCAGGCAGTGCATTTCAGATCCAAATATAAATAGAAGTAAATGAGCTGGCACTGTTTTGTTTCACCCATCTCTGGTGTGGAACTACGAGTCTTAAATGATCAATTACCACTCAAAACAATGATACAGTCTTGAAGCGGGCCAGCACAAAGTCAGGAATAGAGCATCTCTACTAAGAGTTGCTTACATTTATTCCAGAAATGCACATAGCAGTGGGGTTCAGACTATGCACTAGGAATGTCAAAGATTCATACATCAGATCTGCTGCTGATGAACACTTCCCCTGCCCCTGACTCCACACACACACACACACACACAATTTTTTCCAGTTTGAGAAGTCTGGATGGAAAGTCCACAATGCAGAACAGTGAGAATGCTTGTTTCTTCACTACTACCATCCCCACTCTCTCTGCCTTTTGTATCTTAACACCTTTGTAATTTAATCCCTCCTGCCCTCTAACCTATCCTTGATCTTCGCTTTATTTCTCCACCTGCTTCCTCAAATGTGAAAAATATTTCTGCCCCTCATCAGGTCCAAAGAAGGGTTTTATGACAAAGAGTCATCCAGACTCAAAGCATTGGCTTTGTTCTCTCCCTCTTTTAGGGCAAAACAAATAAACTAACTCAAATAAACTCAGGGACAAAGTAAAAAGGGCAGCTCTCCAAAAGAAGGGGGAACAGCCTGAACAGAACCAAAGTACAAAGGAAACTTAAAACATTAAATCATAATGTGATTGTTGGGGTCTATAATACATCCCAGCCCCTGCGGTGCCCAATATGCGCGGAAGGTATCAATTGCACCCGTAAACACTGCGTGCTTCCTCTTCAGGGACACCTGGCTGTGAACATAGCCACGGTAAAGAGGTAGACAGTCAGGATGGACAATCCTGTCTACCGTCTGCTGCCTGGACCTATTAATGCCGCATCTCACCAGGGCTCTGTTCTCTCTCTATAGATGTGTCAAACCTGCAGAGATTTTCCAGCATTTTCTGTTTTTCTCCTACGCATTGTCTCACCGATGAGATTTGGTGAGATTTGAACTAATTCTGAGGCATTACTGATTTAGTGCAGGAGAAACATCAACCACTTAGACTTGCTATAATTTCTTCTAGATATTTTAAGTTGCCTTGAGGCCTGATATTGAATCATTTATTAATGAATAGACCTTGATACCAATGAGTTGGAATTTGGTGTTTTAAAGGCTCTGTAATTTAATTTCAGTTATTGAACTGATGTAATCTCATCTGTTTTCCTGGCCATGTACAGTATAATAAGTATAAGATACTATCTGTCCAATTTTTAAACAGTTTGTTGATCTTGTGGAGGCAACAGGGGTTTCAGCAGCTGCTGGAGAGTTGGCAGAAACCTCTGTCACCCCTTTTCAGGAAAGCCTGTCACATCATATGCCGTTCAGGTATTTGGCAGACCAAATGGCAAGCCTCTCCTCACCCAGGATTAAGAACCCAACCACTGAATGGAAGTCCTGTCCACCAAGAGCAGCCAACCAATTAGAAAGCAGTCTTTACTCATCAACACCACTAAGAAGGCAATGGCTGCTACTGGTACTGCACCCACCCACCCAAGGCTGGACCCAGGCACAGGCAAGTGATTATAGTGAGGGTTGTTAAAAACCAGAGGGTCATTGACTAAGGACAGGAATGGAGGTCAGGAACAAGGGCAGTGGGGCAGCTCTCAGAGGCATCCCCATGTCCCGATGTCAGATCTGTTGATCAGACAATGAATTTCTTTGAACTATGGAACACCCTCTCCAATCCCTCACTCCATCCACCCCTCCACGTCCCCTAGGACACATGTCACAGTTTGCTTGTCATGCTGCCCACATGTTGAGCTACTCTGCCCACTGCTGGGACATTGGGTATTTGCCATTCGTGACAGGGCAGAAAGGCCACCAGGGTCTTAATTGGGGTGAAGAAAAGGTGACCAGGTCCTTACCCACCATCATCCTGTCTGATTAAATGACCCTTGCCACAAAGAAGGGCACACAATTCTACTGAGACTCTCAGATACTTTTGTACTTTCAGTTCAACTGAGTTGTCAGCTGTGTATTCAAAAAGCTAGTATCAAACTTGGATGTTAATACCGCACAAGAATCATTTTTTTTGTCTCCCTAAAATAAACTCATCACCCTCTCAAAACCACAATCATAAGCAGCAATGTTGTCATTCAAATAGTGTGTATTTTGACAGAAGAGAATGAAGTTTATAAATTGCAGTTACCATGAAGCTGTTTATGACTAGGAATCTGTATACATTACAGAGTAAATAGCAGTGTCGCATTATTGCCGCAGTTTCTCTCGAGTGATTTGTGGTTGAAGATTGCTCAGTGAAGGACTCTGTCCTTTTTTGACCTCAATCATTAGGTGACTTTGTTCTGGCCAACAGCAAAAGTCTCAAACGTGGTGTGTTTCTGTTGTTAAATTATTTTCTCATTCTCACACTCCCCCCCCCCCACTCCACCCCCCACAAACTTCTCCAACAGTAACTCCCCTCGCAGGGGATTTGTGGCCAGAAGGAGAATCTTCTATTAGAAAATTGCTGAATGGCTGCCTTAGGGCAGAAAGCCTGATTCCCTCTTTCTTCTTATTGTGAGGAGTATGGAGGGATGGATTTTATCCAGGCTGCTTTCACTTCCCATCTATTTCTTCCAGTAGTACTTTTCAAAGACAGTGCCTTGGTTTAGCATCTCATATGGCAACTCTGATAAAGCAGCACTCAGTACTGCAGTGTGAGTGTAAATTTTTTACTGAAGACCCTGGAGTAGGGTTTGAACCCACCACCTTCTGAGCCAGAGATGAGAGGGATAGTAATGAACCATGGTTAATAATTCATGTTTTAGGTTCTTAAATTTACAAGCAGGGAATAGATAGAATTCACAAAGACAGCTCTTTAAAAGTGTATTTTTGATGAAGGATCACCAATCTGAAAAGTTGCCGCCCACTGCCTGAGTATTTTAGTTTTAGTTTTGAAGTGAATGTGTCTGATCTGGAAACCATTCTTACTTAGCACAATTACAGTGAATAAAACAAGGCAATCAGTTCTCGGGAGAAAATATTGTATTCAAACACACCAGGCAACATCTTCTATTTGTTTTTTGTCACAGACGGCAGTGGAACTGTCAGCGTGTATTTACCTCAGATAACACATCAGGTGCTGATTCGATCAATCCAACCTTTCCCACTCTCTCCTATATCAGCCCTGCAGTAAGGTTAGCAGCAGTAAAGCATATTCACTTGTACCATGAACCACACTGGAAAATGCTCCATATATGTTGGACTCATTAGACCATAAGACCATAATATATTGGAGCAAGATTAGGCCATTTGGCCCATCGTGTCTGTTCCACTATTCATTCATTGCCATAATTCTCATCCCCATTTTCCTGCCTTCTCCCTGTCACCCTTGATCCCCCTATTAATCAAGAACCTATCTATCTCTGTCTTAAAGACACTCGATGACCTGGACTATACAACTTTCTGTGGCAATGAATTTCACAGATTCACCACCCCCTGGCTGAAGAAGTTCCTCCTCACCTCAGTTTTAAAGGAGTGTCCTTTCACTATGAGGTTATGCCCTCAAATTCTAGTCTCTCCTGCTAGTGGAAACATCCTCTCCATCTAGGCCTCTCATTAATGCTTCTCTCTCCTCTTTCTCTGTCGTTGCTTCTTTTCCCTATCTTGTACTGGTCTGCTGTTAGACTTCTGGCAGCTCAACAGGAAAGGAGAAGGCCATGAGTTGCCTATGACTCTCAAGTGCTACCAGGAATCTTGACTCTGGCATTGTTGCATTCACATACTACACAGCACATACATACGTATGGCATATACACAAAAAAAAGACACTGAGTGGGATTTTCTGCTCCTTCCTGCTGTGGGGATATTCCAGTCCAGTCCCCTCCCCCTCCCATGACAAGTTCCCCTACAGTGGAAGGGCAAGCCACATAAAACGCTGTATTCACCTGCCAGTGATCAATGATGGACCATCTTCATTACTGGAAAACATGTTGCAGGGAGGGGTTGGAAAACCCCAGCCGTAATCAAAAAATAATCCATTGTGCAAAGGGTGGTTGGAATCTGGAAGTCCCTCCTCCAGAAGGCTGTGGGTACTAGAGCAGTGGATGTGGACAGCTGAGAAAGAGTTCCAATGAGATCAAATGCCGGCTGCTGATAACATTTGCTATTCGCAGCCTTGCCTAGTATGGAATAAATAAATAACAAAGTTCTCATGGTGAGATCAGCCCTTTACTACAATCCCGGTGAAGATGCAAGTCTGAAAATAAAGTGGAGTCCTGTTTACCAATGAGAGAAAATAATGTTCTAATTAAGTGAAAATCCAATTTTAATACACATTGTGAATTAATCCTGAAGAAAGATCTTACACATAAAATCTCAGGGGAATTAGGTTTCAATGCCCATTTTTCTCTCGTAGTCACAGTTTCAGGATTCATTTAAGTTGCAAATTCCTGCTATTATTGATTTGACTTTGTTTGTGGTATTGATCAACTCCTCTGGAGTCTCCCACTGGCTGAGCTGCTCTCCATTCTCTTCCAGCGTTTGGTTGTATTTTAGTTGTAACATTGTGTTAAACCTTTGATGTTGCTGCTGTGTTTGGACAGAACATTCAATAGCACCACACGTTTAGGGACATGTCACTGGTTTCAGAATGAGATTGTGTAACAGATGGTTCACGTCCCATAAAGAGAGCCGTCAGTCAGCTTCCCACTTACTAACCCAGTAGTTACACCCCTGGCTCAGTAACTGGATAGCTCATTGAGGCCTCAACTGAAAGGAACACGAGGGGGAGAAACCCCACACAGCAGAGTTCATGTGGATTTCCAGCACGTCGAGGTGATTGTGAAAATTTCCTTTTTCCTCCCAGCGTAATGTCCTGCAGAATGTCTACATCCAACCCAAACTCCATCCCGTCCTTATCCCACCCTGTTCAGCAACCCTGCACACAAACATTAAAGACTACATTATTCAGATGTTGTTACCAAGATAAATCGTATCAGAAGCAGTGGAAAATACGGAAAGACTTTGGGAATGCTGCATCGATGACCAGAGCAAATGCTATATGTTCATTGTATGATGACCATCCAGATAAAATTTTAAAAGCTTCGAACACAATTTAGATGAGCAGGGTGGGAATTCACAGGCGGGAAGTTTTGGTGCTGGTCCTGATTGCTGGAGCATCTTAAGAAGTGTGACAATTTGCATAACATCACAATAACTAATAGAACAACTAATGCCAATTTCGAAGTAGTTTATGAGTTCCCTGCCAATTTGGAGAAAAACAACAAAGTGAGTGGCTACTCGTCACAACAAGTCTTTAATGTGGATGAGACAGGATTTTATTGGAAGTGTATGTCACTGAGAACATATACTTCCAAAGGTGAGAAGACTATGTCAAGATTTAAACTTAACAAATTGGACTCTTCTGCTTGGTGTGAATCAGATTTTCTTGCCGTTTAACATGACTTAATAGCTGCACTCCAAGGATCAGAGGACAATAGCGATGTCCAAGGCTGATTATTTACATTAAACGTCTCCCAGTTCATCAAGGTAACAGGTGGTTAGGATAAACAAACAATCAGGAGGCCATTTGGCACTGTTCCACCATTCATTAAGATCGTGGCTGATCATCCAGCTCAAAAGCCTAATCCTGCTTTTTCCCCATAACCTTTGATCCTATTCACTCCAAGTGCTATATCCACCTTTTCGTGAATACATTCAGTGTTTTGGCATCAACTACTTCCTGTGGTAATAAATTCCATAGGCTCACCACTCTTTGGATGAAGAAATGTCTCTCACCTCTATCCTAAATGGTCTATCCTGAATCCTCAGACTGTGACCCCTGATTCTGGACTCCCCAACCATTGGGAATATCCTCCTGCATCTATCCATCTAATTCTGTTAAAATGTTATAAGTCTCAGTGAGATTCCCCTTCATGCATCTGAACTCCAGCAAAAACAATCCTAACCTAGTCAATCTCTCCTCATAGACCAATACGTCATACCCAGAATCAGCCTGGTAAACTTTCGCTGCACTCCCTCAAGAACAAGAACATCATTCTTCAAAAAAGACCAAAACTGCACACAATACTCCAGGTGTGGCCTTATCAACTCTTCTGCTTGGTGTGCATCAAGTGTTCAACCACAGTCTTGAAACACTACCTCCTTCAATACTAACATCAAAACAATTGCCAAGAACTATCCAACTTATTGAATTAGTGATGGAAATCTTCACCGAGGACAATTCAAATAGAGAACATAGCTTCAAAATGAACAGGACAATCAATGATGGCATTGACTGCTACAAAAAGATCTAGTGACAGAAGAACAATAAAGCTGTTGTTGTACCTTTTAATTCTCAGATACTTCCCGCAAGTTTGCTTACTCTAAAGTTTTACTCCGGTGTCCTTATTTGCAAGGTGGACAAAGGACAAACACAAGTAAAGGTTCAACAAGCTTAGTGATAATAACACTATTAACCCTTAAATTAACCACATAAAACAAGAGGATACCCCAGATTCAAGTATACTACCTGCAAAGATGGTTTAGTTAAACTGCAGACTCAATTCTCTGAGTCCCTCTGATCTGTCGTCACAAAGGTGAGTTTCGATGGCAGCTTCTTCCTTCCAGTCTTCTGGATGGTCACAGTCACCTCCTTCATCGAGTCTTTGCTGCTGGTGTCTGAAAATGTGTCCCTTTATCCCCTGCCTACCTGCCTTTCCAGAAATTTCTCTGGCTTCTGGCCAGTGAGGTCCCATGAGGGTATTCCAATACCCAGTGTGTTTCTTGATGTCTGCCTGACAGGACACCAGGGTGCGCCCCGAGGTGTCCATCTCCATGCTGCTGCTTACATGTAACCTGTTATCAGATAAGGAACTGCAGGAACTCTCAGTGACAGAAAGTCTGGCCCGATCTGGGCTTCCAGCAACAGGCCGGTGCAATTCAATGGGGTGCAATGATCTCCTGCTATCAGTAGGATGCAACAACTTTTGATAGGTGATTGATGAATCAGACTGTTTGTGTATTGTACAATTGGCCTGCCTGAGGTTTGACTGTGTTTGATTTTTAATATGCCCAATTCTTTAATTTAGGATATCCAATATTATCAGTCTTAAAACTAGGCCCTATTTATATTACCACACTGTCCAACAGCCTTTGGCTACATTTTTCACTCCTACCTCTTCATCCCATTAACTTCATTAGTTGCCACTTCTACTATCAAGCTCCACAAACATTACTGGTTTACCAGACAGCAGTGATTGCACTGTGCTCCTATATACCATGGAGACTTCAACAACCAAGCACCTCAGGTAAAGTCCAACTAGTGGCGTCTCTGCACGATCCTCCAAATCCGGAGATAAAAATGGTGGTCCAACAGTACAGTACTCTCCCAAGACAACTTACCCAGCAACAAGGTGCTAATCACTCAAAATTAGTTCTGGTGAAATGCTTTATGGATGCCTCCCTTAGGGGATCAAAAATTCCCACCAATTCCTGGGAGACCACTGGTTTGTGACTTCCCAAAATGGAGAAGGTTCACCCAAGAAAGGGCCACCCAAATACATTGAGACTTAATTGGAAATGTGCAAAGATGAAGTTGAGGGCCAGACAAAATGAACAAACCTCCAAGCAACTCATTTACCCAGTCCTCTGAACACCAATGGCCCTACTTGTGACAGAGCCTGTGGATGACACATTGAACTTAAACATCTGATGACCCATCAAACCAAAGTGGAACCAATCATCCTCAATGCTGAGAGAAAGGAGACTGGTAAGTGTTATCTCATTCAAATTTACACGGTAATTATTTTACATTTACTAATTTCTTTTACTTTACAATTTATTCTATTTAAGTTTTGCAGAAATGTCTAGCAGAATCTAATCCCAGTGGTTGCTATGTGAACCTTTGATTCTTTTAAAGTTGCTTCATTTAAAATCACAATTTTAATTTTAAAAAAATTAATTTAACAGCATCAGTTGGGGAGATCAGCATTGCTTGTCTATCCCTTGTTGCCCTTCAGAAGGTCATAGTGAGCTATCATTTCAACTGCTGCAGTCTCTTAGGGAGAGAACTCCAGGATTTTGACCCAACAACGGTGAAGGAAGGGCGATATATTTCCAAGTCAGGATGGTAAGGTATCTGCTGCCCTTGTCCTTCCAGATGGAAGTGGTTGTGGGTTTGGAAGATGCTGCCTAAGGAGACTTAGTGAATTCCTGCTGTGCATCTTATGGATGGTACATGCGGCTTACACTGTTAGTCAGTGGTGGACTGATTGAATGTTTGTGGAGATTTGGCTGAGGTGTTCAAAAGCAGAGCATCACTAGCTGGGCCAGCATTTATTGACCATCCCTAACTGCCCTCCATTTTAGTCACAAATTGCTATGAAGTTGCACGTAGGCTAGAGCAGGCTTTGAGGGGTAGGGGTGACTGGCGGAGATTTAACCTGAGGACCAGCAAACCTCAAGTGAGGAGCAGGGTTGAGAAGTTCCTGAATAATCTCAATCGGTAAACTGTTGCTGTGGCTCTGCAGCACAACCAGCCATCCAGCCAACTAAGCTAATTGATCCCCACAGTATTGGTCTTTACAGGGTTCCAACCTTCTATCTTGGTATTATTAACACTACGCTTTAACCAATTGAGCTAACCAGTCAAGAGAGTTGGATGATCAAATGAAAAGAAAATATTTGCAGGTCTACAGAACAAGCCCAGGGGAATGAGATTGCCTGAGTTGCTGTTATAGACAGCCAGTATGGACATGACGGACCAGTTGCCTACGATGTGATGTAACTATTCTGTGACTCTAATGAACAGAAATGAATTTCTATGAGGAGGCGCAGTGATCTTATAAACTGCTGTAGCCCCAGGTGCAAGGATTTCCAGCCACTTCTGCATCTAGACCATTATTCTAGTCGCATCCTGATCTACTGCAAGGGGGATGCACAGAAGAAGGAGAGGAGAAGGGTTAGAGGTTACACTTTCACACTGACACAAGATCAGAGTTGGTTCCTCAAGTGGTGAGTTAGAGAGAATTTTTTTTCGTTAAAGTTGCAAAGCCAATGCTCAGAGTGGACCGGATAAACCCAAATCCATTCCTTGCATGCTTCACAAACCAAATTCAGATTTGGATTGAATCATATTCTCGGTCCTCATAAAAGAGACAAACAAAATCCAAGTTGACATGGTAAGACATTGCACCCCATCTTGGGCTTGATCTGATGCTTGATCCTAGCCAAAAGGCAAAGAAGCAACAGAATTATGCACGGTTGGGCTCCATGAATTAATCTTTCATTTCCAACTTCCTTCTCACAGCTCCACACTGAGAGTGGGTGTTCACATTCTGCTTGAGATGCAATTGTCCTACATTTTCCAACACTCCATGATATATTGTGCTCCACCACACAGCACAAGTAGATGGTGTGATACGAAATGGGTTAGCAGACAGCTAAGATTTTTTTTCATCTCCTTCTATATGATTCCTTCCCTGAAACTGTGTCAGCCCAGAGGCGATTTTCATCTACCAAACATCTAAGAGTATGGTAATTATCTATTTATTTTTAAAGAAAACTCTTTTTATCATACAGAATAACTGGAGGGATTCTGTGGCACCTTGCTGGGAACGTGAGAAAAATCAGCATAGGTTCCAGTGTCTGATCATTATCCGCTCCTCCCTGCTGAGTGTGCCTGTAGATTAATTCAGGAATACCGAGGAATGGGAGTTCCTTTACGATGCCCATGATTAAAATATCCTACTGTTGTTCATTCATGATGGCCAAGTTCCTGGGAACCACCCAGTATGAGCCACAATATTTTACAACAAGACTATAGCTTTAACATTGGGTTCAGAATCAACCAGAGATGGAGGAGTTTTAATGTCTGACCCAGATAAAAAGCAGGCACTGTGAACATAAACATCTCGTGCCTAAATATTAAACCTTTTTAAACATTATCACTAGATAGGTGCTTAATATTGTTAGACCTTTATTGGGTGTTTCTAAGGTGATACAAGAATTTAATTTACTTTAAAGAGAATGTGAGTTCTCTGCTTACAAGTGAATCTTTTTTGTAAACATAAAAGAAGTGAAAAGCTTTAGTTAGGGAAATGTTCTTTGATCAGACTTAAAGACTTAAAATCCGAAGCGGGGACCTTCATGATGCACAAATGTTTGAAATAGATCAATCACACGTGAATTATCCACGTGTGAAATCTCAGAGCTCAGAGTGCATTAGGACCTGGCAGAGACATAACAGTGAACTGATCCACAGATGAAAGCCCCTCATCAAAGTGAAAAGATAATCTGGAACAACATTTCTGTGCCTCAGAAGGAAGAAAGGGATTGAATTCACTCTCACACAACAACAGGGAAGATTCACAGCACTGGATTCCCCTTTCCCTGTCAATGTCCATTAATCACTCCTTATACCCTTAGAGAGAGAGTGCTGGAGATAGGGATATGGATATCAAAGGCCTGGGAAGGATATGTGGAATGCAGGAGCCTGGGGAGACATCTGGTGCAATTTAGGACACAACATTATCTCACAGAAATAAAGCAGCAAGATACTAATCCTCACAAGGTGGATCCACTGTTATCGAACATCAAACATCAAGGAACAAGTCACATTCCCAACAGATAAAAGCTGAAGATAAAAGTCATTTCATGACTACCAGACAAAATTCAAAAGGCCTGGTGCTGTTAACATCAATTGTACTGTAGCATTTTACAAGTTATGGCTCAGTTTTTTGCATGGACATGGACTAACATTCCAATCCAATCATTTCAACTCACGGCTGCTGGAGAATTCAACCATCTGTAACATCATTGATGTAACCTGCTCTTATATAAGGTCTTTCATATAACAGCTGTTCCTTCTCTGTACACTGTGGTGCACTGAGCAAGAAGTTGTGGGAGGTGACTAATAGCCTAGTTCAAAGAGAAGGTTCAGGAGGCTCTTGAAGATGTAGAAAAAGTTGTTGAGATAGAAGAGCAAGCTCCACAATGTAGGGACCAGAAATAGAGTGGATCCAGAGTGTGGGCAGTCAGAAGATCAGGATGTACACTCGGATGCAGGAAGACTGAAGAGGGAGGAACAAGACAGGTTAAGGTGGGATTCCAAGCAAGGATTGAGATTTCAAAGTTATGGTTTACAGGACAGAAGTGATTCCTGTGCTCCTATAGGCTTCAGAAACTTGGATAACCTAGAGCAGACATCTCAAAGCATTAGAGAAGTCTCATCAATAGTGCATTTACAAGATTCTCCAAATCCATTGGCAAGAAATACTGTCCAATAGCAGTGTTCTCTTCCTAACCAACCTCACCTTATCAAAACACTAATCACCCAAAATTAGCTCCACCCCCGTGACAAATATAGTTCATATGTTTAACACCAGACCCCCGAGGTAACTTTATTCAGAACCCCACTGTGGCAAGAGGCTATGGAAATGTTTTTGGGATGTTCTCGGTGCAGCCCTGAAACAGTCAAATATCCTCGTGGACTCGTAGGAGACCCTGGCCTGTGATTGTGCAAAATGGAGAAGAACATTGGGGAAGGTGCTAACAATGTCAAGAGACGTCTCGGAAACATATAGAGGTGAAGTTGAGGTATGAGAGGGAACACACAAGACCCCAGACAACCCAACTACCTGACCTTTCATAATGTGGCAGGGTCTGTAGATCATGCATTAGATTTATCAACGAGTAGAAGCAAATCAACCTGAATCCCAAGAAACTGCCAAAGAAAGAGGAGAAATATTGTCAGAAGGACAGACAGAATGTAGGCCATGAACCCTGGAGTAGGAGGACATGTAAAAGGATGGGGGAGAGGAGGGATGAGATGGGGAAATGTAATGTGCTAGTTATTAAATTATTTTATTAAGTTATTAATTAAATAGATTAACATCCTCTGGAAGCAGGATGGAGAGTCTTGATGGTATGTTACCTATTTTATGCCAGGATGAAAAAGCTCAAAAGGATACTGCAGAGGAAGAGGGAGAATCCATTCATTATGATCCATTCTGGAGCCAATAACATGGGAAAAAATTGGCAAGAGATTGTGTTTGGAGACCACCCAGAAAAACAAGCTAAATTAAGGAATAGGACCTCAAGGGTTTTCATCTCAGGATTAAAACCTACTCCCCCAATCCACCCCACCACAAGCAATCAAATGCAAATAAGTATTGGAATATGCTGATTAAGAAGATGAAGATATAGCTGAAAGAATAATGTGGGAGAGAAGGGCTCTGTTTCACTTTTCCCTCTAATTTCTTTTGGCTGGGGGTGACTTATTAAAGTTTGAGGTCACTTTACATTTGTTGCTTAGTTGCACACAGAATGTAACTTGTGCGCGGCCTATAATGTAATAGTTTGAAAACAAACAAGGTTAGAACAACAGCCAGAAATTGTGTTTTAGGCACCACAGGGAAAAGGGGAAAACTAAAAGGTATAAAGTGATTGAACTGGGAGAAAGAAATAAAAAGAATGAGAGAGAAGAAAGAAAGGTTGAGATGCATTGCACATACAGACCCTCTTTATATAAATCCACAGCATAAAAGCACAAAATGAATGAACATCAGACCCCAATTCAACTTTGAAAGTAGAGTATGGCAGCCATTACAGAGAGATAGTGTGAGCTGGTCAGCACTGAAAACTAAATAAATATATAGCACATATAGGGAAAATGATAGTGAGGAAAGGGAGTAGCAATAGTAATCAGTGATTAAATCACTTCAGTGATAAGGATAAGTAAGAGGTAAGCAGAGGCTGGATACATATGTCTAGAATTAAGAAATAGAAAAAGATTTAAGACAGTAGTGGGAGTTTAAGGCATAGGCCTGACAGCATCTGTGAAGTGAGCTTATATAACTGCGGAGATAGGACAGACATGCAGCAAATAGAATGACTCTCATGGGGGATTTTATAAAGATTGAGATTTGGAAGTTATATTTAACTTTTTATACTTCCATATAGATTGGAATAATCAGGCCAGCACATATCAGAAATTT
This sequence comes from Sphyrna mokarran, assembly GCA_024679065.1. Lineage (NCBI taxonomy): Eukaryota > Metazoa > Chordata > Chondrichthyes > Carcharhiniformes > Carcharhinidae > Sphyrna > Sphyrna mokarran. Next base: position 69,271,273 of record JAGIQG010000008.1, read on the forward strand.
AGTGAAATCCTGTATGGCTGGGATAACTTTCTGAAACAATGGGTGGGATTTTCTGGCCCTCCCCACCAGTGGGATCTTCCAAGGTCTAGTTTCGTCCAAGGCGACGTTCCACAGCAGGTTCCCCAGCCATAAAGCAGGTGGGTCATACAAAATGCCAGACTTCAATGAGATCGGACAATCCTGCAACCAGAAGACATGGAAAATCTCAGCCAGTGTGTCCTAGAATCAAGAAAGGAAGTAAGCCATTTTAGGTTTAGTAAGGAACAATAATAATTAGTTCACTGTCTAAAGGCAGTAGTGAGCCACGATATTGAACCGTTGCAGTCCATGTGTTGTAAGTGCTCCACACAATGCTGTTGGGGAAAGACTTCAGGATTTTGTCCCAACAATAGTGAAGGAGCAGGGATATATTCCCAATTCAGTATGGTGGGTAACCAGTTTGCAGGTGATTGTATTCCTAAGCGTCTGCTGCCCTTGTTCTTTGCATTGGCTTCCAGTAATCTCTGTTTTTATTTTAGATTTATACCGCACCTTTAACATGGTAGAAAATCCCAAGACCATTTGTTGGGGACTTTTTATGCACTTGTGAGCCAGGAAGTCGGTGTTTCCTCTCCTGACCTGGGTTTCTTTCCAACTCGACCTAACAACATACAATTGACAAGAATGAAGGTTTATCACAACGTCCATAACCTCCCTTTCCGTCTCATTTCCTGAACAAAGGATTTGCAGGTTTCACAGTGAACCCTCCATGGCAAATTTTACAAGTACTACATTAAGTTTTTGCATTGCTTTGAGCAATGCTACAAATGTCTCAGAGCATCAGTAGCACTGAGTCAGACAATAACAGACAACTGGAACAGACTGTAAATACTGCCGGGATCTCACAAAGTTAGTGTGCTTAAACTGTTTTCTATTAACCATGTTAGCACCAGTGAAGGGAGGAGTGTTGCCAGAATATTTGAACAGAAGCAGCATTGTGAATTACTGCCTTGGATCAAGCTTAACCTTTATCCAAATCACCAGATCCCAGTTTATCCGCATTACACCATGAGATTGAATCCATCTGCTCCAACGGATTCAGCGCACGGCTCAGTTAAGTAAAACAATGGAGTGGAAGGTTTCTATGCTGTGCTGTCAGATAGTTAGCATTGCTGCAGTTTACAAGGAGCAAGGGAGTGCTTCATATGGTTCTTAGCAGCTGGCATAAGTTAACTGGCCCATTCAATGCAAGTGGCTATTTAGCATAGAGAGATCAAATCATTGGTGTTATAAAGAGAAAAACTAATGAGTAACTCACGCTGGGAAAGTCAAGTTGCTATTACCCAAGCATAGAGAAACAAATTCTTTCTTTGGATTTTATTTCCAGTTTAAAGGTTAAAATGATGAACTGGGACTCCAACAAGAGGGTCTTGCGCAACTAAATAAAATAAAAAGGGGCCTGTTCCTGTAGGCCTATAATGAGAATACGCTGCCATGTCAGAACTCTTACTGAGAGAGTTTGAACGTAACACCGAGAATGTGAATAGATATCTGATCAGGAGTGTTATCAGAGCCGACTGATCCCAAACTGTAAATCAGGCATCTTTTGAAATCTGGAATGAAAATCCAGGGAGTTCGGAGGAAGGTCAGTTTCTTTTCCTGTGGGTTTTGATCGTTACTGCAATATGCACATGAAAGAGAAACAGAGATAAAAGGAGCAAGAGTAGGTCATTCAGCTCATCGAGCCTGCTCTACCATTCAATGTGAGTATAGCTGATTCTCTGTTTCAATTCTGTTTCAGCGTCCTCCCCCTATCTTTTGACAACTTTAGTGTCCAGAAATCTATTTCTTTCTTAAATACATTCAGTGACTCGACCTCCAAAGTGTAATATGGTTGAGAACTCTTCAGGTTCATCAACTTGAGTGAAGAAATTTTTCCTCAGCTCAGTCCTAAATGACCAACCCCTTATCCTGAGACTGTGACCCCCTTGTTTTAGATAACCCCCTCACCCAAAGGAGTCATCTCCCTTTCATCCAGTCTGTCCAGCTCTGTTGGATTGTGTGTGCTTCAATGAGATTCCCCTTCATTCTTCCAAACCCGTAGCCCTAGTCAACCCAATTCCTCCTCATACGACATTCCTGCCATTCGAGGAATCAGTCTAGTGAAACTTTGCTGCATTTTTTCTATGGCTGTTAAGTATTGACTGGAAGTTAAAATAAAGAGAAAAATAATGAGATGTCACAGTTGTAGATATAAGTCAAACATAATGCAAGTTTATTTAGGTGTGGCTTTTCTTAGATGGGAGAGACTCAGAAGCTTACGAATACCTCTGCTTAGGTCACGTGACACCAGCAGAATGCAACTAACTTAAATATATAACAATGGCAAGTATAGCTTTTTTTAGTCCACAGTGGTTAGCACTGCTGTCTCACAGTGTCAGGGACATGGGTTCAATTCTGGCCTTGGGTCACTGTCTGTACAGACTTTGCACATTCTCCTTGTGTTTGTGTGGGCTTCCTCTGTGTGCTCTAGCTTCCTCCCACAGTCCAAAGATGTGTGGGTTATATTGATTGGGCATGCTAAATTGTCTCTTAGTGTCAGGGGGATTAGAGGGTAAATATGTGCGGTAATGGGATAGGATCTGGATGGGATTGCTGTCAGTGCAGACTCAATGAGCCAAATGACCTCCGTCTGCACTGGAGATTCTATGAAAACTGCACACAATGCTCCAGATGTGGTCACAACAAAGCTCTGAACAGCTGCAGTAAGACATCCTTGCTCCTGTACTCAAATCCTGTTGCATTGAAAGCCAAAACACCATTTACCTCCCTGTTTGTTGTACCTGCATGTTTGTTTCAACGTATACAAGGACACCCGGTTCTTTTGAAAGTCAATATTTTCCAATCTATAACCATTTAAATAATAATCTGCCATTCCGTTTTTCCAATCAAAGTGGATAACTTCACACTGTTGTTTTTATTCCAATTCAATCCAATCAAATCTAATTCAGAGTCTCAACAAGTTGAGACATTCCTGATCTAAGCTGACAAGGCAGGGCTTTCACCTCCTGTCCTAGTCTTAATCAGTAAGAGGTCTGACAACACCAATTTTAAATCCAACCGATTTATTTGATAGTAAACTTGCAAGCTTTCGGCCTTTGTAGCCTTCGTCAGGCCAAAGCTTTGATTTTCACCTGACGAAGGCTACAAAGGCCGAAAGCTTGCAAATTTACTACCAAATAAATCAGTTGGATTTAAAATTGGTGTTGTCAGACCTCTTACTGAGTTTACCCCAGTCCAACGCCAGCATCTCTACATCTGGTTTTAATCTACATGATCCAAGCTGATTGGAATAGGTATAACTCCTCCTCCAAGCCTTGATCTAATTTACATTTTAGCCAAAAGGCTGAGATGCTGCTTTTAAAAATTGCTTCAAATGACGCTATAACGTACCCTGATGACTTCTACAAAATATAGCATGCTGATACTACATGTGATCTTAGCCAAAAGGCTAAACTAATAAGAACAGACACAACACTTGATCTTAGCCAAAAGGCCAATCATTGATATTGATATATATTGTCAATAACTGGGGTCCAAGTGTTGATCTGCGCGATACCCGACTAGTCACTCCATCCTACATGCCAAAAAAAACATTTATTTCAATTCCATGCCAGTGTATATTACGTCGAATCTCATGGACTCTAATTTTGCACACTTAAGGTCTAATATGGGACTTTATTAAAAGCTTTCTGAAAATCCAAATGCAATATATCTACTGGTTCTCCCTTATCTATTCTGCTGGTTTCTCCTCAAGGAGCTCTAGTCGGTTTTTCAAACATGATTTCCCTTTCATAGATCCATGCTGACTTTGTCAAGTCCTGTTGATGTTTTTCAAGTGTCCTGTCATTGCATTCTTTATAATTCTAGCATTTTCTCTCATACTGATATTAGGTTAGGTGGTCTATACCTCCCTGCTTTTATGACAGCCATGTTGTTGGCTCACGTCTGAAATGCCAATCACTATGTGGTACTGAGAACCTTGGCTGGAAGCAATATGCATCAGGTTCATCATCAGTCAGTTCTTTGCCAAACTCTGCCAAACTACATAGAGTCATACAATGCAGAAAAGGCCCTTCAGCCCATCAAATCAACACTGACACAGCTGATCAAAACTTTTATTATCCAGAACATTTCATTACATTAATATTATTTGGCTGTATGGGAAGTGTTCATTAAAGTAATTGATTGCATGAAAAAATTAGAGATGATATAAAGCATATTCAATGGTTACCATTGTGATGTTTTTTAAAAGAGTGAAAAATATGAGAAGATACCAACATGATGCTATCAAGATAGACAAGTCTCCGGGACCAGATGGGATGTACCCCAGGTTATTGTGGGAGGTGAGGGATGTCATTGCAGAGCCCCTGGCGATGATCTCTGCGTCATCGATGGAGACGGGAGAGGTTCCGGAGGATTGCGGATGTGGTCCCTATTTTCAAGAAAGGGAACAGGGATAGTCCTGGAAATTACCGACCGGTGAGTCTGACCTCAGTGGTTGGTGAGCTGATGGAGAGGCTTCTGAGGGACAAGATTTACGAGCATTTGGAGAAGTTTAGGTTGATTAGAAATAGTCAACATGGTTTTGTAAAAGGCAGTTCGTGCCTTACGAGCTTAATTGAGTTCTTCGAAAATGTGACTGAACACATTGACGAAGGAAGAGCAGTGGACGTGGTGTACATGGACTTCAGCAAGGCATTTGACAAGGTCCCACATTCAAGACTTCTTGAGAAGGTGAGAGGCCATGGGATCCAAGGGGCTTTGGCCTTGTGGGTCCAGAACTGGCTTGCCTGCAGAAGGCAGAGGGTGGTTGTGGATGGCTCTTTTTCTGCATGGAGGTCGGTCACCAGTGGAGTGCCCCAGGGGTCTGTTCTAGGACCCTTGCTGTTTGTCATTTTCATAAATGACCTGGATGAGGAAGTGGAGGGATGCGTGAGTAAGTTCGCCGATGACACGAAGGTCGGTGGTGTTGTGGATGGTCTGGAGGGATGTCAGAAGTTGCAGCATGACATCGACAGGATGCAAGACTGGGCAGAGAAGTGGCAGATGGACTTCAACGCGGATAAATGTGTTGTGGTCCAATTTGGCAGATCCAGCTGGATGAATGAGTACACTATCAAAGGTAGGATTCTTAGCTGTGTGGAAGAGCAGAGGGATCTTGGGGTCCGGGTCCATAATACTCTCAAATTGGCCTCCCAGGTGGAGGACGTGGTTAAGAAAGCTTACGGTGTACTGGCCTTCATTCATCGAGGGATTGAGTTCAGGAGTCAGGAAGTAATGCTGCAGCTTTATAGGACTCTTGTCAGACCACACTTGGAGTACTGTGCGCAGTTCTGGTCGCCTCACTATAGGAAGGACATGGAAGCTATTGAAAGGGTGCAGAGGAGATTTAAAAGGATGTTGCCTGGATTGGGAGGCATGCCTTATGAAGACAGGTTGAGGGAGCTGGGACTGTTCTCCCTGGAGAGACGAAGGTTGAGAGGCGACATGATAGAGGTTTACAAGATGTTGAGAGGAATAGATAGGGTGGACTCTCAGAGACTATTTCCCAGGGCTGAAATGGTCGCGACGAGAGGGCACAGATTTAAGGTGCAGGGAAGCAAGTAGAGAGGGGATGCTAGGGGAAAGTTTTTCACTCAGAGGGTGGTGAGTGAATGGAATCGGCTGCCGTCGGTGGTGGTCGAGGCGAACTCGATGGGGTCTTTTAAAAGACTTCTGGATGAGTATATGGGATCCAATGGGATTGGGGGTTATAGATAGGTCTACGGCTGGGTAGGTTTTGATGTGTTCGGCACAACTTGTGGGCCGAAGGGCCTGTTTGTGCTGTAGTGTTCTATGTTCTATGAAATAAAAACAGAAAATGCTAAAAAAAACTTTATTTGATACCATATAACATTTCTTCATAATGGTAACTGTTTCTCTCTCCAGTTAGACCTGCTGAGTTTATCCAGCATTTTCTGTTTTTATTTGTATTAAGCTACCAATCTGATTGGACTCTCTCTCCAAGACTCCCTGGGCATACTGCAAAACAAACCATAACGAAAAGTAACTTAAATCATTGATCCTGCTCCCTCGAAAAGACCACTGGCTGACTTATTCAATGTCTTGGGTCTTTTACATATCAGGAATGTCATAATTAGGATCATACTGCTTAAGGCCCCCAAGCAATCAAAATCCCCAAGAGGATTGAGTGGAAAGAGAATCAGATGGCAGCAACTGTTGGTTCCTGAAACTTTTGTTCACTATTTTTAGTTTACTTATTACAAAAGTTCCTTTTCATGATTGCGTGTGCAGATTTCACACCAGAATATGCAAGTTGCAATTGTATCATTTTCAAGTAAAACATCGCACCCTCAAACAATATAATTGTGGGGACACCTCAGTTAAACATTGCTTCTGCAACCAGCTCGACTATATCAAACACAGAAAAGTACCCTGAACTTGTGACCACCAGTTACGCCCCTCCCCCCAACCCATTTCCAAACCACAAATAATGTTGTGAAACTCTGGCTAACAACTGAACTTGCAGTCAATCCACATTCCACAGATGCCACATCTATAGCCACATTAGATTCGAAGATTATGTACTTCTGTACTATGCCGGCTAAAATCTTAAATCTTATGATCAGACAATCATTCATCTTTTAAATTCACCCATTCACTTAACCTGATCCCATAGTTTCCCTTCCATGTATTTTGGCACAGGTAATGGCCATCATTATGGTTGGAGTCATGTCTCCCTATGTCCTCCTCCTCCTGCCAAAATGCATCTAAATCCATTCATATACCCAGTTTCACTTTGTTCTCTCACAGACAGCCTGCAGAATAAGCTATGGTTAATACAGCCAAGGAGACAGCAACCCTTTCATTACAATGAAATAAGATCCAAGCTCTGTGAATCAGAATGCGAGGAGAGAATGGCAGCAGATATCTACAGGATAGACTTCATTGAAAGAATTTGACAGACTCCACTAAAAATAACTTGGAATTTATTCCTCAATTTATACACTTTCAGCTATTTTCATGTCAAAATGGTCTGCACCGTCTATGATTTGATGTTAAGGCCTGTTTCAAAAACCAATCCTTCTAAACAAATAGTTTCTTTAATTGTCAGGCCAGGTATTATATTTAGTAGTCAGCATATCGTTCAAATGGTTGTTTAACACACACAATATGAAGTATACCTTTCAATGTTGGATCATTGTGTGGGTGTAATGTGAACTTTAGATTGAAAAGCTTAATTGAGATTTAAGAATGCCAAGATGAAATAGAGTATAGCATTGATACCACAATACCTCAAACCAACTAATGTAATCAATTAAGCAATACCTAAGTCCTTGGGCATTGTTTAACGGGAGGCTCGATTGCACAGTGGTTAGCACTGCTGCCTCAGGGCATCAAAGACCCTGGTTCAATTTCCAGCTTGGGTCACAGCCTGTGTGGAGTTTGCATGGGTTTTCTCCAGGTGCTCCGGTTTCCTCCCATATTCCAAAGACATGCTGGTTAGGTGCATTGGTTCTACTAAATTATCCCAGGCGCCAGAGTGTGGTGACAGGGGAATTTTCACAGTAACTTCATTACATTGTTAATGTAAAACCAACTTGTGACTAATAAATAAACTTTAAGGTCTCACAATAACATGGCTCAAAGGAGTGTAGGTTAGGTGGACTAGCCATGGTAAATGTGTGGGGTTACAGGGAGGGGAGCTGGGGGAGATACTCTGTCAGAGAGTTGGTGCAGACTCAAAGGACTGAATGGCCTCTTTTGCAGTGTAGGGATCCTATGAGAACCCTGTGATCAACAGTAAAAAAATCAATAAACATTTTAATCTGCCATGAACTTACACAGAGTGAATTGTCTATCTGCTTGAGAACGGAAAGCTGGATTGAGAGCCAATAGTGTGTGGTTTGTATTTCCAGTTAAACAAATAACATAGATAAAGCTGGACTGTGGGAGTAACACAATCTACTCTTTCCGTTCATAAAACAAGTCTCTGTCATTTAGTCACAAATGGTTTTGATGTTGAAAATTCACTGCAGGCATAGATTGTATCCAGCACAATTTAACAGTCATTTTCTCTCAAGCTGAAGTATCTGTGGAAGGTTTTGAAAGGAACTACACTGGATTTAATCATCTGGGAAAGTGGGTCTGCCATTGGAAAAGGAACTGGAGGTCAAAAAGCCAGGCAACAGATTGAAGCTTTGAATATTCATACAGCCAGTACAGTGCGCAGGCTGCACACGCATGAAAGAAATGTCCAAAGGTTCACTTCTTTTCAAAAATTGAAAAGTACCTGAGTATTCCGCACTTGTGGATCTTGCCACAATATGTGAAAGGCATCAATTACTATTGAGAAGTACATCCAATTTGGCTTTGATTTGTACTGTAATTAAATCAAAAGGGATCTGGAGAATTGTGAAACTGAAGCTTGTCATTTATGCCATGATTACATCCTTCTCTCTGATCTTTTGTATGCTTGACATTTCTGTCTAAACAATTATACCGGCACTTTGTAAAGTGTCAATGTCAACTTGCTGTTGTGTATTTTTTCACTGATAATATTGGAATGTCTCAGGTTTGCATCTCCCAGCTCCTCAATCTTTAATACTGAGAAACCCCAATTCTTCCCAAACTTACACCTGTATTATTGGTAATTATATAAAAATTATTATATACAAACAAGGACAGGATATGGGATTTAAAAACAGGGACTAAAACATGAGTGTGTAACATGCTTCAATTATCCCTTTGCTAGGGGAGGCAATGGTCCCGTGCTATTATCACTGGACTATTAATCCAGAAACTCAGCTCATGTTCTGGGGACCCGGGCTTGAATCCCCACCACAGCACATGGTGGAATTTGAATTCAATTAAAAAAATCTAGAATTACGAATCTACTGCTGATCATGAAACTATTGTCAATTGTGCGAAAACCCATCTGGTTCACGAATGTCCTTTAGGGAAGGAAATCTGCTGTCTTTACCTGATCTGGCCTACAGAGCCACAGTAATGTGGTTGACTCTCAACTGCCCTCGGGCAACTAGGGATGTACAACAAATGCTGGCCAGCCAGTGACACTCATGTCCCTTGAATGAATTTTTTAAAATGCCAATTACACTAGTCAAGTATCCCAGTGTGCAACACCATGGGAAAATGATGTGTGTATGTTGCATTTTTTTTAAACAATCATTAGCCGCCAAAACAGTGTCACCCATGGGAAGTTAAGATTCCGCAATGTTTCAAGAGCATTATTGTGTAATTCTCAGATTGTGAAAATGATACACTAGAAAAAAAAAAGACATCAGGAACTCCTCAAAGTGGAGATGAAAAATTCATGGGATAAGCTGTGTCAGGTGTGCATTAAAGAAGCTAAACATCATCCAGGGAAAAAAAGTAGTCTGCTTGATTGGTCACACCATCCACTACCTTAAACATTCACACCCTCCACCATCAACAAGTTGCACTGCAACAACGCATCTAGTCTTTCAGACATTTTCCAAACTCCTGACCTCTATCTATCATCTGGAAGAATAAGGAGAACAGGCACATAGGAACACCACCACTTTCATTTTCCCTTCAAGCCAAACAAAATCTTGTCTTGGAATTATATCAACATGCTTCTATTATAGCTAGGTCAAAAATTTGGAACTCCCTTCCCACCAGCACCATGGATGTCGCTCAATTACAAGAATTGGCGCAGTTCAAGAAGGCTGCTCAATTTCACTTTCTCAAGGACAATTCAGGGTAGCCAACAAAATTTAGGATTGCTACTGGCGTTCAGATCCCATGACCAAATAATAAAAATATAAATTCTACTCATCCAAATCAAGCTTTGGTGAACCAACATCAATTATTGGAAGATTACAGGAAGAAATACTAAGTTTAATCCAATTTACCTCGTAATCTGCTACTTTTATTATGCTGAGATGCAAGCTTCATAGAACAATACAGCACAAACAGGCCCTTTGGCCCACGAGTTGCGCCGATCACATCTACCAATCCACAGACCTATCTATAACCCCCTATCCTATTCTTTTCCATATACTCATCCAGAAGTCTTTTAAAAGACCCCAGTGAGTTTGCCTCAACAGTCGGTTCCATTCACTCACCACCCTCTGAGTGAAAAACCTACCCCTGACATCTCCTTTGTATTTGCTTCCCTGCACCTAAATCTGTGTCCTCTCGTAGTGACCATTTCAGCTCGGGGAAATAGTCTCTGAGAGTCCACCCTATCTATTCCTCTCAACATTTTATAAACCTCTATCAGGTCGCCTCTCAACATACGTCTCTCCAGTGAGAAGAGTCCCAGCTCCCTCAACCTATCTTCATAAGGCCTGCCTCCCAATCCAGGCAGCATCCTTGTAAATCTCCTCTGAACCCTCTCAATAGCCTCTACATCCTTCCTATAATGAGGCGACCAGAACTGCGCACAATACTCCAACTGGGGTCTGACAAGCGTCTTATAGAGCTGCATCATTACCTCCTGACTCCTAAACTCTATTCCTCGATTAATGAAGGCCAGTACACTGTACGCCTTCTTGACCACTTCCTCCACCTGTGAGGCTGATTTAAGAGTCCTATGGACCCAGACCCCGAGATCCTTCTGCTCTACAACATAGCTAAGACTCCTACCCCTTATATTGTACTCCTTCATCCCATTATTCCTGCCAAAATGGACCACTACACATTTATCTGCATTGAAGTCCATCTGCTACTTCTCCGCCCAGTCTTGCATCCTGTCTATGTCCCACTGCAACTTTTGGCATCCCTCCAGACCATCCACAACACCACCAATCTTTGTATCGTCGGCGAACTTGCTAACCCATCCATCCACTTCCTCATCCAGGTCATTTATGAAAATGACAAACAGCAGGGGTCCCAGAACAGATCCCTGGGGCACTCCACTGGTTACCGACCTCCATGCAGAACAAGACACATCCACAACCACTCTCTGCCTTCTGCCGGCAAGCCAGTTCTGGATCCACGAGGCCAAAGCCCCTTGGATCCCATGCCCTCTCACCTTCTCCAGAAGTCTTGCATGTGGGACCTTATCAAACGCCTTACTAAAGTCCATTTAATTACTCTGATTACAAAATCCAAAACATCACAGTTTGGTTGCTTTTGTTTAGTCCTTTTCCTAACACCCATATAGCACCAACATTGCAACCGACACCCATCGCCGACATCGCAACCGACACCCATCATGTGCATTACCACCCGCATCCAGCATCCAGCATCTACATGGCAACTAACACCCATCACAATCGACATTCATTGCTGACATTGCAAACAGACACCCATCACAACTGATGCCCATCGCCGACATCGCAATCGATGCCCATTGCAACCGACACCGCAACTGGCACCCGTCGCAACTGCCGACATCAATTTTTAAATATCAAAAATGCTGAACATTGTAGCACAGCTGGAGAGGTAGGAACGATTAATGAAGGTGTCGACAACACTGACTCAGTAATATGTAGATCAATGAGAGCGAGTTAATAGATTGCGGTTACACTGGACACCAGTGAATTAATAAACTAATGCAGCAGTTGCAAAAGACATCAGAAAATGAGAAAAAAAAGACACCAATGAATTAATAAATCAACGTCGCAGTAAGCATATCAGAAAATCAATAAATTAATAGAGCCGTGGCTATATGTAACAACACAGACACAGAACAACAGTCACACTGATTAATTCTAAAGAGGCACACCATTAAAATTAGAACAATGGGCACCTGTTTACAAACTCACAGCACAATGAGTGCACCAACAAACCAGTACATCACACTCCCTTCTTTGCCACTTCTGCCTTTCATTTCTACAGTTGAGAAAGACAGTCTTGCATTTAAGTACCTTTCATGTCCCCAGGACTTCAAAAAGCACCTTTTGGCCATGAAACTGAAGTTTAGTCACTGATTTTGGAATGTGAACTAGCTTTCTTTCATTTTTTTTTTAAAAGCACAGTGAAGAATGTTGTTGTATATTCTGGCTGGAAGGTAATTAGAAGAAGCTAAAAGGCACTTTCTCCAAAGCATAGTCATTTAGTTTGGCAAGGGACATTAACAGCAAGTACATATCTGTCCAGCATAATGTTAATTTAGAACAAAGAACAAAACAGCACGGGAAAACAGGCCCTTCGGCCCAACGAGCCCGCGCCGCCACCTCGATGTTCCCGCTTCTACCCATGATCCCTGTTTATATTTATAGAACTATGTATTGGAACCAAATTTGAGACAATTTAGGGAGAATTTGTTCTGCCAATCAGCCTAAGAGCACATCTTTGGGATGTGGGAGGAAACCCAAGCACATGGAGAAAACCCACGCAAGCACGGGGAGAATGCGCAAACTCCCACAGGCACAGGCCCAAATCCATGTATCTACACAGTACAGCAATAGTCACTGAGCTGTCGTGTTGTTGCCCGTCAAATGGTCCAGGTACACTAACGACGTGAAGCACTAGGATACTCTTGAAAAATCCAAGAGCAGCCCTCTCACGACCCATCGCGTGTATCCCCTTGTTAGGCAAAAAATGGACCGAAGTACCTGTAGGATAAAACAAATACATCAATATCATCAACAATTTACACACTTCCCAGGGAACTCCCAAGGTTCATGATCCCTATTTTAAATCAGTTTTCTATATCCCTGCATTCCCATTTTGTTCATGTGCCCATCTAAATATCTCTTAAATAACTCCAGAGTGCCTGTCTCCATCACTTTACTTGGTGGCGCGTTCCATACCCCCACCACCCTGTGTGAAAAAACTCCCTCTAGCATCCAAGTTATACCTTACCCCCCTCACCCTAAGCCCGTGACCTCTCATGCTATTTGAGTCCATCCTAGGAAAAAGTTTAACCCTGTTTACTCTATCTATACCCCTCATAATCTTGTACACCTCTATTAGATCTCCTCTAAGTCTACTCTTTCTAAGGAAAACAGTCCCAATTTGCCTAACCTCTCCTCGTAACTCAGATCTTCCACACCAGGCAGCATCCTGGTAAACCTCCTCTGCACTCTCTCCAGAGTCTCCATGTCCTTCCAGTAGTAGGGCAACCAGAACTGGATGCAGTATTCCAAATGAGGTCTAACCAACGTTTTATACAACTGCAACATTAAAGGCCAGCTCTTGTACTCTATACCCCTTCCTATAAAGGCTAACATACTGTATGCTTTCTTCACAACCTTCTCCACTTGCTCTGCCACCTTCAGAGACTTGTTCACCTGTACCCCCAGGTCCCTCTGCATTTCTATACTCTTAATAGGTCTACCCTTTATCATATACCTCCCCCCTATAATCTTTCTCCCAAAATGCATCACCTCACATTTATCATTAAATTTCTTTGTTTCAAGGGTCCAAAGTGAAGAAAAAGGGTGAATGCTTCCACGGCTAGCTTCCTATAGCATGACTGTGATTATTCAATGTCCTACTGACATCTAGGGTTGCAACATTAAAACTACAAGATCCTCTTTCTGCATTGTTCTGTCCAACTCATATACCTAAGTCCTTTCTAAGCATCTAACTGGAAAACCATTCAAACACAGCATTTTGGTTCAACTTGATTGTGAGAGCTGGTAAAATAATTCCACAACTCAGAACAAGAGAAATGTTGGAACACTGTTCAATCGGAAAACTGGATGCACGAGTCACAATGGGTGTAAACCGGAATAAAGAAAATGGCTCGGAGAAGCTGGAGATTGACAGAAATACAACACAAGCTTGCCCGCGTTGCTAGTGGTGTCAGGAAAATGAATAGCATAGAGGGTTTAATCAATTATAAAGATGTATGATCACATGATAAAATACTGCAGTATAATCACAGGATGTGCTTTAGCACAGTATAGTTTCACGCTTCTTCAATTGTACATTATTGAATAATAACCTCATCTGCTCCACTTCCCACTAACTTGATAAAAATGACCTGGGTAAGTGTTACAATATAGACAAGAGTCCTGAGATGCCTCTTTCTCAGAGCATTTGCAGTTCAACAGTTTACATGTTATTTTTGCTGACAGCTCATGAATACAATGGATCAGCTATGAATTGGAAACACTTTTTAAAAGTACCATGCAGTTTTGGAAAATAATTTGTTGAAGGTGTGCCAAGCTCCTTTTTTTGTTTGTCAAACACATGACAGCAAAGACGTCACACTAAAACTGATATCATTCCTTCATACCGATGAAAACATGGTCCAGATAAATCTACAAAGGAGGGTGTAGCACAGAAGGTGGTTACTCGGCCCACTGTGGCTATGTTAATTCTCTTTACAGCTATCGAATTAGACCTGCTCTTCCTCTAATGGCAAGCGTTTGTATCTCTTTCATACATATATCAAATTCCCTTTTGGAAGTTACTGGGTCTGCCTCCACCGTACTTCCAGGTAGTGCAGTACAAAAATATACAGGTTAGGTGGATTGACCATGGTAAATGGGTGGGGTTATGGGAATAGAGTGAGGAAGAGAACAGAGGCAGGGGCAGTGGAGTGTCTGGGTGGGATGAACTCTCAGAATCAGTACAGACTTGATGGGCTGGATGGCCTTTTCCTGCACTATGGGTGTTCTATGGTTATAGCACACAATCCAAAATATTCCTTCTGATCCGAGTCCCGACTCTGAACTGCCTGCTAAGAAGCAGGGCTAGTGGAATCAAATTTTAAAGTGACTCATTTATATGCTCTTTTCCTATATTCACACAATTAAAACCAGCTCCCTTCTTACACTGGTAGTGCCTACCCAGAAAAATGTGATGGTAGAGAACTAGTGCTTGTGTGTGTGTCAATTTCCAACAGAGAATAAAAGCAGCAAGATTTAGCTCATTGCAAAACACTTCCCATGAACACATTAAATGAACCCAACAGACCATTTCTGCCTCCTCCAATACAAAGCACTATTCTTTACCAAACTGATATATAGTCACAAGCACAAAAAGCATAAACCAGATAACCTTAAGATAAAACAGAGAATTACATCAGGCTGCCTGAATGAGCAGCTGTAACTGTACAAATGTTTTGCTGTCTACAACGTGAGGTGCGTTTAAATGTAATTCTGCTCGATACCAAGCAGCATGTCCCTGAAGACAGGCAAAGTTTGACATTGTCAAATAATAGAAACCTCTGCATAATTTATTTTATTTTTATTACCATAATCTCTTGCAAATTTACTGCTCAGCTGCCCTGGGCAGCATTTTAATTGTGAAAAAAAAGCCAGGTGCACAAGGGGCAGGTTACAGGTCCAGTCTAACTTTATGTTTTGAATTTAGGATAATGAGTTATGGAACAGTTGCTTCCACTAACCATCTTGCATTTACATCTCACCTTATCATGTCATTGAAATGTCTCAAAACACTACATACAATGAATTAATTCTACAGCAATACAGTCATGTGGGCAAAACAATTGATTAAACCAGTGTGAAAGATGTGGCTTTGCATAATGTTGTCTTTCCACAGGATGCGACACCTGTATGGCACAGACTGAGTGCATTTCTTTTGCTTTATCAGTGAGCTGCCAATTGTTCTCAGCCCTATTTTAGTGGTGCACAATATTTTTTTTTTAAATGGTGGAACATTGGTTAAGAAAGCATCGAGTGAACAAAAATACTGGTGACAACTCTTGTTACAGCAGTGTGATATTACCCAGTACATGCTTAACACACACAAACGACCCTTGGAGCAAAGAGGGATTTGTGAGATCTGTCTAGAGTGGTTTCAAGGCCAGGCCAATGAGCCAGAAAGGTAATGTTTTAAGTAGCCGAGCCATCCAGCTCATGTCAGGGAAGGAGTCACAATTCATTAGATTTTTGAATGACAAGCTGGTGTCACAAAATCACAATGTCCCAGAACTAAGAGCCCAGCCAACCAATGTACCTGCCAGGCAGGGAGGAAGTGGTCAAGTGAGGGAACCATGGTGTACTAGGGAAGTTGAATCTCTGGTGAAGAGGAAGGAGGAGGCTTATATAATGATGAGACGTGAAGGCTCAGTTAGGGCAATAGAGAGCTATAAATCAGCCAGGAAGGAGCTAAAGAGGGAGTTGAGAAGAGCTAGAAGAGGACAAGAGAAGACTTTGGCGGATAGGATTAAGGAGAATCCTAAAGCTTTTTACAGGTATATAAATAATAAAAGATTGGTTAGGGCAAGATTAGGGCCAGTCAGAGATAGCAGTGGGAAATTGTGCGTGGAGCCTGAGGAGATAGGAGAGATACTGAATGAGTATTTTTCATCAGTATTCACGCAGGAGAAAGACAGTGTTGTCGGGGAGAATACTGCGATACCAGGTTGTAGACTGGGTAGGATTGAGGTTCATAAGGAGGAGGTGTTAGCGAATCTTGAGGGTATGAAAATTGATAAGTCCCATGGGCCAGATGGGATTTACCCTAGGATTCTCTGGGAGGCTAGAGAGGAGATTGCAGAGCCTTTGGCTTTGATCTTCATGTCGTCGTTAGCTACAGGTATAGTGCCGGAAGAATGGAGGATGGCAAATGTTGTCCCTTTGTTCAAAAAGGGGAGTAGGGACCATCCTGGAATTTATAGACCGGTGAGCCTGACTTCTGTTGTGGGCAAAGTCTTGGAAAGAATTATAAGGGATAGGATTTATAAGCATATAGAGAGAAATAAATTGATTAGGGATAGTCAGCACGGTTTTGTGAAGGGTAGGTCGTGCCTCACAAACCTTATTGAGTTTTTTGAGGAGGTGACCAAAGAGGTAGATAAGGGTAAGGCAGTTGATGTGTATATGGATTTTAGCAAAGCGTTTGATAAGGTTCCCCATGGTAGGCTACTGCAGAAAGTGCAGATGCATGGGATTGAAGGTGATTTAGCAGTTTGGATTAGGAATTTTGCTGACGATACCGAAGTGGGGGGAGTTGTAGATAGCGAGGATGCATGTTACAGTTTGCAGAAGGACATAGATAGGTTGCAGAGCTGGGCCGTGAGGTGGCAAATGGAATTCAATACGGATAAGTGTGAGATGATTCACTTTGGTAGGAATAACAGGCATATGAAATATAGGGCTAATGGAAGGACCCTTAATAGCGTTGTCGAGCAGAGGGATCTTGGTGTACAAGTACATAGTTCTTTGAAAGTTGGCACCCAGGTTGATAATGTTGTTAAGAAGGCGTACGGTGTATTAGCTTTTATTGGTAGAGGGATTGAATTTAGGAGCCGTGAGGTTATGTTACAACTGTACAAAACTCTGGTGCGGCCGCACTTGGAGTATTGCGTACAGTTCTGGTCGCCGCATTATAAGAAAGATGTGGAAGCATTGGAAAGGGTGCAGAGGAGGTTTACCAGGATGTTGCCTGGTATGGTGGGAAGGCCTTATGAGGAAAGGCTGAGGGACCTGAGGTTATTTTCATTAGAGAGAAGAAGGTTACGCGGTGACCTAATTGAGGCGTATAAGATGATCAAGGGATTGGATAGGGTGGATAGTAAGAGCCTTTTTCCTCGGATGGTGATGACCAACACGAGGGGACATAACTTTCAATTAAGAGGTGGTAGTTATAGGACGGATGTCAGAGGCAGGTTCTTTACACAGAGGGTGGTGAGAGCGTGGAATGCCCTGCCTGCAGCAGTTGTGGACTCACCTACTTTGGGGGCATTCAAATGTTCGGTGGATAGGCATATGGACGATATTGGAATAGTTTAGGTTAGAGGGTCCACTAGCCAGCGCAACATCGAGGGCCGAAGGGCCTGTACTGCGCTGTAATGTTCTATGTTCTAAACATCATGGCACAAAGTTCTATGTAACAGAGCACCACTCAGAGATGAACATGTTTAAGACTGGTGGGCAATAAACTGAGTAAAACTTATCTTTATGGTGCTAAAGTCTTGAAATGATTAAGTGTCAGAGATATAGGCGAGTAGGGCAATTTTAAAAGGCTATCATTGGTCAGGAACATGGGCCACTCAATATTTGTTTGCATGGTTTTCAAGAGTCCAGAACGTTCTGGAGCAGGAATAACCTGCTACAAGTCATGTATTTGCTTTTGAAAATAACAGCACAAGGCCCCTGTCACATCTGTAACACTGACAGTAAGGACATGCTAATATAACAGGCTTTGTAACTCAACATTTTTCTTCCCTGTTCAGTATTCTTTCTCGGATTCTCAGCATGCCATCTACCCTCTTCCAGTTGAGCCTCAAATTTCCAATCAGCCTTTGAGTTACAGGAATAAATTTTCGCCCTAGGGCTTTCTATTCTTCTTGCTGAAAAGTGCAGAAATAGCATGGCCAATGTTAGGCACTCGCTGCTGACTGAACCAGACATAATTAGGCATGCTTTCTATCTTCAACACAGCATTCCTGTGCCTGTTTGTATAAGAGCCTCAGCTCCACTATAACAAAGACAAAAATTGTTCTACGCGGATGAATAATACTACATTAGAAGACAGCAACTGACTGTTCACCTCCAAGTACGACTTCTACTCTAAGTATAAACATAGCCCATACAAGGTTGTCACCGTAATTTGCATTTGTATCTAGGCTTTCCAGCTTAACTTGCTGCCTGCACAAGTAACCAGTGTTTTGTCAAGGACAGTTTATCGTCCGTACATACAATAACATGTCTGCACTGAGCACAGAAAGCTGAACCAATGGAAATAAAACATAAATGCTCTGCAACTGCTCTTAGAAAAGACAAATACCAAAATCCTGCTACTCCTTAATTTATTGTTCAATTATTTGAAAAGATCAGCCACGTGTTCTAATAGGGCACTTTGATGCATAGGTTCAAATTCCAACTCTCTACTGTCCCACCTCATGTTTGCCCGTTTAACTTGGTGTAGATATATCTGCAAAAATAGGATACTTCATATTGTTTCAACAAAATCCATAATCTCATTTGCATTTTCTTAAAATTAAGCTCGTAAGACAAGGGAGGCAGGACTTAACCCAACTACCACCCCCCACCCATGCTTCTCTGATTCTATCTCCACCAGGAAGCTGGGGGGAGTAAATCTCACCGTGATTCTGCCCCTCTCACAAAATCAAGAACTGAGCCAAATGATGAATCAAAGTGTTAACCTGGGCACGGTACAAAAGTGATTACTTATCAACAATGACGAATTTAGAAAGCGCCTTCTAACATAGCAAAACATCCCAAAGCACTCTTCAGAAGCATAATTAAACAGCATTTTACAGTCAGTCATCTGTCCTAATATGTGACCAGAGGTAGAATTTAGGAAGCATCACAGAAAAAGCAGTAGAGAAATTCTGAAATTTCCTCCCTAAATTCAACACCCACACAGCTGTGGTGAAGTGACTAAGAGGATGTGCAAGAGGTCAAATTTGAGAAGCACGGATTCCCTGATGGGGAGGTCACTGTACAGCTAGAAAAGGTTAAAAGGAGATGTGAGGGCATGGAAGTATTTGAAAACACAGGAGAATTTAAAATTTGAAGCTTTGTCAAATCATGAGTCTAACAATGAAGTGACTCAGACTGAAAACCCAATGGCCAAAACTTCAAAACGATGGGCATTAATTTGTCAAACCAAGATCAATTAAGTTTACTGCCAGACTTTCCATTAACTCATACAGCTAAACCTAAATATTTCCAAAGTGCACATGCGCCCTCTGGTGGTCTTTCATTCAACCTCAGAAAAAAGAATCTTACAATAAATTTCAAAAGAGGAGAAATCATTTGGCAATTCAATTAATCTCAACGAGAATAACACCTCTCTGAATTTTGCAAATAGTCCACTGAAGCAGATGAGAAAATTCTAATATAGAAGAGCAAGGGGAAGGGAATAAATAGTATCAGCACCAGTCTTGGTGCCATATATAATTTCTCAAAATCTATTCACGCAGATTAGACTACCGTGCGGAGATTCCCTACATACCAATTACACCATGGACCTCAGATGCAAGAACATAAGCACAAAAGGCTATTTTACTGAAACAAGCAGCTTCTGCCTCCCCCAACCTTTGGATTGTTAAATGCAGTGCTTCTGTCAATTGCTGGTCGGTGTTGAGTTCACTAGTATCAGGTTGATTAGCAGACTAGGCAAGGGAAATTACTGTGGACATACATAAAAGGAAACCATGAAGACCAGCTGTCCATTCTCATGGCACAACTTCAGTGCCCCATCTGTGTGTCCTCTATTCCTCCCACCAACTCCCCACAGCCCCACCCAAGGGCAGGACAATTTTCAAAGCAGTCAATCTGGAAAGTTTCTCTTCAAACCCTTATCCCCAAAGATGACCAAGTAAATACAAGAGACTGCTGTAAAATGGCACAAATATATCATACCCACCACCCCCAGTACCAACTATCTTCCATACAGCCAGACTCAGGAATCCAACCTTTTGAACCTGTACAGTGATTCCACTGTAACACTGAACAGCACAGAATCTATATGATGTATACATGCATGATATATACTCTATCCAATTACACCGTTCTATATTCAACCATATTATATACACTATCTACTAGGACATCCCTGTCTCATCCATCTGAAACTCCCAGTGATCTAGTTTAATTTATGGTCATTCAACCCTTGTATACAAATTATCCTTGTGGGTAGTTAACAAATTCTCAACCAGAAAGACAAGCACTAATATATGCGGCACCATTAGTTACTGGTTTCCACACAGTACTACCACTGTCAATAACCATCTTCTTGTTACAAGCATACAAGTTATTCATCCGGACCAATATCTGCCCACTATTCCTACAGGACTCAATATTATTTACTAGTTAAATTTCACACATCTGATAACTATCCAAAGAGCCCTCCTGGAAGTTTGCAGGTCTGAAGTGGACAAATAGCCTATTAACATTATCTTAGTGGATTCATGAAAAACAGAACGAACCACTGTTGGCATTGTTTAAACTGACTCCTGTTGCATGACATACAATTTTACGACAGACAGTGAAAATAAAACCTTTGGGGCAAAAGCAAGGAGGCGAGGAATGAGACAGAGATGACTAGTGAAATATTCATCTTCATCACAATATAGTGGCAAATCCACTGTTCAAATTCTGCTCACTTATGTGAGGCATTAAAGAAATTAAATGCGCTCCATTTAAAAAAACTATGGGATATTGGACATAAAAATAAGGAAGACAGAAAGAAAGTTGGCCAAAGAGGTATTCTAGACAAAATTTAGACTTGGAGAATCAAAGAACATTGAGAAAGGTAGAGGCTAAATTTAGCAAAAGAAATGGCCTCCATAATTTGGAGCATTACATTTGCAGAACTGACTGCTTGTTGGCTCACAATTATCTCAGTTGAAAAAAGAAATTAATACAGCTAAATACAACATAGTTAGAGGTATAAAAATAATGGGTGGGGAAAAAGGGAAAGGTTTGTATTATGATCTCAATCTGCCATTGAAATTACTAACTTTGAATTCAAGCCCATTATTTTTGCAACCTATTATTCATTCATTTCATATTTTACTGGGCATTCAGGATCTTGAAAAATTATAAAATCTAACTCACAATAGCGGAGGATATCGGCAATCTAAACTCCATTCCGCACTGGTGTTCCCAAGTGCTTTCAGGCTCCACTTTGCAACACATTCTGCAATGCCTCAATCTGATGACCGATCAAAGGTTAAACAGTACAGTATTACTCGAATCACAAGTGAGGCTGCCAATTACAGCATATTCTGTTCAGCTCTGAGAAGCAGTCACGAATCAATACAGTTCAGCAAAATCCTCAGTCTAAGGCTGATCATTACTTATGTAGTTCCAATTCAATCTTTAAAAAATATATAAATTACACATTGTCTCTTAAATCACCTCACATAGGATTTTTCAATGTAAGGAATAAAGGCTCTTAAAAATAGTA
The DNA here is from genome assembly GCA_024679065.1 of Sphyrna mokarran. Classification (NCBI taxonomy): domain Eukaryota; kingdom Metazoa; phylum Chordata; class Chondrichthyes; order Carcharhiniformes; family Carcharhinidae; genus Sphyrna; species Sphyrna mokarran. The sequence continues at coordinate 69,293,110 of JAGIQG010000008.1, forward strand.
ATAGGTTTTGACATTGCTTTTAATTACAAAAATGATTAACTTCTGTGGATATTTTAGACTATTTGGAGATCTTCAGTCAACCAAACTGAGGAGCTCAGGCAAGTACATACAATGCAAAGCTCAGAAATTCACAAGAGAAAGAAGTTGTGACAAAACACAGAAAAAGCATACAATATTTTACATCAAATGACAAAATCCACAGAAATCACTGATTTAACATGTTTGAAATTAAATCTCAAACAGTGTGAAAACTTAGCATAACAACGAAAAGGGCAATGGAACAAATCTTCAAGTCCAAACATGATACTTTTATATGTTGCCAATATTTTCACTCCTCCAGGAACAGTTAACTAATGTGCTACTTGTTTGCCACAGCTGAAAGCTGATCCCGGATCCGACTGAGTCCGTCCAACATCGTATCCAGCTTTTCTTTACTTAGTTCAAGAGAAACAGTGGAAATAATGGGTCCACCTCGACTGATGTTGATGTCATCCTGAATCTGACAGAAGCACAGCGGTTAAAAAAGATAAACATTACTTCTTTTTTAAAACAAGAAAGTGCAGATGGCTGCAACATGAAGAGTTGTTAAATTTTATTTTATTCGCACACGACACAAGCAGAGTGCAATTTTACAATTTTGACTTTTTTTTTTACAATTTTGCTGAACCTGGACAAACAGCTTTCTAAGAGGCTGCATAATTGCATTGGTTGTACAAACAGGTCAATTTGTCACCTACTCTGATTTAATTGACACAAAGCTATTGCTGTCTTCACCCAATATCAGCTATATTGACTCTTTTGTGAGATGAAATGGGGATAACCAGGAACTAATTTATGCTTGAATTGGAATTCTACCCATGAGAATTGAAAAAGAATGTACTCCATTAGAGTCCTACTTTTTGGGTGCAAGTAGGAAGATACTTCTTTTGGGGTTTAGGTGTGATTATTGTTGACAACACCTAATCCAATGACAGCAATGCATACTGTATCCCAATGTCATGGTTCCAAAGCAGTGAAACCTTTATCTGACAACTGTGTGTTGGTATCTTAAAGTCCTGAGGCAAGTCAACCTATTCTAATTAGGTAGTGGCAGCTATCTAGTATGACCCTCAGCAAGTGCAACTTTGAATTTCAACATTCCTACCAAAACAACATTCCGTACACGTCTAATACGGAACAAGAAAAATTTACTGAGCACAAGATTTCCTGATGAACTGCAATTATTCTAAAAATTCACAATATTTGCTCAAAGCTATTAGTCTTGCATTGTCATCACACAGTAAGGATGAGAATGCTCTTTCACCCAAAGAAAATCATAACGCCATAATGAATAAAACCATTAAGAACTCTGCTGAGTTGCATACTACTTGAATTCTATTTTAAATTATGTGATGCTCCCATGAATTCACAGATCCTGCTACAAGTTCTGCATTTTTATAGGATACTTTGATTTTCGCTTTTTGTATCTATATTTAAACATTAAAGAATGTTTTCATAAATTGCTCGTGTGAATTAATATTTTCCACACAAACACTGAAAGGCTGTTCCACTGTGAACAGTTTAATTTACTGTAAACTGTGTCATTAATTTGACTGATTTTCATGCCTCAAAAATATTCATTTTATAGGTTTCTCCTTGTAAAATTGTTATCCTACATAATAATAGTAAATAGGAAAGATAATTAGTACAACATAGATTATTATAACACAATAAGACCGTAAACATAGTTATCTGATGCTAACAGTACTGAAGAGATATTAGCCCAGCTGAAATTGTGCTGTGTCTGCACAGAAACGTACATACAAAATAGAAAGAATCGACCACTCAGCCCTTCAAGTTTCCACCATTCATTTTGATGACGGCTGATCATCAAATTCAATACTCTGACCCTGTCTCCCCACCCCCACCATATCCTTTGATCTCATTAGCCGCTAGGGGTTAAATCTAATTCCTTCTTGAAATCACACAATGATTTGGTCTCAACTACTTTTTGTGGTAGTGAATATCAGAGATTGGTGAATCTTCTCTGGGTGAAGAAGTTTCTCCTCACCTCAGTCCTCAGGGGATAAGGGTTTATCCCCTAATCCTCAAAATATGACCCCTACTTCTGGGCTCTCCTACCATTGGGAACATTCTTTCAAAATCTGCTCTGTCTAATCCTGTTAGAATTTTGAAAGTTTCTACGAGAGCCCTCTCATTCTTCTAAACGCCAATGAATATTAATCTTAACCAACTTAGTCTCTCCTCATATGACATCCCAGGAATCAGCCTGATAAACCTTTAATGTACACCCTTTATAGCAAGAACATCCTTCCTCAGATAAGGACACCATAACTACACACAATACTCCAGATGTAGCTTCACCAATGCCCTGGACAACTGCAGTAAAACTTCCCTATTCCTATACTCAAATCCTCTTGCAATGAAGGCCAACATACCATTTGCTGCCTTTACTGTCTATTATACATGTGCACTTTCAGCCACTAATGCATGCGGACACCGTGGTCTTGCTGAGCATCCACTTCTCTGAATTTACACGCATTCAAACAATAATCTGTCTTCCAACATTTTCTACCTCATATTTATCCACATTATACGGCATTTTCAGGGTACCTGGAACTTCGATGTTGTGGCCATTTCAGAGACTTGGGTAGAGCAGGGACAGGAATGGATGTTGCAGGTTCCGGGGTTCAAATGCTTTCGTCGGAGTAGAGAAGGAGGTAGAAGGGGAGGAGGAGTGGCATTATTAGTCAAAGACTATATCACAGTGACAGAAAGAAGTTTGATGAGGACTTGTCTGTTGAGGTAGTATGGGCTGAGATTAGAAACAGGAGAGGAGAGGTCACCCTGTTGGGAGTCTTTTATAGACCTCCTAAAAGTTCTAGAGAGGTAGAGGAAAGGATTGCAAAGTCGATCCTGGACAGGAGTGAAAGTAATAGGGTAATTGTTATGGGGCACTTTAACTTTACTAATATTGATTGGAATAGCTATAGCTCTAGCTTGTTACAGGGGTCAGTTTCTATACAAAGTGTGCAGGAAGGTTTTTTGACTCAGTATGTAGATAGGCCAACTAGAGGTGAGGCTACATTGGATTTGGTGCTGGGCAATGAGCCAGACCAGGTGTTAGGCTTGGAAGTTGGTGAACATTTTGGTGATAGTGACCACAATTCGGTTACGTTCACCTTAGTGATGGATAGGGATAGGCATGAAGCTGGGGGTAGTAGTTATAGCTGGGGGAAGGGTAATTATGAGGCCATAAGGAGAGAATTAGGGTGCATAGGTTGGACTAGGAAACTACAGGGACTGGGAACATTTGAAATGTGGAGCTTATTCAAGGAGCAGCTGCTGCGAGTCCTTGATAAGTATGTCCCTGTCAGGCAAGGAGGAAATGGTCGAGTAAGGGAACCTTGGTGTACGAAAAAAGTTAATTCGCTGGTTAAAAGGAAAAAGGAGGCTTATGTCAGGATGAGGCTTGAAGGCTCGGTTAGTGCAACGGATAGCTATAGATTAGCCAGGAGGGAGCTAAAGAGTGAGTTGAGGAGAGCTAAGAGGGGACACGAGAAGACTTTGGCTGATAGGATTAAGGAGAATCCTAAAGCTTTCTTTAGATATGTTAAGAATAGAAGATTGGTTAGGGCAAGATTAGGGCCAGTCATAGACAGCAGTGGGAAGTTGTGCGTGGAGCCTGAAGAGATTGGAGAGGCACTGAATAAATATTTCTCTTCGGTATTCACGCAGGGTGATGTAAATGTAGTTGTGGAGAACACTGAGGTACAGGGTTGCAAACTGGAAAGTATTGAAGTAGATAGGGAGGATGTGCTAGATATTCTCGAGGGTTTGAAGTTGGATAAGTCCCCTGGGCCGGACGGGATTTACCCTAGGATTCTCTGGGAGGCAAGAGAGGAGATTGCAGAGCCTCTGGCTCTGATCTTCAGGTCGTCGTTGGTTACGGGTGTGGTTCCGGAGGACTGGAGGATAGCGAATGTGGTCCCATTGTTCAAGAAGGGGAAGAGAGACCTTCCAGGGAATTATAGGCCAGTGAGTCTTACTTCTGTTGTGGGCAAAGTATTGGAGAGAATTATTAGGGATAGGATTTATAGTTATTTAGAGAGAAATGAATTGATTGGGGATAGTCAGCATGGTTTTGTGAAGGGTAGGTCGTGCCTTACTAACCTCATTGAGTTTTTTGAAAAAGTGACCAAAGAGGTGGATGGGGGTAAGGCAGTTGATGTGGTATATATGGACTTTAGTAAGGCGTTCGATAAGGTGTCCCATGGAAGGCTCCTGCAGAAAATGCAGATGTATGGGATAGAGGGTGATTTAGCTAATTGGATTAGGAATTGGCTAGCAGATAGAAGACAGAGGGTGGTGGTTGATGGGAGATATTCATCGTGGAGTTCGGTGACAAGTGGTGTACCTCAGGGGTCTGTTTTGGGGCCCCTGCTGTTTGTAATTTTTATAAATGATCTGGATGAGGGTATTGAAGGATGGATTAGTAAATTTGCAGATGACACTAAAGTCGGTGGAGTGGTAGATAGTGAAGAGGGGTGTTATAGTTTGCAGAGAGACTTGGACAAGTTGCAGAGCTGGGCCGAGAGGTGGCAAATGGAGTTTAATGTGGAAAAGTGTGAGGTAATGCACTTTGGCAGGAATAATAAATGTGTAGAGTATAGGGCTAATGGTAGGATTCTTAATAGTGTTGATGAACAGAGGGATCTTGGTGTATATGTGCATAGATCCCTGAAAGTAGGCAGTCAAGTCGATAAGGTTGTTAAGAAGGCATATGGAGTCTTAGCTTTTATTGGTAGGGGGATTGAATTTCGGAGCCGCAACGTCATGTTGCAACTGTACAAAACTCTAGTGCGGCCGCACTTGGAGTATTGTGTGCAGTTCTGGTCCCCACATTATAAGAAAGATGTGGAGGCATTGGAGAGGGTACAGAGGAGGTTTACCAGGATGTTGCCTGGTATGGAGGGCAGGTCTTATGAGGAGAGGCTGAGGGATTTGAGGTTGTTTTCGTTAGAAAGGAGGCGGCTAAGAGGGGACCTTATCGAAACATATAAGATGATTAGAGGTTTAGATAGGGTGGACAGTGATAGCCTTTTTCCTAGGATGGAGAAAGCTAGCACGAGGGGACACAGCTTTAAATTAAGGGGTGATAGTTATAGGACGGATATCAGAGGTAGGTTCTTTACCCAAAGGGTGGTTAGGGAGTGGAATGCCCTGCCTGCAGCAGTTGTAGATGCGCCAAGTTTGGTGGCGTTTAAGAGGTTAGTTGATAAGTTTATGAAAGAGAAGGGAATGGTTTAGTTTGGAGGGTCATTGCTTTTCTCATAATTGGTCGGCGCAACATCGAAGACCGAAGGGCCTGTTCTGCGCTGTTATGTTCTATGTTTTCCAGACATATATTCACTCAGTTAGCCTGTTAAAATTACGCTGAAGCATCACTGCATCCTGCTCACACTTCATCCTCCTACACAACTTTGTATCATTTGCAAATTCAGAGACAATACACTTAGCACTCTCATCCAAATTATTAATATACAATGTGAACATTTGAGTGCTAGCACAGATCCCTGCGGCACCCCACTAATCCCTGCCTGCCATCAGAAAAAGACCCATTTATTCCAACTCTTTGTTTCCTGTCTCCTAACCAGCTTTCTATCCATTTTAAGACTATCTACAATCCCATGCACTTTATTATTATACAGTAATCCACCATGCGAGACGTTGTCAAGCGTTCTGAAAGTCTAAATGTACATCCACCAGTTCTCCTTGGTTAACTCTACTAGTCAAATCCTCAAAGAATTGTTTACACTTTATTTCCCTTTCTGAATAGTAGATTTACATCAGCTACCCTCCAATTTGTAGGAACCATTCCAGTTTCCAAAAAATTTTGGAAAATGATTTCCAATGTATCTACTATTTCCAGGGCCACATCCTTAAATACTCTGGGACAAAGATTATAGGCCCTGGAGATTTATCCATCTTCAATCTCATTAATTTCCCCCAAACTATTTCTCTACTAATGTTGATTTCTTTCAGCTCTTCACTAAAACTTGTGTTTCTCAGAACTTCCGGTACATTGTTTCTGTTTTTACTAAGGAAGACATGAACAAAGTACTAATTTAGTTCATCAGCCATTTCTTTGCTCCCCATTAGGAATGCACTTTGTTTCTGACTGTAATGAGCCTATGTTTGTTTTTGTCAATCTTTTCCTCTTACATACCTATAGAATTTTTTCAGTTTTTATATTCACCACTAACTTATTTCCATACTCAATTTTCTGCTTCTTAATCAACCCACTGATCCACCTTTGCTGAATTTTATACTCTTATCAAGCCTCAGGTCTATTGCTTTTTCTTGCAATTTGTATGCTTCTATGAATACTATCTCTAATTTCACTTATAAGCTATAGTTTGGCCACAGTTCCTTCTTCACTCTTGTTCTAGCTAAGAACAAAACTTTTGGAGTTCACTTATTTGTTCCTTGAATACCTGCCATTGCCTTTCCAGTATTCTTCAAAAATATTTTTCTAGTAGATGTTGATTTCTCTGCATTCTCAAAAATATTATGAATACCTTCATCTGGAGCAGGCATGTGGGCACTGCCATTCTGCTGACGTTATCAGAGGAAGTTTTGATATCCACTCTCCAATCCATGTCAATGAGATGAGGTAGAGAAACTACGGAGAGAAAAAACAAAAGAAAACATTGGGTAAGCAAATCAATATTCTTAAAATAATGGTAACTGGAGGGAAAGAATTATATATCATAAGAATCTCGTTACATAGAATGGACATACCTCAGAATATACAAGGATAGAATATGGATTAAGGCAAAAAGTAAAGGAAGTTGCCCTTACTTTGATTTGCAAGTGCTTCATTCCTCCAGGCAGCTCTGAAATAGACATTTAGAATTAATTTTCAGAGAATAGACATCACCTATTCCTCCTCCAAATTATTAGAAGATCTGAGGCAACAGTGTTTTTTAATTCATTCAAGGGCTTTCGCTGGTTAGGCCAGTAATCATCTCTCATTCCCCTTGAGGTGGAAATGAGTTGCCTTCTTGAACTGGTGCAGTACATGAAGTGCAGGTACATTCACAATGCTGTTAGAGAGGGAGTTTCAAACCATTACAGCATAGAATACAGAGCAATGTTTTATCTGAGTGCAGATCACATTCTTTCAGAAGGGCAATTTTGCTGTTCCTGCATGCAAACGTACCCCAAATTTCACGACTTTGCATGTGCACATGGAGACTCTATCCTGATTCTCTCAAGCTGCCCACGATGAGAAAAGTGATCATTCTCATGCTTAAGCAGTTCACCATAGGTAAAACAATTGAGCAAACCTATGTAACCACTGTACCAATCCGACACTGAGCCATTTTAGGAGATATTAAGACAGGAGACCAAAGTCTGGTCAAAGTGGTACATTTTAAGGACAGGAAGGAATGGAGGCATATATGAGTTGAGGGAGAGAATTCCAGAACTTAGGGCCAACGCAGCTGAAAACTTGGCTACAGATGAAGGAGCAACTAAAATTAAGGGATGTATAAGAGGTCATAGTTGGTGGAACACAAAGAACCTGGAGGATTATAAGATGATAAGATGATAACATATAAGATGATTAGAGGTTTAGATAGGGTGGACAGTGATAGCCTTTTTCCTAGGATGGAGAAAGCTAGCACGAGGGGACACAGCTTTAAATTAAGGGGTGATAGTTATAGGACGGATATCAGAGGTAGGTTCTTTACCCAGAGGGTGGTTAGGGAGTGGAATGCCCTGCCTGCGGCAGTTGTAGATGCGCCAAGTTTGGTGGCGTTTAAGAGGTTAGTTGATAAGTTTATGGAAGAGAAGGGAATGGTTTAGTTTGGAGGGTCATTGCTTTTTTCATAATTGGTCGGCGCAACATCGAAGGCCGAAGGGCCTGTTCTGCGCTGTAATGTTCTATATTCTATTACAGGGCTGGAGGATGCTAGAGACAGGGAACAGCCAAAGTGGGAAGTGATCTGAAAACAACGAGAATTTTAAAATCAAGGCTTTGACACAGGGTGATGCATAAACAGGGCTTAGTGCAAGTTCAGATAATCAACAAAAGCTTTAGACAGTTTAAGCAAGGGCAAGTTGAGAAATCAATCAAAGGAGCATTTCAATGATTAAGTCTAGAAGAGATACATGAAGCTAATTATTGTCCATGAAATTAAAAGAAGTGGAAGGTGGAATAATCGGACTAAGAGGCACTGACTTTGTTGCCAATTTGAAATGTTGACAATCCTTAATAATACTTAAGGATTATTAAGTCTGGATTCAGCTTTTTGGCTAAGATCAAGCATCAGGTCAAATTCGAGATAGGGTGCACTGCCTTTCTTGTCAATTTGGGTCTTATGTGTCTTTCTTGTGAGGACCACAAATTGGATTCAAATTGAATTAGTTTTTGGAGCAAGCAAAGAGATGGATTGAGGGTTTGGCCTGTCCACTTTGTGCATTGGCTTTTCTGAGATTACATTCATCTGACACAATTTATGTACATATTTATTAACTGTAGTTTATATCACTTGTTCCAATCTCAAGAGCTGACAAGAAATTGCTTCTGATTTTAAGAATCTCTAACATTTTAAATCACATTGTACTTAAGTCCCCAGACCCACAAGTAAGAACACAAAACCCAAGCAAGTTAAACCAGAGGAGATTTTGGATTGACTGTCAGTTCTAACAAATTGGCACTTTCCCTTTGAACCTAGTGCAACAGAGCAGACAGCAACACAATAAGGAGAGAAAGAGAAAAAAGTACTTACATATTTTCAAGAATTATTTTCGTTAACAGATTCTTCAGGTTTTGATGGAAGTTATCAGGAAAGAGCGGGAGAATTTCTTCAGCTGAAGTCAGTCCTTGGAATACAACTTGCCGTGTGAAACCATGCAGGGAGCAGATCAACTGTAGGTAGAAATGAAGTGAACTAGAAATAATTCTGCTTTGTAAAGAACATCATTTTTCTCGAGGGAGTAAATTGGAAATCGAAACAACAGGTAAAAACATCACCAAGAGCAAGGTAATCTTGATGTTAAATGTGGGGTGACGAGGATAGGGCCTGAGAGAGATTGTGATCAGTGCAGGCTCGATGGGCCAAATGGCCTTCTCCTGCACTGAAGGGATTCTACGATTCTATGAATCTTGATGTCATATGTGGCACAGGTCTGGCTTAAATCATACTCTTATGCCATGGCAATCACCTGAGCCATCTTTCATATTGTCTGAAGAACAAAAATGGATCAGGTCCATAGGAGACAATGCAAGGGTCTCTAGACAATGGGGGAAAAAAAAAAACATACCCAATATCACTTTCATGCTGATGGCCATCTTTGAGGGTGGCTGCATCAAGCTGTATGCAAACACCAAGTGCCATTATGCAATGAGGTTCTATTTAACCAGTCTTTTAAAGGATTGATCTGGACACATTGTTGTGGAATCCTCCAAGCAGTCAGATGGTGCAGTGTTTTCTACATAGAATGGTTTATGTAGAAAAACAACTCTGACCACTATTCTATCAGATAATGCTCTGCATGTGATGCCCTTGGAGTCTTTTGAAGGTGATGATGGAGGATCCTGTCGGATAGACTGTCGAAGTTATTTGACAGAATGTTTAATCACTAGAGCTTTCAAACAAGGACCAAGAGGGAGCCTGGCCGGTGATGAGAAAGACCACATGTGCCAGATCTTTCCTACACACTTGTAGTCTTCACACATATCCTCAAGGTGGCTGTGATGGGAAAGAAACCATCACCCACTGCCTAGAACAGTCTTTGTCAAAACTGTCAGAGAAATACAATGTTTTTTTTTTATTGAGGTTCATTCCAAGCAGGTCCATGACATAAGGCTGTGTGTCCTGTGGGTGGTTCCCAGTGAAAAACACCAAAATAAACATCAACTTGGTGAAAGACCTCTTTGAAACCTGCTAAACTTCCAGTGCAAAGTTGTCCATGACCAAGTGTTGCAGCCTGGCATGTTCAAAAGTCCCATGGATAAACCCAGGATGCTCCACCCTAAACACTTTAAAGAAGCCATCCCCTATGGACAAACCCTCCACACACATAGGATCTGCCCAGATGAGGATCGCAACAAACACCTCCAGATGCTGAAAGATGCCCTCGTAAGAACAGGATATAGCGCTTGGCTCATCGATAGACAGTTCTGGTGTGTCACAGCAAAAATCTGCACCAACCTCCTCAGAAGACAAACATGGGACAGAATACTCTTCATCGTTCAGTACTATCCTGGAGCGAAGAAGCTACATCATCATCTCCAGAGTCTTCAACATGTCATTGATGAAGATGAACATCTCACCAAGGCCATCCCCACACCCCTACTTCCTGCCTTCAAATAACTGTACAACCCTTGTCCGTAGCAAACTACCTAGCCTTCAAGAGAACAGTGACTGCAATACCACAGAGCCCTGTCACAGCAATCTCTGCAAGACATGCCAGATCATCGAAACGAATGCCATCATCTCATGTGAGAACACCATCCACCAAGTACACAGTGTATACTCTTGCAACTCAGCCAACATTGTCTACCTGATGCGCCGCAGAAAAAGGTGTCCCGAGGCTTGGTACATTGGAGAGACCATGCAGACTTTACGACAACGGATGAATGAACATTGCTCAACCACTTCAGCGGTCACGGGCGTTCAGGCTCTGATCTTTGGGTAAACATTCTCCAAGGCTGCCTTCACAACATATGACAATGCAGACTCGCTCAGCAGAGACTGATAGCCAAGTTCCGCACACGAGGACAGCCTCAACTGGGATCTTGGGTTCATGTCACACCATCTGTTATCCCCAAGACTTGCCTGGGCTTGCAAATCTCATTAACTATCCCGGCTGGAGACAACACACATCTCTTTAACCTGCGTTTAACCCTCTCTGCACTCACACTGTCTGTACTTTTAAGACTTGGTTACTTGTAAAGATTTGTATTCCAACCATTATTTTGTAAATTGAGTTTGTGTCTTTATATGTCCTGTTTGTGAACAAAACACACTTTCTAATAGGGTGACCAGAATTGTACACAGTACTCCAAGTGTGATCTTACCAATGTCCTGTGCAACTTCAACAAGATGTTCCAACTCCAATCTTCAATGTTCTGATCAATGAAACCAAACATGCTGAATGCCTTCTTCGCCACTCTGTCCACCTGTGACTCTACTTTCAAGCAGCTACAAACATGTGTCCCTAGATCTCTTTGTTCTCCCCAACGCCCTATCATTAACTGATTAAGTCCTGACCTGGTTCAATCTACCAAAATGCATCACCTCACATTTGTCTAAATTAAAGTCCATCTACCATTCATCAGTCCACTGGCCCAATTTTTCAATATCCCATTGCAATCAGAGATAAGTTTCTTCACTGTCCACTAAGCCACCAATCTTGGTGTCATCTGCAAACTTACTGACCACGCCTTCTATATTCTTATCCAAATCATTACCATAAAATGACAAATAACAGTGGACCCAACACTAATCCTAAGGCACATCACTGGTCACAGGCGTTCAGTTTGAAGAACATCCTCGACAACCTCTGTCAAGAAGCCAATTTTGTATCCATTTACATACCTTACCCTGATCCTCTGACATTTAACCTTATGTAACAACCTACCATACAGTACCTTGTCAAAGGCCTTGCTAAAGTCAATGTAGACAACATTAACTGCACTGCCAACATCTACCTTTTTGGTTACCCCTTCAAAAAACTCAATCAAATTTGTGTGACTTGATTTTCCACTCACAAAGCCATGCTGACTGTCCCTAACCAATGCTTACATCTCTAAATGCCTGTAGATCCTGTCTCTCAAAATACTCACCACAAATGTGAAGCTCATTGGCCTATAGTTCCCAGGCTTTTCCCTGCCGCTATTTAAACAAAGGCATAACATTTGCCATCCTCCAATCTTCAGGCATCTCACTTGTGACTATTGACGATTCAAATATCTCTGCTAGGTGTTGTAGGTAAAAATACCTCTGAGACTAATTGTGAGTCAAAGAACAGCAAGTTTATTCAAAAGCTTTTGGGAGATACATCTGGTATCTAACAGCGTTTCCCCAGGCTTCTCCCCAAACACAAGAGCACATATTTATACCTCCCTGCCCCATGTCATGTACGCATCTTCTCATTCTCAGCAGGTTCCCAGGTTGTGGGTTGTCCTCCATTGTGGGTACATGGCTGCCTCAGCATTTCTTCATGGTTATCTCAAGACCGCAACTGATGTGTGTGATTAGCCCTTAGCTAACATAGATGCCAGCAAGACAAGTTAAAATTAACACGCTGGTATAACAATCTATGTTCACAAGTTGCATAACATGTAGAGTATATTGGTACATGACACATAAACAGCATATAATGAATAAATATATGAATATATTTAGGACATGCAAGCTTCACTATGTTAAATGAAAGTCCACGAAATTAAAGACACAAATATAACTACAAGCTGGGCCAGCTACATTTCTGAACAGGCTATCATAAGCTTGTGTACAACAGCAAGGGTAGCTGCAGTCTCCCTGTTCTGAGCACACAAAAACAAAGTTGCATTTATCGGAAATATATGAAAACAAGCTGCATGTTTTTTTCCTTCTCCACCAAGTATTACAAAATTCATTAACTCATTCCCTACTGCATAGGGGACCCGCAATTTTCTTCTTAGCCTCCCACAATGTCCTGGGATACACTTCATCAGATCCTGAGGATTTATCTACTTTGACACGCTTTAAGGCTTCCAGAACCTCTTTCTCTGTAATATGTACACCCAAGACATTAGGGAATTTTCCCAGATTTCCTAACATCCCTGCTTTTCTCAACAGTAAATACTGATGAGAAATATTCATTTAGGATCTCACCCATCTCTTGTGGATCTGCACATCGATGATCTTGTTGATCCTTAAGGGGTCCTACTCTCTCCCTTGTTATTCTTTTGGTGCTAAATGTATTTGTAGAAACTCTTTGGATTCTCCTTTGCCTTATCTACCAAAACAATCTTGTGTCCCCTTTTCGCTCTCCTGATTTCGTTCTCAACTCTACTTCTACATCCTGTATATTCTTCAAGGGATTCACTTGATCCCAGCTGCCTATGCATGTCATGTGCCTCCTCCTGCTTCTTGACCAGGATTTCAATATCTCAAGTCACCCAGGGTTTCCTACTTCTGCCAGCCTTGCCTTCACTCCAAGAAGTATGTGCTTACCCTGAACGCTCATTAACACATTTCTGAAAGCCTTTCACTTACCAGATGTCCTTTGCCTTCAGACAGACTCCTCCACTTAACCGTTGAAAGTTCATGCCTGATACCATCAATTTAGAATTATCCCAATTTAGAATTTTAATTTTTGGGCCAGACCTATCATTCTCCATAGCTTTCTTAAAACTAAAGGAATTATAGTCACCGGTCCCAAAGTGATTCCTCACTAACACTTCTGCCACCTGCCCTTCCTTATCTCCCAAGAGGCGGTCAAGTTTTGCCCCCTCTCTACTCGGTCTATCTATATACTGAATGAGAAATTCCTCTGAAAACACTCAACAAATTTCTCTCTACCCAACCTTCTAATACTATGGCTGTCCCAGTCAATGTTGGGAAAGTTAAAATCCCCTGCTATTACCTCCCTATTTTTCCTTGAAGCCATCTGTAATTTCCTTACATATTTGCTCCTCAATTTCCCACTAACTATTTGGGGGCTTATAATACAACTGGAGTACAGGAAATGGAAGCAGCCATTGGCCCTTCGGCCACTTGTACTTGTTGCGCCATTCACGTAGATCATGGCTGATCATCAACGTTTTCCTGTTCTATCCCTATGTCCCTTTACGTAATTAGTCTCCAGAAATCCATTGATCAAACATGCTGAATGATTGAGTGTCCACAGCCCTCTGGGGTAAATATCCACCATCCTCTGAGTGAAGAGATTCCTCCTCATCTCAGCCTCTTATCCTGAGACCGTGTCCCTTGTTTCTCGACTCACTAGTGAGGGGACACATCCTATCTATGTTTATCTTGTCACACTCAAAGAATTTTGTAAGTTTCAATGAGATCGCCTCTCATCCTTCAAAACTCTCAAATATTCAAGATTTATTTTGATAGGCATATGAACAATGGGCAATAGAGAAGTATAGGCGGTTGGTTTAGATAGGTAAATATGTTTGGAAGGTCACAGAGCCTGTTCCTGTTCTTTATTCTTTGTTAACATAAGCACAATTTCCTCAATCTCTTCACATAAGACAATCCCACTATCTCAAGGATTAGACTGATGAACCTCAGTTGCATTCCCTCTATGGCAAGTATATTGTTCCAATAAGACGACAAAAACTAAACATAATAATAGGGGTGGCAGCGCAGGCTTGTTGGGCCGAAGGGCCTGTTTCCCGTGCTGTTTTGTTCTTTGTTTAACCCTATCAAAGTAATTTCCCCCTTCTTTTTTCTCAGTTGTACCTATATAGACTCAGTACTGCCATGATGTTTTCCCGAATCAAAAGTGCAACTCCCTCTAATCTTTTACCTCCTGCTATCTTTCTTATAGCATTCATATTCTGGAATATTGAGTTGCCAGTTCTGTCCCCCTCTTAGCCATGTTTCAGTAATTTCTACAGTATCCCAATCCCACGTAGCCATCCATGTCCTGAGTTCATCTGCCTTGCCCATCAGGCGTCTTGCATTGAAATAAATGCAGTCTGGACTTCCCTTGCTCTGTCTTGCTCTTGCTTGATCTGTCTGGTATTAGGATTACTGACACTGCCTTTACTACTTAATATGGTCTGTAGCTTCTGTGCTGTGCTCAACCTTTTCTTCTGCCTCGGATCCCACCTCCATAACAAACTCATTTAAACCTTCTTGAGTGGCTCTAACAAATCTCCATCAGGATGTTAGTCACCCTCCAGTTAAGGTGCAACCCGCTCCTCTTGATCAAGTCACCCCTTCCCTAGAAAAGATCCCAATGATCCGAAATTCTAAATCCCTGCCTCAAAACATTTTTTGTTAAAGCAAGAGACATGGACTTTACGTCTGGTTCATACTGAGTTCTATGATTCAGGTAAACTCACACCTATCTCTAACCTTTTGTTTTGGATCTAATACTGCTTTACATTCTCAATTCATATCATTCGCTATTTTAGATGCAAGGTTATACATATATTAAAATATATAATTATAATACATGCACACAAGATTTCTCCTACCTGTTTTGCCTCCTCAGGGGTTACTGATAAGCTCTTGACAGTGCTGTCAACTAACCTGACCGAGCTGGTTGCCAAAGGGGAAAAGCATTCCTGGCATAAATGTCTGACCACATCCTTTGAAGATGCCTAAGGACAGAAATTTAAGTCAACAATTATCAACTATCTGTCTTCGTATGAAGCTCCTTTAACATAGGAAAAGAGGAATACTGAAACAAGTCCATGAAGATGAGCATAATGATATTAAAACTCTGTAGTGGGGACAAATAACCAGTGTGGCTTTATGAGAGAAAGGTGAAACATAGTGAAGGATAAGTTGCAGAGGACAGACGTATGAACAAAAGTATTGTGACAGGGCAGAAACCTGATTGGATATATGTACATATGTCATACAAGTCTTGCACTTCAAAGCTCAATGCTTCAAACGGGTTGCACACTCCGAGGTTACAGAGAATGTAGTTCCATTAGAGTAACAGTCTGTGAACAGGATGGAGCCAAAGGCATAGGGACAGAACTTTAGTGGACTCTGTGTTAAAATGGCTTTGATGAAATTCTGGCTCATGCACACATAGTCCAACAGCCTATAGTGAGTTCTGTGAAAAAGGTGGAACTGGGTGTTAACAGGATACATGTGAAAAATGATCGTATTAATGCCAGTGAGGGACAGCATAAAGATCAAGGAATAGAGAGGTTATGAGCTGATCACAGTGTGGAGGGAGAAGGAACTATCAAGGAACACTTGGAATGATAGGAAAATGCCAAAGAAGGACAAGCCCATTCAGCTAGATCAGAGGGCAGCAGCAGGGAATAAAGGCTTAGTCCATGACATGGGTGTCAAAGCAGGCTTGAAGGAGAAATTTCTATTGTAACAGGCAGAGTCCATTGCTAATAACTTTCAAAATCCAGGGTTGAGGTGAGCAGGGCAGAAAATGGGCTGCAGAGATTCAGAGAGAAATAGGAGGGGCAGACAGAGACAGGAGGCAATTGCAAAGTGACACAGCTTAGAGAGAAAAGGAAAGTTTGATAGATGTCTGTAACTGGAGGATATCAAACGAGAGCAAATCTCAAAAAGGAGGATGCAGTACAGCTGGTGTCTCTTGCAATACTAAATATCTGCATTTCTTCACTAAGGCAGACGCATCCATTCTCTGGAAGCTGAATCTCAAATACTTACAGTCAGAATAGAATAAATACATACTATCTTATACAACAATTATTTTTCATGTTATCAGATCATGGAACAAAGATCCTAGTGACACCCGTAGAAGTGAAAAATAATATCTTAATAAAAAAAAAAGAGTACAAGTGCTTTCAGAAGAGCCTCACAACTCCTGAAATACACAAGATTTAAATCTTACAGTTCCCAGTGTCAATAACACAATACAGCAATGCAGTAGGTCTGACTGATGGAAATGTAACTCAGGAGACCAAATGACTGCATTTCCTTTATTTTGCTGGGAACTGCACAGCAAAGGCAATCAACAACACAAAAGAGGACTGGAAGCCTTGCCAACTGAAGGTTTTATTTCAAAAAGACTGAGATATTGAATAAATCCTTTAGGACTGGAGTTACTCACCCAGAGACACTTGAATCAATGAAAATGCAGTCCTTTTAAATTAATTAGGCATAAAGTAAATGCTATAGTTATCACAGCAACACTTGAAAGGATCCATAGTAAACCAATCTGTGGAATGACCTTCCAAATGGAACAGAAATTAAAAACTCTGAAATCATTTAGAGAACAATTGTCGAGATAGGAAGTAAAGGACTTCAATTTATATTGTACCATTCATTCTCAGCATCAATCCAAAGCGTTTCACACCAAACAAAATGCGTTGCAGTGTAGTCAATGTGGCAGTTGAAGCAAATCTACACACAGGAAGGGCCAACAATGAGATAAACGGCTGTGAAGTTACATTTAACTGATGTTAGTTGAGAGATGTTTTGGCAAGGACACTGGGAGAATTTCCCCGCATTTCTAATAGTTTCTTATAGAATCTTTCCCATTCACCAAAAGACAGACAGGGACTCCATTTAATTTAAAAGGTCATCTGAAAAATAGTGCCTGAGGTAGTGAGGCATTCCCCTCAGTATTTAGTTTATGGTTTAATTTGCGTTCAGGCTTGAACCCTACAACATTCAGATTCAGAACTGATAGGGTTGTACTATTGTTATCACCATACAAAAACTAACAATGAGAAACATTAAGATATCTCTAGATGGAAATATATTGAACGGTTTTCTTCAGTCATAATTGATATGTAAGATTTTAAGAGATTGGTTCCTTACACAAAGACAAATACAGAGGATCCTTTAGCTCAGATTGTTCAAGTTGAGTCAAGTTCAACATTTTTAGATATGCAGAATTAGGTTCAACTCCAGCCTTGTGCGAGCGTCTATAAGGAATTTGTGGACTGTGATCCCATGTCATGGAAGTGCGGAAAGTGGCTATTGAGCCTGTACTGACAACAATCCCACTCAGGCTCTATCCTCATAACCCCACATATTTACCCTGCTAGTCCCTCTGAAACTAAAGGCAATTTATAGGTGGTTCGGTGGAAAGCACTGCTGCCTCACCGCGCCAGGATCCAGGTTCAATTCCTGTTTTGGTCACTGTCTGTGTATGTTCTCCCTGTGTCTGTATGGGTTTTCTCCAGGTGGTCTGGTTTCCTCCCACAGTCCAAAAGATTTGCTGGTTAGGTGCATTGGCCCAGGCTAAATTCTCTCTCAGTGTACCTGAGCAGATGCCTGAATGTGGCAAGTAGGGGATTTTCACAATAACTTTATTGCAGCTTTAATATAACCTTACTTATGACACTAATAAATAAGCAAACTTCAATTCAGGATGACCAATCCACCTAACCTGGACCCAGAAGAACCCACACAGACATGGAGAGAAGGAGCAGACTCCATACAGATCTCCAAGGTCCCTAACTCTGTGAGGCGGCCAGTGCTCACTGAAGGAAGGCCACCTCTCAATTCCCAGCGAGGGAAGACATTCTCTGTTTACCCACCCAGCTAAGGCCCTTAATTTTATACGTTTCAATTCGATCACTCTTCATTCTCAGCTCCTTGTGTGAGGGAGAATCATCCCATCCCAAGAACCTTTGCTGCACTTCCTTTAGGCAACTATATCCTTGACTGGGTTAAGAGATCAGAACAGCACACAGTACTCTCAGTCTGGCCAATTCCATGTATAATTACAATAAGGCTTCTTTACTTTTACACTCCAACCCATTTAAAATAAAATCTACCATGTTATGTGTCTTCCTAATTGCTTGTCGTATCTGCACATTAACTTTCTCTGACTAATGTACAAACGAAACCCAGGGGTCCCTCTGAATACAGATCTTTTACAATCATCACTGTTCAAAACTTATTCTGCTTTTTTAAAATTTTTCCAAACAAAGTTAATAACTTCACACTTCACCATATTCTGTTCCATTTACTATGTTCTGGCCCACTCACCCATCCTGTCTATATCCCTCAGCAACATCTTTGCATCCGTTTCAACTGTACTTTCTTGTCTAGCTTAGTATCAGAAAACTTGGCTTAGTCATCAATATTGATTACAAGTAGCTGAAGTCTACTCATCTTTGTAGTACCCTACTAGTTATATCCTACCAACCTAAAAATGGTCCTTTCTCCCCGTTTCCCCATTAACGCTGATCCATATTAATCTATTACTCCTAATTCCATTCATCCTAATTTTGATCAAAGAGTCATGTTACACTTTTTTTGAAAATCTAAATGCACTGCATCCACTGGTTCTCCTTTATCCATCTTACTATGTTCAAAAACCTTTTTTAACGGGTTTGTCAAACACCATTTATCTTATCTGATGAAGGATGTCCTCGTTATAAAAGAAGTGCAGTGATGTTTAACCAGACTGACTTCTGGGAAGGCAGAATTATCATAGGAGAAACTCAGTCAGGATTGTATTCATCAGAGTTTAGAATAGAGAAAGGGGATCTTACTGAAACTTATAAAATTCTAACAGAATTAGATAGGGTAAAATTAGAAAAAATGTTCCTGATAGCAGAGGACTGCAGAATTAGGGCTCATAGTTTGAGGATAAGGGGCAAACTGAAGGTTGGGAAAAATTTCTTCCCCCAGAGTGTGATGAATCTGAGGAATTCACTACCACAAAATAGTGAGGCCAAAAGTTGAGAGATTTCAAGAACATAGATGTAAGCTTTAGCGGCTAAAGGGATCAAGGGATAATGGGAGAAAGGCAAGATCAGGACATTGAAATTGATGATCAGCCGTGATCAAAGTGAATGGCACAGCAGGTTCAAAGGGCCGAATGGTCTACTCCTGCTTCTGTTTTCTATGTTTCTATGATTTTCCCTTTCCATAAATGTATTGTTTAATCATAGCATTTTCTAAGTATTCTGTCACCACATTCCTAATAATAGTTTCTAGCATTTTCCCCCTGATGTGAAGCTTACAGACTAAGATGGCACGGTGGCACAGTGATTAGCACTGCTGTCTCTCAGTGCCAGGGACCCACGTTCAATTTTAGCTTCGGGTCACTGTACGGAGTTTGTACATTCTCCCCATGGCTGCATGGGTTTTCTCCAGATGCTCCGGTTTCCTCCCATAGTTCAAAGATGCGCTGGTTAGGTGCATTGCCAAGCTGAACGTATCCAAACAAGCGTCGGAATGCAGCAGTTTGGGGATTTTCCACAGTAACTTCACTGCAGTGTTAATATAAGTCGACTTCTGACACTAATAAACTTCAAATAATCGTTCCCTATTTCTTCACTCCCTCCTCTCAAACAGCAAGGTCACTTCTGCCATCTTCCAATCCTTGAGAATAGTTTTAGAATCTCAGGAATTCTAGAAGATATAAACCAAATGCCCTATCTCTGCAGCTTCCTCGCTTAACTCTAGGGTGCAGGCCATCAAGTCCAAGGGGCTTGTCACCAATCAGTCTGATTAATTCTTTTCAGACTATTTCTTTAAGTTTCTCATTCTCACTGGGCTCTCAGTTCCCCAATATTTCCAAAATTTTTTTTATGTTTCCTATCGCAAAGATAAGTACAAAATCTTTGTTTAATGTCTTTGTTACTTCCTTATTCTCCAGAACGATTTCAGCCTTCTCAGCCTGCAATGACTCCGTGCTTAGTTTCACTAATCTCTTTAGTGCATACCTACCAAGACATTTCCTACCTGTTGAGGTCTTTTGCTAGTATATTCTCATGTTCTCTTCCCTTAGAAATTTGTTATCTTTTGTCAATTTAAATAAAACCTCCCAAATTTCAGACCAGCTACTACTTTTGGTAACATTATAAGTCTTTTCCTCTGGTCTAATCCTATATCTTATTCTTCACATTAGCCAGTTTTGGATAGATGTTTGTACTGTAACGGAATACATGTTTGCTGCAAATTATGCAATCACTAAATGCTAGGCAATTCTTGTCTATTATCATATCAGAGTATTGCTTAAAAACAGGACACACTATCAATGTTTTTCATTCATCAGGGCAAATTCAAAAGAATACAAATGTAAAGGGAATGACAATTTATACTGCACAAGAAGAGTGCTGATTGGTTGGAAAGTGGATACTGATCAGTAGAGACATGTTGTCATGGAAATGCATCAGAAAACAATTAACTGTTAACATTTTGTTTATTGCCTGATTTGAATCTTAAAGTCCACTTGCCAACTAATCAGAACTCTCTAATCAGCTCCTGGAGGTAAAAAAGACTACCTCCTTCCTTTACAATTTCATGATCTTAAAACAAATTTAATTAAGTACTCTCACAACCACCCTATGCTCTATACAGAATTAGAGAACGCTCGTTCAACTGTTTGTTAGCATGAAACAACAGTATAAGCCAAATCAAAATTTAACAAAAATTAAGAAATTTACAAACTGCTGTTCCAGCCACAAAATGTTTCAGGAAGACGGCATGTCTTAAAAATAGTACAATTCCTCCTGCATCGATTTTACACATATTTCCTACAAAATTTCCAATATAATCAGAGACTTCCTACAATACAGAAAGAGACCACTTGGCCCATCAAGCTTGCACTGACAACAATCTCATCCAGGTCCTAACCCTGTAACCTATGCATTTACCTTGTACAAAAACCCAGATGTTGCTTGAGCAATCCAAAACTAATCACACTGCCCTGTTCTTTTATCCTATCACCCCGTATCTTCTCATTCAAGTGTTTATTTCTCGGCTTCAAGCACAGAACAAATTACATAAACTGATTTCTCTTAATCGCTTCTCCTCACTCAGTGAGGATTTTTATACTGAGACAATCCCTGCCCCACACAATGATGGGCATACAGTGGTTAGTATTGCTATCTCACAGCACCAGGGACCCTGGTTCAATTCCAGCCTTGGTTTGCACAGAGTCTGCACATTGCTCCCATGTCTGTACAAGTTTCCTCCACTATCCAAAAGATGTGCTGGTTAAGTGCACTGGCTACGCTAAAGTCTCCCTCAGTATACCTGAACAGGTGCCACAGAGTGACAGCTAGGAGATTTTCACAGTGGTTCAAAGTTGATGTCACAAATAGGCTTACGTTAGCGTGCAATGAAGTTACTGTGAAAATCTCCATATCGCCTCACTCCAGCATGTTTCCAGGTACACTGCAGGAGAATTTAGAATGGCTAATGCACCTAACAGTATGTCTCTTGGACTGTGGGGGGAAACGAGAACATTCTGGAAGAAATCCATGCTGACACAGGAAGAACATGATATACAGATGCCGGCGTTGGATTGGGGTGGTAAGAACTCAGTAAGAATTTAGCAACACCAATTTATAATCCAACCTCTGACTGTCTGTGCTGATGTGTGCTATTGCAGACCAGAACACTGCATTTGCCTGAGGAAGACACAGAGTGTTGAAAGCTCGCTTTTTTACTATCAAATAAATCGGTTGGATTATAAATTGGTGTTGCTAAATTCTTACAGGAAGAACATGCAGACTTCACAGTGACTTCAGCCAGGAATCAAATGCAGATCCCAGAGAGGCAACAGTGCTAACCGTTGTGTTGTAACTTCATTGCAGTTTTAATATAAGCCTACTTGTGACACTAATAAAAAAAAAATAAAGATGTGGTTAGCTGATTAACCATTTTTCAGAGAGTTGGTGTGTATGCAACAACCTAATAGCCTCCTTCTGCCCTTTACAGAGATGCTATGGTTCTGTGTATTCATCATCCATTTCACAACCAAAGGAAATAATATCCATCTTTTATAACCTCAAATTTTGTAATTTTACACGTTATAGGTATTCCTGCAATTCCAATAGAAACATGCAAAATGAATGTTTTACTCTGACAATCTTTTGTATTTTTGCATGTTTAAATCTGGTGTGTAAAATATGGTATTTAATTAAAGTGAAAAACATGTTAACAATCAGTCTCTAGTTTGGCGAAACTATACAAATCCTTCAATGAAACTCGTTTTAGTTTACAAGCGAGACTGGAGCAAATTTCAACAGAAAAAAACTCCATTTGTTAAAAGTTTTGGGCAGGCAGAGTTTGCTGCGCTACGAGCACAATCCAGCCCTGAGGATAAATGGACAGTGGTAAAGCTCCCAACGTCTCTCGCTTTCTATTACCTTCAGAAGCAATTCCAAAGCTCTCACCTCCGTCGCCATCTTCCCGAGCTCACATGACCCATTGCGCAAGCGCCACAATCTATCTCCCACATGACCCATTGCGCAAGCGCCACAATCTATCTCCCACATGACCCATTGCGCAAGCGCCACAATCTATCCAAACATCCCACATGACCCATTGCGCAAGCGCCACAATCTATCTCCCACATGACCCATTGCGCAAGCGCCACAATCTATCTCCCACATGACCCATTGCGCAAGCGCCACAATCTATCTCCCACATGACCCATTGCGCAAGCGCCACAATCTATCTCCCACATGACCCATTGCGCAAGCGCCGCAATGTATTTCCCACATGACCCATTGCACAAGCGCCACAATCTATTTCCCACATGACCCATTGCGCAAGCGCCACAATCTATTTCCCACATGACCCATTGCGCAAGCGCCACAATCTATCTCCCACATGACCCATTGCGCAAGCGCCACAATCTATCTCTCTCTCCCACATGACCCATTGCGCAAGCGCCACAATCTATCTCCCACATGGCCCAATGCGCAAGCGCCACAATCTATCTCCCACATGACCCATTGCGCAAGCGCCACAATCTATTTCCCACATGATCCATTGCGCAAGCGCCACAATCTATCTCCCACATGACCCATTGTGCCTGCGCCAAAATCCCTCTTTCACATGACCCATTACGCAGGCGCTACAATCCCTATCTCACATGACCCATTGCGCAGGCGCTACAATCCTTGTCTCACATGACCCAGTGCACATGCGCAGAAATCCAGATCCGCATGGACCATTGCGCAGACGCTTCAATCCCAATTTTACGACTCATTGCGCAGGCGCAGCGATCGCAGCCTCTCATGAACCACCGCGCAGGCGCTGCAGTCCCCACGCTACATGACCAACTGCGCAGATGCAATCCCTTTACACGCCCCACTGCAATCCAAATCCCGCATCTCCCACTGCGCAGGCGCTGCAATCTCAGGCCGTGTCTAAATGCGCAGGTGCAGGATTGTGAGGAGGTTGTGATAGGGAGTAGTGTCTGAGGGAAGAGGAGTTTATTTAAGATTTAACTCTCCGATGTAGTATCAGTATTGGAACCTCCCTTGGAGAATTAATCTCGTTTGGCAGTATCACGTGCATGTCCATTTATGAACATAAACTGAAATAATCTTGTCCATTTACAAATATAATTTGTGGCTGCCAGTTGTGACTGGGAGTGTGGTAAGGCAGGTTCAATTGAAGCATTCATAAAAGAATTAGATCTTTTTCTGGGGTGGCATGGTGGTACAGTGGTTAGCTGGGTTTGATTCTTGGTTTAGGTCTCATCTGTGTGGAATTTGCACATTCTCCCTATGTCTACATAAGTATCGTCCAGGTGTTCTGGTTTCCTCCCACTATCCAAAGATATGTTGGTTAGGTGGATTGGCCAGGTTAAATTGCCCCTTGGTGTCAGAGGACAAGTCAGGGTAAATGCAAGGGGTTATGAGAATACAGTCTGTGTGGAATTGTGGTTGGTGCAGACTCAATGGGCTGAATGACCGCCTTCTGCACTGTAAGGATTCTATAATCTGCAAAAGAAAAATGGGCAGGGCGAGGCTGGGAAATGAAAGTGAATTGTTCAGTCAGAGGCCCTGAGTAACACGATGGACTGAAAGACTTACAGTACTGAAAGAGGTCAATGTGGTGATTATACTGATAAACTGAATATTGTTTGCAATTTGGGCCATAAGTGCACAGTTGTTAACATGAATTAAGTTGTGGATGTCTTAGCCATCAGTGTGTTGAGGTTGAAAATCTTCCCCTTGAGTTGAAACTCTAATGAATCTTGTGGAGGTTGATTGTGAATGAGTCACTGACCAAGCTAAGTTAATATTGAAAAAAAAGTTGGTGCAATCACACAGCATTACTTCACACTCATTAGGATACAAAAGGACTTCATTTTCAATCCCTACCATCATACAATAGTCACAGGATAACAATTTTTGCTGAAGAATTTTCCCAAAGATTTTCTAACGTTTTCTGTTTTTAAAAAATCATCAGAGTTTCAACTGGAGGGAAGATTTTCAACCTCAATACACTGATGGCTAAGACATCCGTAACTTAATTCATGTTGACAAATGTGCACTTATGGCCCAAATTGCAAACTGTATTCAGTTTATCAGTATAATCACACATTGACTAATGGAATCAAAGACCTGTGACAATTAATAGATGTCATATGTAACTAATTGCATTGTCCCAAATACTTTGGAGTTTGTCAAGAGACAAAGATTATGTCTTTGGTTTTCCTGGATGCCCAGAAACCACCCAGGTCTTCAGAAGATTGCCTTTGCTGACAGGTAGCAGATGGTATAGGAGATTTCACATGAGAGTCTTCTTTAGAGCAGATGTAAGGGATATGCCTCTAAAGTTCTGACAAATTGATTTATCACCCTCAAAATGAGGGTGATAAGATATTTTAAAAGACCGGAGGTATGATCCCTTTCCAGATTTTGTTAAAAAGACTCCCCCGGTATTGCAACCATAATCGTGTGAAATCAGCCCTGATGGTCTGGACAGTACATCCGGATGATCAATAAACTGTTTCCAAAGCAGGTATTCTTTTCAAATTTAAGGATGGGACTAGATCGCATTCCTTGTTCTAAACAAAATCGGGCCACTCTCTCACTTTTTTTCTGATACATAGTAATATTTCCTGCTCTCACTCTGAACTGGAAAATAGCAACTAATTTCTTCACATTCCCACCCCTCTTTCACCTTCATATAATTTATCCGATTCTTCCCTTTTTTTGATTTCTTTAACTTGATTGCTGAGGATAGACTATCAACAAATATTCACTAAGCCCATTGACTCCCACAAATACTTTCACTACATTTTCTCACACCCAACTCCCTCTAAGAATCTCATTTCATTCTCCCAGTTTCTCCATCCCCCTGGAATGGATTCTGATGTTTGGACATCTTTGGACTGTGGGAGGAAACCAGAACATGTGGAGGAAACCTGTGTTTCCAATATATTTTCCTTTTTCCTCAACTGCAAATTCCTCTTCAATGTCATTGACAGGATGCTTGACCATGTCTTCCCATATTCCACACTTCTTCTCTCACCCCTCCCTTCCAGAACCAGAGAAGTACTCCCTTTGTGCTTACCTCCCACTCCACCAGTCCTCCCTAGTTATTGGATTGTCCACCAGTGTCACAGCACCATCAAAATGTCCCCTTTCAGAATTCCAAAGGCACAGTTTCCTCCATGCCACCCTCGTCCCACTTCTCAATCACCCGCAACATCCTTCTCATAGCACCTTCTCAGGCAACTACCGGAAAAACAATGCCTGCCCCCATCACCTCCTCCCATCTCATCCAACCAAGGCCCAAAACAATCCTTTCAGGTAAGGCAGTGATTTGCTCGTATTTCTGTATTCACTGCAGATAATATGGCTTCCTCTGTACTGAGGAGAGGAAAGGCAGATTTATGGACTTCTTCACAGAACATCTCCTTGCTGTCTGCCATTGTCACCCTAATACATCAGTAACCTGTCATTTTAATTCACTGCCCTTGTCCATGACACAGTCCAAATGAAGATCAATATAAACTTAAGAAACTATTACAAATCAAAATTATAAACCATTCTTTTGGGTGGTAGCTGTCAGTGATGTTTCTGAGTTTTCAGGAACTTCCCTTTTCCACAGCAGAGGGCAGCATTGCACTCGAAAACAAATCACGCTTAGAGAGCACCCTGCTATCAGGGTGAGGAAAATCCACTTCCACAGATCAGTAAGGTCCCCCATCCCCACCACAAGTCCACTGAATGATTGATCAGGATTGATACCCCCACCTCTGAGTGATTGATCAGGGTCAGTCTGACCCTCACATGGTTAGGGCCAAATGGAGTGCCTCCCTCAATCAGAGGCACTCATGTTCTGGATATTTTACATCAGATAGAACCCTCACTCCTAATAAGCAGTATCAGATGTAACCATCCCCAACCCTGCAGCCACCCAGGTGATGGGGTCAAACAGGCACCATGCTGCTGAATGGTTATATTTTTCAGATAGTTAGGCTGTGAAGAATAGAATTGCAGCCTAATCTTCACATTCATTTTACAGAGACATAGCTTACAGATATGCACCTCCAAACCCAACAACCATTGTTTCAGAGTGCTCCTGTTTCATGTCTCTTTTGATCCAAACATAATCCTGCCAGTAATGAGAAACTAAGTGACCCTGCTATCAGGTGCAATGTAAAACAGATTACTGATTCACTATGAGCCCATTATACACTCCTGCCCTGGCAATTTCATCTCATTCACTGCAAACCTTCATTGGTAATAAAATCTCTAGCCATGATTGTACCTTTTTATGCCAAGATCCTCTAATGCTCTCGAGCCTACTCTGACATTTAATAACATTGCCTGTGTTATACCAGTGACTACAACACAAAAGTATTTAGTTGGCTGTGAAGCAATTTGGAGCAATGTGATAGATGCTGTATAAATGTAGGTTTTATATTTCTTTCACTACACCAACGTGCAATAGACAGAGTGACTTAACAATGGTGAGACTGGAGGTCTAATGCTGATTCTCTAAGTATAATTAATCACAGAGCAATCAACTGATTTCAGGGAAATGGCGATGAAGAAATCATTGCACTTACAAAGCAATTGAAGTCTGTTCAATGTGGTTTTGTGAACTGGATTTTTCTTTCACCAAAAGCTGTCACACAAATTCTGTTGTTCACGATGAATTTATATCTAAAACAGAAAAAAAAAATAAATAATAAATAAAAAACTCTAACAACAGATCCAGTGTGACATCAATATTCAGAGAAAAATAAGTTTTAGAAGTAGTTTTGGGATTGGATTTTGTTAAAGACCCTTTATTTTGTTTCTCTGGAGTTTCAATGGGTTTTTTTGGCCAACGTTACCGTAGACGTTTGGGAATTCTCACCCCCAGAAAAATATTAGTCCTATACTGTGACTGTCTTTGGCTAGATTTTAAACAAGATGGTGCAGGGTGAGAGTGACCCTACAGACTCAGTGATTAGTCCTTTGCCGCACAAGGGACTCGGGTTCAATTCCTGTCTCATGGCACTGTCTGTGTGGAATTTGTACGTTCTTCCCATGTCTGCGTGAGTCTCCTCCAGATGCTTCCCACAGTCCAAAGATGTGTGGGTTAGGTTGATTGATCATGCTAAATTGCCTCTTATTGTTGGGGGGTTAGCTGGGTAAATACTTGAGGTTACAGGAATAGGGCTTGGGTGGGATTGTTGGTGCAGACTCGATTGCCGCCTCCTGCATTGTAGAGATTCTATAATTCTTTTATAAAGAATAATAAAGTGGCCGATAGTGAGTCAACACCTTGTTATGCATCATTTCCCTGCCAACAGAACACCCTCCCCCGCCGCCCATAAACACCTCCATGAAACATTTCCCCAGCGCTGTCCTGCAGTGCCCAGGCATATTCCTTTCCCCCTCCGGGACTGTACTCCCTGTTCATTTCCAGCAGGTACTGCTTGTCAGGTACATTTTGAGAGGGACCTGTCCCAATTCACATTTGCATGCTCTTACCCTAATATGAATAGACAATTTAACACGGAGAGATTAGCAAGCATAAAGGCCTGGTAACCATATTTATATTGATATAAATGAGGATCCAACTTTTATCCCAGGGATTCCCGTTACATCATTAGTGGGGGGCACAGATAATGTATCGGGGAAATCCTGTCAGTGTAAAAGCCTTTTTAGGATTCGCACACTATTTTCCGTTCCCTCTGCCATCCCCCATTTTCCTCAAAGGCAAGAGTAGAAAATCTCTCCTATTGCTTCCAACTTACACATTTAGGCAACCATTGTCTGCCATCTATTTGAATTAGCCAGGCAACGAAAGATACAAATTGAGCTTAATTTTGTCAAATTGTTTATATATTGTCTTTACAGAAGCATAAACCTTCAAACCCGACCATAGTTTCAATCAATTCCTATGGAGGTGCAGAGGTGAGTAAAACCCCCAGGGTGGAGAGGACTATTGCCGGGCACTGTCTGTGCACTGCGTGGGGCAGTGCCGAGTAAATGTTCCATGTGGATGAGGAGTGGGTATGGGAATGATGCAAGACAGGATGTTGACTCACACCATTGGCCATTTCATTACTCTTGCTGAGTCTCTATTTGTCGCTAGGAGATTTTTAAGGAAGAGTGAATCCCCACCTAATGACCTCCACATAAATGCAACTAAACACCGGGTTAATATACAATTAACAAGATAGTCGCTATGATAGGGATAAATAGACACTGTGATGGGTATCAGAGAGACACTGTATGGGGATCAGACAGACACTGTGTTGGGTTCGGGGAGGCACTGTGAGATCAAGTGGAGCTTGTTATTTTGAGCAGATATATACTGTGATGAGGTATTGCACTCAGTAAAAGGAAGTGTTGCAGATAATCACTAACAGAAAAACTCACAGGATCGATTTACTTTACTGAGGACAGAACAGGATCTGTTTACTTTTTCTTTATTCATTCATGGGATGTGGGCATCATTGGCTGGCCAGCATTTATTGACCAAGCCTAGTTGCCTTTGAAGGGGCAGTTGCTGTGGATCTGGAATCATATATAGTCTAGACTAGGTAAGGTTAACAGACTTCCTTCCTTAAAAGACCTTAATGAATTAAATAGGTTTTTAGAACAATTGTTTAAAGTCAGTAGACTTTAAATCATATTTTAATTGAGTTCAAATTTCAGTACCTGCTTTGGTAGGATTCAAACCTAGGATCCCAAAATATTGGTCTGGATCTTTAGCTCCTGGTCCTGTGACAATATCACTATGCCACCACATCCCCTTACAGTCTTCATGTTTGTCGTTGAAGATGAAGATGACCATCCGGAGTATTTGGGAGGGTTTCTGCAGTGCATAGGTAAGCGCTAAGACTGACCAAGGCCAGGAAGGTTCTGCTATAAATAGGATAGGATACCACAGATAATTGAGTTTGGATGATTTGCTGTCTCAGGATTTCCTCTCCTTGCATTTTCTCTCTGCCTCTGATATGTGTTTGTGTTTGAAGATGGCTGCACCATTTTTTATTTGGTTATGCAGATGCAGCAATTCTGGACAAGCCTTTTTTAGGAGTCAAAGTCAATATCAAAATTCCTAGCTAAGCTTTCAGAGTGTTCTTCCTTTAATCGACGTGAGATTGCACCCCAGAATCAGGCTGTCCAAGAAGATTTGTTTTGCTAAGTGAATGTTAGGTATCCTGGCTATGTAACCAGCCCAACTCAGTTGTGACTGTCCCAATATAGTGTGGATACTTGATATGTCCACTCAGGGAACACCTCAATGTCTGATATTTTTCTTATCATCTAATCTTCAAAAGCTTCTGAAGACAGCTCAAGTGAAAATGGTTGAGTTTCTTGACAGAGCATACAGTCCAAGGCTCACCCCGTGTACAGAAGAGTAGGCAGGACAATTGTTCTATAGACTTTCAGTTTGTGAGGCAGACATACTCCTTTCCCAAACAGATGTTCAAAGTTTGTTTTTTGGAAATTCTTGCTTTTGGAAATCCTTATGTGTCCTGTCATCAATATAGACAGTTTGAGAGAGAGTGTGCTGCTGAGATAAGTGAATTGCTGACAGGTTCTTGTCATGAACTGAAACTGTGGGCTTGAGATGATGTTTTCCTGGACAGGCTGATACATTACTTCAATTTTCTTTTTGCTTGTTATAAGGTCAAAGACATTACATACAGTGGAGAACAAGTCCATATTACATTGCACATCTGACACTGAACTGGAAGATATTGACAACTAGGAAAAAAGAAACATTACCTTGGAGATCTTGGTCTTTGCCTGGAGTCATTTAAGAATGAGCAGTTCTTGTCCATGTGATATCTGCTTTTGATGCCAGGATCACCCTTACAAAAAGCATCAGAGAACACGGAAGAGAAAAACATGCACTAGCATGCAACCTATTGAACTCCATTAGTGACTAGAAATGGGTTAAAAGATTTAGCATCATTTAGGACAAATGGAATTGTCAAATCATTGTGATGAATTTCTCCATTACCTTCCAAAGGCCCTCACCGTTGGCTATGTCCAAGGTCTTAGTCAAGTCAACAAATATGGTGTAGAGGTCTATGTTCTATTATTGCTTATCAACATTATATCAGTGGCTCCTCAACATTTTCTGAAGTTGCTCTGACTCTGGCAGAAGATCATGGTTTAGGTGTTACACTAAGCAATTCAGAATGATTGTGGTAATTTTTTTTTACTGGCAATGAAGAGGAGTAATTTTCCTCTTTGTTGCTCGCACAATTGGTTAAGTACCTTCCAGATGATCTTTCCCCTGTTCTGATGAAATGTCACCTCAATTTGAGATGTCAACTCAGTTTCCCTCCACAAATGCTGCCTGACCTGAGTATTTCCAACATTTTTATATTTTTATTATAGATTTTGCTCTGGCAAATGGCTTCCCAATTGTCGATGTGGACAGTGGAGATTCTGCTCTACTCTTGTGGGATAATTCATTTCTCCCACAATTCAGTGGTCATCTTAGCCTGCTCCTGACCTCCAATTTCTCAAACCACTTCTGGGATAGCATTAGCTCCCAGGGTTTTGCAGCTACACAGCAGTTTATTACACTTCGTGTTTCTGATTGTGTGGGAGGATCATCAAGGGTGCAGTTGATAATGACCCATGGCAGCCTGTTGATTGTTTCTTCATTGATGGATGAAAGCCAGTTAAAGACATGGTTAAAGTGCACTACCCATCATTCTAGAATTTGTTTTTTTCACCCTGTGAGCAGTGTTGACTTGTCAGCGCTGAAGATTGGTGATGAACCAGTGGATTGGTGTCCATAGATATTAGAGCATCACTGTATTTGTGATCTGCATATGACTGATGTTTGTCTGCTTTCTGAGCCAGTTTATTCGACAGTCCTGTGGATAGTTCAGTGGGCTTCATGGTTGGATAATGATGACGTGTCATTGATGTGAACGCTGTAGAGATGATGTTTCTCTCTTCCAGTGGTTTATAGATTCCCTCATTGTTTTCATTGAACTGATCTTGATGTTTTTGAGAGGTAGAGGCCAAGGGCCTCTGGACCAATGGAGTACATTATATCCCTGAAGGTTGTCCAATCATCCTCAATGCTGTAAACGCCCACTTTCATTGCACACAGGCAACTTGCAAGCCTCTCTGAAAGGGAGAGATTCTTCAAGAGCTTGAGTCTGGAGACATTGAGATGCTTCTGCGTCTTCATGGTGCACCTTCATGCCTACAGATGTATGAGGGAGACTGAATAGATCTTGATGTGTATTTTTTAAATGATAACATGAAGATCAATCCAGCAGTCAACGCTCCACATGGTTCTCATTACATGAATGTCCTGTCTGTCTCTCTGCCTAGCAATGACATAGTCAATAAGAGGCGAATTCATAGAATGAAGGAGCATCCAAGATATCTTGTTGTGAAGAGGGAGGTGGAAAATTGTGTTGGGGATTAAGAGCTCTTCAGCAAGAGCAGACCATTCATCTCAAGACTGCCATCCGTGATTTTTCTGATGAAAAATCCATACCTGGTGATCTGAAGTCACTGAGAATGATTAGCCACTCTGATTTTGACATATAACAAGTAAACAGTAGAGGTCATCATAGAATTGATCCTTAACTTCATGATAGAGGCAGACCTGCTAATGAGAGTTGCTTACCTGGTATGGTGCAGGGGGGGTTAAGCACCATCAGGCACTCATTAACACCTTTGGGAAGTGAACTTACTGACATGGTGGTTCAAAGGGTGTGGCACAGTGGTTAGCACTGCTGCCTCAACAGCGCCAGGGAGCTGGGTTCAATTCTTACCTTGGGTGTCTGCTTGGAGTCTACACGTTTTCTCCATTTTGCATGGGTTTCCTCTGGGTGCTCGAGTTTCCTCTCACAGTCCAAAAATGTGCAGATGAGGTGGATTGGCCATGCTAAACTGTCCCTTTTTGTCCAAAAATGTATAGATTAGGTGGATTATGGGGATTGCATGGAGAGGAGGGCCTGAATGGCATGATCTTTTGGAGAGTTGGTGCCTATCCGATGGGCCAGGCAGCCTCTTTCTGCAGTGTAGGGATTCTATGAAATCATTTTATGAAGGGAGCAACATCTATTTCAACTTCACATCATTCTTCTTTCACATCGTTACTCCAAAAGAAGATGTAACCTGCACCGATTTCCTTAAGCTGCCCCTCCTTAGGCCGGTGAAGGGGGTGATCTGGAAGTCGTACCTAGTCAGGTTCCTCCTTGCAAAAGCAGTTCTTGCCTCAGGTCAGTTGATTTTGGCATTGTCTGTTGTATTGTCTATGGTTCGGTGGAGAGATCAGTTCAATTCAGAAGATCCACATAAATCTTAATAAAAACTGGCATATTTATTTTTAGATGCTCACAGTACAGATGTCAGACCCAGTAATGTCATGGAGTGATCATGTGACCATTCTCCCAAAGAGGCCATACCAAACATTAATTCCCCAAATATATGACATTATCTATGAGAGTTCAATGTTTCATTTGTCAGTGGTGACTAGTATCACCTTAGCTTACTATTTAGGGATTGATTTATGACTGCATTGTTGGGATTGCTGACAACTGCAGCCTGCTGCCCAGGGAGGTGAAGCAGACATGGATTTGGGCACCTTTTCTCACCACCTCCTCATATCAGGGAGGTGAGCAGGAAAGGGGCTGCTCAGTCACTTGGGATTGCTGAGTTCCACTTGACTAGGCGGCTTGTGTGCAGAGTCACAGTTACAGTTCCCAGTGAATCCACTGCTATTGGAAATGAGACCAAGAGAGAGTCCATATTCTCAACTTGAGCTCAGGATGCAGACCTGCTGCAAAACGCAGACCAGAGAAGGGAACTATGCCATCTACATGCACACCCAGAACAGGAAACTGAACAGACTCAGCAATAACCAGCAGCAACCAAGTCTCCCCCGGTATCACAGTAGAAAACAGTACTGCAGGGAAGTCCATTGTCAACCAGATGAAATCAAAGTTCTGTCTCACCACCAAAATGGATCCCATCAATCTCACAGCAGACACAGAGGAATTCATCAGGAGAATGAGGCTGTGGGAGTTCTTCCACAAACCCCAAGAGGCCAACAGTGAACATAATCTGACAGCCAATGAACCAGAACAGCTGACAGAGGGATCTGTGGTGCAACAATCGAAGAGGAAAGAGTCAAATTGGATTCCTCCAGAAGGCCCTTGCCCTTGACTTGACATGCATGCCCAAGCAGTCAGGAGGTGCGTCAACGCCAAATTTATCATCAGTACTCACAAGACAGTCCCGAACGTCATCTAAGCACAACGCAATGCCATCCACACTCTCGAGACCAACCGCGACATTGTCATCAAACCAGCCAAAGCGGGGCTACTGTCATACTGAACAGAATGGATTACTGAAACGACAACTGAGCACCGAGAAACACTACAATCAGTCACCCACAGATCCAACCAAAGAACACACCTGTCAATTCAACCAACTGATCAAGACCTTTGATCCGGACCTTCAGAGCACCCTCCGTACTCTCATCCCAC
Source organism: Sphyrna mokarran (assembly GCA_024679065.1). Classification (NCBI taxonomy): domain Eukaryota; kingdom Metazoa; phylum Chordata; class Chondrichthyes; order Carcharhiniformes; family Carcharhinidae; genus Sphyrna; species Sphyrna mokarran. The sequence continues at coordinate 69,327,499 of JAGIQG010000008.1, forward strand.
ATACTCCCTACACTGAAGATCTCTACTGTCTCCTGAAGATACACGACCAACACACTTTGTCCCATCGTATTAGATAATGGGAGCTTGTGTGAGAACCTCTTTAACTATGTCAAGGGCATCCTGAAACCCATTGTACAAAGAACCTCCAGCTTCTCTCATGACACCACAGACTTCCTACAGAAACTCAGCACACGTGGAGCAGTTGAACCAGGAGCATTCCTTGTCATAATGGATGTCTTAGTGTTCTATACCAGCATCCCCCCATGATGATGGCATTGCTGCAATTGCTTCAGTACTCAATGTCGACGCCTGCCAATCTCCAGATGCAATTCTACAACTCATCCGCTTTATCCTGGACCACAATGTCTTCAACTTCAACAACCAGCTCTTCATTCAGACACACGGAACAGCCATGGGGACCACATTTGCACCTCAATATGCCAACATCTTCATGCACAGGTTCGAACAAGACCTCTTCACTGCACAGGACCTTCAACTGATGCGATACACTAGATACATAAATTTTTTTCCTTTGGACTGATGGCGAACAATCATTGAAAATATCTATATGATGACATCAACATGTTCATCCCACCATCAGACTCACCATGGACTAGTCTCTGGAATTCATTGCATTCTTGAACACATTCATCTCCATCAAGAACAGTCACCTCAGCACTTCACTGTACCACAAGCCAATGAATAACCTCATGATGCTCACTTCTCCAGCTTCCACCTAAACACGTTAAAGAAACCATCCCCTATGGACAAGCCTTCTACATACACAGGATCTGCTCAGATGAGGAGGATCATGACAGACACCTCCAGACACTGAAAGCACCCTCATAAGCACAGGATATGGCACTCGACTCATTGATCAACAGTTCTGACGTACCTCAGCGAAAATCCACACTGACCTCCTCAGAAGACAAACGGAGGACAGAGTATCTTTTGTCATCCAGTACTTCCCTGGAGTGGAGAAGCTACAACATCTTCTCTGGAGCCTTCAACATGCCATTGATGAAGATGAACATCTCACCAAGGCCATCCTCAAACCCCCACTTCTTGCCTTCAAACAACCGCACTATCTCAAACAGACCATTGTCCACAAAAAAAGTACACAGCCTCCAGGGGAAAAGTGACCACATAACCCTGCCACAGCAACCTCTGCAAGACATACCGGATCATCAACATGGATGCCATCATCTCACATGAGAAGACCATCCACTAGGTACACAGTACATACTCTTGCGACTCAGCCAATATTGTCTACCTGATACGCTGCAGGAAAGAATGTCCTGAGGCATGGTACATGGGGGAGAACATGCAGATGCTATGACAATGGATGAATGAACACCACTCGACAATCACCAGGCAAGACTGTTCTCTTCCTGTTGGGGAACACTCCAGCAGTCACTGGCATTCGGCCTTTCATCTTCAGGTAAGTGTTCTCCAAGGCGGCCTTCACAACACATGACAACGCAGAATCGCTGAGCAGAGAGGACGGCCTCAATCAGGATCTTGAGTTCATGTCACACTATTTGTAACCCTCATGACTTGCTTGGGCTTGCAAAATCTCACTAACTGTCCTGGCTGGAGAAAATTCACATCTTTTTAACTGTGCTTAACCCTCTCTCCACATACATTGTCTGTACTTCTCAGATTTGATTACCTGTGAAGAGTCACATTCCAATCATTATTTTGTAAATTGAGTTTGTGCCTTTATATGCCCTGTTTGTGAACAGAATTCCTCATTCACCTGAAGAAGGAGTGAGACTCCAAAAGCTCGTGCTCCCAAATAAACCTGGTGGACCTTAACCTGGTGTTGTGAGACTTCTTACAATCACCACAGGACTGGTGAAACAGGCGATGGATTGCAGTTCACAGAAAGATGATGAACATGACTTGTGAGTGATTTGGGTTATAGCAATGGAGAGATGCTCATCGTCAGCCTCACTACTTTGTCCTGGGTCTATCTTGGTCCAGTCACAAGTTGAGTCTAGATGACTGGATATAGATCTGGCTACAATGACCACTGACCAGGATGTCTTCTGTGTCATGTCAAGCTTTACGTATTTCACAAAGCAGCATCTTTAAAATCATCTAAAACCTTAGATTGATCTCACCCACCTAATCCACTAGAATCAGTCTTCATGCCAGGATCAACAGATCTGTAAGTCTTTGAATACAGAATATCCAATGGCTACCATCATCTGGTTTGTCTGACTCACCCCAATAGTTTACTGGGAGTACTTGAAGGCGCAGGGGAAAGCTGGTTGTTTGGGTAATGCCTACACAGGATTAGTCACTTCAGAGAGTATGGCAAGCCTGCCATGAGAGGTGCTACCTTTCTCTTATACTGCATGTTCACTGTACAGAGTGTTGGAGCACAGAGCAGGATCTGTTGTCTGCTTATCTGACTGTTCTGTTCACAGTGAATAGAATAATTGATTTTCAAATAGATCACAACAGCTGTACCTTCAGTACTTACCTGCTTGTGTGGAGAGCAAACATCACCAAATGCATCAGTGACATTAAAACAGAAGTATTTCCAGTGCTATTTATACATCCTATCTTACGGTAGTTGCCAGGACCTATTTAGGAGTTAATGAATAATAAATTATCTTCCTGCTGCACTATTGCAATATGTATCTCCTGCTTCTCATTCTCCTGCTAACTAGTGAATAAATCATCAATACACAGGAAGCTCCAGTTACTCAGGAGTGCATTTGAAATGTTAAATGCAACTAATATTAATGCACTTAATAAAATGTAGTTTCTCTTTTTGACTGGTTGCCCCAGATAATACCAGATCACCAAACTCCGCCTCTACTGCTGAGATCAGAACACTGTGCTGAATGAATCCACATAAAGTGCTGCTACCTCTGACTAAATCTACAGCACTGTGACTGACTTAAGGATGACTGTCCACAGGATCTCCTTCGCACCGGACCAATTATCTGCTTGTTTTGTGTGAGGACTGATCTGCCAGGTCAGGTTAGTTGAAAGGATAAGTTCAGCTATTGATCAGATCGGAGGAGCCAGGAAAATGCTGCAGATTTCTCCCAGGTAAAAGTTGAGCTGGAACAATTCAAGCCCTGGCATTATGGTGATGTCATTTCCACTGGCCGCTGTCGGGGGTACACTGGGCACAGTTGCCGGGTTCGTTGCCATCTGTGTGCTAGTCTTCCTTTGCCACTGTTTGAAGAAGAAAGGAGTCTCTAAAGATCCAGAGAATGAGGGACCCAAGGGTACCATCGGGCAGAGTAAGATTGTGCACATGGTGCAGCAGGTAAGTGAAGAAGCTCTCATCTTCCAAACACTGAGATTTTGCTTTGGGCCATGTCAGCACTCACAGATATTCATTCAATCTTTTCAGACTTCCTATGCAAGGAATCTTGTGTGAAACTTAATACAATTGGAAACGATAAAAAGATTCACTCAGAGAATTCATTGGCTACTGATCAAAAGTGCTGTCTTAACTAAGCTGCCTGTGCCATATATAAATGAGGCATGTGGGTGGTACAATAAGTGGTTAGCACTGCTGCCTCACAGTGCTGGAGAGCTGCGTTCAATTTGAGCCTTGGCTCACTGTCTGTTGGAGTTTGCATGTTCTCCCTGTGTCTGTGTGGGTTTCCTCTGGGTGCTCCAGTTTCTTCTACAGTCCAAAGACGTGCAGGTTAGGTTAATTGGCTGTGCTAAATTGAGCCTAGTGTCAGGGGATTAGCAGTGTAAATGCATGGAGTTACAGAGATAGGATCTGAATGAGATTTTTGTCGGTGCAGATTCGATGGGCTGAATGGCCTCCTTCTGCAGTATAGGGATTCCATGTTAGTCAGGCGAAGTGCTACAGATAGGACACTTCTCTGTCCAGACTGCAGCCATACTTTAGTTTCAAGGAGACACTAACTACTCAGTGATCCCCTTGACAATTAATGTGACAAAGTTTCACTTTGTTACTGATAGAACCAATGAATTTCTTCCCAGAGGTTATCAGACTGGTATGTTGTATGATTCCTTTATTCAAGTCCCATAACCATTACTGAAGTCAGTCAGAGCACAAATGAAGGAGTTGGAAATATAGGGTTATGTTTAAGTTAGGTTTGTAATCTGTTTGTCGCTCCCAGTCAGGATCAGGGCATCCTTAAGGTGCTGTGTCAGCAGGAGTGGCAAAATTGTGTTCAATCATGATGGTGGTACACCATTATCCCTCACTGTACCCAAAAAATGAGAGACTCGCCCTGCCTCAGGAGGTTGTGGGTAAAAATGAGGTGAAAGCACCTGGTAAAATTACAACTTGCACGCCAAACTGCAGAAGCAGCATGCTACAGACAGAGCTTAGCTACAATCAGTGAATCGGATCTAAGCTCTGCAGTCCTGCCACTTCCAGCCATGAATGGCAGTGAATAATTAAACAACCAAAGTGAGGAGAAGGCTTCAAAACATCCACAACTAACTCTACCTTAGCTAAGTTGTTCCGGTACAGTTACAACACTGGTATCTGCCTGGCAATGTGGAAATTTCCCCAGATATGTCCTGACCACAACACAAAGCATTTGTACTGATTTTGTGTTCCATGAGTTTAATATCACTACTGCTCCATGAGTTTAATATCAATCATCAGCAAAGTGGTGGAAGAGGACATCAACACTGCTAGCAGACAATACCTACTCAGCAATAACCTGCTCACTGATGCTCAGTTTTGGTTTCACCAGGGTGACTCAACTCTTGAACTCAATACGGCCTTGGTCCAAACATGGACAAAAGAGCTGAATGCCCGAGGTGATTGAGCTTGACTGCCTGGATATGCAGGCAGCATTTGACCAGCTGAGGTATCAATGAGCCCTAGCAAAGCTGGAATCAAAGAGAAGCAGGGTCCTGTCTAGCACATAGGAAGGTGGTTGTGATTGTTGGATGCCAATTTCAGCTCCAGCACATTGCTGAGAAGTTCCACAGGGAGTTTTCTAGGTGCAAACATCTTCAACTGTTTCATTAGTGGCATTCCCTCTCACATGAAATTAGAGGTAGTGATATTTGCTGATGATTGCACAATATTTTTTTCCATTCATGTTCCCCAGGTCCTAAAGCAAGCAGTATTCATGTACAGCAACATGAGCTTGGCCTAATCAGTAGCAAGTGACATTTGTACCACACAAGTGCCAGGCAATACCCATCTCCTACAGGAGAGAACCTAACTATCTCCATTATCATTGCTGAATCTCCCACTATCAACATCCTGGGGGCTAACATTGACCAGAAACTGAACTGCTCCAGCTGAATAAAAACATGGCTAAAAGAGCAGGTCAAAGAGTGAGAAATCTGTGGAGAGTAACTTATCTCCCCGACTCCCCAAAGTCTGTCAATTATGTACAAAACACAAATCAGGAGTGTAATGGGATATTCCCCACTTATCTACATATGTGCAAAAAAATGCTGCCCTTTGCAGCAATGCTTAATCCTTAATCCAGTGAAAAAAACCAAAAATATGCAAACTTTCGCACAATAACTAACAGTTTGACCAACATTTACACATTGAATGTAGTCATGGCCTTGTACCAGATTTTTCAAGACCTGCCAATGTTAATATCAACTGGAAACTAACAAAGAAGTCAAAAGACTTGATGGTTGCCAACTACGCACAGTGCCATCTGTATTGAATATCAGGAGGAGGCAGGATCTGTGAACAGGACATTGCACAGTGGCAGCTGGAACTGAAGGCGGTTGGGTGAAATAACGGTCCCCGTAGCAATAAACATGCCCCGTGTAATTTAGTCTGGAGATGAGGTGCTCATAGTTTTTGTTTGTAAGATTAGATCATTAAACAACAAAACAAAGTGAGTCGAAACAGTCTGAAAAGATAATGTCATTTTGCAAATATAAAATGATGTCCAGAAAACAACCGTCTGGTCTAATCAGCATTTCCCAAACCACTATGATGCTTCACAACACAAGTTGGGTAAAATTGGTGAAGAATAATAAATTCCTGTCTGGTTACATTTTTTACAAAAAAAAAGGTTATTTTTTTGCTGTTGTGGTTAACTATCGATGAACAGACCCTCTTAAGAAACCAAGTTGACATGAATCTGCACATTAAAAAAGCTGCAAATACGTAACTCAGCCAAATATTTCCCTCATTCCCCATTTCCTCTTCCTTCCCCAGTGGGCAGGTGACTTTGGGATCACATAATAGTAACTTTAACTTCAGCAAGCAGACATAAACCAGATGTTAGCAAATTGAAAATCTGTTTTAATTTTCATTCCCTTTTCCTCTGAGGAAAACGGTTCAAGATGTAAACATAGCTGACCACTTTGCTATCACTTGTTTACTCCCACTCAACGTGAAATTACAGGGTTTTAACATCCAGTTTATCTTTTGTCAGATAAAGCACATGTAAAATGCAGAATTAAAGCTCCCATTATTACTTGTATAGAGCAGCATGGCGGCACAGTGATTAGTGCTGCTGCTTCACAGCTCTGAGAACTGGGTTTGATTCCAGCCTCCGGTGCCTGTTTGTGTGGAGGTTTGCACATTCTCCTTGTGTCTGCGCATTCCAAAGGTGTGCGGGTTAGACACATTGACCATGGTAAAATTGCTCTTTAGTGTGTGTGTGCCTGTAATGGAGCGTATTCTAGCTACTCATGCAGCCAAAACTGGGGCCAAATGTAATACTTTGCAGCCTTTTGGATCCCTCTAGTAAGGCCAAAAGGGGGTCTGACACTTGGGCAGCCAGAACCCCCAGGTACATACCATGGAGAGGTCATTCCAGTGACCCACTGGAACATGCCCATCATCTCCTGAGACAGGAAGGAGGCCAATGCATATATCTGCACATTACTGCACTTGAGCATCTTCTAGGGCACAGTGTGATTTTTCCATTTTTCTTACTATGGATCCTTGTGAGCTGATTATAGAAATAGGCTATTTGGCCCAACTAGTCTATACTGTGTTTACACTTCACTTGAGCTTCTTCAGTTTCCCATCTGAATCTATCATCTTAACCATTTATTCCCTTCTCCCTCATACACATTATCTAGCTTCCCCTTTAATATATCTAATTTGCTCCAATCACTTCCTCTGGTAGCAATTTTCATACTCTCACCAATCTTTGGGTAAAGCAGTTTCTTCCGATTTCCCTACTGGATTTCTTGGTGACAATCTAAATTCATGGCCTTTGGTGATGCCCTTCCCCTGAATGGGAAATATCGTCTATGTATCCATTCTGTCAAAACATTTTATGATTTTAAAGATCTCCATGAAGTCAACCCTCAGACTTCTTTTTCCAAGAGAGGAGAATCTCGGCCTGTCCTTTCCAAAGAAGAATACCCACATGTTTCCAGCACTGTTCTTGTAAATCTTCTCTTCATCTTCTCCAGTGCCTCTATATCCTTTCTATAATATTGCAACCAGTACCGCATACAAAACAATGTACAACCAAAGTTTGATCCAAGTTGAACATAACTTCTCTATTTTTCAATTGGATCCCTATGGAAATTAAACCTAGTAGTTGGTTTGTTTTTTTTTTGTGACCGGCTGTCCAGTTTCACAACTTTTAGTGATTGATGGGCTTGTAGTCCAAGATTCCTTTGTTCCTCTACTCCACCTCGAATTACACTTTCCAAGTAAAAAGCTTTCTGATCTTCTCAGCAAAAGCTACTAAAATGTTTATTTATTAGTCACAAGTAGGCTTACGTTAACACTGCAATGAAGTTACTGTGAAAATCCCCTACATCTACTACATTCACTACAGCTACTACCCCCATTTACCTAAGCTGAACTTCATTTGCCAAATAGTTGCCCATTTTATGTTTTGGGTGGTGTGTCCTTCACCACAATGTCATCCTAAGGTTCCAGAAGTATGTGTCTTCACCCCTAGTCTCTGTAGAACCATAAAAATTTGTACAGACTTTTACACCTATGCTCCACTCACCATGGTCTATTTAGCTGATATGAAAAACTTATCACCTGTTTGTTCCACTCTTTATCCTTTGAATCATTGAAGAATCATTGAATCCCTACAGTAGAGAAGGGATAATTCGATCCATTGAGTCTGCACTAACTCTGACAAAGTATTTTACCCAAGCCCTCTCCTCCGCCCTTTTCCCTGTAATCCCGCATATTTTCTGTTGCTAATTGTATCTAACCTGCACATCTTGGGACACTCAGGGGCAATTTAATGTGGCCAATCCACCTAATCTGCACACTTCTGGACTTTGGGAGGAAACCGGAATACTGGAAGAAACTTGCACAGACACAGAGAACATACAAAATCCACTCAGAGAGTGATTTAAGATTAGAATCGGATCAGATCCGTGGAGCTGTGAGGCAGCAATACTAACCATGCTGCTTTGTTCTTCTGTTTCCATCATTTTCACTGAATGTAAATGAATTTGTGCGACTGAGGAGAATATCCCATTCCAAATTCTTCTCCTGGCTATCTCTGATCGGCAGTTTAGACCTGTAAGCATGGAAATACAGGAAGACTGTCAGAGACAGAGTCAGCAGACAGTTATCTCTCATTATAACACTTTGAGTAATGAGACAATATAGATGATTGCGTGTCAGTTGAATGTGGGTCTCCTTCACAAGAGAGATGGTATAGGCAAAGACTGGCCATTTTGTGCAATGTCTGACTGCCTTAGGTTAATGCACAATCACATTTTAACACAACAGGATGAACTGGGAAGATCTAATTTGTTGGAGCAAAATCTTGAAGCGCTGCAGTGAAATTAAGTTTGATATCTGTATGCTGAAGCCAAAATTTCTTCACAGTTCCCTCATCCAGTCTTAAAATCAATAGTTCCCAGAAATATTTTCTGTAACAACCAGCTCCAGTTCAAACAGTTCTCACAGTTTCCAATTAAGAGCACTGTCTTTAATGAAACTAAAATATTATTAGACTATTTTGACGACAGTAGGAATGAAAATTGTGGGGGAATATCGAAAAGGTGACTGAGCCAATATTAATGTAATTTGGGGAGAGGTTTCACAGGGCAGTGTATTTTGATGGATTTAGTTGGGTACAGAGTTAGACAAGGCCAATGAGTGGGCGAATGAGACTATTGCATCAGATTGGACATTTAGCATTTTACCCTCGTTACTTTCAGCCAGGAGATCTCAATATACACCACTTCCCAGTGGTCTGACTGTGTGAATACTTTCAAGTACACAACTGCTGCAAAACCTGTTATATTCCCCATGTCTTTACACTCAGGGGGTGCCCTCTCTCCCTCTTTCTATCCTGGACCTTGCCTATTATGAATGCACTTAAACCAGCTTTCCCCATCATTACCCATCAAATTTACTCTATCCCCAGTCAATTTCCAATTCTGATGATTTGACGTGACATCATGCGGTCCAGACTCAATGTTGAGGACTTACAGGTAGCTCCCTCCTCACTGTATAACACCATGCTGTTACTTCAGCTGGGTCTGCCCTGCCAGTGGGACAGAACCTATCAAGTCATACCTTACAGCTACTCCTAGGTGAGTATGACAATGTGTCCAGTTGGAGGCTTGGGCAGAGAAACAGACAAGTGTGACATAATGCATTTTGGAAGGTCCAATGCATGTAGAAATTATACAGTAAATGGTAGAACCCTTAAGAATATTGACAGGCAGAGTGATCTAGAGGTACAGGTCCACTGATTGCTGAAAGTGGTGCAGATAAGGTAGTCAAGAAGACATGTGGCATGCTTGCCTTCCTTGGTTGGGACATTGGGTATATAAAAATTGGCAGGTCATGCTGCATCTGTACAGGACTTTAGTTAGGCCTCATTTAGAATATTGTGTACAATTCTGGTTGCCACACTATCAGAAGGATTTGGATGTTTTGGGGAGGGTACAGAAGAGGTTTACCAGATGTTGCCTAGAGAATACTAGCTATGAAGAGAGGATGGATAAACTTGGCCTGTTCTGACTGAATTGATGGAGGTTGATAGAGGACCTGATAGAGATTTACAAGATTATGAGCGGCATGGACAGAGTGGATAGTCAGATGCTCTTTCCTGGAGTAGAAAGTCAAATATTAGAGGACATTTGTTTAAGATGCACGGGAAAAAGTTCAGAAGAGATGTGCAAGGCAAGTTTTTGACACGCAGGGCGGTGAATGTCTGGAACGTGCTATCGGGAATGTGGTGGGAGCAGATATGATAGCGGTATTTAAGGAGCATCTAGACAAAGACATGAATAGAATGGGAATGAAAGTAGGGAGATCATGGAACATGTACAGATTAAAGGGGAGGAGGTGCTGGCTGTCTTGAGGCAAACCAGAGTAGATAAATCCCCAGGACTGGGTAAGGTATTCCCGCAGACCTTGAATGAGACTAGTGTTGAAATTGCAAAGGCCATGGCAGATATATTTAAAATGTTGGTATCCACGGGTGAGGTGCCGGATGATTGGAGGATAGCTTAAAAAAGGCTCAAAAAGTAATCCGGTAAATTTGATGTCAGTAGTAGGTAAATTATTGGAAGGAGTATTATGAGATAGGATCTACAAATATTTGGATAAACAGGGACTTATTAGGGAGAGTCAACATGGCTTTGTGTGGGGTAGGTCATGTTTAACCAATCTATTACAGCTTTTCGAGGAGGTTACCAAGAAAGTGGATGAAGGGAAGGCACTGGGATGTTGTCTACATGGATTTCAGTAAGGCCTTTGACAAGGTCCCGCATGGGAGGCTAGTTAGGAAGGTTCAGTCCCTAGGTATACATGGAGAGGTAGTAAATTGGATTAGACATTGGCTCAATGGAAGAAGCCAGAGAGTGGTTGTGGAAAATTGCTCCTCTGAGTGGAGGCTTGTGACTAGTGGTGTGCCACAAGAATTGGTATTGGGTCCATTGTTGTTTATCATCTATATCAATGATCTGAATGATAATGTGGTAAATTGGATCAGCAAATTTGCTGATGATACAAAGATTGGAGGTTTATTGGACAATGAGGAAGGTTTTCCAAGCTTGCAGAGGAATTTGGACCAGCTAGAAAAATAGGCTGCAAAATAGCAGATGGAATTTAATGCAGATCAGTGTGAGGTATTGCACTTTAGAAGCACTTTAGATATCTTGTAGAATATGCAAGATAAACAGTAGGACACTAAAGAATGCAGTAGAACAGAGGGATCTGGGAATACAATTCCCTAAAAGTGGCGTCACAGGTAGATAGGTTTGTAAAGAATGCTCTTGGTATATTGGCCTTTATAAATCAAAGTATTGAGTGTAAGGGTTGGAATGTTATGGTGAGATTGTATAAGACATTGGTGAGGCCAAATTTAGGGTATTGTGTGCAGTTTTAGTCACCCGATTACAGGAAGGATATAAGTAAGTTTGAAAGAGTGCAGAGAAGGTTTACAAGGATGTTGTCAGGACTTTAGAAACTGAGTCTCGGGGAAAGGTCAATAGGTTAAGACTTTATTCCCTGGAGCGTAGAAAAATGAGGGGAGATTTGATAGAGATGTATAAAATTATGATGGGTATAGATAGAGTGAATGCAAGCAGACTTTTTCCACTGAGGCTAGGAGAGAAAAAACAAGAGGCCATGGGTTAAGGATGAAGGGGGAAAAGTTTAAAGGGAATATTAGTGGAGGGGAGGGCTTCTTCACACAGAGACTGTGTGGGAGTGTGGAATGAGCTGCCAGATGATGTGGTGAATGCAGGCTCACTTTTAACATTTAAGAAAAACTTGGATAAGAGGCATGTGGAGGGATATGGTCCAGGTACAGGTCAGTGGGATTAGGCAGAAAAATGGTTCGGCATAGCCAAGAAGGACCAAAAGGCCTGTTCCTGTGCTGTAATGTTCTATGGTTCTATGTTTGGACTCCGTAAGTGCATACGGTTTTGGTTCAGGCAGGCATCTTGATCGGTGCAGGTTTGGAGGGCCGAAGGGCCTGTTCCTGTTTTTTCTTTTGTATGTCCTGTCCTGGCACAGGTAGCAACATGGTGTTATACAGTGAGGAGGGAGTTGCCCCAGAAGTCTTCAACATTGACTCTGAGCCCCATGGAGTCTCATGATGTTAAACCAAATATGAGCCAGAAACCTCCTGCTGATTAACACATACTGCACTCCCTGAGGAGTATCAGTACTCCTCCACATTGAATGCATCTTGGAAGAAGGATTAAGAGCACAGGGGATGTTTTCTGGGGTAGGAGACATTCTTGAATTGTTGCAGTCCATATGTTGTGGAAACACCCACAGTGCTGTTAGAATGAAAATTCCAGGATTTTGACCCAATGACAGCAAAGGAACTGAATATAGTTCAAATTCCAGATGGTGCGTGGCTTGGAGTGGAACTTGATGGTGATGTTCCCCTGCATTTGTTACCCCTATACCTCTGGGTGATAGAGATTGCGGATTTGGAATGTGCCGTTGAGGGAGCCCTGGCAAGTTGCTGCTGTGCATCTTGTAGATGGTACACACTACTGCCACTGTGCACTGGTAGCAGAAGGTGTGAATATTTAGGGTAATTATGGAGTGCTTTGGTCTGGATGTTAACATTGACCACATGTTCAACTTGACCAGACATACAAATACTACAAAAACAAGCCAGCAGATGGGAATTCTGTGGACTCTCTAAACATTGCTTCCCTGTACTATCAATGTAATAGTAGCAATGTGTAGCATCTAGAAGGTGCCCTGCAAAAACTTGCCCAGTCTTCTTCAATAGCATCTTCCAAACCATGACTCCTACCATCTAGAAGGACAAGGGCAGAATGTGCATGGGAATACCATCACATGCAAATTCCTATCTTGGAAATATATCTTTGTTCCTTCATCATCATTGAGTTGAAATGCTGGAACTCTCACTCTGAAAGCACATTAACACATCACATCAATCACAACAATTTGAGAATGTGGCTTCTCAAGGACAATTATGGATGGATACATATGCTAGCTTTGTCAACAATGCTCACATCCTATCGGTGAAAAATAAAACATCCCTGTACTGCTAAGATGGATTTGCTTCTTAACTAGTTGTAGAGCCATAGACAACTAATCATCTCCTTCCCAGTCTCAGGTACAACTTTCTACAAACCAAAGAAACTGGTGGAAGGAAGTGAGCAGGAAGTGGCCCAGCAGCATATATTCACAAAACTGTAAATAAATTCTTAAAAATCAGCTGATACCTACAACTTGTCAGATTGTTGTAAGCTCAATTTCTTATCAACAAAAGGGGGCCTGAATTCTACTTTTGTTCTTTAATTGCTGTCACAGTTTAGAGTGAAGAAGACAACTGAACCAGTTCAGCCAAGGACCTGGCTAACATCGCCAAAAATCTACAGCCCTAAACCAGTGGTAACATCACCGGGGTTCATTAATTACACTGACAATGCATTGGAAATGACAAATGATCCTCTGGCAGCTGATAGGGTGCAGACTGACAGATACTGTTTAATGATGGATTCATCTGATGAACTGTTTGTCGTTTCGAAGAATGGTAAGATGGGAAGCCAGTGAGCAAATGGAGAGCAGTGAATTCTCCACACTTAACACATTACCAGTATATTAACAACATTTTCAATTTTGTTTTATAAGTCTGCCTAAAATGATTGACTATTTTATATCTGGTGTATGGTTGGGTCTACCATACTTCATCCAGTGTAAGGGCAAGTGTATAAAGGCATAATTTTTACCAAATTCTAGAGTGCGACTTATAAGTGGATGAAATGTCTTTTAAATTGAAACAGTACTGACAGAATGGCATAACAGTGTAGAACACATTTTACAAAATGCTGCATTTTATTAATCCCAAGGATTGTTTGATTGGTTCTTATCATTGAAAAATGTTCCATTTTGCCTATTTACTATTGGCAATTGACCTTTGTCAGGTTATCAAGGCAGAGGTGCTCAGGACAGGTGAAGGTAACATTTCTTCTGAGAAGGCAAATAGGGGTGAGAATTACTGAGACAGGTCAAAATTCCTTCAGATTCATTTTCAGCCCTGAAATGATGAGCCCCAAGATTGGGCTGCAAATCTCAGTAATGCAAGTATTGCGTCAATTCTATACCTTAACCTGCTTGTGGAAACACAATTAATCATTAAGTTTTTTTTTTGTAAACATGAAACCCTAATTGGTTAAATAAGATACAATAAAGATGGCAGGGCAGATGATGTGTTGCAGCTGTAGCGTGTGGGCGATGGTGAATTCCAACGTGACCCACAGCAACCACATCTGCAGGATGTTCTGCTGCTCCAGGAACGTTGGTGAGGCTCAGAGTTGATGAACTGGAATCCAAGCTCTGGAAGCTGTAATGTGTCAGGGAGGGGGAAAGATCCTGGATACTTTGTCCAGGAGGCAGCCACCCATCCCCCAACTTAGTCCAGGTACTTCAGATTTGGTCTATAATCAGGGACAGGAGGATGTGACTACAAGTGAAGGAAGTCTGCGGATTCAAAAGGGAGCACTAAAGGATCCACAACCTTTGCAATTGCCTAACAACATTCTTGCAGTTTGTGTGGACAAAAGTAGGGAGGATGAGCAAATTGACCATAGCACCACGGTATAATGGTGGGGGAGGGGATTGCATTTACAGGTAGAGGGCAGTCTCTTTAGGAGGATAGATATTGTGCTCTGCTGCTCAGACTATGAGTCCCAAAGGCTGTTGCTTGCCCAATGAACCTCCTAAAAGCTAGAGAGGATCTTGGAGCAGAAGGGAGCAGATCCAGTTGGTGTCCACATGGGCACCAATGGCATAGGCAGGACATTGAAAGAGGTTCTCATAAGGGAATGTGAGCAACAAAGAGCTAGATTAAAAAAGCAGAACCACAAGGGTAATAATCTCTGGATTGGTTCCTGAACTACATACTAATTGACACAGGATAAATAAGATCAGAGAGTTAAATGCGTGACTCAGAGATTGGTGTGAGAGAAATAGGTTTGATTGATGGGTCACTAGGACTAGTACTGGGAAAAGAGTCAGCTGTAATTTTGGAATAGTATTCACTCAAACTTCCCCTGGGACCAAAGTGTTAAGAATCATATAAATAGAGCTGCAGAGAGGGCTGTAATAAGCAGGCGAGGGTTCAAAAGATTTAGAAAATTAACAACGAAGGACAAAAGAATAATGCAAGGTAATGATACAAGCATTGATAAACAGAGTGTGACAGGAGGGAACAAAGTGTATAAACATATGAGTACACGAGCAAATAGAGACAAATCAGAGAAAAATGGTAAAAAGATAGAATTAAATGCATGTAGCATTTGTAACAAAATGGATGAATTGATAATGCAAATATAAGTAATGGATATAGTATGATAACCATTACAAAGAAAAATACTGTCTGAATATTTGAGGGTCTGTGGCATTTTGAAAAGAGAGGAGAAAGAGAAAGGAAGTGTGGTAGCTCTGTTAATAAAGATGAGATATGTAAAATAGTGAGAAATGACCTTGGTACAGGAGATCGAGATGCCAAATTAAGTTGGGTGTCAATAAAAAAAACTAGTAAAGGAAGAAGTCTCTGGTCGGGTAATTTATAGGCCTAACATTCGCTACAGTGTAGGACAGAATATGAATCTACAAATAATGGGGGCTTTTAAGAAAGAAACTGCAATAATCATTGGAGATTTAATCTTGATATAGATTGGACAAATCAAATTGGCAAAAGTAACCTTGGGGATGAGTTCATAGAATGTATTCTGGAAAGTATCTTGGAACAATACATTTTGGAACTAATCAGGGAATTGCTATTTTACACCTTTTAACGTGTAATAAGACAGGAGTAATTAATGATTTTGTAGTAAAGAATTTCCCAGCCTTGCCTGAGAAATGTTTTCCAGTGGTGATGGCAGATTGCCATTGGCTGCCAGTGGGGTTTTGCAGTTCTGCTAATGTCTACAGTGTTTTGTGTGGCTCACTGTTTTGTCACCGGGGAAGCCATTGCCAGAGGTCACCTTCGGCAGGACTGGAAGATCCCCCTGACAGTTGGGGCTAGAGATCCCTGCCGATAGAATTTGAACAAATATTTTGCATCTATCTTCACAGTAGAAGATAAAAAAGCATTCCAATAAGAATAGGATAAAATCATGAGTGAGGGGGAAATTTAAAAACTATCACTATCACTTATGAAAAAGTATTGGGAAAACTAATGGGATGAAAAACTGACAAATCCACTGAATCTGGTGGCATGGATCCTAGAGTCTTAAAAGAAGTGGCTGCAGAGACAGTGGATGCATTAATTGGAAACATTAACGTCCTTAGGTTCTGAAAAGGTTCCAGTAGATTGGAAATTTGCAAATGTAACACTACTAATCAAGGCAGAAGAGAGACAGGAAACAATGCTTAACATCTGTCATTGAGAAAATTTTAGAATTCATTATTAAGGGGCTAACTGGACATTTAGAAAATCATAAGCAATCGGGCACAGTCAACATGGTTTTGTGGAAGGGAAATTATATTTGACTAATTTATTAGAGTTGTAACCAATTGGTTGAATAAAAGGGAACCAGTAGATGATGTTTATTTGGATTTCCAAAAGACATTTGGTTAGGTGTCATACAAATGGTTACAGCATAAGGAGCGCATGGTATTGGAGGTGATACATTAACATGCATAAAGGATTGGCTGATGAGCAGAAAACAGTTGGGATGGATGTGTTGTTTTCAGGTTGGCAAATTGCAACTTGTGGAGCAGTACTGGGCCTGAACTATTTGCCACCTATATTAATGCCATTGAATTTCAGATAGGAGACCCCTTATTTTGAAACCGTGTTCCTAGTTCTGGATTTCTAAGGAATTTCACAGTAATTTCATTGCAGTGCTAACGTAAGCCTTACTTTGTAACGAATAAATAAACTTTACTTTGAATGGATTGGGTATATTGTAGCCAATTTTGCCAACTATCAAAGATAGGAAGGAAAGCAAGTTGTGAGGAGGACACAGAACTTGCCTAGGGGTATAAGTAAGTCAAGTGAGTGGGCAAAAAAAAATGACAAATAGAGTATAAACCAGAAAATGTGAGGTTGTCCACCTTGGCAGAAAGAATAAATAAACATGATATTACTTAAATGGAGAGAGATTACAAAATGCAGAGATCTACATGTCCTCATACATGAATCAGAAAAAGTAAGCATGCATGTACAGAAAATATTTAGACAGGTAAATGGAATGTTATCCTTTATCGCAAGGGGAGGGCAATCTTATTATAACTGTACAGGGCATTGGTGAAAATATACTGTATTCAGTACCTAAAGTACTGTGTATAATACTCCTTACTTCAGAAGTAATATACTTGCATTGGAGATGGTTCAGAATCCCTTCCTAGGAAGAAGGGATTATCTTATGAGAACGGGTGGAGCAGGTTGGGCCTGGATTTATTGGGGTTTAAAAGAATGTGTGATGATCTTATTGAAACATAAGATTCTGATGGGACTTAACAGGGTAGATGAGAGTAAGTTCCCCCTCACGGGAGGGAATCCAGAATTAGGAACATGGTTTCAAAATAAAGGCTCTCCTATTTGAAATGGATGTGAAAAGGAATATCTTCCATCAGAATCGTTAACCTTCAGAATTTTCTTGCACATAGACCAGAGTCAAGGCTGAATTATTCAAGATTTTGATTGATGTAAGGGTGTCGAGGAAGGGGGGTTGGGGGGGGGGGGGGGGGGGGGGGGGGAATGACAGCAAGCAGGAAAATGGCCACATCAGATGAGCTATGATCGTACTCAATCCTGGAATAGGCTTGAGGGTCCAGACAACCCACTCCAACTATTTCATCTGTTTTTACCATCTTATGTTCAGACAAGGCACAGCAGTAACACTAATACTTTCCTAAATGTGGAGCTTGGAAAAGCAGAAATGCTACATCCAGTATTGACTGAGGTGAGTCTATATGCATCAGTTCTGTAAGGGCTGCCCTCTCTGGTATTTAGGGGTTGTCCTATTTGAGTAATTATTAATGTATATCTTTTACAGATAGTTACATGTGGCCTACATTGTGCTATTTCCAGTTAGTGGGAGATTAACTTCATAAGGTTTTAGCCTGTCATGCAGGGTCTTGAAGATCAGTTTAACAGATAAATGTTCACAAGATATTATGCCATGATGTATGGCTTTGCACCATTTGGACCAGTCCAAAATCATTGCAGTTCACAGAAACTGGGTTTGGAGATGATTGCAACTAGTTAGGTGCATGGTCGTAGGTGAACCTGTGGTAATATTGTAATAGGAACTTTCCTATGTACTTTATCTGAACCACTGCTATTCCTTCTTTCTGATTCTTCTGTCAGCTGCTGTTGATGCTGCTCCTTTATCACAAAATATGAAGGGTGAAATATCTGAGGATTGGATGGAGGCTGTGAAACTGCATTACACAATGAAATATAACTACCAGAAGTCGGAACTACATCTCACCATTATTGAAGGTGCAACATTGGTTCAGTATTATTGACAGCAACTGTAAAGGAAGTGGTTGCCACAGTGATGAGTACTTCATACTGGAAGAACAGAGCGTTTTGCTATTACCCAGCATACTGAAGCAATGATATATAGTAATGTGATTGGCAATATGAATACTGTTAGATAATATCGCTATATTATCTGTTAATAAATTCAAGGTACAACTTTACACACTTTTCAGCATGGCGGAGTCCAATTAAGCATCCCCACAATGACACATATATAATCCGTGTTTGGTATAAAAAACATTTTAAAGTTTCATTTTTTTTCTCCATCTTTTGCATCATCCAGCATTCTATCTAGCCTCTGTTCATCACAGCTCACTCCTCCTGTTATATCTGAGATGATGTGGTGATGGGGAACTTGCTATTCAGAAATTCACAGTGACAATATTGTCATGATTCTCCATGTATGGATCTGTCACTTTTGAAGCCATCTTCAATTCTAATCATTACTTCCAAACAATATCTAAAAGCAATAGTAATCTGAAAAACATTCATATCAAGAACATTTTCAAACTAATGTCTCCTTTGAAGAATAGCCTTCCATTGTTCCAGAACTGCTACAGTAGAGCCACCAATTGCCCCAGTAACCTTACTGTTTGTGGTTTACCTTTTGTAAATAGCAGTGATATGATAGGCTACTTCAGTAATTTCTTGCTTCCCACCTACTGTGGTTCATAAATGATCACTGCAGTTGCTTCTCTATATCCATTTTCTTCCATTCCCTGATGTTCTGTGCTCAACTCTTGTGAAAAGATAGACACTGGACCGACCCAACAGGTGGGATTTTCCTCCTGTGTTCACCTGACCAGAAAATCCTGCCCGAGGTCAATGGATCTGTGGATTGTCAGTTCGCACACCTGCTCCCACCACCCCCCCACCCCCACCCGCACCATCCACCTGCAAGCTATTATTCCCAAGGTTTGCAGGACAGGAAAATCCCCCCAATATTTTGATTCATAAAATCTTTACAGTGCAGAAAGAGGCCATTTGGCCCATCAAGCCTGTGCCAACAACAGTATCACCCAGGCCCTATCCCCGTAACCCCACATATTTACCCTGCTAATTCCCCTGACACTAAGGGACAATTTATCATGACCAATCAATTTAATCTACATATTTTTGGAGTGTGGCAAGAAACTGGAGAATGTGCAAACTCCACACAGTCACCCCAAGGCCGGAATCGAACCTCGGTCCCTGGCGCTGTGAGACAACAATGCTAACCATCAGTCTTGACCAATGCTACTTTGAACCAGAAGTAAGGACATCCCAGCATAATTTCTCCCTTTGATTGCCTTCACATTGTGGGGAAAGGAAACAAAGGGAACACTGGTGCCTTCCTCATTGGCAGAGTATCCCAATGTGCCTGACAGCCAATAAATTACTTCTGAACTATTTTACTGTCAAACATGATTGTCAATTTGTGTGCAGCAGGGTCTCATAAAAGCAATTTAATAAGATCATTGAATAACAAAGAGAAGTAGGCGATTTGGACATTCAAGTCAATGCTGGCGATTTGGACATTCAACTCAATCCTTCATATGAACCAGCTTAACTAATTCAATGTCCTTTCTCACTCCTCATATATATTCCTCTTTATCAAGCACCTCTTTTAAAATTAGTTACAAATTTTGTTCCAACAACACTCTGTGGTAAAGATTTGTGCTTTCTAATTACCCTCTGTGTAAAGAAATGTATTTAAAGCTCCCATTATTTCACTGAGCAGTAGCAATAATATTATCATATAATCCATTCCTTATAATCCATCATAAGGGGGTTCATTCATCACTCTTAACCTTCACAGCTCTAATGTCCTGAGATTGTTTAATATTCTACTACAGTGAGGTTGTTGTAAATGAGTACTCTTTGAGGAAAGGTACTAAAGTCATGAATCTATGACACCTCACTTAAGCTGCAGCCCAGGATTCCAACACCTCAGCTTTGCAGACACCATTTTGAAATGTATTTGTCTTCGCCATACCTCTTGTTCCTTCAACAAGCAGTCATTTGCACGTTTAAATCTGGTTTCTTTATTTTTAAAATACTGACAAAACTGAAAAATTTGCAGACGCTGAGAGCCCAAAAACCTCTGCTGAATCAGTGACTATTTTAGCTTGATGTGAAGTCATTCTGAGGGGTGCAGATCCCTCACTTGCATATGAACTCATTCATTATGTCTGGTACAAAGTAATATTGCTGCCATCAATCCAGATTTGAACTTTCTCCCTTTACCCTTAACTTTCTCTCTCCAGCTCAGTATGCAGATATGGTGGAAAATATAAATGCTTGTGACACCTATGTGGTCGGCACCTTGACTACGAAAGTTGGGAAGGCCGAGGCCGAGACCTCCAACCAACTTAAGACCTTATACCCGGTTTGGCAAGAGACTCTAATATTCCCAATCTCTGAGGAACATGTGCAGGAGGGGACTTTAACACTCGCCCTCTACAGCTGTGATAAATATTCCAGGCACACATGTGTGGGGGAAGCTCAACTGAATCTATCTGATATATCTGTAGATGTTAGAACCAATTCCTGGATAAATCTGAAGACTCCAAAAAAGGTATTAAATTTCTCCCTCTCTTCAGTTCAGTTTGTTTATAGAGATTGCATCGCATGTCATAGTAAGGCCTCCGGGACCACAAACCTCTGCGTAAGCGAATGCTGCAAGGCAGCCTCATTTCTGAATCATTAATGGAACTGGGCAGGCTAAGAGGTTCTTGAAATGCATCTTGAGTTAGAAGTTTTTTTAAAGGCAAAATGAATTGCCAGGTACCATAATGTTAAAAAAGATATGCTAGTTCTTTATATTAACCAATGTTTCCTGAGCCGTCTCTTGTCTTACTTTGTGCAAACAATGACAGATAGTAAAATACCCTTATCGTCTTACTTTATAAAATCAATAACAGGAAAAGGCCTTTGTGTTCACTGAGCCCTATAGAAAACCATGACGCACCCCGATTAATACAGTGCCTACCTTTTCACCAGGTGATCTCTGTTTTAGCCAGAAACAAGCCCAACTCACACTTACAACAATTCAGTGGGTCAGTCTTCACCACAAAAGCTGATATACTGGAGGTAGATGAGAGAGGAAGCAGGGATATCTGAACTCTTAGGAGTCTTTCCTTTGACATACATTATGATATCTCTTTATGTTACGCTCTAATACCAGTCTGGAAGATAGGCTGCTGCTGACCTTCCCTGAGACATTCATCTTTCTGAAACACATCAGTCATGAGTCCGGCACTGGTCTCCTCTCACCTTCCTGTGGGAAGCAAGCGAGGGCAGCGCTGAAAATTGATTACACTGTCCCACCTCCCCAGGCTATTCAGCAGTTCACAGAAGGAGACAATTGGGCCTATCGAGTCTGTACTGACCACAATTCCACCCAACACATTTACCTGCTAATCCCCTGACACTAGGGAGTATTTAACGTAGCTAATGAACCTAATCAGAACATCTTGTAATGTGGGAGGAAAACAGAGCACCCAGAGAAACCCACGTGGACATGGGGAGAACGTGCAAACTCCGCATAGACAGTGACAGTTGTCACAACCCTCAAGCAGCAGCCTGACACTGAATATGGAATTTAAATCCTCAACAATTAGTTAAAGAGAGCTCAGAAATCATGTGGGTTTTAAGTATTCAGCTGTAGAAAATAAACTACTTTATGACCCTTAATTAGATTTTTAGCTTTTGCCTGGTACTCAAATCATTCTTTCCATGTCTGCTTAAAAATAATGGTAGAAGAATAAAATCTTGCCCTGGGCATATGGGACCTGTAAATATGTTTTTCTCCCTTTCTCTAAAAAGAACTGATGAAAATCAAATTAGCTTGTGTTCAGTTGCATGTGATTCTGAAGTGTTTATCGGTCCCAGAGGTAAAACCAGAAGCTGTGTGAGAAGCTCTGCTCAGCTTTCAAATTATTGTGCAGTTCAATACTGGGAAATTCAATAGAAGAGTGACTAAGTGCAGCTCCATTGAGCTGGCTAATCTATATTTGGCACATTACGTTGGAATTACAATGTGATTTTTCTCCTCATGTTCCTGGGTAAAATGGCTCTGGCAAGAGGAGAAACTGCTCTGGGAAGCAGCTACACGGATGATTAAGACTTCTTTGAATTGTCACTGGTGTCTTGTTTTCTAGAATTCTGTAACATCGCCTGGTGAGATTTTGCTTTCCATCAGCTACCTACCAGCTGCCAACCGTTTGATTGTTGTTATTATGAAGGCACGGCACTTAAACTCAGATAAGCTGAAAGATTTGATAGGTAAAAGACCATCAACTTGTTTAGATATGCATATGTATACCCTTTTAAAAAAGAATTCCTATGCAAGGTTTCAGGAATTTGCTCGTTTATTCTTTGTACAGAGTTCCTGCATGGTGTCATATTCTCTATGGTAATGATGAGCTGTTTGCTACCAACTCCACTGACAGTTATTCCAGTGGTGAGCTCAGTTCTGTCTCTTCAGGTTAGGCCTCTGCCTGCACTCCTCAGGTACCTCTGGCTTAGCTGCAAACTTAAATCAGATGATTACCGTACACCCTGTATCAGCTCTCTGCCTATCCTTCAGCCATTTCAGAATATATGCGTCCCACCCATGAATACTGTTTTTCCTATCTTTGCAATAAAAGTTGTAGCTCATTTATTAATTCAGATGTTTCACAATCTGCAACGCTGTCGGTTGGCCTATGGTAGCCAAACTTGCAGGATAGGCGAATACGTCTTGCCTCCCCTAAAGAGTGGTGTGCCATCTTTACACATCTGACAGATGATATCCTGGCACCTTTTGGCAGATCGGATTGGAGGGCAGTTTTAGGGATCAGACCTGAAAGTGCCCAGTCACAAAGTTCATGCCAATGCCATTAAGCAAGGGTTCCATTGGGCGGGACTTTCCAGCCCTTCCTAATGGTTGGATTTTTCAGTCCTGCTGAAAGACCCCTCATTGCAAGTATCCCAGTGGTGGGACGGGTGAGCCATGCAAAATGCCATAGACATCAGGTGGGTCTAGAAAATCCTGCTTATTGTGAATGTATTTGCAAAGGTGATGAATGACAGTTACTGCTGCATTATTAATCCTCAGTGCATTTGACCATTTCTCATTTTGTGTTTAATTTATTTCTAATTTGTCAATAGGACCCATTATAAAAGAGCTCTTTCTAACAACAATTAAATAAATTGGTGCAGAGAAGCTGTAATGTTTCCACCTAGCAACAGCATAAACCAAATTCAATATATGCAAAAATTCATTTGAGACAGAATGCAAAAGAATTAAAATGCATACCCTCAAAACCCCTGGAAAATTAAATTGCAGTGTTGACCACATTTGTTCTAGTTATAGGTTTTAGGTCTCCCAGAGACTTGAGTGCATAATCTAGACTAAAAACCTCATTACAGGACTATCAGAAAAATTTGTCCTTCAAAACAACTGACCTTTATATAAGATATTTAGATCTGCCAGATACTAAAAGTTGTATGATTGGCATTTGTGTTTACCCAAGAGAAGCAAACAGTACTACAAAAGCAAAGTACTGAAAATGCTAGAAATCTGAATTAAGAACAGAAGATTCTGGAAATATTCAGTAAGCCTGGCAGAATCCCTGGAGAAAAAAATCAGTTAACAGGCTGGATTTTCAATATTAGCTAATTAAATAGAGAAATTTTCCTTTCTGTCTCAATTTAAAGTGCACAGTCACATGCAGGATATAGGCTATCTGATTCCCTATATAATTTCCAGATAGCCTCATTATGAATGTTTGGCTGAGCTCCAAGACTCACTAAAGGATTAGCTTAGCAAGAGTTCTGTTGCAAAAGGTAGATGTTGAGAGTGTGCTTTGATTGACATTTTTATAAGGTTAGAATAAATTATTCAGTTTTTGATCTGTTTGATCAATGTCTGGGATGGCACAGTGGTTAACATTGTTGCCTCAGCACCAGGGACTCGGGTTTGATTCTGGCCTTAGGTGACTGTATGAAGTCTGTACATTCTCCCTGTGACTGCATGGGTTTCCTCTGGGTGCTCTTGTTTTCTCCAACAGCCCACAATGTGTAGGTTAGGGAGATCGGCCATGCTAAAATGCTTAGTGTCCAAAGATGTGTAGATTAGATGGATCAATCTTGGCAAATGGATCATGAGGATAGTGCTTGATAAGGTGTTGTTTCAGCTTCCTTCTGTACTGCAGGGATTCTATGGGATTCACTAGCATGCTTAGTTTGATAAGATGTAGGTTTAAAAGTGAGCTAAAGCTTCTGTGATTGATGCTATGAATGGCTCTGTCAGATGGACTCATCTGTACATGGTGTATACTGGATGAGGATGCATAGAAGGACCATGACAGACATAAAAGGAGTATGGGGGGGGGGGGGCTAATGGTTGAGACATTATTAAACGTACCTTTTATGAGATTCCTGAATTCAGACAATGGTTCATGACTTCTCAGAAGAACCATCAGTCATCCAGAAGCTGGTTCAACTCCAGAAAGGTTCCAGTGGGGTGAGATGCCAACTCCTGCAGTGATGCTGGCCACATTGGAGTGCAGGGTGCAGGCTCACTAACTGCACTCTTGAAGAAATTACTGGCACTGGAAATGGGGGTAGGAATCCCAGAATTGGGACACACCAACCAATTTTTAAATGCTACCAGACTCAGCCTGATTCCGTGAAACGCCAGACCGGTATGTTTCAGGTCTGTGGTATATCATCAGATCTGTTACAAACCTGAAACATTAACTTTTGTTGCTCTCTCCAAGAGCTATTGAGTATTTCCAGTACTTTTTGTCTGTACCTGAGGGGAAAGAGTTTTGGGAACTGGCACAATAACTTTAAAGAGGCATCACAGTGGCACATGATTAGCACTGCTGCCTCACAGTTCCAGGGACTTGGGTTTAATTCCTGGCTTGGGTCACTGTTTTTGTGTGGAGTTTGCACATTCTCCCTATGCCTCCGCAGGTTTACGCCATGTGCTCTGATTTCCTCCCACAGTTCAAAGATGTGCGGGTTAGGTTGATTGGCCATGTTAAATTGCCCTTTACCGTCCAGAAATGCATAGGTTAGTGGGATTAGCAGGGTCACTATGTGGAGTTGCAGGGATAGGACATACGTGGGATTATTGTTGTACAGACTCAATGGGCTGAATTGTAAAAGGAATATCATACCATAGTTCCAATTTTAAGTTACACTTGGTGTTAGCTCTTTCTTATTCACGTGGGAATCGCTGGCCAGCATTTGTTGCTCACCCCTAGTTTAAGAGCTGTCATATTTTAGTTGGAGAGTTTGTTACCCAGTCTCTGCCATAGTAATTTGTGATTTCTTTCTTGCAGATGTATCAGTCAAACTCATCCTAACGCATCAGTCTCTGAAGCTGAAGAAAAAACATACTGGACATGTGAAGCACAAAATAAATCCAGTCTGGAATGAAATGATAATGTTTGAGGTGCCCTATGAGCTTCTGTCTAAATGCTGTCTTGAGCTGGAGGTGTTGAACCAGGACTATACAGGGCAAAACCACTTACTGGGCAAATGTAGCCTGGGTCTGAATAACAAGGACTTAGAGCTAAGTCATTGGCAGGAAATGCTAAACAAACCCAGGAAACAGGTTGCAATGTGGCATAAACTGCATGCATAATCCCCTTGCTGCTCCACCACATTCACCAGCAAACTGCAAGATTCCAGCAAGATCTCTTTTCCTGAACTATTGGACATGTCTTTCCAAGCAAAAAGCAGACCCATTACACACTCAAAATGCACTGCCATTTTGGTAAATGCATGAATAAAGTGGCCTTTGAAATGCGTTAGATCCTTCGATTATACAATTTGGGGCCTGCTGATTTTTTAAAACTTGTGTTCCCTGAACTGAAGAAAACATGTTCAAAAGAAACCATTGAAAACTTCAGTAGGTTTAATGAAACTTACTAAATGTGGTGCCAAGAGGTGATGAAGTATTTGTCCCACTGTAGTCCATTGTAGTGAAATGACCATTGCCATTATTCCGTCCAACTACCCCACAACCGATTATCCCCATCTCTCTCCCAGTAAATCACACCCTCTTCTAATTTGTCTCCTGGCTTTGCCAGTCACTCCTCTTTCTGTGTGCTGCTTGCTTTTGCCTATTTCATCATCCCCCACTTACTTGAAGATTCTGCCAGTAACTTGATGGGGCACAACTAAATTTATCTTCTCTGATGAGCTGACTGGGAATGCCCTGCAGCTTTCTGTGGTTCACAGTTTACAACTCAATGAGGCCCAAACCCCACTGTCAGATGACTCAGCCTACCCATTCCAGTGAATGAATCAGTCCCTGTTGCCCTATGTGCAACATTATCCAATTTCAAAGTGGTATTTTATGGTACAAATGTAATGTTATAATTTGATTAAGGTGAAACTTCATTAATCCATCAATTGAAGTGTCTCATAGATACCTGTCTGGTTTGCCTTTGGGTCACTTGGTTTCCAGGTGGGAAATCTTCAGCTTTGGTAACTTGATAATGACAGGAAAGCTAATTATACAAACGAGTACGTTGGAAAATGCATCACTGACATATATGGAATCTGCTTCTAGGTTTCAATTAAACAGACAGTTACAGACCTAGTGATTCAATTTGCACTCCAATCTATGTGCTGTGCAGTGTTGAAAACAAAATGGTCTTTCCTGGTTGCAGTTCCCAATTCCTGATCAACAAAATCACCCAAGCAAAATGTCCCTTTGACAAGTGGTTGTAACTTCACCAGAATGTATTAGCATTGTAAAAATATAGTACAGTACATGCTGTCATGCATCATTTCACATCATTGTGCTTTGCACACATCATGGGCGCCAAAAATGTTCAAGTGTTACTATTCCAAATTCAGCCCCAGAACTGAAGTTCTTGAATAGCCAGTTTGTATTGGGTGGGGGAGAAGGACATTACAAATGGAAAGAATTCTTAATGTCAAAAATTCCTGATGTTTTTGTTACAACTTCAGTATTAGATGTTGGGAATTGAACACAGGAACACATTAACCTTTCATGCTTCAGCTCATTAAGACAAACACAATCATGTTTGTATGTTCCAAAATCATATCCAATTGATCACCATGTTCTTTGGAATGGCATACATGTTGGGTATCTGCCACTGAATTGCCAGTTAGCTAAAGAAAGTTACTGAGTAACATTGAGCAGTGCTCTACACAAAAAGATTTGTATTGACTGAACAGTACATTATTTAGGGAAACATGCATGAACTGAATGTTATGTGCTACGTAGCAGCTGCTGCATAATGCAGTGGCAAACAGCTTGCTCTCATTGTTCATTCCTTTGAATATTCTGATCAGCATCAAATTTTATCCAGGGAAAGCCTGTTAGAATTTCCTCTCTCTGGACTAGGAGCTGGAGAGAAAAACAGAGGGGGAAAATCTTGTTAAAAAATGGCAGTGTTGTTTCTGCTGAGAAAACTAGAAATAGGTTGGTTTTCTCTCTGGATTCTACCACACTCTGTCAAAAAACAGCAAGGGACATGATTATTCATGCCATCATATAAGTGGATGGGGCCTCAACACACCAGCAAAACCCAACTGCACTGAGATTGGGGGAGGAGTGTGGGGGAAAGGGTGGGAAAACATCTTTAAAGGGCGCCCTGATCAGAAAATGAATAAACTGTCTATGTGGAGTTTGCACATTCTCTCCCTGTCTGCATGGGTTTCTGTTGGGTGTTCCAGTTTCCTCCCACACTCTGAAGATGTGCAGGTTAGATTGATTGGCCATGCTAAATTGTCCCTTAGTGTTGAGGGATTAATTAGGTAAATACATGGAATTATGAGGGTCAGCTAGGTTGTTGTTGGTGTGGGCTTGATGGAATGACTCCTTTTGCACTGGAGGGAAGCTGTGAAACTTTGTCCCCAGCCAAGTATGGACATCTCAGGGCTCCTGTTCACACTCCTGATTGGAGTTGGCCCCTGCCCTCTCTTCCCAGCCGTGGCCCCACCACCTCCCTCATCATCAGCCCCGCCCCCCACTTCCTGCCTTCTCAGTCAGAGCCAGAATCCACTTTGCCACATCCCTCTCCCCATTCACAATGGCCATCGCCAGCATCCCCGCTCCTCCATCTGCTCCCGACCCACAACCAATTCTAAGTTAACCCCCTTCTGTCCCCATATGCTCCCACTGGGGTCTGCTCCTTGACACAAGTTAACATTGTCATGTTGGCACTACCCGGTTGGCATGGTGCCAACTTGGTAGTGCCAACCCATGCCAGAGGTAGTGCCAGGGGACAGTAGCAGGCCACTGCAAGTTAGGTGGATTGACCATAGTAAATGGCTCCCTGGTATCCAAAGACATGACGGTTAGGTCACTTAGGTGGGATAAATGTGTGGAGTTACAGAGGTAGACCCTCAGTAAGATATTCTGTTGGGGAATTGGTGCAGATTTGATGGGCTGAATGGCTGCCTTTCACACTGTAGGGGCGCAATTTGTCCATGCTGCCTCTTTTTTTAATCTCTAAGCTAGTTCTAATTTCTGCGTTTGATCCATATCCTTCAATACCAATTTTACCCATGCAACTTGTCTTTTTAAAAGAAAAAATTGTACCCGCCTCTTCTACTACCTCTGGCAGCTTGTTCCAGACACTCTCCATCCCCTATGTGAAAAAATTGCCCCTTAGGACCCTTTTGTATCTCTCCCCCCTCACCTTAAACCAAGCCTTCTAGTTTTAGAAGCTCCTTTCTCTGGGAAAAGATAATGACTATCTAGCTGGTCTATGCCCTCATTATTTTATAGACCTTTATAAAATCATCCCTAAGCTCTTACGCTCCAGAAAAAAAAGTCCCTAGTCTATAGCCTCTCTTTATAACACAAAACATCAAGTTCAGGTAGCATCCTATTAAATCTTTTCTGCACTCCTTTTCATTTAATAATATCCTTTCTATAATAGGGTGACCAGAACTGTACACAATATTCCAAGTGTTTTCCAGGTATGGCCTTACCAATGTCTTGTACAATCTGAACAAAATGTCCCAACTCCTGTATTCAATGTTCTGACCAATGAAACCAAATATGCTGAATGCCTTCTTCACCACTCTGTCCACCTGTGGCTCCACTTTCAAGGAGCTATGAGCATTTACCTTGGATCTCTTTGTTCTCTCCCCAAAGTTCTATCATTAACTGAATTAATCCTGCCCAAAATGATCGACCAAAATGCATCATCTCACATTTATCTAAATTAAACTCCATCTGCCAATCGTCAGCCCACTGGCCCAATTGATCAAATCCATTGCATTCCTAGATAATATTCTTCATTCTCCACTATGCCATCAATATCAGTGTCATCTTCAAACTTACTACATTCTCATCCAAATCATTAATATAAATGACAAATAACAGTGGACTGAGCAGTGATCCCTGAGGCATACTGTTGGTCACAGGCCTCCAGTTTGAAAAACAACTCTCTGTCTTCTGTCATCATGCGAATTTTGTATCCATTTGCACCTCAACCTAGATCCTGTGAGATTTAGCCTTATGCAACAACCTACCATATGGTACCTTATCAAAAGTCTTGCTAAAGTCCTGTGGACAACATCAACTGCACTGCCCTCATCTACTTTCTTACTACCCTTTCAAAAAACTCAATCAAATTTGTGAGATATGATTTTCCACTCACAAAGTCATGCTGACTGTTCCTAATTAGTCCTTGTGTTTCTAAATGCCTATAGATCTTGTCTCTCAAAATATCTTCTAACAACTTACCCACTACAGATGTGAAGTTCACTGGTCTGTTATTCCCAAGATTTTCCCTGGAGCCCTTCTTAAAGGTATAACATTTACCACTCTCCAATCTTCAGCTATGACTATCGATGATTCAAATATCTCTGTCAGGGAACCTGCAATTTCGTTCCCAGCCTCTCATGGTGGCCTGGGATACATTTCTTCAGATCTCCGGGACTTATCTACTTTGATGCACATTAAAAATTCCAGCATCACTTCCTCTGTTATATGCACACTCCTCAAGACATCACTACTTATTTCCCAGTTCCCCTGACATCCATGCTTTTTTCAACAGCTTTTGTAAATATCCTGATAAGTACAAGATGAAAAGCTTCGACAAACAATGGCTGGATTTTCCAGCCATTCCTATTGGTGAGATCTTCCAGTCCTGCTGCCGATGACTCCACCCCCACCCCACCATGTGTTGCCTGCAGAAGTGTGAACAATGGAAAATCTCATTGACAACTGGTGGGACAAGAAGATCCCACTGCTGATCAATAGTGAGCCACTTCTACCACCACAAAACATATCAGGGAGGGTACTGTGAGGGGAGGAAGTATTGAATCGCACTCTTTCTTTCAGCAACACATACGTTCGTGATGAATTGGCATGTTTATTTTACATTGCTCTCAACCTCCTTTTCCACTGACTTCAAGAAAAACAAAATGCAAACATTTTAGTGACAATATTGAATCTGCCCTGAAATCAACTGTGATTTAGGCAAGGAGTCTACAAATGGTTCAATCTAAAGCAGGTCAAGCAAGTTAAAGTACTTTGAAGAAAGTATCAACACAAAATAGCAAATAGCTCAGAATAATATCAATATGCATTAACACCACAGGCTGGTACTTTCAAGCCTTTATATTTATCTATTATGAAGGTTGTTGACAACTATCAAGTAGATTAGGCGAGTCTTTCAAGATTTTCAAAATAAGATGTTTTCAAAAATGGTATGAGGATAAAAAATCCATCTCATTTCAATTCAGTTATCAGCAGTTCAGTTATCTGGCCATGATTCAAGGAGCGGGTATTTTGGTTCTCGGTACGTGTGTTCAATTTAGGAATAACTCTGTAGTTCCTTTCTGGCACGTATTATTATTCAGGGATGGGATATTTGGTTGGGTTGGAGAAGCTAGGATTGTTTTCCTTGGAACAAAGGAGATTGAGGAAAGATTCAAGACAGGTGGAGGATTATATAACAGATTTGGACAAGGAATATCTGTTCCCATTAACTGATAGTCCAGGACTAGAGGAGACAGGTCTGGGGTTTTGGACAAGAAATGCAAGAAGAATGTGAACAGGAACTCTACTTAAACAGTGGGCTGTAATGACCTATAACTCACTGCCCACTAGGATGGTGGATGTGGAACTAATCAATAATTTCAAAAGGGTACTGAATGAGCACCTAAAAGAGACGTATCTATAGGGTTTTGGGGTTCCAGGGGCAGTGTGGAGGTGGGGGGGAAGGGGGGGTCAGACTGATAAAAGCACAGAGAACTTGAAATGATGAACTGAATGGCTTCCTTCTGTGATGTAAATGACTCTAGAACTTTAGGAGTGATGTGACAGCATTGATGAAGGTGCAGCAAAGATTGACAAGATCAGTTCCACTTTTCAGGAGTTTCAGATCAAGAAAAGATTAGAGAAGCTGGATCCATTCATGAAAAAGTAAAGTTGATGGGATTTGATCAAGAAATAAGGAGTTTGGGCAGAGGAGGCAGAGAGAAACTGTTCCCATTGTCAGAAGGATAGAGAAACAGAAGCCATAGATTTAAGATGATTGGCAAAAGAAGTGATAAGAGGAGGAAAAGCATTTTTAAACAGTGAGCAGTTAGAATCTAGAATGTACTGCCTGGGAGTGTAGTGGAAGCAGATTCAATAACGCTTTGAAAAGGGAATTGCAAAAGCACCAAATGGAAAAATGTTACTGGGCAATGGGGAAAGGTTAGGGTAATGGGGCTCTACGTACTCTTGCAGAGTGTTGATAAAAAGTCAATGGTTAATGGTCTCCTTCTGTGCTGCAAACATTCTATGATGTTGAGGCCAGCGAATACATTTTCAACTGATCTATTTGGCTAACTTGTCTAATGCTATGTGCCTGCTCAACATATTAGCTTTTACTGCTTGCTGCTATACTTAACTATGTTGATCAACACATCTCTTCAGTCATTTGCTATGTATACTATTTGGCACAGTTGATACAATTTGTTTTCTGCAGCGCTGTTTGAATTTTTGCTTGCTAGCTCATGACAATAAAACATTGCTTTATTCATCCAAGTACTGATGTCAGTTTATGTTCAACACAAATCATGTTTTGACTTGAAGGGAGTGAAATACAACTGAACTGTTTTCATTGGCTGTAAGAAAATGAAAATGACAAATAATCACAACTTTAGGTACAGTCATCAGTGCCACTTTACATCAAGATCAGAGAATAAGTTTGAAACACCCTCCTTGGTGGGGAATAAAGCCATTAATACATCTCTTTGTCCAATATTTTTTTGGATTAAATTGCTCTGATGTTCACGAAGTATGAGCTTGTGGGTGAGAATTGATGGCCAGTCACAGCACAAAATTGCCCATAACCCAGCACCAGTCATTAGAGAATCTGACTGTGTAGCTTGCAAAAGATTGACATCACCACAACCCTGCTGCTACCAATCAGACCTCCCTTCATGACAGCTTGAATGGCTAAAACCACTATGTGTGTGTGGAGATGACGGCGTTGGACTGAGGTAAATACAGTAAGAAGTTTGACAACATCACGTTTAAATCTAACCAATTTATATTATCAAATAAATCGGTTGGATTTAAACGTGGTGTTGTCAGACTTATTACTGTGTAAAACCACTATGCTAAGGAATAACAACGAAAGTCCTATAATAGCGGCAGGACTGCAACAAAGAACAAAAAACAAAGAATAATACAGCATGGGAAACAGGCCCTTCGGCTCAACATGCCCGCACCACCATTTTAACATTATGATGTCCTCCTCTACCTATGACCTTTGTCTACACTTATCGGGGAAGACTGAGGGAAGACTAATTTAGGGACAATTTGTTATAACAATCAGCCTAAGAGCATGTTTTTGGGATGTGGGAGGAAATCGGAGCACCCAGAGAGAACCCACACAATCACGGGGAGAATGTGCAAACTCCCGCAGACACCGGCCCAAATCCATCTATCTACACAGCAAACAGTGATGGTTACTGAGCTATCGTGTTGCCCATCAGATGGTCCAGCTTATGTGTATGCTAACGACGTGAAGCACTAGACAACTCTCAAAGCAACATCCAAGAGCAGCCCTTGCATGACCCACCATGTGTATGCCCCTTATTGGTCAACAAAGCGGACCGAATCACCTGTGAAGTAAAAGAAAAGACATTAATAAACATGGAAAAACTTAGACATTTACAGAATCCCCAGAAGCGCAGAAATAAAGCAAGCTAGCCATGAAATATATTGGAAGGTCCACAGGAATCAATTGATTCCCAGGGACGTTCCAAGGCTCGTAATCTTTATTTAGAAAAGTCTCCTGTATCCCTCTATCTCTAGTCCAGTCATGCGCCTGTATAAGTAAGCCTTACACAACTCTACAGCATGCCTGCCTCCATCACCTTACTTGGCAGTGCATTCCAGGATCCCACCACCCTCTATGTGAAAAAACCTCCCTCTAACATCTGAGTTATACCTTGCCCCCCTCACTACAAACCTGTGGCCCCTCGTAATTATTGTATCCAACTAGGAAAAAGCTTACTATTCACTTTATCTATACCCTTCATAATCTTATACACCTCTATTAGATCTCCCCTCATTCTCCACCTTTCTAAGCAGAATAGCCCTAATTTGCCCAATCTTTCCTCACAGCTCAGCCCTAATTTGCCCAATCTTTCCTCATAGCAACATCCTGGTAAACCTCCTCTGCACTCTCTCCAGGATCTCCATGTCCTTCTGGTAGTAAGGCGACCAGTACTGAACGCAGTACTCCAAATGCGGGCAAATCAACGTTTTATACAACTGCAACATTAGGCACCAACTTTTATACTCTAAACAAATGCACCCCCATTAAACACTACATCCTTATCACAACCTGCCTACCTGACTTCAACCTGCCATGCCAACATTGGGCACTCCTCAACCAATTTCACACTGGCCAAGGCACAAATGGGACCTGGCAGAGAACCAGGACTGTGGTCCACCCCAATCAATAACATCAATGAGAACTTTCCCCTAACAAAATTCACCAAAGGGTGCAGAAAGTTCCATTTAGCCACTGTAAAAGCTATTGCCTGTCTCACTGGTTACTGCACATGCCAAAAAAAATTGGGGATGCCACTAGGAAGGTTGGTGAGGTGAAAGGAAATGTCATAATGCGATGTCAGGAGAGTGAAGTTCCTATAGACTAAAAAGCCCATGTAATTACCAAATTGTCTCATCTCAGCTGGGACAGCAATTGGACTGCGACAATTGATTTCAAATCTCTTTATTGAACACAGTTACTTTATTGAAGAAAAGTTAAGCCAGGATTCCCATCCAAAAGCTGCATTTTAACTGACCTGTTAGTGTCTGATAGTAACAAAAGTGGGAAAATCTGCCATCTTCTTGGTGAGCACAAAAAGTATAAATACAGTGGAAAAATTAGAGCTTTATAAATCTGGATCAGGTCACTATGTTATATGTTCATTGCAGACACATGTCACACCAAATTCAGAATTCAATGGCACAGTGGTCTGCTGGGAACATTGATCAATCACAGACAATATCATTCCATCAATGTTTAGCTAGTAAAGGGTCATGCAGGCCTGTAGTAGGTTCCCTATGAACCATGGTACCGCAGCAGTCCGACATTTCTGTCCTGTTGAAGCCTGGAAACACCTATAGGCATGAGTACTGCAATGACAGCCAGTTAACAGAATATTGTGTTGTTACATCTGACTAAACCTGCTGGGGACAAATCTTAGTTGCCTGGGCTGGTCAGCGAGGCTCTCTGGGATAGTTGTTGCATTCTGCGTTCTGTACAGTGTAGGAAAGCAGAGAAGATGAAAGATACAGGAGATACAAGCTGCTCAGCAGTGCTAATCTGAAATGGATTCCTATAGAAAGGACAGTGAAGGCAAAGCATCGTACATCACCCTCACATTGCCTCTTAGAATGTCAGGGATTCCATAACAACACAAAGATTCAGTTAGTTATTTACACTGGGCCCAAGTTACCATCATCCCTGAGCCTTTCCACTTCATCTATAACCCTTGCACTCACTGCCACAAAGCAGTCCTGTAACCAACCATTCACCCGTTGCATATGTCCCAACTGATCGACAATAATTCAAGTTCTCACCATCATCACCAAGAAACTGAAAAAGCAAATTGCTAATCAATTGGGAAGGATGGTGAATATGGGAAAGTAGGGAAAATTAATTTAAAAATTCCACATGTAGCATTTTTACAAACTGTCATATGCATACCCTTGGTGAATCACAAAGTTTCTCATTTCTTTTTCCTAACATTCTAATGACATGCAATCCTGGTGGCTCTAGCAGAAGTAGGAGTTACTATGAACCCTGTTCTGACATTGAGATCACATGGCTGACAAGCCCTGAGTGTTGGAGCTCAGACTGCTCAACTTGCATTTGTGAAGGGACAGTGCCAGCCCTTGTTAAAGGAAGCAACAAGTTGAGTATATGTTAAGGGGGAGGCAATGGATGAGATGTGGTGGTACTTTGGATGACGTTTCAATTCTCAGGCATTATCCCTCTCCTGGATCAGTATCATTTCACTCCTACCCTCTGCAGGGGAACTGCTTATCATAAACATATGGTGCTGTCATCCTGTTTAAGGCACAGACATGTTGGCCTCCATAGTCTGCAATGGACATACTCTGAGCCAGCAGGGGATGGTTAGCTTGTCACAATTCAAGTTCCACTATAAATTATACCCATGACAGACATCTCATAATGGACTGCGACTTCAGTTCACAATTGCTTAAGCTGAATTCTTCCATCTGTTGTAAGGATGTTTGGTGTCTAACTTAGAGGTCTGGAGGCTTGTGTGATTGAACTGTTTAATGGTAACTTATAACTAAGTACATATCTGCAAGATATAGCCCTATCTAGGTGCTATCACTATGCTGACTTCCCTGACATCTTTGCATTGCTTGTTTCTATCTACTATCATATAACTCTACGTCATAACTTGAATGATATTGTTTTCGCTTTCACCCTTACTAATTATAATTATAGGCCAGTCAGTTTGACATTGGTAATTCTAGAATACGTTATCAAGGATTTTAGCACAGGATTGAACAGAGTCAGCATGAAGTTACAAAAAGAAAACCATGTTTGACAAATCTACTGGAATTCTTTGAGGATGCAACTAGTAGAGTTAATGAGGAGAAACCAATGGTTTATTTAGACTTTTGGAAGACCTTTGACAAAATCCAACATAAGAGATTAGCCTGGACTCTTCACACCATTCCTCACAGTTACTTTTCAATGGCTCAAGTGCATCCATTTCCACTTTTATACTCTGCATGTTCCTGTTTATTAATCCACTCATCACAAAGCTTATGAAATGTAATTCCACCTCATTCAACTGTAAATCACATTCTGAAATGCATGAGTGGCAATTGTCATTCATCTGCATAATAGTTAACCTCATCAAGTGCCCTCATCAGTCTGTCCTTTCTCCCAGAAGAAAGAGAAAGCACAAAATACAAGGGAGAGGGAAAAGTATGGAGACAGACAGTGCAGCTGACATCTGGAATGAAACAGTCTGTGGGGATTGGTGACATACATCCATCTTAACTATCATAGATGGAGAGACTGAGACCTCAGAGCTGAGTGGTGAGAGCATTAAATAAATCCAGTCCAGGTCTTAAACGATTTAGTCAGCTTGCCTTTACTTCTATTCTGAACAACATTTCTTCAGGTCATTGTGCAGCACAGTGTCACAGTGGTTAGCACTGCTTCCTCACAATGCCAAGGACATGGGTTCAATTTTGGCCTTGGATACCTGTCTTGGTGAATTTTGCCTGTTCTCCCTATGTCTGTGTGGGTTTCATCCGGGTGTTCTGGTCTCCTTCCACAGTCCAAAAATGTGCGGGTTAGGTTGATTGGCCATGTTAAATTGCTCCTTAGTGCAAGAGGAATTTGTAGGATCAATATAAGGAGATAGGGCCTGGATGGGACTGTTGTCGATGCAGACTTATTCTGGCTGCAAGGATTGTGTGATTCTGTGAAAGCAAGAAAACATTGTGTAAGTAAACAATCCATACAATAATAAATAAGTGTTGATTTGAAAACAATCCTATAATAAAAAATAGTTGTTGGTTTGATTTGTCCCGATCAGTTCCTCAATGACTTTCCAATGTCAGGTTAGGGCTCCTGAGAAGAGATAAATTCTTCATCCTGACAAGAGAAGGGAGAAAACATCAAAGAGAGGCTAAGTCTGGGTTTTCTTCCATTTCTTTCCTAACGTTTGGATCAAAACCAGCACAGGCAAAGACTGGGGACAGATTCAAGGCCCACTCTCTCCACAAGTGTGAGCTGGATTAAAAATAAGATGGTTTTCATTTGGTTAGAGAGGATATTAACCATTTGGAAATCAATGCTGGCTACTACACATCCTCTAGGAGAATGTTACATTTATCTTAATAGATTCACAGACTGGGGATGGAGATTTTATTTGTTTTATAGTGCTTCTTATTTCAGTTACTCTCTGTCTCAACCAGTTTCAAATGAGTAGAAATTTGCGTTGGAAAAGTGGCCTTCAAAGTGGCCACAAAAGATGTGGAAGAATGATTCATTCTCCAGGTAATGTATCAGAGCAACAGTATTATCTCAGACAACAGAATTATGAATATGTATGCTGGAACAGTCTTAGCTCTGAGTGAAACATCTGTGGGTCAATTCCACTTCCCCATCTCAGAGTCTAAAACAGAGAATACAATACTCATACAATACTGAGGAAGTACTGCATTGATGGAATTACCGTCTGGTAGATACAACAATCAGTCTGCTCAGGCAGACGTAAAAGATCCCATGGTGTTATTTGAAGAAAATGAAGGAAATCTCCAAGGTATCGGTCCAACACTTATTCTTCAACCAATGCCATCAAAAATTGTATTAACTATCGTTCACTGCCACTTGTGGGATCTTGTACTTGAAACAGATTGCAAAGTAAGCCTATTTAATGACAACAATTCAAAACTAATTGCCATGCAGCAAGAGTGGCCTCTTACAATTGATTCAAAGGTTCTATTGTATAGTTTGGGCTCTTCACCAGAATAAGACAGAGTAAAACATGGGATTATAATGAGAATAAAAGGGCATTTCCATGGTAACAGTGTAGAACACAGTGATTTATCCCTTTAATATAAGATACATATGCAGAGCATGTTTGTTTCTCACAGCAGGACTGAAAATTATATCTATACCCTGTTAGACATCCCTGCTCCTCTCGTATCTCCCCTCCTTCACTTTGCGTTTTAATATCTTTAATGTAATTATCTTTATGCACTTAGATGATAGTAAGCTTTTCCATTATGTGTATAAAAATGTAAACTGATGGGGAAAACACTGATCCAGATATTGGACTGCGCACAAGCCAGGCTGTCACCTGCAACCCTTCTATCAACCACTCCATTCATAACTTAATCACATACTTAATACACTGGCAAGCCTCATAACTACATCTCGTACTTGCACACTTTGGGTACAATCTTACCAGTCACCCAGTAGGTAGGGAAGTATTTTAAAAATGATCTGTTGGGTCAGCCACCTAATGTATTCCCTTCACCACCAATCTTACCAAACATGTGAACAACGGAAGCGGCTACCCGCTCGGCAGTAGGATTCCACCAGGAGCTTACCACTGCTGGACAGACCACACAGGGTGAAGTGAAGTCCAGTAGGGTGCTAGATGTGGCCACTTGGCAGGAGGTTAGGAAGACAATGAAACCTCCTTTATTTATTCCCCACCCGCAGTGTGTTTGGCCTAGCCGCAGGTTGTCCTGTTTTTTGTACAAACTGACATGTGTATGGCATATTGGATGGCATAATTGAGAAAGTTGGTTTGGAATGTTTATTTTGTACTGGCTTTCATTTCAGCCTCATGTCCGAGTGGTCAATTGTGGACGTGGGTTGGGGGGGGGGGGTGCGGTGATGGAAGTTTGGGAATTGTTGGTGGGTGGGGAAATTGGGATTTTATATGCTGTACCACAGTCAGGCGAGTCATTTACAGGCAACCCATTGGAAAGGGCACATACTGGTTGTCCTCTTTTCGGAACACTTAAATGGGAAGGGCGTGAAATCTTAGCTGGGAGATTAGCTGGAGTGTTTCGGCAGGATTTAAACTAATATGGAGGGGCTGAGACCGATAGCTCGGTAGAGAGCGAGATGGGAGATAGACTAAGCTTGGATGAGAAGAAATACACCAGGGAGAAGGAGGTTCCGAATGGGCTTGGAGATCTGGAGTGTGTCTGTTTCAATGCGAGGAGCGTAACAGGAAAAACGGATGAACTTAGGGCCTTAATGTTTGCGAGATACTTGGATGTGGTTGCGGTGACAGAGACGTGGTTAAAGGAAGGGGAGCAGTGGCATCTGAATATTCCTGGGTATAAGTGTTTCAGGCAAGACAGAGGAGGGTCCAGAAAGGTGGAGGAGTGGTGTTGTTAATTAGGGAGAGCATCACGGCGGTGCAGAGGGAGGACAATACAGAAGAGTTAAGAGTGGAGACGCAGTGGGTGGAGTTCAGGAATAGAAAGGGGGCGATTATTATGCTAGGGGTGTATTATAGGCCACCCAACAGCCCGCGGGTAGTTGAAGAAGGCATATGTAAAAAATTTTGGATAGGTGAAGAAAGAACAGAGTTGTTATAGTGGGAGATTTTAATCTCCGTAGGGTGGATTGGAAGGTATGTAGAGCTGGGGGTTTGGACGGGCAGGAATTTGTAAAATATGTACTGGAAGGATTGTTGGAGAAATATGTGGCTAACCCGACTGGAGAAGGGGCTATATTGGACTTAGTTCTGAGTAATAAGCCAGGGCAGGTGGTTGATGTTGTAGTCGGGGAACATGTGGCTAACAGTGACCACAATTCTGTCTACTTTAGGATACAGATAGAAAAGGATGCTTGTTGCCCTAAGGGCAGGGTGCTGAATTGGGGGAAGGCTAACTACGGTCGGATTAGACAGGAACTTATGGAAACTGATTGGGAACGGTTGTTCAAGGGTAAGTCCACGCTAGGCACGTGGGACTCTTTCAAGGGAATACTGAAAATGTTGCAAGATAGATATGTGCTGGCTAAGAGGAAAGATGGGAAAGGTAGGATTAGAGAGCCGTGGATTACTAGAGATATTGAGGACTTGGTTAGGAAGAAAAGAGAGGCGTATGATAGGTCAAAGCAGCTAGGAACAGAGACAGCGTTGGAGGAATATAGAGGGAGTAGGAGGGAGCTCAAATGGGGAGTTAGAAGGGCAAAAAGGGGGCGTTCCTGGGAAGTGTGTAAATAGATGATGACATTGATGTACTTGTTTTTATCCTACAGGTGCTTTGGTCCACCTTGTTGTCTAACAAGGGGCATACACCTGATGGGTCGTGAGTGGGCTGCTCTTGGATTTTTTTCGAGTATCCTAGTGCTTCACGTCGTTAGTGTTCGCTTGACCTGGACCATTTGATGGGCAACACGACAGCTCAGTGACTATCGCTGTGCTGTGCAGATACATGGATTTGGGCCTGTGTCTGTGGGAGTTTGTGCATTCTCCCCATGCTTGCGTGGGTTTTCTCCGGGTGCTCCAGTTTCCTCCCACATCCCAAAGATGTGCTCCTGGGCTAATTGGGAAAACAAATTCTCCCTAAATTGTCTCAAATTTGATTTTTAATCCATAGATCTCTATAAGCATAGACAGGGATCACAGGTGGGGGTGGGAACATCGGGGTGGCGGCGTGGGCTTGTTGGGCCGAAGGGCTTGTTTCCCGTGCTGTTTTGTTCTTTGTTCTTTTCCTCCTCACCTTTCTTGCTCACTGCTGTTTTATCATCCTCCTTCTCAGACTGTGTTGTGCATCATGTAATAATGGCTGCTCTATCAGGCTGATAAGGTTGTGCAGAATGCAGCAGACTGTGATAAAATGTGACTTGTGCTCTGAAGAGTACTGCAGACTTCCTGCTGTATGACCAAGGTAGTAGAATTCTTTAAGCATTGCAATAATCTGTTCAATTACATGTTGTGGGCAGTGTGCTCCCCCCGCCCCTCCCAAACTTGATGCATGCTGCCTATTTATGTATGTGGTGTGCACCAGAGTCATGAGTCAAGCGACATTGCAGAGTGTTGGCACTGTTATCTCACAGCACCAGAGACCCATGTTTGATTCCAGCCATAAGTGGAGTTTGCACTGGTTAAGATCCTCTTTTAGAGAGTTGGTAGTAACACAATGGGCCAAATGGCCTCCTTCTGCACTGGAGAGATTCTATGGAATCAGTAGACAGCCTTATCTGCTCAGTAGCCACCTTCTGTTTTCTCTGGCTTCCCATCAGCAGGTTTCCTGGCAACAAGAGGCAGTGCACTATTCACAAGCAGCAGGATCTCCTGGTCTCACCACTGTCACTAGCATTTTCCATTGTAGACACTCCATGCCACCAAGAAACATACAGAGGGGTGCATTGTTGGTGAGATCAGAGAATTCATCACCAACAAACAGATGGAGAATTCCAGCCAGTGTTACAATGGACTAAAGACAAAATGAAAATATTGTCTCGTTTGCTAGGATACAAGGCATTGAGCTATGTCGAGTATGGTCACATACCACCGGAAATTGAGGACTTTCTAGTTGTAGTATATCACTAAATTTTGTTGTTCAATCAATTTTGCACCAGGAGGAGGCGCTGTAAGCCTGGCTAAGCTATATGCTCACACTCTATGGAAAAAGAAAATGCGTACTGATTGTAACTAGCATCCTTTATACAATGATGGATTAGAGGTGTTGCCTGCTCCAAGAAAAGATCTTGATGTAAGCAAGTTCATGGCCACGGTCACGTTCACAGCCATTGCTAATCATAGAACCCCCTACAGTGCAGAAGCAACCCATTTGGCCCATCAATTCTCTGACAGTATCTTACCTAGGTTCTCCCTCTGCCCCCTCCCTGTAACCCCACGCATTTACCGTGACTAACCTACAGAGAGATTAGTCTGTGGGAGGAAACTGCAGTACTTATAGAAAACCCTAGTCACCTAAGGCTGAAATCGAACTCTAGCACTGTTAGGCAGCAGTGCTAACCACTGTGGTCAAGATTGCAGGACTGATGGGAACAGGAGCAGATTTTAGTGAGTATCTCCTTTGTGAGATCGATATGTTGTACAAACTATTTCTCACTGAGTTTGAGATAAGGGAACTTCTCCTTGAAGACCCAAATAGATATGACCTCCTGCTGAGAGCATTTCTCCTCCTGCTCCCCACTTCCATCGTAAGGTACCTGCTCCTGTTCTGTGTCATCTTGCTCACTCCCCCTGTCACACTGCAGGCCAAGGAGGATACAAACTACTGCACTCTGACCTGGATAATGATGACCTGAGCAGAGTCCCTTAAGTCAGAATCAAGGAGTTCGCTATGTGCTCTGCCACTACCTGTCAATAGCTGTAATTAGCAGCACAAACTTTGAAATAGGACTACTAACTCAGCAACAGCTAATAACAATTACGTAGTGCCTAACCTGAGAGCGATCAATCAGGCCATACATGAAGAAGGGCCCTTCTCACTGCCGTATGGATGTTCAGTGTTCCTGTTGGAATTGGCCCTGTCAATGTCAAATCAGCAATAAACACTCACTGACTCACAATCTACTGATTTTGCAAACTTCAGGTGCCTGTCTTCCATTTCTGCGCTAATGACCTACTCTAAATATGCCCACACAAAGCATGACAGAATGTAATGTTCCCCAGCAGCACATTTGGAGGTGGGGCCATTTAATTGAGTAGGGTGTGAATTCTGCCATTTTCTAGGCCAGAAGACCTGTGGACTGCCTTCTCCCCCCAAATAGGCAATTAATGCCATTGCCTGCTGGTCGATCAGCAGCAGGAAGGGCAATTCTCATGCGTGGAACTTCCAGAAGAGTTAAAGGAGGCTCAAAGGCACTCAGTGGAAGAACCTGGCATGAAGGAGAAGCCTCTTCAGAATCTCCTTTCTGTCCTTCCTTCTGACCCTGAGCCAGCAAACCTAACCTCACAACCCCTATCCCTTCTGTGGCCTGGACCCCTTATTAATCTTAGTTCTCTAATGGATGCATTATTAGCAATTGGCACTAGTTCTCTGCTTGGTGTTGATGAGCAACGGAGAGCAACCTGTTTCTAACTGGCTGGTAGTTCTTCCGAGAGGAGAGGGTGTATTACTGGTCCTAAATCCTGGGAACACCCAATGCTGGAGAGTTAAATGCCTGCTGGCAACAATTCTGGTTGTTCCTCATTGTTGTGACATCAGCAAGTTTGAGAGGGAGATTCATGCTGAGGGTAAGGCAGCTAGAGTTTGCTTATTTATTTATTTATTCATTAAGTTTAAGTCTTTTTGCAGGCTTTTTTCCTTTCAAAAGTTTTTTTTTTAACTTGGAAACTGCACAGGCACCTGATGCCAACTAGTGGTGAAAGGGAACTATAAACAGCAGGCCACTCTATACAGCGGGCAGCATTGAGAGCGGGCAGCAGAGTGAGAGGGAGCACAGTGAAGGCTGAAGGGCTTTGGCTCAGTGGGCTGGGTAAGAACAGGCAGAGGCAAGAGTAGGATTTCTTTTTTCAGAAAATTTATTCCTTTTTTTTCCCTAAGATGTTGGAATACTCCTCTTGTAGGATGTGGGAATTCAGGGAGACCTCCGGTATCCATGCCGACAACACC
Source organism: Sphyrna mokarran (assembly GCA_024679065.1). Lineage (NCBI taxonomy): Eukaryota > Metazoa > Chordata > Chondrichthyes > Carcharhiniformes > Carcharhinidae > Sphyrna > Sphyrna mokarran. Next base: position 69,371,497 of record JAGIQG010000008.1, read on the forward strand.
TGCAAGAAATGCATCCAGCTGCAGATGCTAGCGAAGCGTGTTAGGGAACTGGAAAAGGAGCTTGATGACCTCTGTTTAATTTGGAAGAATGAGAAGTATGTAGACAGTAGATTTAGGAAGGTAGTTACACCTAAGCAGCAGAGCACAGGAAATTGGGTTACTGTAAGAAGAGGGAATGGAAATGTGAAAGGACAGGTAGAGCAGGGTTCCCGTGTGGCCATTCCCCTCCACAACAAGTATACTGAGTTGGATACTGTTGTGGGGAATCCTTTACCTGGGACAAGCTATGAACTCTGATACTGAATCTAGTTCTGCAGTGCAAAAGGGTGGAGGAAGAAGACGAGAGTGGTAGTGACAGGGGACCCAATGGTTAGAGGTACAGACAGAAGGTTCTGTGGTTAGGACAGAGACTCCTGCATGGTTTGTTGCCAAGGTCAGTGTTGTCTTTGATTGCATGCACAGTGCTCTAAAATGGGAAGGTGATCAGCCAGATTGGTACCAATGACGTAGATAGGAAGAGTGAGGAGGTCCTAAAGAGAGATTATAGAGAGTTTGGAAGGAAGTTAAAAAGCAGGACCCTGAGGATAATAATCTCAGGATTGCTGTACCACGTGCCAGTGAGGGTAAGATAGGATGCTTGGGTGGAAGAACACGTGGCTGAGGAACTGGTGTAGAGGGCAGGGTCTCTGATTCTTGGATCATTGGGACCTCTTCTGGGGCAGGTCGGACCTGTACAAGAGAGATGGGTTACACCTAACTGCAAGGAGACCAACATACTTGCAGGGAGGTTCGCTAGTGTTATTAGGGAGCATTTAAACTAGATTTGCAGCGGGATGGGAACTAGAATGCCACAGCAGACAGAGTAGGGGTAAAAAGACAGGTTAGTTCATGCAAAATCACAAATGGAAGGGTTGAGTGTGGAGGAAATAATCTTTTGAGGTGTGTCTATTTCAATGCCAGGAGTATTGTGAGGAATGCAGATGAGCTGAAGGTATGGATTGACGCGTAGAAATATGACATTATAGCCCCTAACGAAACTTGACTACAGGAGGGGAGGGACTGGCAGCTCAATGTTCCAGGGTTCTAATGTTTCAGGCGTAATAGAGGCAGAGGATTAAAGGTGGGGGGAGGGAATGGAGGGGTAGTATTGTTGGTCAGGGAGAATGTTACAGCGATACTCAGGCAGAATAGATTAGGGAGCTTGTCTACAGAGGCCCTGTGGGTGGATCTGAGAAACAGGAAAGGTATTACCACATTAATGGGGTTGCATTATAGACCACCAAATAGTCAGAGAGAATTGGAGGAGCAAATCAGCAGAGAGATAGCTGACAACCACAAGAAACACAAAGTTATGACAGTAGGGAATTTTAATGTTCCACATATAGATTGGGAATCGCATACTGTTAAAGGTTTAGACAGGGTAGAGTTTGTAAAATGTATTCAGGAGAATTTTCTACATCAGTATGTAAAAGTGCCAGTTACAGAGGATGCGAAATTGGATCTCCTATTGGGAAATGAGTTAGGGCAGGTGATGGATGTGAGTGTGAGGGAACACTTTGGATCCAGTGATCATAATGCCATTAGTTTCAACTTAATGATGGATAAGGATAGACCTGGTCCTCGGGTTGAAGTTCTGAACTGGAAAAAGGCCAAATTTGATGAAATGAGAAGAGATCTGGGAAGTGTGGATTAGCACAGTCTGTTCTCTGGCAAGGATGTAAATGGAAAGTGGGAGGCCTTCAAAAGAGTAATTTTGAGAGTGTAGAGTTTGTATGTTCCTGTCAGGATTAAAGGCAAAGTAAATAGGAATATTGGAACCTTGGCTCTCGAGGGAGATTGTAACGCTGGTTAAGAGGAAGAGAGAGTTATATGAAATGTACAAGCAACAAGCAGATCAGATGCTTGAGGAGTATAAAAAGTGCAAGAAGCTACTTACAAGGGAAATCAGGAGGGCTAAAAGAAGACATGAGGTTGCTTTGACAGACAGAGTGAAAGAAAGTCCAAACAGCTTCTATAGGTATGTTAGGAGCAAAAGGATAGTGAGGAATAAAATTGGTCCTCTTGAAGACCAAAGTAATAGACTGCGTATGGAACCAAAAGAGATGGGGGAGATACTAAATGGTTTTGTTTGCATCCGTATTTACTGAGGAAACAGGCATGGAATCTACACAAATAGGGCAAACAGGTAGGGAGGTCATAAAACTTTTACAGATTAAAGAGGAGGAGGTGTTGGCTGTCTTGAGGCAAATCAAGTGGATAAATCCCCAGGACTGGACAGGGTATTCCCACAGACCTTGAAGGAGACAAGTAGTGAACTTGCAGGGGCCCTGGTAGACATATTTAAAATGTCAGTATTCACGGGGGAGATGCCGGATGATTGGAGGGTGGCTCATGTTGTTCTGTTGTTTAAAAAAGCTTCCAAAAGAAATCTGGGAAGTTATAGGTCGGTAAGTTTGACGTTGGTGGTGGGCAAGTTATTGGAAGGTGTGATAAGGGATAGGATCTACAAATATTTGGATAGACAGAGACTTATTAAGGAGAGTCAACATGGCTTTGTGCGTAGTAGGTCATGTTTGACCAACCTATTAGAGTCTTTCGAGGAGGTTACCAGGAAAGTGGAAGGCAGTGGATGTTGTTTACCTGGATTTTAGCAAGGCCTTTGATAAGGTCCCTCATGGGAGGTTAGTTAGGAAGGTTCAGTCCCTAGGTATACATGGGGAGGTAGTAAATTGGATTAGACACTGGATCAATGGAAGAAGCCAGAGAGTGGTTGTGAAAGATTGCTTCTCTGAGTGGAGGCTTGTGACTAATGGTGTGCCGCAGGGATCGGTGTTGGGTCCATTGTTGTTTGTCACCTATATCAATGATCTGAATGATAATGTGGTAAATTGGATCAGCAAATTTGCTGATGATACAAAGATTGGAGGTTTAGTGGACAGTGAGGAAGGTTTTCCAAGCTTGCAGAGGAATTTGAACCAGCTAGAAAAATGGGCTGCAAAATGGCAAATGGAATTTAATGCAGACAAATGTGAGGTATTGCACTTTGGAAGGACAAAGCAAAGTAGAACATATAGGGTAAACGATAGGACTCTGAAGAGTGCAGTTGAATCGAGGGATCTGGGAATACAGGTACAGAATTCCCTAAAAGTGACATCACAGGTGGATAGGTTTTCCACTGAGGCTAGGGGAGAAATAAAACCAGAGGGCATGGGTTAAGGGTGAAAGGAGAAAAGTTTAAAGGGACTATTAGAGGGGTGGCTTCTTTACAAGAGAGTGGTGGGAGTGTGGAATGAGCTGCCGGATAATGTGGTAAATGTGGGGTCACTTTTAACATTTAAGAAAAACTTGGACGGATTCATGGATGAGAGGGGTGTGGATTAGATATGGTCCAAGTCCAGTTCAGTAGGACTAGGGAAAAAATGGTTTGGCACAGACAAGAAGGGCTAACAGACCTGATTCTGAGCTATAATTTTCTATGGTTTTATGGTGGGCCAGACATTTCAGAGGCAAAGTGGTTTTCCAGTTGTGAGGCAAAACATCCCTTACTCCATTCCAGAAGTGTATACATGAAAAACAGACACTATTTTGAGATGAAATGACTCCTTTGTTTTTGTCTTTTACAGCATGAAATGAGTCCTGTGGTACAGAAAATATGAGCAATGCATTTTGCAGCCTGATGTGCACAATGCAATGCAGTTGTCCACATGGTGACCCTTTAAGAACTTAAAGTGGCTATTAATTGCCCATTTAAGGCTTCAATTGGCACCCACGTGGAAAGCAATCCACAAACCTTCCCACCCTGCACATAATCAGTGCAAAGTACAAGCCTGTGGTTTTTTTACCCAGACATTCTATCACCATATTATATCCAAGTTTCCAGACCAATTAGTTTTAGTGGGAATGATAACAGCCTGTAACTTAAATATTACAAGGGACATTGCAAACAAAATGTATAGATTCTGTGTTGAGTAAATAGAGCATACATTCTCAAAGGCAGTATCTCACTGTGATGCCCCATGTTGTATATTTTATATCTCGGATCTATTCAGCGATGCCACCAGTTTCTACGGGCAATATCTCCTTTTTTTGCAGAGTGCTGGATGAAATGAGGAAACTAGTGTGCAGCTCACTGGCTGTACAGTCAGCTTTCCTCACCACATTTCACAGCACTCTGTGTAAAGAAAATCTGATGGCGTAGTGTGGTGCAGCTGGAAAAAGTCAGCTATATCAGGAATCCCCAAGATACAAGCATCCTTTTCAAAGGGTATCTCAGACCTCTGATAATAAAACAGACTCTGCACTCCTCACCTACGAAAGGGAACACTTCTCCCATGGATGAGAAGAAACTCCTCCCCCTCTCCCATGGAGCTCTCCAGTGAAACCCCTCTTAGCACTGCCCCCTGGTGAGGATGACTCTCTCTTCTTGGGGACTATATTTAGCTGTGTACTCCCACCGGATTTCCTTTGCCTAGTTCCCATTTTTAAAAACTTGTAATCCCCACCAACATGATATCACATCAGCAAGAGATAGAGATTCATGTCACTGTTGACATAATGGAGGTACAGAACCCTGGCCTATGTGTGCAACAAATTTTATTCATAAAATTTAAATGTCTACTCCATGAGATGGATATATCATTTCCAACAAGGTGAGGGAGATGGAACGAGAAGTGTGTGCTCTGCTCATTCGTACTCCCATCATCTCAACACAATGAACCAACAGTCAGGTGGCCAATTAATGATCATCCAAGTGGGAAGGTGGTCAATTAATGTTGGGGATGAAGGGAGCTCCACACCTAATTGGGCATTTAGGGAGGGACATAGATGGGAGAGGTTCTGAACCAGAAGTCAGTTATGGCATGTTGACATTAGGTTGGTGGCAGCTTCAGGGGAAATCCATTTGTGGTGATCCATATTATTTGAAACAGGCCCAGGAAAAGACAGAATTCAGCTGACACTGATATAGTGGAGTAACAGCAAGTGAGAGCATGTTTTCTCCAGTCTGATAACTATTGTCATCTCATTCAGGACACATGCCAGGGAGGAAATAATACCTGATGAACATCTCAGTCCTATTCCCCTTCTAATTAGAGTCATGTTCTATCATATAACTCTGTTTGATTCTCAACAGAAGTTGGAAGTCATCCTGATCATTTCCAGCAGTTTCACTTGTTGCGGTTACCAACCCAAATGAAGGAAGGGAATATGACCATGGATGATTCGATGATGACTTTTTGCAAGTCCTCCTCGAGGCAAGATGAATCTCACAAGACCAAAGAAGTCTGGGTAGAGAATGCAGAGGAGGTCAGGTGCCGGAGAACTGTCTAAAGGACCTGGCTACAGTTGCTATAAGAGAATGAATGGCTCTTTATGTTTTGCAAGGGTGAGTTTCCAATCTTTTTGAGGATGGGCCTATATGATGGATGTGTCAAGTGTGAGAATGCCTAGTACCTGGTCACATACAGAAAGCAAAATGAAGCAGAAATGTCTCAGAGATTGACAGTAGGATAGTCTGAAGTCCAAGATCTGCCTGTTTTCAGGGGATTTTCACAGTAACTTCATTGCACTGTTAATAAAGCCGACTTGTGACAACAACAAATAAATTTTAAACTTTGCAAGGACCATTACCAAGTGCTGGATGCTGACATGTTGGATACGCAAATAATAGCATGATCTTTCCAAAGAAGACTCGTGACAATGTTGCTTTGTTTTTGCAGAAGAGGACAGATAATATCAATGAGACTTGGAGGAGGTGTGTTAAACTGGTCATTTTGATTCTTCTGTTGAAAGTTGTTTTGAAGTTGGAAGATAACCAAAGGTGCAGGACTACTGGCAGGAAGACAAGGTGTTGAGATTCCAGTGCTGTCTTTTGGAGAGACTGTGCCATGGGAGGGATGGGGGGTAATTGGGAAAAGTATGGGGAAGAAGCATTGATGGGATTGACATTGGCAGCTTGCAGCATTTGGAGAGGAATTTGTGTCTCATGTTTGAAGAGACTGAGGGTTATACCCTGGTTAACATTCTCCAATGGCAAAAATACGCATGGCTGTGTAGGAGGTATATATCACTCAAGTCATATGATGGTGCTTTTCATAATCCTTATTTAACATAGAACAGTACAATACATTACAGGCACTTCGGCCCTTTATGTTGTGCTGAGCTTTGTCTGAAACCAAGATCAAGCTATCCCACTCCCTATCATTCTGATGTGCTTCATGTGCCTATCCAATAACCACCTGAAAGTTCCTAGATTATCTGACTCCACTATCACAGCAGGTATCCATTCCACAAACCAATCATCTGAATAAAGAACCTACCTCGAACATCCCTCCTATATCTCCCACCATGAGCCTTATGGTTATGTCCCCTAATAACAGCTACATCCAGCAGAGGAAATAGTCTCTGAATGTCCACTTTATCTATCCTCCTCATCATCTTATAAACCTCTATTAAGTCACTCTCATCCTTTTCTGTTCTAAAGAGAAAAGCCCTAGCTCCCTCAACCTTTCCTCATATGACCTATCCTCCAAACTAGGTAGCATCCTAGTGAATCTCCTCTGCACTCTTTCCAGTGCTTCCACATTCTTATAATAGTGAGGTGACCTGCACACAATATTTCAAATGTGGTCTCACCAAGGTCCTGTACAGTTGCAGCATAACCCCATGGCTCTTAAACTCAAACCCCCATTAATAACACTACAGGCCTTCTTCGCGGCTCTATTCACTTGAGTGGCAACCTTCAGAGATACATGGCTATAAACTCCCAAGATCTCTCTGTTCCTCCACATTCCTCAGAACCCTGCCATTGATCCTGTAATCTACATTCAAATTTGTGCTACCAAAATGAATGACCTTGCACTTATCAGGGTTAAACTCCATTGCTGCTTTTCCAGCTCTGCATCCTATCAATGTCTCTTTGCAGCCTACAACAGCCCTCTACCTCATCCACCAATCTTGGTGTCATCAGCAAATTTACTGACACACCCTTTAGACCTTCCACCGCCAAGTCATTGATAAATTTGCCCCCCCTTGTGATAAACCTGTCAATTGCAGCCACCACCCCTGAAGGAATTACATCTTAACCTCTCAGGAGGAGGAGGAAGCCTCAGAGGATGCACTGCCACATCTTTGCATCACACCTAGCATCAGCACAGATATATGTGCCTCTGCGGGTATGTGCAAGTTGGCTGAAAGGGTTACACATACTAGTGCAGGCACATCACAGTCACAGGATTACTTGTCAGAGACTGAGATATTGCAGACCTTTAGTACTCAGTGGAATGCTGAAAATGACCTAGATGCTGAGCTTCCAGTTGATAAGGAGCCTCTGGAATCATCCATCCAGCAGCAAATTTAGGATGCACAGCATGAGGAGATATGGCAGAGATTCCAGAGAGATTTTGACATTGGCAACAACAGTGGAGGAATTCATCCAGGCCTCGTGAACTACAATCATCCTCGCGGCAAAACATGTGACTTCCTCCAGTAGGGGACCGGTGACTCGTGGAGGGCCTGATCCAGCCGCTCACTGATGAATTACTAGGTAGGTGTTCTGACCTGCATAAGACTTTGGGTTTAAGTGCCTAGAGCCAAGGCAGGATGGATATAAGATGCTAATAGTTGCAGCCAGGTCCTGGTTCTTCTTAGGAAAGCATGGAGGATCAAATGGACTTTAGGATGGTGGATGAGTGGCTCAAGGCAAACCCAACGGGTCCACCCCTCTTCCATGGACACAAATGCCTCTAACTGCCACAGTCTGCATGGCCTCAGGTGACTAGAGGATGTCTGTCAAAGTCATCCCAAGAGAAGTGATATGAGTGCCAACAGCCTGTCCCCAGCAGGACTGATAGTGAAGGGAGAGCACCATGACATAGCATCTGTAGTACAAGTAAAAACATATTAGTGACATATGGTTGATTGTGTAGTCTTCTTCATTTGAAGAGACATGATTTAAATTCTGTATTAAATGATGGTATTGTGTCTACTTGCTGTTCTGGCTTCATTTGTATTTCATGTGTGTAATGTCCTGATTCTGATTGTTGTCATTGGGAGTTTGTGTCCATGTAAACCTTTCTGATTTGCGAAGTTTAAGGGTGTTCAAATGGTCAGTGGATAGGTATATGGATAGCATTGGAATAGTTTAGATTAGAGGGTCATAAGATTGGTTCCATTGGTTGGCGCAACATCGAGGGCCGAAGGGCCTGTATTGCGCTGTAATGTTCTATGTTTGGTCTCAGAATGTACCTGTCAGTACGTGCACAGTCAATGTAAGAGGGGTTTAGAATAACTTGGGACTAAAAGATTAATGAATCAGAGTAGATTAATTTAGAAAGAAGTCACGAAATGTCTGGAATATATTTTACAAAGGTACCTATTTGCATAGAGACACATATAACCACTGTTAGAGAATTTAAACATGTATTTCTGAATTTTCTGTATTAAAAGCATATTCCTTAGTCAGTGGTGTAATGCTCTAAAGCATGATGAGGTGTAGTCAAGTAAAAAGAACTACATTCTTTGGAGCAATATGGCTACTGAGTGCAGCTCTTCTAACTGTAGAGTTCAAACAGACAGTTAATGAATAGGGCATAATTTCCCAATAACAAATTGCAAGGACATTATTAAACTAGAAAGAGTGTAGAAAAGATTTACCAGGATGCTACCAGTATTTGATGGTTTGAGTTATAAGGAGAGGCTGGATAGACTGGGACTTTTTCCTTTGGAGTGTATGAGGCTTAGGCTGATTTAATAGAGGTCTATAAAATAGATCAGCTAGATCATCAATATCTTTTCCCAAAAATAGGGGAGTTTAAAACTAGAGGGAAAAGGTTTAAGGTCAGAGGGGAGAGATACAAAAGAGTCTAGAGGAGCAATTTTTTCAGAGAGTGGTGATATCTGGTACAAGCTACCAAAGGTAGAAGTAGACGCAGGTACAATTTTGTCTTTAAAAAAACATTTACACAGTTACGTGTCTAAGATGGATATAGAGGGATATGGGCCAAATGTGGGTAATTGGGACTAGCTCAGGGTTAAAAAAAACGATGGCATGGACAAATTGGACTGCAGAGTCTGTTTATGCTGTAAACCTCTATGACTCTATGAGATTGTGGGAAAAGCTTTCAAAATCCATTAACTCATGTAACCCTATGCAGTCATAGAGTAAACGTTATTGGGCATGGTAAATAACCTATGCTAATAATGAGTGGCTGACACACTACTGGACATTCAAGTGATGTTTGAAAATTATATAACAGTAATACTGAGAGCGATGTGTTTTTAGAGTGATTTTGGATCGCTATCAAAATCACCCTCCCTCCCTTATGTGAACCAGGCCTGGGAAATAAAGGATATTAATTCTTGGTTGGAGGAATGTTGTCACACTGAGATTTTAACTTACATAGCCTGGAAAGATTTATGGATTTAATTTTTATTATGATGTTGACATGAAATTAAATTTGGTTAATATTGGGTTACTGGCAAAAATGTACAAATTATTTTACTTGTTCGTACCTTTCAGTGCTTTATTCCTAATTATAAAAGCCAATTCAAATGAATTCCAATCATGATCCCCATAAGGAACAAACAAGCTGTCAAGACAAGACTTTGCATCCCCTGACAGGATGAGGCATTGCACCCCCTCTTGGGCTTGATTTAAACTTCATCTTAGCTTTAACTCATTGGCTACCTGGTCCTTTACTCTGCCACAGCTTATGCAAATTACAATCACATGTGTCAGCACACCCCCTCAGTGCAATGGGCTAGCCATGTCTACTGTTTCATCATGGTTTCACCCCCACTAGGTAAATATATTTGGGATTTAATTTGGGTTATTGTTGGGGGTACCAGTTTAATTAGTTCAAAAAGTGGTACATTTCCATAATACCATTGAGAAAATGTAGCTGCTATAGTGGATTTAACATTGGAAAAGGTGGTGTGGTACATTGACACAGTAGTTAACACTGCTACCTCACAGCACGATGGACTCAGGTTCGATTCTGGCCTTGGGTGACTGCGGAGTTTGCACATTCTCCCTGTGTCTGCATGAGTCTCCTCTGGGTGCTCCAGTTCCTCCCATAGTTCAAAGATTTGCAGGTTAAGTGAATTGGCCATGCTATATTGCTCCTTAATTGCCAAAGATGTGCAGGTTACATGGATTGGCCATAATAAATGTGTGAGATTGTGGGATAAGGTAAGGGGATTGGCCAGTGTAAGATGTACTTTCAGAGAGTTGGTGCAGATATGATGGGCTAAATGTCCTTCTGTGCTGTAGGGATTCTATGGTTCTGTGTGGTTACTTTCTGGAATTCTGGAATTCATTACCTGAAAGAATGGCAAAGCAGGTTCAATTGTGCAACTTTCAAGAGACTTGAAAGGGTCAATCTAGGGATTCCTCTTTCAAAGAGTTGGCATTGGCTGAATGGGCCCCTTCTGTGCTATGTTGTGCTATGACTGAAAAAGTCAGCTTGGAAGAGATCTTGTTTTCCAAACAGACTCAGGAAGATAGAGACTCCTGGCTGATATTTGAACATATTGGGGTAGAAACTGACTTGGATAAAACACTAAGAAGTCTCGCAACATCAGGTTAAAGTGGTGTACCAGGTATATGGTACACGCTCTTGCAACTCGACCAATGTTGTCTACCCGATACGCTGCAAGAAGGGACGTCCCGAGGCATAGTATATTAGGGAGACTATGCAGACGCTACGACAATGGATGAATGAACACTGCTTGACAATCACCAGACAAGACTGTTCTCTTCCTTTTGGCAAACACTTCAGCAGTCACGGGCATTTGGCCTCTGATACTTGGGTAAGTGTTCTCCAAGGTAGCCTTCACGACACACGACAGCACAGAGTTGCTGAGCAGAGACTGATAGCCAAGTTCTGCATGCATAAAGACAGCCTCAACCCAGATTTGGGTTCACGTTACACTAATTGTAACCTCTATGACTTGCCTGGGCTTGCAACATCTCACTTGCTGTCCTGTCTGGAGACAATACACAACTCTTTAACCTATGCTTAATGTTGTCTCCACTCACACTGTCTGCACCTTTTAAGACTTGATTAGCTGTAAAGACGTGCATTCTAATCAGTATTCTGTAAACTGAGTGTTTGCCTTTATATGACCTGTTTGTGATCAGAACTCCTTACTCACCTCACGAAACAGCAGAGCCCCGAAAGCTAATGGCATCTGCTACCAAATAAACCTGTTGGATTTTAACCTGTGTTGTGAGACTTCTTACTGTGTTTACCCCAGTCCAACACCTATATCTCCACATCTTGGATAAAACAGGCACTGGCATAAAAATAGGTACTATCAGATATCTGTCTGTTCTGTACAAAGCCTGACATTTCATTCCATTGACTGAATATTAATCATTACTTATATGATCCAGACAGTTGTAGGTACAGGATCAATTAAAGTTATTAAAGAGATGGGAATACTTACTTAGAAAATAAGAGTGTCAAGGAATATGAAGTGCAGAGAATTAATATTAATAAAAAACTATCATGGCTAAGAAAATGTCAGAACAGACCCAAAGGAGTACTCCTGTTCCTATTAGAAAAAATCCATGTGTTGAGACTGAAGTCTGCTATTAAATTGCTCAGAAACCAATCCCATTACTGTTTGTCTAAGAAGAAATCCAGTTCAACTTAATTTAATATCATCAGTATTAGACTTGTTGCTGCTTTTATTAAATGTATAGATTACACAGGCAGTTTTAATTAAACAGGAAATACAGTCTGAGTATTCAGAAAAGACAACACACTGCTATTCCTTGAACAGAACCTAAAATGAGGAATAAAATCAATCTCTAAAAATTCATATAATTTGAGGGAGGAGGAAGATTCTTGAGGACTGGGTCTATTATTGTTAGATGTTTTAGTCAAATCACACTGTAACTTCTGGATAGGAATCCAACAATAAATTTAATAAACCGCAAACAAAGAATAAAACAATTCCTCTAAGTTTTGAACATTGTCTCTGACTCCCTTTATCAGCAGTCATTATCACTATGTCAACTACTGTATAGCTTTAAAGTATTGCAATAAAGGTATTTACATGATGACATCAATAAAAATAATTTTGATCCACATTAGTTGATTATATCCTTTAGTTTATATGTTTATACATTGCAAGAATTCTCATTTTAAATGTTTCATTATTGCTTATTTTTTCTCAACACCCTTCACTTGCAGACATTTAAGCTCATAATGCTAAACCAATTACAATTACATAACTAATTGTAGTCATTGGATGTAGTCCAGGTCTTGTATACCTGGAATTAAATCTTTTGCAGCACCTTTTTTTATGTAGAGAAAAGTTGACTAGCCACTTAAGAGCTGCTTTTCCTAAATACTAATAACATGCATTATTTGGTGCAGTCTCAGGAAGGTCTCAAATTCAATTCTCAGTCTGTGCTGGCCTGGGTCATCCCAGATGGGGCAGCAGCAGGAATCCTTTAGTTTTGCAGCAGTAAAGATGAGTAAAGTGATGGGGGAGGTGGAACCAGGCAGCAATTAGTCACGGTTAGAAAGATAGTGAAAGCAGATTAAATACCAACTTTCAAAAGAGAATTGTATAAACTTGAAATGAAAAATCCACAGGCTTTTTGGGAAAACCCAGTTCTTTCAAAAACCTGGCACTGGTATGTTAGACGAAATGGCTTCCTTCTGTTAAAAGGATCTATAATTGTGCAGCCACAGCAAATATAAATTCATCGGATTCACTAAGGTCAATGCTCAGGAAGATACACTTTTTAATTCCTGGCTCAATATGACTACAACCTCAGGAAGTGATGTACTGTATGACTATGTCCCAATATCTCCTTAGTAAATTATACTCAGGAAACCCTAAAGTTTATTTGTCAGAGTGTCTGCTGCCATTAGAGAGTCAGAGTACTGGAAATTACTCCAAATGTACTTTGCAACTTCATTTGGATCAATCACATCTTACAGTATAGACTATCAACATCCTGAGGGTGATCACTGACCAGAAACTGAACTGGACTAGTTGTACAAATATAATGGCTACAAAAGCACGTCAAAGACTAATCCTGTGGCAAGTAACTCATCTCCTAACTCCCCAAAGATCTACAAAATCAAGTTAGGAGTGTGAACTAATGCTCTCCACTTGCCTGGATAGGTATAGCTCCTACAACACACAAGAAGTCTGACACCATTCAGGACTAAACAGCCCGTTGAGACCCCTTCCACATTCACTCCCTCCACCACTGATTCACACTAGCAGAATTGTGTACAATTTTTAAAATGCACTGCAGGAATTCACCAAGGCTCCTTAATTATCATCTTCCAAATTCATGACCACTACCATCTAGAAGGATAAGGGCAGATGCCTGGGAAACATCAAAACCTGTAACTTTCTCTCCAAGTCATTCCCCGTCTTGACTTGGAAATATATCGGCATTCTTTCATCGTCGCTAGTCAAAATCCTGGAATTCCCTCCCTAACAGCACTGTGGGTGAATCTACACCAAGTGGACTGCAGTAGTTCAAGAAGGCAGTTCACTACAATTTTCTCAAGGGCAATTAGAGCCATATCCTACAAGGAAGCTGCCTCCCCATGTTATATTAACCTCCTCTTTGAATTTCTCCTCCCATTCCACGTCACTAGCAAATTACCAGTAGTGACAGGATGAGACCCTTAAAATAACCATCAACTGGTTAATTGGCTTCTAGATGGGATGGCTATTCTTCACCGTCCTACTCATGTCTGAATTTGAGAGAGTCAAAAAAGTGAAAAGCATTCCACTTCTTACTTTCCTTCCCAATTCCACAGTCCCTATATCCCCACCATCTTCCAGTCCAAATATAACAACAGAATTAATTCCTCTCCTTTGTCTCAATTGGGCCAACCCAAAAAAATATCAAGTAGAGATGAAGTCACGGAGAATTGGGATGTTCTGGCATGTTCATCAGCCCAGCTAATAAGAGAATACTTGCAGAAAACCAGGAAAAGGTTGCCTCACTGTCATTCAGATAATACTGTTTTTACATGGCTTGGCATCCACATGGTGAAAACTGACCTGCCCAACAAAGAGCTTTGCCTAGATCGATGAAAATCACTGCACTCTCTACCAGCAGTTAACAAAGCAAATGTTCAGATTCCTGCTCATTAAACATTTAATTTAAGGTGAAGTAAGTTTAAAAAGTAGGCTGGGGCAGCAACTTGAAAACCACTGAAACTGACCTGGATTTATATTCCAGGTAACGTCAAACATAAGTTGCGTAAATCTCATTTCTCCAGAGTCTTGAATCTTTGCTCTGAAATCAGATTAAATGTTAACTCCAGGTGAATACTGTCAGTTTTCATCATTGTTAAGAGGAAGCCACTTCATGCTAACAATGAATATGCATTATCAATGTATCCTTAATCAAAGATTAATTTCTTGCAGCTGGAAGAAGCTACATTCAAAAGGTACTAGATTCCTGACTGCATATTTCATCATATCCAATAATGTACAAAGGAGATAGGTGAGGAGATAAGTGAATGAGGACCAGGTGGAAACAAAAGTACAAACATTTTCTTAATGCTTTCATTTAAAAAGTTCAAATAAAAGTTTGGTTTCAACTAAAATACTACTGCAACTATTTACCTTTCAACTGAAACTAATAGAGCCAAGCATCGGTGCATGGAAGCAGTTACTCCTTGTTTTTTTCAATTAAACAATCTATAACAAATAAATATATCAAAATGTTGTAGGTAACCGGTAAGTGCTTTAACACAAACATCTGATTTTAAATACATCTTACTAAGAAACTTTCAGGAACTCAGTCTAACTTTATTTCATGTAATTCCTTCTTTTTATTGACTGTAAAAAGTCAAATGTAAACAAGTTGGTTGCATTTCCAACCCATTCTTGGCTGTAATAAGTCCATAGGGCCAAGCAGTGCAATGCATCAGTGTACCAATGCAAACATTAGCAGAGTAGAAGGAACAGGATTTATAGCCATGATTCCCTCATAAGTATGCTTATTGGTGGGAGGTAGGAAGGGGGGGGGGGAGGGGGGGAAGGGGGAAGGGGGGAAGGGGGGAAGGGGGAGGGGGGGAGGGGGGGAGGGGGGGAGGGGGGAAAGGGGAGAGGGGGGAGGGGGGAAAGGGAGAGGGGGAGGGGGGGAGGGGGAAGGGGGGAGGGGGAGGGGGGGAGGGGGGAGAGGGGGAGGGGAGGGGGGGGGGAGGGGGGAAGGGGAGGGGAGGGGGGAGGGGGGAAGGGAGGGGGGAAGGGAGGGGGGAGGGGGGAAGGGGGTGTGGGTCAGGATAAAAGAAAAAGTGCTTCAGCATATGCAGAATATTTTTAAAGAAAGCTGGAAAAGGGTTGTCCTCATTAGCTCCCAGTTAATCTGAGAAGTCTAGAAGCTGAAGAATAGCATGGGGGATTGATTACAAGTAGGAAAGGAAAACAAATGGCAAGGGGAGAGAAAAGAAATAAGTTTGCATAACTGAAAAGTGACTTAATTTGTTATTAAAATACAGCTGGCATTGCAATGAAATGGGTTCTGTTGAAGGAAACACAATATGAACATATGCTACATCATGCTTAAAAAATGTATACTGACCAAACAAAAAACAGAAATGATATATATAGCCCAGTAGTACTTATATCACTATTTGTCTTCAGCACCTTCAACAACAACATCATTAATCATATTGCATAAGACGATGTATGTCATTCATGTGGCTTTTATCCCCAGGTGAACGGCAACATCCAAGTGCTGTTTTGACACCAAGTACAGTTTGAGGCAGTTAATGTCTTTGTGTTCCTTTTGACAACTGTGATTGATGATGCCAACGATGACCAAAAAGTGATTTGAAGCTTCCATATTCTTCTATGTTTGATTTTGTTTTGTTACTTTCTTCTGCAGATTTATTATTTACTCACCATGAATGAGTTCATATACGTCACATTAACCTTCAAAGGTGAATTTAGAAAGATAGCTGACTCTATGCAGCCTTATTCCTATATTCTATCTGACTATTGCATGCACAGTAGCTGTAGTTATTTTGTGCATTTATGCTATCTTTCTCCCCTCCAATTAATATTTGCGAACAAGACTACCACATATATCCTGATATCACGAGTAATCATTTAGTTTCTTTTTAACTGTAACGCTAATAACCCCAGTTGTTATCAGTTCTGGGTAAAAAAAATTGTAGGTAAATCATTGTAACATAAGAATATGAAAACTCAATTAATTCATTCATTTGGCAGTCCATCAATAATTTAGGTCCATGGCAAGCAACTTTGAGCTTATTCAGTTACTTTAAATACAGTAACAATCTCCACATGGTTACAAAAATAGACATGCATTTAAAATATACAAACCATGTTGAGACTAGGGCTTCAGTATGCTGATAAAAGACATTTGCTTTGGTCTCCACTGCATACATCAGAAAAGATGTTCATTATCACAATGCAGATTTCATTCTGATCTTGATTAAACAGGTTGCTCAAATATTAGAAATTTATAAACCAAATATTTTAATAGCTGGAGGATTCCTAGCCATCATAAATTTCTATAACTGGTAATTTATTAAATTTAAGACAACTTAAGCACTTGATTTTAGTGACAGCAATTCAGATCATAGCTAAGATTACTACTCGGAGACAGAAGGGACATTTTGAAAATATATAATATGAGTGGGGTTATGTCATGGAAATTGATCTTACCTGCAAACAAACCTTCAACTATAGTACTTTCCCTTCTCTGCTTTGAACCTTTGAAATCAATAGTGACTCAATGAATCTCAAACTGAACACAATTATACTTTTAGGATGTACTAATATTTCAACTTTTTAGAATATACTGTAATAATCAGTTAAAAACAATATAATTCTCTAATTCTCATCTAGGATATTGTGCACTAAAAACTGACAAAAATTAATGTTTTGCAGGGCTATATATAACAGAAATTAAATCACTAAATCATACTGTGATATGCAATGGTATATACTGGTTTTGGGTCTTTTTGTAATATATTTAAAGGCCTTGGCATTTTGTATCATTCTATGTCTTACCGCATTCTAAAATCTATATTGAACAACTGATTCATAAAGAACTAATTTCAATGACGTAATGTGTATTGAGCACGTTGCTCTGAGATCAGAAAAGTGAGCAGATAGAACAGCCATTTGCATTATTTTCCTATTGCCTTTGTTACTTAAGTATTTGAATGTTGTCCAGACTGACAGTTAATTTGCTTGATTTAAAAAAAAGCAGTTATGTTAATTCAATGCAAATGTGTTATATGGTTGAACAACAACATCATGCAGCATAATATCCAGGCTTACATGCCATTCTAAGAGACATGTATGGTAGGAATTCCAGCTCTAAATCAGTTGTCAAAGAGTTGGTAGCTGCAAGTTAAAGTATCTCCAATGTCTAGTCAATATTTAAAATGGCTGTAGATTATTATGGTCATCTGGAAATAGCAGCCTTTCATATTTAACTGTAAGGGTCACTGGTAACTGCCAATGACACCTGGAGGCAGGAATCTCACTTCTACTGGCAAAGTTAATTTAATGAGAAAATATCACATTAATAAAATATTGTTTTTGTTCTACTAAAATTTATATTTTAAAACTCTCAAAAATCATATCTGCCCTATAACTGATGCCTTATTCGCAGAATAGGACATTAAAAAAACGTTAAGATTAAATGCTATAATGTGAATTTATAGACCTGACAACAATGATGCTGATTTGTTTGTGCGGTTACTCTATTCAGAGTAAAAACTTGAAACATCACAGGCATAAAGCATGACTAGGAACTGTCAAACTAGCAGTGTCATTTTTGGGGCATTTATCTATAATAAAAGTGCTTTACAGCCAGAGAAAGCATCTGGCATTCTAGGCAAGGTATGATCCTCTACAAATGCTATGAAAAATACCAAGTTTAAATACAACTCTTACAACTCATTGTATTGCTGTTTGAGTTTGCCATTCTCAAAATGACCATCCTTAATCCCTTGCTGATTGAAATTATCAACTAGTTTCAGTATCATCTAATATTAGAACAGTTTTAAAGAATACTATTAACCAGTGGTAAGTGGATTGAAACTGTCAACATTTCTCAGAGGTGAGAATAATTTCTATCAGCAATTCTTTAGTATAAGCACACATACCAATAAATTTTGCAGTCTACCCTAACTTTCTGAACAAGTGTGCATGCTCAGCTGATGCAGTGTGTGCTTCCTTCCACAGCAATAATGGAATGAGATAGAGTATTATATTCTTATCATACAGTCATTCCTCTGTTTTTATAAGACATGCTCACTAGACATGAAGCGTGACCATCTATTATCAATAATTGTAATCTATAAAAATAATGTAGATACATATACTTTTTAAATCACTTGGGCTATGTATTTTACATCTCTTACAACCCCACAAATAACAAATCCCACCCCCTTCCTTCTCCCCATTAATCATTAATTGTTAATGTGTATTTATACTTTATGTAAATAACAAAAGGAGTTAGTTAAAGATTGGACAAGGTGACTCTTATCCACCTTAGCCAGCTTAAATAACCTTAATGTCTAAAGAAAAATTAGAATGACCACTTTTCTTACTATCTAATATCTGCATTACTAAAAGCAAATTAGCAGTTAATAATTTTAGTGACAAAACAGTATCAAACCTTTAGCTGGCCAGTCCATTCAGATCATTTTGAACTCAATATAATTGAGTACTGATATTCCAAAGGCTATAATAAAACTGGGAATTCAATGCAAGAATTGAATCCTACCAGCGATTTACTGGTGAGAAACTACCAACGTCCTATTGAATTTACTGATCTGGTATTTGTCAGTCTGTCACCAATTATCATTTCTATAAAGTTCCTAAGTATCAATGTGTTTTGAGTTATTCTCATTAAATCATGGAAGCAAAAGCAATTTTAAAGTTCCAATCATTTACATAATGGTTTCATGAATTTCAGTTAAACAATCAGTTCCCATGTCCAAACCATGTAACGTTGGTTTCTGGTCCAATGAAGTAACTCTCGTTATCATATCTGGTGACAAGGAATATCTGTTCCCTGACTTCTCCTCAAACCAACAGTCCAGCGCTCTCTTAGCTTCAAAATTGGCAATGGGTGGTCCATTGACAGCAATTGTCAGAAGGTCATTGAGTTGGTCAAGGCTAAGTCGAGACCTATTATTGTTACGTATCCGGTAGAAGGCACCACGACTTTTCTCACAAGCTGCGGTTGAAGTTGGCAAGACAAGTAATAATTGAGTGATCCGATTTAGTATTGGGAATCTTTGCTTATACTTAAAAATGTGACGGCTCAACTCTTTGAAACCATTCTTGTTGTAACACTCAGATTTGATCTCTTTCCATTCCTGCAATAAGATTTCTCGAATATCTCTGCCATCCAGTCCTATTTCTCTCGCAAACGATGGAATTATTTCAAAGTGCTTATATAAATGCATGATCTCTTCCTCGCCATGACTCATCAGGTTTTCCTCATTTTGGGGCCAAGTGGCAACATCAAACACTTGACATGCTCGAATAATTGTGCGACTGTTAGAGTCTAGCCTTTGGGCTAGAATCAACTGAGTTTTTTGGCATATCTTTTCTCTTATTGAATTGAACTTGGCTTCAGCTACTCTTAGGTTTTTCAGAGGAACACCATGAAAGTTTTCATGAAAAGTCTCCTCAAACTCTTGTAAATATTCTCCTGGTGATTCCACCAATCTGCTGATTTCTTCAATGGCTTCTTCAATCTTGTCATCTACATGGGTAATGAGGAGATGATCACCCTGGAAAACGAATGCCAGTCGTGTAAGTACAGCAATGACATCTAATAAAAAATAGATTAGTTTAACTGACTGATAGTCCATCAGGAATTGCAGTAGAGCCAAAGCAATGGCAGCAGCATCTGCTTTATGTGCTTGACCACTAACATCTTTAAGGTGAGCTACTACTTCCAAATAATCCTTGATCAATGCATTCAGAACATTCTGTTCTCCAATAATCCACCTAACAGCTCGAATGTCACCAAGGAATTCTGTCTCCTCACAAAGTGTTGCTGCAGTAGCTCTTAGTTCACACATGAGTTTAGGGGAATAACGATAAAAACTCAGCAACTGTTTCAAGTTGTTCTCTAATTCTTCCAAACAGGTTAGTTCCTTGTTGCTTATAGCATCCAATACTTCCAAGTGAGGCCTATGTATCACACAAGGAACAGAGAGTAGCCAAGGCAAGGACTTTTTGATCTTCATAGCCAAACCTGCCCTAAGCCCTGTTGTCATGGTGGCTCCATCTACCCCAAGCCCTACAATTAACTTTTCCTCTTTCCATTTGATCCCTATGCCCCCAAAGGCCCTGTCCAGTGCTTGGGTATAACCATCCACTGTAGTAGAACTCAATTCTTGTAGGGACAATAACTCTGTAGCAGCTGGCCCTTCATTGGTAATATATTGAATGTATATCGCAACATTATCAGCAACCAAGTCATCTGTTTGCCCATCCAAAATCACACTCATAAATGGAGATACCCTGAGCCTCTCAAAAAGATCTTCACGAAGAGACCTTGCAATATGATGAATCAAAGTTTGACAGTCTCCCTCATTCAGATATTGGTCGACAATCTTTAAGTCACATTTTTTCAGAAGTTCAGCCAAAGGCCTGAAATCTGAAAAATGTCTTCCTTCAAAAGCTAGGTGATAGGCAACATTAAACAACAGTGTCATGTTTCGGCACATCTCTTCAGTTTTTTCTGGATGCATCCTAAGCTTATAAAGCTGCAAGCACTTCTTATGAAGATTACTCTGGGCATGCAGCTTGATAGTGTGGATTTTGAACTGTTTAGAACCCAAGATAAAGGCTGATGTTCTTGAGGATTGAACAGTATACTGCCTGCAAACATGGCACCACATTTCATTTAGAGTTGGTGAATAGCGTAGAAACCAGAATTTCTTCAGCCATTCGTGCTTGAAGCGTCTGATTCTCCGACCTGTGCCAGTAGATGTTTTCGATATTTCATCTGTGGTGGCTAGCATTTCATTCGACATTGACTCATCAGCTGAATCCATCTCCTGCTCACTAGTGTCATCCATGACAATTGGTACAGGAGTCTGTGCTTCTGGAGCTAAGATGGGTAAAGAGAAAAAAAAAACATACAGGTAACTTCAACAATTAAAAGTTTAATTTCTTTTTCTTAATTTCTTAAATTCACATCATATTGGGTCCCATTTTGCTGTAGAAGGGAATTTAATGGCATTTGCCATTGACTTGATCTCACAGGTTTAGAGATTAATTTTTTTATGTTGCTGAAAGTATGAAGAAATAGCATTCAGTAACAGAAATAGGGGAACCTGAATGAACAAGGCAAATAAGTGTGCATCCTTTAAACAATCAGGTTGAAAAACTACAAAATTAACAGAGCAAAAAGGGTAAATTAGAGGAGTGAATACAATATCAAATCAGGTATTGAAAGGGCAATAAAGAGATTAAAGGAAAGATTTGAATTAGAGTTAAAAGTCTTTAAAAGTTAAAATCACATTGTTAAAATCTCCAAGGCACTTAGGTTGGAACGACGAGATTTAACTTTCCTTGGTGAGTTTACTGAGTATCTATTGGGCAAATACAGCAACTTCATATCATCTAATGCATATGAATGTGAACCAGGTGGCAAGATGCCATTTTCATAAACTGACTCAGAATGCAATTTTGGGTATTTAAATTTACCCAGGCATCTGTCTAACAGCTAAAGTTTCTAAATGAGTTATACATAAACAATGGAAAGCATCATTAGCTTCACTTTTATTTCCACAGAAAAATTTGGACCAATATCTTGCAAACAACCAAGGAAATTGTTATCTCTTCCATGTTTTATTTATATTTACATTCTTATCAGTGCAAGTAAAATCAAACCTTCTCCCCTCTGCCATCTCCAAGTCATATATTTCTAAGTTCTTCACACTTTTGAAGATTAAAGTTGTCTGATATTCAGGCAGTGACCAGTTATACACGATTACACATTTACAGTTTAGCACAGGCTTGCAAAAATTAGATAATCTAGTAAATCCACCCAATTAAAAACAATAGGTATTGTTTACCATTAAGAAATTGTATGGATACCATTAATGCCCATTATGTTGATGGAAATGAGACCAGACAGTTATAGGTTAGACATCACTCTATTGAAGAAATACATCAGGCAAGGAACTCTTAACTTTCTCCACAGCGAAATATGCTGTGATACTGATTCTGTTTTAAAACTATGATAATTCACAGATGTTTAAGAGCTTTATATAAATACAATCCAGAATGAAACCTATTACATACATTTTGTCATGACTATTTACGTTATAGTGCTTAAGTGCCTTATGATAGCTAATATTTGCTCATGTATCCTTGATACATTGTATAAATGAATAACTTAACATAATTATTAGAAATTCAACTAATCATCCTAGATTTATCCACATCCTGCAGGGGAAATGTTAGATTACTAGTGTATATATTGTATATATTTACTGTAATTTATTTTGTTACAGCTGAACACTTAACTCCAACAATGTGTGAGTTGTCATCTCTGTGCACTGTATTCCATTTCTGTAATCTAATCTGTACAGTGCACTAAACACAAAACCAGTGAGTTAGATTCAGAAAGAAAATACAGAAAGCATACACATATAAAATTCACATTCATCAATTAGAACTTTTTTTGATAATTTAAGTGAAATCCTAATTTGCTCTGTTGCAATATGTTCATTGTTAGACCGTGCATCTTGAAAATTCAATATACACATTTGCACATAAATAAAATGCACAGCAAGATAGGTAATACAGAAAGAAGTAATTCATATATAAGGGGATATATAGATGCAAAATGAGAATCTTATGGGAGGCAGACTCCATGGGGGCTGGCTTTAACTCTGTGTAACAGAATGGGACAGTCGATACAGACTCGATAGACCAAATGGCTTCCTTTTGCACGATAGGGATTCTATTCTTTGGGATTGTTACACAAAGGAATAAAGTATAAAAAAGTTGCTGCACAACTCTTTCTTTTATTTTGTAGAAATAAAAATATCTACAAAGGGATAAACTCTCACGATTATGGTGTATAACAAAATAGGCCGTGCAAATGGAATAGGTTGCAAAGTGTGACAAATGGATAGCATTATGCTTGCACCCTTCCACAGAATCACTATGAGCTTTGCGCAACAAGTTTCTGTCACACCACAATCCAAAAGGTAAACAGCACCTGGAACATGTGTGAACAGGACAAATAGCTATGTATTTCCTTAATCGATCAGATTGAAAGAAAAACAATTGCATTTATATAGTGCCTTTCATGTACTCAGGATGTTCCAAAATACTTTACAGTCAATTAAGTACTTTTCAAGTGATAGTTACTGTTCTAACATAGGAAACTTGGCAGTCAGTTTGTGGAAGAACATCTCCCAAATAGCTAAATGATAATGACCACATAATCATTTTTAGCAGTGTTGATCGAGGAATAAATATTGACCAACACAGTGGTGATGAGTCCCTTGCCCTTCTTCAAAATAGTGCCTGTGTGATCTTGTCCATCTGAAAGAGTGCACTTTCAACAGCGTGCTGCACTCTCAATATTGCACTCGAATGTTAGTGTAGATTTTTATGTTTAAATCTTGAACTTACAATCTTCTTGACTTGGAGGAATGAGCAATATCAACTGAGACTTTTAACTTTTAGCAGACGGACGGATCATTAATGAATTCAGAATATGAAGGAAATGTGAGTTAAACTATTGACTTCAATGTGAAATCAGGTGTTGAAACTGAAATAGAGAGAAGTATAGTATTTAAACACACAAAGAAAATATAAAAGAGACAAGAAGTGAAACATATTACATAGTTAAAAGCTAAAGGAATATAGAAGTTAATTTTCAGTACGAAGAAGTTATTTGGCAGTAGAGCTTGAATGTCTTTTGCCCGTAAATCTAAAAACTGAACACATCCAAAAACTTCACTTTTTTGAGTCATAGAAACACGACGGTGCAGAAGGAGCTATTTAGCCTTTCAAGCCTGCACAGACAACAATCCACCCAGGCCCTATTCCCGCAACCCTATTATTTACCTTGAGACTCCTCCTGACACTAAGGAGCAAGTTAGTATGGCCAGTCAACCTAAACCACACATCTTTAGACTGAGAGAGGAATCCAGAGTACTCAGAGGAAACCCCTGAGACAGAGTGAATGTGCAAACTCCACAGACAGTCACCCGAGGCTAGATTTAGATGATATAAAGTTGCTGTTTTTTTTCCCAATAAATACTCAGTAAGCTCACCAAGGAAAGTTGAACCTGGGTCTCTGGCACTGTGAGGAAACAGTGTTAACCACTCTACCTCCTGACAGTTAGCAAAAGAAAAATATTGTTTGCCTGCATTATGAATTTTGATTTTTGTGGTGAATATGTCAAAGAGAAACTTCTTACAGGTACTTTGTATTTATTATTCAGTGGTACCTCTTCCCTTTTCAGCCATTTTATTTACTTCAGAGTATAGCTAGCTCAGGCTATTGTAATGTAAGTTTATATGTGGAATCCAAAACCCAAAATGAACTGAAATTCTAAAAGGCAATTGTGTCCAAGGGTTTCAGATAAACGATACTCGACCTGTAATTAGGAGTTACCACATTGCTTGAAGCATATTTAGACTAGAAAGGACAAACCTTACTCTGGCAAATTAAACCTGTACTTATAAGGCAAGTATAGCAACTTCATGCTGTTCGACATATTTGGATGGCTAGCCAGATGGAACAGCAACTTCCAGATTTCCTCATTACACTATGCATGTATAGAATATGAAAATTGCTGTGCAACACGCAGATATAGTTCTCAGCAACATCACTGAAAGATGTATTAAAGCAGAAAATAATTTTTTGAATTTAGACAAATTATGTGAAAATGTTTGGAGTTCCTTTGATGACAAGTCAGGATTAATATGAATGGGCTGAAAGAATACCATACATGTGCCGATATTTTTTACAGTGTAGAATAGGAAGCAGAGTTGACAGGCCATGGGTAGTTTCAGTGCAGCTCAGAAATGTGGGCCACATTTCCAGAATGAGCTCATTACAGGGAAATGAGTAAAAATAACACTACATAAATTATCTAAGATTCCAATTTTTTAAAAAACAGAAGCTCCATCAGCTGGACATTGGCTTGGTGTGAATCTTTGTCTGATTTATGATTCTGTGAAGTGTTCCTGGAGTGTTGTACTATGTTGAAAGTTCTATATAAATGCAAATTGCTGAGATACATAGTCATTGACAGGCAGTTCAAAGGTGCACAGTTATGTAACAATCAAGGGTCAATAATCCAAAACATTATAATCACAAAAAATTGAACAATAATATAAATGTTATGATTAAAATATAGATCTAGTTTGTTGTCCCAATTCATAAATCATGATAATTGTTGGTTTCTTCGTGGTTTGAAGCTACAGGTTTCCATTCAATATCTAGAATATTTAAGAAATTTTCTGAAATGAGACATTTGTAATGTTTCAACTGCAAGTACAAAGCAAATTTTTAAAAAACGCAATACAAATTAATGGGACAGACAAGATTTGTAGTTAAATATTATAACATTGCTTCAGAATCAAACCACCTAACTGCAAAGAGTACAAATGGAACATCTCATTGCCACCCAAAGATATTGAATTTAAACAACTGGTAGTATTTAAACTACCACAAACTAAGTGCATAGTCTTATTGCAACATTACTTCAATTGTGCAACAAAAAGTCAGGATAATCAAAAAGTACACTTTTATACATTGATCTAACTGAATATAACACACTTCAAAATCATAAAATATCAGCATTCCAGTCACTTCCACAGAAAGTTTGCTGTGAAACTTTTACTTATAGACAAACATTTCCCTTCTCCCTCCCAAATGATCACATAAACCACAAGCACACAAAATAATAATCAGAAGTTGTGAACTGAAGTGCATTTAAAACTGCACATACTTAGAAATGCTCTTTAGAATAAAAAGAGAAGGAGCTGTAATTTACAATGACATTTTGAAAATTTCAGTCACAATTAATAACATTTATAAGAGTTTTTCAGTGCTATTTCCAAATTTAAGAGATGCAAGAAAGCATGTGCAAAGCTAGCAATTACAAAGGACATTGATTTTGATTTGTAGTAAATATACTTTTAATTCAAATGTAACTCTGCATTAAAACTAATAATAATAACTCTATTATCCTCACATGCAAAACATGTGAAAATGTAGACAAATTTAGCCTTTGAAACAAGAGAACTTTACATGACTTTAAACTGTCCTCACGTCTTGTTTCATTGATACTATAACATTTTTAATAAATGGGAAACAAGGAGTATGATACCCATAAACGATTTTCAGGGTTCATGACAGAATCTAAAGCAAGAGTCAATAACATGCCAATCAGTCACCAGCTGTCATTTAGAGATATCCATTTAATGGATCAGATTTTAAAATAAGCTTACCTTTTCTTTAAATTCTTCAATGTTTCATAGTTTTCTCCTCTTCCAAAAAAGATGATAAAAACAAAATGTATTTAATTCTCCCCTCCCTGCCCACTAAAAGTTGAATCGAATAGACATGTATAGATATTGTAAAAGATTAACAGATTAAAAAAAGTCAACAGAAGCAAAGTGTACAAACTGTACTTGACTAAGTCATTGCTGTGAAGAGTTAAATATGAAAGCAAGTACCAAATAGTGAAAGAACTAAATAAAAACAAGTACATTTTCATCTTCAAATATTCATTTTAATTTACCAACAGTGTAACAGTGAAATGTAAACAAATAACAAGCTGAGCAAAATGAAAGAAAATGTATAAATTACAAACCTACAATATAGATGTAAAAAGGTGGCAAATAGCATTGAAAACAAATGGAGATTATTGCTTTTATCCCCATACAATTGCCATCTACCCATCTATTCCTGCCACAACATGCCCAAGATTTAATCAAGAGATCTGGTCTTTTCTTACAAATATTGATTCCTTATGAAATTGCCAGGCTTTAGTCAAAATTTAGTAATTCTTGAGACCTGGAAGAAGGCATCGCCTGGAGTTTCCAATCAGATGGATCATTCTCCCTTTCACTTTGTGTAAACAACTGTACATTAAGTCTTAAAGTGCTGGTTATTTCATCTTCTGAACAATACATGGGAGCTTGGGCAGAATTTAATCCAACTGAAGGGTTGCCATGCTGTCTCCATTGGAGAAGGCTTGCCAAGTTAAATGCCTATTAAGTGGTCACCTTCATGGGGATTAAAGGTCTTGGGGTCTCTGAAGGTTGACAGCCAAATAGAGGCCAGCAACTTCACATTATAGGAATGGCCATTTGGAGCAATGGCAGCCTTTAGTAATACACCTACCAGAAGCCAAGGATCATTCAGTCACAGGTGAATGAGGTGAGGTTTGGGTTGTGGGATGCTGTTGTAAGAATGGGAGAGGGGGAATTGAAGGCAACAGCAGAGTGGCATTCAGAATATCCCACCCTATTCCTGATCCCTCATTCAGATCTCTGAACCATGGACACTCTAAACCCCCAACTGATATTGGCTGAATATCAGTGACAGCAGGATGAGGCCCCTAAATGGGCATTAATTGCTGGAGGCAGGAAGACAGTGGCATATTCCACCTGATAAATGCCCATGTCTCCAATCTTACCGCCAGGGGAGGCATTCAATTGTACTCTGATAAGCTGGAAAAAACTTCATACTATTTATTTATTTTTCTTTCAACTCATCCTTCACTTCTTCAGTTTTAACCTTACATTTCCCATTCTCATCTTATACTTCAAATTAATCATATTATCTGTCATTAGATATGGAAGAAAATTCTTAACTATTTTTGAAAGGGATAAGTTGTTGGGATAGCAAATTTCAGCAAAGCTCATTCAAAACAATATTTCATAGTATCCTTCCATAAATACCCTGAAAGACCAGTAATCATACATCACAATGAAAAACTTATTCTAACATTAGAATTCCAATTGTTATTAAATGTTTCTCTGAACCTCTATGATTTCTTGCTTTTATAAATTGAAAGAAAATTGAGCAAACTGATCCTTATTCTTTTGTGCATCTTTTCCATAATCTTTGCTCATAACCTCAGTATGGTGTCTGGTAGCATATCCTGAAGCTGCTATTACACTGATACTATTTTAGTTCAGATTCTGAGGTAGGAGAATTGAATTTAATCGTGCATATCTGGGAATTGGCTCGATGATTCCAATCTCTCAAATTCCAAACTAAAACAGTTTCAGTGTAAAAGGAAGTCAAATCTGGTTTCATGAATGCTTTATAAAGCACTAGTTGTTTTGATAAGAATTGATTCTGTATGCCTACAGCCATGCTCAGTTTACAACACTCTCATTTCTGACTGTGAAGGTTCTGAGTTCAAGTCTCACTCTAGGATTTGAGAAAAGATTTGAGGTTAATACTGCAGTACAGCACTGAGGGAGTGTTTCACCATCGGGTGTGCCGTATTTTGGATGCGATATTAAATGGAAACACCATCTGCCCTCTCAAGTGGGAGTAAAATATCCCACAGCCCTATTCTGAACAAACGCTGTCCTGGCTAATATTTATCCTTCAATTAATGTCACAAAAATAAATTATCTGGTCATTATCACATTGATATTTATGAGAGCTTGCTATCTGAAAATTGGCAGCTGCATTACCTACATTACAGCATTGACTACACATTAATTGGCTGTAAAGTGCCTTGGGACTCCTGCAGTCATGAAAAGTGCTTTATAAATGCAAGATGTTCTTTTACAGATTCAGAACTTTCTCTGGAAAATCACCACAAACATGAAACCTTTCATTCCAGCAAATAAACGGCAACTCATTTCAGCAGTGAGAATGGAAGGAACTGTTCTAAATATTTGTAACAAGACTGTTGTGTTAGCCCACAAAATCCTTACAGTGCAGAAGGAAGCCATTCAGCCCATCAGATCTGCACTGATCAAATCCCATCCAGGCATTATTCCCATAACCCCACATATTTAACCTGTTAATCCCCTGATACTAGGGGCAATTTAACATGCCCAATCAATCTAATTCACATGTCTTTGGACTGTGGGAAGAAACCGGAGAACCTGGAGGAAACCCACGCAAGCCTGAAGAGGATGTGCAAACTCCACATAGATAGTGACCTGAAACAGAAATTGAACCCGAGTCCTCGATGCTGTGAGGCAGCAGTGCTAACCACTATACACTGTGCTGCTCCAAAGGGGGTGAGTTAAAATGGAAAATTGGGATGGAGAGCGAACTGCCTCCAATAGTGTGTTCAGATTTAGGTTTTAATTTTGCAAGTCGCTCAACTTTCATTTTCAGCTGCCAGATGAAAGCCAGAAGTTTCCCTATAAGAGGAAAGATCCAGGAAGAATAACCCCAGACATGTTCTTTTGTATCTCCTGCTGACAAGTCAGAGCAGCATTGGTGAAGACATGGGAACAGTCTGCCCATCAGATGAAAGCCGGTGCATGACGCATGCAAATTAAATAAACTGTCAATAAAATCAATTTCTCTCAATTCTGTAAAGGAATACAGTGGAAAGAAAAATCCTATTTTTGCTATCACAAAATAACAAGACAAGTTCCCTGACAGTGGAACTTTAATGCGAGAGTGAAAGATCCCTGCTCTACATCAAAACTGTACTTGTATAATATAAACCTGGAGTTAGGGTCTTGTCAATGCAAAACAAAACTGCCTCTCAGCTTCAGTTGTAATTTAAATGCCTTTATAAAACACACAAAAAAAGACTGAAAAAGAACATTTTCCAGCTGAAAATCAATTTAAGTATTGAGAAATAGTAATCATTTAGCAACATGTATTAATATTGTCCTTTTAATGT
Source organism: Sphyrna mokarran (assembly GCA_024679065.1). Classification (NCBI taxonomy): domain Eukaryota; kingdom Metazoa; phylum Chordata; class Chondrichthyes; order Carcharhiniformes; family Carcharhinidae; genus Sphyrna; species Sphyrna mokarran. Next base: position 69,401,376 of record JAGIQG010000008.1, read on the forward strand.
AATAAAATGTCTCAAGTGCATTAGAAAGTGTAAATTTAATGCAGAGCCATGTAAGGAGACAACAGGACAGATGACCAATAGTTTGATCAGAGAGGTAGCTTTCAAGGAATGTTTCAGAAGAGGAGAGAAAGAAATAGAGAGAGAATTCCAGATATAGGATCCGAGCAGCTAAAGGAATGATCATTAATAGTGGAGTGATTGGGAAAGTAAAGAGACTAGAATTACAGGAATGCAGCAATCTGGGCATTGTGGGGCTGGAGGAGATATTGAGATATGAAGATATGGAAAGGTGATGCCACAGGGGAATTTGAAGACAAGAATAAACAGTTTTGAATTCAAAGACTAATGTGAATCAGGAAACAAAATGGGAATGGATGAAAAGAACTTGAGGCGAGTTAAGATAAAAGCTTTGGAGTTTTAGATGAGCACAAGTTTACTGAGGATGCAAGGTGGAAGATCAGCTAAGACTGCTGGACTGGTTGAATGTAGAAGTAAGTTACAAACGCATGTTTGAGGATTTCAGGGAGAGTTGCTGTTACAGAGGTGGAAATAGACAGTGATGGGAGACTGAGGGTCAGAACTTTGTTCAGGAGCAATGTAATTTCTAAATTGTTTTGTCATGCCCATCTAAACATTCTAAGTGTGTGGGAACTTAAAATATTTTGAGTGGTAACTTTAAGGGGCTGGAAGGGAATCTCTGGGTTGCCATCTGCCACATGGCCACATAGCATAGAGGGAACATTGCTCAAGAGTCAAACAGGAGATCCGGGTACACCATCAAACAGTGGTCAGGGAGACTGATGGATGAATTCAGGGAACTGAATTTGTGAAGATGATGGCATTGGAGGAATACACTGCCAGACAAAGTGGTGAAAAAGTTGGAATCATTTAAAAACAAGTGGGGAGAGAATGAAGTGTATTAAGTAAATTAAATAACAATTATTTCCTATCAAAAGTTTTTGAGATAATGTCAAAAGTTTTTGAGATAATGTTGTTTAATAGGCTTTAAATGTGGAAACAAAATCACGGCAAGCTGCTTATGGCACAGCTAAAATAATACTCAAAAAAAGCCATTGCTTTGGATAAAACTAAAAGCAAATGCCAAACTTTAGAAATAAACTTGAAATTCTTACACTGTCAAACAGAGGCAATAATTCTCTATTCTACCAACAATTTAGGAACAATTCTAAGATAAATAAGTTGTTTACTGGATTCATTGCTAGGAAAAAACATAATTTCTGAATTCCTTCTGTGCCTGGCTCTTCACTTGAAAACAAGTAGTATCCTAGTTCTACAGTAAAAACAAGGTCTAGTCAACAGCCAAAAGTGAAAGCTCAATTAACATTTCAGACATGGTACTTCAACAGAAGAGTTCTGAACAAAGCTTCCATCTGAAAAGTTAATCTGTCTCTCCTTTCTTAGATGCTGACTGACCTGCTATGTTTTTCTAGTACTTTCTGTTCATGCATCAGATTTTCAGCACTATTAGCTTTTTTGTTAATAACGGTGTTCAATACAGAGCATAATTCATAAAGGTACAGCCCTACCAGATTATAAAAGCCATTTGTGTTAGAATATTTGCCAAAATTTATTTTACAGCCAAAGGTAAAACACTTAGATGACAGAAGTATCTGAACCCAGAACACTGCAGAAAGAAGTGCAAAATAATATAAATGTAGAGCACTGAACAGTAAAGAGCTACATCTATATATCTGGACCTTAGTCCTATAAATGGTTAGAACTCTTTCTTCTCGCTTCCTGGATTTGAGTTTGAATCTGACAGGTTAAAATATTGTCTCTCACGGATATGAATATTCCAAATAAAATGAGTTTATCCACTGACAATCCATTATCCACTGGTCTACGGCACTCATCTACCCACAGCTTGAAAGAATATTGAGAAGAACAGGATTCAGGCACTGTTCCGGTTGGGCCCACCAACATAGGACAGAGTAGACAAGAGATCTGGAGAGCACCAAGAATTATTAGCTAAATTAAAAGACAGGACCTAAAGGGTCTGGATTATTAGTTACATGCAAAATTATAAACATATAATCAGATTAGAGAAGTGAACAGATGGCTGAAGGAATAACTTGGGAAAAAGGGGTTTTATTTCATTGGACATTAGCATTGGACAGTACCAGGATAGGGTTTAATACTAGAACAATCTGGGAATAGGGTTCTGGTGGATATTATAAATAAAGCAGTCACAATGAGGCTGGTTGTGCACCCACATTCACCATAAACTCCAGCGGCAACATGGATACAAAATCTTGTGAAAGTCAGAAAACAAGATTCTTGCTGGTGAGATCTTGTTTTCCAATCTTCCCCACCCTTTGCTGGTGATTATGACGTTCTTGCCAAGAAAGGGTGGGAACTTAATTTAAATAGGTTCAAACATATTTAAAGGGCTTCCCTGACCATTTGTGCCCCCAGGAAAGGAAATCCTCTCTTGCCGACAAAAACTTATGTCAATGAAATTACAACAACTATTGAAAAATCAGAGCTGTTGAGTGTAACCCACTGGGGGTGCAAAGTAAATATAGCCCTGGAAGTTGGGGCAGGGGAGAGGAGAGCTATGCCCTGGCAGTGCCCTGGTGCTTCCCCCACTTGGCAACGCTTGTGTGCATGTCTGTATGTGTAGGAGTGTGTGCGGTAGTGGTGGTGGTAGTGGGGCATGGAGATAGCCACATTATTAGAGGGGCTGTCCCCTCTGTCCAGGGATGAGAGGAGAATTTCGCTTATTGGGGTGCCCTTTAAAAAGGATGTCCCATTCTCAGTGGAGCCGCCATTGCCAGATCTTTCAGGCCCCACCCCACAGCATGATGGCAGAAATCAGTCCTCAGATTCTCTGAGCACAGATTGCCAGAAAATCTGGAGAGAAAATTCATTGTGCTGGAGAACTACACATTGTTTTTTCACCCCAATCAGCACTCTGTGCACAGAGTGAAAAATTCCGCACAATATCTTTAATTTAGTAATTGGGAAAGAGGGCTCAGGTGGCAAAGGTAGATAATAGTTTGAAAACAAAAATAAGCCCAAACAGTGCTTTGAGGGATGCAAGTAAGGGAGAAAATTTGAAGATTTACAAGAGACAGAAGTAGGAAATGAACTATTTTTATGCAAATGCACAGAATATAAGGAATAAATTACATGGCATAAATTCTACTTGGAGGTATGACATGCTTGTGATTGCTGTGACATAGCTGCAAGATGGTTGGGACTGGGAATCAAATGTATCAGATTATAATAGGTACAGAAAAGGGAAAATTGTGGAGGAAATTGTGTGTCCACTGCAGCTTAGTTAGTAGGATGCTGGCCTGAGCCAAAAAGTGCTGAATTCAAGACCCCTCTAGAACTTGAGCCCAAATATCTATGCTGGTATTGGAGTGCCAGTGCAGTACTGAGCGAGTGCTATAGTGTCAGAAGAACTGTCCTTCAGATTTGACTTGAGGCTTATTCTGCCCTCTCAGGTAGAGGTAAAAGAAATGTTATTTTGAAAAAGAAATGGGGTTTATATCCTGGCTAGACTTATTCCTCAATCAACGTAACACAAACAGATTATGTGGTCATTATCACATTGCTGTATGGACTAACTGATGATTAAGGATGAAATCATCCCAATATTAAAACAGGACTTAATGAGAACTGAAGACTTCATGTGTAAAATAGAAAAAGATTTAAGATAGCCGAGGTTGTGTACAGGCTCCAGTAATAACTGTGAAGTAATAGCTTGTATAAATTTTGATTTGATTTATTATTCTCACATATATTAGTATATGCTGAAAAGTATTTTTCTTGCATACTACAGAGTCATATCCAGGGTGTAGAGAAGATCAATTTAGTGCGAGGTAGATCCATTCAAAAGTCTGATGTCAGCAGGGAAGAAGCTGTTCTTGAATCGGTTGGTAAGTGACCTCAGACTTTTGTATTTTTTTTCCCGATGAAGAAGGTGGAAGTGAGAATATCCGGGGTGCATGGGGTCCTTAATTATGCTCACTGCTTTTCCAAGGCAGCGAGAAGTGTAGACTCAATGGATGACAGGCTTGTTTGCGTGATGGATTGGGCTTCATTTGTGACCCTTTGTAATTTCTTGCAGTCTTGGGCACATCAGGCACCATACCAAGCTGTGATACGAGAAAGAATGCTTTCTATGGTGCATTTGTATAAGTTGCTGAGAGTTATAGCTGACTTGCCAAATTTTCTTAGTCTTCTGAGAAAGTAGAGGCATTGGTGGGCTTTCCTAACTACAGTGAGAGGAACCAGGACAGCTTGTTGATGATCTGGACACCTAAAAGTCTGAAGCTCTCAGCCATTTCTACTCTGTCCCTATTGTTGTAGATAGGGGCATGTTTTCTACTATGTTTCATGAAGTCAATGACTATCTCTTTCACTTTGTTAACATTGAGGGAGAGATCATTATCATTGCACTAGTTCATCAGATTCTCTATCTCATTTCTGTACTCTATCTCATCATTGTTTGAGATCCAACCCATTACAGCGGTGTCAGCAAACTTGAAAATCAAGTTGGAGGAGAATTTGGCACACAGTCATAGGTGTATAAGGAGTATAGTAGGAAGCTGAGGACACAGCCTTGTGGGCACTGGTGTTGAGGATGATCGTGGAGGTGGTGTTATCAATCCTTACTGATTGTAGTCTGTGGGTTAGGAAGTTCAGGATCCAGTTGCAGAAGAGGAACCAAGGCCCAGGCCACGGAGTTTGGAGATGAGTTTCAAAGAAATAATGATGTTAAAGATTCTGAGATTAGACAAGCATGTGGCAAAGGCAGAGTGGTTTTAATGGATGATTTTAACTTTCATATGGATTAGGATAAATAGGCTAGAACCTGTCAGAAAGGCTGTGGGGAAGATTTTCTGAAACGTGTCCTAAAACCAACAAGAGGGAGGACCATTTTTGTAATGAGACAATTTTAATTAACAAACTAATAGTTTGTGAACATTTATCGAATAGTGATCATAATGTGACCAAGTTCAACACAGGCTAGGTTTTCCAGCCCATTCCACCATCATAATCTTTGTGCTGCCAAAAGTTGATGCACTTTTAGTTTGCCTGTTTGGTCCAGCCACAGTGGGGCCGCAAAATAGTGTTTGAAAGGCAGATGTGTGAAACATACGTAAAATTCCAGATTTCAGTAACAATTACTTCAATGCAACGAGACATGGATTGCCCACAATAAGCTGTATAATGACAGATGATCAGAAAGGAGCATTCAAAAAGGAATTCACCATCAAATAGAACTAGTTTACATCCCTAAAGGGCAAGAGTTCTAGTTGCCAAGAAAGATAGCCATGGACAACTAGACATATGAGAGAACCTAAGTTTGAAAGGAAAGTTGCAAGTAACATCAACAAATACTTTTACAATTATACCAGAAAAAACATCATGGTCAGAAACAATATTGGTCCCTTGAAAACCGATCACGGTGATATCGTCAATGAAAATGAGGAAATAGCAGGCAAAATGGTTAATTATTTAGAATATTGTTAAGAGGTCATAGTAGCCTATATAATTGCAAGACACTCAAAGGAAACTATTAATGAATCAGAGATAGGGACTCAATAAAATTAAGGTACGCAAGACAATAGTAATAGAAAAATTAACGGCATGAAAGAGTAACAAATTCCCAAGAAAAGATGGTGACCACCTCAATGTTTTAGAAGAAGATGAGAACATTATAGATATTCTATCTTGATTTGGCAACTAACCATTTATTTAGACTGAAAAATTGAGCTTGTCACTGTGCTATTTAAGAAAGAGAACAGGGAAACCAGGGAACTTTAGGCCACTGAATCCAATTTTAGAAGAGGTAATAAAATTAGTAGACAGGGGAAGGCCTACTTATGTTATTTATGTGGACTACCAGATGGCATTTGAATGTGTTCCTCATTAAATGCCGTTAACTAAAGCTGAAGCTCATTGAACTCAAGACAGATTATTGATGTAGTTGAGAAAATGGAAAAGTGAAAGATGACAGAAAGGACAGATAATGTGCAGATATTGTAATTGGCAGGATATGAACAGTAATCTATTGCACAGATGGAACATCACTTATTCACTGTCTTCATTAATGACATAGTTGATGGGATGAAAAACCACATATTCAAGTCCAAATAACTGCTTGTGTCCTGTAACTCATCTACCAATTCTATTAATTTAATTTTCGTTATCTTTTGCAAATCCCCAAAGCCTATATTCTCCACTCCCAAACAAGTCTTAGCAATTGCCAAAGCATTTTGCAGTCACCCTCTTGAAAATCTTACATTTCCCGATTCAATACTTCTGTCATCTTTAATGCAAGACACAAATAGTTATTTGGACCTGTGTCCCAGATTAATTATGATCTCACTGAATGGTGAAACAGGTTTGAGGGATGAAATGACCTCTTCCTATTTCAATTTTTCTATAACTTTGCATCAATTGACAATTCCATTCAAAATAAACACTGTCTATCTCTCTTATTTCAGTCACTTCATACAAGTTATCTGGATAATTCAATATTAATAGTGTAAAATTACTTTGCAGCTTAAATTATAGTCCTGAACCCTACATTTCGTTTGTACTAAACTCATGCTGCATATCTTATAGTGACATTGAACGTTAAAAATTTTGCTTGTCAGCATGGATGTTACTCCCCTCAATCAGTAATAACAGATAGACAGAATAAAATAAAGTTAAGTTTTGTAATATTAACATAATGTTTACTGAAAAATGAAACAGGTCAATTTGTAATATATATAACATTTTCAGATGCCACTTACAGAATAATTTGTCTGCCAATGTGTTATTAATTGAGGGATACATTTAAAAAAAAAATCATAACTTTGAGGACATATATCACAGCTACATGAATTTCTATGACTATGCTGAAATATATTCACATTTGTCAAGGTTTCTTCCATTCCTGCAATCAATAAGGTCAGAATCATAAACATTAGACCCTCCACCAAATACAAACATCAGACAACTACTTGCAACATCCAATTCAGGAACCAATGGCATCAATGTTAAGAGAACGCGATGCAGCAGAAATAAATACTTAATTACTTCATACTGTGGGAGGAATTTAAATACAAATTTGAACCCAGGTTTTGTTGAAGTTTGATTATATGCCAGATTTTGAGGAGGCAAGTGAAAACACCCTGGTAAAACTTTCATCATTCCAACACTGAGGAACATGTAGAAAATTTCAGTCTATAACATATGATCCTCTGTGGACCAACAAAGTAATGATATATATTGAATATTATGAGCCTCAAGATATTAGCCCCAAAATCAATCTTCATTTGATCAGTTTATGGGTTTCATTAATTCATAAATGTAAGATATATGCTGAAGGTTGCATTTATATCTTTGACAATAAAGATGCTACTTCCAAACAAAGATAAAACATGTGGGTTTTACAGTACTAAAAATAAATTCTCAAATAGATGGACTTATAAACAACTATAACCATTTAATCACATTTCATTGTAAGTGATTCAGATGCACTCAGGATGCAAAGGTTAAAATCCTCTGCTGATTGTTCCAATACTTAAAACAAGTGACTATACCTAATCAACAATACAACCTCTTCCTATTAGTTACTGGTCAGACTGCAAGAAATTGGATGACTCTACATTGACTACTCTATCAAGTGGAATTGGAAAACTGAGCTCATTTAACATGTTTGATTAAACTGAACCAAATCTGACCCTCAGTTTTAAATGTAAATATTTGACAAAAGTAAATTAATTCACAATAATTTCAAGTATTAAAGAAGTTCAATGATGAATGTAACAGCTATATTTTCTAGAAAAATGGTACTAAAAACAATTAAATCATAATACTTTGTGCTTTCTTAAATCATATTTGGGATTAAAATTCTTCTGGACTGACCGATTAAACTGAAACCAAAACAACACACCAATTTGCAGAGATCAATGAAATTCAGCCTCCTTTTTCAATTATTTCTGCTCTACTTTTCTGATACCCAAATAATTAGCTTGTCTTCTACACCAATTATGGATTTCCTATCACCATATTCTCCTCTCCTTATTTGTAGGTACTGACTGTTTGTCACAGATGACACATGAGTTCCTTCACATACTTTGTCCAAGTAGTTAGTATTCATATTTGACACACTGCCTAGACATCACAAACACACATCTAGCATGGACCTTTGGACAACAGTAAAGAGAAACCTTAGCAATTTTCTCCTCTTAATCTAGAAAGTGGAGCCAAGTACAATACTATTAAGGTTAGTTAACTCAAGATGGTTAGGAAGTTAACGTTGGTAATCACAACAATGGATAAATTTGCTGAGTTGTAAGAGTGTTGCATTTTGGAATCAATTCCCCTTATTAAGTTTAAAACAACAGTTTTAGGTAAATATGTTCAGAAGTTCTCTGATAAACTCATGGTATTGAAGTCAACATATTAAACTGGTTATGAAATTGTTTGAGTGGCAGGGCCACAGAAGATTAAGAAGCAAGTACTCCAATTGGCAGGATTTGACCATAGGATGTGTGTTGGACCTATTTAACAACTTGGATGATGGCATAGAGAACCACATGTCTAAGTTTGCCAATGATACAAAGATAGGCAGCATTAGAAGTACTAGAAGTAGACTGTAGCATTATATTATGAGGAAATATTAACAGGTTAAGTAAACAGACAAAACTGCAAATATATTTTAATGCAATTAAGTGTGAGATGTTTCACTTTAACCTCAAATAGACAGATCAGAGTATTTCCTAAATATAGAAAAACTAGATACAGTAGAGGTTCAGAGGCCATGTACACAGATTACTAAAATGTCATGAATAGGTATAGAAAATAATCAAAAATGCAAATCAAATGCTAGTTTTTAAACCCAGAATGTTAAAACGGGACTATATTTAAAATATTTATCTTCGCCATCAAGTTCAATATAGTTGATGAAATTTGATTATTTTCTGAATTATTGTCTTTTTCTCCTTAGAATGTATGTCTAAAATTATATGCTGTACTTTGGTGAACATACTGGACAAAAACAATTAAAATTTCTTTTGCAAACTAGTGTTTAATATTATAAATAAAGATGGATTGTCTAAAACTAGTTTTAAATAACATATGCTTCATCCTCAATTTAATTTTTGATTATCTCAGGGCTGCTTCATTTTTCATGATCTTTGTGGCCTCCCATGAATTAGTGAGTTTCTCTTCCATCATGATGTAATTAGATGACTAATTACAAGAAAGGGCACTTGGTTAAAGTAAATACTTGAATGCTATAATTTCAGCAATTCACGCCGTACCTAGGAGTGCAATCAAAAGATACTATGGTACTCAACTTCACATGTCAATTTCAACAACTGGAAAATCAAATGAGCAGCTTAAGAGGCTGTAAAAAGAAAACATGCATCAACACAATACAAAAAATAAAATTTAGTATCACCAGTATCATTTTCCAACTTCATCACATATTATCTTCAATGTTTGGGAGGTTATTGGGTTGAATTTTCACATAGTCCGCAGTAGCAGCATTTCCTGCCAGCAGAAAATGCATATTCTTTTCAGTGGCCAGCAAATTTAAATAGGTTAATAGTACGCAATTAACAAACTCTGCTATCACTGCAGTGCAATCGGTGAAAAGTCTACTCCCCATAAATGTAATCTAAAAAAAATGCATTAGTGTTCTGCTTTACGAACAGCAAAGGGTCATACTTTATGTTGGGATGGACAGATGGGACACAATATTTTTAATGTGCTGAAGCCAAAGATAAAATTAGCTTCTAATTAGCCACATGTCTAACTCAAATAATCAGTCAGCTGAACCAGTGCTCTCCCTAGACTAGTGCCTCAGAAACGTGATGCAAAACATCAAAGTTATCATCAAGGTGAAAAACACAAAGCTATTGGTGGTAATATCATTGCCACTTCTGGCTACTAGTAAAATTATTGCGTAATTTCTCACTAATACACTTTTCCTCAAGTAGCTTTTTCATCCAGTACAAATCACATTTCATAAATAAATGACGAACAATAGGTTTCCATGTGCTTTATTTTGTGGCAGCAATGTTGTCAGCTGTTTTTTGCATCACAAGACCTGAATGAATAAATTAAACACATAGAGACTATTGCGCAATGCTCGTGGCAGTGGCTATTAGAACAAAAAGATTAGTAGATTAAAGCCAATTCTAATATATTATCAAAAGTAATTGAAATAGATCTGATCTTCAGGAACCAATTATTGTTTTCTGGTAGACTCAGTTAATTTGGGGATTGACTGACATTAATAATTTAGACAAAACAAAAATTTTCTTCTTCATGGTACCCCCAATTCCCGATCTTGTCTCCTTCACTGTTAGCCCCATGATTTCCATCATGGAACCCACACCAAACTCCTACTAGTTTGGAGTGTCTTCAGTTCTGTCCCGGACTCCCAAAATGTAGCGGATTTTTTTCCTGCTGTCGCTGCATTTGCTGTTTACCATAGCATAAAATGCCTTGTCCGTCACATATGTGAACTTCAGCTGTACATATGCTGCAAAATACAAAGTGGAAAGTAAAGATTCTGATGAATATACTTCAACAGGATTATTTAAACATGGTATTTATGTCTTAATCCATTACCTACTAGGAATTTACACACAGCAGAACATGGAATGAAAGTGAAATAACAAATTATTATATAACACCACATTCAATCTGTGCAGACATCTCTGGAACTAGTGAATCAATCGCAAAGTACTAGAGTTGGGGCCAGCTCGCTATAGCTCAGAAAGTGTTTTATGGTTATGTAAAGTCAAAAAAGAATATTCCAATAATACAAACTGAATATTCTGAATTACACAGTAGATACAAATCTCAGTAAATGACCAATATCAAAAATAGATTGCTCATCAGAATCTATACATAAGGTTGTACCTAAGGCAGGGAAGGGGGATATGCTTTTGCCAACAATGTCCCTCAAAAATGCTGGTGTGTGAAGACCGCTGCTCACTTCCACCTTTAATTGGCATGCATTCTGAGTTGCACAGGAAATCTGCTTGAAGGTGTTGGGTCAATCATTTAAATACATAGAGGCAATTTGACCCAGCACTCTGGCTCAGTAAAACTGACAGCTGGAACAGTGAAACAGCATAGGTTAAGTGAAAAGCATTTGGTTATAGGAATGTTCTGAGAGTGTGCTTTCACTGCTTTGCAGATGATTTCCAACATCTTGGAAATCAATTCTTCAAAGCTGGAATTTACTCATCTCAATCAGCACTTCCCTGCTGTCAGATTTCACTGCAATTTGGGAAAACTTACACAGCTGGACGTCTGATGAGAAACAGATGGAGCAACAGCACAAGGAGCAGCAAGAGCACCACCAGCAGTAGCAGCTGTCTTCTCCTTGAGCAAATGCCACTGCATCAGATAGAGGGGATAGACACAGAACTCTATTCAAAAGACTCCTTGCACAGGGCAGTCGACCAGGTGGACAAGCATTGCTAATGGCTGTCAAGGCCACCACAGCCCTGCATATCTTTGCCTCCAGGAATCTGCCAGTGACATCTGTAGGATTTCAAAATCAGCTGCCCACAAGTGTATCCCCAGGTGATCTTACTACGAATGAGGCCAACCAGAGCCAGGGAGTTTTTACATTTGCCCTAACGGCTGGTGTCCCACATGTGCAGAGGGTTATAAACTGCACAGAAGTAATAATGAAGGTGCCTTCAAATTAATTATCAAAAGGGATTCCATTCCATCAATGTTTAACTGATCTGGGACTAATCAAAGGTTTTCATGCACATCCTTGCAAGATGCCCTGGAAGCTGCCATGATGCCTTCTTAGTCTTCACAGATTTTTCTCCAAGCAGAGTAAGCAGGTGGCTCCTTGGAAACAAATGCAACCCTGTAAAGACATGGTTAGTGACATCTGGGAGGAGCCCTACTACTTGTGCAGAGGAACAAGATGAGGGCACTTCACTGATCAAGCCATTGGAGTTGCTGGAGATGCAATTCAGGTACCTACACAGATCTGTATGCGTCCATCAGTACATAAAACAAGGGTGGCATGAATAATAATGGTCAATTATGCCTTGTAAAATATGGTGCTGCAGAGGACTGGAACTTCAAGAAAGAGATAATGAACTTCTGTATCCCCAGATGAGGAAGAGGAGAAACAAGAGAGAAGACTGATGTATCTCATGAGCCTGCAGCTGCTCATTTAGTTGCCTACATCAGTCTCATCCAAGCACAGTTCAAGTAATGTTCAAGGTGTCATCTTCTGCCACCATTTCAACAGCATTTCCATCTCCTAGAGAACTGGTTAATTTCAGTTCCCTATTTCCATGCACATTTCTCTATCCTTCCTCTCATGGCCCACCCACACTTCATTGTTAGCCAAGAGCTACAGAGTACTTTAACGTACTTCAATGAGGTACAGAACAACCATCGTCCATCTTCCTCTATCCAGTGTGGCAGTTTGACTATTGTGCAAGCACTCAAATACCCGCAAGTTTGAATTACTATGCAAAATCTGATTTACCCAACTTCGCACATTTGACTTTCTCATGAAGCAAAGGTGTACAGGCAGCTTTCCTTCTCCCTGATGCATCTAAAATGTCTGAAGTTTGGATTTTATTGAATTTTATTTAACTAATTAGTGTTTCAAGTTTAGAAATACCATTTGATTATAACTTGTAGTTAAAGTAAGTAGTTTAAGTAGCAAAGCTATAAATTTAGCACATCACTAATGTCTTACCTGTATGACTTTCCAAAGAGATGCAGAACTGCACTAATGCCTGTTGCATCATGACATTTATGTTTTTGTCAGACTCTTACAACTTCCTTCTAAGCGTGTGCAGTGCCTCTGAAAATGCAGACAGAACCTCACATATTTTGTGTTGCTACTCTAGAAGTACTCTGTTTATGGATGACTGCCCTGCTCTTGCCAGAAGTTTCGATTACATCCCATTGAGCACAGCTTACACTAACCTGAAATCATCAACAAGGACTTTCCACTACTGTATTTTTCTCCAACACTAAAGTCCCCACTGAGATATCTGTACTAGTGGAAGGTGTGCATGATCTATGTGATAACGCTTCCTCCGAGTACAGAACTTTATAAGGGGACTCCTCTGCATTCTCCTATTCAAGCTCAAAGGGCTTTTGGAAATGAGAGAAATGCACTGGAACTGAAAAGGTTCAAAGTTATTGACCTGGATCCTCCAAGCTGCAGCAATGTTGAAAAGATTCCCAAGGTGCTTGAAGATTCCCTGGCTTGATGCTGTGGCATAATGAGGGAAGAAGCACTGTTTTAGTTTTGTAATAGAACAAAGAATGGTCCAAGAAAGAGAACTAAAGACAATGCGATCTGAAGTCCAAAGGCATTAATTAGATAAGCAGATTAGTGACTGGTTGGCAAACTGCAAAAAATTTTTTTTCTCTAAACTGGAGCAGGAATTTAAAGTCATACAGGTAAGACATTAGTGATGTCTTTTATAGCTTTGCTACTTAAACTACTTACTTTAACTACAAGTTATAATCAAATGGTATTTCTAAACTTGAAACACTAATTAGTTAAATAAAATTCAATAAAATCCAAACTTCAGACATTTTAGATGCATCAGGGAGAGGGAAAGCTGCCTGTACACCTTTGCTTCATGAGAAAGTCAAATGTGCAAAGTTGGGTAAATCAGATTTAGTCCATGGTCAGGGAAAGCAGAGTGTGATTGTAAAAAAGGTAGATCCGGAAGGAGTACTGGAGAAGCCTCAGCCTTGCAATTGTCCATTACAGACTGGCAAATCAGATTCAAGGTTGCAAAGAGACCAAGGCTGGGAACTGACTATTTAACATTTGAATATTTGACATTTTGAAAGGATAGGAAAAATGGTCAAGTAGGCAGGGTACTTCTATTAAGATAAGATGAGATCAGAACAGCAGTTAGAAATGATTTTGGCTCAGAAGATCAAGATGTAGAATCAATTTGATTAGAAATAAGAAATAGCAAGAGAAAGAAGTCACTGGTGGTAGTAGTTTATAGGCCCCTAATAGTGCACTCTAGGACATAGTACACATCACTAAATAAAAAAGGAACTGCAATAATGGTGGGTGATTTTAATCTTTGTATAGATTGGACAAATGAAATTAGCAAAGATAGTCTTGAGATGAGTTAATATTGTTTTTGGGGGAGTTTCTTAAAACACTAAATTCTGGAATCAGTGAGGAAACATTATTTTGGTAATATGTAATGGGATAGAAATAATCAATGATCTCAGTAAAAAAATCCTCTAGGCAAAATAACTGCTTTGTGGTAGAATTTCATATTCAGTTTAAGGGTGGGAAATCAGGGTCTGAAACTATTTATTAGTAGTGAATAATGACAATTACAAAGATATGAAAATAGTAGATTAGGAAAATAGGTTAAAATGTAAGACAGTAGATAAGAAACAGCAGACATTGAAGGAGATATTCAAAACTCTAAACAAAGCTGTATTCCATTGGGGAAGAAAGATTCTACAAAATGAATACACAATCCGTGGTTAACTAAGGAAGTTAAGAAAGGTATCAAACTGATAAAGATGGTGGATAATGTTGCGAAGATTAGTGATACATCAGGAGATTGGAAAAATATCAGCAAATAACTATTTAAAATAAGGAAAAAACAGAATATGAGCGTAAACTAGCAAAAAATATAATAACAGACAGCAAGAACTTCTACAAGGCTGAGAGTAACCAAGCTAAACATTGGTCACTTTGAGGATGAGAATGGGAAATAAAGAAATGGCAGATTTTGAACAAGCATTTTGTTTGTATCTTCAAAAGACACAAAAAGCATTCCAGGAGTAGATTTTAAAAAAAAACAAGAGGCAAAAAAAGGAGAGGAATTTAAACAATCACTGTCACTAAAGAAAAAGTACCAGGAAACATTAATGGAACAAAGACCTGACAAGTCACCTGGATACGTTGTCTTGTACTCTGGGTCTGCAGACATAGTGAATGCATTAATTGTAATATTCTAAAATTCCCCAGATTCTGAGCCCTTGTTGATTGGAAAACCACAAAAGTAACATCTCAATTCAAGAAAAGGAAGAGAAAGAAAGCAAGAAATATAGACCAAATTAGCTTAATGTCTGTCATGCGGAATTGTTAAGGAAGTAGAATCAGTACATTTAAAAAATAATACAAACAAGCAGAGTTAACATGATTTTATGAAAGGGGAATTACTTTTGGAAAAATTATTAAGAGTTTTTTGAGGATGCAAAAAGCAGAGTGGATAAAGGGAAATGCAGATCTGCAAATGTTAGGAAGATAAGAAAATCTGAAATGGAATGAATAGCCACTTGGAAAAATATCACAAATGTTTCCAGGGCATATTGTGTTTCAATAACTTGGTTGAGTTCTTTGATGGTGATATAAAGTGTTGATTTGGATACATGAATAGGTAAAAGGCATTTGATAAAGTACCATGTAATAGACTTGTTAACAAGATTGAAGACCATGGGATTAAAGAAACAATGGCAGTGTGCACATCAAAGTGGCTAACAGGAAGCAGAAAACATGATGATGTCACTAAGAGATTAACATTAGGACCTTTGTTTTTGTTGATATACAGTAATGGTTTGGACTTGGGTATATGGGAAATAATTTTAAGGTTTGGTGATCTTACCAAAAAAATTCAAAGTGCTGAACGAGCGTGAAAATTGAGAGAATCATTTCTATTTTTTGGGCAGGCTCCCAGATGCAATTGTAAGGCATTTAGAAAAAAAAGATACAAAATGTGATTCTGGCTAGCTGGTTAAGTGGCAAAGCCTACGCATGCTGGAAACCAACTGCTGAGCACTAAGGTCACTGTTGCACAGCTGCCCTGTTCTCCCTGTGCACTGTGCACAGTATATACAGTGCACCAGGAGATCTGTCACCTCCCCGCTCCCCCTGCTACACATCCGCACCCACCCACCCCCACACCACACCACCCACCCTAGCTGATCAACCAGCATGACAAACTGGTAAGAATGCCCTGTAGTGTATTTGGATTTCCACAAAGTATTTAGTAAGATGTTACATAGAAAGTTACTATATGAGAACTCATGGCTTTGGGGATTAATATGGATAGAGGAACGACTAACAGATATACAGGAAACAGAGGAGAAATGGTAATTTTCATATTCGTAAACTGTAACCAGCAGACTGTTACTGGATCGCTGCTGGGGTCTCAGCTATTTACAATTATTTGGGTAAAGGGACTGAGTATGCTGATCCCAAATTTGCTGACAAAACAAAGTCAGTTAAGTTGTGAGGATGACACAAAGAGACATACAAAGGGATACAGATAGATTGAGTAGGCAAATAGAGTACAATAGAGTAGGAAAATGTGAAGTTGTTCATTTTGCCAGGAAGAACAAGAAAACAGAATAATATTTCAACAGAGAAAGAGACAGCAAAATGCTGTAGTTCACGAGACTCTCATTACCTGCAATTCAGCAAGAAAGGCAAATGAAATGTTCACTTTTATTGCAAGGAAGATGTAGTACAAGTGTAGAGTAGAGGGAAGTCTTGCTACAACTGTTCAGAGCTTTTGAGACTGCACCATGAGTACTATTACAGTTTTGGTCTTCTATTTAAGGATAATGTACTTGCATTGGAGACAGTTTAGAAAAGGTTCATTAGGCTGATTTCTGGTAGGAAGCAGTTGATTTATGAGGAAAGCTTGAAAGATATAGGCCTATAACTTATTGGAGTTTAGAAGAGTGAGAGGTGATCTTATTGAAAATTATAATATTCTGAGGGGACTTAACAGGGTAGAAGCTGAAATGACATTTTCCTTTGGGGATATCTGGAACTAGAGGATATAGTTTCAAAATAAGTGGTATCCCTTTTAACAGAAAGAAGTCTCACAACACCAGGTTAAAGTCCAACAGGTTTATTTGGTAGCATGAACTCTCGGAGCACTGCTCCTTCATCACATGAATGTAGTCCCCTTTTACCCTTTCAACAGAGAAGAAGACGAATTTCTTCTTTCAAAGAGCTGTTAATATTTGGCATTCACTACTGTGTAAAACAGCACAGATTGGGTCACTGAATATATTCAAAGCTGAGTTGTACAGATTTATGATCTAAAGGAAGACAAAGAGTTTTTGGGACACAAAATTAGGTTCAGGTACTTACAGATCAAGTACTGCCAGGCTAGGTTCAAACTAAAACATCAATGCTGCTTTTTTATGTGAAATTCTTTGCATCATTGTAGTTATTGCCATGGCTGAAATTTTAAATGAACATTACCTCACAGATGTAACACTTGTAAAAAAAAAGTGTTGCATACCTTTGATTGCATCCACAACATCTGGATCAAGAGCTGGTCTGGACATATTGAAGCCACTGTTTTTGCCTTTGCCTCGAGCACAGTGTGAAGCCAGATGTTGTTCAGTATAAAAATATTCTAGCAGTGCTCTTGTAAGTTTGCTAGGGTCACTCCTTTCAGCAGGACTGATGGAATTTAAGTTAAGGCAGCAGACTGAAATCCCAGAACCAGGCTGCACTCCTTCCTTTTAAAAATAAGCAACAAGAAACATTATAGAACAATGTTTGAAAAACACATTCATACAGTTGGCTACAGAATTCCAACCTGCTGTATCTTAAACTCCAAGCAATTTACTGTGAACATACAATTAATCAACTGTACTTGTTTGATAAAAACAAAGGCAAAATTTAGAGAGCGTAATCTGAAATGGATTTAATTGGCACTTGGAAAAATATGGGCTGATAAGTGACAGCCACCACAAACTTGTTGAAGACAAATGGTGTTTGATTAACTTGGGTGAATTATTTGATGAAGTAATAGAAAAGGTTAATATGTATATAAAAACATGCAAAAGACATTTGATAAAGTACCACACAATAGACTTGTTAGAAAGATTGATGTCTATAGGATTAAAGGAATAGTGGCTGTGTGCATACAAAAGTGGCTAAGAGAAAGCAGAGAACAGTGGTGAAGGGCTGTTTTTCAGAGTGGAGGGAAATATTTGGTGATGTTACCGTTCTTGGTATACAATATCAATCTGGACTTGGGTAGACAGGACATCATTTTCAAGTTTACCAATTATATGAAACTCAAATGTAATAAGGGGTATAGCAGATTTAAACTTAATTTAGGAGAAAATAAGTAAAATGTGTGGATACAGCAGATAAAATTCAAAACTGAAAAGTGTGAAGTAATGCTGTTTGACAAGAAAAATGAGGAGAGAGAATACAAGCTGTGATACCATTTTCAAAGTGGGGTGCAAGGACAGAGAAATTTGGTGATGTTTGTGCATAAACATGTGAAAGTGGCAGGACCAGTTAACAAAGCACTTGGGATCCTGGGCTTTATAAATAGAGGCGCAGTCTACAAAAGCCACAAGGTAATGCTGAATCCAAAGGAATCACCAATTCAGCCCAACTAAGTACTATATTGAATTCTGGACACTATACTTTAGCAAAAACATCAAGACTTTGTAAAATGTACAGAAGAAATACAAAAATGGTTCCACAAATGAGATATGAATTATATGGACAGACTGGAGGAACAGGGGTTGCTTTCCTTAGAACAGTGGTGACGAAGAGAAAATTTGATAGAGGTGATTAAACTATGAGGTGGAATTTTATGGACGTTCCTAGCAACGGGATCTTCTGGTCCTGCCAAAGTCAGTGGATGTTTTAATGGCTCCCCATATTTTACAGCCACCTACATTGCAACAGGTCTCTAAAATTTCACAACTAATTCTGAATTTTGATAACTAGAAGGCGTAGATTTAAGGTGATTAGCAAAAAAGCTGTAGATGACACAAGATGACCTTTTATGCAACAAAAGAAACATATTCATTTATTTCTATCAAAACAGTCAGTCCCAGCGCTGACCATTGGGGAATACCATTGTCTACCATCCTCCATTCTGAAAAATAACCATTTACTATGCCTCGTAGGTTGGTGTCTTTAAGCAAAGTTTTTTAATGAAAGGTGACACTGACTCATTTTCTTGAGCCTCAATTATGATAATCAGTTTTTTATTAAAGCTTTCTTGAAATCCATACAAATAACATTCCTGGCATTTCCTTAATCAATGAGACAAGATTGAACCAGCCAAAAAATGTTGCTTTATTTTATCCCTTCATGTCCTCTAGCCTTCGGAGGAAACCAAATCACCCAGGGAAACCCAGGCTGACACGAGGAGAATATGCAAACTCTACACAAATAGTCACCCAAAGCCAGAACCCAGGTCGCTGAAGCTGTGAGGCAACAGTGCTAGCCTCTGTGCTACCCATATATGTTTAATTTAATGGATACAAAACTACTCCTACATAAATATATACAAAATTAACATAAAATACTGATCTAAACTAATACCAAAATACCTAATAATCATTCATCAAAGAGTCATCTGGACTTGAAAAGTCAGTTCTTTTCTCTCCTTACAGATGCTGCCAGAGTTGCTGAGATTTTCCAGTATTTTCTCTTTTGGTTTCAGATTCCAGCATCTGCATTTGCTTTTATGCAGTGTCTAAACTAATAACTTCTCTTTCCTATTAATAAACTAGAATGATGTATTGATAATTTCTGACAAAGGTCATCCAGACTCGAAACAATGGCTCTATTCTCCCTCCACAGATGACTTCAAACCTACTGAGATTTTCCAGCATTTTCAGTTTTTGTTTCAGATTCCAGCATCTGTAGTATTTTGCTTTTAAACTAGAATGTTTCCTGGTCTATTTCTAGCCATCAAAACATTACCACTAGCTGTGAATTGGAATGAAAAACAAAGACCATGTTTTTCTTGTTTTAAGTACATCTTTTATGATTACAGGAAGGGAAGTGCATTTTAATCTAATGACTCCCAGTTTTAATAAAAGGAAATTACACTCCCAGATCTCAGTTATTATATTCATTCTAAGGATGTGGTGTCATTGGCAAAGCAGGCACTTATTGCCTGACCATAGGCATCTTGAAAAGCTGGTGATTTTCCTGAATCACTGAGCCTAATATTCTTTAAATATTAATCTTTCTGCTCACATGCAGACTCCCTAGCGGTACTTCACTCCCTGCTAGACACTAGTGACATTAACTTAAACATCTAATTCTGCATGTCTTACACTTTAGTAGATATGTTCTCTCTCAATCTCTGCATATCAGTAACTATGTATTTAACACTGTCATCTCAGAACCTATGAAACAGAATGGAAGCAAATGATCCTCGATCTTGAGAATCATAGAATCACAGAATCCTGACAGTGCAGAAAGAGGCTGCTCGGCCCATCAACAACAATCATATCCAGGCCCTATTCCCGTAACTCCGCATGTTTATCCTGCTAATGATCTCTCTGACACTGAGGGGCAATTTAACATAGTCAATTAACCTAACCCACACATCTTTGGACTATGGGAGGAATCCAAAGGAAACCCACACAGGCATGAGAATGCATAAACTCCACATAGACAGTCACCTGCACTGGAATGGAATTCAGGTCCTGGCGCTGTGAGGCAGCAGTGCGAATCACTGTGCCACTGTACAGTAATCCTGGGAGACTGCCTAGAAAGATTAATCACTGGCTGAAGGTCTCCCAGCAACTCTCTTGCTTTTTCTCTTTTAATGTGTCTGTTTCTCTCTCCTAATCCGGCTTTGCTTGCCATGTCGGAGCCTCTCTCTTTATGTCTGCAACCCTCATCCATACTTTGGTTACCCAATGACATGGCTATTCCAACACACACCTTGCTGACATGCCACATTCTATCTTCTGTAAGCCTGAGATCACCAAAATTCTGCTGATTGTGTCCTTGCTCATACCATGCCCGGGTTCATCCATCATCTTTGTGCTTGCTGACCCACAACCACCTTCCTTTGTGTCAGCTATGATTTCAGCCAATGGAAAAACTTTCCCTTGATTCCCATTTACTTCAATTTTACTGGGACTCTTTGACGACACACTTTGTCAGGTGTTACCCTGACCTTAAGGGCACTCACTCTAACTTCACGTCAGCTCTTTTGTTCATGTTTGGACCAGGGTTATAATGAGATCTAGAGCAAAGTGATCCTGGCAGAAACCAAATTAGGCATCGGCAAACATGTAATTGGTGAGCAAATGCTACTTGACAACACCATTGTTAACACTTTCCAACAATACTGAAGATAGAGAGTCAGAACAGCCAAACTGGATTTGTCATGCTATTTGTTGACAGGACATACTTGATTAATTTTTTGTGAGGGGGGGGGGGTGGTGGTGGTTGTTGGGATTAGCTTTTTATTCCATCCTATTTGATGAGATGTTTCAGCATTGTTGACAGAAGGTACTGAGTATAAAATTAAGGTGAAAAGTTCAGAGACTCAAGGAAATGTATTCCCTAAGCTATGTGACAGTGCTGTAATCCCAAATTTCCCAGTTAAGTTATGCATAAGTTGACCCCTTTAAATTACCATCCCTCCACAGTCACACAAGACAATTTAATAGGGCTGTGCACCTATATAAATCACTGCAAACCCCAAAATAAGTTAGAGAGAACACTGACTCTGGACATAATCTTCCTATTCTCCTCAGATAAGAAGAATTACAATTGTTATACCCTAGTTGGAAAAAGGGAAAGAGTTTATCTGGCAATTATAGGCCAATCAGCTTAACTTTGATGGTGTTGAAACATTTAAAAGACATGAATCTGAGACAAGATAATAAGCACTTAGATGTTTGTCTTTCTCCAATCAGGTTTCCACCCTGTTATGGCACTGAAATGGCCAGCATCAAAGTTTTAAATTACTCCCTATATTACACCCTTTGTGAGTTATCCCTCCTCGTTCTTCTTCACTTGTCTAGAATTTGACATATTTGATTTTACCACCCTTCTTCAATACCTCCTCCATGATCTAGTTTAGTGTGACTACCCCACCAAGTTTTATTCTTATGTCTCAGTCCTTGCCACTGTACCACCCACAATGGCTGATTTTCTCATTCCCACAGTGTTAATTCTGGAGACCCTGGGGCCCTCTTATCCATCATCTACTTGCCATTACTTGGTGATATCATCCTAAAACATGACAGGTTCCATGTGAATGCTGACAACATCCAGATCCACCTCAGCACCACACTCTCAATCTCTGATCAATGAGATCCCTTGTCTGACATCCAATTCAGAATAAAAATAATCTCTAACTACAAAATGGAAGACCAAAGCCATTGTCTTTGGTCCCTGCTACAAAATTAATTTACCACTTTCATCTCTCTCTCTGCCCATTATCTAAGGCTAAAATAGGCTATTTGCAACATGGTATTCAGTTACTGGTCAAGAGCTCTGGGCACACATTGCTTGATCACTAAAATTATCTAACTTCACCACCATAACATGTCCCATCTCTACCTCTGTCTCAGTTCATCTGTTGCTGAGACCCTCATCTATACCTTGTACCTCTCAACTTGATTATTACAATGTTTTCTTGCTGTTCTACTGTTCACCGTCTGTAAACCATAGCTCATTTCAAAGTTTACTGTCTGTATCCTAACTCATGTCAAGTTCTGTTCATCCATCACAGCTGTGCTCACTGACCTATATCGGTTCCTGCCTCAATTTTAAGACTTTTATCCTCATTTTCAAATCTCTCAATGGCCCTCACTATTCATGTAACCTACTCCAATTCTGTAATCTCCTGAGATCTCTGTCTTTATTTCCAGTAGCTTGTACATCTCTGATTTTAATCACTCCACCATTGGTGGCCATGCTGTCAGCTACAGAATGATAGCCTAAGCTGTGATATTCCATCCCTAAACCTAATCATCCTTCAGCTCTCACCTTTTTTAAAAATGCTCTTTAAAAATCTTAATGTAACTTGTATTAAATTTTATTTGATAATGCTCTTGTGAAACACCTTGAGATGTTTCTTCTCAACCTTGCTCCTTGCCTGAGGCGTGGTAATTCTCAAGTTAAATCATTACCATGGTCTCTGGTCATCTGGAACTATGAAAACTTTACCTATTTTCACAATTGATTTTTCCTTGTCCTTTTCCATAACATCTCCAAATCTAGTGATACTGTGATCATTCTTCCATTGAAAAATGCTCCATTTGCCCTTGTTCATTCCCAAGAATTAGATCCAGCATAGAACATAGAACATAGAACATTACAGCGCAGTACAGGCCCTTCGGCCCTCGATGTTGCACCGGCCGGTGGACCCTCTAACCTAAACTATTCCAATATCATCCATATGCCTATCCACCGAACATTTGAATGCCCCCAAAGTAGGCGAGTCCCATCAACCACCACCCTCTGTCTTCTATCAGCTAGCCAATTCCTAATCCAAACTGCTAAATCACCTTCATGGTCTTTTTCTTCCTTGGGTTCTGATCAATAAAATTCTCTTCTGCACATTTCAGGAATTTATCCACTTCTTTACCCATACATTGCTATTTTCAAAGACTATATTTGAATAAAGGAAGTTCCCTCTTATCAGTACTTGCAACTTTCTGCAATTTTCCTGGAAATTTGTTTCCTTATTTCTTTCCACTATTTTGCAGTCAAGCATATAAACTAAGTAGAGAAGTAGCTCCTCTGTTGTTCCTTAATTCTAATCAAATGATTTTATCTTTTAATGTTCAACTACATCATCATTTTATAGCACTGTAACAATGTGTTTTAATTAATATAGCCACCCTCTCCTCCTAACTTTTATTCTGCTCTCTTTTTGCTGAGTACATCACAACCAGGACTATTAATTGCCCCATTTAAACCAAGACTCTCTTATTGTTGCTGTATTATAATTGCTTGTTGATATTTGTGCCCATGGCTTGCCAATCTTATTTACCATGTTCTGGACGTTTAAGGTGTATGTGCTCTAAACTCATCTTAATTCACATTTCCCCTAGTCTAATCATTGAATTCAAATGGAAAAACTTGGGTTGATTAGGAAGAGCCAGCATGGATTTCTAAAAGGGGAAATTGTGTTTAACTAACTTGCCAAAGTTTTTTGAGGACCTAATTGATCGATGGGATAATACTGTTGAGGTAATGTACTGGATTTTCAGAAAACATATGATACAATGCCACGTAACATACTTGTGAGATAAATTACAGCTCATGGAATAAAAGGACAATAGCAACATGGATTCAAATTTGGCTGAATTATAGGAAGCAGAGAGTTATGGTCAATGGACATTTTGCGGGCAAGAGGAAGGTTTGTGGTGATGTTCCCCGTAGGCCATTACTGGGACCCTTGCTTTTCCTGATATATATTAATGATCTAGATCTTGATGTTCAAGGGATAATTTCAAAGTTTGCAAATGATACAAAACTTGGAAGTATTGTAAACTATGATGAGGACAGTGTAGAACTTCAAAAGGACGTTTTGAAGTTGGTAGGATGGGTAGATAGGTGGCAGATGAAGTTCAATACTGAGAAGTGAGAGGTGATGCATTTTGACAGGAACAACATGGAGAAATAAAATAAGGGGCAAAATTCTAAAAGAAGTGCAGGAGCAGAGAGACCTAGGTGTATGTATACATAGATCATTGAAGGTGGCAGGACAGGAGAGGGCAGTCAATTAAAGCATATTGTATTAATAGAGGCACAGAGTACAAGAGCAGGGAGGTTATACTGAAGTTATACAATACACATCAGCTGAAACACTGTATGCAGTTCTGAGCGCCACATTATAGAAAGGACATACATACACAGTGTAGAAGAGATTTACAAGAATCCTCCCAGGAATGAGAAACTTCAGTTATGAGAATAGATTGGAGAGATTGGGATTGTTTTCCTCAGAGAGATGAAGGCTGACAGGATATTTGATAGAGATGTTCAAAATCATAAGGTGACTGGGCAGAGTAGATAGTAAGAAACTCTTTCTGCTCATAAAAGGATCAAGAATGAAAGGGCACCATTTAAGGTGATTTGCAGAAGAAATAAATGTGATGTGAGAAAAAATTTTTGCACACAATGAATGGTTCGGGTTTGAATATGCTGTCCAGAAATGTGCTGAAGGCAAGTTCAATTGAGGCATTCAAGAGAGTATTAAATAATTACTTGCACAGAAACACTAAGCAGGGGTATGAAGAAAAGGCAGAGGAACAACATTAAGCTAAATGCGTATTTACAGAGTCAGCACAGTCATGATGCGCATTATGGCCTTCTTTTGCGTCTTAACTACTCTGTGATTATATACAACACAGAACAGCACAGAACAGGCCCTTTGACCCTCAATGTTGTGCTGAACATGACACCAAATTAAACAAATCCGTTCTGTCTACCCTTGGTCCATGTCCCTCTTGCACATTCATTTGCTTATCTAAAAGCCCATTAAACACCCCTACCGTATTTGCCTGCACCACCACTCCAGACAGCACGTTCCAGTCACCTACCATTCTGTGTAAAACACTTGTTCCTCACACCTTCTTTGAATTTTCTTCGCCTTACTTTAAGTGCAACGGCCCTATAGTATTAGACATTTCAACTCTGGGAAAAAGATTCTGACTGTCAACCCTGTCTACGCCTCTCATAATTTTATAGACTTCTATCAGGTCTCCCCTCTGCCTCTGTCACTCCAGAGAAAACAACCCTAATTTGTCCAACATCTCCTTATAGCTCGTACCATTTAATCCAGGCAGCATCCTGGATTAAACCTCTTCTACACCTCTCCAAAGCCTCCATACCCTTCCTATAATATGGCAACCCAAGATTGAATGCAATGCTCTAAGTGCAACCTAACCAAATTTTTATGAAACTGCGACATCCTGACTTTTAACACTTGATCTCTCAAAGTGCAGCACCTCACATTTGCCTGGATTAAACTCCACCTGCAATTTTGCCACCCACATCTGTAACTGATCTATGTCCTGTTGCATTCTTTGACAACATTCAACACTATCCACAATTCCACCTATTTTTGTGCTGTCAGCAAACTTACTAACTCACCATCTACATTTTCATCCAAGTCATTTATATACACGTATCACAAACAGCAAAGGTCCCAGCACTGATTCCTGCAAAACACCACTAGTCACGACCACAGCCAGGTGTTGAAGTGGCAAGCAACAGGAAAGTCTAGGTCCCACTTGCTAAGGGACTGAAGGTGTTCAACAAAGCAATCACCCAGTCTGCATTGGTCTTTCTAATGTTGAGTAGACAGCTTTGGGAGCAGTGAATGCAATAGACCAGATTGAAGGAAATGCAAGTGAAACACTGTCTCATTTGAAAAGTGAGTTTAGGATCTGGGATGGTGAGCAGGGAGGAGGTAAAGGGACAGGTATTGAACCTTCTATGATTGCAAGGGATAGGAGAGGGAGAGGTGTTAAGTATGATGAACGAGTGAACCAAGGTATCCCAGAGGGAACAGTCCATGAGGAAGGCTGATAGGGGGAATGGGGTAAGATGTTTTGAGTAATGGCATCATGCTGGAGTTGGAGAAGGTGGCAGAAGATGATCCTTTGAATCCAGAGAGTGGTGGGATAAAAAGTGAGGACAAAGGGGACTCTGGTTCTGGGAGGAGGGGAGGAGGTGACAGCAGCGGCCCATTCAAGTGCACCGGACATCCAAAGTCATCAACAAGGTAAAAAGTCTTTTTTTAAATTCATTCATAGGTCATATGCACCGCTGGTTGGCCAGCATTTATTGCCCATATCCAGTTTTCCTTGAGAAGGTGGTGATGAGCTGCCTTCTTGAATCGCTCCAATCCAGGTTGACCCACAATGCTGCTAGGGAGAGGATTCCAGGATTTTGACCCTGTGACTGCAAAGAATGGCGATATATTTCCAAATCAGATGGTGAGTGGCTTGGAGAGGTATTTGCAGGCGGTGGTCTTCCCATTTATTTGCTGACCTTGTCATTCTAGATGTAAGCGGGTTTGGAAGGTGCTGTCAAAGGATCTTTGGTGAATTGTTGCAGTGAATCTTGTAAATAGTGCACAGTGCTGCAACTGAGCATCAGTGGTGGAGGGATTGAATGATGTGGTGCCAATCAACTGGGCTGCTTTGTCCTGGATGATGTCAAGCTTCTTGAATATTGTTGGAGCTGCACCCATCCAAGCAAGTGGAGTGTATTCCATCACACTCCTGATTTGTGCCTTGCAGATGATGGATAGGCTTTGGGAAGTCAGGAGATGAATTACTCGCCACAGCATGTCAGGTTGGAGAATGTCAAATTTAATAAACATCTGGAATTAAAAGTCTAATGGTGACCATGAAACCATTGACGACTGTCGTAAAAACCCATCTAGTTCATTAGCGTCCTTACTCAGTCTGGTCTACACGTGATTCCAGATCCACGGCAATGTGGACTTTTAATTGTAATCAGAAATAGCTGAGCAAGACACTCATCACATGGGCAATTGGGGTTGGATAACAAATGCTGGCCTTCTCAAGGACAAATGGGTAAGGTTAATCACTCCTGGATTCGTCTAGGTTTTCTGGAGCTTCTTCTCAATTGTTTTCTTAAATATAAGACCCTCTAGCCTGTATCAATCAAACCACTTGCCAACCTTCCACCATCCACTCCTTAAGCCCATAAAATGCCAATCCATGTCTCCTAATAACCTGCCTGTCAATGCATTTCCCTCACTCATCCTTAATGAATTTCATAGAGAATATGAATTGACATTAGCATGTATTGACATAGCCTCTACACACACTCCCAAATGGCCCTTCATATATCTTCCATGCCAATCCATGCTCCCACTCATCCCCTTGAGCTAGTATTGCCCCAAGCCAATTCATAACAGCTCATTAATCTCCAATCTCCATTTCAACACACGTAATGTCCACCATGGGAACACTTCAGGAGATATGTTGAGATGAAATAAAATGAAATTCTGAATGTCTATTACATTCTACATAAAGAAGTTTCCATTCATGAAAGCCCATTAAAATTTTTAAATTTCCTCAAATATTGAATCTCTCATCAAAACAAATAGACTTATGTACGTACATAGCCCCAAATTAAAGACAGTTAATTCTTTAATAACTCCTTTGAACTGTCAATCAAGTTGTGAACTTAAAAGGCGCCATTGCGGTTACGATAATTTTTGGAAAACAGCTAAATATCATAATGATAAAGTGGCAGCACTTACGGTTATGTCAACAAACATCTATTGAAATTACTAGAACAGTTTTTTTCACCCCTTAAGAAACATAGACAGATAGCTTTTTGCAAGGACTGGCCATTTCAATAATTTGACAGTTCTTCAGGCCTAAATCATCAATCAAGAGCATATACGGTGGATCTACAGATTTGTCACTCCTATGGAAGGATAAGGCCCTTGTTCCAGCAAAAACAGATCTATTTGAACCCAGCAGTACTGAATTCAGATTTCCAACATGTGAAATCACATCCCACCCCAGTTCCCCAACTGCAGCCATCCCCCCAGATGAAAACAGGATCCATCAGAAATGCCAGTGAGACTTCTGGATCCAGGTGCCACCTGCTATTTTGGAAGATCACGAGTCTCCATGGCTTTGCAAAAATCCAGCCCTTTGAAAGAGGTATTCAATTAGTCCAACTCCCTTGCCCTTTCTTCATAACCTTGAAAATATTTCCTATTCAAATATATATGCAATTCCTTTTTAAAAATTATTACTTAACTGCCCTCAACACCCTTTCAGGCAATGACACCAGATAATGACAACTTGCTACGTAAAATCATTTTTCATATCGCTCAGGTTCTTTTGTTAATTATCTTCAACCTAGGTCACTCCTACCGGTAGAAACTGTTTCACTCTCTGTATTCTGTCAACATCCTTCATAATTTTCAACAGCTCTACTAAATTTCCCCTCAATCTTCTCTGCTTTGGGTGGCATGGTGGCACAATGATTAGCACTGCTGCCTCACAGCACCAGGGAGCTGGATTCAATTCCAGTCTCGGTTCACTGTCTCTGTAGAGTTTGCACATTCTCCCCATGTCTGCATGGGTTTCCTATGGGTGCTGCAGTTTCCTCTCATAGTCCAAAGATGTATGGGTTAGGTTGATTGGTTATGCTAAATTGACCCTAGAGTCAAGGAGATTAGCAGGGTAAATATGTGGGGTTATGGGAATAAGGCTTGGGTGGGATTGTGCTTCACGAGACTCGATGGATTGAATAGCTCCTTCTGCACTGGAAAGATTCCATGATCCAATGCTTTAATGAGAACAATCTTAGTTTCTCTAGTCTTTCAACATAATCAAAGTCATTTCTGTTACCATTCTAGCAAGGTCCTTTGCATTCTCTCTAGTGCTCACACATACATGCACTCCCACAGGCACACTAAATAATCAACATTTTACACCCTTTATTCATGTCCTTTGTCTGAAACTGTAAAATAGTTTTAATCCATGGATTCATAAGCATGCAAATCATATGTATACCTCTTAAGTATACTTTACTTTGGGGCCATTGGTGAACTGGCAGACACTAACTTTAATCTGATTTATCTATATTCAAATGAAAACAGCTAATCAATATATAGATTCATTTTATATAAAGAGATGATTCTTACCGATGGTTGGCTTTGTCGCATACGTTTACGAGCTGCTACTGCTTTCAGATTACGGCATATATCTTTGAAAGTTGAAGGCTTCAATCTATGTTGCAGACGTGGTGGCTCCTGTGCTGAGGGGCACTGATACTGTGGAAGCTGATGGTGAACTGGATGTTGTGGATGCGGCGGCACAGGTGGCAATGGTTGTAGATCTTCCTGCTGCCATAAGAATGTCTTTTGATCAGGCAGTTGCTGCTGGGATTGCGGCACCCATTGTGATGATTGTTGCTGGAGTTGTGGCAACTGATGCGGCTTTTGTTGCTGGAGTTGTGGCAACTGATGTGTTGATTGTTGCTGGAGTTGTGGCAATTGATGTGTTGATTGTTGCTGAAGTTGAGGCATTTGATGTGTTGATTGTTGCTGAAGTTGAGGCATTTGATGTGTTGATTGTTGCTGGAGTTGTGGCATTTGATGTGTTGATTGTTGCTGGAGTTGTGGCATTTGATGTGTTGATTGTTGCTGGAGTTGTGGCATTTGATGTGGTGACTGTTGCTGGAGATGTGGTAACTGATGTGGCGATTGTTGCGGGAGCAGTGTTAATTGATGTGGTGACTGTTGCTGGAGTTGTGTCAACTGGTTTGAATTCAATGAATGGTGCTCCACCACCAACTGTTGTTGACACTGGTTGTTATTTTGTGGTACCTCACAGAGCTGTTCTTTGAGGTTTTTCTGCTGATACTGCTGTTTTGGTCGCTCTGAGTAATATTGTTGGCTATGATGCTGTTCTGGAATTTCATCACATTGTTCAACCTTAAGTTCTTGTTCTGAACACTTCTGCTGCATTTGTTGAGGCTCTGGACCCTGCTGATCTACTGGTTGTTGTTCTTCAGGATGTTGAATTTGATACTGTTGCTGAAGGTGTAGCTGCTTTGGTGGGTGTTGAGAATGATGTTGAGAATAGTGATGCTGAACCTTATTCTTTAAAGATTGTTGTTGGTGATCTGGTACTTCAGGTATCAGGTTGCCTCTTTCTTCTCCAATTTCTGATTGCAAGAGATGGAGTCTGTAGTACTGGACAAGATTTTCCAGAAAGGCAAATGTAGCCAAAGAAGGAACTTAAAAAATAAAACATAAGTTAATTGCATCAAAATCAGTGCCTATAAGTGATTGATTAAAAACTGTCATTGTTGTGATAAACAATATGTTGAAAAGTAGACTGTAACTTCGTCAACTGCTAATTACTACTTGTACGAAGAGTAATTCTGCAATGAATTGTGCAGAGTAGACAGTATCTCTTTTGTTGGATCACATAGGCTGCATTTAAAAACAAAACAAAAACTTCTCAAAAGATGAGAAAAGTAAACATTATCTAAGAGATGTGAACTTTCGGGGCAAATACAGCTTCTTCCTTCCCCTAAAAGACACATCAAACTCGTAACCTTGTCAAAACATTGTTATTCAATGTTCATTTGCAGGTCATCTTTCTGGTGCATAATTTTTTCTAATCACATAGGAGTGGCCCAGTCTAAAATTAGGTGTCTACTTTGAATCTATTGACAGTACTAAGCATTTCTACCAGACTTTTCCACTTATAGAAAAGAAAAATTCAATGTATTAATCATCTTAAAAATGGGTTAATCTGCTAAGTATTATGCCCAGAATATCTCCTGGACATAAGAAGTGCAACTAGTGTTTATTTTCCTTTTGATAAAGATAAAATGAGCCATCTAAAGGAATGTCAACCAGTGAAATAATTTTATAACCTTATTTGGAAAGCAAAAATAACTATTTTCATATTTAAGTGCATGTCACCAGAAGGTCACACCACTGGCAAGAAGAAGCATGTTTTGGTCAAAGGAGGTTTATTTAAAATTTGCAGTATAAAAAAAATGAGTCAGTAGGACTTATCAACAAGATTAGATATTCTTGCTGTTATTAACAATCATAGAATCTCTACAATGCAGAAAATGGTCATTTAGCCATTTTCTGCATCAACAACAATCCCACCCAGGTCCTATCCCTGTAACTCCACGTATTTATCTTGCTAACTTGTTGACACTAACGGACAATTTAGCACAGCGAATCCACCTAACCTGCACATCTCTGGACTGTGGAAAAAAATCAGAGCACCTGGAGGAAATCCACGCAGACATGGGGAGAAGATGCTAACTCCACACAGTCACTTGAGGCTGGGAATTGAACCCCAATTCCTGGTGCTAGCCCCTGTGCTAACCACTATGCCATCGTGCCACACACAAAATATTGGACGGGTTATGATCAGATTCTTCCACTTCTTTGGGAAGAAAGTTCAAAAGTTCAAGACTTGGTCATTCACAATGTCACAACCAGGCCTATAATCCATAAGTAAGAATGTGCTTGGATTCTATGAAGAGGATAAAGCACTCAAGGCATATGGTTGTATGGTAATCCGTTCCACATAAAAATACATGGGACCAAGTTTAATAGAGGTGACAGGGATCTGGCAAGAACTCTGCATTGCCTTCTTTCGGGAAGGTGTACAGCATTATGTTCTTCTGGCCATGGCGTGTCTTCCCTAGGATCAGAGAGCTGCTGGCTCATTAGTGGCCAGCAGCTGTCATTACAGGCAGTGCTGTTGGGGGAATGGTGATAACTGCCAGCAATGCATCATGAGAGGTCTGGGATCAACGAAGAGTCCAAGCTACAGGTCAGTGATGTGAGATGGGGGTTCACGCGGTGAGGGGAGTGGGAGAAGACGGTTCGCATAAGGGAAAGAGGTGGCTCTCAGTAGGGATACTGCCTTTCCGATGCCAGGTCCCTCAATCAGCCAGTGAGTGCCTCTGAATGAGGGAAACTTTGCCCGCCTTCTCCTCCCCTGGAAACCCACAAATAAATCCAGAAGGATTTGCCTTTCAAACTTCCCACTAGGGTGAAAAGCAATGATGAGGCGATCAGGCTTTTAAATGTGCAATTGGCAGTGGTGCGTGAAGGCTGTCCACAAGCTTTCTCACCATGGACTTAATCAGGGTCAAAACAGGAAGGTGACAGGATTCCAACTTGTCACCCACCTGCTTGATTAAATGCATCCCTGCCAACAAACTCATCTCAGCGAAGGGCATTAAATTTCACCTGTGGAATCACTATCTAATAATGAGAAATCCTATTCCAGCTGCAATGGAACTTTCTCACAACCAAGGAAGAATCTATCTTCCTGAAAATCTCAATTGGCTCAAGTAGACAACTTTGTTAAATCATCTAAGTAAAGGGAGTCCTGAAAGAGCTGCAATTTAATGAAGCATGTTCAGACCAGATTCAATGAGAGTTCTTGCACTGTTAATCAACTTCCCTACATACAAAATGTTATTCTGTATCCCTACCAAGCAGAATCTCTATTTTAAAATTCTCATCTCACCATGACCTTGCCCCTCTCTATTTTTGTAATCTTCTCAAATCCCAAAAACCTCCAAGATATCTGTGCTCATTTAATTCTGGGCTCTTGGGCATCCCTGATTTAATTGCTCCACCATCAGTGGCTATGTCTTTGGAAGCCTAGGCTCCAAGCTCTGGAATCGCTCCCTACACCTGTCCAACCCCCCCTACTTCTCGTTCTTTGTTTAAGATTCTAATTAAAACCTATATCTTTGTGCAAGCTTTTAACCATCTGTCTCAGTATCGTCTTATATAGTTCAATATCAAATTTTGTTTTGTAACACTCTTGGAAAGTACCTTCAAACATTTTATTACATTAAAGCTACCATATACAACTGCTCTATAATACTTATTGTTGAAAATGCTTGCATCCTTGAATGAATGATGTGGGGGAATTATATATGGAAAATCATATTTCCCATTCAGACTATGAAGAAATGGGAGAACTAGAGATTTTTCTCAATTATATATGAACATATGAATTAAGATCAAGAGTAGGCCATTCACCTCATTGAGCCTGCTACGCCATTTACAACTGTTGATCTGACTGTGGCTTCAACTCTAACTTTCTGCTTTGACTCCCTGAATTAAAATATTCTTTTTTGGCTGAGAAAGGAGAAATCAGAAGTATGCTCAGACTATCTTGAAGAATAACTCCAATAAACTGCAGAAAATTTATTTGAAATACAAAGATTAACTTACATAACGTTGTAGCCCACCCATATGATAGCTTATTGAATCACAAAATGGTAGATTATGGGTCAGCTTTAGAAGTAGTGGCAGAGGCCAAGATTGCCTTGCACACAGAACTTTCACAAGTCAAAGAAATTACCACTCTATCTAACAGTCCATGCCATCCTGAGGCCTGAATCAAATTTGCAGAACTGGCCAGCAGTTTCAGGGGTGAAGTGAAGAGGAGCAGAGGCAATCTCAAAACGTATCTTCAAATACGCCAGCGGCTTTCTGCTGTTTTATTATGGGTCCAGGAGTCCTAAAAAAAAGGACCTGTTTTTTAAGAAGACTCCAGTGGTCCTTAGAAGGATTGCTTGTTGGACTGCTCAGTACAACTGGACAAAGCATGTGCACTGCAAGCTTTGCTTATTCATATTTGATTTTTAAAGACCCCAATTTACATATTTAAAGACTGTAATGCTTATGTCAGGCAAGTGAACACCTTGAGTCAATATGGCATCCACCTCAATTCAGATGTGGAAGAAAGAGGGGCTGTAAGTTGACTTGCTTCCCCCAGAGAGTCAACTGTACTGTATGGCAGTGAAGGTATGAAGTGGAAAGATTTTTTATTATTCTTTTCCAAGAATAATAAAAGGCATGCACCTTTTGAACTAAGTTCAATGATAACCACTCACCTTACTTTTGTTTACTATCAAAGGGATAAATAATCAAGGCACTTATGTCTGGGATCTGATGTTCTATTGTTTCTGAAAGATATCCAGTATCTCCTCGTTTTGTTCTCAAAAAAATTATTATTTTGAAAGGAATTGAATAGATCAATAAGGAGATCAACAGTTTATGATGACTGATGATGGACTCATACCTCCATCTTCAGGTTATCAGCCTCAGATTGCTCCAACGGCAGTGCATATTATCAGCGTTCTGCCCATTTTGTCCCTCAATGTAAATTCAGTACTTCATTTACACACGTAAGCAGGATTTCCACTGAACATCAAACAAAGTTACAGTTGGGAACAGGAGAAACTCCAAGAAAATTCAACTTCTTTAAGTTTAAATTAACTTTGTCACATATGTAAGTGAGTGAAGTACATCATAGCATAAGTTTGAGCTATTAAATAAATCATACTAATTTCTTCAATAGACAACTAATTTGTTTTATTATGAACTCTACCCAACTTATTCCCACCTGCTAACCTTACATTTTATGTCACTGAACCATGATAGGTTGTCTTCTTTTGCATGACACATCTGTGGTCCCAGCAGCTAAGGCACCTGTCAGAGAGGCAGGCAACGGTTCCATCAGCTGTCTCCACTGAAGTCAAACTTTTCTATCCCCTGATGTGAAACTGAACTGCACAGCATTTCTTTGAATAGCCAAGAGAGGTAAAGTAAATCGCCAGATATGGTCCTGGGATACTTTTGGAAAGGTCAGATGCTCTTCAGAATTTTTACAAGTAATCCTTAATGTGCATAAGATGTGCATAAATTCATTAACTGTCAAAGGGAGAAAGTGGTTAATTGTACTGTTACTGGGCTGGCAATCTAGAGGCTAATGCACTAGGGACCCCAGTTTGAATACCACCATAGCAGATGGTGAAATCTGAATTCAATAAAAATGTGGAATTAAAAAAGTCTAATGATGACCATGAAACCATTGTCAGTTGTTATAAAAAGTATCTGGTTCACTAATATCCTTTAGGGAAGGAATCTATCGTTCTTACCTGGTCTGATCTGCATTTGACACCAGACCCCAGCAATATGGTTGACTCTTAAATGTTGGCCAAGCCAATGATGCCCACATTCCATGAAAAAAAATACTAACAAGGGACCTGTCAAAATTTACTGTCAAAATTATCAAAAGCAATTGTCAAGCAGATCTGTCGAAGTGTCTACAGAAACCATCATAAGCACCCGTAAAAATTATCAATGCATTTAAAAGTCCTGACCATTAAATCCCTTTGACAAAATGTCCCAAGGGCCTCCATTACTGAATTAGTTCTGCATGACTGATTTCAGAACCATCTATTATCACATTATGGTGCTAATCATTTCAATTTGATTGGCAGCTACAAGTGGTGAGAGACTCTTTAAAATGGGACTATGAATTCCAGTGCTTGTTGTTGTAAGGGATGTGCACTTGAATTAAATGTTTGTTGGCTTTAAGGCTTTAAGCTTAAAGGCATAAGGCTTTAAACAGTTAAGAAATGTAAAGGCTGTAAATGGATTTTTTTTCAATTTAGTGAAGACTGCAACAAATACTTAATCTTTATTTTACCTAATCTCTGCATTGATCCTGAGGTTTGCCCAAGATGGATATTGGGTGACTTAGCAAGACAGGTGTAAGGGCATTGGTTGGCACTATGTTGGCATAGGGCTACAAAGGACCTTGGGAGTAGGTCCTGGGCATAGATTGGCATGGAGGGTATGAATGGCTATGGTGGTGATACAAAGCATAGGGTGATATGGCTTAATATGGGAAGCATGTTGGTAGGGTAAGAGGTTAGAACTGAAGGGATGTTTCATGGTTTATTCTTTTTTTAAATTTTGGACATCGGACCAAAGTACCAAAGCCCTGAGAGAGGCCATCCCACTAATCTGCCTCTGCACCCGGCATCTTCCACACTACTTCCAGAATCACCTGCCCTAACTTCTAATATAGCCTTCACCTCCAGACTGAAATGTGACATTCAGGCAGCCATCTCTGGAATCATGAAACCATGAGTTCTCTCAATTCTGTACATCTGACTCACAGACAAAAATCCAGCCAGGGTCTTCAATCTCTTCCTTTTGCCTCTCACTAGCCACATCCATTGATTTCTTTCTAACCCTTTTCTTCTGTATCAGTCCTGAGAAATCGCTTCATCTGGTTATTTACAATTGCAATTTCAAACTACCCAATGCCTGGTCACTGGCCTTTCATTTACCACAAGATGTGGAAGTTTTTGCTAATTTTACAATGGAAAAAATTGGTGGCTGTGAATTGAATTTCTGCTCCAGAGTCTTCCAGATTATGTAATAGTGAAATCCAGTGGATGTGAGATTTTTTCTTGCGCTTTGATAATATTCTACATGAGCCTCTTGAACTAAATGTTTTGGTAACCTTCCAGTTTGAAATGGACCAATGTAGTTCCATGGAAACAAAAGGGCCTTAATTAATGCCTCTGTGATCAATGTACTCTTGATGGAAGACTGAAACAACTAAGCCTTGAAACCTAGACACAATGATGGCAAATAAGCTACAGTACTAAAATGTACAAGAGTTTGTTTAAAAGATTAAAGATCGTTGAACTTCATAGAAAAACTTGCAAAATGTTTTAAAAGTAAGAACTAAGGTATGAGAAAAATTTTACCCTGGTGAGAAACTATTACCAATGAGAGGAAAGAAATATAATTATAAATATTGACAGCAAGAAAAATCGAGGTGCAATATTTGGAATATACTATGAGATATGAATGCAAGCTGATGAAGTAGCAGTGTGGGATAACTTTGGAGATAATGACCAAAGTACAGTTAGAATCATAAAATCCTATAATTCAGAAGGAATTCTTTCAGTCCATTGAGCCTTCACCGATAACAATCCCTATTCGCGTAAGCCCATTAAGGGCCAATTTAGCATGGCCAATCAACCTAACCCACATATCTTTGGAGTGTGGGAGGAAACCCAGAGGAAACTCATGCAGACACAGGGAGAATGTGTAAACTGTAGACAGATAATTACCTGCGGCTGGCATTGAACCCGGAAACCCAGCGCTGTGAGGCAACAAGGCTAACCTTGTTGCCACTGCGCTGACTGATTTATCATCATTATGGAAAAGGACAAAAATAATACAGAAGTAAAAGTTCTAAACTGGGTCAAACAAATTTTACAGAGCTGAGAAGCATGCTGGCCAAAGTGGATTGGATACAGCTACTTGAAAGAAATGAAGAGGAGATACTGGCACTGGACTGGGGTAAGCACAGTAAGAAGTCTCACAACATCAGGTTAAAGTCCAACAGGTTCATTTCAGTTACAACGCTGCTCCTTCTACAGTACTACAACACTGTTGTAATACTTTTTAAAGCCAAGAGTATAGGAAATACTGAGGGGAAGTACAAAAAAGAAATGAAGAACCCAGAAAATAAATTGTCAGGTAAAGTCAAGGTGAACCCAAAGATGTTTTTCTAGTACATCAAGAGAAAGAGGATAGCTAAAGAAAGGATAAAGGATTTACAAGGTAACTTATGTGTGGATACAGAAGATATGGGCAAGTTTCTTAAAGACTAGCAGTCTCGGTCTTCACTGAGAAGAATGATGCAGACATTCTAGTTAAAGAGGAGGATTGTGAAATAAGAGATACAATAAGCATGAGAGGGGAAATATCAGAGGAACTGTCATCTTTGATGGGTGAATTCTCACGGCCAGATGGATTGTATTGCATGCTGTTAAATGTAGAAAAGGAAGAGATTGCAGAAGTTCTAAGAATTATTTTCCAATCTTCACTAGATACAGGCAAAATCCTAGAGGATTAAAAGTCTGTGAATGTTGTACATATTATTTAGTGTTGTTTAAAAAGGGTGCGAGGTATAGGCCAAATAGTTACAGGCTAGTCAATCTGACCAAGACGATGGGCAGATCATTAAAATTAATTCTGAGACAGGATGAGATGTTACTTAGAAAGA
This sequence comes from Sphyrna mokarran, assembly GCA_024679065.1. NCBI lineage: Eukaryota > Metazoa > Chordata > Chondrichthyes > Carcharhiniformes > Carcharhinidae > Sphyrna > Sphyrna mokarran. Next base: position 69,439,560 of record JAGIQG010000008.1, read on the forward strand.
AACAATTTAATCAGGGATAGTCAATACGTCTTTGTTAAGGGAAGGTTGTGTCTTATTAATTTAACAAATTTGTTGAGCAAGTAACATGGAGAATTTATGAGGGTGGCATTTTGTCTGCTTGCATTTTAAAATAAGGCATTTCACAAGATCTCACGTGGCAGATTGTGCTGAAAAGTAAAACCCCATAGGATATCGAGGAATGTGGCAATTTGAATTCAAAATTAAGTAGTTTCCAATGGCGATCCTTTATGGGTCCCTTGCTGTATGTATGTATGTATATATATATATATACACATACATATATATATATAAAATATATATGTATTATGATAAATGTGCATGACATGATTTGGAAATTTGCACATGACACAAAAATTGACTATGGATTGAATGTGAAGATCATAACTGTCGATTCCAGAATCGCAGCAATGGTTTGATTGGGTGAGCAGAAAAGTGATAAATGTAATTCAATCCAGAGAAGTGTGCATTAATAGGGGCAAACAAAGCAAGGGAATACACAATAAATGGGGAGATATTGAGAGTGAAGTAAGTGAGAAACCTCGGAGCACACAGGTCCTTTAAATGGCAGAACAGGTGCATAATGTGGTAAAGAAAGCATGTTGAATGCTTTCCTTTATTGAACCAAATACAAAAGCTATGATATAATGCTGGAACTACATAAAATATTGGTTAGGCCACAGCTGGAATTTTACAACATTCTGGTTGTCACATTGCATGCTCTGGAGAAAGCGTAGAGGAGATTTACAAGAATGTTGCTTGGGTTTGAAAACTGCAGCAATGAGAAAAAATTGAATAGGCTAGGGTAATTCTTCTCGGAATAGAGGAGGCTGAATGATGACTTAATTGAGGTATACAAGATTATGAGGGACCTAGGTAGAGTAGATGGGAAAGACCTGATTCTCCAAGCAGAAGTAAATTATCAGGGGCTATAGATTTAAGGTGATTGGTAGAAGGATTAGAGGGACATGATGAAAAGCTTCATCCAGAAAGTAGTGGGTATTTAGAATTCACTATCTGGTTTGGTGGTGAATGCAGAAACCCTCAACTTATCTAAAAGGTACCTACATTAATACCCAAAGTGTTGTAACCAGGTGCTGGAAGGGGGGTATCATGGGCAGCCAGTTTTTTTTTATTCTCTAGGTGGCACAGATAGGATAAGCTGAATGGTCTCCTTCTGTGTTGTAATTTTTCTATGGTTGCATATTACCTAGCAATACAACATCAAGAAATTCATACTATCAGTATGAAATTATATAATTAGCAATAGTTCAGGTTTTTAAATATGTAACAACTTGATTGAATTCAACTTATATGTGAAACTAATATCATTGCCTGACAAGACTGTGCTTAAAGTGATCAAAAAAGTATAACTTTTACGACTGTTTAACTTAATTATTAAAATAACATTAAACTTTATTATTTCAGAATTATAATCTGAAATTTCAAAAATATTAAAATAGGTTATATGATTGATTAACTATCAAGGAACACTGCAACTCTAGTTAGTAATTTTATGGCAATATTTCATGTAAAATCACAATTTAAAAGTAAGGTGCAAATATTGTATTGTCAAATTGTTGAAATGATGTGCTAGTTCCTTACTTTTGTGATGTGGATGGGAAGGAATGACTCTGTGAAACATTTTCTTTCACAGTTTAAAAACAGCTAACTTACATTAGCAATTCATTGCTACTGAAAGCACTTGGTAACTTCTCATAATTTATTATATCCTGTAATGGGGCAGGATACTGGTTAGGGAGATTTGATACTTAAAGCATGGAAAGCCTTTGTTCTTACAAGGCAAAGACAGATTTAGCACTCTTCTTTTAGAACATAGAACATTACAGCGCAGAACAGGCCCTTCGGCCTTCGATGTTGCGCCGACCAATTAAGAAAAAGCAATGACCCTCTAACCTAAACCATTCCCTTTTCATCCATAAACTTATCTACTAACCTCTTAAACGCCACCAAACTTGGCGCACCTACAACTGCAGCAGACAGGGCATTCCATACCCTTACCACCCTCTGGGTAAAGAACCTACCTCTGACATCCGTCCTATAACTACCACCCCTTAATTTAAAGCTATGTCCCCTCGTGCTAGCTTTCTCCATCCTAGGAAAAAGGCTATCACTGTCCACCCTATCTAAACCTCTAATCATCTTATATGTTTCAATAAGGTCTCCTCTTAGCCGCCTTCTTTCTAACGAAAACAACCTCAAATCCTCAGCCTCTCTTCATAAGACCTGCCCTCCATACCAGGCAACATCCTGGTAAACCTCCTCTGTACCCTCTCCAATGCCTCCACATCTTTCTTATAATGTGGGGACCAGAACTGCACACAATACTCCAAGTGTGGCCGCACTAGAGTTTTGTACAGTTGCAACATGACGTTGCGGCTCCGAAATTCAATCCCCCTACCAATAAAAGCTAAGACTCCATATGCCTTCTTAACAACCTTATCGACTTGATTGCCAACTTTCAGGGATCTATGCACATATACACCAAGATCCCTCTGTTCATCAACACTATTAAGAGTCCTACCATTAGCCCTATACTCTACACATTTGTTATTCCTGCCAAAGTGAATTACCTCACACTTTTCCACATTAAACTCCATTTGCCACCTCTCGGCCCAGCTCTGCAACTTGTCCAAGTCTCTCTGCAAACTATAACACCCCTCTTCACTATTTACCACTCCTCCGACTTTGGTGTCATCCGCAAATTTACTAATCCATCCTTCAATACCCTCATCCAGATCATTTATAAAAATTACAAACAGCAGGGACCCCAAAACAGATCCCTGAGGTACACCACTTGTAACCGAACTCCACGATGAATAATTTCCATCAACCACCACCCTCTGTCTTCTATCAGCTAGCCAATTCCTAATCCAATTAGCTAAATCACCCTCAATCCCATACATCTGCATTTTCTGCAGAAGCCTTCCATGGGGCACCTTATCGAACGCCTTACTAAAGTCCATATATACCACATCAACCGCCTTACCCCCATCCACCTCTTTGGTCACTTTTTCAAAAAACTCAATAAGGTTAGTAAGGCACGACCTACCCTTCACAAAACCATGTTGACTATCCCCAATCAATTCATTTCTCTCTAAATAACTATAAATCCTATCCCTAATAATTCTTTCTAATATTTTTGGCACAATTTTTTTAAATTCTCCATTCAAATACAAATTTATTGATTTTATTTTAGGTGAAAATTATTTACTTAAACACAAACAGATGACAAAAATGTCATTGTTGTGAAACATAGGAACAACAGAAAAGCACTTGCAAAAATATATCTAATGAAACTAGCTTATTCTCTCTTTAATGTTGTCAGCAACTAAGGACTCATGAAAATTAAACCAAGTAAAACTAAAGTAACATAAAACACTGCCTGAATCATGGTAGGAGTACAATACTTGCACAAGTTCTGTTTGATCAGGTAGCTGAGGTAGTTCTTAACTGGAATAAAAAGGGTGGTTCTGTGCTACAGTTCCTGTGCCATTTGTTGCTGCCATTTACTTGCTCAGCTTCATCAGCTGGTACAACATCAAACTGAACTCAAATGGCTTGTCTATTTTCACTGGATCCTGTGGTGCAGCACCACTGCCATCCAAAAGGAGATAGAAATTTGAAGTGTCAAGGGAATGGAGGAAATTTATGACATGTTAATTTCTAGCTTTCTAGAAAATGCATACCTCCTCATTGTATTTTATAAAATGTGCAACAATTTGATTGTATTTAATTTCTTTGTGGAATTAATTAAATTGCCTGACAAGTGTACCCTTGAATGGAAATAAAGAAAAAGATATCAGAAAAGTCTAGCCCTTATAATTGGCATTTTGAAGAATTTTATCTGTTGAAGATGCTGCACTATTCCTACAACAAAAATGGAGAGCTAACTTCAAGCAGAATTTTATCAATGCAAGCTGCTATATTATGGAAGAGCTTATTGAAATGCCCTCCGATTTCACCTATCTAAATGGCCTTCCCACTTGAATGAAATTATATTTCACCATGTAGGAAAACAGAAGTGTTGCCAGTCAATTTTTTTTGGGGGGTTAAAATTCTAGGCACTACAATATCCCAATATCTCTCCAAAAATATAGAGTGCATATTCATAAACTGTTCAAAAATGATTTAATGCTAACTATTAAACATGTACTTAAGTGAATATTTCAAAAAAATGTTTCTCTTCATATCCGTACTGCTGATATTTTCTGTTTGACAAAAGACTACTTAGTACTGTCACAAAATACAAAGTGAAAGAAATATTCTATAATCCAGTGAAGTGCACTAGAAAGAAAATTGGTACAGCAATACCACTACCATATAAAAGCACTTTAAAAGAAGACCCTGAACATGGCCTTTTAGCTTTTCTTCCTTGCAGCTCAATGCTTGCTCTTTAATGTTTTTTCCCTAAAGGGACAATTTTGATGTACACTCATCTGGTAGGAAATTGCAGATTCAAATTAATTTCCTAACAGAAGTATCAATGCCATAAAGTTTTGAGCGATTAATGTTCTGTGATGTCCTATAGCCTATATATATATATATATATTCGGATAGATGGTAGTTCTACAGAATAGCTACATTTAATTGGAAGAGAAACATAATGTAACAAGTTTCAACTGCAAAGATATAAATATAATTCCTTAAAAAGGATGATACCAAGCCCACATAGAACAGCCAGTTCTATGTACTGTGTAAAATTCTGATTATCCCAGCTTTGAAGAGGATGCAAAGATCAAGTAAAGGATATTAGAAAATTAAGCACCAGAGCTATAAGGATGTACTCAACAAAGTCTACCAGAGAAAAGAAAGGAAATCTTATTAAACCTGTTGAGGATTTAAGGGGCACAAATAAATGAAATCCTTTTAATTACTTTACATAACCACAAACAATAAGTAAAAAAGCCAAGCGCAGAAGGCAGAATATGAATAGTTTAGATTTTATTACTTTAGACAGAGGGTGATCAATATGTAAACTATTTCGGTCAGGGGAAATGGAAGCAATGGAAAATTCAAGGCGGAGTACAATATAAGGGGTAGGAGTCTTAGCTGTGTTGTAGAGCAGAAGGATCTTGGGGTCCGGGTCCATAGGACTCTTAAATCGGCCTCGCAGGTGGTGGAAGTGGTCAAGAAGGCGTACGGTGTACTAGCCTTTATTAATCGAGGAATAGAGTTTAGGAGCTAGGAGGTAATGATGCAGCTCTATAAGACTCTTGTCAGACCCCAGTTGGAGTATTGTGCGCAGTTCTGGTCGTCTCATTACAGGAAGGATGTAGAGGCTATTGAGAGAGTTCAGAGGAGATTTACAAGGATGCTGCCTGGATTGGGAGGCAGGCCTTATGAAGATAGGTTGAGGGAGCTGGGACTCTTCTCACTGGAGAGACGTAGGTTGAGAGGCGACCTGATAGAGGTTTATAAAATGTTGAGAGGAATAGATAGGGTGGACTCTCAGAGACTATTTCCACGAGCTGAAATGGTCACTACGAGAGGACACAGATTTAAGGTGCAGGGAAGCAAATAGAAAGGAGATGTCAGGGGTAGGTTTTTCACTCAGAGGATGGTGAGTGAATGGAACCGACTGCCGTCGAAGGTTGTTGAGGCAAACTCACTGGGGTCTTTTAGGAGACTTCTGGATGAGTATATGGAAAAGAATAGGATAGGGGGTTATAGATAGGTCTGTGGATTGGTCATGGGCCGAAGGGCCTGTTTGTGCTGTATTGTTCTATGTTCTATGAGATGGGTAGTTCCATGGCTTAAGAAGTAACAAGATTTGCAGGAGACAAATTCTATGAGGCATTTTCTGTTTAATTTTGCTATCAGCCAGATGGATTACAATAGTCCTTTTTGGTCCTATAGATTCCTATGAACTTAGTGTAGTTTTATTCAATTCACAATATCACCTTCCTCATTCTATAGAGCAAAATTTAAAAAAAAGGTATGTACATGGCAATTACTAGCATATTGTGCAAAAATCAGTTCAATTTCTTTGCGAAAAGACAATATGAAATTGCAGAATGTAGTCTAATATGCCATTCATGATATACTTTCTTCATAATTCAGAATATGGATTTATTTTCTAAATTTTTGAAATCATTCCACAGATACAATAAACTACATGTGACAGTCTCCTACTGTACCATCCGTCTAACTACGTGTCACGGTTTCCACAGATAACCTTTCACTTAGAAACGTTTGGTTGCAATTATATCAAATTTATTATTATAATCTTTCTTCAAAATCAACACTATTTTTCAATAAATAAGAAAAGTTGAGCAAAAATGTAAACTTCTTACCTTCATCAGTTGCCATCAATATTCCATCTCTTTCGGCAAGATCTCAGAAACTGAAATACAGCTGTCAGAGTCTTCATTCCGCTGTTGTATGACAGCACTTCCAGATTGTTATTTTCTTTTTGTTTGGTGTGCGCAAAACTCAACAGCAGCATTGCACAAATGCATTAGTAAGTTCAAAACATCATGTTACAAAAGGGTTCCTTCTAAATTATCAGCATCCCTTTCCTGCATTTTGGCTTACCCAGCATCAAAGCAAAAATGTGCCTGTTTCTTTCAAATTAATATCTTATCTATTTTCAAAACCAGAAATATATTACTCATTTTCCAAGAGATTTATTAACTTGTAATAATTAGGAAATGATGAACCAATGACATTTATTAGTCCCATCACAAAATAACATGAAGGATTGAGAGCAGTAAAGGTCTTCTTTCCTTTCTGCATGTTTATTTTGGAAACTGAACTTAGAATTGATCAAATTAAGTCGGATAAGATCATAAAAATTGTTCATAGTCAGATGTATTGTTGCGAAGAATCATATGTTTAGATATCTTCAACCAAATTAGAAAGCAAATATTCTTTTAATTTAGTTTAGACATCCCCATTGCATTCTGCATTGTTTTGTTAGTATGAAAACCCATTATGTACATTTTATAGGGAAGAAGTAGTCCTAAAATATTTATGTGAAATACTTTGCATCAATGACAAGTATACAGTAGCAGACAAACATTAGATTTAAATAAACAGATCATTTAGACATTGTGTAACTTGTCAGCTCATAAGCACATTGCTGCATAGCTGTGCTCCAATACTGCACTCCACTTAGCAACACAGGGGAAAAAAATTTAAAAAGATACGGTGCAAGCAGATAAAGAGCAGTTTCATGAGAGAGGTTAAATATTGAACTTGGTCCAAACCAGTGAAAAGTTTTGATAAAAAACTATAAAAGTGATGTCATTCACCCAGTGGGCGACATCATAACAGGGATCTCCCATAAGACACACTGACCTCCAGATTATATATATCAGGTTGCTACTTCATTGACATATCCTTTTTCTTTTCAAGAAGAATGTCTTAAAGAAAAGAATATTGATAGTTGTGCCATTAACTCGTCTAATCAATTCATAACACAACAGTTCAGAATATGTTTATTTTGGATTTAAATCATTCTACTCCACTAAAAGAATTTGGTCAATTATTTCTTAATTTCCTATCCTTATGGCTTAGTATGAACTTGACAAAATTAAATTCAGTATAGCATTTCTACAGTTTATGGAATTATAGAAAATACCATACTGTCTTTTTCTTTCTCACTCCTCAATACAAATATTTAGTTCATAAGATAGCCAGAAAATTTACTGTGAAACAGTTAAAGAGTGTGGTTATATTTTACAATCACACATTTGATCCAAAATAGTTGCTCTTTACCAGATAACCCCTATGGCATCCTCGCTCTCCCTCTGCCCCATAAAATTACCCACCTGACATTAAAACTATATTTCTATGCAAAATGCAGGTAAAAAGTAGGTCCAACCATGCCAATGTGCAATGTGTCAGTGAATGTTCAAGAAGTAATTTGATTAGATTTTGAAATTTCTCTTAATTAAATCAAAAATTACAACTACTTACAATTCACTACTGCATCCAATTAATAATATGCTTTCAGTATCAACATCTGGTACAGGCTTTAATAAAACTGATGAATATTGGAATTCCAATTTTGTTTGGAGTTTAGTAGCAAGTCATCAAAACCCTGTTGTTAGCTTACTTATTCAGATTTTGGTATTAACTTCAAACGCTAGTTTTGATTGATAAGAGGCTGCAGGGATTTTCAGTCACATTGATGTCCATGAGACCTTACTGTGAACTAAACAGCTGGCATATTTACAATATAAATGTGCAAATGCACAATATAATCCATCCAAGGTGAAACACTTTCAAATGATTCTAAAAGATATGAGAAACCACTATGTTAATACAAGCTTATTTTCTATGAATTAGATGACTTTCTTAATGAAAAAACTGAAAATCTTTGTAGACATTTATGGTATAAGTTTGATTGTTGCAATTACTATTTTACAGCAAATTAAAAATTTTAAAATGTAAATGATGAAACAATGAATTAAAAGCAGAAAATGTTGGAAATACAAAGCATTTCCAGTCAGTACCTGTAAAGAAAAATACAAGTTAACATTTTGGCTGGTGACCCTGTCAGAATTAGAAACTGGAAGATAAGCAAGTTCCTTTATAAGAACTTTACAGAAAACAACAATCAGGAGAAGAATTATACATTTCTCTGTCAGCAGGTTTGTAAATAGGGATGTGACTAAAATTTTCCCCATCATTCACTTAAGCAACATTACCTGCCCAATTTTCAACTGGCAGAAAGAGGGTCAGTGGGGTAAAGCCTGAAAATTAAGCTTATTCAGGCTTCACACAGGAAGGCAGTGGAGGTGCCTCTGGCCTTTTATCATCAATCACTACCACAGCACTCCCCCGCCATTTAAACTATCTTACCTCCGTGGGGACAGGCAGCTCGCTGAGGCAGGACTTCCTCCTGAATGAAGGATGGAAGTGGCTGGGAGGTAGTGTGAGAATGTGTTTACAACCAACTCCTTAGATGGCAAAAGGGAAACCCCTCATTTTGAAATATCCTGGGCCAAGAGTTATTAAATGCTACCTACAACCACAAGTGGAACTACTGATACCCAACAATGGCAAATTTAGTCTATCTTCTCTCTTCTGAATGTGATTTATTTTTAATTTCAAATTTTCTGTAGTTGTAATTTGTTTCTTTTTCCTTCATGTTTTTTCACTTCATTTACCTGGTATTTCTAAATCTTTTATTCCCTTTCATTGCCTTATTTAGATGATCTCTATACATTAGTCATCAATTTTCAATTATTTTCTAGCCTTTGAGAACTAAATTGTCTAATTCATTACCTTGCTTCCCAACCCCTTATGTTCACAGCGTGACTCCATGTTTATTTTACTCAGTCCCATTAAGGGTCTTATATATCTTTCAGTTTAATATGACCTGCATCAAAATCTTTAACCATATTTTTTATTTTTTCAGGTGTAGACAGACTTACTATGTATTTCCACATTTTCTTATTTTATTACTGCTCTTCTGTTGTTGTGTTTACTGTTTCCCTACCCCCCATTTAGGGTCTTGTGAGTGCCTTTAAAATGAAAATACTCCTGCTTAGAAATTGGATATTTTTTCCATTTTCTATAATCAGTCTTATCCTTAAGCACATCATCAGTCAGAAGCAGAATAAATTGTTCTGTATTCTGTCAAATAATAATCCTTCACTGCTACTTTATTTCAGCATTCTTCTTTGTACAAGTGCACAGCAAGTGTCTATCAACCATTCTTGTGCTCTCCCTGAATGATCCAGTTAGTATTAAATGGTGCTCAACTGTGGATAGCTTTATGTGATGAACTTTCTTCTATAAGAAACTAAATCAAGACTTATTGAGCTAATTTATAAGCAGACAGATTTTCTTCCAGCAATCTGGGCTGATTTTGAACATAATTCAAAAAACAGGAAGGATATTGTACTAGTCAACTATAGCACGTTCTCAACAACTTTTCTAATTCAAACTCTGTTGCCTCAATATATAAAATCACAATCAAGGAGCAGTATGGTGCAACAGTCATGTTCAATGGCATAGATCGGAGGATGGAGGAACTCCTGGAATGAAAATGGGGAAGCAGGGAAAGCTGCAGCTGGGTATGGAAATTTGCTTACTGACTACAGAAAGAATTGGCAATTTCCTGGAAGCTGATTGTCTATGCACCTTCTCATTAGAACTAATGTAGAAGAGAGGCAAAATTGAAGATCAGAAAATATTTTTAAAAGAAAAATCAATAGTCAGAATGCATTAAATGTAAGTAAGCATTTTCATATTATGTGCAGACCAAGAAGCATCAATACTACTGCATAAAATGTCTTTGCTGGCATTTAAAAAATAAGTTAATTCTAAAACTGCAACGTCTCAGGATTTTGACGACTTGCTGAAGTAGGTAGCGTTAAAAGCCCACAACTGATTATAAAAGACTGAAACACAGTATCATATGTCAGTGGCATGAGAATCAGAATGAGGTAGACAATTTAGGATTAAGATAAAATAGAAATTTTTTTAGTCAGAGGATGGTGACACTTTGGAATTCTTGAACCCAAAGTGCTGACGAGGCTAATATCATTGAATACATTTATAACAGATACTGATAGATTTCTAGAAATAAGGATATCAAAGGATATGAGAATAGTGACATTGAGGCAGAGTAGTCATTACCTAGTTGAATGGTGGAATGGATTCATGGGGCAGAGTGGTCAACATTTGCTCCTACCTCCTTTGTTTAAATGTAAGTCATTAGCTCATTAGATTTAAAAAAAAGAAACTGTGTATTAGGAAATCATGGTTATACGAGAAGCCAATCTGAGTCCCTACAAGAACTGTCCTCAGCCGATCCATCGACCCACCCCCCCACAAAATCCCTGCAAACATTTTTTGTCAAACATTCTCCTCCATTGAACCAGAAACAGAGACCCAAATGAAAAATACAGAAGATAAAAAAAAAGACCCCTCACTGCACTGGACGGATATACTGGTCATTTCTCTTCCATCTGAGTAACGTTTCACTTCCCTATCTCCAGGTCAGGATTTTCACCAACCCCATGCCACACTGTCCATTTCAATTTCAACTCATCCATTGATTGTTAATCTTTTTCTCACATATAATTTTCCACTGCCTGGAACTAGCCCTTATGGCATACTCCACACAACTTCATTTCCCCTTTTGGGCAGCACGGTGACAGAATGATTAGCACGGCTGCCTCACAGCAGCAGGGACCTGGGTTTGATTCCCAGCGTGCAGAGTCTGCATGTTCTCCCCTTATTTGCATGGGTTTCCTTTATATGCTCTGGCTTCCTCCACAGTAAGAAGTCTCACAACATCAGGTTAAAGTCTAACCAGTTTATTTGATACTAAATCCACAAGCTTTCAGAAACACTGTTCCATCAGCTTTCCTTCCAAAAGCTTCTGGGTTTACTATCAAATAATTGGTTGGACTTTAACCTGATGCTGTGAGACTTCTTATTGTGTTTACCCCAGTCCAATGCTGGCATCTCCACATCATTCCTCCCACAGTCCCAAAGACATGCTGGTTAGATGCACTGGCCAAGCTAAATTCTCTCTTGGTGTACCCAAACAGGCATTCAAGTGTGGCAACAAGGGGATTTTCATAGTAACTTCAAACTTTTTCAGTAGCTTTAAACTTTTTCAGTAACTCCGACTACATTTTTTACTTATAGAATCTCCCACTACTCCTATACATACTGATTTGAAGTTGTTTTCTTAATCACTTCCTTTCCTTTCTCATTAGCTGTGTAATACCTAACAATAGAGGCAGAAGTTGACAAACAACCTGAACACCCATCAGGTGGAAAATGTGAGCTACAGACTTCTCCATCTTTAAAAATGAAATCCATAAGATACCATCAGGTAAGGTAACTAGACTGTTACTTGATAGTGTGGCACATAAAATAGAATTAGACTATAATATTTTAAGTTGTGACACTAAAACAGGTAAGGCTCATGTCATTGTATATAGCCATGTTTTTCTAGAAAAAAACATTATTTTTGCCACTCATAGATATTCCTGTAAAATAGAAAGTCCATAGGGTAGTAGGTTAAATAATTTTTATTGTCAGCCTCATCCTTAAGCAGTCAGAAGCAGAACTAATTGTTCTGTACTCTGTCAAATAATGCTCCTTCAGTGCCACTTCATTTCAGCATTCTTCTCTGTACAAGTACACAAGTATTTATTAACTATTCTAACCATTCTTGTGCTCTCCCTAAATGATACAGCCCAGTCGGTATTAAATTGTGCTCAACTGTGGATAACTACTGACTATATAGCCCATGGAGAGAAGCTCAATGATTTGAGCACGGTATCTTAACAATCTACATGAATTTCAAAATTATGTTTTCCTCTTAGTTCTTCTGCTGAAATTCATGAACACAGAAGTAACAGAAGGAACAACAGCTAAAAGAATTTTTTTAAAAGTGGACTTCATCAATTTCTGAGTCACATTCACACAAGTAAATGAAGTCTAAAGTCCTGCTAGCAATTAACATCTGAGACTATTAGCCATCATAAAATAAATGTCACCCTCTGCAGCCCAAGAGCCATTAAGCATTTACCCTGAACTGATTAGCCTGAAATATTCACTGAATGCAACAACCCCACCTGCTGACAAAAAGCAGCCTTACATGTTGAAATTATACTTGGTCATGGTTCTAAAAATGTTTATTTGATGCAAAAAATAACCATCTGGTCAGAAAAAAGACTTCAGTTGTCCAACTGAATTATTTTAATTCAAAGAAAAAGCTATCTTCTGCCAAATTATATCTTCATTAGTAAATATGAAAATCAACGCCTAAATGTTTGCTGGCCAAAATAAGGACATGGGCAGTTAGTCCATGTGCAGCACTCCTGGTTCTTGCTAGTTCAATTGTAGTGGTTTGAAGTTCAAACATCCCGCTTGTCCATGCCCCCATAATTTTAGTGGTTAAGCCCTTTCTATCAGGAGACTGAGTTCAGAGCTCTCCAGAGGAATTGTGAACCATGGGGAACCAGGTAAAACCATAGCCACTTGTTCCTGGAATTATTTCATTGACAACATTGATGTATAAAGACAATATGCTGTCTCAGTTTCAATAATTGGATGTTGTATTGTAAGTTAGGAATATTTTTACTCAGTTGATTATAAGGCTCAGTTTGGTAAGGTAAGTTGACAAGGTAATTGATCAGCACTGTGTAAATGCTGAGATGTTTTAGAGTATTTTTCCACAAGGAAAAGTACCACTACCCATTCAAAATTGAAGAAAACAGTAGTTGGAATCTCTAGTGCAATAATCTGAAGTGATTTAAATGTCCAGAACTCTTTTAAGTGGAAAATAAATCTTTGAGTAGTTTTCACTTAAAATAAAAAAAACCATGTGCTCCTTAACTGCTTTGATTGACAGAATATCTTGTGCAGCTTAGGAAAATATCACAAGATCACAGAATTGCTACAGAGCAGAAGGTGGCCATTTGGCTCATTAAGTCTGTACCAGCTCTCTGAATAGGCAATTCACGAAGCACCATTTTCCCACCTTCTCCCTGAAACTCTGCACGCTCTTCAAATAGCATTTTAATTCCCTTCTGAATGTTCTGATTGAATGTGGTGGAGGCAGATTCATAGGTAGTACATTGCAGACATTGACCACTCGCTACATGAAAAAAAATTCTCATATCACTTCTGTTGATTTTTTGCCAATTACTTTAAATTTGCCTGCATTTATTCTTGATCCTTTCTTAATTGTGAACGGTTTCTTCCAACTAATCAGTCTGGACACCTCATGATTTTGAACACCTCTACTAAATCTCTCATCAACGTTTTTTCCTCCAAGACAAAGAACAAAGAACAAAACAGCACAGGAAACAGGCCCTTCGGCCCAACGAGCCCACGCTGCCACCCCGATGTTCCCACATATACCCGTGATCCCTGACCATATTTATAGATCTATGGATCAAAAACCAAATTTGAGACAATTAGGGAGAATTTGTTTTGCCAATTAGCCTAAGAGCACATCCTTGGGACGTGGGAGGAAACCGGAGCACCCGGAGAAAACCCATGCAAGCACGGGGAGAATGCGCAAATTCCCACATACACAGGCCCAAATCCATGTGTCTGCACAGCACAGCAACAGTCACTGAGCTGTCGTGTTGCCCATCAAATGGTCCAGGTCAAGCATACACTAACGACGTGAAGCACTAGAATACTCTCGAAAAAAAAATCCAAGAGCAGCCCTCTCAAGACCCATCGCATGTAAGACCTGGAATAATCCTCGTGAAACCTTGCTGCACTCAGTCCAATGGCTTCACATCCTTTTTAAAGTGTGGCATAAGGCCATCTCTTTTCTCATTTCAATAGACTCTACTGTTCACATTTCTCAGAATTTGTTATTACCGTGCAGTCCACTGTGCATGCTTGGCTGAGTTTCAAGCTACAGAATCACACATCTCCACATGGGGCTCTGTTTACATTTTGATTGACAGTTTTAAGGGTTATTAAACAATTATCTATCTTTAATGTGATAAACCAATAAGTGTTTTTATAAAAGAGTGACCACTTTAGGGGATTTACATTTCTTTGAATGACTTCTATGAAAAGGTTTTTTTCAGTACAAAATGTATTTGAATGACAAGTCTATTAGATTGCCAAAGATTTCATTTTTACAATGTTCATTTCAAAGACATCCTGTCTATTATGGATGAGTGGTTGTGGAGGATACGTGAGGGGAAATGACAAGTGTGAAGGAGCATGGGGTGTATGAAGGAAGTCTGAGGAGCATAACGATATAAGTAGGAATGGTGGAGGAGAGCATATGGGATGGGGTGGAAGAGATGATGGCTGAGGATTTGAGAGCCTGTAATTCATCATTACAACTGAGCCAAGGTCCCAAAAAAAAATGAAGGTAGGCATTCCAACCTGCCCACCTCTGTTGCAGTCTCAGGCCTGCCTCTATAGAATCACAAAATCCTACAGTGCAGAAGGAGGCCATTTGACCCATCAAGACTGCACCAACTAGAATCCCACTCAGGTATCATCCCAATGTATTTACTCTAGGTAGACCGCCTGACACTAAGGAACAATTTAGCATGGCCAATTCACCCAACCTGTACATTTTTGAACTACAGGAGGAAACTGGAGCACCCGGAGGAAACCCACACAGACATGGGAAGAACATGCAAACTCTGCAGAGGCAGTGACCCAAGTTGGGAATTGAACCCAGGTCCCTGGCGACATGAGGCAGCAATGCTAACCATTGTGCCACTGTGCCTCCAGAGGTAACGGGGCTGACTCCATCTTGTCCACACCTCCCTGGAACAAGGTTGATAGGTAAGAGCCTTTTTAAAGGAGATGGATCTGCTGGGTTGGGATGTTTCTCGACCCAACCTTCCTGCTTCTTCCAAGAAAATCATGCCACAATCATTTTTAACCTATCTTAATTCTCAAAGAATTGGTATATTGTTCCTTATGGCTTCAAACAAATGCTCTGTGTAAAGTCACCATTTCTGAAATGGTATACAAAAAGTCATTACCACCCAATTGTTTTGCAGCTAAAAACATTTTACAAGTGTTAAGGATAGAACATACTTAGAACAGATTGCTCATACATAACTGACTCATTAAACATGATGCATGCTACATTGGTTGATGTTAGATACAATCCATATTTCTGATTCACTTCACAAAATATATGTTCATAGTGCACAGCTAGGTTTTGTTTAACACCACTTTCACAGCATGAAATGGTGATTATTTATGATTTGGATAGTTTGATTAAAGCACTAATTTAAGTTCCTCAATGAACTCAAAGGAGTCAAAACCAACAAGTAAGGTGAGAATCTACTATAAAGAAAACTAAAGCATACTTCTTTTCATAATACCTCCAGCTGCAATCAATTACAGCTTTTGTAAGTGCTTGTGAATATAGCATTCATAAGATATGTCTCTTCTTCACTAAAAAAAACTCTGCATGAGAAAGGTACAAATATTATTGAGGAAGTCATGCTGTATGAGATATATAACGTTTATTTTGAAAGCTGCAAGTGAATGTTCTAAACTTAACAGTTTCGATTTCTGTCATGACCATCTACATGCCTAACTGTGAGTTTCTTACATTTGCAATGTTCAAAATGTGATTGCCAACTTTACAAGCAACAACAGACAAGTTAGCAAAGCTAAGATTCAGCAGAATGCTGCCTTATTCATTTCTCAATCCCAGAGAACAAGGGAGTCAATAAGATCAGTCAAGAGTAAGAGGGAAAGGAAAGGTTTAAAAGAAGACTGAAATATGGCTGGATTTTAAAAGGAATTGCTGCTCTGTAGGATTACCAAATTGGCCCAAGTTCAACACACAAGGAATGTAAAAAAAAGGTGTGCATCCGCCAAACGCAGTAAATAACAAAATGACAAATTTGCAAAGTTAAAATTTTGTTCTGTTCTCCCTTATTCAGTAGTCTGATTATATGTGATAATAAAGGATAAAGTTAACTGACCAAGGGCCAGACTACCTCTTAATTTAGCTTGGGAAGAAAAAAACTCTACTTGACAGCTTGAGAGTAGTCAAAGAGTGTTTATTCCACAATCTAAAATCCTACTGCTCGCTTTTATTTTCCAAATTGTTGTCACTCATCTTAACCCTTGCTCTTCCATTGAACAGATTGTTTGAGCTACTTTTAGCAACTAATATTAACTTGTAAGAATACTAAATCAAGAAGTATTTTCAAAATAAAAATGCAAAAGCAATGCTGACTGAAACTCTGGTGGCAAAAAGGATCTAGACTGATTGAGAAACTGGCACAAATGCTTGCTTTTTATTAAATTAGTGAACCTGGAGTTGTACACTGCAGGGGAAACAACTATTAAATAATGTACATTCAAGTCAAAGTCATCTACAGTCTTTGTTATCTTTTCTTTCTACAGAGCATACAAACCATACATCATACTTAACAGTAAAAAGGCTTGGTTCTATTCACAGAATTACTTTAAAAGGTGTCTTCTAACCTGATTTGGGAATATCCGCTACCTACCAACCTAAAATCAAATCTTTATCCACAAGATGATCTATGAAAGAAGCATTGATTTAAAATACAGCCTATGCAGGCCAACAAACAGGATACTGTCTCTTTGTTTCTAAGTTACATTTGAATCCCTTTACTGTCCTCTCTCATTCTCCCTTCCCATCTCTTTCACATGACAACATGTCTAAATGGTCCTCCTCCCTCTTCGTATAAACGATGGATATGCAACAACAATGCTATTTCTTGGATCAACCAGTAAGGCATTTGTCCATAAATAGGAGTACAATATTCCTATGGGTGAGTTTCCCACCACACAGCTAATTACTGTGAAAACAATAGATAGGCTGATAGGCTGGTTAGAGTGCCAGCCACAGCTTTAAAAATTAAACTTATCACCAGTAAAGTATAAAAGCAAGCATATGAAACCTTCAATCTTCTGGGACACTTGATATGTGTTGACGTACCTGGTAAGTTAGACTTCAACCGATCTAGTTCCTCCTGAAGCTGTCGAATTTTCTCCTGCAGTATTACACAATTTGGACAGTACGATGAAGGCTGGTTTTTTGCAAGATCTTCCTCAATAACAGTCCCATGCCGTCCACCTAAATTCTCTGGTGGCAAAGCACCGCTGCTTTCTTCAGTGTTTTGAAGGAATCCAGAATTTAAATGTTTTTCATTAACCCTTTGTTGGGGCCTGGAGTCTACCTCGACTCTTGTGCTGGACAGAGATAATGCACTTTGCTGTGAGGAAGTTCCTGGCCTGTTGAACGTATCACCCTCTTGATGCTTGAGCCTTTGTCGAGCAGGAAAATGACTGTCAACTGATGATGGGTACTTGACTTGTGCCGTGGTCAGTTTATTGATTTCATGTTCCTGTCCACTGCGGCCTACAAATTGAGGCTTTTGAGGTACAGGAGATGAGGTAGTTGTATGAAGATTGCTAGTTTGCTTCATAGAATATACATGCTCATATGGGCCACGACCAGAAACGGGATAACCAAGTTTTTCTCTTGAGGTATCAACAGGTGAGTCAAGGCTACTTTTAAACAGCTGTTCCAGCTTCTTTTTTTTAGGGCTTGGACTGCTGTCGCCATCCTTGTGGCCCCGTTTTCCACTCTTGTTCAAATTGGTATTTTCAAGTCTTTCGATATCTTCCTTATTTAGAATCCCTGGCTTTCTGGATGTCCCTGGATTTCCAGTGAATTTTTCAGTGGAATGTCTTCCTAGGCTAGCCTTCTTGCACATTGATTCCGCTGAAATGGTACATGATGTAAATTACTGGCAAGATACAGGGTTTGAATGTCATTTTTTGAGCTCACAGCAATGACTTATCAGAAGAAATGATCATGTTCACAGTAACATTTATTTAATGTCACAAAGACAAAGGAGTATTGGATTCCAATGAGGTGATGAGCTAGATCAAATTGTTTACAAGAATTAAGTCAACACAGTTTGGAATTAATTTACTGTTTTTCTGAATCGCATTTCAAGTTTCTGGTGCCCTGGTTTGAAACAGATAACGGGAATTATAGTCTGCCAATAAATAGCCATGTAGGTACTTATGGCTAACATAAATCATCACTTGTTATAAGTCTAGTTCAATACAAAAAAAGCATGAGTTAGTCTTCAGTTTGTTGGGAATATAATTCCTCATGTAAGGAAAAGAAGGTTCTTTTATGCAATCAACAATATCAAAAATGTAGAAATGACCAGCTTAGAAACACATGACTTTGCTACTAGGTCATTCATCACAGTTAAAATCAAGCATTCCTCCAGTTTTTGTTCAAAAAGTGCCACCCCTTCAAAACAAAGACTTGTTTAGGAATAAGTTACAATCTCTACAATCCACCAGGTAGAAAGAGGATGCTAGCTACACTATATGACGGGAGGTAATTGGAAATTTTCTATAATAGATGTTTTTTCTTGCAGGAGTCACCTTCAGTAGCACCCTGTTGACAACTGAAAGAACTATTCAACATAATAATCTTTAAGAAACAAATTCTCTGATGGCGGTTCTTTGCCTTTTTGAATGTTTTCTCTCAGAGTACCAAGCAGCACTCTATATATTAGAAGCAATATTAGACTTATACTAAAAGTTTGTGCTATACATGTTAACATAAAATCCATAAATGTATTGAGTCACCCTTCTTCCAGATTTTGTATGAATTGTCAGCCTAGAGATAGAAATTGTTCATCCTGTCACCCAGAAAAATGTAAAATTTTGATGTAACCATACACCAGTAATTAGACGTTTTCTGAGAGTTTGTGGACATCTGCTAAGGTATATATCTCTTGTGCTCTACAGATCTTGATTTTAGATTTTTTACTCTGCAAGGGCTGATAATATTGCTGTTAGTTAACTGTAACCTGTATTAATAGATTGTGCACTTGTGCAATTCTGGCAGATTATAATTTTAAGACCAAGAAAAACAAAATATGGTCCTGGACAATAACATATTTAAAATACCGTTCATTTACATTTTTTGCTAACATGAAAATACTTCATTGTATTTTCACTTTATAATAGTTTGAGTGGGGATGGAACTAACAAATAATGATATATTTTCTCTACTAAAATCTAAGAGGAAAGCTTGCACTTTCTGTAATGTCAGATTTACTTACACCTTTCACCTTCCTCCCAGTCCTATTACCAGACATTAAAGTGTGTTACAATATATTTTACTAGCTCATAAGAAATTAGATTTTGATTGGATATGGCCTGTTAAATAAATATACTTGTGCAACAGCTTATCCTTGCTTGAGCAATGGTTTTATCCAAGCATAAAATAAATGGAAAAGGCCATGTTCTCCAATCCTATGTTCACTATCCACAAAATAAATAAAATAAGGATAGAAACAGCAATGTTGGGACAGTAAAATGGTAACAGCACAGAAAGAGGATATTTGGCTCATGGTGTCTATGTAGCAGCAACTCAATTGGTCCCATTCCCTAATTCTTTCACCCTGCATTTTCCCGCTTCAGATAGTTATACAATTCCTTTTTGAATGCCATAATTGAATTTGACTCCATCATATTCTCAAGTACTGCATTCTGGATTTTCACGTTGCCAAAGCTTCTTTTGCCAAAAACCTTAAATCTGTGCCTTTTAGTTCTCTATCCTTCCAGCAGGAGAAACAACAGTTTTTTTCTACCTCCTCTCTTCTAGTCCCCTCGAGATTTTGATTAGCTGTCAAATCTCCTCTCCACCTTCTCTTACAGTCCCAGCTTTTCCAACCTTTCAATGTAACCAGAGTTTCTCAGTTCCTGGAACCACTCTGGTGAATCTTTTCTACACTCTCCATAGAACCATAGATAATTACAGCTCAGAAACAGGCCTTTTGGCCCTTCTTGTCTGTGCCGAACCATTTTTTGCCTAGTCCCACTGACCTGCACTTGGACTACATCCCTCCACACCTCTCTCAGCCATGAACTCATCCAAGCTTTTCTTAAATGTTAAAAGTCAGCCACATTTACCACTTTATCTGGCAGCTCATTCCACACTACCATCACCATCCAAGGAAAAAGGCTCTCACTGTCCACGCTACCTAATCCTCTGATCATCTAGTATGCCTCTATTAAGTCACTTCTTAACCTTTTTTCTAACGAAAACAGCCTCAAGTCACTCAGCCTTTCCTCATTAGACTTCCCACCATACCAGACAACATCCTGGTAAATTTCCTCTGCTCCTTTTCCAGTGCTTCCACATCCTTCCTATAATGTGGTGACCGGAACTGTACACAATACTGCAAGTGTGGCCACACCAGAGTTTTGTACAGCTGCAACATGACCTCATGGTTTCAAAACTCAATTCCTCTACTAATAAAAGCTAACACATTGGCATGGGTGGTGTGGCATGGTAGCACAGTAGTTAGCACTGCTGTTTCACAGCTCCGGAAACCTGGGTTCGATTCCCGGCTGGGGTCATTATCTGTGTGGAGTTTGCACATTCTCCTCATGTCTGTGTGGATTTCCTGCGGGTGCTCCGGTTTCCTCCCGCAGTCCAAAGATGTGTGGGTTCGGTTGATCGGCCATGCTTAAAAAGAATTGCCCCTTAGAGTCCTGAGATGCATAGGTCGGAGGGATTAGCAGGTAAATATGTAGGGATATGGGGGTCGAGCCTGGGTGGGATTGTGGTCAGTACAGACTCGATGGACTGAATGGCCTCCTTCTGCACTGTAGGGTTTCTATGATTTCTATGACACCATATGCCTTTTTAACAACTCTATCAACCTGGGTGTCAACTTCCAGAGATCTATGCACATGGACACCGAGATCTCTCTGCTCATCCACACTACCAAGTATCTTACCATCTGGCCAGTACTTGAATTCCTGTTACTCCTTCCAAAGTGAATCACCTCACACTTTTCTGCATTAAACTCCATTTGCCACCTCTCAGCCCAGCTCTGCAGATTACCTGTGTGTCTCTGTAACCTGCAACATCTTTCCACACTATCCACAATTCTACTGACTTTAGCATCATCTGCAAATTTACTAACCTATCCTTCTATGCCCTCATCCAGATCATTTATAAAAATAACAAAAAGCACTGGCCCAAAATAGATCCTCATCGTACATAACTAATAACTGAACTTCAGGTGAACATTTCCCATCAACCACCACCCTCTCACAGTTAGTCAATTTCTGATCGAATCTGCTAAATCATCTTCAATCCCATGCCTCTGTATTTCTGCAGTAACCTACTGTGGGGAATCATATCAAACACTTTACTGAAATTCATATACATCACATCAACTGCTTTACCCTCGTCCACCTCTTTGGTCACCTTCTCAAAGAAGTTAATAAGGTTTGTGAGGCATGACCTATCCTTCACAAAACCGTGTTGACTATCCCTAATCATATTATTCCTTTCTAGATGATTATAAATCCTATCTCTTATAATCCTTTCCAAAACTTTGCCAACAACAGAAGTAAGACTCACTGGTCTATTACCAGGGCTGTCTCTACTCCCCTTCTTGAATAAGGGGACAACATTTGCTATCCTCCAGTCATCTGGCTCTATTCCTGTAGACAATTATGACATAAAGATCATAGCCAAAGGTTCTGCAATCTCCTCCCAGCTTCCCAGAGAATCCTAGAATAAATCCCATCTGACCCATGGGATTTGTCTACTTTCACACTTTCCAGAATTGCTAACACCTCCTCCTTATGAACCTCAATCCCGTCTGGTATAATAGCCTGTATCTCACATTCTCCTCAGTATTTTGTGAATACTGACAAAAAATATTCATTTAGCACTCTCCTATCTCTTCTGACTCCATGCACAACTTCCCTCTACTGTCTTTTCTCTATATTAAATTTCAGTTGCCCACTCCATCAAACTATGTGGTGCTGATCTTAACAATGCACCCCTCCAGCCAATGGGGTGAGCCACTAAGTTTGCGTGAGACCAAGAAATCAGGATTGCACCTAATTTCTTGCCCTTCGTGATCTTATTGGCACCAGGTATGCGGCATGATCAGTCTTGCGTCCATTTTTGGCACGAGGCTGAATAAATTATGTAAATTTAACTTGAATATCACCTCAATGAAATTAACGAGTTTGGGACTCACTTGCCTGAGTTCACTTGCCTCTGTGACCTCATCGGGGCAGGTTCCCTCCAGCGAGAAATCACAGACTTGATAGCCTGACCGATAGAATCTGAGTCCGTGAGACCTCCCTGGGAGATGGAGAGTAAGGGTTGTTGCCCCTTGGGTAGTGTCAGCCTGGCACTCATGCACTACCCACAGGAGGGGGGGGTGGGGGGTGTAGCAATTGTCCCAGCCACTGGGCCCCGTGGTAGCGAAGGGAGGAGTGCCATGTTTAACCACAGAGGCCAGCTGAAAGCAGAGAGGTTACGTGACAGGTGATTTGCTGTTCTCAGAGTGGAGGCCTGCAAATGTGCAATTGGCCTTCTGCTCCTTTCAGCTGGCTTTCTGGGGGTTTAAGCCCCGCCAACTCCCCCTGTAGGCAGAGATCCAATTTCAGGATTTTTTTTATACACCAAGTGCATAAGATACCAGATTTGGACTCACCAAATAAAATACAAAATTCTCCCATTTTCATTTTCGTTTTCGTTCTGAACTTAGAACTTTTTTCATAAGATTACCCCCTCTATGTTCTTTCAAAGCTTAACACTATCCTCTTCACAATATATAATAATTCCAAGTGTGTGCTATCCACTATTTTGAAATTATACACTGTACACTAAATTGTAGGACATTAAGGTGTACAGGAGTAAAAAAGACCAAAGATCTGACCAAAAAGATCTGAACATTAACGGCCAAGGACCAAAAAATTTGAAAATTATTTGTGACAAGGAACTACCAGCTCGATCTTCACCAAGTTGGGAGGTAAAGAGAGAAATATCTAGGGTCTTAACAGATGTCTTCATATTCCCTTTGACCACTGCCCAAGTTCCAGAGGAATTTAAGGTGCACAGTGGTTAATACTGCTGCCTCATAGCGCCAGCGACCCAGGTTCAATTCCGGCCTTGGGTCATTGTCTATGTGGAGTTTGCACATTCTCCCCATGTCTCTGAAGATTTCCTCCAGGTGCTCTGGTTTCCTCCCACACTCCAAAGAAGTGTGGGTTAGGTTGATTGACCATGATTAAATTGACCCTAGTGACTGGGGGGTTAGCAGGTAAATATGTGGGGTTACAGGAATATGGCCTGTGTGAGATTATGGTTGGTACAAAGTTGATAGGCCAAATGGCCTCCTCTTGCACTGTAAGGATTCTATGGAGAATAAATAGCCGATGTTGTTCCTTGTTTAAGAAAGGAAGACGAATAATCCAGGAAATTAAAGGTTGGTGAGCCTTACATCAGTGGTGGGGAAACTTTTGGGGAAGATACTGAGGAACAGGATACGTGCACATTTGAAAGAAAATGGACTAGTTAGCAACAGGCAGCATGGTTCTGTATGGAGAAGATCATGTCACATCAGTCTGAGTTTTTTGAAGAGGTGGTAAAGATAATTGATGAGAGAAGAGCTGTGGATGTAGTTTATATGGATTTTAGTAAGGCACTTGACAAGGTCTCACATGGCAGACTGGTACAAAAACTAGAATCACATGGAATTCAGAGTGGACTGATAGATGGATACAGAACTAGCTTATTCCAGAAGACAAAAAGTAGTGATCGAAGGGTGTTTTCCAGAATGGAGATCTGTAGCTAGTGGTGTTCTGCAGAGATCAGTGTTGGGACCTCTGTTGTGTACAGTATATGTAAATGATCTGCAGGAAAATGTGGCTGGTCTGATTAATATGTTTGCAGATGACACAAAGATTGATAGAGTTGCTGATAGTTCCAAGGATTGTCAGAGGATATAACAAAGTATAGATAGATTGGAGACTTGGCCATAGGAGTTGAATCTGGACAAATGCGAGGTGGTGAATTTTGGAGGATCAAATTTAGGTATGAATTAAATTGTAAATGGCAGAATCCTTAGCAAGATTAACATACGGAGAGATCTGGCCATACAGGTCCACAGTTTCCCAAAGATGGTGACACAGGTGACCAAGATGATTAAGAAGGCATATGGTATGCTTGCCTTCATCAGCTGGAGCACCAAGTACAAGAGTTGGGATATCATGTTGCATGTATAAAAAAAGACCTTGGTCAGACTGTATTTGGATTATTCTGTGCAGTTCTAATCACCACAATACAGAAGGAATTAGAAGCCTTGGAGAGAGTGCAAAGGTTCACCAGGATGTTGCCTGGTCTCAAAAGTGTTGGCTATGAGGAGAGGCGTTCTAGCATGGCCCTTCAGCACAGCCCCTGCCTGATGATGTTTGCCAAACTATTTCCAATGTCACAGTATTTTAATTCACCACCATCTTCGCACAGACATTAGGGGGAAGGCAACAAATAGTGGCCTTGCTAGTGATTGCCTCATCCCATGAACCAATATATTTAAAACAAACTTGAACTCTTCCTGGCAGCATAAACAAAATAGCAATACAATAGCACAACAAAATTCAGTATAAAATTAAAATTCACACATCACATACATCTGTTCTTACAGTACTTTGTAAAAATGTCATTATTTTATATACTTGTGTAGATTTCAGCCAAACTATCCATATTCCCTGGTGATAGAAGATTCTGTGAAGCCCCTCTGCCCACCCTGCAATCATCCCATCCTCCTCTTCCCAACATCCCTCCTCAACTCACCCACTCAACTGCCCCTTCCCAAATTACTTTCTTCCCCAACTGACTCAGCAGAATCTCTCCCCAATCCTCTGCGTCAGTCCCTCCTCCTAAATTCCTTACCTTAACCCATTAACTCAGCAATTGCTCTCTCCAAGCCATCCTTCCTCTACCAAACCCCATGAAGGCTCAGGAGTCACTCTGCTATCTTTCAACCCCATTGTGCTGAATCCTTTGGAAACTTGGTCTGCATTGTTCCCATCCAGTTCCCCCAGCCTGTTGCAATCCATGTCTCCACCAAGCACCCAGCAATAGAATGTGCTTTTCATTGGCGTAAGTGACAAAAACTGGGTTAAGACTGGCGCGAAGCTGAATTGCAACTTCTCCGGGTTCTGCTCCTAGTCTTGGAATTGGCAGAGATGTTTCCAATCTCTCTTCTCTTGGTTTTGGGGCAGCAACAGCTGAGAGGAGCTGAAGGTCAGAAAAAAAGGATAGAATTCCATTGTTCAAAAATCAGAATTCCATCAAATGATAGAAATTGCTCATCAGTGGAAAAATCTGAACAAACAGGAGTCTTAACAATGACCTCTAGGGAACTCCAGTATAAACTTTCCTCCAGTCAAAAAAAACAACCATTCATCACTATTTTCTGTTTCCTATCACTTAGCCAATTTTATATCTAAATTCCCTTTATTTGATAAATTCTCAAAGTGGATTATAACCCTAATTCTTTTTGGGGGCTTTCTCAGATCTGTATACTCTCTTAATAATCATCTTCACTTGAGGTTAAAATAACCCATTTCCTGCAGATCTTTAGAGGCTAAATGAGTGAACTAGCTCTCTCTTGAGGAAGATAATCATCAAGAAAACAGTACCTTTTTCCAGATTGCATTTCTGAATGATTATCAGCTAGGTTATAATTACTCAAATACTATAAATATCTAGGGGACTCTCTTCAATAATTGTATCTCCCTGTTTTGGAGTATACTAAAGACAGGAGACTTAAAATTGCATACAGAGTACTACGCAAGACATTATATTTTTCTAATTTATTTACAAGTTTATTGAAGAACTATAAAATGCAATACACTTTTAGTGGGTAAATACATTGCAACATTAAAGATTATAGAAATATGAAAAATATTATCTTAGTTCAAATAAAGAATCCAATATTTAAAAAGACTCTTAAATACTACAGATTAAGATATCTTACAATATCCATCCAATTCTTAAAGCAACATATTACCCAAATGTTTTAGCTGTCTAAGGAGCAGGACACTTCGTAGATGTGTAAAATTATGGTCAAAGTGTCCGCTTTTTCAGCTTGAGTATCATTAAGCTAAGATTTCTTTATAGCACTTCTGCATTTTTGTGGCAAAATCTCCTATCTTGATACCATTTTAATTGATTAGATCATTTTTAGCATGTGTGGCTGTTGCCTCTCTATGCTCCTCGCCTTTTTATAAAGCTATTCAAATCTTATTAGTAAACTATTTAATTGCTGAGGATTGCTTCATGCTGTAGTGACCCTTTTTCTGGCAGGGTGAAAACATGATTAGGCAGGGAACGAGGCTAGCCCATTCGACTTGTGGTTTGCTGATGTCTGCAATTATGGTTTGCCTAAGCTAGGGTAGAGTAAAGGATCAAGGTAGCCAAAGAGGTAAAACCAAGGCTCGACTTGATGCAATTTCTCAAAGCCATCTCGGCCTTTTGGCAAAAAAGAAGTGTTAGATTAAGCACAGGAGTAAGTGCAATACCTTGTCTTGTTAACATAGATCTGGTTTATCCCTTATGTTGGGACCATGGTAGGACTTAATTTTAATAGGCTTTTTTGGTTAGAATTAAAATACTGGGAAAACAGTCCTTGTAATATCTAATAATGGTTGCAATACTTTTACTTGTTTCTTATTTTCATAATCTGTGTTTTATAATACAGGCCTAAATTTTAAACATTACAGAGTGGGCAACTCCTTTGTTCATGATCTGGTCTCCAAAGACCAAAGTCTTTCTTTTCTCGTTTCAACAAAGTCTGAATCTTGGAAGAACGATGTATAATATTCCTTTAATTTGAATAATGTTGTTAAATTAATTTATAATTCAAGAGGTGCTATTCATCTAAAGCTAGCTTGCAATACATTGTCCTCCTCAAAATAAAAATACATTACTGTGCCTTTTTGCAGACAAAGTTGATCCTGGTGTATTATGATGCCCTTTCAACATTTGTTTTACAAATAAAATGTTAAATAGATTGAACTTAAATGTTTTATTTTTCTTGGGATATTCCTGTGTTTGGCACCTGTGTCCTTTGAAACTATTTGTAACCACCTGCACCAGAACATTTAAAAGATTTTTTAAGAGATTCCAGTCAATTTCACCTCATATGAAATGTTCCATCTGATGTATGTCAGATTCAAAGAAGCCACTGTGTACGCATGCAAAGACGCCTGGTATTTCTTCTGCTGTTTAGCAAAGGTACACTTTTATTTAATTCAATAGGATAATATCCTAATTATATATGAATTCTATCTATTAACTATATTTCCTTCACACTCTAAGTTAGCTCATAAGATTGTTGTGCAGCATTTATCAAATGCCTTTTGGAGTCCATGTACATTACATCAATGGCGTTACCCTCATTAATCCTCTCTCTTATCTCATCAAAAAACTCAACCAAGTTAGTTAAGCACAATTTGCCGAGACAAACACATGCTGCCTTTCTTTATTTAACCCCCATTTGCAAAAGTGACTATAAACTTTGCCCCAAATCGTCATTTCCAAAAGCTTCCCCAACAACAAAGTTAAACTAACTACCCTCTAATTACAAGTTTATCTTTACATCCTTTCTGGAACAACAAGGCAGCGTTGCAATTTTCCAGTCCTCTGACAAAGAGGATTGGAAAATTATTGCCAGCCTCCACAATTTTCATACTCACTTCCCCTTGTACTTTTGAATGCAGCTGTGTCCAGGAACTCAAAAATTGCATTGCTTCTTCGGTGCCAGGGGTGAGGACATCTCCCAGTAGCTGGTGACAAACTTGGGAGTGAGACGAGGTGGATCTAATTGTCATGGCCCATGTAGGAACCAACAATATCGGTAGAACAATAATAATGTTCTGCTGAGTTAGGATCTAAATTAAAATGCATTAAAGGTAGTAATTTCTGAATTGTTACCTGAGCCATACACCAATGTAGATTAAACACGTGGCTCAAAGAGTAATGCAAGAAGAAAGGTTTTGATTCTCGAAGCACTGGCACCAGTACTCAGGAGAGAGGGAGGCATTCTGTTAGGATGGGATCAGCTTTCTGGTGCATCTATTAATTAGGACCGCTAACAGAATAGGGGAGGGCTCACGTTCAGGAGGGTTTAAAAATCCAAAGAGCAAAGTTGTGACAATAGAACAGTGATGCAAATTGGATAAAGATAAGCTGAGTGGAACAGTGAGAAACTGATTGTATAACAATAATAGTGCATCAGTATACAAAGTCCATGAAAAGAGCAGTAGAGTTATGATGATGTGACATATGCATTTGTAATTATAATCTGTAATTTCATGAGCTAGTCAAATATGTACTCAACTTATTTAAATGGACTTTTAAAAGCCAGCAAAGATACTGATTCAAAATAGCTGTCACAGGGTATGTGTCATGTTTTACATTGTAGGTTGGTCAGTTTTTGGAAGTTTCCAACGTGGACTACAATTAAAACATGTTAAAACCTGTCCACACCTGAGCTAATCAATTACCTTACGTGGAATATTTGGGAGGAAGATCACATGACCAAAGTCACTATTTAAAATGTCTTTTATTATAACACCCAGGTTGCTTTAAGGCAGCCTGGAAGAAGTCTGTAAACAGACAACTAACACCCCTTTCCCCTCAAGTTCAGTGCCCTATCTCTGTTATATTATGGGATCCATCACAGAGTTGGGGAATTTTAATGTAAAGGAACCTCAGATGCAAAAGCACTGATTTTTGGAAAAGACAGATTATGGTTTAAAAGAGACTGCTGCCAGAAATTGCAGTTTAAATCACCCTCAATCCCATTGGAATCCCACAGAAATACAACTCCTTTCCCAACCCAGTTTTGTAGGGTTTCCTTAACTGGGCCCAGCAATCCCAATCAATGTAGCTATGTCCTGGAGCTCCAGTGGCAATCCTCATCCATGGGCCTACTATAATTTCAGTAATAAGCAATGGTCCTGACAGCATTACTGGTACTCGACATCTGCTAGTCTGAATGGTCAGAAACTCTTAGAGGTGGGACAATTGCCCTGCAGAAGAAATTCCTAAAGGAAATGCCCTCTGCAGGAGCTTGAAACCCTAAAGGCAGACAGCAGACTGCTTGATTGGGATGTAATTCTGACAGGGCCCAATATGATAATGACCATAATGTGGCTGCCTCTTCAGCTGGGGAATGGACTCACTGTTGCCACCTTTGGTTACAAGTTAACTCAGTTTAGGAAATAAATATTCTAGGGTACACACATTTTAAGAAGACTGACAGAATGGAAAACAGCCATGATAGTAAAGAATGGCCTAAGGATATTTGTGAGAAACAACCTTGGTTCAGAAAATCAGGAAGCAGAATCAGTATGGGTGGAGATTAGAAATAACAAAAGTCAGAAAATGCTT
Source organism: Sphyrna mokarran (assembly GCA_024679065.1). NCBI lineage: Eukaryota > Metazoa > Chordata > Chondrichthyes > Carcharhiniformes > Carcharhinidae > Sphyrna > Sphyrna mokarran. The sequence goes on from JAGIQG010000008.1 coordinate 69,469,321, forward strand.
ATAGCAGTGTTTTATAGATCCCTTACAGTAGGCATACTGTTGAATAGATCATTAAGCAAGAAATTATTGGAGTTTCTTAACAATGATAATTTAATAATTGTGAGGGACTTTAATCTTCAAATAGACTGGACCAATCAAATTGGCAATAGTGGTCTGGAAGATGAGTTCGTAAAAAGTTTTTGTGACAATTTCTCAGAATAACACAGATATAACTAATTAGGGATAATGCTAATGCAATAGCCCAAGTTAATAAGTCATCTCACTGGGAAATAATGAATATATTATAACAAAATTCCATATTAAATTTAAAGGTTACATACTACAATCATAAACATAAATATAAAACTTAAACAAAATCTTTACATAGGCTACTGTTGATTAGGTAAATAGATTAAAAGGTATGACAGGAAACAATTGTGTTTAACAAAAATCCATTCCGTTAAAATGCAAAAACTCAGCAACAAAGAACCATCTTACTAAGGAAGATATGGGCAATGTTAAAAATAAAATCAACCATGATGGTATAGAATAGCAGATCAGGCGTTATGGGCTGCGTTCCTATTCTAATTTCTTATGCTCTCACAATTGTTCTTCAGTTGAATATTCTATTTATGCATCTATTTACGGCACACATTGTGAAAAGTTAATTATGCTATAACAATGAAATATGTGAAATTTATAGAGAACAGAAGACACATTGATTGGCACATGTAACAAATACACTACTGCTTTTTATTCGTATTCATTGAAAGATTTGGATGGCATTATATGTCATAACAATGAGGCTCAAGTTGGTTATCAATTCTACTCATTTTCCTGTCAGAAGTATATATTAGTCATGCGTATCTGTTTTTGTTATTTTTCATATCGTATAACGTTAAAATTCAATTTTATTCAATTTTTATAGGCAGTTCTTGTTATTGGTAACAAAGGATATTAATATTGCAACTATTGTGACAATTACATGATGCCCAAATGGGTGATTTAAGAGCACCTGATACTAATTGGGAAGGATTAGGGCACATATAAAAGAATCAGTTTCCATCTGTGTGAGGGAGAAACTGTGTATAAGAGAAAAGTAGGCTTCACGTTGATTACACTAAGTTTCTCAATTAAGAAATGTTGAAGACAGACTGGCTCCAGCTTTTCCTTTACCAAATGTCTATTTAACAGATTAACAAAAGATGTCATGACAAACAGTGAAGTGTATGGACTATGCAACAAACTTATGTGATTCCATAAAGGCATCTGAGTCTTATGCAAATTAAACTGCATGCAATACTGGGGTAATATTTCACGATAGCTTCAAGGGAAATATGCACAACAGATTTTTGTGACAGCAGATCTTGACATGATTACAATGTCATCTAATCCCAAAACTATATCATGGTATCAAATGTGCTTTCCAACATTACCAATTTTTAAATATAGAACTTTTTAAAAACTTTAATTACTTAAGTATCTGATGTTTTTCTTGTAGGTGCTTTAACACAGTTCTTAAATCCTTTTTCTTCTAATTACTACTGATGTTTCTGGGTGTCTTAATTTCACACAACACAGTGAATATATTTTTACACAAAAATTAAATATTTTGCTTTATAAAGTCATGAAGATTTAAAATCACTCATTCTTTATGCCCATACTATCAATATTGTTGTGTGATTTTAAAATCAATAAAATTGACAATACATGCATCAAACAAAAAAGAGGCATGCATAAAACTGAAAACAGTGAATCATTTTGATTGTATACATTAGATACACGTGACAAGTGGAAATGATCACCAAGTTATATCTGTACATGGATGCTGTGCAGAAGTAGTATACAAGGTTTATAATAATAATGGAGCATTTACTGCAACCACAGGCAAATGATAAAGTCATAAAAATGAAACAAATTCTGCAAGTCACTGAAAATGCTTTAGAAAAAATGGGTTCATAATTATTTTCACCCTATTTAAATCCTATCCTACCTGTTGTTTTACAAGAGGTCTGGTTAGACAAGATCTAATTTCATGTCAAATAAATAGAATTTCTTTCAATCTATTACTCAGCAAACAGAACATTTAAAATTTTAAGTTACACAACAAATATTCTCTGCACGCATAAGTTCGGTATTTACTTATATTACATTTCTATATTACACATATAATTGATACAATATTGTTAGACGTACAACTGAATCTGACTCCAAATATTGGCATGCAAAACATAATCTAATTAGTTTCTTTTTAAATTAATTTAGAAAAATAAAGGCCTGAATCCACCTTTATGATATTAAATTTCATTTGCAGCTTTCAAAATGCATATGTTCCTCCACTATTAAACAGTATTAGAAAATTTCATAATGCAAAGTATCCCTTGAGGAAGGTTCTTGCTGTCTGCCAGACCAATGAAATGCACTGAATGGCATGAGGTTGATGCATTTGAGTAGTAGATACAAACTTATCTTGGCACAGAGAAATCAAATCTTATCATTTCATGTTGAACGATTCTCTTAATGACTTGATATTTGTTAGTGTCCACCAATCAATTTCTGCAGCATTGAAAATTAACTTTTAAAAAACTTCAGTAACATTTTAAGAATGATAGAGCTTTGGATATTTAGATGAGAACTTTACACGAAGGCTGTACATGTAAATCTATGTATATTATTCCCAGGTCAATGCTTTTGTTGCTGCTAACTTCAACAGGATAAACAATTGCAATAAAAATGACAGCGCAAGCAGAAGCCATTTCACAGCTTGCTCCAGCTTCATATTCTGTAGTTTTTCCATTTTATACATGTCATTCAATGGTACCCAAAGAATAAACATGGCTCGGATTGTGAAGTTGTAATAGGGAAATTGGTAGCATTCACTGTAATGACAACATAGAAACCAATAGGAGTTTCTGGCATCCAGAAGTGTCAATGATTTCTTGTTTTTTGTCCTCCACAGAGTAAGCTGTTGAAGTCTCAATAAATGGAAATCTTTAGATATCACTTATTTTGTTATATTATGAGCTTCTGCTTCTTATGCTCTAATTGCACTTTAAATACTCTCCTCCAAAAAGTTCTGCCTTGTTGAATGAGATGCAACTCTTTTTGATGGTGTACAAGTCATAATTACAACTGAACAATCCCTCTGGTGCAGAAAGAACTTATTTTATATTTGTGGAAAATCAAATTTCTCCATTATGATAAAATTCCATGTGTTTTTAATATAATTTTCAAAAGTTAATTCATGATATTTCATTTTCTACCTTAATAACATCTATATATAATGTCCAAATCTTTATTTCACCCTGCAAAACGGATCAAAAACAAAAGGATAATCAATACATTTTACTTCCTGGCTTTCTGTATGGGAAATTTTTTCAATGTGATTGGCTATTTAACTAACCTGATGATATCACTGTTTTTGGAAAGTTGGAATCCCCTATAGTTGTACCAAACTCAAATTATCATTGAAAAAGGTGAAATCAACTTCTAATAGATTGTTAGATCTTTGAACAGCACTTTTCAAAGTCAGCAAGAAGCGCTGTCACTTCATTGCTAATCACAAAATCTGGGCCAGTATTACAATGATTACCTGGGTACACCTTGATTAATGAGATATGCTGTGCTCTTTTCCAATTAAAACACGTGAATATGTGTTCAACTTTGTTCCAGTAACCACTTTGATCAGTAAAATTGGCATAATATAATTGTGTATACCTGCAGTAAGAACAGATTGTTCCTGATGCAATGCTCTAAATGAAACTGTTTAGCAAAAATGCTAAATTACAAGGTTCATTCACAACCCAAACAGGAGTTTTCATTGAAAATTAAGGAGACTTATTTAATTCCTAATGCATATGAGAATCTAAACAGTGCGGATTAGGTTGATTGACCATGCTCAATTGTGCCTTAGTGTCAGGCAGACTAGTAGGGTGGATATATGCGGTTACAGGAATAGGACCTGAGTGGCATTGTTATCAGTCCGAATGGCCTCTTTCTATACTGTAGGGATTCAACAATTCTACATCCCAGCTGTGCATAATACATAGGATTTGTGATTCAGTGGGCTAGGCAGGAGCTCTATTCATTAGCAGTCACTAAAGTCAAGGTTTTGATTTTATTTAGACCTGTAGTCACTAGAAATATAGTTTCGCAGTTCCCAGTGACTATAGGTCTAACATAAAGCTGCCTAGAATTTTACCTTTTAATCTCATTAAGAAAGGTCATAAATTGCCTATGTGGAAGTATCTAGGGTGGGCAGGCGGAGTGAATAAAATTAAGTTGTGTAATATTGCTCAAATGGATATGAAAATGATCTCTTATCAGTACCTGATGCATACATTTTCCAAACTGCAAGTGGTTGACAGAGTGGAAAACGTGGTAAAACTTTGCCATAATCTAACTCATTACAATCATTAATATAATAAACTAATAATTAAAAATTATCTGACTGCACTATTCCATAATAGCACTTCTAAATAATTTAAATAATCTAAAGTTTCAGAGATTTAGTTCTATTTTCTGTGGAATGAATAATTAAAGTATATTTATTAAATATTGTTGTTACATAGAATAAACAATAGTTGTTATTTAATATAAATTTGGCAGTAAACTTTGATTTTAAAATACTTTTTTCAAATTGACAAATAATATTCAAATAGAAGTATTATGGATAACTTTCCTTTTTGCCATACATGTGGATTGGATGTAACCATTTCATTTGTAGTGAACCATTTCTAAAACTGCCAACTTTTGCTGCATGTGTAATCCCAAGGTCGATATCCTTTAAATAGTATTCCCTCACACCAAATCTTTTACACCATTTGCACTGTTTAAATATTTGGTTCAATATCCATTTACAAAATCACAATTATTACTGTAAAAAGTAATTAATTTTTATTTTTTTGTTACTTTTGCATACAAAGCTATCCCCTATTTATATTGAACAGAAACTGGCTGCTATTTACCACTTCTGCAAAGAGCATGAAGCAACCTTCTGCAATACCAAAACCAAACAAAATAAAACCATTAAACCATCTTATATTTATAATAAAAATAATTGATAAAGCACTGGTATTAAACAAGATACACAATGGTATGTGATGGTCAAAGGAGTTAGGGCTGCAAAGGAGTTAGTCACTGTCTGGACTTAAATTACAAACCTTACATTATTCATCACAATTTTCCAAAAACAAAACACATTTTATATCCTTCTATAAACTGCTCTAATTACATCAGTCACAGTCATTTTAACAGCCTCTTACAACTAAGTAAAACTGTGATAATTTCATCAGTTACTGCAAAATAAAAGCGGTGCCTCTTCCACCTCACTGTTGTATCAATTTGTACAATAACCATGTAATGTTTATCAAAAACAAAAGTACCTACAATCTCCTATCTCCAATATACTTGGCATTGGTTTTTCAATAGCATACTTCTGCTAAAAAAAAAAGTTACTGTTCACAAATGACAATTTTAATAGTCAGTGATCAATGCAAGGTTTAATTTCAGGGACAACCATATAGCAGACTGACATACCTGAATCAGGCAATGTAACACAACAGGAAGTATTGCAAGTATTTTACTTTGGATTGAACTCAAAGCCAAAGACCATCCACGAGATTTTGAAAGAATCATCATTTCCATTACACTAAGAATAATTTCCAGCTTTATATATTCCAAATTTATGCAACTGATAGTCTATGAATAATGTTGGAAGGTATATCACAGAATACCCACACAATCTGGCACCATGACTAACATCACTAGATTACATTTACTTTAATATGCTGCAAGAACCAATATCACAATGATTCACAGCAAAAACATGTTTAAACTAATTTTGAATTATCATTCCTATTATTCCTATCCACCAAAAACAAAAATCATTGGCAAAAATTATACATTGTAACAGTACTAATCCATCAACATGGTGATTCTCGCTATTGATTTAAATTGACTCTTATTTTTATTGTTTAAGTCACTTACCAGTTAGGAGACTTCTGTCCACAGTGTCCTGTGTAGTTGCATGGAGACGTTTCATGTAATCATCACTGTACCAAATTCTCAGCCTCTCTCCAGGGTGAATGTCCCTACATACTCTGAAATAAATCTGTTCATGGTGCTGGAATGCCATGAGGTTCTGCTCATTTTCTTCCCTTGATATAACTACATACCTACAACAGAATAACACATTCTTAAAAGTGTGCTTATAAAATATACACATATAATAATCATCATAAATGTGATTGATCTCTGGGCTTTGTATTCTTGACCAATTGAGTGGAATTTCAATCCTAATTCAATACCTTTTTAAATTTGGCTTTCGTTTGCTGTGAGATTTGCTCACTTCAGCCTTAATGAGGAGGATGCTTCATGTGAAATAAAATATGCATTTATTGGTGAATGAATTGAGTGACAGTATTAGCTGTTTCTAAGGAATAGCTAGATTCTAATAATAAATTGTTAAATAAAAGAAAGATTATTTATTCAAAAAAAGTAAATATTATTTTAAAAGATCAAGTCTCTTCCATTCTTCAATTGTAGTTCTTAATTTATGATAATCACAGCATTTTGATCCTTGTAATGATCTAAAAAACAAACTTGCCCTACTGAGTTTCACGTTGAAATCTTCTTTTCTCTCCCCTTTTGATATAAATAGTTTGTAAGATTGTTTTGCTTTGTGACTGTCTCTTTAATTGATGGTAAAGTGGAGGACTGATGCGGTCACATGGCATAGGACATAAAAGCAGGAGTAGGCAATATGGCCCTTCTCCACCATTTGATAAAATCTGTTCTGAATTCCGCTCAACAAGTTTCGGTGGTTTGGTTGTTGAAGGAGAGCCCAGCTTGTCTTACTGTGAAGAAGATACAGATATTCACACCAATAGACATGGCTAACCAGGAGTCTTTCCAATCTTATCACCAGCCACTGATGTATGTGGGAAAGTCTGGTTCTTTATGAGCGCATCTTTCTTGGTCACAGAAGTCCTAGAGTGGGTCTTGATCCTTGAGTTTCCAGCTGAGAAGCAGGGACATTATTCATTGCGCCACAAGACCACCCTTGCAATATTTAAAAAAGGTCAACTTGAAGGCAATAGCAGAAAAATTAGTAGATTTAAAAATAAGTGGTAAAAAGACAAACGGTAGAGATATTGGTTCAATATCTGAACCTTGGGAAGAAAAGACTAATGGAAATAAAATGCAGGTTGAGTTAGTCAAAATATAGTTGGAAACTAAACACATGGTGCTTGAGCAAGTAACAGAAAGAAAAAGACTTGAATTCAAAACAGCAAAGAAAGAGAAAAAGAGAAATGCAAAAATTTGAACTTGAGTTTCAAAGAGAAAGAGAAAAGGAAAAATTAGAACAGGAAACCATCAAATTTCTGAAAGGAAAGAAAGCGAATTTGACCAACAGACAAAAGCTTTAATTATGCTAACAGGGAGCTTGATGATGAAACAATGTAACATCTGACTTGATTTAGCAAAGAACATTTGCCCAGTGGCTAAATTCAGAAAGAAAGGCATTGAAATGTATTTGAATCATTTGAGAAAATTGTTCCAGTTACAATGGCAGAGAGAATTTTGGATAATTCTATTTGGTAAGGAAAACATTGTTTTACGTATGAACATATGAAGTAGAAGAAAGAGGTAGGCAAGCTCCTTAAACTTGCTCCACCATTCAATAAGATCTATTTGAGTTTCAAGTTCCACATTTCCATCTACGTCCAATGTATTCAAACTTTTCAAATGAATATTCTACAGATTAAGATACACTTAATACTAATGTGCTTAATGCATAAGAATTAGTTCCAGAAGCTTATAAGCAGAAGTTTAAAAATCTGAGGATGAGACAGAATCAGACTTCTGCGGAACTTGTTGGAGAAAAAGAAATGTTATTTGACAGATGGCATTTACCTGTTGACTCATAGCTGTATTGAGAATTCTGAATACCCAACATGAGGATAATTAGCAACTAATGTTTTAATACGTGGTTTGAGAATAATACATTTAAGTAACATCTTAATAATGTCTCTACAAAATAAATTTGTAACATGCCAGTAAAGTGAAAGACATACTCATGAAAGATATCAGCACAAATCTGGCACAAATTATGCAACAAAGTAAATTACCCAGGCCTGGTGATAATACCAAAAGATAAAGAAGCCTTGTCTTCATTTGGTTTTAGACCAGTTTAAACTGGTTAGAGAAATGCTGAATCATAAGCCATTTTTGGGAATGAAGTTCTGTAAAACGAACAGATGAATGACAGATTTATATTTGAAAGTGTCAAAGAAAATTTGAAGGACATGCTATCATTAGATTGACAAATCAGTGAATGAATGAAATTGCTTTTAATTACGTGCTGCGCTGATAAAAAGTTCTATTCTACTCTCTCATGAAATTGGAGATCTTTTGAAAATGCATCATTGTTAATTTGCTGTGTAGGTAAAATCAGAGATCTCCCTTTTGGCTGAAAGAAATTGTCTTAATTGTATGTTCGTCTGAATATTGTTAATTTGTTATTTTGTTGATTCTAATATTTAATAAAACTAGTTTAATTGAAGAATTTCATTGAACTTTTGTCTTTGTGAAATGAATTTTTAAAATTTAATCAGGCCACCTAGAAGAATTTCCCACAACAAAATTTTGAAAATCTGTGAGGTAATGTTAAGGAGGAATTTAAAAATATTATCTTTTGTTTGGAATAATGTCCTGCTTAAAAGACCATAAAACTTCTAAAAGAAGAATAAGTGCTGTTATGATGACAGTTGTGAGCTATCCCACAAACACATAGGTAGCAGCAAATCTTTGTTTACAAATCCAAAAAGAAGCTGGAGAGAAAAGAAAAATGATAATGATCTGGAACTAATTACAATGAGGGGGATAGAAGAAATAAAGAGAGGATGGAATTTTCCCAAAAATGTGTTAATTTTGGCACGAAAACCAGTGCACTTCCAGCTGGTCCAAGTAATGTGATCCAGATTGCAATTTTTAGGCACTTAGGAAAAAATTCTTCCCCACATGAAAAACATCATACCTGAGATACAAAACTTCTAATTCGCCTGCCTCAGGAGACATCTGAGCACTTCATCAAGGGGGTCCTATATTTACATGTCTCCATAGTACTTCCTCTCATTCAAACCAGGAGGATGGCAGCGAAAAAGCCTATTGCTTGATTCATGGAGGGACGCTCACTCATATGCAGGATGTGTGGAGGAGAAACATACACCAATATACCCTCAGACGGCAGAAGACCTTCAAGCAAGATAATGAATCCTGCCTGGGAGACAGTAGAAGCACTGGTCAATGTCAGCAGCCTGCACAAGAGGGTAGGAGTGCAATGCCACAAGAGTGACCTATTCCATTTTGCCAGGGTAAATATTCCGAATCTCTTCTCTGCACTCCACCTTGCAATCACCCCTCGGAAAATCAGCTCAATCCCACATGTTGCACATAGCAAGGCCCCAGTATCTGATTTCCCACAAGCCTTCTCACACCCCAGCACTCCTCTTCAGAACCCTTCCCTTATTACCAGCAGTGCTCAGACATGCCAGGTACCATCGACATCTGAGCCGCCTGGCAGCCACCTCACACCATCCCAGTTTGTGTTCCTGCAGGATAAGCTTGCCTACAACTGCTATAAGCAAGAGAAGACAAGTGATAGGATGCCTGAGCTAAAAATCCTGACTCTGTTCAAAGAGAAGGCTCTGAAATTTGCAGAGAAGGAGCAGGACTGGACCTGTGTTGAGAGTGAGGTGGGCCTGTGAAAGAAAAGTGAGGAGCCACTATACGTTCATCCAGATGGCCAATCTTAAGTGACTTCTACATATCCCAGACCCATTGCCTTGTACATGGGTAATGTCTATTACGATGTCACCTGATTAGCCTCTGTCAGAAGTATCCCACCGCCATCCTTGACAACATCTCAGAAGAGATGTTGGAGGACACCGAAGATGCATCACAATTATCACCTGCACCATCTACCAGCGCAGAGACACATGCCTCAATGGGCGATCTCAGCAGTTAGACTGCTGGGTCACCACATGGTGAGCACCATGCTGCTTCCAATGCACAGGCAAAGGCAGGAATGTCCCAGAGATTGTACAGAGGTCCGCTGTGCAACAGCCAGGTGTTGTGCCTCTCGACACATAACGCCCTCAGCTGCTTGAGATGCAAAGGCAGAACCAGGAATATCAGGAGTGGATGTCAGTAGGCCTTGCAGTCACAGGAATCCCAAAGCCTTCTGTTGCAGGAGATGATGCCAGCAATATGTGGCAGCTGGGTCAACATACTAGCAATGGAAAGCTTGGAGCTAAAGTCAGATCCAAAGTGGGAGAATTCAGTCCTTGAGGTTCATGCCTGAGGACTTCAACTAAATGGTGCAGACAATGGTGAGCCTCCAGGACTGCAGCACCAAATGATGTTGAGGCTGCTGCAGCCTACTCCAGCTGCCCCTCCATCCAGAGTAACCCAAATGCCCATGTGCATCCAGAGGGAGGAGGATCCATTGGTACACAGCCGAGGGCCTTCCATCCAGGAGACCCTGGGAATGCCCAGCCAATCTGAATTCCCCCTTCCTGAGACTAGCGCAACTCAGGCACAGTGGATAGAACAGGATGTCACAACAACAGTGCCATCCACAAGTAGGCCAGGGCCCTTCAGGACATGGCCCTCCAGATGGTACCACAGGTAATAGGATGTGGAAGATAGCAGGCCATCTCCACCTCTGATGTGCAACCTGGGAACATACCTACATGTAATGGGAGGGTTCACAAGGCTAAGGAATTATGGGTGCACAGCATGAACACAGCATTAGTAATTGGGAGACACTGTCACTTGTCACATTTTGATATGTCACTGCAATAAATATTACTGTTATTCACTACTTGAACGCCTCAGAATCATTAAGCCACCTAGTGGCTTTGTACTTCTCCCCATCAGGACACAGGTGTTCTCAATAGGTTTCCATGCCTGCCTGATGGTTAGGCTCTCACAAAATGAATGCTTCAATCACAGTATAAGATTTGGGCATGATCCAGTGAACCCTAAGCCCTTGCCCCTAATCCCCTTCTGGAGCAAAGTAACAAAGGAATGAAGTGTAGATTCTCACTCAGACATGAGCCGGGGAGTCAGCATGCTGGATGCGACAGACAGGAATCGGACATAATCAGTAGCTAAGGAGCATCACAGACCATTCTTCATTGACAATCATCATCATCCTTCTGCAGTGATCGGGCAGCAGGCAGTTAAGGATACTCCCGCCCCAAACTCTCCATGATTGATATCTTGGCCACCATCCCCTGGTCACTGAGGGTTCGTGATGTCCTGAGCGGGGATTTACCCCATCAGACGGTGAAGTAGTTTTCCAGTGAAGTGGGAATCGAGATCGTGTCTAGCGCTTCTCCCCATGAACACCTCGCTTCCGCCCTATCTCAGGCTCTTCCTCAGCATCCTTAGGCAGGTCCTCATCATCTGAGGACACAGACTGCTCCTCCAGATCATCCTCAGGAAACCCCTTAGTCTGCTGCAAAATTACAGCAATGCAGGACACTCTCTGGGAGCTGCATTGTAGGGCCCCACTGGACATATCAAGGCAGTGGAAATAGGTCAATGCCCCAGCTGATGACAGCTTTGATCGTACTGTGCGCCTGTTTATACCTGGTCTCCTTGGCGTTCTGTGGCCTCTGCACTGATTGCATCAGCCACAATCTGAAGGGATATCCCTTGCCTAAGGAGCCATCCCTGTAGCCTGGGGTGTCCTTTGAAGATTCCAGGAATCTGCGAATGATCTCCTCCACCAGTTCTAACAAAGGGACCATCTTGGGAATGGTCGGCCCAGCAGGACACAGCCTTCAAGAAAATTAAACAGCAACTCGCATCCGAAAATATATTGGTACATTAATGACCCCAAGAAGGAATTGGTACTCGTCTGTGATGTGTCCCCATATGGGGTAGGTGCAATCCTGGCACACAGGTGGTAGGATGAACAAGAGCGGCCAATACTGTATGCCTGCAGGATCCTCGCAATGGCAAAGTGAAGATATACCCAGATTGAAAAGGACTGGTGGTAATCTTGGCGGTCAAAAAATTTCACTAGTATTTATATGGGCAAAAATTTACAATCATAACAGATCATAAACCTTTGCTGGGTCTACTGAAGGAAGTCAAAGCGGTGCTGCCAATAGCACCAGACCGGACCCAGCATTGGGCATTATTGCTGGAGGCATACCAGTATCGACTGGAGCACCAACAGCAATTAGAGTGGCAAATGCCAATGCATTAAGCCAGCTTTCTTTACCATACATCCTACAATTAGTATCCCGAATGAAGGAGACAGTGATGACATGAAACATGGCACACAATATACAGCAGTAGGCACAGAAAGACCCTGTATGGCGAAGGTAAAGCACCCATTCTAACAGGGCAGCTGGAAAGACCAGTCTAGCCACAGTTCCACACATACTGGAGCAGGAGGGAGCAGATCGTGATGGAAGACGAGATATTGTTGTGGAGAGCAGGAGCCATCGCCCCAAGGCAGGACCGTCAGGACATACTAGCCGAACTACACTATGAGTATTTGGAGTATCAAAAATGAAGATACTGGCCAGGAGCCTCATCTGATGGCCAGGTCTGGATGCTAACGTAGCGAAACTGATAGGACAGTGCCAGATAGGCACCATAGGGTGCCCTGCTGAATCCTTGGGAATGGCCAGGCAGAACCCAATCACAATTCCATGTCGATTTTGCAGGCCTGTTTATGGGGTCTATGTTTCTGGTGATAATAGATGCCCATTCCAAGTGGTTAGATGTCTATAAACTAAACTCAGCAAACATGATGGAACCGTCGAAACTGTGCACCTTGTTCACAACGCGTGGTATCCCAGAGATATTAGTTTCTGATAATGGTTCAGTGTTTACCGATCTAGAGTTCACTACATGTATGAAATCAATGAGATCTGACACATCAAGATGGCATCTTAACACCTGGCATCAAATGGGCTAGCGGAGACAGTAGTCCAGACGTTAAAGGCTGGGTTGAAAAAACAGCCAGTGGCCTCATTAGAAACAAAATTCTCAAGGTGGTTATTTGACTATAGGACCACTCCACATGCTACCATGTGAACTGCACCAGCAGAGTTACTGATGGGCTGACGGCCCCACATCAGACTGAGCTTGTTGTTGGCAAACCTGGGAGGAAAGGTGGAAAGACTCCAGGAAGCCAAATGCAGAGCCATAACAACACTTGCCAAGAGAGGCACTTTGAAATGAGGGAGAGAGTCTAGGTAGAAATTATGCAAATGGACCCACCTGGGTAACCGGAACAGTCGAGTCCAGGACTGGACCGGTATCCTACCGAACACACGTTGGCGAGGCAGTGGTAAGGAAACACTTAGACCAGGTCCAGACCTCCAGCTGTCCAGCCGTTCCGGAGCTAAGTCCACCCAGCAGCCCAAGGGACGAGCAGAGTCCTCCTCTACAAGCAAGTGGGGGCCTCAGGGTCCGAAATGGATTCAGGGGACAAACCTGCAGCGATTTCCCCTACCACCTAAAGTGGACAATGAACTAGGTCTCTGGCATTGGTGGCAGAAGAGAAGAGCACCTAACCATTACACACTGCCAACAGAGGTCAAGTTAAAGGATCTTGACCTGGCACTCAAGCACAGGAAAAGACTCCTGAGGGAAGCAAACTGAGGGGATTCGGGATTCCTTGGACTTTGAGGGATAAGTGTGATGACTTCAGCCAGGCTAATGAGGTTGGCTTGCTACAGTATGAACTATCTGATGAGTCCTAATTGATGGTTAAATCAGGGAGCCTCATGCTCCCTATTTAAAGCAGGTGTGTCAGACTCCCAGCCTGCATTTAGCAGGGAGCAACTGGAGATCTGGCTGTAAACAGATAAATGGTGTAATGAAGTAACTTGGGTAACGGGACTTTCGCCTCCATGGAGTTATTACAATTTCATTTTTCGCATTCTAACTTTGGGAACAGTTTTAAAGAAGATGCCAAGTAATAATGCTGATATTATACTGGGGAATGACTCGCTAGAGATAAAGTCCTGCTATGTCCAATTATGTCAGACAACTCCAGTTAAATCATAAACATTTAAAAATGTATCAAAAATATCACAAAGTACGGAATTCTGTGACTATCTGCACTCTTATGTGAAAACTAAAAGTTCAACCAAAGCTGTGTCCAAAGCATCAAAAGGTTAGACTTCATAATTAAAAAGTCACTGGATCCTCGGGTTTATTCATTCAGAAGCCAGATGCCAGTCATTTTTGTAAATACTAGATTTATTTACAGAATACAATATTACATATGTCCACCTCCTTTCCCAACACCATGTTCCAGAAGTCTCTCTTTATAATCTTTTGAGAAAACAAAAATAAATCAATCAAAAGTGAAAGGCAGCCTCTGGTAGAGCAATGTAAAAAAAATCAACATTTCAAAGGAAACTTAACTGGCTAAACCAAGGGTGATGATGCACCCCTGCCCCTCTCCAGTTGCGGAAGGCCTGAGGCATGCCAGTGGACACTGTGTGCTCCCTCTCCAAAGAAAGCCAGCTTAAATATAGCTGCGGTAGACAAGCAGATAGCTCGGGTAGGATGTCCCTTCGACCACCTGCTGCCTGCTCCTGTTACTGACTAACTTGGCCAGGCTCAAGAGCAAGCTTACGAGGAGGTCCTCCGTTCTCCCTACCTCTCCCCGCACAGGGTGACTGAAGATCAGAAGTGTGGGGCTGAAATGCAAGTCTGTCTTTACACTGTCTTGATTTGAACAAAAAAAAAATCAATAAAGCAAACAACAATGATGGGGCTGTTCCCTATTTATACACCAAAAACAAAAATAAAACAAAAGTCAATAAATGTGAGAGCGTGACAGCCCCTGGTTGACTAATTCCGATTATAAACCTTTTGATTAGAGTCTCCTACTTATTTAATAAAACTAATACTCAATAAATTACACAAAAAAAAGACAGGAGTGACAGCCCTTGGTAAGGCACTGTGACTAAAACAAATCAAAGGAAACTTAACCAACTAAATCAAATCTTTCCTGGTATTGATGATGCATCCCAGCCCCACCGGTCACGGAAGGCCTGAGAAACAGAGTATCAGGATTCTTCTATAAAAGAATTAAAAATTAATTAATTAACACATAATGAAGATGGTAGGGCAGGCAATATGTTATAACTGCAGAATGTTAATAGGAATGTAGCGGTACTTGTGGATAATACAGTTGCAGGGATGGACACAATCCTCAGCAGCCATGAGAGAAGTCCAGACAGCTGTGTCGTTTGTCCAGTGCCAGGATTCAAATCATCTCTGTAGACTAGAGAGAAATTTACAATGGGGGGAAGAGGATCCAGTGGTTGTGGTCCATATAGGTAGCGATGGCATAAGTAGAACGAGGAAAGAGATTCTGTTGTGGGTGTATGAGTAGCTGGGGCTAAATTGAAAAGCACTATCTCAAAGGTAATCTTCTCTGGATTACTACTTAAGCCACAAGTTAATTGGCATTGGGGAAAAACAGCCTAGAAAGTTAAATATGTGGTTCAAAGATTGGCATGGGAAAAATGGGTTTTGATTCAATGTTGTACGGGCAGCAGTACTGGGGAAAGAGTGAGTTGTACAGTTGCGATGATCTTCACTTGAATCATGCAGAAATGAGTGTTCAATGAGTCATATAACTGGGATGGTAGAGAGACCTTTTAAATAATACAGCAACAGATCAAGCTTCGAATGAAGTATAAAGAGAACACAAGGCAAGTGAGCAAGGTAGAAATAACGGAATGGTGATCTGAAAGAGTTTATAAACCTAAGAATGCACCAACAAATAAGGCTGGAGGTTACAAAAATAATAAGAAGGAAGAACCAAAGGCTTTACATTTGATTGTATTTGTAAAACAAAACAGATGAACTGAGAGTATAAATAGAAATAAATATATATGATCTGATAGCCATTAGACAGACATACTTGCATGATCAGAAAGCCTGGGAACTGAATAATCAAGGGTGCATGACATTTAGTAAGAACAGGAAATTAGGAAAAGATGGAGGAGAAATTCTGTTAATTAAGGATAAAATCAGTGCAACAGACAGAAATGATTTTAGTTCTGTACATCTAGGGTGTAGAATCAGTTTGAGTAGAGATGAGAAATAGTAAAGAAGTTACTTGTGGAAATGGTTTATATGTCTCCTTAAATAATGACATTGTAGAAAGAGGTGTACTGGAAGAAATCATGGAGCCTTGTGAAAAACATATTGCAATAATCATGAATGATACTAATCTACATATAGAATGGACAAATCAGATTGTCAAAGCCCCTCCCCTCACTGCTATCTTGAATGTAGGACTAGTGTTTTAAACTTAAATAATGTGAATTATGAGGGGATGAAAGCAACGCTAACAAAAGTAACCTGGTAAATTAGGTTAAGGGATGGGTCAGCAGAAATGAATTGACAGACATTTAAGGAGATATTTCAGAACACTCAGAAAACATATCTGCAAGGAGAGAACAACATATTATCTGTGGCTAATTAAAGAAGTTAAAGATAGTACTTAACTGTAAGAAAAAATGTATCATTTTGCAAAGATGAATAGGTCAGAAGATTGGACAGAATATAAAGAACAGCAAAGAATAACTAAGAGATTTATAAGGACAGAAAATTAAAATTGTGAGAAAAAGACAGCTAGAGATATAAAAACAGATATTAAGAGTTTCTAAAGGTGTTTAGAAAGGAAAGGAATAAGTAAAGTGAGTGCTAGACCTCTAAAAAGTCAGAATGGAGAATTAATAATGGAAATAAAGAAATGACAAATGAACTCAACAGATATTTTGCATCTACCTTCAGTGTAGAGGATATAAATAATATTCCAGAAATAATTGTGAATCAGGAGATGAAAAGAAGGGAAGAATTTAAAACAATTATAATCACCAGGAAAAGGGTACTAAAAAAATTATTAGAACTAAAAACTGACAATTTTCCAGGTCCTGATGGATTTCACCTCAGGTCTTAAAAAAAGTGGCTGCTGAGAAAGTAGACGCATTGGTTTTTATTTTCCAAATTTCTCTAAATTTCAGAAAGGTCCTAGCAGATTGGAAAATAGAGAGCATGACTCCACTATTCAACAGAGAAGGGAGTGAAAAAACAGGAAATTATAGGTCAGTTAACAGAATATTTGATCTACTGGAAGTTGCTAGAAGTTATTATTAAGGAAGTTAAAGCAGGACTCTTGGAAAATTGCAGTGCAATCAGACTGACAGATTCAACACAGTTTTGTGAATGCTTGATTTTACTGGAGTTCTTTGATGAAATAGTAAGCAACCTGGAGATACAAGATATAAGGGAATAGATGTGATATACATGGATTTCCAAAAGGCATCTGATAGGATGCCACATCAAAGATTACTACTCAAAATGAGAGCGCATGGTAAAGGGCATAACAAGTTAGTATGGATAGAGGATTGGCTAGCTAACAGGAAGCAAAATAAGCATAACATTTTTGAATTGGCAAGATATAATAATTTATCTCAATAATTTGGATGAAGGGCCCAAATGTATGGCTGATATATTTGCTGATGACACAAAGATAGATAGAAAGTAAGTTATGATAAAGACGTAAAGAATCTACAAAAGGGCACAGATATATTAAATGAATGGGCAGACGGAATATAATGTGGGAAAATGTGAACT
Source organism: Sphyrna mokarran (assembly GCA_024679065.1). Lineage (NCBI taxonomy): Eukaryota > Metazoa > Chordata > Chondrichthyes > Carcharhiniformes > Carcharhinidae > Sphyrna > Sphyrna mokarran. The sequence continues at coordinate 69,487,000 of JAGIQG010000008.1, forward strand.
TGTCCATTTTGACAAGAAGAATAGAAAATAAGCACATTACTTAAATGGAGAGAGATTGTAGAACTCTGAGGGACAGTGTGATTTGGGTAGCATGGTAATGAATCAGAAAAGTTAGCATGCAGGTACAAATAATTAGGAAGGCAAATGGAATGTTGTTGTATATTGCAAGGGGAATAGCATATAAAAGTGAGGATATTTTGTGACAGTTGTACGTAAGGTTGTGAAATCACATCTAGCGTATAGTTTTGGTTTCCTTACTGAAGAAAGAATTTAAGTGCATTGGAACTAGTTCAGAGAAGATTCATTTGACTGATACCTGAGATGGGAGCACTAACTTACTAGGAAGGGTTGGACAAGCTGAGCCTGTCCATTGGGGTATAGAAGATTGAAAGGTGATCCTGATTGGACTTGATAACATGGATGCTGAAAGGATGTTTCACTTTGTGGGAAAGACTAAAATTAAGGGACGCAGCTTAAAAATAAGTTAAAAGTTAAAAGGGATCTTCCATTTAAGACAGAGTAAAAAATGTTTTCTCTCAAAGGGTCAAGAATCTTTGAAATTCTCTTCCACAATGAATGGCGGAGGTAAGATCAATGGATATTTTTAAGGCAGAGATATAAAGATTCTTGACTACAAGGGAATCAAGGTTATTTGGGGATTATCAGAATGTGGAGTTGAAGCCACAATCAGATCAGGTGTGATCTTATGGAATGGCAGAGAAAGCTTAAATGGCACAGCAAGCTTGAAGGGCCAAATGGCCTACTTCTGATCCTATGTTCAAATGACTGCCCATTGATGTGACTTTACAGATGTTCTTAAAGAAGGGATGCGGAACCAAAACCGTACATTTAATCAGGAAAACAGTTCAGTTGTTTGGCTGGCTGAAACTTTCTTTACTGATCCTGGACACTAAAAAACCAACAACCATGAAACAAATGGAAATCCCGAGTTAAAACCTGAGCAACATAGTGTACAAACTGTGTTTAAAAGTCAACACCCTTCATAAATATAAACATCGAATCCTAAATAAGCCACATGAAGTGGAATAGTGACGATGGATTTCGTCTTCATTTAGAACTTACACCAATAAAATTCAAAAATAACAAGGATGGTCAATAAGTGGTAGTATGGTTATTGAACTAATTGAGTCTTCTTTTAATCAAAGATACCAGAAAACTTTACAAATTGTACAAAGTGAGTAAGGTGGTATTTTGCTGTACATACCAGAAGGCAAGGCCACTATAGTAGTAAAGCAAATTTATATTTATATGAGAGAAATAACTTAAAAGATGTACACAAATTGAACTGTAAATTTGAATTGTCACATGGAATTGGTAGCAATGGATTAATCTATGTAAAATGTGATGTGGATTGTGTAATGGTGAAATGTGAAAACAAGGGAGAGAATATTAACTCTCTTATATATGGTAAGTTAATTGATAAATTATTTATAATGTTACATTTTGATGGTTTATCACCTCAATAATAATTTTGAATCTTTTAGGGCATGTGTTACAAATATAAAGTTTATAAGATGTTTTGGGACTATCTCTTCAACTTAGGATAAAATGCAGGAATGAATGGAGTCATGTAACTTGTTCTGAATTTTGCCCAACAATAAGATTGGGCAGCTTGCTAGCAGAAGTTTAAAGGAGGAAGAAGATCGGAGATATTCACGCCAATAGATATTGGAAAGAACATTGTGTTCATTTTGGTAAACTGTGTTCATACCACACAGGGAAAAAGAAAAGGAGTCATGGCATTAAGATCACCTCATAGGAGGCATCCCAGAATATCAAGGGTAGGGCAAAAGCTGAGGTAGAGAGGGCAAGGGAGGGGGATCAGAATGCCCCGGAGGACGGCAGGAATGCGGGATGTGAGATAGTGGTGGGGGATGGGAAGGTCAAAGGGATCGACAGGCGGTTCTGTGGGCAAATGTGGGACTCCAGGATGGTAGTCTGCCTCCCTGGAGCAGGGGTCCAGGATGTTTCAGAGAGGGTAGAAGGAATTTTGAAGGGTGGAGGGTCTAAGGCTGATGTAATAGTTCACGTAGGAGAGAAGGATGTAGGAACAAAGTGCAGGGGGGACATACGTAGGCAGTTCAGGGAGTTGGGGGCTCGGCTGAAGTGTAGGGCCTCCAGGGTGGCATTCTCTGGGCTGCTGCCGATGCCCGGGACTGATAGGGTTAGGAATAATGAGGTACTCCAACTAATGCGTGGTTGAGGGATTGGTGTAGGGCAGAGGGTTTCAGATTCATAGACCATTGGGAAGTCTTCATGAGGGAGGGGCATCTATACATGAGGGATGGGGAACAGTTGTCTGGGAAGGGCACCTATATTTTAGCTGGGAGGTTAGCTGGAGTGTTTCGGCAGGGTTTAAACTAATATGGAGGGGGGGTGGGGAGACAGAGGGAACTGGGAGTGGGAGAGAGACGGGTGACAGGGTAAGTCCAGAGGGTAGGAAGGAGGATCAGAGAGGGCCTGAGGGTCTTCAGTGCGTGTGTTTTAATGCGAGGAGTGTGACTGGCAAAACAGATGAACTGAAGGTAATAATGTTCACAAGGAAGTTAGAAGTGGTGGCGGTGACTGAGACGTGGTTAAAGGAGGGGCAGGACTGGCAATTGAATATTCCAGGGTATAAGTGTTTTAGGCATGACAGAGGTGGTTTGAAGAGAGGAGGGGGAGTGGCGTTATTAGTTAAGGATCACATCATAGCAGTGCAGAGGGAGGGTGGTATGGATGATTTAGGAATTGAGTCGCTATGGGTGGAGTTGAGGAATAGGAAGGGAGAGGTTACTATGTTGGGTGTGTACTACAGACCACCCAACAGCCCGCGGGCCGTGGAAGAAGGGATATGCAGGGACATTTTAGATAAGTGTAGGAAGAATAGGGTGGTTGTAGTGGGAGATTTCAATTTCCCTGGGGTAGATTGGAAGGTGCCCAGAGCGGAAGGTGCGGACGGGGAGGAATTTGTACAGTGTGTTTTAGAAGGGTCCTTGGAGCAGTATGTGGATAGCCCGACTAGAGAGGGGGCAATACTGGATTTGGTTCTGAGGAATGAGCCAGGGCAGGTGGTTGACGTTGTAGTAGGAGAGCATGTGTCAAATAGTGACCACAACTCTGTCTGCTTTAGGATATTAATGGAAAAAGATGAAGCCTGCCCTAAGGGGAGGGTGTTAAACTGGGGGAGGGCTAGATACAGCCAGATTAGGCAGGATCTTAAGGATACCGACTGGGATAAGCTGTTCGAGGGTAGGTCGACGCTGTACATGTGAGAGTCTTTCAAGGGAAAACTAAAATCTTTTCAGGAAAGACACGTGCCGGTAAGGAGGAAGGATGGGAAAGGTAGGATTAGAGAACCGTGGGTTACTAGGGATATTGAGGACTTGGTCAGGAAGAAGCGGGAGGCGTACGTTAGATCTAGGCAACTGGGGACAGAGACAGCGCTGGAAGAATATAGAGAGTGTAGACGGGATCTTAAAAGGGGTGTCAGAAAGGCACGAAATGGCTTTGGCAGGTAGGATTAAGGGAAATCCTAAGGCATTTTACTCCTATGTAAGGAGCAAAAGGATGGTTAGAGGGAAGATCGGACCTCTCAGGGACAGAGGAGGGGAATTATGCTTAGAGCCTGAGGGAATGGGGGAGATCCTGAATGAATACTTTGCGTCGGTATTCACGAGGAGAGGGGCCTGATGTCTGGTGTCGGCTTTGAGAAATTTGAGGACCCGTTAAAGGAAATAATCATTACGAGGGAAGAGGTGTTGGGGCTTTTAGGCAGCATAAAGACTTATAAAGCTCAGGGGCCTGATGGCATTTACCCCAGGCTGCTAAGGGAGATGAGAGATGACCTTGCTGGGCCTCTGTTGCAAATCTTTGTCTCTTCTTTGGACACAGGTGAGGTCCCAGAGGACTGGAGGATAGCAAATGTAGTACCGTTGTTTAAAAAGGGTCAGAGGGATAATCCAGGGAACTATAGGCCGGTGAGCTTGAACTTCAGTTATAGGTAAGCTAATGCAGAGGATCCTCAGGGACAGGATGTATGAGCATCTGGAGTGCTGCGATCTGATCAGGGATACGCAGCATGGCTTCGTTAAGGGGAGGTCGTGCCTTATGAATCTAGTGGAATTTTTTGAAGATGTGACAAAAACGGTTGATGAAGGACAAACCGTTGATGTCGTCTACATGGATTTCAGTAAGGCGTTTGACAAGGTTCCTCATGGTAGGCTGATAGAAAAGGTGAAGGTGCATGGGATACAGGGCCAGGTATGTAGATGGGTTGAGAACTGGCTTGGGAGGAGGAGACAGCGGGTAGTAGTGGAAGGCTCTTTTTCCAACTGGAGGTCAGTCACTAGTGGTGTGCCACAGGGCTCAGTACTAGGACCTCTTCTATTTGTGATTTATATAAATGACTTGGAAGAGGGGGTAGGTGGTGTGATCAGCAAATTTGCTGATGACACTAAGATACTTGGATTGGCGGGGACTGAGGAGCAGTGCCAGGCAATACAACAGGACATAGATAGGCTGGTAGATTGGGCAGATAGATGGCAAATGGAATTTAATCAGGATAAATGCGAGGTGATGCATTTTGGCCGGAATAATGTAGAGGGGAGTTATAGGATAAAAGGTAAAACTATCCGGAGTATAGAGACGCAGAGAGACCTGGGGGTGCAGGTTCACAAGTCTCTGAAGGTGTCAGTACAGGTGGAGAAGGTGATAAAGAAAGCGTATGGTATGTTAGCCTTCATAGGAAGGGGTATAGAATACAAGAGTAGGAGTCTGATGTTGCAAGTGTATAGAACATTGGTTAGAACTCACTTGGAGTACTGCGTCCAGTTCTGGTCGCCGTACTACCGGAAAGATGTGGAGGCCTTGGAGAGAGTGCAGAGGAGATTTACCAGGATGCTGCCTGGTATGGAAGGGCTGTCTTACGAGGAAAGATTGAACGCACTGGGGTTGTTTTCCCTTGAAAGACGTCGGCTGAGAGGGGATCTATTAGAGGTATATAAGATTATGAGGGGTATAGATAGAGTAAATGGTGGTAAGCTTTTTCCACCATTAGAAACGGATAGAACGAGGGGTCACGGCCTTAGGGTGAGGGGGGCTATGTATAAGACGAATATTAGAGGGCAGTTTTTCACACAAAGGGTAGTGGGGGTGTGGAATGCACTGCCGAGTAAGGTGGTGGGAGCAGGCACGCTAGGGTTGTTTAAGGGTCTCTTGGACAGCCACATGAGCGGTCTGCAGATAGAGGGATATAGCAGGACTGTCTAAATATCTTATTTGTTTCCACAGGCAATTCAGTCCACCTTGTTGACCAACAAGGTGCATGCATTCAGCAGGTCGTGCGAGGGCTGCTCTTGGATGTTACTTCAGGAGTGGCCTAGTGCTTCATGTCGTTAGTGTATGCTTAAACTGGACCATCAGATGGGCAACATGACAGCTCAGAGACTATCGCTGTTGCTGTGCAGACACATGGATTTGGGCCTGTGTCTGCGGGAGTTTGCGCGTTCTCCCCGTGGTTGCGTGGGTTTTCTCCGGGTGCTCCGGTTTCCTCCCACATCCCAAAAATGTGCTCTTAGGCTGATTGGGTAACAAATTGTCCCTATATGGGAATCTTCCACAATAGGCTATGTCATTAAGACGTTAGGACAGCGGCACGGGCTCGTTGGGCCGAAGGGCCTGTTTCCCGTGCTGTGTTGCTCTTTGTTCTTTGTTCTTGTTGGAAGTGTTAAGAATGTCAGGTTTTGTAAATGAATATATATTTATGTAATTTCAAGGTGAAAAGAGTCGTTGGTCTAAAATGTAAATAATTAGCATTTCTACCTCAATACAGGGTCCATAAGATTTACATTGCCATGAAGATGGGTTTTAGAAGGGAAAGATCCAGAAGAGAGATCCACTGCGGAATTGGGTTGCTGGTTTCTTAAGATATCTCTGAATGTCACCAACACGGTGAGTCTGCAAACATCTGAGAAAGAGAGAGAGAGCATAGAGATAGAGGCAGCTAGTCTCTATAGTTCACCACGCAGAATGCAGGCGGGAGCTCACACTCAGATTGAAAAGACCAAATTGGTGAGGATTTAAACAAGGCTGGAAGATTTGCTTAACTTTGCACTAGAGAGAGCAATCTCCATGTTGACCCTCACTGGGGAAGTCAGATAGGGAATTAGAAAATGAAAGAGACAGCAAGCCATCAGGAGTTGAGAGCAGTTGGGTTGGTTCCTGGAGAATAAAGGACAGAGTTAAAAAGTATAATTGTGTAGAGGAACATTTGGCCATTTTAAAAGTTAAATGGGAATTTTTTTCTGTATTTTAGAGTATAAGTTGCCTATTAAATATGATTTCGACAATGTTGCTTTATTTGTTTATTTCAGTAGAGGTCTTAAAACCTGAAATCTTATTGTGTAGCCCTTCTAGTCAAACAAAGAAATTCAAATATCTCTTTAAAGGCTATTGGTCTCCGGGAATCAGAACACTTTACAAGTGTTACTTTGAGATTGAATATAATGAAAGTTCCTAGCTTACCTCATCCAATTAGCTTTGGTCTCATCTGTGCCATCAATGGACTTATATGTGTTATTCTTGCCAAGTATCTAAATTAACAAAAACATGACATTGAAAAAAAATTTGATCAATACGCAGCTGAGGCTTCAAATGTTAAAGTCACAGACCTGCAAAAAAAACAATCACTAACAGTTTTAGGCAAATTTCTCCTTGTTTCTTTAAATTTTTTGAAAAAATTCTAGGAATTAAAAAAAAGTACAGTTGTCAAGAAGTTAAGCATTATAGTTAAGCAGATTAAGACACTAAAAAATGAGTTAAGACACAAACATTTTAACATCAGTTATCAATTTCTTCCCAAGTGCCAACTGAAAGAATGAGAAATACTATATAGAAGCTTAAAAAGGACATTCAGTCCTCCAATCTTTCAGCTGGATTCTAGATCATCTGCATCTTAATTACATGCAGTTGCCTTGGTATCATAAGCCATCTTGTATAACAAAATTGTATAAATCTCAGTTTTGACATTTTTGATTTATCTTCACAGCCTCAGCTTTTAGCGACAGGAATGTTCCAGATTCCCAGGAGCCTTTGTGAAGAAATACTTTCTAGCATGGACTCTTGTTACAAAGGCTGAGATCAGCTGCCTCTATTGCTACCCTCCCTTTCCTTAGCTCACCAGGCTCAACTTCCTCTGGAGGGTTTCTCTTTCCTAACCTCAAATTCACATTTTTCTCTAGTTTCTCTTCCATCTCTCCACATGCACTCTCCTACAAGCTCATCCTGTTGTTGAGACCACCTGTTGCTCTCTACAGCCTATTCCCATTAAACCTGACCACCCAATCCCTCTTCCTGGCTCCTATGTTAGCTAATGTTATTAGCAGTTCTCTTGCCTTGGTCTGGTTCTCCTCTCAATTACCCCTTTCCTCAAAAATTCCCTTGATTTCTTCATCCTTATTAATTGCTGTCCAACCTCCAATCTCTCTTTCCTTTCAAAGTTTTTGAACACTTTGTCACCTCCACCTTTCTGGAACTTCGTGTTTAATTCCTTTGATTATGTTCTACCTTCTGCCACTGTACCAAAACAGCTTTTTAACCACTCTAGTTGACTGTCACAAAAAATAAATTATGCCTCCTCATCCTTCTCAGATGGTCTGCAAACCTTGACATGGTCGATCATGAAATTCTGTTTCAAAACGTCTCCACAGTCATCCAGCAGGGTTCAACTGCACCTGACCAGTAACATCTTACCTATGCAGTCATAATCAGAGAATCACTTTCAGTGGCTTCTCTTCCTATTCCCACATGGTGACCTCTAGTGTCACGCAAGGAGAGTCTTAGCTCCCCTCTTATTTATTATTTACTTGCTGCTCCTCACAGCATCAACTGGAAACACAGCATCACTTTCTGCACATATGCTGAAAATATCCAATCTTTCGCCACCAATTTTGACCACCTCATCCCCACCACTGTCACTAAATTTTAAAACTACTGGTTCAATATCCAGTACTACTTGAACAAAAATTGTCTCCAACTAAATACTGCAGACAGAAGCCACTGCTTTCAGTTTCCATTGTTCGATTTTAGAAAGCAAAGTGGTGAAGGAAAGAACTGGAGTCCAATGTATAATACATTTTGTAAGCATTTATTTACAGGGATACAGATTATAAATTTACACTTACAAAACCAAACTTTCAATCTGCTCCTATATTTCTGACCTAATGTGAATCGTCAGTTAATACTCACCACGTGAATATAATTAAACAATACAATTGTGTGGATTTGGGCAAGAGAAACAAAGAAATTCACAATAATTTGTAGTATTTTGAGAAGTCTAAAGGAACAGAGCAGCATGGTACGTATGTCCATAAGTAACAGAATAAGGTAATCAAGAGTGGAGGCAATGGCCTAGTGATATTATTGCTAGACTATTAATCCAGAAATTCAGCAAATATTCTGGGGAATTGGGTTTGAATCCAACTCCAACAGATAGTGAAATTTGAACTCAAAAAAAAATCTAGAATTATGAATCTACTGATGACAAAACTATTGTCGATTATTAGAAACACTCATCGGGTTCACTAATGTTTTTCAGGGAAGAAATCTGTCATCCTTAACCGATCTGGCCGACATATGATTTCAGAACCATAGTAATGTGATTGACTCTTAACTGCCATCTGAACAAGGGCAACTAGGGATGTGCAATAAATGCTAGTCAGTCAGTGGCGCCCATGTCCCAAGAATGAATAAAGAAAGAGGACATACAGAAATGTTTCATAGAATTCCTACAGTGTCCAACAAGTCTGCAATGACTCTCCGACAGAGCATCCTATCCAGTTCCTCACCTCGCCTTATCCTCGTAACCTCATGTATTCATCCTGCTAATCTGCCTAACCTATTCATCTTGGGATACTAAGAGGCAATTAACAATGCCCAATTCACCTAATCCACGCATCTTTGGACTTTATTATCTTTCTTTATACATCTTTCTTTATTAGCCAAGACATTGAGCATTAACACAGAGGTGATGGTGAAATTGTATAAAACTGAGAACAAGTTAGACCACAGCTGGAGTATTACATACAGTTCTGGTCACCACATTATAGGAAGGATGTGATCATAATAGAGATGGTTCTGAGAAAGTTTATGAGAATGTTGCCTGGAATTGAGAAATTTAGTCAAAAGAAAAGATTGCAAATGCTGCAGGTTTTTCTTTGTGACACAGGAGGCCCTGGGAAGATTTAATGAGGTCTATAAAATTCTATTGATAATGAGGTCAATAACCAGGGACAGATTTAAAATAATTGATAGAAGGATTAGAATGGAGTGAGGAGTATTTTTTTCACTCCAGGATGGTGGGTACTTAAAACTCACTGCCTGCCTGAAAAAGGTGGTTAAAGAAGTAACCCTATAATATTTAAAAAAGAAACATAGATATGCACTCAAGGTGCCAAAACCTGCAGGGTTGCCTACCAAGAGCTGGAATCGAGATTTGACTGGATAGCTCTTTTTTGACTACCATGGACACAATGAACCGTATGGCCTCCTTCAGGATGAAAACTTATGTTTCTACTTTAACAATCATCATAAACTCTGTTCCCTTGCCACCAGCACCACATCAGCCCCTGACAACCATTTGAAGCTGAAGAAGATTGTTTGCAAACTCAGTGGATAGTTGACATAAGATAAGCTTCCTACCACAATTCTGCACATCACTAGGACTGCCTTTATCCATCTCCGTCACCCAACTCCCATCTTGCTTCAGCTCAATTGCTGATGAAATCGTCATTATAGTCTTTGTTATCTCTAGACTTAATTATACCAGTGCACTCATGGATGACCTCCCTCCCACATTTTACCCTCCACAAGTTTGAAGTAATTCAATTATCTGCTATACACATCCTAACTTCGACCACGTCCCATTTACTAATCGTTCCTAACCTCAGTGACTTATATCGGCTTCCAGTTAATTAATGTCTCAATTTTAAAATTCTTTACCTGTTTTCAAATCCCTTCGTAGCTTATTTTCTCCATATTTCTGTAATTTCCTCCAACCTACAATCCCCAGTGATATCTGCACTCTGCCAATTCTGACCTTATGTACATTCCAATTTTAATTGCTCCATCATTAATAGCCAAGCTTTCAGCAGCCAAGATTCTAAAGACTGGACTTCTCTTTCCTTATTTAGGATGCTCCTTAAAACCTACCACTTTAATCAAACTTTTGGTGATCTGACTTAATATTTCCTGATGTATTTTGTGTCAAATTTTGTGACACGATGCTCCTGTAAATCATCCTGGGAGGATAGATAATAAGATAGATGCCATATAAATGAATGTTATTATTGTTGTCATTAGAATTTTTGACAATGTAACTAATAGGGTGGATAATAGATGTAGGAGATTTGAATCTTCCAAAAATACATTTGATAAGATGCTACATAAAATATTAAAAAACAAGTTAAGACTCATGGAATAGGGACTACTCATGGATGAGGAATGGCTACCCAAGAAGAAGTAGAGGGTAGAGAGTAAGGTGTAAACTGGTCTAGATTTTATTTTAATAGAGTTTAGTGTGCTTTCTTCACTTGGTCATTTTGTACAAATGTAAGCAGATGTTGTGAATCTATTTTAACAAGCTAACTTACTATAGAACTATGAAGTAGTCAACAACTAGCAACAGGTGATTTTATTGGAAAGAAATACCTCAACTCACTTATAATTAGCTGTAATTAAAGGATAAGTATCAAGTAAGTCAATTTTTCTATTTCCACAGTAATATCCCTATGTGAGGATTAGAAGTGCTGTCACAGAGAGAGGAAAATAAAGACTCTGATTTATCCACGAGATCCTGGTATATCAAGAAAAGCCTTGATTGGTTCAGTCTTGGGTTTTCCTTAAGGGAGACAGCTTGAAGCAAGCAACAGTTTAAAGCAATTTCGCAACTAGTTAGAACGAATTACATTAACTCTTATAACATCAGTGACCAATCACCGATTTCCAGCGACATGGGCTAAGGTGATGTACAACATTTTTAGATCTAAAAGAGGATTGCAGGAATCGTCTTATTGTGTACTGCAAGTAAAGGAAAACCAGTTCAGAAATTTAGGGACAGAGATGACAATTTCTGTTAGCACAGAGATCATAATAGCAGTACTGGGTCAGGAGCAGAGACCAGATTCACGTCAGCACAAATGTCAGGGAAGTGGAGTGTCCTCCAGAGGTAGATGTGAACACATGTCACCATAAAAAGTTGAGACGTTGTTCACTTTTTCTGGATTGGCCAATAATTTGAAAGTGTGAAGTTTTTAAGGTTTTGTTCATAAGTTTCTTTTCTCTTATTAATTGGTTGATAAGTTTTAGTACATTAAATAACTTAATTAGTCTTTGATTACGTGACAAGTGCATTATTGTTTTGTATTGCTTGCGTTCATTAAGTTTTGCTATTACTTGTTAATTCAGTGACCAAGTCTTTGCCTAATGTTATATCTCTGTCAAACTAAATTAGTTTAAAGGATTAATTTAGTTCACGGTAATTAAGCTATCTGCAACTAAATTCTGTCAAGTCTAAATTTATTTTACACCCTTCTTAAAAAGTACAGAAGCATTTTCAAATTGGCTGGCTGTTACTATTGAAAGAACCCCACATCAGAGCTGAGACCTTACTATTTACAATCTATATTAATAACAGATAAAGAGATGATAAATTTACTGATGCAATGGAGCTATATGGAAATCCAAACTGTGAGCAGAACACAAAGAGATAAAAACATGAACATTAATGAGTTGACAACAAGATGGCAATTGGTGTTTTTAACATGGGAAATTGCGAGGTCAGTTTGGTAGTCAAAATAGAAAACCACATGTTTTTTTAAGTAATGGACGTTTTAAAATTTTATGTTGTGAGAGACTTGGGTGTACTTGTACAAGGAACACAAAAAGTTAGCATGCAGGTACAGCAAGCAATTTGGAAGACAAATAGTTTATTGGACTTTATTGTAAAGGTACTGGAGTACAAGAAAAAATAAATTATGCTGCAATAATATAGGGATTTGGTGAGAGCATACTCGGAAAATAAGAATACAGTTTTGGTCTCCATATCTGAAGAAGAATATATTTGTCTTGGAGATGTTACAGTGTAAGTTCACTAGATTACTTCCTGGGATGAAAGGGTTGTCCTATGATGAGAGACTGACTAAACTGGGCTTATAATCTCTAAAGTTAAGAAAAATGACAGATGATTTCAGTGAACGATAGAAAATTCTGAAGAAGCTTCACTGTGGACACAGAGATTGTTTTCCCCTAGCTGGAGAACCTAGAACATTTAAGCACTGTGTCAAGATTGATTATTTAGAACTGAAGTAAGGAAAAAGTTCTTCATTCAGAGAGAGTCATGAATCTTTGGAATTCTCCTCCTGACGTTGTGAATTTTCCATCAAAGAATGAATTCAAGACCTAAGATGGTCAGGTTTTTGATCTCTCATGAAACTGTGGGATTTGGAGATTCGGCAGAAAATCGCCCATGATTGTAATGAATGGTGGAGTAGGTTTAAGGAACAAGATAGTATATCCCTGCTCATATTTTTTATGTTCTTTTCACCCCTGAATAGACTAGCTGTAATTCTGAGGTTATCATCCTGTGTTCTGAACTCTTCCAGAGAAAACAGCTTTTAAATGACATGTTTAAGGTGATCAGATGAGTTGATAGGATAGATTGAGAGATCTTCCTTTAATCTTATTTATTCAAGGAATACAAATTTGTTCATGCAACTTGTTCTTGTCTTTAACTCTTTTGGATCCAATTTCATTCTGGTAAATCTATTATATAAACCTCTTCAGGCTAATATGAAGGTTTTATCCAGAAAGTAATACAGTACTCTAGATGGGTTCTAACCAGAATATCATGCTACCTTGAAATAAAGCCCAACATTTTATTAGCCTTTTTAATTATTATTTGTATGTTCATCAGTTTCTAGGATTTCCATATTTTGACTCTTAAATATCTCTGATTATTAACAATTTCCATTTAGAAAATCTATCTTTTTTGGATCCAAAGTGGATCCAATTCAAATTCCAATCCAAGTCAGATTTTCTTACAGTGAATATCATCTGCCAGATTTTCCCACTCACATGGTCCATCAATATCACTTTGCAAACTGCTGATCACAACAGCACTATATATCGTGAAATGTAACTTAGGGTCATCAGCAAACTTGGAAATAATGCTCTACATCACTTCAACCAAATCATCCGTAGATATGCTGAAAAGCTGGGCCCCAGTACAGATCCACATGAATTAGCCACAAAGGGGGACACAACTAGCCATTTCCTACAAATCAGAGTACATACTTATTATCCATACTTGCTGACTCATTTCTCCTATTCAATTTCCCATCCAGGCCAATAGGTTTCCTACAATTCCATTTGCTCTCATTTTTGTTCGTGGTCTCCTATGTGAACCTTGCTCAATGTTTTGTGGAAATCTAATATGAATTACAACTAGCCACTCCTTTTTCTATTTCATTTGTTTACTACATTTTTAAGGTTTGATTAAGCAAAATACTGTAGATGCTGTAATCTGAAACAGAGGAAGCTGGAAAAACTTAGCAGATCAAAGAACAAAGAACAAAACAGCACGGGAAACAGGCCCTTCGGCCCAACAAGCCCGCGCCGCCACCCCAATGTTCCCACCTCTACTCGCGATCCCTGTCCATGTTTATAAATCTATGGATCAAAAACCAAATTTCAGACAATTTAGGGAGAATTTGTTTTGCCAATTAGCCTAAGAGCACATCTTTGGGATGTGGGAGGAAACTGGTGCACCCGGAGAAAACCCACGCAAGCACGGGGAGAATGCGCAAACTCCCACAGACACAGGCCCAAATTCATGCATCTGCACAGCACAGCGATAGTCACTGAGCTGTCGTGTTGCCCATCAAATGGTCCAGGTCAAGCGTACACTAACAACGTGAAGCACTAGGATACTCTCGAAAAAAAATCCAAGAGCAGCCCTCTCACAACCCATCGTGTGTATGCCCCTCGTTAGACAACAAGGTGGACCAAAGCATCTGTAGGATAAAAATAAGGACATCAATTTCATCACCTATTTACACACTTCCCAGGGACTCCCAAGACTCATGATCCCTATTTTAAATCAGTTTTCTATACCCCTCCATTCCCATTCTGTTCATGTACCCATCTAAGTATTTCTTAAATAACTCCAGAGTACCTGCTTCCACCACTTTACTTGGCAGCGCATTCCATACTCCCACCACCCTCTGTGTGAAAAAACTTCCTCTAGCATCCAAATTATACCTTACCCCCCTCACCCTAAGCCCGTGACCACTTGTGCTATTCGAGTCCATCCTACGAAAGAGCTTAACCCTGTTTACTCTATCTATACCCCTCATAATCTTGTACACCTCTATTAGATCTCCTCTAAGTCTACGTCTTTCTAAGGAAAACAATCCCAATTTGCCTAACCTCTCCTCGTAACTCAGACCTTCTATACCAGGCAGCATCCTGGTAAACCTCCTCTGCACACTCTCCAGAGTCTCCACGTCCTTCCAGTAGTAGGGCAACCAGAACTGGACACAATATTCCAAATGAGGTCTAACCAACGTTTTATACAACTGCAACATTAAAGGCCAGCAGTTGTACTCTATACCCCTTCCTATAAAGGCTAACATACTATATGCTTTCTTCACAACCTTCTCCACTTGCTCTGCCACCTTCATAGACTTGTTCACCTGCACACTGAGGTCCCCCTGCATTTCTATACTCTTAATAGGTCTACCCTTTATCATATACCTCCCCACTACATTCTTTCTCCCGAAATGCATCACCTCACATTTATCAGGATTGAATTCCATCTGCCATCTGTCTAGCCAAGCTACTAGCCTATCTATGTCCTGCTGCATCGCCTGACGATGCTCCTCACTATCCGCAAGTCCAGCCATCTTTGTATCGTCTGCAAACTTGCTGATCACTCCACTTACTCCCTCTTCCAAGTCATTTATATATATATTACAAATAGAAGAGGTCCCAGTACCGAGCCCTGCAGCACACCACTAGTGACCGACCTCCAGCTAGAAAAACACCCTTCCACTATTACTCTCTGTCTCCTATTACCAAGCCAGTTACTTATCTCAATCAGGAGAGAAACACAGTTAATGTTTCAAGTCATGGATCCTTCACAGGAATGAAGGGTTCATGACCTGAAACATTGAGCTGGATTCACTGGGCCTCCATGAGGCATGTTTCTTGGCAACAGATGGTGACCCATCATTTGCTGACAGCAAGATCTTCTGGCCCCATCACTGTTCATGGTAATTTCCCTTGAATTTATCCCACACTATCCAGAAACCAGCTGCGTGGGTGTACCTTCGGCAAGATCGGAAGATCCTGCCCATAGGAAGGATGGGAAAAATCCCACCGCCATTAACCATGTTTCTCTCCTTTGTCAGACTCGACTTTCCTTTATGGATTTATGCTCTATTCAAATGCCCAGTGAGAACCATTCATGTTTATAAATGCAATCTTCATCTGATTCCACTCCAAAAATGTGTGGCTCCTTTTTGGTTACTATTCCATACAAGATTTTCTACTCTTCATACTTCCTGATTTATTTCATAGCTTCAAACAATAGAGCTTTCACGCTAGACATTTTTGCCTTTTCCTTGTGATAATAGGACTCAATTTTTTTTGTTTTATTCAACAACTATTCAATTTGCTTAAATCATATCCTTCTTATCCATCATAGACACTTGTCCAATTCTTCTTCCACAAGCATCCAAATTCCTCCATAAATTCCACATGTCTCTATATCTCTTTTTCTTCTATTCCACATCTGCCTATATTCTACCCCTTTCCTGCTCAATGTATATTTCAGTTTCTTCACCATTCTTTTATGCATCTAATTTCCGTCTTTTTCCTATTAAACAAGTTTCCCTAAGGAATAGGGAATTCAGAAGAAACTAATGTGAATGTGAAACTCACAACCACAGGGAGTGGCTGGAGCAAATAATAGATTAATTTAAGGGGAAGTTAAACAGACACGTGAAAGAGAAGGGTATATAGGTTTACTATTAAAGAGTTAGATAAGAAGACATTCAAATGGAGCATAAACACCAGCATGCACTGGTTTGCTAAATGGCCTGTTTCTGCACTATATATCCTACATATTTATCTTTTCTTTTCACTCTCTCGTCAGATGATGATGTAGGGAATGTTATTGTGAGGTAGAACTATTCTGGCCTCTTCTGCACTCCAAATTCACCCAAGGTTCCTGGCAGGATTCTCATTCAATGGAAATGCAGATCAGAAAAAAAGGTCAAAATGACGATTTTGCATTATTCTAAACTCTGTGTTCCACATTTTCATTAAGCAACGCTCTATTTTAGGTACCTCATTTCATAAAGTGTGCCTATAAATTTATCCTTTTTCTGGTCTAAAGGTAATGTTCAACTGCCAAAGATATGAATCCCCTTTGCCATGCTGCAAAGTGCATATGGGCACATGTTCTTTTTAAGTAAAGAAAAGCACATACCAGCCATGAGAAAAAACCGGATGACTTATCGGTTTGGCACACTTCTCCTTCATATGGTCCAAATATCCTTCCTCTTGGAATGATGGCATCCAAACAACGAACATCAATCTCTCCTCCAGGCTCCTTCACAACTGCTACACCAGCAGGAACTGTGAGGGCTGCCCTGTCTGGTGTACCTACTGGTATCGGCGTATCAGCAACAAATATTGGGCATCCATGTACAGCACACTCATCAATGAAATACTCCTGGCAAGTCTCACAAACTGAGATATAAATGACAATAGTTTTAATTAGATGCACATTCATTGAAGAAAAAAAATTGCAGTTAAACTATATTTTTGAATCTCACTTGCTCTAAATTTCCCTTATTCTAATCTTTTTATTCTGACAAAGTCTACCATGACAATCACCTTTATGTAACAAGAGTTCAACCTGATTTAAGCTGAAATTGCAGTCAAGAACTTCATCTCAAAGTCAAGGTCTTTGTCAAGTTACTCAGTAATTACTTTATTGATATTGTACTGCCTAGTTTTGTTCCAATGGGATTATATGATTGAACAACTGAACATATTTCTATAACATCATAAAAAAGCCACTTACACCAGTATTCATTTTGCTCAGGGGATTCATTCATCGTCACTTCTTCACCTTTTACCTTCCCCAATTCCAGTTCTGCTTCTGTGGGATATATCTGCGTATGGCTTGGCACAATGCTATAAGAAGGCAAAGAAAGGAAAGATGAGTTTGAATGAAATTTAAGCACATGTCAAGGCCAAAGAAATATAGGCATAATTTTTGGTTTAAGATTTCAACTGATATAACAAAGAACAATGATTTAGAACAGCAATAATTTGCTATAGGTTTCTAACTCTGCTTGAATGTATTTCTGGAGTCAAACTCAGTCAAACACCCTGTTCCCATCTCTCCATCAAGAATGTTTTTAGAATTAATAAAAGTAAAATGTTGAAAGTAAATTAAAAAACTACAATTTTTTAATGTTCCTGCAGGTTACTCACACAGTATTTAGGAAATTAATCTTTAATGTCTGGATGATAGGAAACGCTATGGGAATTTCCATATCTCACCTAGATTTCCAGTGTTCAGTTCTCATGAACACTGAGCAGGGACCAGGTACGTTCCTGTGATGGGACAGGAGAAAGAGCCCATTAAATCATTCTAAGAAAATTTCCATAGGCTTCCAGTTATAAATGATAAGACTTGGTCATGAGCCCTTTCTCTTTTGCAGGAAATATTCACAGCCTGGCACCCATAAATCCGCTAAAGAATTTAAAAATAAATATGTTTGGGATTAAATTGGACATCCCCCATTAAACGGACACAGGGATTTAATTATGATGCTCGATTATCCTGTGACAGTTTCTGTGACTTTGAGCTGCTTTCTGATTTTCATGGTTTTAATATCCAGTAAGTAGAAAACATGCTGCTAATTGACTTAGCTTATCATCAGGGGGCCAAACTCACGAAGTGGCTAGTGCCATATAAAACTAGCCTGCACTGGGTAAAGCCAACTCATAAAGGAGAGATACACTATGGCTATAGCAGTTGTGAGGGAAGTGAATCTGAGCTAAGAAACAGTGAACAATGGTACCACATTGAAGAGGGTGGACTCCAAAGGTTTTAAACACTTGCATTAGAGACCTGGGTGGAGGAGGTAGAAATAGAGAGAGATGTCTTGTATCTGCAAGGGTCAAGAAGCCCTAAAGATCCACACTCCAAAAGTAATGGGGTAAGATAACTGCGGATGTCAATGCCAAGAATGGTCCTAAGAACCAGAATACAGTCCTAGAAAAAGTTAAATGAGTTTACACAAGTAGTTAAGATGAATCAACGAATTTTTATATGCCCTATCTTGCCAACTGCACTACTAGCCTTAGAAATTGCTCAATTTACTAAGTCTTCCTTCACTTACCTCAAAATCTTTTCTCAATCAGGGTACATAACTAAAATTCACATTTCACCTTACCTTCACAAACTTAGCACTGCTATAAACATCACACTCACAACTCAGCTTGCGCACAGTGCTTCTATTCAACTATGGCATCCACATTACCTAAACGCATTGCATGATACTCTCTGACACACTTCTCTCTTCCTTTATAGGACAAGGCAGCACACAATTAGTGGGGCAGGAGCTAACTTGGAGGGTACAGGTATGTTTGCATGCCCCAATGCCCATGAAGGAGATGGACCAGCTATTATTGGGGTACCAATTGCTGGCAGTATCCTCAAATCTAATTCTTCTTTTTCTCTCCCCCCCCCACCGCCAACTCTTCTTTTTCTCTTCCCCCACTCTCTCTTTCTCTCTTCCACACCACCCACCCCCCCCCCACCTCCCACCCACCCACCCACCATCTTGTATCAAAGTGCAACTTTGCCAGGTTATGAAGGAACAGCAACAACACAATGACATGAAGACACACCAGGCACGGTTCTCTGATCTGGTCTATTCCTGCCGTGCAGCCAGTGAGAATGGCGAATTAGATGCTCAGCCAAAACGCCATTCACTGAAGCGGCACCAGAAAATCCCAGCCACAGATGAGATTGGATGTTTTCAGCACGGTCACTTGATTTCACATTCACAGCCATCAGTTCCAATAATGATCTGGACACACAGCATAAGTTGGAGGCTGGATCTGCATATGATGAGATATTGAGCTCAAATTACCTGCAGCTGGAGCAAGAGACAAGAACAGCACAGATATCAGCTGGCCAGAGGTGAGGCCACAAACAGGTTCTGCTGCAGAGGACTCTAATGAGGATATTGATGGAGCAGCCTACAGAAGCCGACAAACTGGTATGCACTATGAAATGTTTGGTGCATTTAATGCAACAAAGCAGTCCAAAACTACAATTCCACGTACCCCTGAACCACCAGCCACCAATTTCACAGTTGGCCTACAGTCATAAATGATTAGTTTTCTAAATATAACAGCCTGTTAACCTGAGATATCAGCTACTAGCTATGAATTAATGAACCTTAATATGTCATCTAGTCCGGCATTTGTTCTCAGATCCTACAGGTGGCATGCTCAAATAGAGTCAATACCTGCTGCCATGATGGTGCATTGGCATTCTCTGGAAAGGATACAAGAGAGTACAGGGCAACTAACTTCATGTATAACCCATACAAGTGCACTTTGAATTCATGGAACAGGAAGTCACTTGCTGCTCTGTACCCTCAGTCTTGGTTTCCTGTTTACATATTGGGGTTTCTTTTTGCTGACATTTCTTTCTCTGGTCTCACATACAGTCTTTGTAAAACCTACCAAAGGCACAAAACATTCTAAGCTTTTCTAGAAGCTTGAAAATATATCTTTGGTAACATGGTCACTTACCTTTAAATGGCCACTTCCCTTTAAATTGCAGGTAAAGTACCTCCGTCATGCTAGCCAGCTACATAAAGCTTCACTGGCAGTTATGAATAGTATTGCCATTGAGCTGGCATTGCCAGTTGTAGGTACTCAGTTCATTGTAAGCCAGCTTTGTATAAGCTAGTAGATATTCAAACCTAAACGGATCATATATTTGGCCCCTTAACAACACATCAATAAGTACTTTTCTTATGTCTTTTTGTGCTCCTCATAACAGTTACCAAGTGATTAATGCTGGTCAGATGTCTGTCCCATTCTGGCAGAATGATGGATGAGCAACTTCTGCATCATCCCACTGACCATTTTGCGAACAATTGCAGGAATAAACCCTCAGTACACCCACAGTATTTTCAGTATATGATTCACATGTTACAGAAATCAGCATATGCTTTCACCTAATGCAATATCCTTCATTTGAAAGTAAGCTCCATGAAGCATCATTCCTGAAGCAACAAACAGAGCAAGTTGCATTGCCAGGTTTACCTAATACCAGTCAGCCTTATTCTGACCACTTATTGTATCCCTTGCTCACATGTGCTGAATTTTATCCATTGATTATTTCTCAAACCTACTATAATTTTCTCAGGCATAATTCCTGGGTTGATGCTTTCTTTACATGGAGTTAGTGCAAAGTTACTTCTGCCTAAGCGAGTCTGGCTTCCTTCCACAAGAGTGCAGTCTGTGTCTGAATGTGCAGCCTCTTTTGTAACAATGTCTTTCTGTCAAAAGGACAGATGGCACATTGTCAATATTGTGTTGGATTATTTAACATTTATCAAGATGTCTGTTGCGTAGCTGTTTGATCAAAGTATATCTGTAGATTATTGCAAACAAAATTCAATACTAATTTCAGAGTTATCGATGGAAAATGCTGCAAGAATTTCCTTAAATGTATTCAAAATAAAGTTTCAGTAATCTGTTCTAATATAACTGAATTTTCATTGTACCTCTACTATTAATTTGGTCTTTAACCTTCTATACCAAACTATTTGCATGCACATTATCTAATTATGATCCTGAAATACTAAACAATTGCAAGTCCATGAATATCTTCTTCGAGGGCTTAACAAGAAAAGCTCATTCATTCACTCTGCAGCTTATGAATAACCTAAGAGAAGGTTGTTGGTGTAAATGCTAAACTAATCCAAAATGTTGATAGTCTTTCCTGCGATAAATAATAAAATAACTTTCCTATAAATATGCTAGCTAAACTAGTACCTCATTAAATCAAGTTTCTTGCCAGTTCCAGAGCTGTAATGAAAGCTATTTAAATGTACACTTTATATATCTAACTTGGATACATCTTTCAGCCAAATCTATTTATCAACTCGCCTATTCTAAGCTCTGATTAATATTAGTTTTAACATTGTAAAATATTGTTACTATGGTACTAGTCCACAGATCAATTTCTCAGATTGTGCTTTGCTACAAATTCAAAATTAATGTTTTAACAAAAGATGCAAATACTTCCTTGATGAATTCATCACAGTGCTGTAGATACATGACATAGTATTATTGATTGGCCCTGCCTAACGTATGCATGATTTGTTTTCTAGCTACACATCCCATAGCCTGTCCAATGCTAATTTGTCTTTCCCACACCTTTCTGATAACCTGATGCACATCATCTTCCTTTAATATTTTCCCTGCTCCTTTAAGGAAAATTCAAAGTTTGATTTCTGAAAAATGCATGTCTTAGAATGGTTAAGATTTTTGATAATTCATTAACAATTGACTCAGAAACATTAATGAATTTGCATTGAAATTTGCTTGACTGCAGTGTATGCACTACACCTTAACAAATCTTAGCTAAAACATTGCTTAAAAACATCCTGTTCACAGGGATGCAATAAAACAGTACAAAAAAAAACTTAAATAAGAAAAAATTAAGATGAAATTTTTTCTTTATTTGTTCATTCAATTTTATTATTCATTCACAAGGGGAAGCATTTGTTGCATAGATACCCTTGAGAAGGTAGTGGTAAGCTATCTTCTTCAATCGCTGCAATCCATGTGTTGTGGGTTGACCCACAATGCTGTTGGGAGGGAATTTCAGGATATTGACCCAACGGCTGTGAAGGAATGGCGATATATTTCCAGATCAGGATGGTGAGTGATTTGGAGACAAATTTCAGATGGTCATGTTCCCATGTATCTGTTGCCTTTGGCCTACTAGATGGAAGTGATCTGTGGGTTTGAAAGATATTGTCCAAGGATCTTTGATGAATTGCTACAGTGCACCTTGTAGATAGTACACACTGTTGCTATTGAACATCAGTGGTGGAGGGAATACATGTTTGTAGATATGGTGCCAATCAAGTGGGCTGCTTTGTCCCGAATGGTGTCAAGCTTTTTGAGTTTTATTGGAGCTGCATCCATCTAGGCAAGTATGTCTTATAATGATAGGCTTTGGGTGTCAGGAGGTGAGTTACTTGCCACAGTATTCCTAGCCTCTGACCTACTCTTGTAGTCACTGTTTTTATGTAGGTCAATGGTAATCCCAAGGATGTTAGCAGTGGGGGATTCAGTGACGGTAACATCTTTGAATGTCAAGAGACAGTGGTTAGAGTGTCCCTTATTGATGATGGTTACTGCCACATGTCAGCTCAAGCCTGGGTATTGTTCAGATTTTACTGCATTCGAGCATGAACTGGTCCAGCATCTAAGGAGTTGCGAATGGTGCTTAACATTGAGCAATCATCGGCAAACATCCCCATTTCTGACTTTATGATGGAGGGAAGGTCACTGATGAGACAACTGAAGATGGCCGGACCTAGGCCACTACTTGAGGGACTCCTGCAGAGATGTCTTGGAGCTGAGATGATTGATCCTCCACAACCAGAACCATCTTCCTACATACTAGGTATGACTCCAACCAGCAGAGAGTTTGCCCCTAATATCCATTGATTCCAGTTTTTCTGGGGCTCCTTGATGCTATACTTGGTCAAATGTAGCCTTGCTGTCAAGGATTGTCACTCTCACCTCACCTCTGGAATTCAGGCCTTCTGTCCATATTTGAACCAAGGCTGTAATGAGGTCAGGAACTGAGTGATCTGTGAAACCCAAACTGGACATCGTACAGCAGATTATTTCTGAGCATATGCTACTTGATAGCACTATTAGTGACCTCTTCCATCACTTTACTAATGATAAAGGATAGAGATCACAAATCTTTTGTTTTCCAAAGCTCGGCTCCATTCAGCTTGTTCCACTCCATCATCAAACTCTTACAAACTGCAATAATACATGGATCACTCCTGCTAAGCTGTACATTTCGGCTTAAAATTGTTTCTGAATAAATTTGTTCACTAGGCTGCAGATTCCTATATTCAAACTTCACTGTGCAGAGTTTTGGTCTCCTTTTGTGGGATTTTCGCCACATGATGCCATCTATTTTGCAGTGCAGAGATGGCCTGCAATTGGCCAAGGTCCCGTTATTGTCAATAGGTTTCCTGTTGAATGCATCCCCTGCTGCTGATAATCCCACAGTAAAGGGTATGCCATCAGCAGGACTGGAAGATCCCTGACATGAGCAGTCAGAAAATTCCGGTCTTTATGTAAGAAAGGACATAATTGCAGAAAAGATTCACTCAACTGATTCCTACGATGAGTGGTTTATCTTATGAGAAAAGATTGGGCCTGTATCCACTGAAGTTTAGAAAAATCAGAAGTGATCCTATTGAAATACATAAGATCCTGGGGCCTTGACAGAGAGTATGTAAAAAGATGCTACTACTTGTGGGAGAAACTAGAATTAGGGGACACAACTAAAAAATAAATTTCCTCATCTCCATTTAAGATGGAGATGAGGAAATATTTTTTTCTCTCGAAGAGTTGACAGACTATGAGACTCTTGTCTCCAGCAAGTGGTAGAAGCAGGGTTATTGGATATTTTTAAGGCAGAGGTGAATAAATTCTTGAACAACAAGGGGAAATCACTAAGTATCGGGGGTAGGCAGAATAGTAACATTGAGGTCACAGTTGGACCAGCCATGATCTTATTGAATGGCAGAGTAGGCCAGAGGACAGAATGGCCTACTGCGGCTCCTAATTTATATGTTTGCACATGAAGTGGAAACAACATCAAAATCAGATTGGATGTTTATTTTGTTGCTTACCACTGTCCATATTTTGCTTCCTCTTCAGGCAAAATTTTTTCAATCTTCACCTTCACACCTGCTTGCCTGTGGTCCAATTGGTCTTTAATTTGTTTTGAAGACCAGTTTTCATTCATTTTATCTGCAAAAAAAAAGTTTTAAAAGCAAAATTTGGACATATGCATTGTCAAACTGAAAGATATTTATGATAGGAATTGGAAGGTTATTTCTCTTTTGCAGTGTACCCACATATCAAGTATTCGCAGGACAGCTACAAATCTTCAAACCTATTCAAGAATTAGCTACTGGGAATGCGATAAGAGAAAAAAATTGAAAAAAATCAGACCAAGAAAACATTCAAATGTGATAATACAAGTAACAGACATTACAAGATTGTCCTATTCATTGCAGAGCAATTTTTAATGTTATTTTATTATGTTGAATAAGCAATTAGAAGACGATGTCTGACATCACATCGAATCACAGCAGATGGCACCCAACTCTTCCTCATTATCTAGACCCTACCACTGTATCCAAATTGGCAGATTTCTTATCTGATATCCAGTAGTGGGTGACCAAAATTTTTCACCAATTGAATATTTGGAAGACTGAAGGCATTGTTTTTGGTCCCTGTCACAACTCCATCCCTTTCCCTGGCAACTGTCTTGAGGTTCAGCAAGATTGCTTGCAATACTGGTATCACATTTAACCCAAGGTGAGCTTTCACCACATATCTGATTCTTTGCCAAGTTCACCTATTTCCACCTCCCTAACATCAACCAACTCTGCCCCTGCATCAGCTGTGTCTTCCTTACCTCAAAATTCGATTATTCTAATACATTCCTAGTCAGCCTTCTATATTCTACCCTCTGTAAATGCAAGATGTTCTGACATTCTGCTACAGTATCCTAACTCGCAAACACCACATGGACTACAGCATTTCAAGAGGATGGTGCACCAGCATCTTCTCAAGGGCAATTAAAAATAGACATCAAATGCTCACCTGGCCAGCGATATTCTATTAAAGAATAAATAAAATCAAAAGGAGGAGCTGAGGCAAATCATATACAGCCATCCAGTAAAGGCATGTATAAGTTCAAATGCAAAAACGATGTGCAAGTCCTCATCAACCATTGCATCAACAAGAAGCTGCTTGGCAGAGTTAAGGCCTTTGATAGGCAACATAGTGTTAGATGTGGATTAAAGTGCCCAAAAATGGGAAGGGCAAGAAAAAGTCAAAAGCAGTCAAAAAGGGCTGATACGTCTTAAAGATGTTCCTCCGTGGGGACTTTGGTCGTTGCATTTAGAAACCTATTAATTACTAGCAAATAAAATGCCCATTTCTGTAAGGAATTGTAACTTATAATGCCAAAAAGAAAACTTGGGGCTAAAAACCAAACTTAGTTCTTTTCTGTTTCTGAGGTCACTTTGCTAGTAGTACCTTTTTTGATAATCTGATGAGTTACTTTGTGTTAAAATTCATTTCTAATGAAAAAAAAAGTGTTCACCCAATAATGTGGAAAATTGCCCAGGTACATTCAGTACTCAAAAAGAACAATTCCAATCCGATTAGTTACCATTCCATCAGTCTACTTTCAATTATCAGCAAGTGTGGAATGTGTCATCAATTCTATTAAGTGACACCTATTCAGTAACAAACTGCTTACTTTTGTTAGTTTGGGTTCTGTCCAATGGCCATCTCCAACAAGTGATATTGGAGTGCACAGAAGGCTGCATGAGACAGACAGTTCCATAGTAGGAAATAACAGAAGAAGAGAGAATTAAATGAGATCCAGATTAAGTTTATTGTGCATGTAAGTGAATGCTCAGAGGTGTTGGGGCAGATAACTATGTGGGAATGACTTTGCAGCGAACACAAGGAGATCTACTTGGCTCAAAACAAGACTGGAACTGGGTTCAAAATATTCCTGGACACAAGGTGTTCAGAAAAGGAGCGAGAAAAAGTTGGTGGGGTAGCAGAACCGATTAAGGAGAATATTACAAAGCTGAAGTGAGACGATGTCTCAGAAGAGTAAAAAACAGAATCTACTTAATATTAATATGGGCCAGTCATAGACAGCAGTGGGAAGTTGTGCGTGGAGCCTGAAGAGATTGGTGAGGCACTGAATAAATATTTCTCTTCGGTATTCACGCAGAGTGCTGGAAATGTAGCTGTGGAGAGCACTGAGGTACAGGGTTGCAAATTGGGGAGTATTGTAGTAGATAGGGAGGATGTGTTAGAAATTCTCGAGGGTTTGAAGTTGGATAAGTCCCCTGGGCCGGACGGGATTTACCCTAGGATTCTCTGGGAGGCAAGAGAGGAGATTGCAGAGCCTCTGGCTCTGATCTTCAGGTCCTCGTTGGTTACGGGTGTGGTTCCGGAGGACTGGAGGATAGCGAATGTGGTCCCATTGTTTAAGAAGGGGAAGAGAGACCTTCCAGGGAATTATAGGCCAGTGAGTCTTACTTCTGTTGTGGGCAAGGTATTGGAGAGAATTATTAGGGATAGGATTTATAGTTATTTAGAGAGAAATGAATTGATTGGGGATAGTCAGCATGGTTTCGTGAAGGGTAGGTCATGCCTTACTAACCTCATTGAGTTTTTTGAGAAAGTGACCAGAGAGGTGGATGGGGGTAAGGCGGTTGATGTAGTATATATGGACTTTAGTAAGGCGTTTGATAAGGTGGCCCATGGAAGACTTCTACAGAAAATGCAGATGTGTGGAATAGAGGGTGATTTAGCTAATTGGATTAGGAATTGGCTGGCAGATAGAAGACAGAGGGTGGTGGTTGATGGGAGATATTCATCGTGGAGTTCGGTGACGAGTGGTGTGCCTCAGGGGTCTGTTTTGGGGCCCCTGCTGTTTGTAATTTTTATAAATGATCTGGATGAGGGTATTGAGGGATGGATCAGTAAATTTGCAGATGATACTAAAGTTGGTGGAGTGGTAGATAGTGAAGAGGGGTGTTTTAGTTTACAGAGTGACTTGGACAAGTTGCAGAGCTGGGCCGAGAGGTGGCAAATGGAGTTTAATGTGGAAAAGTGTGAGGTAATGCACTTTGGCAGGAACAATAAATGTGTAGAGTATAGGGCTAATGGTAGGGCTCTTAATAGTGTTGAGGAACAGAAGGATCTTGGTGTATGTGTCAATAGATCCCTGAAAGTAGGCAGTCAAGTGGATAAAGTTGTTAAGAAGGCTTATGGAGTCTTAGCTTTTATTGGTAGGGGGATTGAATTTAGGAGCCGCAGCATCATGTTGCAGCTGTACAAAACTCTAGTGCGGCCGCACTTGGAGTATTGTGTGCAGTTCTGGTCGCCACATTATAAGAAAGATGTGGAGGCATTGGAGAGGGTACAGAGGAGGTTTACTAGGATGTTGCCTGGTATGGAGGGCAGGTCCTATGAAGAGAGGTTGAAGGATTTGAGGTTGTTTTCGTTAGAAAGGAGGCGGCTAAGAGGGGATCTTATTGAAGCATATAAGATGATTAGAGGTTTAGATAGGGTGGACAGTGATAGCCTTTTTCCTAGGATGGAGAAAGCTAGCACGAGGGGACACAGCTTTAAATTAAGGGGTATGAGTTATAGGACGGATATCAGAGGTAGGTTCTTTACTCAAAGAGTGATTAGGGAGTGGAATGCCCTGCCTGCAGCTGTTGTAGATGCGCCAAGTTTGGTGGCGTTTAAGAGGTTAGTTGATAAGTATATGGATGAGAAGGGAATGGTTTAGTTAGGAGGGGCATTGCTTTTTATTTTGGTCGGCACAACATCGAAGGCCGAAGGGCCTGTTCTGTGCTGTATTGTTCTATGTTCTATGTTCTATGTTCTATTATATATTTAAGCAGTTGCATTATTGCTTTAAGAGCCAGCCACATGATTTGACGGTAATGCCATTAGTGTGTTGCACAGGTTGATGTTTCAGATTCAGTTTGTATTCTGTACAGGCAAGAGGTCCTAAAATAAATCTTCTGTTGCGAGTTTGAATCTACATGTCAAACAACATTGTTTTTTGTTTAAAAGCCACAATCCTTAATATAGTTAAGATATTACAGATAGAGCTAAGATATCATTCCATTACTGGGTGCATTCTATAAGCCAGCATAGAAGAACCATAGAATCCCTAAGTGCATAAGGAGGCCATTTGGCCCATTGGACCTGCACTGATTCTCTGACATAGCATCTTTGCCAGATCTTATTCCTGTAACATCATGTATTTACTACTCCTCTATAGGGTATATACTACCCTAACCTATATATATCTTCGGACATTAAGTGACAATTTGGCACAGTCAATCCATCCAATCTGCACATCTTTGAACTATGGGAGGAAACCAGAGCACCCAGAAGAAACCCACACAGACATAGGGAGAACATGCCAACTCCATACAGTCACCCAAGACCACAATTGAATCCAGGTCCTTGGTGCTGTGAGACAGCAGTGCTAAAATTAGTGCCACACTATGCCGCCTATTACAATCTAATGGGAAGAGATAAAAGAAACAACTTACAAGGAAATTACAGAGAGGTTCAAGAGTTTATTGAAATGGTTACGGTGGGAGACTTTAGTTATGCTATAGTGATCTGGGACAGCAATAGCATAAAGAGCAGAGGGAAGAGTTTATAAAGAGTCCGCAGGAGAATTTTCAGTAAAGATTCACAAGATGCTTCCAAGGATGAAGAACTTTAGCAATGTGAATTGGAGAAGCGGGGCTGTTTTTCTTGGTGAAGAGAAAATTAAGAGAACAGATTAAATTTTTCAAAATCATAGAGGGTCTGGAGAGACATTGGATAGGGAGAAACTGTTCCAATGGCAGAAGGTTTGAGGACCAGAAGACACTGATAGGGCAGCACAGTTGTTAGCACTGCTGCCTTACAGCTTCAGATTTGATTCCCGTCTTGGGTCGATGTCTGTATGGAGTCTGTACATTCTCCCCGCGTCTGCGTGGGTTTCTCCAGATGCTCCAGTTTCCTCCCACAGTTCAAAGATGTGCAATTTAGGTAGATTGGCCACTATAAATTGTCCATTAGTGTCAGGGGGATTAGCAGGGCAAATATATAGAGTTGCAGGGATAAGGTCGGGTGATTGGTGCAGGCTCGATGGGCCAAAAGGCTTTCTTCTACACCATAGGGATTGTATTTAAAATGTTTGAACAAAGAAGCAACTGTGGCATGACGGAAAGTCTTTTACATGGCATGTGGTTTGGATCTGGAATGTTCCAGAGGCAGATTCAATTGAAAACTTCAAAAAAGAATCAGTAATTAACTGAAATGAAAATATTTGCAAGGCTGCAGAAAATGGGTGAGAGTAGCTTTTCCAGAGAGACAGGACAAACATAATAGGAGAAACACGATGGGCTGAACTGCGTCCTTCTGTGCTGTAAAGACTCTATGACTGTAAGAGAAAATCTAACCATCTCTCCTTGACATTCATTGGTATTACCATTGTCAAATCCCTAACCATCAACATTCTGAGGGTTATCACAGATCAGAAATTGGGCCAACCATATAAATACCATGGTCAGAAGATGGACTTGCTATAGCCTACCTACCTATCATCTATAAGGCACAAGGCAGGGAGTATAATGCAATACTCAACATCATCTAAGAAGACAAAGCAACAAGCCTTAAACAGTCACCTGGTACACAATGGCAGCAGCATGTTCATCTACAAGGTGCACTTTAGCAACTTATCAAGCATCCATCAATAGCACCTTCTAACTCATCAAGAAGAATAAGGCCAGCAGACATGTGGGAACACTACTATCTGCGAGTTCCTCTCCAAGCGACATGCCATCCTGACTGGTAACCATGCCACTATTCCCTTACTATTGTCAAGTCAAGATTCTAAAATTTGTTTTCTAATTGCACTGTGGATGTATCAACACCACATGGACTGCAGAAATTCAGGAAGATTCAGTTGACTCACCACCACTTTCTCAAAGGCAATTATGGATAGGCAATAAATGCAGGCTTTGCCAGCAACACTTCAGGTCATAAGAACAAATAAAACAGAACAGGAGGGGAGAAGGAAATGAAAGGTTATGCAGATAAGAATTTGGTGAGGAAAGATTTGAGGAAGTTTAAGTGGAACATAAATGCAGCTTAGACTGGTTTGGCCAAAATGTCTGTTTCTGTTCTGTACTTTTTATGCAAGTCCTGTTCAGCCATCACCCTTCAACTCAATGACCTTACTGGCTCTTGATTAAGCAACTCATCAATTTTTAAACTCTCATCCCCATTTTAAAAATCCCTTGCTATCTGTGAGGTCTCCTCCAACCCAGAACCTTCTAAGACATCTGCACTCATAATTCTGGCCTCTGGAGCATTCCCGATTTTAATTTCCCCACCATTCATGACCTTAACTGCTTTTTCAAACTATCCTGCCAACTTCAATGATTTATGAACAGTCGGTATTGCTACTGCATTTCTTTTCACAGAATCATGGAATCTCTACAGTGCAGAAGGAGGCCACCGAGCTTGCACCAACAACAATCCCATTCAGGCCCTATCCGCACATAACCCCATGTACTTACCTTCTAATCTTCCTGACACTAAGGGGCAATTTAGTATGGCTAATCCACCGAACCTGCCCATCTTTAAAGTCTGGGAGCAAACCAGGACACCCAAAGCAAACCCTTGCAAAATTGAGAAGGAAGTGCAAACTTCACACAAGCAGTCACATGAAGCCAGAATTGAACTCGGGTCCCTGGCACCATGAGGGACAAAAAGAACCATCATTAAATATAAGCAAGCACCATTCAACAAGAAATGGAGGACACCATCAGGAAAAACTCATCACAAATTCAATATGTCACCATGCATCCCAAAAGGCTTAGTGTCAGACAATGACATAGCATTTACCCAAGCCATAAATGTTGAGCAGGAGGGAGTCAGGGAGAACTTTTTGGGGGAGAGCTCCAGCGAGCTCTGAAGTAAAGAAAGTTTCATCGGTTTTCCCCAAATGTGTTCTCCATGAAATAAGAATTGAAGGTTGGGGGAAATGGCCATGTCCTATTCAACCAATGATTGCTGTTGTTCAGAACAACTGCTATTAGTGATTGAGTAGCTTGATAATCTGGATACTCTATATGCTAGATTGACTGCTTTGGACACTGTATTGACTTCAAGAGCGATTCATTGTGATTTCAAGTTAAGAAGGGTTTAAATACCATAAACATATATACGTTAACACAGAACTACAAGACACAACTACACTTTCAGTTTCCTAGTTCTATCTGAAGTTCCTCCATGGAGCTAGACATGTGCCCTTGTACCCGATTGGCTAGAATTCCCATGCTGACTCTCCATACGGATCTGACCCAATCATTTGGCCCTCAGGGATTGGCTCCTTAAAGAGGCCATACTACCATATTCCTTCCCCCCCAACTTTGAAGTTCACTTGTAAATGAAACAAAAAGAACCATCATTAAATATAAGCAAGCACCATTCAACAAGAAATGGAGGACACCATCAGGAAAAACTCATCACAAATTCAATCTGCCACACTCTGGAAGACTATCTCAATTTGGTACTCCAATCTTCACTGGATAAGACAGCTTAGCAGCCTGTTACAAATGGTAAACTCAGACTCCCTTGTGAGATCTGGAACATACCACCACCACCGATCTGTTGGGTATGCATTTGGATCTCAAATGGGGACAGAATCAGGCTAAGTTATAATGCATGTTGGCATATAGTCTTAACTTGCACATAAAGAATAGCAACAACCTGAATAAATACTCAAAAGGTTTCTAGTAAAATACACAGGGACAATCTTACCACAGCACCCTGTTGGCCAATGGACAGGGTGAGCCGGTAAGATCATGACAGAGCCAAGAAATCAGATTTGAGCACAATTTCTACTTTTTCATTCTTACCAGCATCAGATATCCAGCGCGTTCAGCCTCACGCATGTAAGGGCAAATATATTATTTAAATTTACTTCAATGCTTATTTAAATGGAATTAGCAAACCCAGGAAGGAATATCCTGTGTGGACTTATGGGAAAAGTTCTCTCCAGCGAGGATCAATGGGGACCAGAAGTGATGCCCTTGCCAGTAGAACCAGAGGCCATTGAGACTCCCTTCCCACTATGGAGGTTGGGGGACAAGGGATATGCTCCTTGGGGGCAGTACCAGCCTGACACCCTGGCACTGCCAGCCTAGAGGTGCGGAGAGAGGGTGATTACTGTAAACTCTGCACAGTGATAAGTGGGGGCGGGGGGTGGTGGTTTACAATGGCTCCGGGCAAGGGGGGTGGTGTGCCATGATCATTCCCAGCAGGCATGTGTCTCAAAGCACAGAGACCTGTATATATACAATGGTGCCTTCAACTGTCTTTCTGCCCACTCCCACTAATGGCAGAAATCAGATCAGACTATTTTTTATTGCACAGAGTGCATAAGATTCGACTGGTGGCCTTGCTGAGAAAACACATCTGAAACTCTCCCGTTTCCATACTCATTCTGGACTTTCAAATTTTTGTTAAGATCATCCCCAGCATCTTCGAAAGATTGTAAATTGAAAATTGCGGGGCAGGGACGTGGAATCTAATAACCAAGACTCAGAGGGGTTACTCAATGCCAGAAAATATGGTACTAATTTAGATGGTGACAATAGGAACCAAATTCTGAAATACAAATAAGCTAAAGTTATCCACATTGTAATATACTAATATAGGCACCAATAGTGTAAAATTCTACATAAAACCCCTCATATTTAAGCTTGTTGCCATGATAAAATTCTTTCATTTTAGCTGCTGTTACAACATTGCACAAATTTGACCCCGTTGCTTCCTGACAATGCAAATATAAGAGCGTTTGAACTGAAATACCAATCACAAGTTCACAATATTCCAATGCAACTTCAACATTTATTAAACAAGTCGTGTAACTATATGTAAAATTTAAGTAACGTGCCTACATTTCATGAACAAATAAAAAGGAAAGACAAATAACTTTTATTAAAAGCTTTTCCATCTATCAATCCTCCAACAAATAGGCTACAGTACTAACCAACAACTGTACCCATTTAATTCCATATATTAGAACAGTGGTCTCCAAATAGATAATCTGATGAGTTACTTTGTGCCGGATAGATCAATCTGGCATCTCAAAAAATTGACTGTCAAAGAACAAAGAACAAAACAGCACGGGAAACAGGCCCTTCGGCCCAACGAGCCCATGCCACCACCCCGATGTTCCCACCTCTACTTGTGATCCCTGTCTATGTTTATAGATCTATGGATTAAAAACCAAATTTAAGACAATTTAGGGAGAATTTGTTTCCCAATTAGCCTAAGAGCACATCTTTGGGATGTGGGAGGAAACCGGAGCACCCGGAGAAAACCCACGCAAGCACGGGGAGAATGCACAAACTCCCACAGAGACAGGCCAAAATCCATGTATCTGCACAGCACAGCGATAGTCACTGAGCTGTCATGTTGCCCATCAAATGGTCCAGGTCAAGTGTACACTAACGACGTGAAGCACTAGGGTATTCTCGACGAAAAAATAATGTCACTATTTTCAAAATCTTTGGCTAAAGGCAAGGCCAGCAAAGAGGCAACTTTTCGCATTAGCCATCTACTGGCAAAATATAAGATGTTCACCGATAGCCAAACTATTAAGGAGGTTGCCGACACCTCGTTCAAAGATTTTTAAAACAGAGGTGAAATTATGACAGCCATCAAAAGCATGCCACTCTGTGCTTTAAAAATAGCCAGAAGTGTGGAATTGTCGTCCAGGGATGTATCTCAGGCTGTGAATGTTTCTCACCACATAAGATATAGCCTAGCTGACTGTTTTTGTTTGCACATCATTCAAAGATGCAACAACAATGGAGGACTTTCTCATACTTTACCACTCAGAGATGAGTAGAAGGACAGGAATTTAAAGTTATGAGACTGAAAAAACCTTTCCATTCAAGAAACTGATATCAATCATTACTGATGGTGCATCATGAATACCAACAACATGTCAAATAGAAAGGATTCCATCCAAACAAATTCTTTGATCATCTGATCAAACTGGAAAATGAATTCAACAGACAATTTCAGGAGTTACACAAATGGAACAAATCATTATATTGTCTCAGATCCTTTTCTTAAGTGGACATTGGAGAACTAATAGCAAAATTAGAAAGCCATTCAGCCCATCGAGCACGCACTAACAACAATCCAAGTCTTACACCCTAACCATGTAGTTACCCTGCTAATCCCCCAAAAACTAAGGGGCAATTTAGCATGGCCAATCAAACCTAACCAGCTTATCTTTGGAATGTGGGAGGAAACTGAGCACCTGGAGGAAACTGAGGTAGACGTGGAGAGCATGTGCAAACTCCACACAGACAGTGACCCAAGGCCAGAAATCAACCCTGGCACTGTAAGGCAGCAATGCTAACTACTGTGCTGCCATTGACACAGAAACAATCACTGTGCAAAATAATATAGAACTGAAAGCTTCTTTCAGGTCAAGGGACAGAGATTTCTGGGGACTTGTAAACAGAAAGAGGTACTCCCTTCTGACATTGTGTGCACTAAAAGTGAAGGCCTATTTTGGTTTTTCATGCCTCTGTGAGATGTTTTTTTTCCCCCAAATGAAAATTATCAAGTCCAAGTATTACACTCGTCTCACCATCTGACAGCCGATTTCTTACATACTATCTCAAACCGTGACCCGGACTTCAAAGCACTCATAATATGACATCTGTGCTTGCATACTAGCTAAGAAGTGAGTGTTATGCACAAGTACATTTTGGGGATTTTGGAGATTTTGTAAATTTGAATTTTTACAGAGTAGATCTCATGCTGCATTTTGATTTCAAAAGTGATCTTGTGCTTACAAAGTTTGGAGACCACTGTACATTTAATCTTTCCATGAATATACCTAGTGAAAAACAAATGTTCTCCCAAAACGGTGGAATGTGTTTGAGTAATAACTACTATGGCAGTTACATATTTACACATAGATGTGTTGTTAAGGACCAGACAAGAAACTCCAAGGTATTTTGTGAATTTAGCCTATACCCTAACTTTTACATTTGATTTTGGCATTAGGGTGAGCATAAGGTAGTTCACTTGAGGTATGATCCCAGTGACCCACTAAGAATTTTTCCTAAAAACAAAATTTACCAATACAGTTAAAATGCAACAAAATAATTAGCATTTTATTTAATTAAAACTCCTAACATGACAAAACATAATTCTTCAAAGCCAGCTATAACTATTGTTCCAATTTAGCAGTATTCCCCATACACAAAAATCTCTTCTTTAGAACCAACTAACATAGGAAACAAATATGCTTACATGACTACTTAGTTTCTGGCTTGTTAACACTTCCGGAGAGTGCTTAAGATAGGCAATTCTGTCTTCTAATTCTCATGCAACTACTTCTACCCCCCAGCAGCCGAATTTCAGAGATAATAAGCCTTATTTCTGAGCACATTCAATTTCCACTTCAGAGGGAACAAAAGGTACAGAGAAAGTAAACTTTCTCTAAAGATACCAAAAAACAGCATTGAGTCCAGAGCCTAAGGATGGGGAACCTGACCCTTACAGATGGATTACTGTAAGGAAGGGGAAACAGGAGAGGGGAGACAGTCCAAGGACTTCCCCAGTGGCAGTCCCCCAAAATATCAAGAGCAGAGGGGTCAAAAAGGTAAGACAGGAGGACCAGAGTACCTCAAAGGGGAGGAAGGGGGCTAGAAGGGAGATAGTGGTGGGGGATGGGAGGATTAAAGGAATAGACAGCCGGTTCTGTGGTCAAAGGTGAGACTCCAGGATGGTAGTTTGCCTCCCTGGAGCAGAGATGCAAGATGTGTCTAACAGGGTAGAGGGCATTTTGAAGGGTGAGGGGACCCAGGCGGATATGATTATTCACGTAGGAGAGAAGGATATAGGAAGGAAGAGCAGGGAGGATATACAAAGGCAGTTCAAGGAGTTGGGGGGTCGGCTGAAGAGCAGGACCTCCAGGGTGGCGATCTCAGGGCTGCTACCAGGGCCAGGTAACAGTGCAGCCAGAAGAAATGAGATCCTACAGCTGAATGCGTGGCTGAAGGATTGGTGTAGGGCAGAGAGTTTCATATTTGTGGATAACTGGGAAGTATTTGTGAAGAGGTTCCCCTGTATAGAAGGGACAGGGAACACTTAAATGGGAAGGGTGTGAATATCTTAGCTGGGAGGTTAGCTGGAGTGTTTCGGCAGGGTTCAAACTAATATGGAGGGGGCAAGGGCTGAGACCGATAGCTCGGTAGAGAGCAAGATG
This sequence comes from Sphyrna mokarran, assembly GCA_024679065.1. Lineage (NCBI taxonomy): Eukaryota > Metazoa > Chordata > Chondrichthyes > Carcharhiniformes > Carcharhinidae > Sphyrna > Sphyrna mokarran. Next base: position 69,523,298 of record JAGIQG010000008.1, read on the forward strand.
GGAGATAGAGTAAGCTTGGATGAGAAGAAATACACCAGGGAGAAGGAAGTTCTGAATGGGCTTGGAGGTTTGGAGTGTGTCTGTTTCAATGCGAGGAGCGTAACAGGAAAAACGGATGAACTTAGGGCCTTAATGTTTGTGAGCAACTTGGATGTGGTTGCAGTGATGGAGACGTGGTTAAAGGAAGGGGAGCAGTGACAGCTGAATATTCCTAGGTATAAGTGTTTCAGGCGTGACAGAGGAGGGTCCGAAAGAAGTGGGGGAGTGGCGTTGTTAGTTAGGGAGAGCATCACAGCGGTGCAGAGGGAGGACAATACAGAGGAGTTAGGAGTGGAATTGCTGTGGGTGGAGTTGAGGAAAAGGAAGGGGGCCATTGCTATGCTAGGGGTGTATTATAGGCCGCGGGTAGTTGAAGAAGGCATATGTAAAGACATTTTGGATAGGTGCAGAAAGAACAGAGTTGTTACAGTGGAAGATTTTAATCTCCCTAGGGTGGATTGAAAGGTACCTAGAGCTGGGAGTTTGGACAGGGAAGAATTTGTAAAATGTGTACTGGAAGGATCGTTGGAGCAATATGTGGCTAGCCTGACTAGAGAGGGGGCTATATTGGATTTAGTTCTGAGTAATGAGCCAGAGCAGGTGATTGATGTTGTAGTAGGGGAACATGTGCCTAACAGTGACCACAATTCTATCTACTTTAGGATACAGATGGAAAAGATTGCTTGTTGCCCTAGGGGCAGGGTGCTGAATTGGGGGAAGGCTAACTACAATCGGATTAGGCAGGAACTTATGGAAACTGATTGGGAACAATTGTTCGAGGGTAAGTCCACACTAGGCATGTGGGATTCTTTCAAGGGAATACTGAAAATGTTGCAAGATAGGTATGTGCCGGCTAAGATGAAAGATGGGAAATGTAGGATTAGAGAGCCTTGGATTATTAGGGATATTGAGGACTTGATTAGAAAGAAAAGAGAGGCGTATGATAGGTTAAAGCAGCTGGGAACGGAGAGAGCATTGGAGGTATATACAGAGAGTGGGAGGGAGCTCAAACGGGGAGTTAGAAGGGCAAAAAGGGGGCATGAAATGGTTTTGGCAGATAGGATTAAGGAAAATCCAAAGGCTTTTTACTCCTATGTTAGGAATAAAATGGTGGTTAGAGGAAAAATCCGACCTCTTAGGGACAGAGGAGGGGAACTGTGCTTAGAGCCCGAGGGAATGGGGGAGATCCTGAATGAATACTTTGCGTCGGTATTCACGAAGGAGAGGGGCTTGTTGACCGGTCCTGTCTCTGAGGGAGTTGTGGACCAGTTGAGGGAAATATCCATACCAAGGGAGGAAGTGTTAGAGCTTCTAGGTAGCATTAAAATTGATACATCTCCAGGGCCCAATGGCATTTATCCCAGGCTGCTTATGGAGGTGCGAGGTGAAATTGCTGGGCATCTGACGCAAATCTTTGTCTCTTCTTTGGACACAGGTGAGGTCCCAGAGGACTGGAGAACAGCTAATGTTGTACCATTGTTTAAAAGGGTAGTAGGAATAACCCTAGAAATTACAGGCCACTGAGTTTGATGTCAGTGGTAGGGAAGCTGTTGGAGGGGATTCTTAAGGATGTGTGGGAACTTAGAGCATTGCGATCTGATTAGAGATATGCAGCATGGCTTTGTTAAAAGGAGTTCGTGCCTATGAATCTGGTAGAATTTTTTGAGGAAGTGATGAAGACAGTTGACGAAGGGCGAGCCGTTGATGTCGTCTATATGGATTTCAGTAAGGCGTTTGACAAAGTCCCTCATGGGACTTTGTTAGTTCACGTTAGTTGAAAAGGTCAAGGCTAATGGGATACAAGGAGAGGTAGCTAGATGGATAAGTAACTGGCTTGGTAATAGGAGACAGAGAGTAATAGTGGAAGGGTGTTTTTCTAGCTGGAGGTCAGTCACTAGTGGTGTGCCACAGGGCTCGGTACTGGGACCTCTTCTATTTGTTATATATATAAATGACTTGCAAGAGGGAGTAAGTGGAGTGATCAGCAACTTTGCAGATGATACAAAGATGGCTGGACTCGCGGATAGTGAGGAGCATTGTCAGGCAATGCAGTAGGACATAGATAAGCTGGTAGCTTGGGCAGATAGATGGCAGATGGAATTCAATCCTGATAAATGTGAGGTGATGCATTTCGGGAGAAAGAATGAGGGGGTAGGTATATGATAAAGGGTAGACCTATTAAGACTATAGAAACGTAGAGGGACCTGGGTGTGCAGGTGAACAAGTCTATGAAGGTGATAGAGCAGGTGGAGAAGGTTGTGAAGAAAGCATATGGTATGTTAGCCTTTATAGGAAGAGGTGTAGAGTACAACAGCTGGCCTTTAATGTTGCAGTTGTATAAAACGTTGGTTAGATCTCATTTGGAATACTGCGTCCAGTTCTGGTCACCTTACTACTGAAAGGACATGGAGACTCTGGAGAGAGTGCAGAGGAGGTTTACCAGGATGCTGCCTGGTATGGAAGGTCTGAGTTACGAGGAAAGGTTAGGCAAATTGGGGCGTTTTCCTTAGAAAGACGTAGACTTAGAGGAGATCTAGTAGAGGTGTACAAGATTATGAGGGGTATAGATAGAGTAAACAGGGTTAAACTTTTTCCTAAGATGAACTCAAATAGCATGAGGGGTCACGGGCTTAGGGTGGGGCGGGTAAGGTATACTTTGGATGCTAGAGGGAGTTTTTTCACACAGAGGATGGTGGGAGTAAGGAATGCGCTGCCAAGAAAAGTGGTGGAGGTAGGCACTCTGGAGTTATTTAAGAGATACTCATATGGGCACATGAACAGAATGGGAATAGAGGGGTAGAGAAAACTGATTTAAAATAGGGATCATGAGCCTTAGGAGTCCCTGGGAAGTGTGTAAATAGTCGATGATATTGATGTATTTGTTTTTAGCCTACAGGTACTTTGGTCCACCTTGCTGTCTAACAAGGGGCATACACACGATGGGTCGTGAGAGGGCTACTCTTGGATTTTTTTTCGAGAGTATCCTAGTGCTTCACGTCGTTATTGTACGCTCGACCTGGACCATTTGATGGGCAACACGACAGCTCAGTGACTATTGCTGTGCTGTGCAGATACATGGATTTGGGCCTGTGTCTGTGAGAGTTTGCACATTCTCCCCATGTTTGCGTGAGTTTTCTCCGGTGCTCCGGTTTCCTCCCACATCCCAAAGATGTGCTCTTAGGCTGATTGGCAGAACAAATTCTCCCTAAATTGTCTCAAATTTGGTTTTAATCCATAGATCTATAAACATAGACAGGGATCATGGGTGGGGGCGGGAGCGTTGGGATGGCAGCGTGGGCTCGTTGGGCCAAAGGGCCTGTTTCCCGTGCTGTTTTGTTCTTTGTTCTATTTGGAAGCCTAGCTGCAACCAGTCATATGACTGTGCCTGTCAATCAATGTAATTAAGCCTTATCTGCAATATACTGGGGAAAGCACAAAATAACAGAGCCCTGCATTAGTTTGGATCAAAACAAAATATTGTAGCAATTAAGATCAATTATACTGCTGCGGCAACAACAAAGTGCTGCTGTTCAAACAGGATGTGAAATGCCAGTGTTGGATTGGGGTAAACACAGTTAGAGTGTTTTGAGTGTTGTGAAACTTTTTATTCTATTCAGACAAAACAGCTCTCATAATAAAAAATCCTGCTCAAAAAAACATGATAAATACATTTCTTAAAGACAAATATTGTGATAGTATCACAAGTATTTTTGCCTTTCATCAGTTCATTTGACATAAGTATAGTTACACGGTTTCTTTGCAAAACTATTATTTTTTGCAAGGAGCAAAAGTGAAAATTATCTATGGCAGAGAGATCTCCATGTGGTGCATATTCTTCCTGGAGAGCAATACTAACAGGACTATGTTTGCTCCTAATTGCACACTGATTTAGGTACATTTTGGATTTTTGTCCAAGGTCTTTGTCAAAGTTTTGCCATGTTAGTGAAAATCTTTTTTTTTTCAGATGCAATAACATTTTTTATTTATGGAAATTAAGTCAATTGCATGCGTAGAGATACAGAGATCCTGAGCACCATGTTGACGATGCCACAAACAGAAAATCGATATAAGGAGTATAGCAATCTAACGAGAAAGATAAGGTAAGCATTCTGAGTGCTTCAATTTAAAATTTTCTTATTAAACATACTAAAGCCTGCTTTAGCACTTTTTCCAAAACACTAGATAATTGTCCTTACTTCAGTTGTTGCAGAGTGAAGGAAAGTTAGATGGTTTATTATTGGTTTGTTCAAGGCAGAGCACACAGTCATGTAAGTCATCAATTTGAGATGTCTTGGCAGGCATTGGCAGTGACCAAAGAAAAGATTTCAACGCCTATAAAGAAGTATTTCGATCTCAGCAACCAGTGTTACATTCTTTGTATTCTACCCACAGAGTAAGATATTTCATATAGAATAGTGCAATATTAATATCGTGGAGCAGTTTCAGGCAGCAGCTGACATTGCACATAGTCAGGACCTGAAGTTACATTGATGGATAGATGTTGGATGCAATAAAGTGACTCTCAATGCCTCTTTTATCTCTAGGCAGGACTTATCCAAGGATGACAGTAAAGGGGTGGGAAGGGAGCATCAGAGACTGCAAACTGTATGTATTGAACTGACTGCAAGCTGAAAGCCTCTTTCTAATCAGAATTACAGGCTGGCAAAAAAACATGTAAGTGGCAGGATGCTCATGCAGGCCAAATTGTTTTTTTCCACATCATGCAATGAATAGGGGAAATGCAACAGCAATCTTTTGTTCTTCTTTCCCACAGCAATACAAACTGGAAGAACAGCACGGGAACTCCTATGGGGTGTCCATTGATAGTGGTCAGCTCACCCATAGAAGCACACCCTCCTCTCCAACTCCTTAGGACGGAAGGAGCTTAAAGTTTGAAAAAAAAGGGCATAATTAAAAACTACTAAAAAAATCAGGTAAGAGTCAATTTGGCACTGGTTTAACAACGTATCCTTTTACATCTCATTTCAAAACAAAGATGCAACATCAATAATTTTAGCAGACATGCTATCCTATCTCACAAATTGCCTAATAGACAATCTCTCATTCCTATTAGAGCAATAGTTTAGGACATCATAAAGTTCTGAACATGGATGTTACTCATACAAAAACTACCTTCTGATACTCTGCACACTATGGCAGTCATTTGGAAAACTGCTGGCACAAGGAGAACTATACTCCACCACAAGATAATGTCTTCAGAAATATAGGGAAGAAAACTTGTTGGAGGAGAAAAAAAAACAGAATCATAAACAATATAGTGCACAAATAAGCAGACAGCCCATCAATTCAATCATTCTCCAGCCATGAGAATTTAAATCTAATCTTACTAGTCTGTTCACTTCTGACATCTATTTTTTTGAGTAAAATTTGATATCCTTTGAAAATATTTAATGATATTGCTTCAATATTGGTATGCAACAGAAAGTTCCACATTATAGCTATCTGTTGTGAAAAAAATGTTTATAGCTGTTCTTTTAATTCATGTTCTGATTATTTTAGGATTATGCCCTCTAATTACTGCCTTGTTGACTAACGTAAACTATTACACTTCTACTTAACAAATCCCTTTATAATTTAAATACTTCTATCAACCTTCCCTGCTCCAGTGAAAAAGCCTGAATTTATTTTCATTGGCTTAACCCTTCAGTCTGAGCAATTTCTTAGTGAGTCTATATCTCCTTTTTCATTACATGAATACACTTTCCACAGTGAGGTGCACAATACTACAGTATACTTCAACTGTGGCCTATATATAGTGCCTCAATATATACCAAATCATCAAAAGGCATTTCACGATACTGTTAAAAGACAAAATCTGACATTCACTTACAATAAGACAATATTAGAACAAGTAACCAAAAGATCAAATTGATAGATCTTAAGGGAGGAGAGAGTTACCACAGCAGAAAGGATTAGGAAGCAAATTCTATTTAATTGCTTAACTTAAGTACTGCACAATATTTAAATATTTGCAGGGGAGGTGAGGGTGTTGTGGTATTGTCATGGATTTGTAATCCAGTATCCAGAGTAATGCTCTGTGGACCTGGGTTTAAATCTTACCTGGGTTTAAATCCTGCCACAGCAAATGATGAAATTTGAATTCAATAAAATATCTAGAATTAAACTTCTAATGACCATAAAACCAATCTTGTCATAAAAGCCTATCTGATTCACAAATGTTCTTTAGGAAAGGACATCAGCCTTTACCTGGTCTGGCCTACATATAACTCCAGACCACCAGCAATGTGGTTGACACTTAATTGCTCTCAGAAATGGCCTAGGAAGTCACTCAGTTCAAAGGCAATTAAGGATGGTCAATAAATGTTGGCCAGTTATTAAAGCCTACAGAACAAAACTAAATGGATACAATATCGTCTAGTTGTCTTTTCTATATTTCCATACGCAGACCCAAGCTGAATTTCATTCACCAGTGGAGATGAAGCTGGTTAGGATACACTTTGAAAATAGCTCTCTTAGATGCTATGACAATCTACTGATACCTCCACGACAGGTTGCAGTTATTAAAGAGAGGATGGCTGTGAGGGTGGAAGTGGGAGCCAGAAACCCACGTGCTTTCAGATAACTTACTCTTATTAACATTGTTAATGGGCTGTAAAGGGACAGAATTAAATTTTCAAAGGTAAAAACAAAAAGAGAACAATCGGGAGCATGTTAGTACACAACTGTGGGAGAACAGCGGGAGGATATATGGATTGTGTCTGTTGATTTAAAATCATGCAAACAAAAAGGATAGTAAAATGAAGGTGCACATGCAAAGTTGCCATCATGTGAGTCGAGCTTTAGATACCTAATGAGTGAGCATTTGGCAACTTGTTTTGGTCATGAGGCTACTGGCACTCTTCTCTCCAGCCTGCTCCAATTCCGCAGGCGACTGGAAGCCCAGTCATGGTTACTTCTGCCTTTTAAGGTTCCAAACTCGCTTCTACCCTAGTTAGGGCCTTGGAATTTAATAATCATATTGCATCACTGATGCTGACATGGCATGGGACAGGCTCGAGATATGATGCCAGAGTTGGATTCTGGTTAGGTATCTAAAGCTCGACTCACATGATGGCAACTTTGCATGTGCACCTTCATTTGACTATCCTTTTTGCTTACATGATTTTAAATCAACAGACACAATCTATATGTCCTCTTGCTGTTCTCCTACAGTTGTGTACTAACATGCTCCCGATTGTTCTCTTTTTGTTTTTACCTTTGAAAATTTAATTCTGTCCCTTTACAGACCATTAACAATGTTAATAAGAGTAAGTTATCTGGAAGCACATGGATTTCTGGCTCTCACTTCCACCCTCACAGCCATCCTCTCTTTAAAAGCTGCAACCTGTCGTGGAGTGTCAGTAGATTGTCATAGCATCTAAGAGAACTATTTTCAAAGTGCGTCCTAACCAGCTTCATCTCCAGATTGAAAATCTAATCTCCTCATCCCTAACATGTATTTTCATGGGTAATATGAGGATATGCTAATTGTACTTATGCTTCGTGTTATATATATTTCTAATTTTTTTGGCTATATTTAACTGTTAATAATAGCACCGTTGTGCTATCAATGTTTCAGATGTTTTGAAAATATCATTGATAGTATTAAATTAGATATGCTTTTTAAAACAATAACGAGACAAGCTAATCTCACTTACAAAATCTTTGGACTGTGGGAAGAAACCCATGCAGATGTGGGCAGAACATGTAAACCCCACATGGATAGTCACCCAAGACTGGAATTGAACACAGATCCCTGGCGCTGTGAGGCAGCACTGCTAACCACTATGCCATCATACTGCCTTAGACAAATTTCTTCAGAGCAACAAGTTTTTGTTCCCTTTTATTTGTTAGTAAAGGAATGAATACATAGTTAAGGCAGCTGACACAAGAGATGAGCAAAAATTACAGTATATGAAATTGGTGGCTACCTTATGACATGGACTGATACCTGGATTCAGAGGTAAGAAACAGAAAATAGGGATAATAGTGGTGTTCCTTAGGGAAACCTTCTGGGCACTGAATCTTTCAGCATATACATTGTAATTTGTGGGGAGGCAGTGGCCTAGTAATATTGTCACTGAAGTAATAACCCAAAGACCTAAGTTGTACTGGGATTTGTAGTTCAAATCCCACGACAGCAGACGATGAAATCTGGAAGGCAGCGCAATGGCACAGTGGATAGCATTGCTGCCTCACAGCACCAGGAACCTGGGTTCAATTCTGGCCTCGGGTTACAGTATTTGTGGAGTTTGTACATTTGCCCCATATCTGCGTGTGTTTTCTCCCGCAATCCAAAGATTTTTGGGTTAGATTGATCGGCCATGTTAAATTGTCCTTTAGTATCATAAAATATATAGGTTAGGGGGTAAATGTGTGGGGTTACAGGGATAGTGCCTGGGTAAGGTGCTCTGATGGAGAATTGATGCAGGTCTGACGCATTGCAAGGTTTCTATGATTCTATGAACCTCTCAAGCCAAGACTTGCACCAAGTCATTTCTGGATTATCAAATTACACTGCAATACCTAACCATAAGTATGCGAACTAGGAAAAAATATAGATATAAATATTTACCTGAAACATAAAAAGAGTGCTAAAACATAAACCAGCAATAAAAATTGTTTACTTACCAAATACTGCACCTTCCATACTTTCAAATTATTGTACTAAAATAATATCAATGATGTTAAGAGTCTGCTCACAAAATTCCTGGACAACTGGTATTTCCAAACAATAGACTGCCGGACTGAGAAATTAGTGTATATTAATAACTTTGATGAAGAGAGAGCTAGTTATACGCCCAAATTTACAGATGATATTAAATTAGCAGGCACAGTAAATTGTAAAGTTGGGATCAAGAGGTCCCAGAGAAAAATGGACAGGTTAAGAGAAACTTGGAAAAACTGACAAATGAAGCTCAACATGAAAAGTGAGGATAGGTTATTCACAATGGATCTAAGAAAGACAAATTTGAATATTTTCTTAACAGTGAGAAACTAGTAAGTGTGAAATGGCAAAGGGATTTTGGTTTCTAGGTACACAAATCACTAAAAGATACAAAAAAGAACTCAAAAAAGATTAAAAGGTTAAAGGATATCTAAAATAGTAAGACTTCAATAGTGTCACGACAGAGGAAGGCATTTCCTCTAGTGGGGGAAGGAAGTGTAATCTTAAAATTCGGTCATTCAGCAGTGAAATGAGGAAGCACTTTTTCACATAAGAATTGTAGAATTCTCACCCAAAGACTGCAGGTGCTGGATTATCTGATATTTTCAGAAGAGAGAAACAGATATGTTTTAAATTATCTATGGATATCATTAACTATTTACATATTTAATATAATAAAACATTCCAAAACACCTCATAGGAACATCATCAAATAAACTTTGATACCAAGCAACACAGGAGATGTTATATAAAATTAACTACAATATACAGCACTGAAACACGCTGTTTGGTCCAACCAGTCTGCACCAACATTTATTCTTCACTTGAACATTCTCCCAGCTAACATTATTAATATACTGGTCTGTTCACTTTACCCCCGTATATTTATCCAGTTTTTCCTTAAATACATCTGTATTATTTGACTTATCTATTTCCTTTGGCAAAAAACTCCACATTCTCCCCACTTTCTGGATGAAGAAGTTTCTTCTGAATTTCCTATTTAATTTCACATTAATTATCCTATATTTGTGGTTTTGATACTCCCCACAAGCAGAAACATCTCTCAATGTCTGCTCCATCAAAATCAAAAATTCTAAGTCATCTCCCAGCTTTCAAGAGAAAAGAAAGCCAACCTGATTAATCTTTCCTAATAGCTGTAATTGTGCAGTTCTGGTACCATCTTATAAATGTTTATTTGGATGTTCTCCAATCCCTCTTTACTGTTTTTAGAGTTTAGCAACCCGAACAGTACATAGTAATCCAAGGGTGACCTAACCAAGGTTTTAGGACAAATAGTCAAAATCTCGTCAAAGAGATAGATTTCAATGAGGGTCTTCAAACAGAAAAGAAATAACAAGAGATTGACAGCAACATTCCTTCCTTTTTTTTGGAATGCACAGCAACTTATTTAAGTACACAGCCCCTTCAATTGTTTTTTTAAATGATCGTGCACATGTGCTAATTTGAAGGGTCAACTTGTGTATAGCTTGCCAGGAGCTTTTGGGTAGCTGTACTGCTTAGAAGGAACATTTGTGGAGAGGAAATCATAGACTCAGGTCCTCATTATTTAAAGGCACAGATGCCAATGATGGAGCAATGAGATGTGTAATATGCTAGAATTGCTATCTCAGAGGTTTGTTGGACTTAAGTGGGTTACAAGATGAGGAGTGACGTCAAGGAGAGATTCAAAAACAAAGATTTGAAAACAAAGATGAGAATTATAAAATCAAGGCAATGGATGAAAGGTACTTGGTCCAAGTTACAATACGAAAGTAAAAGTTTATTTATTAGTCGTAAGTAAGGCTTACATTAACACTGCAATGAAGTTACTGTGAAATTCCCCTAGTCGCCAGAGTCTGGCACCTGTTTGGGTCAATGCACCTAACCAGCACGTCTTTCAGACTGAGAGAGAAAACCAGAGCATCTGAAGGAAACCACGCAGACACGGGGAGAACATGCAAACTCCACACAGATAGTGACTCAAGCAGGAATCAGACCTGGGTCGCTGGCACCGTGAAGCTGCAGTGCTAATCACTGTGCTATCGTGCTTACAGGCACCAGAACTATAAGTTTATACAGGGTGGAAAATGACATTCAAGGACTAAAGCGGGTAAATGGAGATGAAACACAAATCATTCAATATCTAGTTGAGAGGTGGAACAGGCTAGAGAGACTGAATTGCCTATTCCTGTTCCCATCACTTTCCTTTAAAAGAAAGCTGCAAAATTATAATACAAATATACTGCAAATTATTTCTAATTAAAATTTTTGCTTTAGGCTGCAAATTTCTGTTAGAATTCCCAAATTCTCTGCTATGCTGTCAAAATAAGGCTTCATTTCTTTTAGAATACATAAAGTCTTTTAGAACAAAACACTTCACATGGGTAATGAAAATGCTAGAATGTATTTTCATTGATTTGCTCAAAGGACATTTAGAAAATCATGCTATTATTAAACACAGTCAATCCGGGTTTATGAAACAGAAATAGTGTTTGATAAATGTATTAAAATTACCTAAAGATATAACTATTCAGATGGGTAAGGAGAAGCCAGTGGATATGGTGTATTTAGATTTTCAAAAAGCCTTGCAAGAGGTTATTGTTCAAAATGAAAGTTCATGGGATTGGGGTATTGATTAAAGAACAGAAAATAGAGGAAAGGATTAAATAGGTCATGCTGTCAGGCCGTATGGACTTCAGTTATTTATATGTCAATGACTCAGATGAGGGAATCAAATGTAAAGTATGCATAAATATGATGATACAATGGTAGATGGAAAAATAAATGCTGAGAAGGACACAAAGGGGCAAGTTAAGTGAGTGGACAAGAACTCAGAAGTCAAATACAATGAGAAAGTCAATGCAAAGTCATCCCTATTCCAAAGAAAAATACATTTTAAATGGTGAAAACTAATAAATGTCAGTATTCAAGAGAAACTAGATATCTTTTCTAATGAATCACAGAAAGTTAACATGTAAGCAAGCAATTAATAAAGCAAATGGTGTTTATTTCAAAATAATTGCCATGGAAAAGTGTAAGTCCTACTACAATTGTATAGGGCATTTGAGACCACATCTGGGTTATTGCCTGCTGTTTTAGTTTCCTTACATAAAAATACATTTGCCTTAGGGGAGGTGCAATAAAGGTTCACCAGACTGATTCTTAAGATCAAGGACTGTCCTGTAAGAACTGATTGAGTGCCAAACATATACATTTCCTAGAATTTAGAAGTATGAAAGGCCTAATAGTGCAATACTAGGGGAATGTTTCCCTGATTGGAGAGTTTGAAACTAGGCGTCACAGCTTCAGAATAAAGCTTGAACATTTAGGACTGAAACAAGAAGAAACATTGTAATTCAAAGAGTTGTAGCTGTAGTGTATCAAGTTGTGGCTCAGGCGATAGCAGTCTTCTGAGTTAAAATCCTACTCAGAGACTTCAGCACAAAATTCAAAACTGACATGCCTTGCAGTACTGAAGGAGTGTTGCATTCTCTTGGATGCCTCTTGGATGAGAAGTCAAACCCAGGTAGGCAAAAGGTCCTACAGCACTACTTTTAAAAAGAGTAGGGGAATTGACCCTAGTGTCCAGACCTCTCAGGTCTCTCAACTGACATTTTGATTTATTATTGCCACATTAACATTCAGTGAAAAGTATTGTTTCTTTTGCATTGTACAGACAAAGCATACCATTCATAGAGAAGGAAAAGAGAACGTGGAGAATTTAGTGTTGTAGTCATAGCTAGGGTGTAAAGAAATATCAACTTAATGCCAGGTAAGTCCATTCAAAAGTTTGACATGGAAGAAGCTGTTCTTGAATCAGTTGGCATATGACCTCAAACTTTTGTATCTTTTTTCTGACGGAAGAAAGTAGAAGAGAGAATATACAGAGTGAATGGGATACTTCAATATGCTAGCTGCTTTGCCAAGGCAGCTGGAAGTATAGACAGAGTCAATCGATGGGAGGCTGGTTTGTGTGATGGATTGGGTTACATTCATGATCTTTTGTAGTTCCTTGCGATCTTGGGTACAGCAGGAGCCATATCTAGCTGTAACACAATCAAAAAGAATGCTTTCTATGGTGCATCTGTAAAAGTTGGTGAGAGTCATAGTTGACATGCCAAATTTCCTTAGTTTTCTCAAAAAGTAGAGGTGTTGGTGGGTTTTCTTAACTTTAGTATCAGCATGGGGGACTAGGACAGTTGTTGGTGATCTGGACACCTAAAAACATGAAACTCTCAATTCTTTCTACTTCATCCTTTGATATAGATATAGATGTAGGCAGCAACATGTTTTCCTTTACGCTTCCTAAAATCGATGACAATCTCCTTCATTTTATTGACATTAAGGGAGAGAGTTATTTTTGTCGCACCAGATTCTTTAAGTCATTCCTGCACTCTGTCTTGGCATTGTTTGAGATTCAACTCATGACAGTTGCGTCATCAGCAAACTTGAAAATCAAATTGGAGAGGAATTTGGCCACACAGAATAGCTGTATAACTAATATAGTATGGGGCTGAGAATACAGCCTCAGGCACAGGTATTGAGGATGATCGTGGAGGAGGTATTGTCAATGCTTACTGATTGTGGTTTGTGAGTTAGGAAGGATTCAAAATTGAGAAGGCGGAAGTATCAGGTAGACTGTTGATACTTGTTGACAAGCAAAATCAGATGAGATATATTCAAGGATATTGAAGGAAGTGAAAGTGGAAATTGCAAGGACATCAGTTATATCTACTCCAGACTCAGAGGAAGTGCCAGAGGACTGGAGAATTGCAAACATCATGCCTTGTTCAAAGAAGGCTGTCAGAATAAGCCCAGCAATGACAGACCAATTAGTTTAACTTTACTATTGGGGAAGCTTCCAGAAAGAATTATTCAATATTACATTAAGAGTCACATGGAAAAATAGGGATTGATTAGAAAGAGCCAATATGAATTTCTAAAGGGAAATTATGTTTAACCAACTTACTGGAGTTTTTTGAAGAGGTAACAGAAAGGATTCATGAGGGTAATGTTTTTGACGTAGCGTACATGAACTTTCAAAAAGCTTTTGATACGGTGCCACACACAGACTTGTGAGAAAGATTATAGCTCATGAATAAAAGAGACAGTGGCAACATAATAGGAAAGACATATTAATACTCAATTTTTCAGATTGGAGGAAGATTTATAGTGGAGTTCCTCAGGCATCAATATTGAGTCCCTTGTTTTTCCTGATACATATTAATGATCTAGATCTTGATGTGCAGGGGACAATTTCAAAGTTTGTGGATGACTTGGAAGTATTGTAAACTGTAAGGAGGACAGTGTAGCACTTCAGAAGGCCATAAACAAACTAGAGAAGTGTGCAGATAAATGGCAGATGAAATTCAAGGTAGAGAAGTGTGAGGTAATGCATTTTAATCAGAAGAACACAGACAGACAATATAAAATAAAGGATACAACTCTTAATGGGGGTGGGAGCAGAGCGATTAGGGTGTATATGTTCATAGATCATTGAAAGTAGCAGGACAGGTGGATAGAGCAGTTAATAAAGAGAGAACAGTGGACAAGATTCTCTGATCTCACTCATGGCCACTGCACTAAGTGAGAACAGAGAATTTGGCATTCCAGCCAAAATTCCATTCATATTCAGCAGCATCAGATAATCCCAGTAGTGACAAGGACTGTGGTTTTCAGCAAATGTTTATTAATAGGGTCAGAGAATACAAGAGCAAAGAGGTTATACTGAACTTATACATTAGTTAGACTCAGTTGGAGTATTGAATACACACAATAGAAAGGGTGTGAATTCATTAGAGCAAGTGCAGATCGGGGGTATTGGCGCTGTTCTCCTTAAAGAGAAGGCTGATAAAAATCATAACAGAGTAGATAGAGAGAAATTGTTCCTGTTTGTAATAGGATCAAAAACAAGGGGTATAGATTTAAAATGATTTACAAAAAGAAGGAAATGTGATATGAGAAAAGCATTTCCAACAGCGAGTAGTTTGAATCTGTACTCTACTGCCTGGAAGCATGATGGATGAAGCTTCAAACAAGGCATTCAAGTGGGCATTAGGTGATTCCATATACATGAAATTGCATACCCACATCCCATCCCCACTGCAGGATGCCATTCAGTCCTTTAAGTTTGCACCATCTCTTCAAAAGAGCACTGTATCCTCTTCTGCACAATTCCCCCCAACCATCTCTGTAACCCCACACATTCATCATGGCTAATCCATCTAACCTACACATCTTTTGAACAGTAAAGGATAATTTAGCATGGCCAATCCACCTCTCCCACACACCTTTGGATTGTGGACAGAAGCCCACACAGACAAGCAGAATGTGCAAACTCCACACAATCATCTAAGGCCAGATTGAACCTGATCTGTGAGACAGCATTCATTGAATAGAAACACCAGAAAGGCAGGGGAATGACACTGTGCTTATACTCATTTGGAGAGGAGGTGCAGAAACATGGGACCAAATGGCCTCCTTCTACGCCATAACAACTGTAAAGGCTCAAACTCTTTCAACAGCTGTATGTAAAGGTACCTCCAAAACTATGTTTAGTCACAAGTCCATACCTAAACACCCCAAGCCACCACACCCAAACTGTGCAAGTCAGGATTTAAAAACATTGCCCAAAATCCAAACTCATGATATCATTAAGATTGACCTGATACAAGCCCCGCCTTTTTCTGCCGCTCAGTGACGTCACCCACCGTCCATTTTCAAACACGCACACCCAGTTCCTCTCCCCATTGGCCAGTCCGGCCGTCCATTAGCCGGCTCCCCGCCCCTTCCCCCCGGTTTGGTTGAGCGCTGATTATTTACCCCCCCCCCCCCCCCTTCCCCCTCCAGTGGGAAAAGGCCATTGATTAAACGAGATCGTCTCCAAATAAAATAACCCACCATCTCCGCAAGTAGTCAATCGGGGTTTCCAACAAGAAAATAAATAAAAATCAAGAGCGCACCGTTTCAACACTCTCGCTAGACCCTTTTACTTGTTTGTTTAATGAAGCCCGTCCTGTTAAATCGCACTTATTTATTATGGCAGGCCCGGTGATCTTCCAGCGAGCCATTTTTTTTGTGCGTAAATTTGCCACCTTGGCTAATGCAGCTCACTTACCCCTGCAGAAAATAATATTGATGGTCGTTTGTTTTTAAATCCTCTCCACTTTTATAAATATGTGTTTGTAAATGATCGTCCGCACTGAGCCAGGAAGGTTTGCTTTGTGTAGGCGTCAGTCGAGGTGACTCCCTTTGGCTGCCGATGGTGCTGCAGCATTCACTAGTCAGAGAGGCGAGGAAGAAGTTGTTTGCTGGTGTTGGGAATACATATTTTTTGGGAGTCTGGCTCGTCTCTTTGCCTTGACCACCATGTTGCAGGAAATGACATGTAAAAGTTGAAGCGGAAGAAAGGAGTCGAGACCCTCAGACAACCTCTGATCGGCGCAAATGATACACGGAAAGTTTGGCGGTGGGTTATTACTGGAGAAAGGCTACCTGCAACGAGGGGAAAAATACAGTTTGTTTACCTGACGGATCACGCAGAAGAATAAATCAGAGGATGTTTTGAAAAGATGGTCTTTTGAAATTTTGTTTGAATTCATCTACGCGAAGTAGAGGGAAAATGTTGGAATTTTTTTCGGTTTGTACGTGGAAATATCTTATTAGATTACCCAACACTGGCATGGGGCGTGGTACTTTAATTTGTGAATAGGGACCGAGATTTTATTACAGGCGGTGACCGACTGGCTGCAACTGCCCGAGAGAGAGAGGATCAGAAGCAGCTTCCCGTGGAGCCGTATCCCCCGCGCGGCCAACGGTCACTCACCATCGCCTCCCCGCCCGCCAACGGTTACTCACTACCTCTGCCCCTGTGCGCCAACGGTCACTCAACTCCCCCTCTGGATGCCAACAGTCACTCACCATCCCCCTGGGTGCCAATGGCCACTCACCACCTCTGTCCTCATGTCGCAGTGGTCACTCATCATCCCTGCCCTTGTGCACCGTCACTCCCCTCTTGTGCCAATGGTCACTTATCATATGCCTCTACCCACGTGCCAATGGTCATTTGCACCCCTCCACCCCCATGCGCCAATGATCACTTTCACCCCCAATCCCCATGCATCTGTGGCCACTCAGTCTCATGCTATCACTCTTCTTCCCTCACCACCAGTGGTCACTCTGTCTGTCCCATGCCAATGATCATTCACCCCATGACAGCTCTCACTTGCTTCTGCGCAATCATGCCCCATGTCAATGGTCACCTGCTGTTCGCCCCCATCAATGGTCAGTTGCTCCACCTGAATAGTCACCTCAGCCCTACTGTTAACAGGTACCACCCCCAATCAACCCACAGTGTACTACCCTGTCCACCAACAGGATGTGTCTTCCCCCTCTCCCCAGCACACAGTCCTTACTTGGTTCCACCATACATTTACATCACCTCCTCATCCCATAAGAAATAGGAGCAGAGATAGGCCATTTGGCTCGTCATATCTGCTCTGCTATTCAATGAGATGAAGTACTACCTGATGAAGAAGCAGCGTTCTGAAAGCTTGTGACTCCAAATAAACCTGTTGGACTTCAACCTGGTGTTATGAGACTTCTTATTGTGCCCATCTCATCTTAATGCCAGCACCTCCATGTCAATGAGATCAAGGCTGATCTGACATTCTTAACCTCACTTTCCTGCCTTATCTCCATAACCCTTGATTCCTTATTGATTAAAAATCTATCTATCTCAGCCCTGAACATTCTTAATGACTTGGTGTCTATCACTCTCTGCAATAATGAATTTGACAGTTTTACTATCCTTTCCGAGAGAAGAAATTTCTTACCTCTGTCTTAAATGGGCAATACCCTCATTTAAGATTATACCCTTTGTCTTTATGGGAGAGTCTTGGACCAAACAACCTTCCAAGCCTCCTGAGAATCCTGTATGTCTCAATAAGCTTGCCTCTCATTCTTCGAAACTCCAATGAGTACAGGCCCAAATTACCCAACCTCTCTTACTAAGAAAATCCCTCCATATCTGGGATCAATCTAGTGAGCATTCTTTAGACTGCCTCCAATGCCAGTATCTTAGATAAGGGGACCAAACATGTTCACAATATTCCAGGTGTGGTCTAACTAATACCTTGCATAAAATTTGGCAAGATTTTTATCCTCCCATTTCCTTTGACATGTAGGCCAACCTATATTTGCCTTCCCTATTACTTGCTGAACTTGCATGTGACTTATGCTCAAATTACATCCTTGGTAACAATGAAGGTTGTGAACTACATCTGTTCATCCTACACAATCTATCTGCAATCTTCAATGTGGATGACCACACCATCTTCCTCCAGTCCCTCTCTCCCATTGTCTTGCTGGATGGGGCTACATCAACTGGTTCCATTCTTATCTCTCCAGCCATAGCTAGAGAATCACCTGCAATAATTTCTGTTTCTACTTAAGTACTTGTGCATCTGGATTTCTCCTTTGCCCTCTTCTACTTTCCAAGATGGGGAAAATGTAGGGGAGTCTAAAACTAGGAGGGCATAGGTTTTATAGAATCTCATAAAATCCCTACAGTGCAGAAGGAGGCCATTTGGCCCATCAAGTCTGCACTGACCACAATCCATCCAGGCCCTATTCCCATAACCCTATGCATTTACTGCAGCTAGTCCCCTAACCCAAATATCTTTGAGTGTGGGAGGAAACTGGAGCACCTGGAGTAAACCTATGCAGATATGGGGAGAATGTGCAGATTCTGCACAGTGACCCAAGCTGGGAATCAAACCCAGGTCACTGGTGCTGTGAGGCAGCAGTGCTAGCCACTGTGCCACCCAGAGCTTTAAGTGAGAGAGAAGAGATATAAAAGGGTCCACAGAGGCATTTTTTTTTCACTCAGAAGGTAGTGAGTATCTGGATTGAGCTGCCAAAGGCAGTCGTGGAGACAAGTACAATTTTATTTTTTTAGGAGCATTTGGACAGTTACATGGATAAGACAGGTATTGGAGGGATTTAAGCCAAATGCGGGCAATTGGGACTAGCTTAGTAGTAAAAATTGGTGGCATGCACAAGTTGGATGGAAGGGCCTATAAGCTTCTATGACTCAATGTAACTATATCTGCTGACTCAGCATCTGAAAAAATACTAGGTTCCATATAGATGCTGACACCACCCATCATGACCATTCCACTGTCTCCAATTTGAACTATTGCTTTGTTTTTTAATCTTTACAATTTGTTAATATTTTAATGTAAGCACTATTTGTTATCAATTATAGTCAACAGCAATTGATATAGTGAGTATTTAAGACAAAATAAAAACACACTAGTAAAAACATACCTTCTATTCAGTCCCCATCACAAACTTTTTCCTCTTTCACTCTCCTAAAAACTGGCTGAAGCTAAACCAGATTTCTCGCCACCCTTGGGTCATATTTGACACTGAGTTGAGATTTCCACCACATATCTTTCCATCGCCAAGGCCACTTATTTCTTCCTCCATAACATTTCCCAACTCCTGAAGCTCCTGTTTCAGCTCATCTGCTGCTGAAACCCTCATCCATGCCTTTATTACTTTCAAAGTTGACTATTAAATGCATTGCTGGTCAGCCTCTCAAACTGGACCTTTTGTACACCAGAAACCATAGAAACCTACAGTACAGAAAGAAGCCATTCAGCTCATCGAGTCTGCACTAATCACAATCCCACCCAGGCCCTACTCCCACATCCGTATATGTACATATTTTACCCACTAATCCTCTAACCTATGCTTCTACGGTCAATTTAGCACAGCCAGTCAACCTAACCTGCAGATCTTTGGATTGTGGGAGGAAGCCGGAGCACCCAGAGGAAACACAGACAGATACGAGGAGAATGTGCAAATTCCACACAGACAGTAACGCAAGCTGGGAATCAAACCCAGGTCTCTGGAGCTGTGAAGCAACAGTGCTAACCACTGTGCTACCATGCCGCTGAACTTCTCCAAAAATCTGATTACCAAACCTTAACCATACCAAGTCCCCATCACGCTTGTGCTTTTTCATCTCCATTGTTTCCTAGCCTAACAAAGCTGTTTTTAAAAAATACTCATGCATGTTTTCAAATGCTTCTACAGTCTCCCCATCTCTGTAAGTTTCTCCAATATCCTCAATTGCAATCATGTCACCAACGGCAACTGTCCAGACTCCAAGATCCAGAATTAACCTTCTAAACCTCTATCTCTTTTTCCTGCTTTAAGACACTCCTTATCCTAGGTTTTTGACCAAGTTTTGTCCAAAGATCTGTTTGTGTGGCTTTGTGTAAAATATTACTCGAGACATCTTACTACATTATGGTGCTATATGATGAAAGTTGTTCTTTCAATTGTGTATTTCTATATAGGGCAACTGTTCAAAGACATTGTGTTTGTCAGATCAAATACAATAAAAGGATTATGCTGCAAGCATATTTGGTTTGTCACATTAGGATTGTCTTATAGCCTTCCACTCTGCCCACTTGACTTTTAATATTACAGCATCCACTCATTGCCCCTACCCACCTAATGCTGCTAATGGTTTTGAACTCACACTCATAAATTTAACAGTCTTCAGTTTCCGGTTACTGCCCTTCCCACTTAACCTGTCATTGTGTTCCATACGTGGTGTCTTATGCATCTTAATAGGCATGACTATTCAATTACTGTTACTATTGCTATCACTTCCTCATACATCCACAGTCACTTGCTTTCAAAGATCAAACAAAAAAAAAATTAGGCGCAGGAACAGGCCCTTCAGCCCTCCAAAACTGTGCCGATCATGATGCCTAACTAAACTCAAAACAATACTTTCTGCCCTTACTCGGTCTGTATTCTTCTGTTTTCTCCCTATTCATGCACTCATCCAGATGTCTCTTGAATTTGCTAATGTACCCTCATCCATCATCGTCTCTGGCAGCGCATTTCAGACACCACCACTCTCTGTGTGAAAATCTTCCCCTGCACATCCCCCTTAAATTTGTCCCCTCTCACCTTGAACCTTGCCCCCTTGTAATTGACACCTATGACAGCCTATGAAAAAGCCTGTAACAATTCACCCTCTTTATACCATTCATAGTTTTGTAGGCCTGGTATCAGGTCTCCCTCAGCCTCTGTTTTCCCAGTGAAAACAATCTTAGTCTATTCAACCTCTCCTCAAAGCCAACATCCTCGACCAAGCAACATCCTGATGAAACTAAAAGAAAAAACGCTGGAAAATCCCAGCAGGTTGGGCAGCATCTGTAAGGAAAGAAAAGAGTTTCAAGTCCAGATGACCCTTTATCAAAGCTTTGACAGCTCTTTTCTTTCCTGACAGATGCTGCCAGACTTGCTCAGATTTTTCAGCATTTTGTCTTTTGGTTTCAGATTCCAGTATCTGTAGTAATTTGCTTTTAACATCCTGGTGAACCTTGTTTGCAGTCTCTCCAAAGCTTCCATGACCTGGTAGTATGGTAATCAGAATTGCACACAGTACTCCAAATGTGGCCTAACCAAGGTTTATTTAGCTGCAACATGATTTACTAATTCTTGTACTCAATGCCCCAGCTGATGAAGGCAAGCATGCCATATGACTTAATCACTTTGGCCATCTGTGTTGCCACGGGAACTGTGGACTTGCACATAGAGTTCCCTATGTTAATGTTCCTAAAAGTTCCATCACTTACAGTATAATTCATACCCAAATTTGATCCTCCAAAATGCATCACTTTTCATGTTCAGATTAAACTTCATCTACTGTTTCTGTGCTGATCTCCAATCCTGTTGTATCCCCTGACAATCCACGACACTATCAGCAACTCAACAATCTTTGTGTTATCCACAAACTTATTGATCAGACCACCCACATTTTACTCCAGATCATTTATATACTATAAACAACAGAAGTGCGAATACTGATCCCTGTGGAACGCCACTGGCTACAGATCTCTATTCTGAAAATCATTCTTCCACTGCTACTCTTTGTCATGTGGAAAAACACAACTTCTGATGTCCAAGACAATTTTTCTTCTCTACTACCAACAAAAAATTAATTCTTCATCTATATTATTTGTCAGAACTCATCCACAAATTGGCTGTTGAAATAACAATTGAATTTAAAAAAATAGTTTAACAGACATGAAGGGTTTTAGCTCCAATAGTCACATGTCTTAGTCACCACTTCCCTATTTTGCTGCCTTTTGTTCTCCTTTCTTACACATACAGTATTTGAGACAATTCCCAGTTTCTGTCTGCATTTCTTGAATCTCACTATTTTATTATGCTCAACTGCCTGCAGAAAATGTCCCACCACTCCAGTAGCAATTGCCTTTTGAAGCTGAGGTTCTAAAAGGAGTCATGTTTATTTTAAAGGTGAACTGTCTTAAAAGATCAAGGGCTGCAACTAACATGCAACCATCAATGACCCACCTTTGGTCTACTCCCAGTACCATGTGGAAGTGAGTATAAAATAGGATATGAATCTCTGGCTGGAAAGATGGTGCAGGAGGGAGGGCTTTAGATTTCTGGGACATTTGAACTAACTCTGGGAAGATGGGATCCACGGAAGCCAGACATTTTTTTTTTAAGCAACACAGCACGGGAAACAGGCCCTTCGGCCCAATGAGCCCGCGCCGCCGTCATACTATATAGTAGCAAATACATTATCCTATTTTAATATTCCTATATAATAATATATATATTATTCTTAATATGGAAAATTTTCACCATAGGGACAATTTGTTTCCCAATCAGCCTAAGAGCGAATTTTTGGGTTGTGGGAGGAAACCGGAGTGCCCGGAGAAAACCCACGCTACCACGGGGAGAATGCGCAAACTCCCGCAGACACCGGCCCAATTCCAAGTGTCTGCACAGCCACATCGATAGTCTCTGAGCTGTCATGGTGCCCCTCAGATGGTCCACATAAAGCACTCATTTACGACATGAGGTACCAGGCAACCCATGAATCAACATCCAAGAGCTGTACCCGCAACCACCTGCCAAATGCATGCTCAAAGTATGGACCGAATTACCTGTGGAAAAAAGCCGTAGTTAAACAGTCCTAATATATCCCTCTATCTGCATACCGCTCATGTGGCTGTCCAAGAGACATGTTGCACTTAAACAAGCTGAGACCAATTTTCTTGTGGGGTGATATTGTAATGCTATCAGTGAGGGTTTAAACTAATTTTGCAAGTTATGGGAACCAGGAAGTAATATCAGAGAGGAATATCAAGTTGCATTGAGGGCAGACACAACTATAACTGTAGTTAATCATATTATAGTTTAATGTTTAATGTTTCCTCTGTGATTTCTTTTTGTTTGAGACATATCCCTTCAAGGGCCTGCTCTTTTCATTTGTGCCTCAGTTTGTTTGTTATGATCAAAAAAGTAAAAATAATCCCAGTCCTTGCTCATTTATCACCCCTTTGCTTGCTGGTCTACATTGGTTCCCAGTCAGTGAAAAACCTGCAAGATATTTGAAAGTGTTTAACTATGATGCCTTAGACACCATGAATGTGGGGCAAACTTAATGGACCTCAACATTGTATATTCCTAAAAGAGTTGTATGCATTTATTATGAATAATTATTTTACTTCATCTTTCCATTGCCTCGATTTAAAATCCTCATCCTTGCTTTCAAATCATTATGTTCCATTTTCTTGAATGCTATGTCCAAAGGCAGATCTGAGCCATATCTCCATATTCAGGGCAGGCAAGGAGGCAGGTCCTGGAACTACACCAGCCAGACCTGAGATTGAACCTCATTAGTTGGGACTAATCTGATCCATATCATCTGTCCAGCTAACTGGTACTTCCAAAAGAGTTGGAGTTCCTTCTGCAGCCTATAGTTTTACATGTTTGGAGTTCCAATTTTATTTCCATCACATGGTTCCTGCTCTTACTGCCTTCCATTGGCATATGTTGGAAGTGCTTATGATAACATAACATATTTGGTCATGTTATAAACTCACATTCATTGGCCATCAAGTCCTCGAGTGGGTCCTAAACCTGAAGTTTCTGGCTCAGAGGCACTATCATTGCACCACAAGAACTCCAATAATGTTTCTTTGTTAACTAACATTAAGCCCATTTGTAAACCTGCCTTTTCAATTTAAAAAAAAGTTTCCAATTAGACTCTTTTATTATTATAAAAACTTCAATCACAGAAGATGATTCATCTTCAGGGACTAAGAACATTCTGGAGAGTTTATGTTTTCTTTAAATACTTTGTTCCTCAAAGGTTTCATGCAAAAACTCTCATTGCTGTATTGGTACTGGAAAATACAGCATCTTATAAGAAAAGGTAATTAAGCAGTTTTTAAAAAGCTGAAAACCTCTTGACCTTGGTGGGCGTTTACAAAAGGGTTACACTGTGATTTATGGTTTTGGAAAATAAAATGCCTGGAAAACTTTCAAAAGCTGATCATTGGTTTTGCTTTTGGGGATAAATAAGAAGGATCAACAACTTGAGTAAATATAACAACAGCTTTTGAAACTCCACACCCCATCAAAAGCAAAAGTGAATGGAAGCTACTCTGAAGTCACTTTATGTTCTGAAATTGAATATGTTTTCATAGATCATAAAACACTACAGTGCAGAAACAGGCCCTTCAGCCCATCGAGTCTGCACTGAACACAATCCCACCCAGGACCTACCCCCATATCTTTACATATTATTCCCTCTAATCCTTCTAATTTCCACTATCCTGGATACTAAAGGACAATTTCTTAGCATGGCCAATCAACCTAACCTGTACATCTTTGGACTGTGGAAGGAAACCGAAATACCTGGAGGAAACCCACGCAGACACGAGGAGAATGTGCAAACTCCAAACAGACAGTGACCCAAGCCGAGAATCGAACCTCGGACCCTGGAGCTGTGAAGCAGCAGTGCTAACCACTGTGCTACCATGCTGCAATTTTCTGTGAAGTCTGCCTGAAAAGCAGCATAAGAATCATTAAATATTTTGCAGGCCAGTGTTGAGAGACCAACCATATAACCTGGACACCATTTCAAGGACTCCATCAACTACCCCTTTCCCTTGAACCACTGATCGGTCAACACAGTGGTTACTGCTGCTGTCACACGGTGCCAGAGACCTGAGTTCAATTCCCAGCTTGAGTCACTGTCTGCATGGGTTTCCTCCCACAGTCCGAAAGACATGCTGGTTAGGTGCATTGGTTATGCTAAATTCTCCCTCAGTGGATAGGTAAATGTAGATGGGTCTTTTTCTACATGAAGGTCAGTCACTAGTGGATCTGTTCTGGGACCCTTGCTGTTTGTGATTTTTATAAATGACCTGGATGAGGAAGTGGAGGGTTGATAAGTTTGTTAATGACAAGAAGGTTGGTGATGTTATGAATAGTTTGGAGGAATGTCAGAAGTTGCAGCGTGACATAGACAAGATGCAAGGCTGGGCAGAGAAATGGCAGATGGACTTCAACCCAGATAAACGTGTAGTGGTCCATTTTGGCAGGTCAAATGGGATGAAGGAGTATAATATCAAGCGTATGACTCTTAGCAGAGTAGAGGATCAAAAGAACCTTGGTGTCTGGGTCCATAGGACTTTTAAATCGGCCTTGCAGGTAGAGGATGTGGTTAAGAAGGCATATGGTGTACTGGCCTTCATTAACCAAGGGATTGAGTTTAGGAGTCGGGAGATAATTCTGCAGCTTTATAAGACCCTAGTCAGACTCCTCTTGGAGTCCTATGCTCAGTTCTGGTCACCTCATTACAGGAGGGATGTGGAAGCCATTGAAAGGGTTCAGAAGAGATTTACAAGGATGTTGTCTGGATTGGACGGCATGCCTTATGAGGATAGATTTGGGGAGCTCAGTCTTTTCTCCTTAGAGAGACGAAGGATGAGAGGTGACCTGATAGAAATGTATAAGATGTTGAGAGGTAAAGATCAGGTGGATTCTCAAAGGCTTTTTCTCAGGGCTGGAATGGTTGCTATGAGAGAACACTGGTTTAAGGTGCTGGGGGGTTGATATCAGGGGTAAGTTTTTCACTCAGAGGGTAGTGAGTGAGTGGAATCGGCTGCCGTCGGTGGTGGTGGGGGCAAATTCAATAGGGTCTTTTAAGAGACTTCTGGATGAGTACATAGGACTTAATAGAATTGAGGGTTATAAGTAAGCCTAGTAGGTAGGGATATCATTGGTACAACTTGTGAGCCGAAGGGCCTGTTTGTGCTGTAGTTTTTCTTTGTTCTATGTTCAGTGTACCCAAACAAGTGCCAGAGTGTGGTGACTAGGGAATTTTCACAGTAACTTCATTACAGTATGAATGTAAGCCTACTTGTGACACTAATAAGTAAACTTTTAAACTTTAACTTGGCATTTAATCTTCTGACAGAATTCCTCTTTTTTCATAGGTCTGCATGTGAGAGTTAGGGTATTTAGAAAGAACTATTACACTTGCATTCTTCATACTCTATGTTAATAAGCTTTGCTATCTACATGACAAGTCTGGTTTTATCATAAACTTATAATTTTATTTATTAAAGAAATCCAGACATTAAGCGGTCATTCTGAGATTCATAGATAAAATACATATCTGGCTGTAGAGCTAGCTGGAGAAATCATTTATATATAGGGGTGGCTCAGTGATGATCACCTCTGCCTTTCAGCGCCAGGGACCCAGGTTCAATTCCAGCCTTGGGTCACTATCTGTATGGAGCTTACATGTTCTCCCTGTGTCGGCATGGGTTTCTTCAGGTGCTCCGGCTTACTTCCTCAGTCCACTGATGTACATATTTGATTGATTGGCTATGCTAAATTGATCCAAGTTTCAGGAGGAGTAGCAGGGTAAATATGCGTGGTTTCAGGGATTGGGTGGGATTGCTGTCAGTGCAGGCTTGATGGGCTGAATGGCTTCCTTCTGTACTGCAGGAATTCTATAAAATGTATGTTGTGCCCCATGGAGTAGTGGAACTAGAGGCAGACAGTGCACTGCTCCCATCTCAGTCATAATACCATGACTATATCACAAGGTTCAATTCTTGACAAAATTTGTATTTATACTCCTAGGTGTATTTTTAAACAAGGACAGCTTTGTCCTATTGCCGAGTAAGAAATGTTGATTCTTTGGTGAAAGAATATCTATAAATCATGAATGTGAAAAAGTAGTAGTGGTGATCTGCACAAAAGCCAGTTCTCTGCTTATTGCTCTACATCTCACTAACATAGAATAGAATCTCTATGGTGCAAAAGAAGGTCATTTCAGCCCTTCAAGCCTGCAGCGACTATAATTCCATCTAGGCTCTATCAACATGTATTGATCCCCCGACACAAAGGGTCAATTTAGCATGGCCAATCAACCTAACCTGCAGTTCTTTGGACTGTGGGACAAAACCAGAGCACCCAGATGAAACCTGCACAGACACAGGGAGAACATGCAATGTCCATATAGTGACCTGAGGCCGAAATTGAGCCTAGGTCACTGGCACTGTGAGGCAACAGTACTAATAACTGTGTAGCCCTATTCTACATGATTTTAAAGAATAACCTTCCTCTTCACTTGGTAGTTAAGAGCTTCCCATTTTCAACTTCAATATGGAAGTTGTCCAAGTTTGGCTTTTTCACTAAACCCATTGCCCCAATAGTTTCCACCAGTTTGTTCAAAGATTAGTTAAAACAATACATGAAGTGGTTTTCCACTGCCCCTTTCATTGGTGCTTACGTAAGTCCCAGCTTCCTAAAGGATCCTCCTCCATGTGTCATCTTTCCAGGTTCTATGTTTCTCCAAGTCTACTGTCACCACCACCAAACATTTGATGTTTTTGCTGCTGGCCATCCCTCCTTATCCTTACCTCGGCCTAAGGCGACAAGCGTAAAGGCAGACAGGATCATCTGTGGTCTAAAATGACCTTGCTTACCTAATTTAAAGAAATACTGTTGCAATATTGATACTAATTTAACCACAATTTTTTGAAAGTCCACATTCAAATATCTGAATGAATGTTCATTGACCTGCTAATTTAATGATGTTTTTCTCAAATCGAACGCTCTTTAAAGTATAGTACGCAAGAGCGTTTGGCAGACATTCCAGTTGGGACTAGAGCTTAAAGCCATACACACCGCCTTCAACCATAATATCAGGCAATGTGAGAAATCTTTGTTTGCCAACACATTTTTTATCTCCTGAGATCAACTTGTTGGGTTTTTTAATTAAAGCAAAATCTGTAATCGCTGGAATGAAATAAAAATGGTCAATATTGATTTATGAACACATTGTAATAAGGTTTTGAATGTGTGTCTGGCAATCAATTATAACTTACGTTGGTTTAAATCGTAACCAGGATATATAGTGCCAGCCACTATAATAATTTCCCACTCTGTGCCAGTGAAGGTTCCATTCTGACAGTGGAGGAGCCGGAACGTTCGTTCTGAGTTGATGTTGTTGCGGGAAAACAGAGCGGGGCAGGTTCTCTCAAATATGGCGTCCTGCGGCGGTGTGAGATGCAGTATTGGCGGCTGCAGTTCGGGGATAGAGTTTAACTACCGCTGACAACAAACCCGGTAAGACTGCACTCGGGGGAAGTGTCTGGAAGATCGGCTGTGATCTTTAAACCCGGAGAGTCTAGCTCAGTAGCAGCACAAGCCCCATTAGGAGCAATACACAAACCTATAGCCTGCTTTTCACAAACTGAACAAGTTTCAATTCTCGCCCAGATTGTTGAATTTACAACATCACTCGTCGTTCATCCAGTTTAATGTAGTCAACAGGGACACTAGACGAAAAATATAATTTTCATAATTGGATGTCTTTCCTGAGTTATTCGTGCCAATTTTAAAATCTCCCTTCTATGACTACTTGTCCTTTCTCTTTTTTTCAGACTCAAATCATTAGGTTTCCCTTTCTCCCATGCTGAGCACTTTCTTTCATATCGCTGTTGCTCTTCCTCTTTCTTCCTTAAGTTCTATCTGTCTTTTGCACATGTTCTGTCTGCGTGGTCGCCATTCACATTCTCTCTTGAAGACAGGCCCCAGGATCGTGGCAACATAGAAAGTAGGAGTAGGCTATTCAGCTCTTTGAGCCATTCAACATGATTCTCTGTCATGTTACCATAGTCGCCCGTTCTTTTTGCACGCCTTGACACCTTTAAGATCCTAGAAATCGATCTGTTTCCTTAGTTAATATATTCAACGATTTACCCTACAGCCTTCTGTGGTAGAGAATTCTACAGGTTCACTCTTGAGTGAGGTAGAAAGGCAGGTTGTGATGAAGATATTGTGATTCTGTAATGGATACAAGTAATTTGGATAAAAACCTGGCAAATAGAGTTCAATGTGGGGAAGTGTAAAATCATGCATTTTGCTAGGAAGAATCAAAAGATAGATAATAATCTAAGTGGAGAGACTGCAGTTCAGTGAAGTGCAGAAAAAGTTGTGTTCTGGTGCATGAATCTCAAAAAGCTGGCAAGCTTTTGACATATTATTGTTGAACTGTCTTGGTATATAGTGAAAAGTATTGTTTCTTGCACTATACAGACAAAGCTTACTGATCATAGAGTACTGGGGAGAAGGAAAGGAGAGGGTGTAGAATGTAGTGTTATGGTCATAGCTAAGGTATAGATAAAGATCAACTTAATACAAGGTAGATCTAGTCAAAGGTCTGATGGTAGCAGGGAAGCTGCTGTTCTTGATTTGGGTGATACATGAATATTGTATCTTCTTCCTGACAGAAGAAGGTCCAACAAGTAGTTAAGTAAATATTTAGCCTTTATTACAAAGAGGTTGGAGTTTAAAAGTAGAAACGTTTTGTTGCAATTGTATAGGGTGTTGGTGAGGCCTCACCTAAAATGCTTTGGTCCCCTTACCTAAAACAGGATGTTGGAAGCATTTCAAAGGAGATTCACCAGGCTAATTCCTGGGATGAAAGGATTGTCCTATTAAGAGAGACTAAGTAGTCTGGCTCTATACTTGGAGTTTAGAAAAGTGAGTAGTAAGATATTTTCACTAATGAGAGTCTTGAACAAGGAGACATGTCTACCTTAAAAGAAGACAAGATAAAGAGTAGTCATTCAAAACTCGAGGTGCATAGAAACTTCTTCTTGCAGCGGGTGGTGAATGTCTGGAATTCTCTGCCTCAAAGGGTAATGGAGGCTGGATCATTATAAGTATTTAAAGTGAAGATGGATAGATAGATCAAGGAATACAAGGCTATGGGGAGCTGGTGTAGAAAGGGTGTTGTGTCAATGATTGTATTGAATGGCTGGGCAGGCTTCAAGGGCTTGATAACCTACTCTTTCTATTTCTATAACAATCCTGCTATCTGAGGAATCAGCCTGGTGTGCCTTCCCTATTCCCCCTCTATGGCACATATATCCCTTCTTAAATAAAAAGACCAAAACTGCTCATACTATTCCAGGTGTGGTCTCACCAAGACCCTATACAATTGCAGTAAGACATCTTTGCTCCTGTGCTTAAGTCCTCTTGCAATGAAGGCCTTCCTAACTGCTTGCTGTTCCTGAATGCTTACTTCCAGTATCTCGTATATTAGGACCATAGTCACTTTATATGTCAACATTTCCCAATCTATCACTTCTCTGCATATGTAGAAATCAACTTGATTTCAAGGGGATATATCAATAGGTTTCCTCTTGGGCATCAATATATTCTTGAAACTGACCTCAAGTATTCAACCACCATATAATCGTCCTCTTAATCTGTACCCATCTCTAACCACTAGTATGTCATTTAAGTGGCCTTGTAGGTATATAAATGGCTTAGTTGCTCTTAGGTAGCCTTAAGCAGAGTGTTAACATTTTTCATGCATACGATATTATGTTATTCAAATCCAAGCAACAAAATAAGTTTGTTGGAATCATTTTTTGTGAAAATAAATTGAATACTGCCTTTTTCAGTCTCTGGTTTTCATAGAAATCCTACAGTGCAGAAAGAGGCCATTTGGCTCATCGAGTCTGCACCAACCACAATCCCACCCATTCCCTAACCCCATATTCCTACATATTTACCCACTAATCCCTCAAACCTACACATCTCAGAACACTAAGGGGCAATTTTAGCATAGCCAATCAACCTAACCCACACTGTGGGAGGAAACCAAGAGCACACGGAGGAAGTCCACGCAGATATGACGAGAATGTGTAAATTCCACACAGACAGTGTTTCAAGCTAGGAATCAAACCCAGGAGCTGTGAAGCAGCAGTGCTAACCACTGTCCTTCTGTGCTGCCCCTAGTTTTAGTTCCAAAATATTTAGATCCAATTGACTGCTTATGACAACATTATATTTATATATATTAGGTAATTCCAGCATGTAAGTTATATCCTTGAAATAAATAGGTTTTCAAGAACTTTGTGTGAGAAGGGGTGATCTATGATGTGAACTGTGATATCTTTCATCCAGGAACCAGAATCTCTCTCAATCCCCATTTAACCCTTACCTGAATGTAATTTAACCAGTGATGGCCTGGTTCAAATTTAACTCTTGTTTGAGTGTAGTTTCTCATGGCATGAGTTAGAATTGATTAAACACAGGCTCAGCATGCCTAGGACAGAATTTGATTAAGGTTCATGGGCGCGGCAGGGGGTATGATAGATTTATTCTGTTTTATTTTTCTAGTTTTAAATTAATAAGTATTCTGTTTGTAGGTATGTCATTACAAAATGCCACAAGTAAATGAAGAAATTGAAGGATTAGGGTTAACTGATGATGACCTTATTCTACCGAATCACAAGCAGCAACTGTGTAAGTAAAACCCTGTATGTATTTTTTTAAAAATATAACAGCTATTGATAATGGCACAACTGACTTGGATGGTGGGACCTCATTCCCAATTTGTACCGAGTTAGTTAATATCAACTGAGGCAACAAGTTCAAATTAGAATCATAGAATTAACAACATGAAGATAAGCCCATCAGCTCAAACTGATCCATGTCGACCAAAATGCCCATTTAAGCTAACCCCATTTGCCTGCATTTGGCCCATATCCCTCTAAACCTTTCCTATCCATGTATCTATCCAAATGCCTTTTAAATGTTGTCAGCACCTTAACCACTTCCTTCAGCAGCTCATTCTACATACATACCACTCTCTGTGTAAAAACAAGTTTCTCTTCTTAACTCAAACTCATTCCCTCCAGTTCTCGATTCCCCAACCGTGGGAAAATGACTAGAACAAGAACAAAGAACAAAACAGCACGGGAAACAGGCCCTTCGGCCCAACGAGCCCACGCCGCCACCCTGATGTTCCCGTCTCTACCCGCGATCCCTGTCCATGTTTATAGACTAAGTGTGTTCTATAAAATAACCCCTCAGTCTCCAAAGCTCCAGAGAAAAGTCATAGCCTGTCTAATCTCTCACTATAACTCAAGTCTCTTGAGTCCTGGCAACATCCCTGTGAATATTTCTGCACTCTCTTCAGTTGAATGACATCTTTTCTTTCAGTTTAATAAATAACATCTTTATTGCTGTTTGTCTCTGTGCCTTGAGCCTAAGGAGACAAAAGGAAAAATAAGCCAGTGTCTATTCCTGCCTGTGATCAAGCAACCTCTGATGGGAAGGCTAATGTGTGAATGTCCAGTAAAAAGGGAGATATGAACTTGATTGTGATAACATCACATCAACTACCCTGTTAGCACTTGTCATTCTCAATGAACAGCAAATCCATGCATCTCCTGTTCTGAGTGCTAGACCATTTGTAATCTGTCAGCAGATAATTAGTGGTCTGATACTTGTCCTATCATGCTGAAATCCTTTAGGTTCTGCATTACACTTATTTTAAATTGAGCCCTGAATTCCTATATTTTCATCAGGTGCAAGGTTGAACTCTCACAGTCAGGCCCATACCAATAGCTTAAAGTTACATGAGCTGGAATTCTGAAGTGTTATATTTTGGAAGTAGCAGTGGAATATCAGCCTTGGCTCAATGGATAATAATTTTAGCTTTTTGAGTCAGAAGTTGTGGATTCAAGCCCCATTCTGATACTTAAGTAATCCATGCTGATACTCCAGTGCATTATTGAGGGAATGCTGCCCTGCTGGAGGAGCTGTCTACCCTCTCTAATGGATGACATTATTATGAGTATGAGCAGGGGAGATCTGCTTAGTGCTGAGATCAATATCCTATTCTTCACTAACATCACCAAAACAAATCATTTGGTGTTTAAAGCTGTTTATTTAGTTTGCAAACATGCTGCTGCGTTTTTGATATTGCAGCAATGAAAAATGTTGTTGTTTGCAAAGCCTGAGATCATGAAAGGTACTATTTAAATGAAAATTCCTATTTCTTAAATTAATACAGTATTGTTATGAGCTTTGAAGAGGATCTTAACAATGGCCAAGGGATTGGGATTTTGTTTTTAGCTCTTTACAACAGAAGGCAGAGGTCAGCTAAAACCACTTTCCTTACTGTGTTCTTACTACACTTTAGCTCTCCAATTCGACATTGCATCCCCACCCCTGTCATGGACTGGCAGAATGCAATCTTTTGACTTATGGATTAGTTCTGCCACTCTTTAATATCACAGGTTTTAAATTCCAGAGGGCCGATGTTTTCAAGAATTAAAAACAGTAATTCAATCATGAGGCCCTTGAGGAAGTAAATGCTTTTTGTGTTCCCCTCACAATATACAGCCTTGAGAATTATTTTCTCAGGTGTTCATGGTCCACCCAGTTCATTTCTGGGAAGATTTTCTTTACTCCATCCTTGATGGTCATAATTTCAGCTTCAGCTATAAGTCTGTAATAAGTCAGGAAGCCTGACTGGTATTGTTAAACAAAATTAAGCAAAATGGTGTACACACACAAGTCCCAGTTCTGCAGACCCTTCCAGGCATCTGCCTTATAAAAGGGTTCAGGTGAAGAGATCCAGCTGACCAGTCTATTGCCTGTTACCAAGGGAACTCATTAAACCAGCCCCTCTGAGATCATTTAGTGAATCTCGTGGAACTCATGAAGGTTATCATTCCCCTCTCCCATGGAGTCAGAGGGTTCCCCTTCGCTCCTGTGGTGATGGTACCTTCTTTGTAATCAGCCTCCGACCAGTCCATGCAAATGACAGAAACGAGACTATGGGCCAAATTATAGAGTGGACAATCGTCTCTTCCCTGTGGCATGTCGAAGAGCCACTCCAAAGGACTCATTCTCAGTGGTGATCTCTGACTGCATGTCCACCACTTCTGTCTCCGTTCTGAGGTTGAGCCTTCGTAGACCTGTCTTGGGTTTTGTGGATAGAATTTCTTGTCCGCAGTCTATTGCTGGAGCTTTACTATAATGTTGTTAAAGGTAGTTGAAGCTATTTGGTGCGTGGAAGTGGACATCAAGCGGAAAAGAAGTGTTTATCTCTTCCCTATTTATTTATTAATGTCACAAGTAAGCTTACATGAACACTGCACTCCGGCAGCTGTTCAGGTAACAGAGAGAATTTAGCATGGCCAGTTCATCTAATCAGTACCTCTTTCAGAGCATGGGACGAAACTGGAGCACCCAGAGAAAACTCATGGAGAATGTGCAGACTCTGTACAGACAGTGACCCGAGTCTAGTATATATGGTGCCAATGATAGTGTTTCCAGTGAAGCAGTTGCCCCTGAGGAATGTCCCTGATGGCAGAGATGATCATCAACATATTTTTTAATGTAGAGTTCACCCCAGTCTTTACTGTGTATGACACCAGTTTTTGAATGAGCACCTCTGTGAATCCACGGAGCGCCATCCCCTAAGTTTTATACGTGGGTGGTGTCTCCTGGTTTGAAGGTCCTGTAAGGCTTATATCCAATGTGGCCCCTTTTCTGGACTACATCTTTTGCTGCTCAGATTTTGAAAAATCAGGCTAAGCATAGTTCATATACGTCAGCCAATCAATAGCTCCACCGGGGCTACTCCAGTTGTCATGTCTGGGGCTGCCCTACGATTAAAAAGGAGAATTGCAAACTTAGCTTCCAAAGAGCCTGTCATCATTTTTGAAAACTTGAACTGCTCGCTCAGGCATACCATTTGAGCACAACAAATAGGGTGC
Source organism: Sphyrna mokarran (assembly GCA_024679065.1). Classification (NCBI taxonomy): domain Eukaryota; kingdom Metazoa; phylum Chordata; class Chondrichthyes; order Carcharhiniformes; family Carcharhinidae; genus Sphyrna; species Sphyrna mokarran. The sequence goes on from JAGIQG010000008.1 coordinate 69,557,990, forward strand.
TGCGCAGATGTGCCTCATCTATTTGTATTCATGAAGCTCTGAACTCCCTGCTGTTGTCCTTTATGAACACCTCAGGTATACCATGCATGCAAAGAGATTGCTGGAGCTTTACTATAATGTTGTTAAAGGTAGTTGAAGCTATTTGGTGCGTGCACATCCACTTCAATAACAATTAAGAACATAAATGGCCCTACAAAGTCTGCATGCACTGACATCCAGCGTCTCCCTGGCCACTGCCAGAGATGTAAAGAGGCTGCTGATACGACTATCTGATTTTCCTGGCAGTGTTTGCATCGCTTGACCAGGTTTTCAGTATCATTATGGTACTGGCTGTCTGCTAGACTTTCATTGGTTTAAGTGGGATTTTGTTTATTTTTACTCTGGGATTTTTTTATGGTCCTGCATTGTGAGGGGGAAGGTTGATTGACAAGTCAAAGTCAGGTGGTTCCTCCACAGAAGAAATCAGGGACTTGTTTTCTGGTTTAGTTTAAAAGGAAGTGGACATCAAGCGGAAAAGAAGTGTTTATCTCTTCCCTATTTATTTATTAATGTCACAAGTAAGCTTACATGAACACTGCACTCCGGCAGCTGTTCGGGTAACAGAATTTAGCATGGCCAGTTCATCTAATCAGTACCTCTTTCAGAGCATGGGACAAAACTGGAGCACCCAGAGAAAACTCATGGAGAATGTGCAGACTCTGTACAGACAGTGACCCGAGCCAGGAATTGAAACTGGGCTTTTGGTGCTGTGAGGCAGCAGCATTAACCATTGTGCCACCATACTGCGCTCTCCCTAGTTTTGGAAATTCTGCTGATAGTTGAACTGACATTCTGGCCTTCCTGGAGTGGTTGGCTTGCTTAGAGTCTCTCTCCCTGGTATTTTTTGAAACTGTTCTGACTCCCAAGTTGTTCTGGGTGTATATCCAGAGGGTTGCTAGAAGTTACGAGGCCAGGAAGTCTCCACCCAAAGAACTAAGTTCCAACATCACGTGAGAATTTGCATCTTGCTGTGTTAAACCGTGGCAAACGTTTTGGTAATGAAATTTGTTTGATTTGGAACATTTCTTATATTTGTTAAGAGTTATACAATATCATGATTTTTTTTGTTCGTAATTGGTAAAAGTTATTGCTAATATTCTTCCTATACATATTAACTGTATTTTCCAATAAACTTTGTTTGATAAAAGGTCCCTAGTAGGTCATTTGAATCATATACCAGAAGTGAAATAGCTCATGTTCATCCTAGACAAATTCAAAGTGTAAAATATATGATCCAAGCGGACTTCATAAAACACTTTGGAGTTTCTGACCTGAATTATAACAATTATATGTGTGTGTTTATATCAATTTGTGTTGCCTGGAAGCACTGGTGGCAACAGGAAATGCCTAACAAAATATGAATACACAAGGCTATCCAAAAAATGATGGGAAGAGCCCAAGTTATTAACACTATAATAACATCTTACAGTTTGCACAGATTTTTTAACATAACAAACCATTCCAAAGTACTTCATAGAGGATTTAAACAAAAGGTGTGGTGACTATTGGCAATGCTGAATCTTTTATATTTCCAACATACAGACTGACAATGCTAACCAACAGTGAATAGAGCACAAAGAAGGTAATAATACGAACTAGGTTAACAGCTCTCTTTTGAAGCTTTACGTGTTATTTACACAGAATTTTGTTCAAGTGAATGAGTGCATGGGCAAACTTTAAACACCACTTTTCTCATGACACCTGACAGTGTTGGAAGAGCAGCAATGAGAATGATTGCATGGAGGCTCTCAGCCAACAGCCATGTTTGATAATTTAACACCAAAAAAGTGAGAGTCCATAGCTTTCTTCATTAATCTGTTGCTTTACCTAGTTGTTGTTGAATTTAAATGTTCTGTAAATTTTACTGTTTCATTTTTTTCTTCAGTCTGTGAGGGCTGTCAGGAGTTCTTTGAAAAGAGATGTCCAGTGCACGGCCTGCCACCATTTATAAAAGATACACCAGTGGAGCTTGGGTTGCCATGCCGAGCCTTTTACACACTGCCCCTTGGCCTGGCAGCAGGACCGTCTCAGACATTGAAAAACCAGCTGGGCATCTGGTGTGTTTCCAAGGCACTTCCCAGAGGAGTATTTTTTGGACCTCTTGAAGGAAAACTGGAATGTGATGAAGTAAGTGGGCTAACATCTTTCACTTCAAAGAAGGTACAGAATATGTTACTAAACTTTCTTATCTAGAACCCCTTTAATATCATGACCCTGCATGATAGATGTGGAAAATAGACAGTAGCATTCATTGGTTTAAAAATACATTACTGAATAAACAGAATGCTGTTGAAGCATTAGATGTGATTCCGTGATTGGCAGCACTTGCTAAACAATCCTGAGCATGCTGAAAATCAAACTAACAACCAGTTTAAGATTATTAGTTTGTTTGCAATGTAGCTCACCAATGCTTGTTAAAAGCTACATTTTTAATGTGCAGGCAAAAGGACTGTGTTCAGGCATTGCACCTTTTTTTGAATTAAACAAAAGCATTGAAGACAATAGCACCTGGCACATTCTCCATGTCAACACCTTGACCAATCAGAGCCAACTTACCAACCAATCAACATCCGTTTCTCATGCAGTATAAATTGTTGCTTCATTTGAAATTTGCATCTGTCCTGATGAGTGCAAGAAGAAAAGCTTCACTAGCTTGCCTATTTTTCAGCAGTAGTCAAGTTCTGTACTACCAATTTATTCAAGTATATCTAATAGGTGAGTGTGATTAATCTTTAAATAAAAATGTTTGCTTACATCATCATCATCACTGTACTCTGTTCTTGGTGTTGCTAGATACTTGACATGTTTTGTAAACAATTGATGCTGGGTGAAACTCATGGTGCTTGTCAGTGTGTGCTTGAATCCTTGGTGTTTGACATTTACACAGCAGTTTTAAGACTTAAGTCTACTGCAAAAACTTGATAAGAAATTGACCATATGTCCAAATTCATAGCTGTCCAACCCACCCCATCAAACTTGGTATTGCTCCACATGGACAAGAGGAGTAAATTAAGAGATGAAGGAAAAGATCTAATGCTTAGCAGTGATGAAGTAAATCACTCCTGGTCTTTTGCAGTCCAAACATTCCTTCATAAATGCACTGTAGTTTATTTCCATAACTCCATACTAACAAGTAAAATTAGAGTATGGGGACACTTTTGAGTCTATGCTGTCTGTCAGTGGGAATGGAAGCGGGAGCTCAAAATCCAGAAAATGCAAATTGCACCAGCAAGTTTCCAAAATCTGATATTACCCGTCTCTTGCTGAAACAAGCTCATATTAACACGTTAGCTTGTCATTGTCTCACTGGGTATTAAACCTGCGCTGAATTTTGAGCTGGCATGATTTACAACAGGTCTACAGAAGCGTGAAGCTGGTGCCTTCACCTCCGATGGGGGTTACGGAGCGAGCACTCAGCAGCCAGCATCCTAAGCAGTGTGCATTGCACAGGGGACGTTGGAGAGCACCCGGGGGCATGGATGGGTGCCAGGTGTTTCATGGTAGCCATTTTGAGGAGAGGGGTTGGGAAGGGTCACTTGCAGACCTTCTCTGTCCTTTGTGCCAGGACCCCACTTTGTTCTAAAGGGATTGTGAAGCTTGTATGCAAGCAATGCTTCCTGCATCCTCCATCCTGGGTTCCTGTCTGTGTCGCAGCTGAGGGAGTGCTAATCACTGAAGGAACAGGAACTGTAAAACGAGGGCTGGCAAGAAGGTGAGAGGACGTGGCATTGCCATTCTCACGCTCCACAGGGCTGAGGTGCTGAGTGAGCATGCTGATACCCCCTAGCTTGGTTACACAGACAGGCTGGAGGCTGCTGCCATCCCTCCCTGAGTTTCACAACTCTGCCTTTGTAGCTGCAGTCACTGTGGGACAACTGGGCTCAGGGGCACGTCATCATTGAGATGCTCAGGGAGACGCGAGCTCCAGCATCCCTCTGAGTGCTTGTTTCCAGGAATGTTCTTGTCTTCACCTGCTGAGGTTCTTTTGCTGTGTGGTGATCAGTGAGTGATCCAGAAGCCTGTAGATTCCTCCCACCTTCTTGCCAGCCGTCATTTTATAGTTCCTGTTCCTTCACAGTGATTAGCACTCCCTCAGCTGTGACACAGACAGGAACCAAGAATGGAGGATGCAGGAAGCATTGCTTGCCTACAAACTTCCCAACCCTCTTGCCAACTAAGTGGACCCATCAAGGTGCTCATATCTCAAGTTTCAAATTTAAGTTTATTATTAGTGTTACATTAACACTGCAATAAAGGTATTGTGAAAATTCCCTAGTCATCACGCTCTGGCGTCTGTTCGAGCACACTGAGGGAAAATTTAGCATTTAGCAACCACATGTCTTTTGGACTGTGGAAGGAAACAGGAGCACCCATTGTGACACGGGGACAATATGCAGTCTCTGCAAAGACGGTGTCTCTGCAAAGCCAGAAATTGAACCTGGGTCCTTGGTGCTGTGAGGAGGCAGTGCTAACCACTGTGCCATTGTGCTGCACTGGTGTGGGTGACAGCTGTTACACTACTTCCATGGTAGGATTGGAGAAGTCCCCCTCTGCACTGCGGACTCCAGTGGTTCCAGGGGCTGTGAGATAGTTCAGCCTATATCAGTGGTCAGCTTGCAAGAAAAGGGAGATGGCTGCGCCCTCTCATGCCTGTTGTGCTCCAGTTGTCCTGCAATGATATGGATAGGGAGAGCTTAGGTCAGACTGTTGACATTTATGATGAAGAGGTATAAATCTTGGATGAGAGCTGGAGTGTGAGGAATATAGCAGCCACTGTGGGAACATGATGATTGCAGGGAGGGAGAGAGATACCTTGACTGGTGTAGGTAAAGGCAAAGTGACTGAGTGAGAAAGAGGATTGGGCATACAAAGTGGGGAGTCCAGTGGGAATCCCGGGATAGTTCAGTTACCTTGGCTGAACAAAGATTGTTCATCGTCTTCCGGCACTGCTGCCCAACTCCCTTGCAGGGAACTCGCACTCACTAGGGTTGTGGCTGCAACTGCATCCCAGGCAAGAGTGGTCACTCTGCTGTTGGATGATTGTCGACTACTCGAGGGTAAAGGGTTTGCTGCCTTTGCATCATTCCATCCAGCATTCTGGCCAGAGCTGTTTCTCTGGAGCTCTGCAGTCTTGCAGTTGATCAGTCATTATGATGCTGGTTAATTAGAGGGAACCCACTGCCAACACTGCACGAAATCTGAGGGAATAGAAATTATTACTAATGGTCATAGAATCCCTACAGTGCAGAAGGAGGCCATTTGGTAGTCATAGGGAGGGGGATCGGATAGATTCCACACAGACAGTGATGCAAGGCTGGAATTGAATCCAGGTCCCCAGCACTGTGAGGCAGCAGTGTCAACTATTGTGCTGCCGTAATAAGATATAAGATTTGGCCCAAAAATGCAATGATGCTGTCAGCACAAAACACTTCATTTTTCATGCCAGAACCAACAGTCTATCATTCTTTGGTAAGATGTCATCCTATATTTCCAAAGGCGCCATGGATATTGTAAGGATGATTTTGACTATGAATTTTAAATAACAAATGGCTTTGTTGCTGAACAGATTACATTCATAGCACGTATTTGGGGCAGGAATTAGTAGCTCTATTGTGATCTTTATTACATAATCATTTATGTTTCTGACTTATCAAGTCTATATTATAGCAATAATATTAATGTCCCCACTGAAGTGAGGTGCCTGCAGTTAGAGAGCATTGTAAGTGTGTGAACAAGTACAAGAAACAGCGACAAATAGTGCAGATTCAAAGCATTTCCTTCATATGAAAAGGCTTATTTCATTTGCCATGACTGATTGATTGTCTTTATTATTGCAGGTTAGAGAAAAAGATGAAAACACAGGAGTGCCAGAAGAACAGACGGTCAATCAATCATTGTCAAATTGGATGAGGTAAGGTATAAGTGTAGTAGCACTCAACAGAGAGTCTCCATTTATTACATTTTGGTTTATCCTAAATTCTAATTCAATGTTGTTGATTTTTCTGTTCTCCCAATAGTCACTTTTGTGAATGGATTGTACTACAAAAATCCTATAATGGTCCAAGAGGATCAATTACTGATTTTTCTGGTGAAACTTGTATGTTGGCACCTTGATCTACACACTTGTTCTTGTATCACTTTTGACACAGTTTCTCCTTATTTATTCACTCAAAACACTTCACCCAAACCCCTGAAAGATTCAAAGTAGTTATCTTCACTATTAGGATGCTCTTCCTAACAATGGAAGCTTACAAATATCTACATACTTCTGATGTTACTTTTATCTCCTGAAACCAGCTACACCACTATAACTGGTATTCAAAGCGTTAAAACCATTGGCGGAATTGAAAATAACTAGCAACAGTGCAAAAAATTAACTGGCCTAGTAAGATAGTAGCACTGTGATCTAATCAATGACCAGCTCCTGTACCTGTAATGGCATCGTCAGACAGTATCTGAAGACTGTTGACTCCTTCATAGTTGTTACTAGTGCCAAGTTTCAATCAAGCAGAACTAGCTGAGTCTACTCATTTCTTTTTCTTTCTCAATTCTTCTCCCTTTACAGAAGTAAGAATCAGTTGGTGCTGTTAAATTGCTTCATCTAGCTGTTTGCTGAGAAGTGATAGAACTATAGAATCCCTACACTGCAGAAGGAGGCTATTGGACCCACCGCATCTGCACTGGCAGCAATCCCACCCAGGCCCTATCCTTGTAGGCGCACACATTTACTCCTCCTCCATTCAATTTCCTCCTTTTACCTCTCATTTGTTTAGAAGATGCCTTAGTCCCTCTGCTGTCTATTAGTGGCAGGGTATGCATTTTAAATTAAAGATAATATCTTTTAAATACGTTCAATAAATTGAGCTGTGAGTTGGTCAAATAACCGTTACAGAAAGTATCTGCAGAGGCTCAACCTCAACTACAGTTGGGTAATTAATTTGAGAATTTTTGTTTTCATAGATATGCAAACAAGGCAAAAACAAAAGAGGAAAGCAATGCAGTAATTTTCCAGTTTTATGGAAAGATCTACTACCGTGTTTCTAAAACCATTGAACTTGGTGAAGAACTTCTCTTATGGCCAGAGGAGAATCAAGTTCAAGTAATACAGGATGTGAAAAATGCACACAAGGACAATGAGACAGTTAGTGCCCACACAGGTAAATATGGTATGAAACCTGCTTCCACATCTTCATGTAGATACAATGCAGTTTATGTTTCCATAACTTGTAGTCCATCTAGCTGCAATTATGCTTCTAAAGTTTCACATAGATACAGTGCATCATCATTATCTATCATTCCACTTTTTTGGTAATATACTTAACTAATGGTGTGGCCTGCTTGACCAGGGCTAGATGGCAGTCCGTAATCTGTTTAATTAACCTCTCCTGCCTCTTAGTTTGTCCTAAAGGACATCTTTTGAGATGTTGCTGTAGGTTAGCCAGGAGCTGTGTCTCCTCTCCCAGCTCCAGCTACAGATGAGCTGTTTGCTTTCACAACAGTGTGTTTTCTTTTTTGTGGCCATAGTCAATGCACCCTGGCAGAGAGATCCGGAGCTGCTGCAACTGAATCTGGCAGCTATTTAATCCCTGCTTCAATTGATCATTCTCCGAGACCAGTTTTTCAAAGTGTTTCTTCAAATTGATTGTGCCCAGCTCAAAGTATTCCTGTGTGTGGTCAGACAGTTTCGCTTCCACTCCCTCGAGCTAGATTGCAAAATATTGTTGAGGGCTCAGTCATCTTTACCCTCCTGTGGTAGTCTCACTTTGCTTTCCTGCAGACAGCTGATAATCTCAATGCGTTTTTCAATGATGCTGACTGATTTCCCACCAAACAAAACTTTCCCATCTTTACAATATGGAGTGGATCACTTTGGCAAAGGGATTCCTTATTGTTCATTGTACTCGCTTTAGTTCAGAAGACGTACAGGGAAGGACCTTTATGTTTATCAGCCCTCGTTCATTCACAGGTCTCCATAACTGTTCAGGGTCTATGTTTCTCAGTTTAACTAAAGGTCAGCCCCTCGTATCGCCAAAGTCCTTGTGCTCAACAACCATGAGAGCCAATTGCTGTCGCTGCTGCTGCTGTCAGCCCTGCTGCTACACTAGTCTCATGTTCTATCTGATTGAACTATGGATGCTGAAGCTGTTTATTAGAAATGGTACTGCAAAAACTATCTCTTGCATATACTGAGCTATGGGCACAGTGCCTGGTTAATTCACTCCTGGTACATCAGGCACACACTGTTTTCAGCACTTTGAGGTTTGGTGCAGTTTCTTGTTCCACTTTCCAGTAGATACATTCTCTGCTTCCACTACACTAGATAAATAGGGATTTTTTTTTTGTCCCACCATTCTTGCACAATAGGGCACAGTTTCTAATGCACAGTCTCTGGTCTGCCATTCCAAAAAGATTAAATAATGGGGACTGTCGGCATGAACGTGGTTTATTCTATTAAGTTTAAAACTATGAAAGATGATCTGGTTGAGTTGTTTAAATGATGAAGGGATTCAGTTGGGTCGACATAAAGAAACCATTTCTACAAATGGGGAATTCCAGAAGAACTGGACATAATTCTCAAGCCATTGAGGATTGAAATCTGGAACTCTCTGCAAATGGCTGTGGATGCTAGGTCAATTGCTTATTTTTTTTCAAGACTGGGATTGATTTTTTGCTGGGTAAAGGTATCAAGGCATGTAGATCAAAAATGGATAAATGGAACAGGTATAGATTAGCCACGATCTGATCAAATGACTAGATAGGCTTGAGGGGCAGAGTGGTCTTCATTTAATTTATTATTGTCATATATATTAGTATACAGTGAAAAATATTTTTTCTTGCATGCTATACAGACAAAACGTATCATTCATAAGGAAGGGAAGGAGAGAGTACAGAATGTAGTGTTGCAACAATAGTCTTTCCCTCAGTATCAACAAACCAAAGGAAATAGTCATCAACTTCAGGAAGTGTAGTGGAGAACATGCTCCTGTCTTCGTCAATGGGGATGAAGTAGGAATGGTCCAGATCACCAACAACCTGTCCCTCAATGCTGACGTTATAGATAAGAGAGCCCACCAATGCTTCTACTTTCTCAGAAGACTAAGGACATTTGATAAGTCATAGCTAGGGTGAAGAGAATGATCAATTTAATGCGAGCTAGGTTCATTCAAAAGTCTAGCAGCAGGCAAGGAACTGTTATTGAGTCAGTTGATACATGTCCTCAGACTTTTGTATCTTTTTCCCAATAGAAGAAGATGGAAGAAAGTATGTCCAGGGTATATGGGATCCTTAATTATGTTGCTGCTTTTCTGAGGCAGCAGGAAGTGTAGACAGTGTCAATAGGTGGGAGGCTGGTTTGAGTGATGGATTGGGCTTCACTCACAACTCTTTGTAGTTTTTTGTGGTCTAAAAGTTGGTGGGAGTCATTTCCTTTGTCAAATTTCCGTAGTCAACTGAGAAAGTAGAGGCATTTGTGGGCATTTTAACTATAGCATCAGCGTGGAGGGACCAGGACAAATGTTTGGTGATCTGGACACGTAAAAATTTGAAGCTCTCAACCATTTCTATTTCATCCCCATTGATGTAGACAGGGCATGTTCTCCACTACACTTCCTGAAGTCAATAACTATCTCCTTCATTTTGTTGTCATTGAGAGAAACTATTGTCGTTGCACCGGTTCACCAGTTCTGTATATCTCTTTCCTGTACGCCGTCCTGTCATTGTTTGAGATCTGACCCACTGTGATGATGTCATCGGCAAACTTGAAAATCGTGTTGGAGGGGAATTTGGCAACACTGTCATAGGTGCAAAAGGAATATAATGAGGGGCTAAAGACACAGCTCGTGGGGCACCAGTGTTGAGCTGGAAGAGGTCTTGTTGCCAATCCTTACTTATTGCCATCTGTGGGTTAGGAAGTTCATGATCCAGTTGCAGAAGGAGGAGCTGATCCCCAAGCCACAGAATTTAGAGATGAGTTTGATAAGAATAATGGTGTTGCAGGCTGAACTGTCATCAGTAACTAGGTTTCTGTGTTATTGAGATGTTCCAGGGTTGAGTGCCGGGCCAGGGAAATGATATCTGCTCTGGTTAAGCTAAGGCCTATCGTTACACTGATGTTATACACCCAGTAGGAAGGACAAAGCCTCTGTTCAGTCATTCCTGATAGAACAAGATCTATGGTACCACCACCTCCAATAGTTAGAATGTTCGGTGTGTACTCTTAAAATATACATCTCCACTATGTGAATTCATGATTACAAATAGGTCATATCTATTGATATTCTGGATGTTTAGCTTGTCTAAATTATAATTGTTTCCTGAGTGTTTTTTAACAGCAATTTAAAAAATACTATTGTTAAGATTTTAGCAAAGCGTTTGATAAGGTTCCCCATGGTAGGCTACTGCAGAAAGTGCAGATGCATGGGATTGAAGGTGATTTAGCAGTTTGGATTAGGAATTGGCTAGCTGATAGGAGCCAGAGGGTGGTGGTTGATGGGAAATATTCAACTTGGAGTGCAGTTACAAGTGGTGTACCTCAAGGATCTGTTTTAGGGCCACTGCTGTTTGTCATTTTTATAAATGACCTAGATGAGGGTGTAGAGGGTTGGATTAGTAAATTTGCTGACGATACCAAAGTGGGGGGAGTTGTAGACAGCGAGGATGGATGTTACAGTTTGCAGAGGGACATAGATAGGTTGCAGAGCTGGGCCGTGAGGTGGCAAATGGAATTCAATACGGATAAGTGTGAGGTGATTCACTTTGGTAGGAATAACAGGCATATGAAATATAGGGTTAATGGAAGGACCCTTAATAGTGTTGTCGAGCAGAGGGATCTTGGGGTACAAGTACATAGCTCTTTGAAAGTTGGCACCCAGGTTGATAAAGTTGTTAAGAAGGCGTACGGTGTGTTAGCTTTTATTGGTAGAGGGATTGAATTTAGGAGCCGTGAGGTTATGTTACAACTGTACAAAACTCTGGTGCGGCCGCACTTGGAGTATTGCGTACAGTTCTGGTCGCCGCATTATAAGAAAGATGTGGAAGCATTGGAAAGGGTGCAGAGGAGGTTTACCAGGATGTTGCCTGGTGTGGTGGGAAGGCCTTATGAGGAAAGGCTGAGGGACCTGAGGTTATTTTCATTAGAGAGAAGAAGGTTACACGGTGACCTAATTGAGGCGTATAAGATGATCAAAGGATTGGATAGGGTGGATAGTGAGAGCCTTTTTCCTCGGATGGTGATGACCAACACGAGGGGACATAACTTTAAATTAAGAGGTGATAGTTATAGGACGGATGTCAGAGGCAGGTTCTTTACACAGAGGGTGGTGAGGGCGTGGAATGCCCTGCCTGCAGCAGTTGTGGACTCGCCTACTTTGGGGCATTCAAATGTTCGGTGGATAGGCATATGGATGATATTGGAATAGTTTAGGTTAGAGGGTCCACTGGCCGGCGCAACATCGAGGGCCGAAGGGCCTGTACTGCGCTGTAATGTTCTATGTTCTAAGAGCTAATTAACAGTAAGCAGCTGATGCAAAAATAGAAAATGCTGGAAAATCTCTGCAGGTCTGACGTCATCTGTGGGGGAAAAAAAATCAACATTTCGAGTCTAGATGAGAGCAAAGAGAATCAGCAGAGATCTATAGTATGAGGGTTGCAGGGGGAACAGAGATGGGATAATGTAAATGAGGATACAGAAGACTGAGAAGATGCTAAAAGTGTCTAGTAAGTGATCAGAATATGTGAATGGCAGAACAGAACTACAGATTGTTAAAGGACTGCCTGGGGAAAGTGGCAACTGCTCTGGAAGGGGGGAGGGTAGAGCAAGAAAGAGAGCTGGAATGGAGAAGTTGGAATGGAAAAATGGAAGTGATAAAGAAGGATGATAAAATGAATGAATGCAATAAAATGAAGTGAAATAAAATAAATGAAAATGAGCTGAAAGTAGAGGAGAGAGTTTATGCTCTGAAGTTATTGAATTCAATATTCAATCCAGAAAGCTGTAACATGCCGAATCAGAAAATGAGGTGTCTTTCCTCCAGTTTGCTTTGGGATTTGCTAGAACATTCAATAGAACATTCTTTCTGGTTGTATCACATCTTGGTATGGCTCCTACTCTGCCCAAGACTGCAAGGAACTACAAAACATCGTGAATCCATCATGCAAACAAGCCTCCCAACTATTGACTCTGCCTACGCTTCCCATTGCCTCGACAAAGCAGCCAGCATAATTAAGTACCCCACACAACCCCGACATTTTCTCTTCCACTTTCTTCCATTTGCTAAAAAGGTTCAAAAGTCTGAGGTCACATACCAACTGACTCAAGAATAGCTTCTTTCCTGCTGCTGTCAGACTTTTCAATGGGATTAACTTGTATTAAGTTGATCTTTCTCTACACTCTAGCTGTGACTGTAACATTACATTCTCCTCTCTCATTTCCTTCTCTATGAACGATATGCTTTGTCTGTATAGTGCACAAGAAACTATACTTTTCACTGAATGTTAGTACATGTGACAATAAATCAAATTACAAAAGATCAAAGACGGACTTGTCAGAAGAAGAAGAGATTTATACTATGAGAGTGGAGTGGGGATGAAATGGAATCGGACAAAGGGAATATAAATGAGATTACAGAAGGTTGAGGAGGCATTAAATGTGGCTCTATTCTCTCCCTAAGATGCTGTCAGACCTCCAGAGATTTTCCAGCATTTTCTATTTTTGTTTCAGATTCTAGCATCTGCAGTATTTTGCTTTTATCTTGGTAAGTGACTGACATCTATTTCGCACATTGAGTATTGTGTATAGAGTTGTGTATCAATACTCAAGAGAAGACTTCCTCTTTTAAGTACCAGTTATACTTAGATCAGAGTTTTAATCCGGTAGCATTGCTGTAGCATTGTAGCATTGGAGGTTAGGTACTGTCATTTTATACTTAGTTAATTGTTGACCTATAGTTACATATAGATGAATTTCTATATTGAATGCTCTGACTTCTTGTTAACAGATGTACCAGATGAAGAGCCCATGGATAATGCACCAGCGCATGCTGTTGATGTGCCAGTCAAGTTTCCTCTGTCGCAACCACTGTGTACCAAACCACCTGTAGCTGAAAAAGAGGCAGAGTGCATGAACACGATGAAAATAGATCAACCAGTTAAAAGGTCACAGCGGCTTCAGATCAAACATAAAACACAGAATGTGTTGTCAGAGAACAAAGTGAGCTGGGTTGACTTGGGATCTCCATCTAAATTAAACCGAACCAATACTATTGAAAAAGTATTGTCCCCAGCCTCTTTCTCCAAACAGAGTGATATGAGAAAAAAACATGACCCTGGGGTTGGCAAATTAGTACAGGATGCTAGTGAAATGAAGCGCAAAAAGCAGAAGAAAATTAATCAGTCTGAACTTGGTGAGAGGACTTTAAGGTCATCAGTATGCAACAAAGGCCTTGGAGTTTGTACAGTTGGGAAAGCTCAAATGATGCATTCTGAGCTCAGTTCACAAACACTGAAGCAGCAGGTACCAAAACAGAGCAGGAGGAAGAAAGTAATGTTGAAAGACAACCAAGAAAAGTCTAAAGAAGCAAAAGACAAATGCTGTGTTCAAAATATAGAAGCCAAATCTCTAGAGAATCACACAGCAAAAGAGAAATCAGGTACTGATTTGGCCACACCACACAAAAAGGTGGAGGGATTAAAACCTTCTGCTGAAAATGGAGAGCATGTTCGAGCTATTGGAAAACGCAAACCTAAAATCAAATCAGGAGGCAGGAGAAAGTTCTGCCGACGTGACAGTTCCCAGATTGATCCCAGTGAGAGAAGATACAGATGTGATGACTGTGGAAAAGGTTTCATCCAGTTGTGCCACCTGAAGAAGCATCGGTTCACTCACACTGGGCATAAACCATACCTGTGCAATGAATGTGGAAAGAGCTACAGCTCCGAGGAGAGTTTTAGAGGTAAAAGGAAGAGACTACACAAATTTGTTGCAGTCATTTTCACACCAGAGAGGGAGTTGATGCTCTGTGGATTTTTATTTTTATGTAAAACATTCTGTATCTGAATTTTTTTTTTGTTAATATGCTAAAGCAGTAGATTTTATAGAGGCAAAGCAATAGAATTCTTCTAGTTTTGTGTAAACCATTTTTAAAATATCTCCCCATCCTGTTAATCCTTCCTGTGTCATAGACCTTGCCAAGTGTACTGTATTGTAAGCAGCCACTTGGATTTGCTGGAAGAGGACCCAGCTGTCCTTTGCATCATTGGCACTCCACATCTGAAGAAGCTGTCTGGCAGACTGCCAGAGGATCAGCAGATGTCGTTTTGCATCCTTTGATGCAGAGTACCAGCTCTTTACTATTATGTTTATCAGGCTTTAAGTATGAAAAAGAGAGCAAAAACTTGAATTATGTAATACCTTTCAGGGCTGATCAAGATTTTACAGCTTTTGATGTTACTGTTATCATTAGGAAACACAGCAGCCAATTTGCTCACATTTTATTGCCATAAACAACAATTAAATAATTATTAGATAATTTGTCTTAATAATGTTGCTGAGGGATGAATATTGATCAGTGGTGAGAATGCTCTTCCTCCTCTTATTTTACCCAAGGGCTCATTTACACCAGGGTCACTGAGCTATTGACCTCATTGCAGCCATGGTCCAAAACTGAACCGTAGAGATGAGATGAGAATAACTGCCCTTGACAGTATTTGACCGAGTGTGGAATCAAGAATCCCCAGCAGAATTGAAGTCCATGTGACTCTGATGAGGTGGGAGAGCTGAGGAGTGTTAGGAGACACTCCATTGTTTGGAGTCATATCCAGCAGAAAGGAAAGTCTATTGTCTCAGCCAAGGCCATGAGTACAAGAGTTCCTCAGGGTATTGTCCGTGACCCAATCATCTTTAGCTGCTTCACCAGTGAACATCCCGTCATCATAAGGCCATAAATATTTGTTGATTGTAAAGTGTTCATTGCCATTCATGACTCCTTAGATACTGAAGTAATTCATTAATTGAGCAACACAGTAGCACAGTGGTTGGCATTGCTGCCTCACGGTGTCAGGGATAGAGGTTTGATTCGTGGCTTGGGTCACTATCCGCATGGAGTTTGCACATTCTCCCTTATCTGCATGGGTTTCCTCTGGGTGCTCCTCTTTCCTCCGACAGTCCGACAGATGTGCTGGTTAGGTGCATTGACCTGAACGTGTGCCGGACTGTGGCAACTAAAGGAATTTCACTGCATGTTCATTGCAGTGTTACTGTGAGCCTTATTTGTGACTAATAAATAAACTTTAACTTTGCCCCTAAGCAGCAGAAACTGCACAATATTCAGCTTTGGGTAATATTCACACCACATAGTGCCAGGCAACAACCATCTCTGACAAGACAGAACCTAAACACCTTCCCTTGACATTAAATTGCATTAACATTATTAAATCCTCTACGAGCAATTTATCTTGGGGGGTTAAGATTGACTAGAAACTTAATTGGTTTACTCATGTAAATACTGTGGCTACAAGAGCAGATCAGAAACTAAGAATTCTGTCACGAGTAACTCAGTTCCTGAGTCCCTAAAGCATATTAACTAGCTACAGGGCATGAGTTGAGTGTGTGATTAAGTATTCTCCACCTGCCTGGATGAGTGTGAGCCCAACAACACCTGAAAATCCCTAATTTCCATTCATAAGTATGTTCTGTTAACAGTATTGCTCATCTGCCTGACACAGGTGTGAGATTACAGCCTCTCTTACAGAATTAGTTCTGGACTACCACAATCTGATCCAAAGGAAGCCCCAATTATTTTCCTTCCACTTTGAATATAAATGGTCACTATTTGTTCATTAGAACTAATGAGACAAACTGAAAGTGGAGTTTCTTATAGGTTGTGTAATGAACAGCACAGCTCACTGTAAAATGAATGACATCATGCCAAATACACACAATGCCCCATCGAAAAGTTGTTCCATTACTGCAAAGTTTCAGCGTCATATCATTTCCTCTGCGTAAGCACCAAATCCTGGCTATATATGTAGATGTTCTCATGAGAGTCCTCTCAAATAACATCTCCCAACAGTCATTATTCCAAGTCTGAGCTTGTTCCACAACTCTGACTTGCTTTCAGTGTGCTGGAGGAGTACCTTGCTCCTTGCCAGCCACTCAATAATCTAGATGGCTGGTTTGGTGCCACTTGCAAGGCTCATTCTTCTAAGCAATTTTGGCAGTGGGATAGGCGTGAGTGACTGTCCTTGATATCAAGGTAGCATTTGACTGAGTTAGTATCAAGAAACTGTAACAAAACAGGGAATGAGGTAAACACCCTGCTGGTTGGAGTCATATTTGGCACAAAGGAAGATGGTTGTGGCTATTAGAGATCAGTCATCTCAGCCCCAGGACAAGTCTGCATGAATTCCTCAGGGTAGTGTCCTAGGCCCAACCAGCTTCAACTACTTCATCAATGATTCTGTCCATCATAAGGTCAGAAATAGGTTTTGCTGATGACTGCTCAATGATCAGCACCATTCACGACTCCAGATACTGATGTAGTTCACATTCAATGCAGCAAGACTTGCACAGTTCCCGCATTTGGGACAAGTGGCAATTAACATTCACATTACCCAAGTGCCAGGTAACTACCATGTCCAATTAGGATGAATCTAAACATCACTTGCTATTCAATGCTATTACCATCACTGAATCCCCCACAATCCACTTGACTGAAAAGCCATTTAAATGTGATATATGTGGAAAGGGGTACACTATGACCCAAAGCTTAAAGAGACACAGGACATCCCACAAAAAGAGTGATGTACGAAGTTTGGGGCAGGTTGCAGAAATTGAACTGGACTAATCATATAAATACTGTGGCTACAAGAGTAGGCTAGGAACCTTTCACTTCCTGACTGCAAGCCTATTCACCATCGTTAAGGCACATCAGGTATATAATGCAATGTTCTTCATTTGCCTGATGAGCGCGGCATTGACAACACTCGAAGCCTGACACCATCCAGGACAAAGCAATCCAATTGACTGGTACCCCATCCACAAATACTTACATGCTCTATCACTAATGCACATCACAATCACTGCCATTTAGAAGGATAGGGCTAGCAGATAAATAAGAATATCATTTGAAAGTTCCCTCCAAGCGACTCATTGTATTGACTTTGAAGTATATCAGTGTCGCTGGATCAAAATCCTGGAACTCCCTTAATAACAGCAGTGTGGGTGTACCTACTCCACATGGACTGCAGGTTCCAGAAGGTAGCTCCCTGCCACTTTCTTGGGGGCCATTATGGATTGACCAGCAATCCTATATCCCCTCTGAATGAATAAATAAATAAAACATAATGGGAGTTGAGGGTGCTAGTCCATGGTTTCCATGATCCTTTTACCATGATCAGTACTATACTGCCCCCTCAGAAGGTAATTAATTAGTGGAGAATTGAGAAGCTAAAAGAGACAGAAACCATGCTTGCTTTTCTAAGACAAGAGATCTATTATTTACTTGGGATCATGGCCAAGAACAGTTTGGCATGGTTTGCTGGTTATTCTATACAAGCTGCTTGCTGTTTTAAACACCATCTTTTCACTATCTTTTCTAATAGCCCACCAGATGCTACACAGAGGTGAACGGCCATTCAAGTGTCAGCAATGTGACAAAGCCTATGCATTGAAGCGAGACCTCCGAGAACATGAGCGAGTGCATTCAGGGGAACGCCCTTTTGTGTGTGGTGAATGTGGAAAAGCATTTGCCAGGCCACCATCTCTCCGGATTCATAAGAAGCTCCACCGTCTGAAGGCCATGAACCTTGGCAACCCAAAAGCCTGCCGCTGCAGTGTGTGTGACAAGGAGCTGGCCAACCCAGGTTCACTGAAGAATCACATGAGGCTACATACGGGTGAAAAGCCATTCACTTGCACATACTGCGGCAAAGCCTTCAGGCAGATCGGCAATCTTCGGGGCCACCAACGAATCCATACTGGAGAGAAACCGTATAAATGCGAGGATTGTGGAGAGTTCTTCTCTCAATTGCCTGAATTGCGGAGACACCGGATTTCTCACACTGGAGAGGTCTACCTCTGTACAATATGTGGAAAAACGCTGAGGGATCCACACACTTTCAGAGCTCATGAACGCCTGCACACAGGAGAGAGACCCTTTAAATGTAATGAGTGTGGGAAGGCATATACCCTTGCCACCAAGCTTCGCAGACACCAGAGAATCCACTTGACTGAAAAACCATTTAAATGTGATATATGTGGAAAGGGGTACACTATGACCCAAAGTTTAAAGAGACACAGGGCGTCCCACAAAAAGAGTGATGCACGAAGTTTAGGGGAGGTTGCAGAAGCTATTGCCTCTTTAGAAAAAGAAAGCTCTGAAAGCAAAGCTCTTATTTTGACTCCAAAACGAGTTAGGAAAGTCAGCTTAAATGCTAATGACCAAGAGAGTGCCAATTCGGATGGAAACGAAAGTGTAGTTTTAAACCTCTATGTGCACACTGTTGAAATGGTGGAAATCCCAAGTACAGAACAGAAAGAGAACATGATGTTAAATGCTGATGGTCAGAGCTCGTGTGAATCCACTGTTACATTCCAGCAGGTAGAGCACAATGTAACCTTGGAGACTGAAGGAGCAGTTGGAAACCCCTCTCAAGATGTGGTTGCCCAGGCCTTGGCGGGAAGTCAGCAACCTCTCAATGAAGATATCATTGAAATAATTATTCCGGACACTGAGGATTATGGGGAACGAGCCAATACCAGAAAATGTGTTGTTGTAGAGCAGGAGAAATTGGCTAACAATGCTGTTGTCATTGAGGAGGATATTGGGTTTAACACTGTTGCTGAGATTATAGAGATATCAACTGGCAGTTGAACTCCAATAACAGTGTCTTTATTAGTGTGTCTGACTTGATATTAAAATATATTTCCTGCATTTAGCAATCTGATATGTTACAACTTTTCCACAGTAACTGACCCTTCTGCTGTGTGACTAGCTTGTTTGCCTAGAAATACCTATTTCTAGATAGGTATGACAGTGTATATCCTAGAAGCTGTATCTTTGCACTTGATTCCTGCAAATTGCTTTGCAGGTGGAATTACATAAGTTTTGATTCTGTTTTTATTTATAATGGATTTATTTACAATCTATTTCCAAAGTTGATAAGGACCATGTACAAAGGTATAAGTTGAGTGTCGTCAGTAGTAATTGTCAGAATTTTCTGAAGTATTGATGATAAACAGATGCTCTGTGTTACAGCTATAAGAGCAAAAGCAGTTGAACCAGTCACTACTTAACACATTTTCAAAGATTTTATATTGCAAATCACAGATAGCTACTTGCTAAATATAAAGTGGTGTTTTTTTTTCTTCTTGACCAGAAAATTATCAAACAATTCTTGTAGCAGACATTTCACCATTGTTAAGCCTTCAGTATAAAATCCATTGTTATTTGCGAGGAATGTATCAGTCACCTGTGTGTGGTTAGTGGGGGGATGGATATGGAAGACAGTGATGTGTGTGGGTAGTGGGGGGATGGATATGGAAGACAGTGATGTGTGTGGGTAGTGGGGGGGGGGGGAGGTTTGGATAATGGGGACAATGATGTGTTTGGATAGTGGGGGAGGTGGATAAGGTGGACAGTGATGTCCGTGTGTACCATCTCTGAAACAAATTGAATTAGTGCAGCCTCAGAAATGTCTGCAATGCATATTTTTGAAATGCTGAAGAGATTTTATGACAATGATTTTCACACTAAAGGCTTAACAATTGTGACATGTCTCTACAAGAGTAGATGGATAATTTGCAGGTCGTGAACAAGAAATAACAATGATTCAGGTGATGACTATCAATTAATTTGAATGGACTCTATCTAGTAGTCCAGACTTGGACTAATAATTCAGAGCAGGTAAGTTCAAATCCCATCAAGCCCATTTGAGAATTTGAAATCTGGTCAAACATGGAAATAAAAAGATGGTATCAATAAAAATTATGACAAAGCTGTTGGATTGTCATGAAAATCCAACTGGTTGATTAATGTCACTTAGGGAAGGAAACTTGATGTCCTTAGCCTGTCTGACCTACATATGACTCCAGATTCAAAATAGCATTGTTGATCTTAACTGTTCTCTGAACTGGATGAAAAAAACAACTCTATTGTAGTAGACTATATGCAGTAGTTCAATAAGATTAGCTGCCACCATTGTGGACAATTTGATTTGTGGTTGAACCAAACCTTTTTCCCAGGCAAACATAATAGGAAGATGCAAGAGATTCACTAAAAGTTCCTTAGGCCATTTCATCTGGAAAGATACAAGATGAGCTGAGTTAATGATATTACTGCAGTTACTTTCCAAAATAACCCCTACTTACCATACTGTCCAGAATTCAGGTACAGTATAGTCTGATGAAAACAAGCACTGCTCTTTTTAACTGAGGTTTCTTTCTAGTATGGGATCATACATAAAAAAAAATCAAGTGAAGAGAAACTCAGTTCTCGTGTTGGAGTGCAAGAGTCTTCTATTAAGAATTCACAAAACGGACACAATCTTACAATCTCAATCTATTATTGTTTAGTTAATCAAAGTGGTAAGATTGTATGAGAGTGAAAAATTGGGTCTTTGTCTGTTTTCTCACCTCAAATGATCTGACTAGCATAGGTGGTCAGGAGCATAGTTGGACTGTGCCCATGGGGTAGTGCCAGCCTGCCATTGTCCACCAGGCACCATAACTGCAAAGGCAGTGCTAAGTAGGTAGAGTTTGAGTAAGAGTGGGGTCTGAGCGGTGGTAGTGGGACAATGAAGAGCGGGGAGGCAAGGGAGTAACTTTGCAGTGGGAGGGGGAGGTAGATTTATGGGGATGATAATCAGCAGGGGGGGATGGGAAAAATCTATAGACAAGGAGTGATCAGGGAGGGAGGGTGGTGAGAATCTCAATTTTTTTCTAAGATTGCACCCAGTGTGCAAATTACTGATAGAATTCAGAAATTCAAAACTTTTCTTCATTGTTTATCATTGAAAGATTAGTCCATAGAGCTCAGAACATAGAATGACAACTTGTTTTAGTATTTCCTAACATCAGATGAACAAATGTCTAGCCACTGATAGCTATCGCAAACAATTGCTCAGAAAAACTTGCAGTGCAGAGGGGAGTTCATGAGAGCTATGAA
Source organism: Sphyrna mokarran (assembly GCA_024679065.1). Classification (NCBI taxonomy): domain Eukaryota; kingdom Metazoa; phylum Chordata; class Chondrichthyes; order Carcharhiniformes; family Carcharhinidae; genus Sphyrna; species Sphyrna mokarran. The sequence goes on from JAGIQG010000008.1 coordinate 69,579,190, forward strand.
ATCTGTGCTTTTCCTTCACAGTATCTTCAAGTCCTTCCAATTTTACTTCTCTCCTGCTTGCTCCCTTTACCCTTTAATGCTCATCCTTGTCTGAAGAATTCCACATTCTAAGCACCTGTGTAAACTTTTTTTCTAATTTCCCCTTTAAATTTTTTTGCTATTTTGAACTTTTTTCTTGTTACTGTCCAATAGAAACAATCTATCATTATTTACCCTATTAGCGTCCTTTTGTAATTGTAGCATGTCAGTGTTATCCTTCTCAGATCTAATGAGAAAAAAAATAACTTTTCAAGTCTTCCCAACATAACCCTTCATTTCTAGTAACATTTGTGTAAATACTTTCAGGTTTATTTCCAATTCAGGGTGCCTAGAACTATTCACTATTTTCCTAACTGGAGTGAGGTCTTGAATTAATTTAGTATTACCTCCTTACTTTTGCATCCTATGTCTCTGGATGCAAATTAAAGGAGTTAATTTGCATTTATTTATTTCATTGTCTATTTGGGCTTTTACCTTTAGTAATTTATGTATTTTCACACCCAAGTTCCTCAATTCCATTTGAAAATTCTTAGCATATCAGAAGTATTTTCGTTCCCTGTTCTTCTCATTCCCCAATAGCTCATTAACTGCGTGTTTCTCCACATGTTTATTGACTTCATCCCGTACTAATTTGAACAGTTTACCAACAACTATAAAAAGATTATCTGCTCAATAATATCCAGGCTTCTTGGCTGCCTTCCTGCAAACTGCAGTGATAGTTTTCAAACTCCAGTTCTTTGGCACAATTTTATGGAAGGATTTGGAAAATTATATCCTGGATCTCCTGGCCTTTTGTTTCATGGGATGTAAGTGTTGACAAGGCCAGCATTTGTTGCCCATCCATAATTGCTCTTTAGAAGGTGACAGCGCTGAACCACTGCAGATCATTTGATGCTGAAATACCAAACTGCTCTTCCCTCAGATGTGAATAGAGTACCCATTATTTGTCCTTTTTAAGTATGTTATTTGGTACCAGTTCATGGTGAATAGTTCCTTTTCATAATCATGTTCATTGCAATTCTGTGCACTGCTGTCATTCCTCCCTCTGTCCAGTTTCTGATGTTGTCCACTTTCCTTCCTGTTGTTTTTACCAGACTTTCACCCTGCCTTGTGATCATATTTTCTCAATTTGGCTTTTCAGTATGTCTAAAAACCCAAAAAATGCTGGGACTCCTGCAGATAAACTAATTGGTTCTTACACTAGAGCCATATTTCAAAAGCTGTAATCCTGTTCTCATCAGCCTTGAAAATGAATAATGAATAGTAGCGTGCACCAACATTTCTATATCCATACCTGGTAATTTTACACTCTTAATTTAATTTAATTAATTTTAATATTTAATTAATGTTCTCTGTGAAATGAGATAAATGGGGATCTGTCTGAGGCGGGGGAATGGGGGGAGGTGGTTTTATAAACTCTGCAAGAAGTATCTAAAGGGGCTGCTAGGGGTTGCGGGAAGACAGACAGTTGTGTGAAGATGAGTAAGAGTTTTAGGAATGGCCATGTCATCAGCACTTGGTGGGCATGGAAGGTTGGAGGGCAAGTCCAAGGACACTCTAACCCCTGTTTGTAGGATGAGTTACGGCGAATTCTGGTGGAAGAGGTCAGTGCCAGATGGGATGTTCCCATGCCCAGAGACAGCAAGAAAAGTCCGCCCAGTTGACCAAAAAAGGTTGGGGAGAAGTTGCTGCTCAGGTCAGTGGGCATGACATGATGTACTATAAGTGGCATCAGTGCTGAAGACTATTCAGTTATCTTTTGTGGTCAGTAGAGAAAAGTACAACAATGGCATGGAACTGAGTGGAGAAGTGTGTGTGTGGTGCTTATTCCTCAGAATGGTTAAGATGCAAATGTGTATGTGTCACCTGGTACTGAAGCCTGTGCAGCCGAGTCTGGAATGTTGGCATGATTGGCTTCAGTACTTTGGAGAGTGAGATGTGCCTTTGTGACACATCCCACTAATTGGCTTGGCTTGGGAGCAAGTTGGAATGGACCTTCAGGGACGGACTGGCACAGTGGTTAGCACTGTTGCCTCTCAACACTAGGGACCTGGGTTTGATTCCTAGCTTGGGCCACTGTCTGTGTGGAGTCTGCACATTCTCCCTGTGTCTGCATGGGTTTACTCTGGGTGCTCTGGTTTCCTCTCTCAGTCCGAAAGCTGTGCTGGTTCGGTGTATTAGCCATGCTAAATTCTCCCTTGTTGTACCTGAACAGGCACCAGAGTGTGGCGACTAGAGGATTTCCACAGTAAACACTGTAACTTCATTGCAGTGTTGGCGTAAGCTTACTTGTGACACTAATAAATAAAATTTTAAGAAGAAGCACATATGATGAATTCTGTTTCTGCTTTCAGGAAAAAAGCCATAATGCAGAGAAGCGTGAAAGAATGCAAAGTGGGATATCTAATCTATGTTCTCATCAGAATACAGTAAGAAGTTTGCAACATCAGTTTTAAATCCAACCGAATAAATCGGTTGGATTTAAAACTGGTGTTGCAAACTTCTTACTGTGTTTACCTCAGTCCAACGCCAGCATCTCTACCTCATCAGAGAATAACATTAGAAAATAAGGATATTATTAGAATCGTCATACAGGTTGCTAGAAAAAGTTGGCCTGGGGATTGGGATCAATTTAGAATTAAGCAAAGGGCAACAATGGTATTGATTAAAAAGATAAAAATAAGAGTGTGAGGGTAAATATGCTAGGAATAATTAAAGTTGGCTGCAAAAGCTTCCATTAGTATGTAAAAAGAAAAAGATAAGAAAAGGCAAATGTTCCCTTACAGTCCAAAATGGGAGAAATTATACTTGAGAATAAAGAAATGGCCAAATAATTAAACAACTATTTCAGTTCCGTCTTTGCAGAGAAAGACACAAATAACTTCACAGAAATTCTAAGGGAGCAAGGGTATAGTGAGGAGGAAGAATTGAAGAAGTTAGTTATAATTTTTAAAAAAAGCGTCAGAGAAAGGAAGGGGACTAAATGCAAATAAATCTCTGGACCCCATTGTATTAAAAGAGGTGGCCACGGAAGTGGTGGATACATTGATTGTTACCTTCAAATATGCTGTTGATTTTGGAATAGACATGATTAGAAGATAGAAAATGTGACCCTACGATTTTTAAAAAATAGGGAGGAAACAGGGAATTATGAACAGGTCAGCCTTAGGGAAAATAATGGTCTATTTTAAAGGATAGGCAGCAAGGTAGCACACTGATTAGCTGTGCTGCCTGATGGCACTAGGGACTTGGGTTCAATTCCAGCCTTTGAGATTGTCTGGATGGAGTTTGCACATTTTTCCTCTGTCTGTGTGGATTTCCTCCAAGTACTCCATTTTCCAGATTAGGTTGATTGGCCATCCTAAATTGCCCCTTAGTGACAGGGAGGTTAGCTGGGTAAATATGTGGGACTACGGGGATAGGGTTTAGATGGGATTGTTATTGATGCAGACTCATTGGGCTGAATGGCCTCCTGCACTGTAGGGATTCTGTGATGTTATAATAGGCCATTTTGTCTAAACTTTGATATTTTCTAAGTCAACATAGATATAAGAAAAGAAACTGTTTGACAAACCTACTAGATTTTATTGAGGAGGTAACTACCAGAATAGATGAGGTATTTTTAGAAAGTTTTTGATAAAATCCCATGTAAGAAGTCAATGTGCAAACTTAAAGTGCATGGGATTAGGAATAATATGGCATAAATTGAGAATTGGTTAGCAGACAAGAAAAATAAAATAGAAATAAGTCTTTTTCAAAATGGCAGGTAGTGGCTAGTGTACTATTGCTTGGGTCCCCAGCTATTCACAATATATGTCAATGATTTGGATGAGAGAACAAAATGCAATAAATGCAGTTTGTTTGATGGCAAATAATTTGTTGGGAATGTGAGTGGTGCAGAGGATGTTAAGTTGATTTTAGTAAGCTGAGTGCGTGGGTGAATATGTGGGAGTTGGAGCATAATGTAGAAAAGTGTGGTTATCCACTTTTGTTAGGAAAAACAATGGCAGAGTAGTATTTAGATAATGATAGATTGGGAATGTTAATGCACAGAAAGACCTGGATGTCCTTATATACCAATCACTGAAAGCAAGCAAATAAGTGCAGTGAGCAATTATGTTGGCCTCATTGCAAGAGACCTTGAGTACATGAGCAGGGATGTCTTACTGCGGCAGTATAGGGCCGTGGTAAGTCAACACTTGGAGTATTATTATAGTTTTGTTCTCCCATCTAAGTAACAATATACTTGCCATTGAGAGAGTGCAACAGAAGTTCCTCAGTAAGCTCTGAAGAAGATACTATTTGACCTGGACCAGCACTGCACTAACACAGATACACATCAGTGGGCATTAGGTCTTTGGCTTCAGTGATAAGGCCGCATCAGACTTTTGAGGAGCTGACAAGGCAGCGAGGTTCCAGGAAGCTAACAGCAGGAACACTGCTGAAGCCTCGGATGATGCTGAGTCTAAGACAGATAATAAACCTCTGGGAATGTCCATCAGGTGGCAGATGCTGGATGTGTAGGGAAATCTGGCAAAGATCCATGAGATTCTATATGCCATGGTTTCTGTCATGAAGGAATTCATGAGTACTGCAGTGACACTGAGCACTAAGTGCAAGCCTCCTCCATTGAATCAGTGGCAACTTTCAGAGAGGCAGCTTCAAGGACAGCCTTGGGGGTAACAGGAGTTGGGCTTGGACCTGCCTGACTCCTGTTGTATCTTTCCTCAGCCTCAGTTGTTGAGTGCTGAAGTGGGGTCATGAGCTCATCCTTGTTACCTAGGATGCACAAACAGCCTTGGTTCCTTTGAGTGCCACAAGATGTAAACATCATGTGAGCTGGCAGAATAACGGGCACAGACTTGGAGAATCTGCCCTGTGGTTGCAGATAATCTGTATAGTCATTAAATGGATGCCCTTTCAGTTCACAAAGATGCCCAGCTCATTGCTGGTGCCTAGATGACCATATGAGTGCAATTGATTACACTCTGGGAAGCAGCAGTCTGGTAAAGCCTCTGGCTCTTTTTGCCTGATTATCCTCACCTATTCCATAAATGAAACAGATTACTGTAATAGATAAATGTGAAGATAGCATCAGTCATGAGCTTGATGCAATTATTTTCAGCCTACTGAGGCACACCACACAGATCTCCACTGAGCCCTGGGACGAACTGGAAGAGCATAAGTTGAGGGCCACTGAGACCTTGAAAACCATTAATGTGGGGTATCCATATATGCAACTGGAGGTGAATATTGGTCCATTCATCTGGTACATTGCTATCATTTTGTCCTGAGAGAAGCAGAGCCTCCAATGGCACTGGACCTCATACATTTGGAGGTAGTTGGAGAGCTGCCCATAGATGCTAGCCAGTGGGTAATGGGTTTTGCAGCCTTTAATACTTTAACCTGGCTCTGCCCCAACTGAGCCCATTACCTCTCCTCAAAGATCTCTCTTTGGGATGCTGCCTATGCTCACTGGCCTCCTTTCCTTCCTGCCCCCTCTCCTTCCTGCCCTCTCTCACTTTTCAGAGGAGGAACACAGCTGAGTACACCATTTCCATTAGATAAGGTGCATAAGGACCTGTCAGATAAGGGTGCAATCCTCAAACAAAGCTTCCAGGAAAGATAAGGTCCTCAAATACAGTCAATCTTGAAAAGCTACAGAAAATCTCACACAATTTTGTACTGATACGGCAACAAACTCACAGTGAGACTGAATGTGCTAGTGGTCTGAGGACCTTTCAGCCTGCCCTTGGATGATTAAAATCTCTTGGCTGCCCATGCATTTTGCCTGTGCAATAAGCAGAAAATTATTCAGACAGGGTAAAGTCATGATCTATTGGCTTTTCAATTACTTTAATTGGCCCTTTAATCAGTCATAGATGTGGAAACAACTCACGTGCACGCCCACCAACCTCAATATTGCATCTCAAAAGCAGTAACTTCAGGAACGTCCCCAACATAATTTCACACAATTTTGTCCTGTCCAGTTAAACACACACCCAATCTCAGAAAGTAAAATTCAGGCCCTGGAGTAATTATACCGGGAGACTTATCAGGAATCCTTAAAATTTGAATAATCTTAGCTAACTCCAAAAGCCCTGGCAAAGTAACTAATTGCTTGGTACTTGGTTAGCAAAAAGGCATTTGACAAGACAAAAGTGCATTTGCATTATGCAGCCCAGCACTTGAATCCAACAGAGGAATCTGTAAGTGATTGTTAATCAGAAAGCAAAGTGAGTAATTACGTAGTGGCATTGTTTGAACAAAAAATACGAAATAGATACACATGAATGGTGGAAATACAGATGTCAGCCAGCATCTGAAAGGATATATTTTTCAGGTTGGATTTACATAAGCTCAGGCAGTCATAGTCTCACCAATTCCATCCCCTCATTTCACCCCAATCACTTCGGAAAAAATTGAATTTGGGATTTTTGATCACATTTTTCTCCATTGAGAGTATTTTGGAGGATGTTACAGCAACGATGCAAATCCCAACTGACATATAGGGATCATCCCAGGATTTTGGACACCTTAATGATTTTGTCATCCTTCAAGTAGTCAAACAAACATAGTAGAGGGGACAGATTTATTCATGTGGGTACAGAAGGAGAACTTGACCCTAGAAGAGGGAGTAGTCCTGATGAGCTTCTTGCCCAGACTGATATGGACTAATCTGGTTACAGCCATGCTATCACCTAGTTATGCTCTCAAGGACATAGAATGATAAGCACCCCCATCAAGCTGTTCAAGAGTCATTGCTCACACTGTCCCAGGCAGAACCAGAGGGATAGCCAGAAAGTCCAAAACCTGGAAGCAACAACGTCAAGGTGTTTTTTTTTTATTTGAGGGCCTATGGAAAAACCAGGGCTGATCACTTAGAAATCTTGGAAGGTTGTTTAATCTTGTAAGGTTTGCCCATTTATGATAGGTTGATTACTTTTTTTCACCCAACTATGATGAATATGACATGTATAGTCTGGTAATGGGTGCGTGTTGTAAGAAATTCCCGAATCATAAACAATGACCTAGTGAAGGACAGTCAAGTATATAAAGTTACTGACAAGCAGGATGAGCACATAAGTACACATGGCCAAATTTTGAGATCTGAATCAGGGGCCAGGAGAGTGATAATCTATTTGTTCATGTTGTCTCAGGTTTTAATAAATAATGACATAATTATCAAGTGAGTTGTAGACAGCTAGCTCAGGGTAGAGAGGATGAGGGTGATGCAATTCAGACATGACCATAATCATCCAGCTGCAGTACTTGTTGACCAAGTTGGACAAGTAAGAATTAGGGCTCTCCATTCCTGAAGAAACTTGGGGAGGGGCAATTAGATGGCTTCAAGCAAAGAACTAGTAAGTTGGTTCCTAGCATTGCAGTGTTGATGAGGCAACAACACAGTGCAGAAAAGATATTTTTAGTGAGGTCACCATCTAGGAAAGCCTGAATAGCAGAAGCTAAGCAAGCACTAACTCAGAAAAAGATAGAGAGATAATTCATTTTTTGTTACAAGAGTTAATTTTAAAAAGACAATATATTCCATAGTGGTGTTCATTCATATTGGATGTTTGTGAAGCAGCTCAACCTATCTCAACATAAAATAGGTTTGTGTGTTCTACCTGCTCAAAAAAGCATAGGAGCCACTGCCTGAATAGGGATTGGGTGAATGACTAGTGAGAGTACCTACCTCCTCTAGGCAGTAGACATGTAGAGGATTTCTTGGCAGAGCACAAGAGCAGCTAGCCTCACTAGATGGAGCTGGCTGCAAGAGTTATACTGACCATTTGGTTGTGCCAGAATACAAACTGAATATTGCACTGAGCAGTAAATGCAAGTCCAATGGGCATAAGATGTCAAATGCATGAATCATTGCAGTTACACATCTCAGAGAAGTTCACCCATGGCTTGTAGACTGTTTGAGACTGTGCAGCTTCCAGTTTTGATACACAATGATGGCAAACAATATTTAAAGAACAAAGAACAACAAAGAACAACACAGCACGGGAAACAGGCCCTTCGGCCCAATGAGCCCGCACCGCCGTCCTAACATCTTAATGACATATAGAGACCAATATAGGGACAATTTGTTACCCAATCAGCCTAAGAGGACATTTTTGGGATGTGGGAGGAAACCGGAGCACCCGGAGAAAACCCACGCAACCGCGGGGAGAACGCGCAAACTCCCGCAGACACAGGCCCAAATCCATGTGTCTGCAAAGCAACAGCGATAGTCTCTGAGCTGTCATGTTGCCCATCTGATGGTCCAGTTTAAGCATACACTAACGACGTGAAGCACGAGGCCACTCCTGAAGTAACCTCCAGGAGCAGCCCTCGCACGACCTGCTGAATGCATGCACCTTGTTGGTCAACAAGGTGGACCAAATAGCCTGTGGAAACAATTAAAGTATTTAAACAGTCCTCATATATCCCTCTATCTGCAGACCGCTCATGTGGCTGTCCAAGAGACCCTTAAACAACCCTAGCGTGCCTGCTCCCACCACCTTACTCGGTAGTGCATTCCACACCCCCACTACCCTTCGTGTGAAAAAATGCCCTCTAATATTAGTCTTATACATAGCCCCCCTCACCCTAAGGCCGTGACCCCTCGTTCTATCCGAATCTAATGGTGGAAAAAGCTTACCACCATTTACTCTATCTCTACCCCTCATAATCTTATATACCTCTAATAGATCCCCTCTCAGCCGACGTCTTTCAAGGGAAAACAACCCCAGTGCGTTCAACCTTTCCTCGTAAGACAGCCCTTCCATACCAGGCAGCATCCTGGTAAATCTCCTCTGCACTCTCTCCAGGGACTCCACATCCTTCTGGTAGTACGGCGACCAGAACTGGATGCAGTACTCCAAGTGAGGCCTAACCAACGTTCTATACACTTGTAACATCAGACTCCTACTCTTGTATTCTATACCCTTCCTATGAAGGCTAACATACCATACGCTTTCTTTATCACTTTCTCCACCTGTACTGACACCTTCAGAGACTTGTGAACCTGCACCCCCAGGTCTCTCTGCGTCTCTATACTCAGGATAGTTTTACCTTTTATCCTATAACTCCCCTCTACATTATTCCGGCCAAAATGTATCACCTCGCATTTATCCGGATTAAATTCCATTTGCCATCTATCTGCCCAATCTACCAGCCTATCTATGTCTTGTTGTATTGCCTGGCACTGCTCCTCAGTCCCCACCAATCCAAGTATCTTAGTGTCATCAGCAAATTTGCTGATCACACCACCTACCCCCTCTTCGAAGTCATTTATATAAATCACAAATAGAAGAGGTCCTAGTACTGAGCCCTGTGGCACACCACTAGTGACTGACCTCCAGTTGGAAAATGAGCCTTCCACTACTACCTGCTGTCTCCTCCTCCCAAGCCAGTTCTCAACCCATCTACATACCTGGCCCTGTATCCCATGCACCTTCACCTTTTTTATCAGCCTACCATGGGGAGCCTTGTCAAACGCCTTACTGAAATCCATGTAGACGACATCAACGGCTTGTCCTTCATCAATTTATATGCAATATGCACCAGTTGGACAGAGACATATCACATTTCAGGATTTTTTTAATGGAAAGGATTTCAGAATTGAATGACATTTTGCTTTACAACAAAGTCAAAATGCTCAGGTTTTTAAAAGGACACAGTTTGCAGAATTTGTATTAAAATAAAGCCATTTCATAGCTCACTATTTTAGCCCGATACAACAAAGATTTATCACTGATGAAACTCATTTTGAATGGAATTGAACAAGCATTATATGAATAAGCACTATATTACTTATAGGATTGCATCTCTAGGAAACGGTTGCATGCAAACCTGAAGAAAAATCATCAGGGCATTAAAAAATGTATATTTGTCATTCTCTTTGAACATTTCTCTTTATCAGATTAAAGGATATTGGGCAGGGGGAGAGACTATTTGGCAGACAAACATTATCCAATTGGAAAGGTTTTGTATTCCATTTGGTGTACAAAGGCAGTGCATCACAAGGATGGATATGTTGGCCAGCTAATGGCTAGAGCATAGGGGAAAGTCGAGTGCTGAAACTGCTAAAAATACATTTAATCACAGTTGGCATTGGCATGCCTAACTGCTGAGGTTTCCTTTCATTAACTTCAATGGAAAGAAAATGGACTATATAATTGATCTCCAAAGTTGAATTCTCACCATCATCCCCACCCAATCCACCCATTGTCACAGGCAAGGCAATAAGCGACATTTTACAAAATAAATAAATATAAATCACGAGGTTTACAGGATTGCCATTATATATTTTATATCCTGCAAATATAAAACATTTCTATGGTTCCATTCATTTCTAATGCCATTGTACTCTATATTTACTTAGAAATAAAAACATAACCAGGAAAACCAAATACCATATCAGCACATACCTGTAATTCTATATTTTAAAATCAAGAATTAGGAATTTAAAAGATATCTCCAATTATGTCCAAAGAAGTGCAGGTTAGATGGATTGGCCATGGTAAATGCTCAGAGTTACAGGAACAGGGCAGAGGGTGGTTTGGGCCTGGATGAGATGCTCTTTCATATAAATTGCAGATTCAATGGACCAAATGGCCTCCTTCTGCACTGTAGGGATTTTACTTATTATTTATACCCTGGACTGTTCTGATGCTTCATGACATGGTACAACAGTTCACCTATTCTTCAACCTACCTGCGGCTGTCTTGCTGTTGTGAACGGAGATCTGGCTGAATGCCAAATTCTCAGATTTTGCTGGTAGCAGTGGCAGGGCTGTCTGAAATATCCTTGAATTTGAGTTTTCTATCATTTACTTCCCAGTTGACATCTGTGGGGAATTTTCCTATCCCACCTGCCATGGGAATTGTGGGTGGGATGGGGAACACCATGCAAAAGTCCATTTGATCGGATTTTCCAATTTTGGGGCAACCATAAATAGAAATTCCTGCCCCACAAATGTTCATGTCTGTTGCACTGTATTCATATAGCAATAAATTATAGAGTCAATGTAATGACCCATGTACTGGAAAAAAGCATTTTCTTTTTGTATCTTTAACAATAAGATATGCTGGGGAATATTTTGAAAGAATATTAATTGGTTGCTTGACCATGATATAATTCAATTCCAGGAAATGTCCATGTGACCTGAGCTTGCCATTGGGATGAACAGTTAAGTATCAAAGGATAAATAGAAAGCTAAGTGCAGTAGGATTGGATCCTCAGTTATTATCTGATTGGCAGTTTAAAATACTGGGGATTTGTGCAAAGAGAAAACAAGCAGGCTCTCTCCAAATAGAAGCTTTCTGTTTATCAACCTTCAAAAAAGTCCTGATATTGAAGCAGGGGTATCTGAGAATAGAGCAGAAACTGTGTGTGTTTGTGGATTGGACAATAGCCATTACTGCTGCTGAAGTGATGCCAAACATTATCAGACCATTTAAAGGATTCAGAGAAGAATATTTCTGATGATTCTGTGCCATCAGGTCTCTCATCACCCAAGTAAAGGAGGATCATAGATGTGCACCTTGTCAGTGGTAACCATTTTCAGGGACTTTGGATGAAACATGATTGTTGACAAATGCAACAAAGGAGCCAAGATGATTGGGAGGGAAGTGAGAGATCATTCAAAGTGAAGGCTGAGTTGGAAAGATTGAGCTTGCATATGGTTTGTGCAGGAAGCAATGTAAATGCTTGTAAAATGATGTGAGGCTTATCTTTGTTGTATTGACTTCTAAAAGTGAAAATTACTTTGTCGTTTGAAATGCACTGTGCCTGTTAACTAATGTTTGAATTATGTTCATTCTTGTTGATTTGTTGCAGTAAAAGTTTTAAAATGTTGAAATCTTGCCCAGTGATTTTCTTTCCATTGGCATCACGGGGATTCCTTTCATTTTAAAAAATGGTTACTCAAGGGGATTGTAACATCAGTAATATTTGCATCCCATAAATGCCAAGCAGTGACAATCTCCAACAATAAAGAGTCTAACCACTCCCCCCCACTGCCCCACCCCAGACATTCAATATTATTGCCATCATTAAATCCCATCCTACCACCCTCTCTCTACAACAAAATCCTGGCGGTTACTATTGACCATCCATATAAATATTGCAGCTACAGTTATAAGAACACATCAGAAAAGATTCCTCAAAAGCTTGTCCAATAGTTAAAAGTGTGATGGAATATTCACTGTTAGTGGACAAGTGCAGCTCTAGTAGTGCAGAAGTAGTTTAATACCATCAAGGACAAAGCAGCCCACTTGATAAACACCCCTAAACTTTCACTTCCTTCACTTCCATTAAAGCACAGTAGCAGCAACTCATAACATATGCAAGATTTATTGCAGAAACTTGTCCAAACCTGTGATCTCTACCACCTACAAGAATAGCAGATGCCTGGGAACTCCATCATCTAGAAATTCCCCTCCAAACCATTCACCATTCTGACTTGAAAATATATCACGACTCCTTAAATGTCACTGGGTCAAAAGGCTGGAAGTCCCTTCCTTTCAGCACTGCGAATGCACCTACTCCACATGGACTACAGTGGTTCAAGAAGGTGGCTCATCACTTCCTATGCAAGGGTCATTAGGGATGGGCAATAAACTCTGGCCTTGACAGTGATACTAACATCCTGTGAACAATTTTTTAAAAATTATTTTGCTTTGGACATTCCTTTATCTTCCCCATATCACATACTGTCTTTGAGCATAAGGGAAGGTCACCTGTTTTCATTACCAACCTCAATTGGGACATACACAAGAACAGCATAGTAATGACTTCCCTCTGAAATTCACTTCTCTCTATCTTCCAAAAATTTATCCAGGTTCCACTCAGAATGTCCTCACATTTAGAAGAACTTGTATTTCTATAGCATCTTTTATGACCTAAAGTTTAAAGTTTACTTATTAACGTTACCTACATTAATACTGCAATGAAGTTATTGTGAAAATCCCCTGGTTGCTACACTGCAGTGCCTGTTCAGAAACACTGAGGAAGAATTTAGCATGGCCAATCCACCTAACCAGCACGTCTTTTGGATTATGTGAGGAAACTGGAGCACCCGGAGGAAACCCATACATAAAAGGCAAAAATGTGCAAACTCCACACAACAATGATCTAAGCCAGGAATCAAACCTGGTTCCCTGGTATTGTGAAGCAACAGCAGTGCTAACCACTGTGCCATTGTGCTGCACCCAACATCAGGTTATCTCATTGTGCTTTACAACCAATTAAATGTTCTTAAAGTGTTGTCACTGTTTTAGATGTTGATTATGGATAAATATTGCAAAGGACACCTAAAAAAACTTCCCAGCTATTTTTGAATCATGCCATGTGATATATTATGTCCACAAGAGGGAAGACTCATTTTAACACATCATCCAAAATAGGACCCCACTGAGATATATATGATATCATATATATCATATATATATTTAATATTAAATCATTAATATTTAATGATATTAAATATCATTAATGATATTTAATGATAGCATTAAATATCATCCTATATTTTAAGATGACACCAGGAAGTACCAAGACATGGTTGATAATGGTGTGATTGGTAACTCACAGCAAGGGTACACAGGCTGTGTCAAATCCATTCCTAACACTGCACATTGGCACACCAATGTATTGAATGCAAACTGTGCTTTAGTTGTTTTTTTTCTATTGATATAATCTACTCTAACACTTTCTTCAGCCGATAGAATCATATAGCACATGAGGTGGTTTTTCAGATCATCATGACAATGAAAAAGTATTCAATTAGTTCCACTGCCCCAGTTATTTTCTCACAGCCTGCCTTTTCAAATAGTTATCCAATTCCTTTTTACATTCCTGTGGAATCTGTTTCCACCACCGTTTCAGGCAGTACACCCCAGTTAACAACTTAATGGTGTTAAAAAAATGTTCATCTTCTCCACAGTTTATTTTGGCCAGTTCGTACAAATCTTATACCATAAGTTGTTCCACGCTGTACTTCAATCAAGAAAAGATGAACTGTCAGTTTTTCTCACCGACGAGTCTGAAGGCAAGGTGGTTGCTAGGCAACTGACACTTCACTCCCAACATAAAGCTCTTCAAGTCTTTTAGTTGTGTGGATCGTGGGAGCTAAGCTTCAGAAGATGTTGGGACCAATCTGTGGAGTTCAGCAAATGTCTCATTTACATGCTTCAGAAGAGAAAACAATAAATCACAGTGGACAGATTTGTGTAGTCTCAGTGAGATGATTAATGCAAACAAGATTTCCTGATTCAGTGGAGGGTAGCAGTGGGCAGTAGAGGAAGGCAAATGATTTTGAAGAATTTTAATACACAAACAACTTCAATATTAAAGATGCATTTCATTTTTAAAAATTCTTAAAAATTGTGTCTGTATCATTCATGCATCAAGATTTAATAATTGATTGGTAATTGCACAAACATCAGATTAATGCTATATTTTCCTAACGGGTCACAGCAAGCTGTGGTGAAATGTAGATGACCTGTGTCTCCCAGATGCCTAGCCCTGAGTGGAAATGTGAAAGTGTCAAAGGATTGCCTCCCATTTCACGCTGGATTACAGATTCAGAACTTCTGGCAACTACTTATCCTCGCATCCTTTCTCTGCTCTGTTTCTCACCAAAACCATCGTTCGGACACCAAAACATTGAGCAGTTTAAAGAGAAGCAGCATAGTTAAATCCAACCATCTTAAATCTGTGCTAGTTCACTTGTAAACCAAGTTCTGCCTCTGAGCCCAGGTTGCACAGCAGTAATTTAGCATCTCGCTTCCTGTGGACATTAAGGTGCTTCCTCAGGTGCTGTGAGACATCGAAACTCTTGCTACGCTTGCTACAAGTGAAGGGCTTCTCGCTGGTGTGAATTCGCTGGTGTTTTTTCATCTCCTTCAGCAGAGTGTAACCCTTACTGCAATAACTGCAAGCATAGGACTTCTCATTCCTGTGGGCCCTCAGATGCACCTGAAAGCAGGCAAAGTCATTGAATTACTTGCCACACTTGCTGCACAAGTACTGCTTGACCCCTGTGTGGATATAGCAGTGGTTGTCCAGGGAGGGCCATCTGGGTAAATAACTTAACTCAGTCTGGGCACTGATAGGACCTTTCACCAACGTGAACTCGCAAGTGGCAGTGCAGCTTGCCACTGCCTTTGAACTTCTTACCACACTCTGGTTCCAGACTATCAGTGCCCTGGTGCGTCTGGAGGTGGAGTTGGAGGCTGGAAGGCTGCTTGTACGAGTTGTTGCACATCTGGCATATGTCTTGCCTTTCAGGTGAATCTTCTGGTGTGCCTGAACGTTGCCTATCTGAGCAAAACCCTTGGCTCAAATCAGACACGTGTGAGGCTTCTCCCCGCTGTTGATGCGCAGTGATTACGGAGATCCCCTGATTGCACAAAGGCCTTCCCACACTCCTCACACTTGTGAGGCAGTTTGTTTTGGTGGTAGTCCTTGTGCAGCTTAAGTTGCTGGAGCCGATGGAAGACCTTGCCACAGCCGTCATACTTGAAGGGCTTCACTGAAGTGTAGATCTTGCACTGGTCAAAGAAATGGCTCCGGCGGTTCATGCTTTAAGGGCGCTGTCCGCTCTAATACTTCTTATTGACCCATGGCTTTGAATCTGCCCCTGGATATAGGCTCATCACATTCCCAGGATAATCTCCTTCTAATTTTCTTCACTGATTTCTAACACCACAATGTTCAGATTTGGACACATGAGAAACAAAATCACAAGACATATAGCTTAAAAAATAATTTTCATAGGAACAGCAGTAGGCCATCTGGCCCTTGAACTTGTTTCAACATTCAGTCATATCTGATCCGCAGCTCAATCTTATTTACCTGCCTTTACCCCAATCCCAAAATACTCTTACCTGACAAAAAATTATCATTCTTAGTCTTGTAAGTTCCAACTATCCTTTTAGGTCACAGTGTTCCAGATTAGTCTCTGAAAAATCTCTTTTTGGTTTGCTTCCTAAACAGCCTGGCTCTAATTTTAAGATTATTCTTGATTCCTAACTTGGGAAAACAGTTTTTCTGATTTTATTTTTAACAACTCAATCAGATCACCTGTCAATCATCTATACTTTTATTCAGCTTCGAAACTCAACAGGGATTGTTTTCACAGATTTTCCTCTTTTATATGGATATTGATGACACTGTAGAGAGAAAGTTAAAAAACAGGATCTCAAAAGTAATAATCTCTGGGTTACTGCCAGTGCCATATGCTAACAAGTTTAAGAATAAAGAACAAACCACGTTAACACAAGACTCAAGAAATGATACATAAGACCGAATTACAATTTCTTGAGGCATTAGGACTAGTTCTGATCTCAGGAGGAGCTGTTCAAGATGGAAAGGCTGCACGTCAACAGAGATGGAACCAATATCACTGTGGGAAGGTTAACACAGTGGCGGAGGGTGTGATAAATCAATTTGTCAGGGATTGGGAACCATGAAAATTAGAGAGGAGAAACATAAAGCATAGATGACTGGGAGAGACAAATGACACAAGTGAAAAAGTAAATTCAGAATTGGGAGGAATCAGATATGCAGTAGTCTAAGATGGGTTTGTACTGCTAGTACATAAATGCATGGAGCCTGATAAATAGGATTGGTGAGCTGCAGGCACAGTCACCACATGGAAATATGGCAGTAATGACAGATACCAAGTCAAAGAAGGGGAGTATTGAGAACTAAATACTACTGGCTACAATGTATTCAGGAAAAGTTAGTAGAACCTATTCACATGGGGGTACTAGGGGTACTCTTGATCAAACAAAAGTCTCTGAGGGACCAAAGAAAGAGTCCAACTGGGGAAGCAATGGCCTATTGGTATTATTGCTAATTCAGAAACTCAGTTAATGTTCTGGGGACCTGGGTTTGAATCCCACCATGGCCGATGGTGAAATTTGAATTCAATTGTTTAAAAAAATTCTGGAATTAAGAATCTACTGATAGCCATGAAATTATTGATGGAAAAACCCATCTAATTCTAATATCCTTTAGGGAAGGAAATCTGTCTTCCTTACCTGGTCTGGCCTATATGTGATTCCAGACCTCCAACAATATGTTTGATGTTCAATTGTCTTTGGACATCTGAGAATGGGCAATAAATGCTGACCCACCACAATGCTCATGTCCTATGAACAAATTAAAACAATAGGATTAAAGGATAGAAGAATTATTATGCTACTCATCACAGTCTGAAACATTAACTCTGTTTCTCTACAGATGCTACCAGATCTGCTGAGTATTTCAAGCACTTTGTTTTTATTTCAAGTTTCCAGCATCCTTAGTATTTTACTTTTGGAGTATGCAGGGTTGTTCACATGGAATCAGAATTGGAACTACAGCTCTTTTTGATATGTGTTAATCAACTAGAATTGGATATACAGGGCATAATTTCAAAGCTGTAGATGTAACAATGAATAGAGAACCAAGTAGGATAGTTACAGACTTCAGGTAGATATAGATGGATGAAATGGCAGACATATGGCAGGAAAACATTTTGGTACAAAGACAGAGAACAGACAATTTAACCGAAAAATGTAACTCTAAAGGGGGTGCAGGAACAGAGACACTTGAAGATAATCTTTGAGGATGGCAAGAAAAATTGAGAAGGCTGTTTAAGAAAATTATATGGGATCTCAGGCAACGTTAATAAAAATAGAGAGTACAAAAGAACTCTTTGTATATATAAAACATTATTTTATCATCAACTAGACATCCTTGTTCAATTCTGGGTAATACATTTTAACAAGAATGTCAAATCCTTGGGCAGAATGAGGAAAAGATTTACTGGACTGGATAGCAGAGATGATGAAGCCAGCTACGTACAGAATCTGAAGAAGCTGGGGTTGCTGTCCTGAGAGTAAAGAAGATTAAAAGGAGATTTCATAGAGTTGTTCAAAATCATTAATAGTTTTGATAGAGTAAATAAGGAGAAACTGTTTCCAGTGGCAAGAGGACCACAGGAAGTAACAGGTGACTAGCAAAAGAACCAGAGACAGCAGGTGGAAACATTTCATTCAGCACAGTGTTGTTGTGATCTGAAATACACTGCCGGAAAGATTGGTAGGAGCAAATTCAAAGCTATCTTTCAAAAGAGAATTAGAGAAGCAATTGAAAGAAGAAAAAAAGACTGGGGAGAGAGCAAACAAACAAAGAACAAGAACAAAGAACAAAGAGCAATACAGCACGGGAAACAGGCCCTTCGGCCCAACGAGCCCGTGCCACCGTCCTAACATCTTAATGACATATCCATGACATTGTGAGTGAGCAAAGAGTGAGATTAACTAGATTCGCCCCATGAAAGACCCAACATAGGTATGATGCCTGGTTTTACAGAGTCACTGCATCACATAAAGTCCATCAAACCACACAGATCCCTAAAAGCAATAAAACTGGGTTCAAGATTCCAATATAAGGAATCCAGTTTCTAATGCCTCCCATGAAAATCTCTTTTTCTAAGAAAATGTATATTTGTCAAAGAGGAAGTGCAGCAAACGTTCACCAGACTGATTCCTAGGGTGGCAGGATTGTTGAATGAGGAGAGGTTAGGTTAACTGGGCCTATATTCACTGGAGTTTTGAAAAATGGGAGGGAATCTCATTGAAACCTGTAAGATTCTGACAGGGCTGGACAGACTGGATTCAGGGGGCTCTTGAACAACAGCACAAGAGTCTCAGGATATGGGGTAGGCCATTTAGAATTGAAATAAGGAGAAACATCTTCATTCAGAGAGTGATGAAGCTGTGGAATTCTCTACTGTAGAAAGCTTCCGGCCTTGGGTGACTGTGTGGAGTTTGCACATTCTCCCCATGTCTGTTCTGGCTTCCACCGGCTGCTCCAACCTCCTCCCACAGTCCAAAGATGTGGAGATTAGGTAGATTGGTGTGCTAAATTACCCCTTAGTGTTCAGAGATGTATAGTTTAGGTGGATTAGCCTTGATAAATCTGAGGAATTATGGGGATAGGGCGGGATGGTCCTGGTAAGATGCTGTTTTGGAGAATGATTGCAGACTTGATGGGCCAGTGGCCTCATTCTGCACTGTAGGCACTCAATGCTTCTAAGCCAGTGGAGGCCAAATCACTGAATATATTTAAGAAGGAAATAGGCTCTAAAATGTCAAGGGGTATGGGGAGAGCACTGGAGTATGGTGTTTGAGACAGGGGATCAGCCTAGATCATATTGAACGGCAGAACAGACTTGAAGGGCCGAATAGCCTTTGCTGCTTCTATTTTCCATGTTTCTATGTGTGCAGTTGTGGGCATCTGCACTGCACTATCAATCATTGAAAAAATTAACACATTCACCACTCCAATTAAAAGGAAAAGACTTGAATTTAAATGATGCCTTTTGTGAGCTCAAGACATTCCAAAGCACTTTTAAACCAATAAAATACTTTTAAAGTATAGTCAGTGATGCAATGTGGAGAAATATTGCTGCACAAGGTCTCACAATAAGCAATGTGATAGCAACTTGATCATCTGTTTCAGTGATGTTACCTGAGAGATTAAATGCTGGCCAGGACAAAAATGTACAGCACTCCCCTGCTGGTCTTTGAAACAATATTGTGGGATCTTCTACCTCCATTTGAGACAGCAGACAACAGCTCAATTTGCACTGCACCAGAGTGTCAATCTAGATTTTCTGCTCATTTCACTACAGCACGATTTGAACCCACTACTGTCCGACTCGGAGAGATTGACACTGGCACTGAACCAAGGTTGACACTTTGCACTGTTCTAAATTAGTTAACCAATACTTCTAATCTAAATAACAAAAGTCACCAAGTTTAGATTACATCATGGAATAGATTTAAATTAGTAGCATTTTTGTATTGGTTCATCTGGTTCATGAAGCAGCATGAAGACAATGAAGAGCCAGTTTGAACATTTCTGATCAGAGAAAACACTTTCTCAATCTCCTGTCCCTACGTCTGCTCCACTAAAACCATCAACTTACCACATTTCATCTTGGAAGCTGAGATCTTCAATGGACTCTCCCTGGTTTCACTTTCACCAATGCCACCGAACCACATCAGCAATACTGAGCCTGGCTCTATAAATTTGCATACATGGAAATGCACCAGGTTCTTGTTCAAGAAAAGAACTGCATTTTCCCCAGTCCTATTACGGGCGCAGTTGGCATATCTGAAAACACAAAGATTATTATTACTGAAGATACACAGAATGATTCAGTACAAATACTTCAAAAAAGAGTAAGAAATAACCATTAAAAGACTACAGACTGATAAAGCCGAGCACACATCATGCATGTGCACAACCTGCTACACAAATAGTTCCATATGTCATATGTTATCCAATTTGATTCAGACTCCTTGGCCTTGCATTTTGCAACAAAGTGGCACATCTATATTAACGAAAGGAAGATAGGAAAGGTATTTCAAATAACATCTACAGTGGCATCAAGTTACTGTAACGCAACATTTTGGAATTTCGAATGGCTCAGTTGGAACAAGCACTAGAACATGTTTCTCCATGTGGCAGGGTCCTGATCTCAGCAATGCTGTGAAGGGGCAGAGGCCAGGCAATTCCCCATTTTGGAAGATGGGCAATCACTTTTTTTGCACTTCCAAACAGCAGCACTAAAAAATTCAGGACTCCAGTGAAGTGCTGGCTTCTTACAGTCCTATACATATGAGAAGGAGATGCTCTTAAGTAGTGCAAAATCTTCATTTTTCCCATGAAGGGAGTCCCTATATCTCACACTCACCAAAGCCGATATATGAGAGAAGCGAAACAAGTGCTCAGATGAAGAAGGAAAATCAGAAGATTTAGTCTCTAGGCAGGCCTTACACAAGCCAAGAGACCGACATTGGCAAAGATCCCACAGCAGCACACAAAGGACCAAAGATAGCTTCCTTAGGTATTGTTTTCAAGATACACGAAACTCCTTGTCCTTGGTCTGGATCTTCAGAAGGCCCCGGTGCCAGTCCATTTGGAATTGAATGCAGTGCCTGGTAGAGTATTCCATGTGCCACGGACAACCTTTGATAAACAAAGAGGGTCCAGGTACTGGGCATATATCCACAAAGAACTCCTGGCAGTCTTCACAAACTAAAAAAACAAAGAATTATGATTTTTCCAAGACAAAGCATCTTCATAGCAAACAGTAGAATTTTCATAAACAAGCTTCTAGTAAAGAAAGAGTGATCTTATATGTAGTATAGGAAAGAAATATTCTTTCAGTTTCATCGCGAGTGAGGAACATTGACTCACACTAGGATATGATTCCATGGGGACTGACTATGAACCATTTTACCCATGGACAATAATAACCAACTTAATCATCATGAGTGTGGACCACCATCTGACCCACAAACAATGTCAACCAACTTACCCATGGGCACTGTCCGTAATCTCACCCAAGAGCCAGCTTTCATGTCTTGAAAATATGACTGCAAGTGTCAATAAACCAGAGACTGGTTCTGCCTTTCCCTAACTACACATATGCACTTATCAAGAGAGAATTACCAATTTATAGAGGGAACTCTGGCTAATTTTTCCCTTTTCCTTTTTCCAGCTTATTCCATCAATCCCCCTAACCTACACATTTTGGGACACTAAGAATCAACTTACCATGGCCTATCCACCTATCCTGCAGATTTTTGTACTGTGGGAGTAAACTGGAGGCCCTGGAGGAAACCCACACAAACACAAGGAGAATGTGCAAACACCATACAGACAGTCACCCAAGGCTGGAATTGAACCTGGGTCCCTGGCACTGTGCGGAAGCAGTGCTAACCATTGTGCCACCTTGCCACCCAAAGCCCAAATCATCTTTCTACCATCTGACAGATTGGCTGGTTAGGAGGGTTCTATGAGCTCCTACATTTCACAGCCACAGAACAAGAACATCCCTGCTGAATGTCAGCCCAGAGCTCCAGCTGCCTCTTGCTAAGATTGTCTTTATCAGGGGCTGAATCTTGCCATCTTATGAGTCACAGTCTGGAACGCTAAAGGATCACTCCAGGATCACTGGCTTTACAATGCAATAGCAAGTAAAGATAGATGCACCATTCTGAGATCCCAGCAAAGCAAACCCTACAACACATACACAGCTGTTCCTGCTCTGGCACCAAGATTCTAGTATTCACCCCTACTTTGCTCGACATGATTTAAGCTTGTCTTTCTAGAAGCTGGAGCAAGGGGAGAATCTGCAGAAAATGAAATATTTGAATCATCAAATAACTAGGCACACTTCACAAGAAAGCACTGAAAGAACATTGAGTTAGAACCACTCATTCTCCACCAGTGAATGTTGCACCATACCTTCAAATAGGACAGTGGTCAGTGCCCAAACTCCTACACAAGGTGAAACCCCATCAGTTTACTTCTTAAGGCACATTACTACATGTAAAAATGTCAAAGTCCCACCATTCCTCCCTCAACCAATTTATTCATCTAATGCTCCTCCGTGTAATGTCCCTCGGCCTTTTCTTCTGTTCCTAGTTGTCTCCCTAAAGAATCTAGTCCATAGATTGACCACTCATTCACTGAAATATTGTTTTAGCAGTCCTTCTACAGGTCAGACAGAGGGTGAGTCAAGCCGTTCAGTTCAATTATGGTTTGTAGGATTTGTTTGAATTTACATTTGATTGACAAGGTTTATTTTAAAAAAGTAGTTTAATTTGTTTGGTCCCCATCAGTCTCTGGAGAGTACTTCTCAGCTTAGCTGATTCAAATTGCCAAGTTTCTCTGAAGCATTCTGCTAAATATAGTCAAGCCAAATAACTTTCATTTTTAATGAGGAAAGAAAGCAAAATGTCACATCAAAACCATGTTGTAGTTTAGCACAGGAATCATAGCTATTTATTTAAACAAAAGCAAAGAAATACTGTGCCTGCTGGAAATAAGAACACAAAATGCTGCAAATATTCAGCAAGTCAGTCAGCATCACTAAAGAAAGAAACAAAAGATAATGTTTTGATGCTTTTTTGTCAGAATAGAATGCTTTAACCTGCCTAGTCTTTACTTTCATCTATTCCCATCTGGATGCCCAGCATGACTGGCCTCAGCACTTCACCTATTTTTGTTTATTACAGATATTTATTTCTTCTTACTGAAAACAGTTAAATTTAATAACTACTATAAGAATCATGTGGCATCATTGCTAGTTGTTGATGATTTATTTTATCAGTTTCACAAATCTAGCAGGTAAAAGGCTAAATCATGGTATAGTGTAGTGTTAATCTGGTACCCTCAGAAATCAAATAATATTACACAGCAGCAAGTGATAAGACCAGTAAACCAATGATGAGACTCACTTAAAGAAATCATTAAAGACACCGTACCATAAAAAATGGCTTCAGTACATTAAATACATAACAATGCATTGTACAAGGTAACCTGATCACTTTGTGAACTTGTTTGCTCTTCACAGAAGATAAACTGCAGTGCATTGTCAATGTAACTATGGACAATGCTCTCCTGAGTGTTCTTTTGTCCCTCCTGAATTCCAGTTTGTGATGTATGTTCTTCCTGCTGTTTACACCCCTGTTGCCTCTTTAAACGATCTCCCACTCTATTTCAAACTGTGGGACTCTAGCTCTCATTGTTGGCCTTTCCTTTTATAAACTGTTAGTTTGTTTTGTTTGGAAAAGAATTCCAAATCACTGCTTTTTAACTTGCCTAGTCTTCGCTTTCATCTGTTCCCATCTGGGTGCCAGGTATGACTGGCCTCAACACTTCACCTATGTCACAGGATCCAGAAAAATCAAAATCTGAACAAAAGGAAACTAAATATAAAAAAGAGAATGTCAAAAGGAAAGCAGTGGTAACAGAACACAAACTGGAAATATAGTAAAACAATCAGTAACAAACAAAAAAAAGACAGAATATGAGATTTGATCAATTTTGTCCAATTTCAGATTGTATTTGAATTGTTAACATCAGTGTTTGGTGAAGATGCACACTGTAATGGGTCCATTCTGTGCATCCCTTTATAATGTAAAGATGCCCGCGTTGGACTGGGGTAGTAAGAACTCAGTAAGAATTTAGCAACACCAATTTTAAATCCACCCGATTTATTTGATAGTAAAATTGCGGGCTTTCAACACTCTGTCGTGTCTTCGTCAGGCAAATGCAGACCAGAACACTGCATTTGCCTGACGAAGACACGACAGAGTGTTGAAAGCTCGCAATTTTACTATCAAATAAATCGGTTGGATTTAAAATTGGTGTTGCTAAATTCTTACTGAGTTCTTACATTCCTTTATAACGCAGACACATAGATGGCCCAACCAGATAAGTATCCCTGCTACCCAATCACACCCTGGCTAAGCATCAAACAATTCAAAGCTGCATTAACAATGTCAGACTTACTGCGGGGAATTAATAAGAACTATTTCAACAATCCCTTCCAAGGAAACAGTCTTGTCCAGACTTTGATGCAAATGAACACTGAATATTTACACTCAGACATCTCCTTCCTCACTTTGCTTCCAGAACCAGCAGCAGCCTCTGCGCATTGGCAGATGGCAATTGTAGTCCACTCCTTCGTGACTCCCCTTTCAACAGCTGTGCCCAGGGGTGTGTGGGAACTATCATTCCCAGAGGACGGGTGCGGCCTGAATCTGTGAGTGTGTTTGACCTAAGGGACAGTGAATGATGGATTCCTACACAATTGGCTGGCAATTTGAATGCACCAGGAAGATACACAAATTTTAAATAATATCACATTACTTACAAAATTTAGTAATGTCTGTAAATATGCAGGTTTATCTTATGTATCACTGTTTAATTTTAGGTGGGAACAGTAGCATGATGGTCATATCAGTGGATGACCCAGAGACATAGCCCATCACAACTAGGGAGTTAAATCAACCTGGAATAAGATGCCATCCCATTGTTGAAAAAAAACACCATCAAATTCAGTAATGTCCTTTAATAAAAGATGTCAGCCATTTTTTTCTTGAGGCACTGTAACACAGGAGTGGCACAGTGGTTAGCACTGCTGCCTCACGATGCCAGGGACCTGAATTTGATTCCTGGCTTGAGTCAGTGTCTGTGTGAAGTTTGCACATTCTCCCCAAGTCTGTGTGGGTTTCCTCCAGGTGCTCCAGTTTCCTCACACAGTGCAAAGATATACGGGTTAGATGGATTGGCTATACTAAGTTGCATCTTATGTTCGGGGGATTAGCTAGAGTAAATGTGTGGGATTATGGGGATAGGTGGGATTGTGGTCAGTGCAGATTCGATAGGCTGAATGACCTCCTTCTGGATTCTATGATACTCTACCTGCGCAAGAAATCAATCACTGCTGAAATTATTGCAAACTTTCCAGTAGTTTGAATCAGCCTAATCAATTGGGTTCTTCATTGCTGTTACTGCTGAGTTTCAGGAAGCTCAGGAAACCTATGAATGTGAAATTAATCACACCACTTCTTATTACCCTAGATTTATTGGCTGAGTTGGACAAATGATTAACACAGTGAAATCTCGAAATGTAGAGAGACCAAACATATTCTACACATTCTAATGCTACTCCTGAGAGTTTTAAGTGCAATTATTCTCTCACTGGCAGAGTTCTTTATCAAAATTCACTGGACTCTGGGGAAGTACTGGCTTATTGGAAAACAACTAATGTGACACCACTGTTTAAAAAAGGAAGTAGACAAAAGGTGAGTAACTACAGGCCGGTAAGCTTAATGTCCGTAGTTGGGAAATGCTGGAATCCATCATTAAAGAGAAAATAGCAGGACATCTGGAAAAGAGTGGTTTGATCAAGCAGACGCAGCATGAATTCATGAAGGGAAAGTCATATTTGACGAATTTACTGGATTTTTATGAAGATGTAATGGGTGCGGTTGACAGAGGGGAATTGGTGAACGTGGTGTTTTTAGGTTTCCAGAAGGTGTTCGATAAGGTGCCTCACAAAAGGTTGCTGCAGAAGATTAAGGTACACGGAGTTGGGGGTAAAGTGTTAGCGTGCATTAAGGATTGGCTATCTAACAGGAAGCAGACAATTGGAATAAATAGGTGCTTTTCTGGTTGGCAGTTGGTGACTAGTGGTGTGCCTCAGGGATCAGTGCTGGGGCCTCAACTGTTTACCATATACATAGATGATCTGGAGGAAGGGGCTGAGTGTAGGATAATGAAGTTGGCTGATGACACAAAGATGAGTAGGAAAGCAAATTGCATGGAGGACGCAGAAAGTCTGCAGAGAGATTTGGAGAGGCTAAGTGAATGGGCAAGGATCTGGCAGATGGAGTGTAACATTGGCAAGTGTGACTTTATCCACTTTGGAAGGAATAATAGTAAAATGGACTATTATTTAAATGGTGAAAAATTACAACATATTACTGTGCAGAGGGACCTGGGGGTCCTTGGGCATGAATTACAAAAAGTCAGTTTGCAAGTGCAGCAGGTGATCAAGAAGGCAAATGGAATGTTGGCCTTTATTGCGAGAGGATTGGAATATAAGAGCAGGGAGGACTTGCTGCAACTGTTCAAGGCACTGGTAAGGCTGCAACTGGAGTACTGTGCAGTTTTGGTCCCCTTATTTGCAAAAGGATATATTGGCTTTAGAGAGGGTGCAGAGAAGGTTCACCAGGCTGATACCGAAGATGAGAGGGTTAGCTTATGAAGAGAGATTGAGTAGAGTGGGCCTGTACTCATTGGAATTTAGAAGGCTGAGGGGTGCTTTTATGGAGACATATATAATGAAAGGACTAGATAAGTTGGAGGCAGAGAGATTCTTTCCACTTAGAAAGGAAACAAGAGCTAGAGGACACAGCCTCAAAATAAGGGGGAGTCAGTTTAGAACAGAGTTGAGGAGGAACTTCTTCTCTCAGAGGGTAGTGAATCTTTGGAATTCTCTGCTCATTTAAATAGTGGAAGCCAGCTCATTGAATATATTTAAGTCACAGTAGATAGATTTCTGATCAATAAGGAAATTAAGGGTTATGGGAAAAAGCGTTTATAGAAAAGAGTGGAATTGAACCACTACAAGATCAGCCATGATCTTATTGAATGGTGGGCAGGCTCGAAGGGCTAGATGGCCTATTCCTGCTCCTATTTCTTATGTTCTTATGTTCATGTTTAGCAGACCAATGCCGATTTACTTATTACTCATTTCACTCTCTCAGAAAGTAGACAGTAACTTGTAAAACTGCAAGAGAAGATGACCAACACGAAAGTTAAGAATGCAGGTACAGAGCTGCCAGATTAGCAGTTAGAGCAACAAGTTTGCATTCAGGGTCCCACAAAAGGTGTGTGGCAACCAGCAGAGGTGACAAGGATTTGTTCAGAACTGAGGCCCAATTAAGTCATTATACACAAAAGGCATAACAGTAAGGTGTAACTGAGGGCCAAAAAGAGATCCAGCTTCCCATCCACTGTGCAGTGCTGTTGCATCAAAGGACAAGATTCCAAAATGCAACCTGGAATAACACCCAAAAATGACAGCTCTACAGATTACTGAGAGTAATTAAAGAAACTATCAGACAAGGTTATCATTGCAAGATCAGTGTGTACGAGCAAATTACTTTATGCTTTAGAGACACATTGATTCATCAATCTTATACACATGAAATTGTATTGTTACTAATAGGAGGGGATTAATTTACGTAGCCCTGATTTCTCCTCTCACTATCTTCTGTAAACAGGAAAGGTGCTTTTTGATTTTCCCTTTATAAATGATAGCCATGATGTGGAGATGCCAAATTGGACTGGGATGAGCACAGTGAGAAGTCTCACAACACCAGTTAAAGTCCAACAGGTTTATTTGTATCATGAGCTTTCAGAGTGCTGTGGGTGATGAATGGTGACCTATAAATTGTTACATATTTTCCTCAATCCTTAAATTTGGAGTTTTCCAATCCTCTGTGATTAACTTGCACAGATAACTCAAGATAAAATAACAGGGTTGGTTTATTTTGCACACACACAAAACAGAGGAAAAGGGAATTTGCATTGTCTGTCTCTTTTTACACTCATACAGTAAAAGTGGGATAAAGGAAAGAAAGGGGTTACTGAGCCAGGCCGCAATAAAAATACAAGTTATGATTTTACATAAATCCAGACTCTAGAATCAAAAGTTTAATGGAGGATTTCTTCAGAGAGATATTGGTCTTTTCAGAAGTGAGGAATTCCACAGAGAAAAAGGCACACAGAGTGAGATTTGTCTTGAAGCCACAAGTTCCAATGTTCCAGCAGTTCACCGTGTAGATGAGAACCAGGACAGAATTCCTTCTTCAACCATATGTTTGATGGTAAGAAGGGAGAAAGCAACAGGCTGTTTGCTTGAAGCCCTGTTCCTGTTAGAGGTCTAAACAGTACTGAAGATAGGGTCCAACAGCTTATTAATTAAAAGAATTTAAACAAGTTTCAGGTTGGTTAACGAGAACCCTGACTGAAACCCATTGTACTTTGGAGCAGGTATGAGTCGGGCCATGAACACTATATTGGATATTAGAAATCACAAACAGCCAACTTTCTCCTTACTAACACAGCATCTCTGGTGGCCAGAATTCTTCTTTAGAAAAGCAGAAAAGCTTCCTGCAGCTCCAGGTAGGAGCACTGATGCCAATGTATGGCTAATGTCCTATCAGGGAACAGTTCTCCTCGAAACAGGCTGGAGATATTAGTAACCATATGCCATGTCAATCTGAGATGCAGAAACATTGTGTTTCAGATAAGGGAATGCAGTTTAAGTTAATGATCCAAGGACATGAGTCCAACCTGAGAAGAAATTTAATTAATTAAATAAATTTGGAATAAAAGATTAGCATTATGAATAGTTTCCAAGTAACTATAACATACATGTAGATGGTTCTGTTTGATAATGAAGACTTACGCAGAGGACAACAAAGACTTTCTTTAAGATTTACTTCTATGTAACAAGAGCATCCTAACAAAATCATAATATTGCCCCAAGCCTGAATGGATTGTCACATGGCTGCACTCCATGATTTAAACTGTCAAACTCCTTCAACTGGCATTTGATGCATTTAACAGTTCTCAGCTGAGCCTTCAACCAGGAGTTATTAGGGTACCCCTCCAATAGGTCTAACACTGCAGTCATGGAGTCCTTTCACACCCTTCCCAGGGTAATATTCTTTCAGGTTTTCTTTTCAATTGTGTCATTGCATATTGGTATTTTACTAGTAACATGTTGGTGTGTTGCTGCACAGGTGGCATGGTGGCACAGTGGTTAGCACTGCTGCCTCACAGCACCAGAGACCTGGATTTGATTCCCAACTTGGGTTACTATCTATGTAGAGTCTGCACATTCTCCCCATGTCTGGGTTTCCTCCCAAAGTCAGAAAGATGTGCTGGTTAGGCGCATTGACCCAAACAGATGCCAGAGGGTGGCGACTAGGGGAAGTTTACAGTAACTTCATTGCAGTGTTAATGTAAGTCTTGTAACTAATAAATGAACTTTACTTTAAAAATGGTGCTTCTGCCCTTCTTATGGGACAGCAGCTTTCAACCACTCCCTATTACACACCAAGTCCCTTCCATCTTTCTCTATTCTCACCACATCCAAATTATCTCCAATCTCTCTCCTACTTTCCTCCAGTTACCCTTGAACCAATTGTCATTGGTGTTGATATCCTCCTGCCTCAATGATTTAATATTGATGACCCCAGGCCTTTTATTGTCCTGATCTTTCCCTCCTCGAAGGGACATGCAAAGTGACTTTGTGGAGCCCACTCCCCATGAAATCATCCAAACCCCAATCTGATTGTTTAGCTCTGACTTACAGAATGCAGATGCCCCCCCCGATTCAACCCCCTCTACCCCACCCCACTCCGTGTTGTCTGTGCTATCTGCCACCTAGTACGAAGTCTTTAAAATATCAAGACCAAAATCTCTAACTGATTGACCACGCCCTGTACACTGTGATGCGCACATCTAACACTATCCAGAGAGGCCTATCCCTGCCCAGGACCAGGACCAAGACAAGCATATTATGCTGAGTCTTCAAACAGGTCCAAGGCAGTCTCTTCCTTTCAGACAGTGCTATAAATCTAGACTCAGACAGTTTATACTATATTCCTCTGTTCCTTTAACAATTCCCCCTCCCATCTTAGTCACTCTTCTGTGTTATCTCATTCACATTGGTCTTGCCTAAAAGCTGGGTCTGAGAAGTAGCAAATAGAAGTTAGAGGTAGGTCAGCTTAAAATAACACCTACATACCTCAAATTTGCTAATGAAGTGAAGTTCAATAGGTACACACCACTTAGAAAAAAAGCATTTGAGGTATCAGCTGGTGAGACACTTCATTTGGAAGGAAGACAAGATTCCAGCGATTTGGATTTTTAATGAGTATTCATGAGATGCAAATGAATGCAAATATGATTCCCAACATCATTAAGTGGGAAAGTCAGCCCAAATTTAACCTGCCTTGAAAGTTCTGAGAACAAAATTCCAAACTAATTTGCCTGTGGGAAACCAACTTTTA
The DNA here is from genome assembly GCA_024679065.1 of Sphyrna mokarran. NCBI lineage: Eukaryota > Metazoa > Chordata > Chondrichthyes > Carcharhiniformes > Carcharhinidae > Sphyrna > Sphyrna mokarran. Next base: position 69,609,678 of record JAGIQG010000008.1, read on the forward strand.
TGAATATTCCAAATTTTGTGTCCCCGCCATTCCTGCTGCTGGCAGAAGGGGAAAATTCTGATCAATGTTTCAACCTGTAGTGGGAGCCAAATTTAGGGATCATTAAAAAAAGACAGTCCATGAAGAAATTGAGGAGAAAATTGGTACCTAAAGAATGATGAAGATGTGGAACTCATTATCACAAGAAATGGGAAAAATGAAGAGCAAAGGTGTATTAAAGGGCCACTTAAATGAGCACATAAGGGACAAGAGAGAGAGAGGCATACAGCGTCTCCTCACTCTCTTGAGAAACATTAAGATAAGCAAGTTCCTTGGGCCCGATGGGATATACCCAAGAATACTGAAGGAGGCAAGAGAGGAAATTGCTGGGGCCTTGAGAGAAATCTTTGTATTCTCACTGGCTACATAGGAGGTTGCAGACGATTGGAGAATAGCCAATGTTGTTCCTTTGTTTAAGAAGGGTAGCAAGGATAATCCAGATAATTACAGGCTGGTGAGCTTTACACTAGTGGTAGGAAATTATTGGAGAGAATTCTTCGACTCGGGAATTACTCCCATTTGGAAATAAGTGAATGTATTAGAGAGAGGCAACATGGTTTTGTGAAGAGTTGGGCATGTCTCACTAACTTGATCAAGTCTTTTGAGGAAGTGACGATGATGATTGATGAGGGTAGGGCAGTAGATGTTGTTTACATGGACTTCACTAAAGCCTTTGACAAGGTCCCTCACGGCAGACTGGTGCAGGAGGTGGAGTCACATGGGATCAGAGGTGAACTGGAAGATTGATACATAGCTGATTTGGTCATAGAAGATAGATGGTAGCAGTAGAAAGGTGTGTTTCTGAACGGACGGCTGTGACGAATGGCATTCATCTTGTGGAGATGCCGGTGTTGGACTGGGGTAAACACAGTAAGAAGTCTCACAACACCAGATTGAAGTCCAACAGGTTTATTTGATAGTGGACACCACTAGCTTTTGGATTTCTGCCGTTTTGTCAAGTGAGTGAAGAGATCTGATCACAAACAGGACATGTAAAGGCACACATTCAGTTTACAGAATACTGATTAGAGTATGAGTCTTTACAGCTAATCAAATCTTAAAGGTACAGACAATGAGTGGAGATAGCATTAAGCATAGGTTAAAGAGATGTGTATTGTCTCCAGACAAGACAGTAACTGAGATGTTGCAAGCCCAGGCAAGTCATGAGGGTTACAGATAGTGCAACATGCACCCAAGATCCCAGTTGAGGCAGTCCTCATGTGTGCTGAACATGGCTATCAGTCTGTGCTCAGCAACTCTGCCCTGTCATGTGTTGTGAAGGCCACCTTGGAAAACGTTTGCCCAAAGATCAGAGGCCAAATGCCCATGACTGTTGAAGTGTTCGCCAACAGTAAGAGAACACTTTTGCCTGATGATTATCGAGTGATGTTCATTCATCTGTTGCCGTAGTGTCTGCATGGTTTCCCCAATGTACCATGCCTCTGGACATCCTTTCCTGCAGCGTATCAGGTAGACAATGTTGGCCAAGTTGCAAAAATATGTACCATGTACCTGCTGGATGGTGTTCTCATGTGAGATGATGGCATCCATTCAATAATCCGGCACGTCTTGCAGGGTTGTGTGGTGCCGTGGTCGGTGTTCTCCTGAAGGCTGGGTAGTTTGTTGCGGACCACGGTCTGTTTGAGGTTGTGCAGTTATTTGAAGGCAAGAAGTGGGGGTGTGGGGATAGTCTTAGCGCAATGTTCATCTTCATCAATGACATGTTGAAGATTCTGGAGAAGATGGCTCCACTCTCTCTCTCACTGGAGGAGGCACAGTGTGTACCTCACAGTGACTCCTCGCTGTCACACTGCAGTAGGCGCAGTGCGTATATCACAGTGTCTCTTCTCTCTCACTGGAGGAGGCACAGCGTGTATCTTATACTGACTCATCTCTCTCACTGGAGGAGGCACAGTGTGCATCTCACAGAGTCTGCCCTCTCTACCGGAGGAGGCACAGTTTGTATCTCACAGCGTCTCCACTTTCTCTCCACTTTTTTGGAGGAAATGCAGTTTTACCTCACAGTGCTTCTCTGTCCATCTCACTGGAGGAGGTGCAGTGTGTATCTCACAGTGTCCCATCGCTCTCTCACTGGAGGAGGTGCAGTGTGTATCTCACAATGTCTCTTCTCTCACATTGAAGATGCTCACAGCATCTCCTGTCTCTCACTGGAGGGGTGCAGTATGTATCTCACAGTGTATCCTCTCTCTCACTGGAGAAGGCGCAGTGTGTATTTCACAGTGTCCCATCTCTCTCTCACTGGAGGAGGCGCAGTGTGTATTTCACAGTGTCCCATCTCTCTCTCACTGGACGAGGCGCAGTGTGTATCTCACAATGTCTCCTCTCACATTGAAGATGCTCACAGCATCGCCTGTCTCTCACTGGAGGTGGTGCAGTCTGTGTCTCACATTGTCCCTTCTCTCTCACTGGAGGAAGTATAGTGTGTATCTCACAGTCTCTCTCTCTCACTGGAGAAGGGGCAGCGTGTATCTTACAGTGTCCCATGTCTCTCAAAGGAGGAAGTGCAGCTTGTTGACAGTTTGAAAGGGAGAATAGGCAGGTGATAGAGAAGGGGAGTGCTCAGACCGAAGGTTTGAGATGTGTCTATTTTAATGCAAGGAGTGTTGTGAACAATGTGGATGAGCTTAGAGTGTGGATCTCTACTTGGAAATATGATGTTGTAGCCATTATAGAGACTTGGATGACTCAGGGACAGAACTGGTTATTTCAAGTGCCAGGTTTCAGATGTTTCAGAAGGGACAGGGAGGGAGGCAAAAGAGGTGGGGGAGTGGTACTGTCAATCAGAGATAGTGTCATGGCTACAGAAAAGATGGACATCATGGAGGGATTGTCTGTGGAGATTCTGTGGATGGAGGTTAGGAATAGGAAGGGGGTCAATAACTTTACTGGGTGTTTTCTATAGGCCGCCTAATAGTAATAGGGATGTTGAGGAGTAGATAGGAAAATAGATCCTGGAAAAGTGTAATAATAACAGAGTTGTTGTGATGGGAGATTTTAATTTCCCAGATATTGATTGGAATCTCCTTAGAGTAAGAGGTTTAGATGGGGAAGAGTTTGTTAGGTGTGTTCAGGAGGGTTTATTGATACAGTATGTGGATAAGCCTGCAAGAGGAGAGGCTGTATTTGATTTGGTTTTGGGAAATGAACCTGTCAGGTCTGATTTCTCAGTGGGAAAGCATTTTGGAGATAGTGATCGTAATTCTACCTCCTTTACAATAGCATTGGAGTGTCCCGGCTCCATCTCTCATTGGAGGAGGCTCAGTGTGTATCTCACAGTGTCTCCTCTTTCATTGGAGGAGGTGCAGTGTTGTATCTCGCACTGTCCCCTCTCTCTCACTGGAGAAGGCACAGTGTGTATCTCACACTGTCTCTTCTCTCTCACTGGAGGTAGTGCATTATATATTTCACAATTTCTCCCCTCTCTCACTAGAGAAGGTATAGTGTATGTCTTACAGTGTGCTGTCTCTCTTTCTCTCACTGGAGGAAGCGCAGTCTGTATCTCACTATGTCTCCTCTCTCTCTCATTGGAGGAAGTGCACTGTATGTCTCACAGTATCTCCTCTCATTGGAGGTGGCGCAGTCTGCATCTCACAATGTTTTCTCTTTCTCACTGGAGGAGGTGCAGTGTGTATCTCACAGTGTCCCATCTCTCTCTCACTGCAGGAGGAACAGTGTGTATCTCACAGTGTCTCGTCTCTCACTGGAGGAAGTGCAGTGTACTTCTCAGTTAATTTCCTCCCTCACTGGGAGTCTGTGCAGTTTTGAATCCTTGTGAATCCTTTTGAATCCTTGTGTTTTGGTACGTAGCACAGTCGCTGTGCTAATATTTGATCACCTGTTATCTGATTTTTCTCCGCTTGCAGTTGCTGCTGATGTTTGTTCAAATTATTTTGTTTTGTGGTGTTACTCAATTCAAAAGTAAACTTTATATTGTATACACGCAAATCGTGGCCCAAAGAACAAACATTGTAAAGCAAACTGATGAGAGGGAAATTCTGTTAACTGGAAGGTGATCATTAAAATTATTTTGTTCTCATGCTGCTAAGATTAGTGGTTGATGTAACAGTGAGTAATCAGCAATTCAAGGTAGCTGGTTTACAAACTCAATGTTTTCCCCCTTTTCTACTTCTGCTTCACTCATCCTTCTCTCAATGATTTTAAATCTCTTGCATTGTTATTGTCTTCTCTATTAATGGAAAAGAGGTCCTTCTATCTGCTTTATCTCAAAATTTCAGTCAGCTCAATTAAACCAGTTTCCCCTGTTCAGCCTACCCAATCTTTCCTCATTACTAAAACTCCCATCCTGGCAATATCCTCATAAATCTCTTGCATATCCTCTCCACTGCAATCACATTCATCTCGAAATGCGTTAAATAGAACCATATAAAAGCAAAATGCAGCGGATGCTGGAATCTGAAACAAAAACAGAAAATTCTACAAAGGTTCAGCTTGCCTGGCTGCATCAGTGGAGAGAGAAAATAGAGTTAATGTTTCAAATCTGTACAGACTTGAAACATAGGCTGGAATGACACCATCTCTCCCGTCATGGTATTGTAGCGCAGTAGGGTCCGACAATGGAAATCTGCATTGATGTTTGACGGGAATTCCCAGTCTCATCTGAGCGAGGCTGTAAAATCCTATCCATTGACTCTATTTCTCTCTCCACAGAAGCTGAGTTTTTCCAGCATTTTCTGTTTTTACCTGGAACTGAACGCTGCTGCATTCCAGCTATGATCTAACTCGTGTTCTGTACAAGTTTGCAAGATCCTCTGCTCTTATATTCCATGCTTTGGTCAATAAAGGAAAGTATTCTGTATATCTTTTTTAACTACAAATCTATCTGTCCTGCTGCCTTCTGAAATCTGCCAACATGCACCCTAAGATCCTTCTTTTCCTCTACACTTGTATAAATCCTTCCCTTGCCTTGTTAGCTCTCCCCATGTGCATTACCTCACATTTTTCCATATCAAATTCCAAATGCCACTTTCTTACCTGATAATTTCCTACATTCTAGAGCTTTCTTTTTCACTATCCATCACACAGCCCATCTTCATATCATTTGCACACTTTCATGTCACTTGTTAATCATGCTTCCTATATATAAAACGCTAAGTCACCGATTCTCCACTTTGGTGGCAAAAACAGGAAGACAGATTATTATCTGAATGGCTATAAGTTAGGAAAGGGGAATGTGCAACATGACCTGTGTGTCCTCACATACCATTCACTGAAGATAAGCATGCAGACGCAGCAGGCAGTAAAAAAGGCAAATGGTGTGTTGGTGTTCATAGTGAGAGGATTCTAGTACAAGAGCAAGGATGTTTTGCTGCAATTATACAGGGTCTTGGAGAGGGCATGCCTGGAATATTGTAGTTAGTTTTGGTCTCCTTATCGAAGGAAGGATGTCTTTGTTCTTGTTCTAGAGGGAGTGCAGAGAAATTTTACCAGACTGATTCCTGGAATGGTGGGAATGATATATGAGGAGAGATTGGGTCAGTTCTCTGCTTCTATAGTACAAAAAGCAATAGACCTAGCATACAGCCCAATGGAACCACACTGGATACAGCCCAGTCACAAAACCCTACAGCATTCCCTTTTCTTCCTATCACGAAACCAATCAGCAATAAAACTTTCACTTTCATTTGGATCCCATGAGGCTGTCACTGTCAAAAGCCTTGCCAAAATCCAACAGACTATGTAAAATGTGTAATGCTCATCTTGTTACTTCCTCAAAAAATTCAATAATGTTAGTCAGACCTAACAAATCCTTGCTGATAGTCTTTAATCAATGATTGAAACTGTCTGTCAGAATTTTTTTCCAATAATTTCCCCACCACCGAGGTTAGGCTGACTGGCCTGTAATTACTCAGGGTATTTCTTCCTCCTTTTTTAAAACATCAGCGCAATATCAGCAATCCACCAGTCTTCTGACATCACACCTCAAAGAAAAATGAACACCCTAACTCCAGCCACTGACAAACAGGAAACGGAAATCAGGAATTCAGCTCCCACACCAGCTCACAGTGAGCAAAACTTTCTCCAATTGCTATGTCAATATTGCGTGTTCTAAAATCTCAGTTTCTGCATTCCCCAACTTCCCTCCTGACCTTCCCTCTCCCTTCGCTGCTTCCCCTACTCCTCTCTCTGTTCACTCATCATTCTCCCCACTTCCCTCATCGTTGCTCTAACCATTCACCCCACTACTCTAACCGTTCTCCCCACTTCCCTCACCCTTCTCCTAACAATTCTCCCTACTCCTGTAACCATTCTCCCCACTCCCCTCACCATTCTCCCCACTCCCCTCACCATTCTCCCTACTCCTCTCCTGATCCTCTGACAATTCTCCCAACTCCTCTAACCATTCTCCCCACTCCTTTCACCATTTCTCCGCATTCTCTCCATTCCCTTCACCACTCCCCTAACCATTCTTCCCACTCCCCTGACTATGGTCCCTACTCCCCTCCTGATCTTTTAACCATTCTCCCCACTCCCCTCACCACTCCTCTAATGATTCTTCCCACTCCCCTCACCATTCCCATGTTGCTTTCCAGACTGCTATCTTTGGTCCCCTCACCATTTTCCAGCTGCCTTCACTACTTCCCTCACTTCCCTTGCCATTCTCTTTGTCTCCATGCTGTTCCCCTTGCCACTCCTCCCCGCCATTTCTCCTGCTGATTTCTTTGCTTTCCTCATCCCTTTTCCCAATCGCTTGCCTATTCTCCTTGCTTTCCATTTTCTGCCTCACCCTCCTATATCCTTCATTCTAGAAACAAGCCATGAAAAAGTAACAGGGGAAGTGAAAGGAATGGCAAACTGAGTGGGAAAGCAGCAAAGTGGGGATGGTTGAGGTGAAGAGGCAAGCAGGCGGCAATGAGCAGAACAATGAGAGAAACAAAGAGAACAGTGAACAGAATAAGGAAGCAGAATAATGGAAACTGTCAGTAAACCATTGTTGAAACTTAATGAAATTTCCTTGTTTCTAAATGTGTGTCAGTTATCAGCTTCTAAGGCAGCACTGAATTTGGACAGTGCCTGCTCTGGGAAAATCCATACGGTTATCCATCTTAACTTATAGTTACAAAGTTTAATGAATGTAACTTCCTGAGACATCACTGTCCATGTCACTAACATTGCATTGCACCCTAATATTATGGCACAAATAAAGACAGCCTTTTATGGACAGGACATCTGATGTAATCTTGAAAAAATAGGCTATTGTTTCTTGTTTCGATGGAGCTCATTGTTTAGATTTCTCATGGTTTGTTTTAACATTTGAGCTCAATATAAATGCTTTGCTGAGCGTCAGTAGCTAATGAACCAGTTATTGCAGTAAAGTGATGCACTGATATTTTGAAAGGCAATTTTAAGATGCTATTAAAGGCTTATGTATCTTTGATACGGTAAATAAATAATTGCTTATTTTATGATGTTAGTAGTTAGGAGTTTGTTTTAATTCATGCTCACAACCTTGGGTGATGTCATTTTTGGGAGGAAAAAAAACTGGGCAGGTCAGGTGACAGGGGTTTCATTTTCAGTTTCAGTTTGGAGCTGCAGATTTGAGTTTTTAGTTTGAGAAGGATCAGCAAGCTAAAAGGAAGTGTTTTTCCTCCCTCCATGTTGTATTGAAACTTCTGTTGGTTGGTTGAAGATAGGATCTTGTTTCCCTGAAGGGTGAAAAGCTGCTGTTGTTTGGGGTTAGACTAGAGTTTGTCTGGTATTTTGGGAAGTGGCCTTGTTTTCAAACTATTCTGAGTCTCAAGAGCATTTGACTGCAGAATTCAACCAACAGCCTCAATCCCAGTATCACATGAGCATTAATCTGTGCTGTATTAAACCTATGAAAAAGGTCTTTTGGTTATTGGATTAGTTTGATTGGAACATTTTAGAGATCCTTATTAAGGGTTATACATTATCATGATTGTTTCTTGTTTGTAATTGATAATAGTTCTTGTTAATTTCTTTTTTATACATGTTAACTACATTCTTAAATAAACTTTGTTTGGTAAAAGCTCCTTTGTGGGTCACTTGAATCACACCTGAAGTGAAATATCTCATGCTTATTCTAGCCAAGTTCAAAATGCAAAACTTATTTATAAGTACTTATAAACAGCTAAGTACACATCTTGGACTTCCATATACAAATGACCATTATGATCACTAATTCTGTTTTTTTTCTTTGTTATTCTCTTGCTCTTTCCATTTCTATGGGCGGCATGATAACACAGTGGTTAGCACTGCTGCTTCACAGCTCCAGGGTCCAGGGTTTAATTCCTGCTCAGGTCACAGTCTGTGTGGAGTTTGCACATTCTCCTCGTGTCTGCATGGGTTTCCTCCGGGCACTCCGGTTTCCTCCCACAGTCCAAAGGTGTGCGGGTTAGGTTGATCGGCCATGCTAAGAAATTGCCCCCTAGTGTCCAGGGATGCATAGATTAGAGGGTTAGTGGGTATAATATGTAGAGATATGGGGTAGAGCCTGGTGGGATTGTGTTCGGTGCAGACTTAATGGGCCGAAGGGCCTCTTTCTGCACTGTAGGGTTCTATGGTTTCAATGATTTTGGGTTTCCTTGACTTTAGTTGTCATCATTCTTTCATTCTCTCTCTTTGCTTTCCAAATTTCTTTTTAATTTCACCCCTGCACTTCCTACACTCCAATAAGCTTTTTACAGTATTGAACTTGGAGCCAAATTGCCAAAACAGAATTGACTACTTGACACTTGTGTGAATTCTGTATCCACCACCCCCCCACCTCCCGCCCTCACAACTCCTGAAAATGCCTTGCTCTTGCAATGCTACTTTAAAATTCAAACCACATAGTTGGTCAGCTGGTGAGCTCAGTATCCAGTTAGATGTGTCGAGCACCTCCAGAAGGTGAGAACTGCCTGCTTGGGACCCACCAGCAAAGGCAAGCAGCAGCTACATTGAAAGCTGCCGTTTCATTGCCAAAGAGAGAAGCTGTTGTTTAGAGGGCTGACAGCAAGCTGGACTGAATGGCACCATGAATGAAAAATGAATGCCCAATGTTCACATCAAAGCAAAAGGTCCCATGATGAACTCAATAGCTTTGCACTAATATATGCCAGACTTTTCAGGTTCACCAAAACAATTCCATTCTGCAGCAGGCAGGCCCATAATAATCTCCTTCTTATGCTTAAGGGGCCATGAATTGGCATCGAGTAAGTTCCCCATAATCCTTCCTCTGGCCCTTTGAAAATTGTAAGCTATCCCAGAGGCATTAGAATCTCAAAGCGATCTTGTGATTTTCAAATCCTGTTGATAAAAAGTCCAATCCAAAGTTCTTTGAAATTCTGACCCTTGGCACATGACAAAAGCATTTTTTGCCTTATCCTACTTGTTATGCCCAGAGTGGTCTACTTTTGGCACCCAGAGTGGTCTAAATTTGAAAGTCTTATCTTTTTGCTTTCTCGAAACATATTTCTCCTGAACCTTTCTTAATCGTCTTCCTTATATTCTCATATTTTGATCATTTTTTCATACTCTGTGTGTGCCTTCCTCTGTTATTTTAGTTTATTTCTAATCTCTTCTTTTCTGACAGCTTGAAACTTGAAAAAACTTCTTTAAAAGCAGTTTGTAGTTAAACAACAAGAGATTAACATGACCACTGTATAAGTGAAATGCATTGTTCTTAACACTGATTTTCAGCAGGCCCACCAGTCCTTTAAAAATTTATTATGGGGACATGAGTGTTGACGTTAAGGTCAATATTATTGCCAATCCATTGCTGTCTTTGAGGAAATAATGGACCTTCTTGAATTGTTGCTGTCAATGTGGTGAAGTTCCTCTCACAGAACTGTTAGCAAAACTGAGACAATGATGGAGTGGTGATATATCTCCAGCTTAGGCTGGTGTGTCACTCGGAGAGGAACTTCTAGTTGCTGATGTTTTCATACATCAGCTATCCATGTTCATTGAGGTGGTAGAGATCTCTCACTAATTGCATTGAAGTCATGAACAACAGCTTCACATAATTTGGATGGGGGTTATAAAATTAAACATATTGTCACCCCTTTAGAAAAATGATCACAATTTTTTTTCAGTCAAACTCATATGCAGGGGCCAAGATTTTTTAAATGGAGGGATTTCCTTTCTTGCCACCCAAGGAGTTGACTGGTTGCTCCCTGTTCCCTACCCCTTCAAACCACTTAACGCTCTGAGGATTGTTAATGAACTGGATGTAGGAATTCCACCCACATTTGGGAACAAGTCTTGCCCCAGTTGCCAATTGCTATCAAGTTCCCCTCTGACTCACGCACCATGCTGATTTAGACATATATCACCATTCCTTTACCTCCACTGTGTCGATATCCTGGAACTTGTTAACCAACAGCACTGCAAGGGCAGCTTCAAAGGAGATATTTCCATTGATCTCTGCCCCTCATCCCTCAGATCCAGTGCAGGTCTGAAATGCAATGACCCCATATTGTCTTGGACAGCAGCTGAGTCAGAAATGATCGATTGCATTTCACCACTAATCACTGTGTCATTCACTGTTTGTTCCTGCTGTAAATATTTAAACAACTCAAAGTGTGTTTGTGAAAACAAAGAGCAAAAGATTTTGCATTTGTATAGCACCCTTTGCTATCATAGGGCGTCTAAAAGCATTTTACAGCTGAGGTACTTTTAAAGAATTGTGACTGTTGCAATAAGCAATCCCATAACAGCATTAAGATAATGACCAATACTCATATAACCTAGCATTCTAGAGTAGTGCTGAGGGAGTGTTGCTCTTCCGGGTGTGTCATATTTTGTACAATTTTAGTAAACCACATCCCCATCTACCCTCTAACTTGAAGATAAAAAAATCTGACAGTACTGTTACAAAGAAGAGCTGCAGAGTTCCCTGGGTCAATATTTCTCCCTCAACCAGCAAGACGTGCACAGACTATCTGGTTATCATTTCATTGTTGTTTGTGGGAGCTTGCTATGCACAAATTGGCTGCTGAGTTACATTACAACAGTGGCGATACTTTGCTTCATTGGCCAAGAAACACTTTGGGGCATCTAGAGTCATATATGCTATATGAATGTAATGTCTGTCATCCTCTCCTTCTCCTGAAGTCTGTAGTCTATTCTCTGATCTGGAGCCCAGAGAAGAGAGGAGCTTCTTTGCTTGCACAATGTGACCTCTCTGTGATGCAACCTGCCCTCTGCTGATCTCGGTGTACCATTAACCAGAATATTTTCCCAGCCTGTAGTCTGTAGTCTTCCATTAGCAGTTAGCAATCATGGGGCTACTCCGGGACTCACTGGTTGTACAGTTCTTCATACTTTCTGTTGTCCAGCTTTGCTGGACTGACAATGGTATGTACAATGATGTTTTTTTAAAAACAATTTTGGAGTTATGAGGGATGTTCAATTGGGCCTTCTGTTCTCTTGAGAGAACTGGAGTCCAGATGGAAAATTTACTTTCAGCATCTGTAATTTAATGGAGGTAAAGGAAGGAAGGATGGAATTCAACAAGAGCCTTTGAAAAGGGGCTGGACATAAAAAAAGGAAGATACTACACTTCAGTTGTATAAATACATTTGTGTTCTGTCCTGTGCACTACAAGGAACAATATGTTGCCCTTCAATATGGTTTGAAGTTTCTTTCTCTCTCCTGAAACTGGGGCAGTGGTTGTAACAAATGCTGGGGAGACGTAAGTGTTATCTTAATGTTGTAGCATGATTAATTAAACTCCATGACTGGTTAAACATGACTACAGATAGTCATTGAATGATATGATTAGGGCGATATGGTGGCACTGTGGTTACAGCAGCAGTGCCTAGGTTTGATTCAGGTCTTGATTGTATGGAATTTGCACATTCTCCCAGTGTCTGCATGGGGTCTTCTGGCTGCTCCAGCTTCCTCCCACATTCCAAAGATGTGTAGATTAAGTAGATTGGCCATGATAAATTCCCTCTTAATGTGCCAAGATCTGTGGATTAGCAGGATAAACACATGGGATTGCGGGAATAGGGTGGGGGTAAGTCTGGTTAACAGTGAGACAGTGCAGACACAATGGGTCAAATGGCCTTCTTCTGCACAGTAGTGATCCTATGGCCTATAGATATTTCTAAACTTGAAACATAATTAGCTAAATAGAACAAAATAAAGATGGCAGGTTGATGTGTCACAGTTGTCGCATGTGAAAACCGATGGATACCAGTCAGTGCCTGCAGCTCAAGAAACTCTGGTTCAGAATTAATGAGCTCAAATCTGAGCTACAGAGTCACTGCAATCCCTCAAAGAGAGGAAAAGCTACCCAGATATGTTGGGCAAAATCTTATGCTGTCCACCCAGTGGGGTGATGGCAGAGAGGCTTTAATCAGGTGGGGGGTGTTGGTGGAGACCACCTTCTCTTCTCCACTCCGATTAAGTCCAAGGTGAGAAGTCCCAGTGGGATGGCCTTCCTGACCTATCACCAATTAAGGCTAAAGTAGGCAATTAAAACCCATTTAACGGTCTCACATTGCTGCTGTATTAACCCAGTGGAGGGTGAGGGAGGGACTCACCATGCAGAGAACATGACTAACAAATCCTGGCATGTTTGCTGGTGGGATTCCAGAGAGGTCTCTCAGTCTAGAGCACTCAGTGCCTAATTCAAGGACCCAGAATCGGGAAGGAGAAAGCCATGTTCTCCTGCGACCCACTTCCACCATCACTTACTGGGCAGAATTTTATCAGCCTGCTCGCCACAAGAATCAGAGCGGGCAAAGGTTGGAGCATGGAAAGGTCTATTGACTTCAGGTGGAATTTTAGTGTTTCGGGACGAGCAAGGCCATAAAATCCTGCCCACTGTATCTGGGGCCCTCCATAATCGAAGTCTTAGATGAGTGTAGCGCAGGCAGCAACCTCAGCTTCCCAGTGATGCTGTTGAGTACAGGGGAACCGATAGCCTCTGCTTGGCCAGCAGCTCTCGGGATGGGATGTCCACCCCCATTCGAGACCTCTGTCGCCTCTGCAAGATTCTTTCCTTTGTTCCAGGAGGTTTGTACTCCACTTTATGTTAGGCACTTCAGATGTGACTATGGACAGAAACAGGGGAGTGTGACTGTAGGAGAGGTGGTTAGGGCATCCAGAATGTAGCAATGAAGAGTCTCAGCCCTTGCAATTGTCTACAAGCTCGATGGTCTTGCAGTTCATGCAGAAGGGAGCAGGGAAGATAAGCAAACTGACCACCATGATACAGAGGCTATTTAAGAGAGTTAAGAGTAACAGAGATTAGCGGAGCTGGATAAATAATAGCTTAATACTCCTTCCTAGAGCTGAAGACATGACTTTTGAAGGCTTTGTTCCCTGCACATTGCCAGGGTTAATGCCATCTTCTCAGGGTTGGAGGTAGATTTGCAGTGGAAGGGGATCAATCCAATTGTTGTGGTCCACGTGGGTACTGGTTGGTAGGACTAAGAAAGAGGTTCTGCTAAGAGGGAATGAACAGCTCTAGGCCAAATTAAAAGTAAAAACCACTAAGGGTTATCACTCAAGCCTTGCAAACTGGCATCTGGGAAATAAGATTAGAGAGTTCAATCTTGGCTCAAAAGTTAATGAGGGAGAAATGGGTTTCAAATTCATGAGGCATTGGAGGGAGAGAGGAGGACCCCAAGAAAGGCAGTCAGCAGAACAGGCAGTTAAAAAAATAGGGATGATTTTAGAACATGTCCAAGAGTGACACCACAGAAAAAACATTAATTCATTGAATGGGACTGGGAGCCAGCACAAAAGGGAGCCAGCTTTGGTAAATAGCCTGAGTGAGAATTTCTCCTGTAAGGTCGTTACATTTAGAATTGGTCTGTAGTTTAGATGAAGTGGTGTCTAAAGTATAAGAAGCAAGATATATATAAAATATCCCAAGTATATTCAATAATTTTTTAAACTAGAGGAAATAAATGTACAGGGAATAATTTAAGGACAAGTCATGGCAGGACAGAGCAGCCATGTGGAGTGCTCCTCTTGTGTGATGTTGGAAGTCAAGGACACTTCCAGTGTTCAGAATGATCACTTGTGCAGGAAGTGTCTCCAGCTATAGTGACCTGAAATCTGGAACAGTGGCTGGAGTCACTGTAGAATATTCACAAGGCTCAGATCTTTGTGGTCACGCCGCAAGTAAAGAGCGCGCAGGCAGAAAGGGAATGGTTGACGATTAGGCAGAGTAAAAACAGATTTTTCAGGAATTCCTCTCCCAACATCCCTCCTAACAGATTTTCTGTTCAGGACAGAAAATAATTTCTCAGGGGAATGCAGCAATAGCCAGATCTGTGACACTCTGTATAACACAGCCGCACAGTGGGGAGGGAAGGAGCAGAGAGAGAAAAAAGAGTGGGAGAGCAATAATAATAATAATGAATATCAGAATAATGAAAGGCCTGGATAGAGTGGACATGAGGAAAATGTTTCCATTAGTAGGAGCAACTAGGACCCCAGGGTAGAGCCTCAGAGTAAAGGCGTGACCCTGTTGAACTGAGATGAGGAGGAATTGCTTCAGCTGGAAGATTGTGAATCTTTGGAATTCATTGCCTCAAAAAGCTGTGTAGGCCAGGTCATTGAGTGCATTTAAGACAGAGATAGATACATTCCTGACTGGCAAAGAGAACAAAGGTTATGGAGAAAAAGTTTGACAATAGCATTGAGAAACTTAATTGAATGGCAGAGCAGACTCAACAGGCCAAATGACCTAATTATGCTCTTACATCTTATGGTCATATAGTGATAGGGACTTCTTTCATAAAGAAACAGAAGAACATTTTTGCAGTTGCAGACGTGACAACAGATGGTATGCTGCATTCCTGACTCCAGGGTCAAGGACGTGTCTGAGTGGCAGCAGAACATTTTGAAGGGAGAGGGTGAAGATCCAGAGATCATTATCTGTGTTAGTATCAATGACACAGGTAAAAAGAAGAATGGAGTGCCGCAAGCAGGATATGGGGGGCTAGAAAACAAATTAAAAAACAGAACCTCAAAAGCATTCATTTTTAGATTACTCCCAGTGCCACATGCTAGCGAGATCCAGGATTAGAATAGACCAGATTAATGTGTGGTTGGAGATGGTGCAAGAGGGAGAGATTTAGATTCCTGAGGCATTGGATCAGATCCAGGGGCAGATGGGACTTGTATAAGCTGGACAGGTTACACCCCAGCAGGACGGGGACCAATATCTTCATGGGAGTTTCGCTGGTACTATGAAGGATGATTTAAACGAGAATGAAAGGGAGATGGGAATCTGAGCAGGGAGACACAAGAGACGGAAACAAAGGTAGAAATGAAAGAAAGAAAGGTAGAAAGCAAAAGTGGGAGGCAGAAGAAACAACGTTTGAGGCAAGCAGGGCTATAATATAAAATAAGATTTCTAAAAAAGTTAAAAAGCTAAATTTAAAGGTATTGTATCTGAGCCCATCAAGCATTCTCAATAAGGTAGATGGATTAATACGGCAAGTAGTTGTAAATGGGCATGATGGAATTGTGATTGTGGAGACATTGCTGTGCGGTGACCAGAGCTGAGAACTAAAAATGCAAAGGTATTCAATATTTTGGAATGGAAACGGAGATGGGGGTGGCTTTGTTAATTAAGGATGAAATCAGTGCAATAATGCAAGAAAATATGTTGGCTCAGAAAATCTAGATGTCAATTCAGTCTGGGTGGAGCTAAGAAGCAACAAGAGGCAGGAAACATTGGTGGGAATTGTCTATAGGCCTCTAAATAGTAGTGAAAAGA
Organism: Sphyrna mokarran; assembly: GCA_024679065.1. NCBI lineage: Eukaryota > Metazoa > Chordata > Chondrichthyes > Carcharhiniformes > Carcharhinidae > Sphyrna > Sphyrna mokarran. The sequence goes on from JAGIQG010000008.1 coordinate 69,625,447, forward strand.
TAAAGAATAACATTACTTCAAAAATTAGAGACACGCATACCAAGGGTGGTACAGTAATCATCAGCTATTTTAGTTAACATATTTATTGGACAAACTATATCAGAAACAATACTGTGGTGGATGAATTCCTGGAATGTGTACAGGATTTCTTTTGGACAAGTATGTTGAGGAACCAACTAAGGAACATGTTATTCTAAATTTTGTATTCTGTAAAGAGAATGGGTTAATTGATAATCTTTTTGTGTTGTGACCGTAACATAATGACATTTTTCACTGGGATCTTCACCCCTTCCCTTTAAAGTTAGGTACTCTAATCCAAAACGAGGATCCTAAATCTAAACAAAGGAAACTGTGAAGGTGTGAAGTGTGTGAGTTGGCTGCACAAGGTTGGGTAACTTCATTGAAAGACATGATGGTGAATAGGCAATGATGAATATTTAAGGAATGAATACATGCATTGCAATAATTATATATTTCTTTCTGATGAAAAAGAGTAGCTCAAAACATGATCAACAAAAGAAATGAAGGTTTCTGTTAGGAAAAAGAAGAGTCATATAAAGCTGCTAGAAGAAGCAGTAAGCCTGAGATTGGGAACAATTTAGGATTCAGCAAAGGAAGACAAAGAGATTGATTAAGAAAGTAAAGATAGATTAATAAGAATAAACTTGTAAGGAACAGAAAAGCAGACTGTAAAAGCTTCTGTAAAAGAAAATAATGGGTCCAAAATTGATTATGGATAACAAGAAACTGGCAGAGCAATTTTTAAAAAACTACTTTAGTTCTGTCTTCAGAGAGGAAGAAACAAACAATTTCCTAGAAGTGCTAAGGAACCAAGGGTCTAGTGAGAAGAACAAATTGAAGGAAATTAGTATTAGTAAAAACTAGTGCTGAAGAAATTAATGTGACTAAATGCCAATAAATCCACAGGGCCTGATAATCTAACATCCCAGGGTACTAAAGGCAACAGTCACAGAAATAATGGATGTATCAGACATCCCTTCTATACCTCCCACCATGATCCTTTTCGTTATGTTGATCTCTGGGATGGCAGGATTGTTGTATGAGGAGAGGTCGGGTCGACTAGGCTTGTATTTATTGGAATTAAGAAGAATGAGAGGGGATCTAATTGAAACGTATAAAATTCTGCTATAATGCTATTACATTATAACAATTTGGACAGAGAGGGAATCAGGTGAACTATTTCCAAGTTTGCTGTAGACACAAAACTAGATGGACTTGTGAGCGATGACAATGAAGCAAAAAGGTTTCAATAATTTGAGTGAATGGGCAAATACTCAGCAGATGCAGTATAATGTGGATAAGTGTGAAGTTATCCACTTTGGATGGAAAAACAGAATGACAGAGCATTATTTAAATTGGGAAATGTTGACTTTCAAAAGGACCTGGCTGTCCTTGTACACCAGTCACTGAAAGCAAACATGCAGGTGCAGCAAACAAATGTAATGTTAGCCTTCATTGCAAGAGGATTGAGACTTGCACAAGTGTGTTCATCTCATTGTGATGATTATGTCGTGAGACTGTGATGCTGCACAGTGCCAACATCATTTTATGTGGATGATTTTGTCGTTATCCCACTGATCCGTAAAGCCAACAATAGCCACCACAACATGTTATTTGAGCCTTTAGACATGATCCAGGCAAGCTCAAATGTCACCATGGCAGATAAAGTTCCATAGTATTCATATTGTTCGTATTCTTACTGCAGTTGTACAGAGCCTTGCTGAAGCCACACCCGGATTATTGTGTGCAGGTTTGCTCTCCTTATCTAAAAAAAGGATATCCTTACCATAGAGGGAATACAGTGAATATTCACCAGATTGATCCCTGGGATGGCAGGATTGTCGTATGACGAGAGATCGGATCGACAAGGCTTGTATTTACTGGAATTAAGAAGAATTGAAACGTATAAAATTCTGACAGAGCTGGACAGATTGGATGCAGGGACAGTGTGTCCCCTGGTTAGAGGGTCTAGAACCTCACTCTCAGGATATGGAGTAGGTCATTTAGAACTGAAGTGAGGAGAAATTTCTTCACTCAGAAGATGATGAATCTGTGGAATTCTGTACCACATTACGCTGTAGAAGCCAAGTTAATGAATGTATTTAAGAAAGAAATAGATAGTTTTCTAGATGCTAAAGATATCAAAAGATAGGAGGAGAATCCAGAAGTATGGTGCTGAGATCACCTATGATCACATTGCGTGGTGGAGCAGGCTTGATGAGCCACACGGCCTACTTCTGCAACTCTTTCCTCTGTTTCTATGGAGCCAATAGTCAGGAAAGAGGAAAATGTGCTGCTGGGATGGCCTGCACCAGAATCATGTTGGGACCAGCGTCTTAGTCAATCATATAACTAGGGCTGTAGAGAGGAGTTCAAACTAATTAGAGGGAAAGGTTCGTGTAAGGGAAAATTTGGAAAGTTAAGGAGAAGGGACAAAGCAATAATGCAGGGTAGCAGTATAAAGTATGATAACCAAAGTGTGACAGGAAGGGACAGAGCATACTATCATCAGAGTTTACCAGCAATTTCGATAAGAATAGAGCAGAATGTTAAGAAGGCAAAATGAAAGATGCTTTACCTGAATGTAAACAGTGTTCATAACCAGAGAGGTGAATTGATAGGACAACTAGAAATAAATGGGTATGATATAATAGCCATTACAGGGAACTGGTTACAAAATGATGGTGGCTGAGACCAGAATATTCAAAGGTATTTGATATTTTAGAAGGATAAGAAGAAAGGGAAAGTAGTTGTTGTAGCTCCGTTGACTAACAATGAGAGCACTGCCTGGAATTCTCCCATCCTGCCCACTATGAGAATTGTAGCAGTTGGGAGAGGGGGAGAGACAGGGGCAGGGGGAATGGACAATGAGAGAAGTCCATTGATCTTGGGTGGGATTCTCCAGTTTTGAGGCAAGCACAGCCGGAGAATCTTGTCCTTCACCTCTGGGACTTGCTACACTGGATTACAACACTACCTCTTCACCTCTGGGAACTGCTACACTGGATTACAACACTACCTCTTCACCTCTGGGAACTGCTACACTGGATTACAACACTACCTCTTCACCTCTGGGAACTATAACAATGCGTGGCATTGACACTAGCTGTGAAAAAGCAATATTTCCTCCATATGATCCTCAAATAGTTGCATGTTTTTATCGGTGTTTTAAAAGTTTTATTTTTTAAAGTGCAGAACATGGGAACTATGGGTGCTGATGTTGACCAGGGCAAACACACCTGCAGTAAATGTCTACAGTTTCTGGAGTCATTGAGCTGGAAGGCAAGAGTTACCTGAATGTTTTGTTTCAGAAGGTAGTCACACCCCTTCAGATAGGATCTTCTGGTTTGAAAAGTGATTAGGAACAGAAGAGTGTGATTGCAGTTGAAGTAAGCAAGGGGACTCAGAGGATAGAGTGCAGGAGTGTCAGTCTGTGCAATTGAACGTGGGCTGCAAGTTGGATGAGCTGATTGAATATGACATAGGAAAACATTCAAGTGGGAGAATATATAAGAAGATAGTGGTAACAGATGACGGTATAGTGAGGAGTATTGACACTGTTCTCTGCAGTAAGGAGCAAGTATCCAGACAGCTGAATTGCCTGCCTGACACCAGGGTTTGGGATATCTGCTCCGGGCTGGGGAGGAATTTGCAGTGGGAGGGCAAGGATCCCATTACCGTGGACAATGGACATGACATGGGTAGAATGAGGAAAAAGATTCTGTGCGGAGAGCTTGAGGAGTTAGGCACTAAATTAAACAACAAGGGTGTAATCTCTGGATTATTATCTGAAATACAATTGTCATAGAGTATATAAAATTAGAGAGATGAATACATGAATCAGAGACTAGTGTAGGAACAGTGGGTTTTGGTTTGTGGGGCATTGATATCTGTAATGGGAAAAGTGGATGTCTACATCTGAACCAGGCTGGAACAAGTGTTCTTACAAACCACATACCTAAGAAAGTAGAAATGGCTTCAAATTTAAAGAGGACTGTGGGGGAGCGGGAGGATGTGATGTCCCCCATGAGGTCTATGGGGAATCACTGATTGATGTCACTGTGGGGTTCACTGAATATGAGCTCCCCTGGTAACAGGCAGTGGTCTGCCGGATTGGAATTCATTACTTGACCCTTTTATAAGGCAGGCCCAGGGCTGGGCCTGCTGAGTAGTAGTCCCTGGCAGGGATTAGTGTTTGTACACCACAGTAATGGTTTTATTTTATATTGTGTAATAACCTCCTTTCCAGTTTGCCTTCCAGAATTATTACAGGGTGATTCTGGAGAGGGGATACCTAGGTTGCCAAAGGTAGTAGTGGAACTGGCTATAAGTTTGCCTTTTAAAAAGCATTTTGACAGTTACATGGGTAAGATTGGTATAGAGGGATATGAGCCAAACATGGACTATTGAGCCTAGTTTAATGATAAAAACAGGGCGGCCTTTTTCCACGCTATAAACTCCTATGACTCAATGTCAAAAAAGGCAGCACTTTAATCTTCTTGTGAATTGGGAAATAAAGTTGGTAAAGGTAGCCATGAAGAATAAGTCAGAGAGTGTATTTGGAGTAGTTTCTTAGGACAATATGTTGTGGATCCACACAGGGATCAGGCTACTTTTATCTGGTAATGTGTAATGAGGCAGGTTTAGTAAATAATCTCAGAGTAAAAGATTCCCTTGGAAACGATAACCATAGCATGGCAGATTTTGCATTCAGTTTGAGAGAGAGAAATGTGAGTCAGAACTAACTGTGCTATACTTAAATAAGAGTAATTGTAAAGAAATGAGAGCAGAATTGGCCAAGTGGGCTAGAAAAAGAATTTAGTAGGAAAGACGGTTGATCATCAATGGCAGATGTTTATGAAAATAGTATATAACTCACAACAAAGATATATCTTAGTAAGGAAGAAGGATTCTAGGATTCTGAAATCAACTATGGTTAACTAAGAAAGTTAAGGGTAGTATTAAATGGAAAGAAAAGACATACAATGTGACAAAGATTAATATTAAACCAAAGGATTGGGAAAGTTTTAAAAACCAACAAAAGATAACCAAAAAAACATGAAAATGAACTATGAGGGTAAACTGGCAAGTAACTTACAAATGGACAGCAAGAGCTTCTTTAAATATATGAAAAATAAGAGAGAGAACAAAATGAACAGAGACCCCTCAGAGAATGAGACTAGAGAATTAATGATGAGGAACCAGGAAATGGGCAAGGAGGTAAATAAGTACTTTGCCAGTCTTTGTGGTGGATGATATTCATATCGCTCTAAAAATACTAAATAATCAAGGGGCAGAAGGCAAGTGGCATGTGGGGGGCAGAAGGGGGCGCAGCAGGAAATAAATACAAGTAAACTATCACCTACAGGAAAAGCGCAAAGGAAATTAATAAGTCATAAGAACAAAGAACAAAACAGCACGGGAAACAGGCTCTTCGGCTCAACAAGCCTGCACCGCCACCCCGATGTTCCCATCTCTACCCGTGATCCCTGTTTATGTTTATAGATCTATGGATTAAAAACCAACTTTGAGACAACTTAGGGAGAATTTGTTTTGCCAATCAGCCTAAGAGCACATCTTTGGGATGTGGGAGGAAACCGGAGCACCCGGAGAAAATCCACGCAAGCACGGGGAGAATGCGCAAACTCCCATAGACACAGACCCAAATCCATGTATCTGCACAGCACAGCGATAGTCACTGAGCTGTCGTGTTGCCCATCATATGGTCCAGGTCAAGCGTACACTAACTACGTGAAGCACTAGGATACTCTTGAAAAATCCAAGAACAGCCCTCTCACAACCCATCACCTGTATGTCCCTTGTTAGACAACAAGGTGGACCAAAGCACCTGTAGGATAAAAACAAGTACATCAATATCATCATCTATTGACACACTTCCCAGGGACTCCCAAGGCTCATGATCCCTATTTTAAATCAGTTTTTTATACCCCTCCATTCCCATTCTGTTCATGTACCCATCTAAGTATCTCTTAAATAACTCCAGAGTGCCTGCCTCCACCACTTTACTTGGCAGCGCATTCCATACTCCCACTACCCTCTGTGTGAAAAAACTCCCTCTAGCATCCAAATTATTTCTTACCCCCCTCACCCTAAGCCCATGACCCATTGTGCTATTTGAGTCCATCCTAGGAAAGAGCTTAGCCCTGTTTACTCTATCTATACCCCTCATAATCTTGGTACACCTCTATTTGATCTCCTCTAAGTCTACATCTTTCTAAGGAAAACAGCACAAGTTTGCCTAACCTCTCCTCGTAACTCAGACCTTCCATACCAGGCAGCATCCTGGTAAACCTCCCCTGCATTCTCTCCAAAGTCTCCACGTCCTTCTGGTAGTAAGGCGACCAGAACTGGACACTGTATTCCAAATGAGGTCTAACTAACATTTTATACAACTGCAACATTAAAGGCCAGCTCTTGTACTCTATACCCCTTCCTAGCACACCATATGCTTTCTTCGCAACCTTCTCCTGCTCTGCCACCTTCAGAGACTTGTGCACCTGCACCCCCAGGTCCCTCTGCATTTCTGTACTCTTAATAGGTCTACCCTTTATCATATACCTCCCTCCTACATTCTTTCTCCTGAAATGCATCACCTCGCATTTATCAGGATTGAATTACATCTGCCATCTATCTGCCCAAGCTACCAGCCTATCTATGTCCTGCTGCATCGCCTGACAATGCTCCTCACTATCTGCAAGTCCAGCCATCTTTGTATCGTCTACAAACTTGCTGATCACTCCACTTACTCCCTCTTCCAAGTCATTTATATATATTACAAATAGAAGAGATCCCAGTACCGAGCCCTGCGGCACACCACTAGTGACCGACCTCCAGCTAGAGCAACACCCTTCCACTATTACTCTCTGTCTCCTATTACCAAGCCAGTTACTTATCCATCTAGCTACCTGTCCTTGTATCCCATTAGCCTTGACCTTTTCAACCAACCTCCCATGAGGGACTTTGTCAATCACCTTACTGAAATCCAGTATGTAAGGTTGACTAGTCCCCTGGAACTGCTGAGTAGCATCCTAGGATATTAAAGCAAGTAGCTACAGAGATAATAGTTGTGCTGGTAGTAATCTTCCAAAAATCCTTAAATTCTGAGACATCGCAGATGATTGGAAAACTGTCAGTGTAACACCCTTAATCAAAGAGGGAGACAAAAATACTGGTAGCTATAGGTCAATGAACTTAACATCTATCATTGTTAGAGTCCATTATAAAAGGTGTATTAGCAGAACATTTAGAAATGCATTACCATAATCAAGCAGTGTCGGCATGGCTTCATGAAGGGAAAATCTTGCCTGACAAATTTATTAGGATTCTTTGAAGTGGTAATGGATAGGATAGATAAAGGGAAACCTGTGGAAGTAATATACTTGGATTTTCAAAAAATGTCCGATAAAATGCCTCATAAAAGGCTACACAATTAGATGAGAGCCCATGTTGTTGGGGGTGGTATATTAACAAGCATAGAGGATTGGCTAACTGATAGAAGACTGGAAGTTGAGATGAGAGGGACATTTTCAGGATAGTAATCTGTCACCTGTGGATTGCCACAAGAATCAATGCTGGGGCCACAATTATTTACGATATATATTAATGACTTGGATGAGGGACGTGAATGTATTATTGCCGGGTTTATGAATGAAGCATAAAGAGGTAGGAAGGTAAGTGATGAGGATGGCACAAAGAGGGCGATTTTACCATTTCTTTCTAAGTGCTGGTCAGAGCCTTAGATCCGTCTTTTGTATGTGTTTTCAGACCCTCCCCCCATACGCACTCTGCCTGCAAAATTAGCGGCAAGCCTGTTGCTCATGCAGAAGCATGCGGGCAGAGCTTAACACATCCAAAACCCTGCAGAAGGAGCTAGTGCACATGCCCAGGCCTCTGATGCTGCACATATGTATTAGCAGTAGCAGGAGTCTGACAGATAAACAGTGAGCTGTCAGGCCACTGCTTGAGCAGGCAGCCTGTCGCACTTCCCCTCTCCCTTACTATTGGGAGCCCTCTGCCACCCAGACTATTCATGAACCTCCATCACCAATTGCTAGGCCCGCCACTCTTCCGGCCCCACTAAGTGGCATAGACCCCGTCTCTCCCCCCCAAACTGATGCCTGCAAAATGGCAATGGGCACTCTCTCTCACCTCCCTCCATCACTGATAGCTGCAGTGGTAATGGATCCTATACCCCATTAGCCCATCCCCCACACTAGGCCCTCCCCACTGGCCAGACCACCACCAGCCTCTTCCCTATTAATTGTAACCCCTGGCACTACCCAGTGGACATTGCCTAGGTAGCTGGTAGGTGTTGCCCGGGTTCCAGGGCACCCCTCTGCTTTGCCCTCAGTCTCCCCAGAGGACCTCAATGCCTCCAGTTCCATTGGTGAGGCCAAGATGACTGCTCTGAGTTCATGGGAAACATGTCTATTCCTCACCGGCATTCTGTGAGGTCATGGTGGGGGGATGCAGAGCAGACAATTGAGCAGATGTAAAACAGCATTAAAATAAATTTAATACATTAACCTGCCTTCTGCCCATTTTCGCCCAGAGTCTGACTGCACTGGAAATAAATTTGCGTTTATAGTACGCTTATCACAACTTCTGGATGTGTCAGCGCATACAGCCGCTTATGCGCTGCTATTGAGTAGTAATATACAGGAAGTAAACAAACCTGATTTAAATAACTCCTCTCTCAAAATAAAACTATTGCTTCTCAGGAGCCCAGCCTAAAATGTAATGGCCAAAGTCACCCATTAGAAGACTTTGAGTGATTTTCCTCAGCTCTCCAACATGGGAGGTATGGGCAGAAAAATTAATTTTAAAGAAGTGTTTTGGCCAGCTCCCCAATAGTTTTCTGTCTCTGCCTGTTTTTTGAAGGCTCTGTGTCGGATAGCAACACATTTGGCCGCAAAAGGAAATAAATTAAAGCCATTATTGAATCAATTCCCAGGGCACCGTTTACCGGAGGCACATCTGACCTTCGTATCTGCAAATTATCTCCTCACAGGAAAATCCAGACCCACATGAAATGAATATGCAGAGTTATATGAACCTCTGCAGACAAATGCTTTCAAATGAAAGTTCTTCCTCTGATAAGTCTTGGCTGTTATGATTAGTCTGCCGCTTCCAGCATTAGTAATGTGTCTCCATCTTGGATGCCATCTCCCACTCTGTTCGTCTGAGTAACACCTACCACTTCTATTGAAGCTGCCAGCTGCTCTGATAGGCATTATTCTTTCATCCTGCTGCCATCCTGAATTGGATGCTGCTTCCAGAGAGGGATTCTTAATTGGTCACCCAGAGGAAAATCAAGCCTCATGTCCCATCACTCGATTTTCCCTGTATTTGACTCTGAATTTATCTCAATAGCAGGCAAGATTCAACACTGCAGGAGCCATGAAGAAAGATCTGGTGGGGTCATGCACTCAACTTTCTAGCCTTCAGTGAGGTTCCGAGCCATGGGCAATCAGTGCGCAATTTCCATTTATTTCTCAATGTATTATTTACTTTCTTCAGTGTTCCTGGAGGCCCGAGATGCATCTTCGGTATTGGAACGAACTCGTCGAGCCAACAATTTCATTGAAGAGGCAAAATCAGGAAATTTAGAGCGAGAATGTATGGAGGAATATTGCGACCACGAGGAGGCCCGTGAAGTGTTTGAGGATGACCAACAAACAGTAAGTAACAAGACCATGAGTGCGATTTCCCAGTTACCCTTCTCCCCACTGGCATGTTTTGTGGCATTTGCCAAAAGATCCCACCACTGTCAATGGGTTTTTCCACTGTGTCCACCTTCCGTCACCATTGGCAGGACCGAAAATCCCACTATCAGAGATGGCCAAAAACCTTTGGTTCAGAAATTACTCTTCATAAGAAAGTTTATTTTTAATGTGCTGTGATGATGTTGATAGTGTTACGTTCAGATGAATTTTTACTTTCATTATTAATCAGATGCTAATCTAATTGCCTGATGTTTCCTGGGAACAATGTACGTTCCACCCCAAGAAAAACAGTTCATATTAGGTGGCATGTTAATGAGGATTCACAGTATTAATAATCTTGGGCAGTGTCGAGGGGAACAACTGCAGCATTTTTTCACAGGAGATCAAGACACTGATCTGTATTTGCTTTATAGTCTCCATCTCCAATTACTTCAACTTACATTTCTTTCAAAACATTTTAAAATTTGTGCCCCATTTATTTGTCATTTTGCTACAGGCAGGCTCACGTTTGCCATGTTTACAGGCAGTATAGTGGCAGTGGTCAGCATTGCTGTCTCACAGTGCCAGGGATCCAGGTTCAACTCCAGCCTTCAGTGACTGTGTGGAATTTGCACATTCTTCCTGTGTCTGTGTGGATTTCCTCTGAGTGCTCCATTTCTGTCCATAGTCCATCGATGTGCACGTTAGGTTGATTGCCCCTTAGTGCCCCAAGATGTATAGGTTGGGGGATTACTGACATAAATATGTGGGATTACAGGGATAGGGTGAGGCTGGGTCTGTGGGAGATGCTTTGTCAGAGACTTGATGCTGACTCGATGGATTGAATGGTCTTTTTCTGCACTGCAGGGATTCTATGATTCTATGACTATATGAAGACTAAATATATGCAAAAGGGGAAGAACCTTCCTACATTTAGGGTGTACTTTGCCAATAATATGGGCTGCCCACTCTCTGAAACATTGTTACCCAGGCTTTGAACTTTCTTGATTAAATCAATTTTCTTAAAAGTAGTATCATGTAAAAGAAAGAATGAATTAGCAGGTTACAAAATAAACTACTTTTAGAGGGAATGGGCATAACTAAATAAATCTTTCAAAGAGCTGAGATGAGCATGAACCAAATGGCCTCATCCTGCACTGTCTAATTCTCCTTTCTGCTATTACTTCAACCTTGTTCTTCTTAAACAAAGATGAAATGCATCGTCTTGGTGTCCGGCCTCACTGGATGTCAATGGGTCTGTGCAAACTGAGAAGGAAGGGAAAGATAGTCATTTTTTATTCCCACATTTAAGCTGCTTTTGGCTATAAGATTATAATCACTAATCAAGATTAAAATCCAATGATGATGAGCAGTAATACTTTATTTCTGTTTTCAGCACAGGAAGAAGCCATTTGGTACATGAAAACTTGCCTTGGCTCTTTAGAAGTATCATTCAGTTGGCTCCATTCCCTTTTCAATATAGTTTTTTGTAATCTGCTCATTCATTCTTTCTTTTTATGAAGGGGGTTCCTTCCAATTTGGAGCTGGAGGTATTTTAACAACACTTCACAGATTATCTTTCTCTGTTGTGTGAGGGAAGCCACTGAGTTTCCCAGTTTGGTGAGAGGTAAATATGTTTCATCCTCATGTGGGAGAGAAAAGCAGCCCCATGATGGTACACTAAGGCAGATTTTCATCTGTTTCCGCAGCTAGTTGCACCTGGAACAGATTGCCAGGGTATTATAGTTTAATGGAGTCTCCCCTGCTCTTACAGCCAGCCATATAGAAGTATTTTGCAGGCTGCAATCTGACCGCGTTATGAATATGTCTTCCTTCACCATCACGTCCTGGGGTGGACTCGAACCCTGGGATTCTGGTTCAGACGGTAAGAAGTCTGACAACACCAGGTTTAAGTCCAACCGATTTATTTGATAGTAAACTCACAAGCTTACGAGATTTCCCTCTTTGTCAGGTGAATGAAGAGTTCTGGCCTCAGACAATACATATAACAGCACAGATTACTGATTAGAATGCAAATCTTTACACCTAACCTGCTATTCAAGTCTTAAAGTGGCTAACAACGTGAGTGGAAGGAGCACTGGGCACAGGTTAGAGAGATGTGTATTGTCTCTGGACAGCACAGTAAGTGAGGTTTTGAGGTTTACTGCGCTGTCTGGAGACAATACACATCTCTCTAACCTGTGCTCAGTGCTCAGTCCACTCACATTGTTAGCCATTTTAAGACTTGAATAGCAGGTTAGGTGTAAAGATTTGCATTCTAATCAGTAATCTGTAAACAGTCTGTGCTGTCATATGTATGTCTGAGGCCAGAACTCTTCATTCACTGACAAAGAGGGAAACCTCGAAAGCTTGTGAGTTTAGTATCAAATAAAACTGTTGGACTTTAACCTGGTGTTGCCAGACTTCTTACTGTGTTTAACCCAGTCCAATGCCAGCATCTCCACATCACGGCTTCTAGTTCAGAAGCAGGGATGCTACCCACTGTGTCGCTAGACCTCCATAGTAAACCATTTTACCACATCATGTGGTGAGATTACTAAGTAAATTTTGGTAGATGTGTTGAAGGTTTGGATGATGGGGGAAGTGACAGGGGCAGGGATGGTCCTTCCTGTTTTGCACCCTTTTCACTAATGAGTCCACAGCCCAAATTACTCCCCATCCCCACTTGTTTTTCCCATTTCTCTCTAATGGTGGTCCCACCCATTTCTCCCACCCTTCCTATCCTGGAGCCTGGCGGACTGACTCTGCTTGTTACCTGGCAACAATTGTCCTGGGAAACTGGCTGCTGTGCCAGCACTGATTACCTCTCATAGTGGTACTCCTGAGACTGGATAGCAGCGGCCATTTTGGAGGTGGAATGGGGGAGGAGGTCTCATTCTGAGCCAATGAATGGTCCAGCAGCTGTCAAATCAGCTCAAGGTTTCTCAGCCACATGCGGTCGGATCACCCACAACTTTTCAATAGGGAGGAGGGGCCCTGCTTCTGGGTAAAATTCCAATCAATGTCTCCACTGCTTGGGCCTTTGTGGAGTAGTCCCTCTGTACCCAGCAGTACAGTTGTCAAGTATTTGGCTGATCTGCTGCATGTTATGGGAAATTGCCATTATGAGGGAATATCCCTCACTACCAGCAAGCAACTGAAGAAAGATGAGGAGGAGGGAGTTCAGAGGAATCAACCTAGATAGCCAAGGCTGCCTCTGAAGAACTTATTTTTGATGCAATACCAGCAAATGCCATCCTAATTACCCATTCACTAACAGTTCCACAGTTTACCCTTCCTCTGCACTTAGCCCTCACGGCATCCACTTTTACACAAAGCAAAAGTAAAAGCCACCACTAAGTGAGCCATTAAAGCAAAATTTAGAATGAAATCCTGTTGCATTGCACAGAAAAATCACCTTTGTTCATTCCATTAGTGGCTGTCTTCAGTGCATCTTTGTTTGGCCTATTTCTCCACAGCAGAGCCACCTCAGTGGTTCACGCACGAGTGGTAGGAGGCTGATGATTCTCAGCCTGTGGACTGCACCATCTTGGCACGGGCAACTGCAAAGTCTGGTGAGCCAACAACTGACACCGAGTGCAGTGGACAAGTGGCAATGATGGGAAGACTAACATGATCATTACAGAAGCAATTCTGCAGAAGAGTCGGATGGACTTGAACTGTTAGCTCTGTTTCTCCTTTTACAGATGCTGAATTTCTCCATCACTTTCTGATTTTATTTCAGATTTCCTGCATCCAAAGTATTTTCCTTTTATTTTGTTATCATTAGCTACTTTGGTTAGCTGAAGTGCGAAAGAGTATTTATTGTGTCCCATGGAATGGTATCTAGATGCCACTGAGTAGGAAGGTATGGATCTGGCATTGTCCTTTTTGACTTGAAAACTCTTCATTTTAGTTAAAGTCAGGGACAAAGAAAGCCAGTTGTATCGGGGGAGGCTCATGAGTCAATTCTCCCTTTTAGTCAAAATATACTATATAAGAACCAGAGGAAGTAGGTGAATGGAGTTATCTTAAAAAGAATATTAAAAAAACAAATCTCAGCATTCTCTTTGACAGCAAGTTGCCTATTAATAATTTTCTTCTCTTTCTTAGGCACAATTTTGGGAAGTCTATGATGGTAAGAAACATTTAATGGCCTCCTACATCTTGTACGTTATGTTCTTTGGTCTTCACTTATTTTTCCTGTGTCACATTCCCCCATTCCCTTTCCACCATCAACACAGCCTGCCTAAAAAGTGGGTGGCTGGCTCTTAAATGCTCTCTGAAGGTAGATTCAGAGAATATTTAAGGGCCAACAATGTTGGTGTGGATTCATTCTCCACGGCAATGCCTTGATCAATCGGAGTCAATTTGTCTATTTTGAATTAAACAAAGGCTTGGCTGTTATCTGTTCCCTGGTGCATTCTCCATGACAATCAATCAGAATCTATTTGACAAAAATTCAGCTCCCTCTGGAATTGGTATTCTCATGAATCTGTCCTGATATTTGCAAGGTGGAAAGCTTTGACAACATGTTTCTTTTTGCAGCAATGCTGAAGTTTTTCCAAACGGCTGTTTTGATTTCAACTTCTCAATCTCTATGCTGGATCTAGAACTCATGTTTTCTAGATTCTTAACTCAGATGGCTTGGGTGATCTCCACCTCATCTATTTATTTCCTGCTGTGGTAACTTTCACCAACATATCAAACAATCTTGTTTAATACTATTGTCTTCTTTCTTTTCAGTTTGTGTTGGTAATAGAGAGGGTGATTCCCCTCCAGCATACCTGAAACAGTGCTTGGACGGTAAGGATCTAGAGCATTTATTTCTACCCATAGCAATTAGACTGTGAGAGTAGCCTTCTCATTCATTTAACATTGCTTAACACACAGCCGAGGGCTATTTGGTATCATATTGCCCAAACTAAAAACTACACCGAATGTTACCATCAGATGCCAAACTGCTTTAACAGAAATAAATAGCCACAGGAAGGTCATAATTCTTCTACCAACAATATTCATCCTCCTAATTCAAACATTTTGAGACATTTCAATATCAATTTCTTTTGGGATGTGTTGGTTGTAACTATTTTACAGCTATACAGCATACTTTATACAAAAGCAGATTACTGCGCGTGTCAGAATTCTGAGAAACATTCAGCAGTATCTGTAAAGACAGAAATAGAGCTAATATTTCAACTTGATGACAATTCACAAGAATTTAAAGGTTTTGCAGATTTTACTAATCTAAAATAAGGGTAGGGGGATAGGTAGGGATTTTGAAGTCACACATTCACAGCATCTTCCAGTTCAACAGAAAGGCATTAACCCAAATGGTAATTCTGTTTTTCAGCCCACAAGGGCAGCACAGTAGCACAGGGTTAACACTGTTGCCTCACAGTGCCAGGAACCTGGGTTCAATTCCCAGCTCGGATCACTGTTTGTGTGGAGTTTGCACATTCTCCCCATGTCTGTGTGGGTTTCCTCCCACAGTCTGAAAGACTGTGGTAGGTTGAGGTTGAGACACTCTTCCCGCTTAGCAAAGATAGCAGGACTAGAGAACACAGCCTCAAGATTAGGAGGAAGCAGTTCAGTTCAGAGTTAAGGAGGAATTTCTTCATGCAAAGGGTGGTGAATCTTTGGAATTCTCTGCCTGATGAGGTGGTGGAGGCTTCCTCACTGAGTATGTTCAAGTCAAGAGTGGATAGGTTTTTTATTGACAAGGGAATTAAGGGTTATGGAGAGAAAGCAGGAAAGTGATACTGAACCACTACAAATCAGCCATGATCTTATTGAATGGTGGGGCAGGCTCGAGGGGCTGAATGGCCTACTCCTGCTCCTACTTCTTATGTTCTTATGCTCTTATGTGCTGGTTAGGTGCATGATCCAAACAGGCATGGGACTGTGGCAACCAGGGAAATCTCATAGTAACTTCACTGCAGTGTTAATTAATAAACTTTAGTTACAAGCAGAGCTACATTCATATAAAATAATTGAATAATTACAGGGCAGAAAGAGGTTCTTTGGCCCATTGTGCTTATACTGCCTCCCTACAAGGGCAACGCTGCTGTTCCCACATCTTTGCTCTTTTCTGTATCTCAGAACTTTCTCTGCTCTCTTCAGATATTTATCCAATTCCTTTTTAAAAACCACAATTGAATCTGCCCCCACCACACTCTCAGGCAGTGTATTTCAGATCATTACCACTTACTCCTTTAAAAAAATTATCATTTTGCCAAATCATCTAAAACCCGTGTCCTCTGGTTCACAACTTCTGCAAACAGGAGCAGATTCTATTTACGTATCGATCTGTCCCTCATAACTTTGAACACTTCTTTTGAATGTGTTCTGAACAGTCTCTTCTACAGGAAGTCCTGGATTTTCCAAACTATCGATGTGACCAAAATTCCTTATCCCTGAAAACGTTCTCATAAATCTTTTATGCACTGTCTCTAAAGCCTTAGCATCCTTCCCCAAATACGGTGCCGTGGATTGAACACAATATTCCAGATGAGGTCAAACCAATGTTTCCACATAACTTTCTTGCTTTTGTCCTCTATGTCTCTATTTATAAAACTAAGGATACCAAATGCTTCATTCCACTTCTCAATCTACTGCATCACGGTCAATATTTTTGCATGTCTCTCTTCAGGTGTGTCTGTTCCTGCACTCCTTTTAGAATTGTAATCCTTATTTTCTACATTTCTGCTAAAATGTATCGATTCACTCTTCTCTGTATTAAATTTCATCTGCCACAGTGTTTGCCCATTCCACCAGCCTGCTTATATCTTCCAGAAGTTTATCACTACATTCCTCATAGTTTGTAATACTTCGAAGTTTTGTGTTGTCTGCAAACTTTAAAATTGTGCTGAGCACAGCCAAGTCTAGGTCATTAATGTAGATTGAATAAAGCTGTAGATTCTTGAGGAAGACATCTCCTTCCTTGAGTCCAATCAATTATTTATCACTCGTAAATGTTCCAGCATTTTCTGCTTTTTAACCTTGCTGCAAGAGACATCAATAACTTGATTACATAGCAATCTTTTTAATAATGGCCTTTCCTTCCTTTCTGAATCCTGGGAAAACTGAGTACTAATAAAATCTTTCCTTGCTTCCCTTACTGGAGAGCAAGAATAAGAACGGGATCAGCAGGTATTTCAGCTGTCTTGTCAAAGCCCAGACCAGAAGTTACAAGGTGTTTTATGAAAATAGCCTAGACCCTCAGTTTTTATCTTTGAATTTGGCATGGGTGAGCATAAAATGTTTCACTCTGGGTATGATTCAAGTGACCCACTAGGAAACTTTTATCAAACAAAGTTTGTTTAAGAATAGTTGAAAATATAATAAAAAGAATGAACATAATTTTTACCTCTTACACAATTCAAACATGATACCGTATAAACTTTAACAGCTAGTTATCTATGTTATTCTAGATCAATCAACAAACCATAGGTATACATCCTTCTCTAGACTTTGCTGATGTGATGCTGGGCTTTCAATTATTTATACCAACTGTAAATTTGTCCTTTAAATATTGGAGCAAATTTCCAGTCCTGGAACTTTTAATATCTGTCTGGAATGATAGAGAGAGAGAGACAGAGACACTGCCTCCTTCCACCAACTTCTCGCAGCAACTGAGAACCAAAATTAAAAATTGAACTTGGAAAAGAAACAGATATGTTGCTTCAGTAACAATTAGATGACATTGGTTACAGGCATCTCAGTGCCGACAACTTCCAGGGTTAACTAGAAACATCCTGTAAAGGAACATGATTAAAATACATTTCATAAAGGCGCAGTAATATCACTTAACAACCCATAGTCAGGAGTTGCACAGAGCAGCTATAGGTTACAGGTCATAGGGTAACAAGCACAAATATTTCTAAATTGAATTTTAACCTCATGAGCCTTAAAATGAAAAGCTGTGACAGAGATTCCACTAACACACAACAGAGTTAATATGGATCAGCAGGGCACTAATTCAGTGCCCTCCCACCATACCCTCCCTTAACCACATACCTTCTTCTCCTACCATACCCCCTCTCTCCCTCCACCATAACGCATTCCTAAGCTGAACTCCCAGAATCTCTGTCCCCCAAAACTGGAGTTAGATGTTCAAATTACTGTTGGCTCCATTATAGAACATAGAACAAAGAACATTACAGCGCAGTACAGGCCCTTCGGCCCTCGATGTTGCGCCGGCCAGTGGACCCTCTAACCTAAACTATTCCAATATCATCCATATGCCTATCCACCGACCATTTGAATGCCCCCAAAGTAGGCGAGTCCACAACTGCTGTAGGCAGGGCATTCCACGCCCTCACCACCCTCTGTGTAAAGAACCTGCCTCTGACATCCGTCCTATAACTACCACCTCTTAATTTAAAGTTATGTCCCCTCGTGTTGGTCATCACCATCCGAGGAAAAAGGCTCTCACTATCCACCCTATCCAGTCCTTTGATCATCTTATACGCCTCAATTAGGTCACCGCGTAACCTTCTTCTCTCTAATGAAAATAACCTCAGGTCCCTCAGCCTTTCCTCATAAGGCCTTCCCACCATACCAGGCAACATCCTGGTAAACCTCCTCTGCACCCTTTCCAATGCTTCCACATCTTTCTTATAATGCGGCGACCAGAACTGTACGCAATACTCCAAGTGCGGCCGCACCAGAGTTTTGTACAGTTGTAACATAACCTCACAGCTCCTAAATTCAATCCCTCTACCAATAAAAGCTAACACACCGTACGCCTTCTTAACAACTTTATCAACCTGGGTGCCAACTTTCAAAGAGCTATGTACTTGTACCCCAAGATCCCTCTGCTCGACAACACTATTAAGGGTCCTTCCATTAGCCCTACATTTCATATGCCTGTTATTCTTACCAAAGTGAATCACCTCACACTTATCCGTATTGAATTCCATTTGCCACCTCACGGCCCAGCTCTGCAACCTACCTATGTCCCTCTGCAAAATGTAACATCCATCCTCGCTGTCTATAACTCCCCCCACTTTGGTATCATCAGCAAATTTACTAATCCAACTCTCTACACCCTCATCTAGGTCATTTATAAAAATGACAAACAGCAGTGGCCCTAAAACAGAAACTTGAGGTACACCACTTGTAACTACACTCCAGGTTGAAGTAAGAGAAAAAATGTGTTGGTATTCAAATTCTTTGTTTCTCATTCAGGACATTGCTTTCAAGGAATTGGCTCTGGTTACAAAGGCAACGTTTCAATGACAATGTCTGGGAAGGTTTGTCAATTCTGGTCAAGCAACTATCCACACAGACCACAGTAAGTGTTGAGGCGGCTTTCAAGTCATTCAGTAAATGTTCTTCCCAATTCTATTCCATCAAGACTGTTTGAGCAGTTGAGTTCACAACTGAGAAAATCGGTTATTATAATAAGCAGATATCATAAAATTGACCATGACACTGTCGGATTGTCATCAAAACTCAACTGATTCATAGAACATAGAACATAGAACAATACAGCACAGAACAGGCCCTTCGGCCCTCGATGTTGTGCCGACCAAAATAAAAAGCAATGCCCCTCCAAACTAAACCATTCCCTTCTCTTCCATATACTTATCAATTAACCTCTTAAACGCCACCAAACTTGGCGCATCTACAACAGCTGCAGGCAGGACATTCCACTCCCTAATCATTCATTAATGTCCTTTAGAGAAGGAAACCTGATGTCCTATACATGACTCCAGGTCCACGCCAAAAGGATTGACTCTTATCTGCTCTGTGACCTAGTGTAACTCGTGGTTATATAAAACCTTTACAACTATAACAGAACAAGAAAAGGTCTCTCTGCCCCATCTCAGGGCACCAGGAATAGATAATAAAATAAATCACTAGAAACATAGATCCTGAGAATAAAGTAAAGTGAATTTATTTCAGTGTGAGAAAGGGCTATGTATGCAGTAGATTTTTCACTGTAGCTACATTCTAAACATTATTGTTACAATCATAGAATTCCTGCAGTGTAGACTGAGGTCATTCAGCCCATTGAGTCTGCATGAACTCTCTAACAGCATATTTTACCTCTCCATTGCCTTATCTCCAAAACACCTCATATTTCCTAATACTGGCAAATTATTCTAGCCTATACATCTTGGGACACTAAGAGGAAATTTACCATGGTTGATCCACCAAACCTGCACACTACTGGACTGTGGGAGGAAACCGGAGAACTCGGAGGAATCTCACACAGACACAGTGTGCAAATTCCACACAGTCACCTAAGGCTGAAAGCGAACCTGGTCCCAGAAGCATGTTACATTCTACTTTGTGGTGGGTCTTATTTCCTTGCTTATTTCTTTCCCAGATACAAACACCGATTGTTTAATGATTACATTTTCTGTGAATGTGTGTCTGAAGCAGCAATGCTAATGACTGTATCACTCCAAACCAATCCTTGAAAAAAACTCTCTTTATCATGAGACAAACAATTACCAATGG
Source organism: Sphyrna mokarran (assembly GCA_024679065.1). NCBI lineage: Eukaryota > Metazoa > Chordata > Chondrichthyes > Carcharhiniformes > Carcharhinidae > Sphyrna > Sphyrna mokarran. The sequence continues at coordinate 69,645,666 of JAGIQG010000008.1, forward strand.
TGAATAAAAGTGGTAGTGTAACTTCAGTGCTGGGAATGTTTTTAGAAATTATAAATTGGCACAAAATTGACAGTTACTTGGACAAATGTGAATTAACTAAGAAAACCAACAGAGATTTTTTAATGGCAAAATGTGTTTAATTAACTTCCTTGAGATTTTTTTGAAGAGTTAACAGAGGCTTGATAAGGGTAATACAGTTGATGTGATGTAAATGGATTTCCAGATGATATTTGATTAAATGCCACAGCCTAGTTTGCAAAGTCAGAGTCCATGAAATAAAAGGGGTTGTAACAGCATGGATACAAAATTGGCTGTGTATGGAAATAATAGTGAATGGTGGCATTAAGTACAAATGCAAAGAAACTATGATAAGCCTGTATTAATTCATTCTCAACTGAAGTTCTGAAGTGACACCGTTAGGTGATCTGTGGGACCCAGGTCCTCAATCTCAGGGGCACCCAGATAGTTGGCTGCCACTGGGACTGCCAATTCTAATAATGATGACTGCCCATGCCCAGGATCTGCCAGCCAATCTGAAGACTGGCAGCTCTGCAGTGCCACTTCTGGAACTGCACTGGGTAGAAAAGAACAAAATGGAATGACACCCATGTCTCTTAATCAGATCATTCAGCTGTTGCTGGAAAGGTACCTATATTTGAAGATACACTCGCCCCTCCCTATCCTGCACCAGCATGCCGAACCCCTGAGAGGCCATAGAGTTACTTAGTAATCTCTGCATGCGGTGAATGGCCCACCTTCTGTCAATGAAATGTCAGCGATGATGCAAGAAGCTCTTAGTTAGCCATCAAATGACTCAAATAGTAAATGGCAAGATGGAACGGCAGAGGGACAAAAATGGACTGTTGACACCTGCGCATCCACCTTCCCTCGGCATTTTACAGCACCATGCCCATCATCTCCCTGCCTCTCAGCCTGTTCCAAGGGAGCTGTAAAATTCAGCCTGTCAATTTTGTCTTACTCCCTCAGGTGCTGCCTGACTTGTTGAGTATTTCCAGCATTTTCTATTTTATACTGCAAGAATTTTGTTTTTCTTTCTGACTATTAATTGGTGAATTTATATTTTTATATTCAGATACAATCCAGAAACACACAACCAATCTGACCTCATTAATAACTACTGCCGAAATCCCAGCGACAGTAGCATAGGGCCCTGGTGTTACACTAAAGACCCAAAAGTTGAAACAGAAGCATGTTACGTTCCACTTTGTGGTGAGTTTTATTTTCTTGCTTATTTCTTTCCCGGATTCAAATTGCTGCATTTTCTGTGAATGTCGTGTCTCAAATGGTTTGGATCATTTCGGTGCTGTGGGAGGGGCAATATCACAATTGCAGGGATTCAAGGGAATTATGAGGGAGAAAAGAACAGGTATGAGACATACCAAAGTATTTTATGTCGAGCAAACTTCGTCCTGCAGGGATACTCCATTCTGACCATTGGCATTTCTGCTGGTTTGAATAATATTTTCTCACTCATCAGGAGCAGGATTTTCCACCCCAACATCTTACCCTGTGTATTTGCTTTCCACCCATTAGCCAGTAATGGGATATTGACTTTGCAGTCCTGCTGCTGTCAATGGGATCTCCCATTGTTCACACTCTCCCCCACTGGAGAGTCCGGTCCGCATCCGTAGAACTGGATGATCTCGTAGACAGGAACAGCTGGAAAATTTTGGCCCATGTCTTTAACTTTGAAATTCTGTTAGCTTTTTTCACTTCTTACCCATCCAATTGTGAAGGTGTTGCTCTTGCTGGAATCAGCAGGCAATCCCGTAACAGAGTCCAAGTGGTAGTTTTTATTCAAAAACTACTAAAGTGAGCTACTAAACCATTGTAGGGGTGGGAGACAATGTCACAATCACACCTACATACCCAAATCCCTGCTCAAATAACCTTTGACACTGCACAAGCAGAGGGGCAACTGGAAAGCAATCAAGAGCAATGGCCTGAGATCTCTTTCTCCACCTTCCCTATCGTTTATGCAGAGATTTACAACATTCTGGCTGAGAACAGCAAACAGAGAACAGATCCTGGACCTTCTGGGATTGCATGACTCTATGACAAATAATGCTGTCGATTCATGGGGACATTACTATCATTTTCTGTACATTGAATCTCCTTTAGCTGTTCACATTATAACAAGAAGTGAAGTATACCAAGTTCATGCTATGTACATGAGATGCCTGAGTGACTCCTGCCTAATTTTCCCTCATTCCTTCTAAACTCTGGCTCACCATTGGGACTCAATCGCAGATGTGGTCAACTGAAACTGTACAAGCAGCAACCAATCAGACAAATACAGCTCTTAGCTTAGGGGATTTGTACACAGTAGATGTGGCTCAGAATGATGGGCTATTTCCAAAGTGAAAATTAAGAGATGTTCAGCCAGAGTTTACAGATACGTTTTTGCTCCTACAGGTGAAGAATTGCCGCCATTACCGTCGAAACCCACAAAACCAGACTCACAAGTTCCTTGCATCCAAAATCAGGGAGTAGGTTACAGAGGAACTCTGAATGTGACTCGATCTGGAAAGCATTGCATGACTTGGCGCTCTCAATATCACAAGCACAATTTTACCAGAGAGAAAATGATATCAGAAAATCTCGAAGAGAACTACTGTAGGAATCCAGATGATGATGATGATGGTGTCTGGTGCTATGTCAATGACCCTGAAGAAGATATAGATTACTGTGAACTCAACTATTGTGGTAAGCTATCAGAAGATGGTGCTTATGCAGATTCCAGTCACCACAAAGATCTTGTCAATGCTTACATAATGCGCATGTTACATTTGTGGGAAAACAGCTAGTATGACATCAGGATTTCGTGTCATTGAGATATCCGTTGCAACAATGGCACACAGAATACTGCATTCTGAGCTTTTGAAATGGTGAATATTGCCAGATAGAAAAAAGGTCCATCCAAGTCATCTCTTATCCTCTTGATAGGTGCATAATCTTTACTCATTTATTTATTAGTGTCTTAAGTTGGCTTATGTTAACACTGCAGTGAAGTTACTGTGAAAATCCCTGAGACACCATACTCCAGCATCTATTCGGATACATTGAGGGAGAATTTAGCATGGCCTATGAATCATTCAGCATAGTCTTTTGGACTGTGGGAGGAAGCCAGAGCATCCAGAGAAAATCCACACAGACACAAAGGGAGCATGCAGACTCCACACAGTCATCCAAGCCAGATATCAAACCTGGTTCCCTGACACTCTGAGGCAGCAGTGCTAACCACTGTGTCACCATGCTGCTCATTGCATTGATAATGGAGTTTCACAGGAATCAATCTGCAGAAGATTCTGAAAACAACTGTAGAGTCTTTAAAGAGAACCCAAAAAAGGACAATGTGCCAAGTGTGAAGACAGCTTAGTTTAAACTGACAACTTAGAAATAGTAGTCAAGAATTTAACATAATTGAGATCTATGGATTAAAAGAAAGTGAAAGCAGGTCATTGTGCGTAAGTATTTGTAAAAGAACATGAAGCACAAACCTTTTTTGAAATTATTTTAACAGGATGTGATCATCGCTGGCACTAGGTTGGCCTGATTGGGGGCAGGGGGTTATGAGGGTCATGATGTGTGGTTAGAGGGGCATGAGTTAGAATATAGAACATAGAACATAGAACATTAGCGTGGGCTCGTTGGGCCGAAGGGCCTGTTTCCCGTGCTGTGTTGCTCTTTGTTCTTTGTTGTTCTTTGTTCTATTACAGCGCAGTACAGGCCCTTCGGCCCTCGATGTTGCGCCGGCCAGTGGACGCTCTAACCTAAACTATTCCAATATCATCCATATGCCTATCCACCAACCATTTGAATGCCCCCAAAGTAGGCGAGTCCACAACTGCTGCAGGCAGGGCATTCCACGCCCTCACCACCCTCTGTGTAAAGAACCTGCCTCTGACATCCGTCCTATAACTACCACCTCTTAATTTAAAGTTATATCCCCTCATGTTGGTCATCACCATCCGAGGAAAAAGGCTCTCACTATCCACCCTATCCAATCCCTTGATCATCTTATACGCCTCAATTAGGTCACCGTGTAACCTTCTTCTCTCTAATGAAAATAACCTCAGGTCCCTCAGCCTTTCCTCATAAGGCCTTCCACCATACCAGGCAACATCCTGGTAAACCTCCTCTGCACCCTTTCCAATGCTTCCACATCTTTCTTATAATGCGGCGACCAGAACTGTACGCAATACTCCAAGTGCGGCCGCACCAGAGTTTTGTACAGTTGTAACATAACCTCACGGCTCCTAAATTCAATCCCTCTACCAATAAAAGCTAACACACCGTACGCCTTCTTAACAACTTTATCAACCTGGGTGCCAACTTTCAAAGAGCTATGTACTTGTACCCCAAGATCCCTCTGCTCGACAACACTATTAAGGGTCCTTCCATTAGCCCTATATTTCATATGCCTGTTATTCCTACCAAAGTGAATCACCTCATACTTATCCGTATTGAATTCCATTTGCCACCTCACGGCCCAGCTCTGCAACCTATCTATGTCCCTCTACAAACTGTAACATCCATCCTCGCTGTCTACAACTCCCCCCACTTTGGTATCGTCAGCAAATTTACTAATCCAACCCTCTACACCCTCATCTAGGTCATTTATAAAAATGACAAACAGCAGTGGCCCTAAAACAGATCCTTGAGGTACACCACTTGTAACTGCACTCCAGGTTGAATATTTCCCATCAACCACCACCCTCTGTCTTCTATCAGCTAGCCAATTCCTAATCCAAACTGCTAAATCACCTTCAATCCCATGCATCTGCACTTTCTGCAGTAGCCTACCATGGGGAACCTTATCAAACGCTTTGCTAAAATCCATATACACTACATCAACTGCCTTACCCTTATCTACCTCTTTGGTCACCTCCTCAAAAAACTCAATAAGGTTTGTGAGGCACGACCTACCCTTCACAAAACCGTGCTGACTATCCCTAATCAATTTATTTCTCTCTAGATGCTTATAAATCCTATCCCTTATAATTCTTTCCAAGACTTTGCCCACAACAGAAGTCAGGCTCACCGGTCTATAATTTCCAGGATGGTCCCTACTCCCCTTTTTGAACAAAGGGACAACAGTTGCCATCCTCCAGTCTTCCGGCACTATACCTGTATCTAACGACGACATGAAGATCAAAGCCAAAGGCTCTGCAATCTCCTCTCTAGCCTCCCAGAGAATCCTAGGTAAATCCCATCTGGCCCAGGGGACTTATCAATTTTCATACCCTCAAGATTCGCTAACACCTCCTCCTTATGAACCTCAATCCTGCCCAGTCTACAACCTTGTATCGCAGTATTCTCCCCGACAACATTGTCTTTCTCCTGCGTGAATACTGACGAAAAATACTCATTCAGTGTCTCTCCTATCTCCTCAGGCTCCATGCACAACTTCCCACTGCTATCTCTGACTGGCCCTAATCTTGCCCTAACCAATCTTTTATTATTCATATACCTGTAAAAAGCTTTAGGATTCTCCTTAATCCTATCCGCCAAAGTCTTCTCGTGTCCTCTTCTAGCTCTTTTCAACTCCCTCTTTAGCTCCTTCCTTTTGTTGGCATGAGTGGGCTTAGGAAGTGTGTGAAGGTAAGGCTGGAGGGATATTTGTTGTTTAATTCTTTATGTTTTGGAGCACAGAAGCAGATCTTCCTCTGAGTATCATTTGCCCCGCCATCATCCCCAACTTAACGAAATCCTGACCTGACATTTTAAAGTTGGGTTGACTGAGCTGGGACATCTTCTGACTCTGTGCACTCAACCAAAATAACAAAATTTGCATTTCAAAACAATTGTATGTACTTATTAATGTTTCTTTTCACCCAACAGATGATCTTCCAAATGTATATGATATCCTAGATGAGGACGAAATCGGAATGGCTGGTCGAACAACGGAGTCTGACTTTCAAACCTACTTCAATCCAAAATATTTTGGAGAAGGAGAGCGCGGTAAGTTCAGTTATGTTCCTTCCAGTGTGATTAACTGGAAATCAATTATCTCTTTATTCAGCTCCCCCTCCTCCCCTCACTTCACCCTCCACTAACAGTGGACTGCTGTTGACTGGATGTTATGAATGAGCAAAGCTGTGACAATCCTGTATATATTATATTATGAATGACACTTACATGTGAAACTGATTTGAAGTAGAGTTTTTCAGCAGGGGCAGTATGGTGTAAGGAAAATTAGGACTGGGAGCCATCAGTAAGGGAGCCTTTATTGGGACTTGTAACTGGCATCCAGCCAACCAAGAGTTTCCCAGGCCCTCTTTTTAGCGTAATCAGCCCTATGCCAAAAATTGGCTGTTACACACCGCTGCCGCAGCTCAGTGGTGGTGAAGGGAATGAATGTTTGTGGATACGGTGCCAAACAAGCGGGCTATTTTGTCCTGGACATGTCAAAGTTTCTTATGCGTTGTTGGAGCTGCACTCTTCCAGGCAAGTAGAGAGCATTCCATCAGACTTCTAACTTTCCCTTGTAGATTGGATATGGGCTTTGGGAGATGAGGAGGTGAGTTATGGCCCAAAGGATTCCTAGCCTTTGACCAGCTCTGGTAGCCGCAGTATTTATATGCTTAACCGGTTCAGTTTCTGAAAATGGTTCGGATATCCTGCAGTGATATCCTGGGACTGAGATGATTGATCTCCAACAATCATAACCATCGTTTTTATGCTGGATTTGAGTCCAGTCTGTGGAGATTTTCCCATTGATTCCCACCATCTCCAGTTTTGCTCAGGTTGCTTGATGTCAACACTTGGTCAAATGCAGTCTCGATGTCAAGGGCAGTCGCTTTTACCTTACACCGGCGTTTGTTCTTTTGTCCATGTTTGAATTAATGTTGTTATATGGTTAGGAGCAGAGGGGGCATTGTGCAACCCAACCTGAGCGTCAATGAGCAGATTATTAAGTAAATGTTGCTGGATAACATTGCTCACTCCCCCTTTCTATCACTTTACTGATCATTGAGAGTAGACTAGTGAGATAGCACATGGCTGCATTAGATTTGTCCTGCTTTTTATTACAGGGCAATTTTTCACATTGCCAAGTTAAGATCAATATTGTAATTATGCTGGAACAGATTAGCCAAGACATGAGTAATGCTGGAGTACAAGTCTTCAAAACTATTCCTGGAATATCATTAGGGTCCATTGTCTTTGCAGTATCTAGTGTTTCAACCATTTCTTGGTATCACATGGAATTGGCTGAAGACTGGAATCTGTGATGTTGGGGACCCCTGGAGGAGTTTGAGATGGAGCATTCACCTAGCACTTCTAGATGAAGATGGTTGCAAATTCAGCCTTATCTTTTTCACAGATGTGCTGGGCTCCTCCATCACTGAGGATGGGGGTATTTGTGGAAGTTCCTCTTCCAATGAGTTGCTCAATTGTCCACTATTCACAGCTGGATGTGCAGAGTTTTGATCTGGTCCGTTAGTGGTGCCGTTGCTTAGCTCTGTCTATTTCTTGCTGCTTATGCTGTTTGGCACGCAGGGAGTCCTGTGCTGTAGCTTCACCAGACTGACACCTCATTTTTAGGTATGCCTGGTGCTGCTCCTGGCATGATCTCCTGCATTTTTAATTGATCGAAGGTTGTCATGGACTGATGCAACTGTTATAGGCAGTTATAACCACCATATCAGTTACCTCCTGGTTGCTTGTGGGCATTAGAGTCCCCTGGCAAGATCAAAAATGTAAGGGCAATACTGAGGCTTGGCCTGTCTAAGAGGGAAGACAGACCAACGGGAGAATTCAATATTGTAATGGAACAACTTTAGCCTGTTCGCAGGATGCTCTGACATTCAACTGTATTACTGGGGTTTTAACGTAAGTCAAATGGATGTTTTAAACATGGATCGATTCAGCATGCTCTCTGTTTCTAGAATGTGGTCTGAGAGCGTTATTTGAACGCAAAAACCAAGAAGATAAAGGAGAAAGATCTTTGCTGGAATCCATCAAAGGACGGATAGTGCATGGTGATGACGTTGAAATAGGGAGTGCCCCATGGTAATGTCTTTCCTATCTGTGCATTTATGATTAATGGTTTATTCAGGGGGAAAGGTTTGCAAAAAGAATCAGTGAGCCAGCCCTGATAACACTCAAATACATGGTTCCTATCATAAAGTGTTATGGGGACAGTGGGTGTAAAAGGCAATGAGCTGTCCAATCACCCATGTCATATTAAATGATAAGACTCGATGGGCTTACTGCCATCCCTGTGTTCCTGGCCAGCAGTACAGCTTTATAATTGGAAACACCCCTCCTGTACAAGGCCAAAAAATGAGTGTTGGCAGCCATTTCAGCAAGACCGCTTCTTATGTATAAACAAGTAAGAAATGTTGTGGCTTTCTTTGTTATCCATGGAATGGGGAAGGAAATCCCCGTGAGAATTCTGGCCTTTTGACCTTGTGTATTCCTCCCTTGTTATTTCATAGTCACAATCCGAATTAACAAAAGGATAGCATTCAACAGCATTACTAACTGAAAGTTTTTAATCTTCCAAATTCATTGACTACACTGGAGTGCTTCCTGGATATTACTAAGTGCCCCATGTTCAGCCAGAGAGTCTTTAAATCCCATCCCACAGCTGTCTATACCTCATGTCCCCAGGTTGTACCTTCCTGTAGGGTGTCTCTGGATGGTGGTCAGAAGTGGGAACCTAGGCTGTTATTTCTTCTCATTAGATCAAGATGCTCAGACTAAATGTAGTGATGAGATAATTCGGCACAAAACCAAATAGGAAGTCTTGCAGCATCCACATTCTTCAGCAATATGAAGTGTGTTGGAATAACTTAAGAGTGTGAAGGACACAATATAAATTCAAGCTCTTTCCTGGAATCATAGAATCCCTACAGTGCAGAAAGAGGCCATTCAGCCCAATGAGTCTGCACCAACTCTTCACCCCCTGCTTTGAAAGTGACCAGAGAGGTGGATGGGGGTAAGGCGGTTGATGTGGTATATATGGACTTTAGTAAGGCGTTTGATAAGGTGGCCCATGGAAGACTTCTGCAGAAAATGCAGATGTATGGGATAGAGGGTGATTTAGCTAATTGGATTAGGAAGTGGCTAGCAGATAGAAGACAGAGGGTGGTGGTTGATGGGAGATATTCATCGTGGAGTTCGGTGACAAGTGGTGTACCTCAGGGGTCTGTTTTGGGGCCCCTGCTGTTTGTAATTTTTATAAATGATCTGGATGAGGTATTGAAGGATGGATTAGTAAATTTGCAGATGACACTAAAGTCGGTGGAGTGGTATATAGTGAAGAGGGGTGTTATAGTTTGCAGAGGGACTTGGACAAGTTGCAGAGCTGGGCCGAGAGGTGGCAAATGGAGTTTAATGTGGAAAAGTGTGAGGTAATGCACTTTGGCAGGAACAATAATGTGTAGAGTATAGGGCTAATGGTAGGGCTCTTAATAGTGTTGAGGAACAGAAGGATCTTGGTGTATGTGTCAATAGATCCCTGAAAGTAGGCAGTCAAGTGGATAAAGTTGTTAAGAAGGCATCTGGAGTCTTAGCTTTTATTGGTAGGGGGATTGAATTTAGGAGCCGCAGCATCATGTTGCAACTGTACAAAACTCTTGTGCGGCCGCACTTGGAGTATTGTGTGCAGTTCTGGTCGCCACATTATAAGAAAGATGTGGAGGCATTGGAGAGGGTACAGAGGAGGTTTACTAGGATGTTGCCTGGTATGGAGGGCACGTCCTATGAAGAGAGGTTGAAGGATTTGAGGTTGTTTTCGTTAGAAAGGAGGCGGCTAAGAGGGGATCTTATTGAAGCATATAAGATGATTAGAGGTTTAGATAGGGTGGACAGTGATAGCCTTTTTCCTAGGATGGAGAAAGCTAGCACGAGGGGACACAGCTTTTAATTAAGGGGTATGAGTTATAGGACGGATATCAGAGGTAGGTTCTTTACTCAAAGAGTGATTAGGGAGTGGAATGCCCTCCTGCAGCTGTTGTAGATGCGCCAAGTTTGGTGGCGTTTAAGAGGTTAGTTGATAAGTATATGGAAGAGAAGGAATGGTTTAGTTTGGAGGGGCATTGCTTTTTATTTTGGTCGGCACAACATCGAAGGCCGAAGGGCCTGTTCTGTGCTGTATTGTTCTATGTTCTATGTTCTATAACTCTATGCATTTACCATGGCTAATCCACCTAACCTGCACATCTTTGGATTGTGGGAAAAAACCAGAACACCAGGAGGAAGCCCACATAGACAGAATGAGCGTACAAGCTCTATACAGACAGTGACTCAAGGCTGGAATTGAACCCAGGTCCTTGGTGCTGTGATGCAGCAGTGCTAACCATTATGCCACTGTCATGTTCCCACTTCTGACCACCATCCAGAGACACCCTACAGGAAGGTACAACCTGGGGATATGAGATATGGACAGCTGTGGACTTGGATTTTAGGACTCTCTGGCTGGATATGAGGAATAGCACTTAGTAATATCCAGGAAGCACTCCAGTGTAGTCAATAAATTTGGAAGATTAAAAATTTTCAGTTGTTAATGCTGCTGAATTCTGTCCTTTTGTTAATTCGGATTGTGGCTATGAAATAACACAAGGTTAGAAGGCCAGAGTTCTCACTGGGATTCCCTTGTTCTAAAGTCTTCTCACTGCTCATAAGACCTAACTTTACAACTCCAAAGCCCCAGTAAGTACGCTGCTGTTACCCATCTTGGCCTGGGTTTTGAGGCTATGTCTCCTTGTCCTGGTTTCATATATTTCTTGCAGACTGAACAACGTGAGGCAATAATTTCCCAGTAAAATTCCAGCTTGATTTGTTTATTTTTTAATTTCCTCATTGTTCCTTAATAGGCAAGTGATGCTGTTTCGCAAAAGACCTCAGCAGCTGCTGTGTGGTGGCAGTCTAGTGAGTGACCAGTGGGTTATTACCGCAGCACATTGTATCTTGTATCCACCATGGGACAAGAACTTTACGGCCAAAGAAATTGTTGTCCGGCTTGGGAAGTATAATCGAACTGGGTAAGCCAAAAATTTACCAACCAACACCGTAAAAACAGATTTCCTGGTCATTTTCCATTACTCGTTTTAGGAGCTTGGTGTGTGAAAATTGGCTGTCATGCTTCCTACCTTACACCAGTGTCTATTCTTCAAAAATACTTCACTAGCTGTAAAGTAGTTAGAGATGTCCGAAGCTCATGAGTGGCTCTTGCTATGAACAGCAAATCTTTTCTAACACTCCATCCCTTAACCTGGAAATGATAGGAAACCAAAGAATGTAGAATTCAGATTCAGGTTTCTTAGCTCTACCCTGCTTCCAATAATCTTTCTGATCATAGAAATTATATTGATTTATTCAGTGCCATTCCCAACAGTGAAGGATTCGAACAGATGGCAGAAATAACACTGTGTTGGCTGCACCACAGAAACAATCCCTGCAAATGAGATAGGCCAAAGGTGTGATTGAAATTGGGCCCCAGGCCTCATTTTAATTAAGACTAATGGTCAGAATTTTACCAACCCGCCTGCTGTAGGAATCAGAGCGGGTGAGGGATGTACCATGGGAAGGTCTGTTGATCTCGGGCAGCATTCTGCAGTTTGGGACAAGCCATCAGTAAAATCCCATCCGCTAACTCACTGATGAAACAATCATCAGTTTTAGGCCACTAACAGGGACACTTGAGCAGAAGGGTTTAATAATAAGGGTAATGCTGCCACTTTCCAGGAAGATAATGGAGAATGTGAGACAGGAACGGAAGATAAATAGGAGGGGGAGGAATTAGGAAGATCCAAAAGGAAAAGCATTCAGAATAGTATCCTTACTTCTCCTTTTTACTGTTTCTTTTTTCTGGGGAGGCAATTTTCTCCCTTGTCTGTCTTTCTCACAGGCATGTTTGTTGCATTAATGATACCTTGAATCATTAGTAAGGCCATACAGAAGTCCAGTTACCTGACTGTGGCAGGCTAGTGCTGTTTTGTTCAGAGGAGCCCAATTTTGGGAAGGAATCCTTAACAGGCTTCAGGCCCCTCATTAACATATTGCTAATGTGCCTGACAGTTTTTGGACGTAAACTTGGGATACACACTCCACAAACTGTAAGTGGGAGATGTGCCGATTGAATGCAGCCCATACTGCTAAATCAGTACACTTTATGATGCTGTTGTTGGACTGCAGTAAGAAGTCTCATTATACCAGGTTAAAGTCAAAAACTTTTGAAGCACTGTTCCTTCATCAGGTAAGTAGGTTCACAGACGCAACATATGTAGGCAAAGACAAAATTGCAAGATAATTACAGATCAGAATGTGAAGAATGGTTGGAATGCGAGTCTTTATAGGTAATCAAGTCTTTACAGGTACAGATAGTGCACATGGAGAGAGGGACAATCACACGTTAAAGATGTGTGAATTCTCTCAAGCCAGGACAATTAGTAGAATTTTGCAAACCCAGACAGTATGGTGGGGATTACATGTAGTGTAATGTAAATGCAAGTTGAGGTCAATCTCAAACAGAATATTGTTCACAGCAAATCACCCACTTTTAGGAGAACAGGGAGCACAACACCATACAACCCTGCCAAGACAATCTCTTCAAGACTTGCCAGATCATGGACAGGGATGCCATTATCTCACGAGAGAACACTATCCACCAGATACACGTACATTCTCTTGCAGCTCGGCCAACATTGTCTACCTAATACGCTGCAGAGGCATGGTACGTTGGGGAGTCCGTTCATACTACAATGGATGAATGAACACCGCTCGACAATCACTAGGCAGGACTGTTCCCTTCTAGTCAGGGAACAATTCAGCAGTTAAGGATATTCATCCCCGATCTTCGGATAAGCATTTTCTAAGGCAGACTTCACGACACACCACAATGCAGAATTGTAGAACAAAAACTGATAGCCACGTTCTGCACACTTGAGGAGGCCTCAACTGGGATCTTGTTCTTAACTGGGAGTGAGATAGCTTGATCTTGAGTTCGGACATAGCTTGGCACAACATCGAGGGCTGAAGGGCCTGTACTGTGCTGTACAGTTCTATGTTCTGAGTTCTATGTCACACTACCCCACCATATGGCTTAGGTTTTCAAAATCCTACTAATTGTCCCGGCTTGAGAGAATTCACACCTCTTTAATGTGTCATTATCCCTCTCTTCACATGCACTGTCTGTACCTATAAAGACTTGAGTACCTGTAAAGACTGCATTCCAACCATTCTTCACATTCTAATCTGTGATTATCTTGCAATTTTGTTTTTGCCTATATATGTTTGTGAACCTACCCCTCCATTCACCTGATGAAGGAGCAGTGCTCTGAAAGCTCATGATTCCAAATAAACCTGTTGGAATATATTTTACACCTTTTTTACACACAGAAAATTCTGAGCATATCACTCTCTGCTACTAGTAGCTCATGAAAACAAAGCGTAAACAGAAAATGCTGGAAAGTCTCAGCAGATCTGATGGCATATGTGGAGAGAGAATAGAGAACATGCTTTGAGTCTGGTTGACTGTTTGTCGGAGCTGTTCATGAAAATGCATGAGAATGAAGTCCTGGGTCTGTTTGTTTATTCATTAGAACCTGGGATAAACCAAAACTTAAGATAGCAGGTTATTTGAAACATCTGGATCTCATAAACTCAGCTTGATAACCTGTATTTCACAGTGGAAGCACAGAGTTTAGAGCACATTCAATAGGAATGTGTAGAAAAGTGAACCGTGTTGCTTTGTAGAAAGGGAACTTTTTTTCTCAATTACTCTTCATTTCTAAATCTTCCCTTCCTCCAACCTTGTTTTTTTTATTTCTTATATGCTTTCCTTTCATTTTCTCTTTCCTGCATACTTGTGATTCACCCTTTTGTTCTATCTGTGCCAATAACATTTGTTGTTGATTCTTTTATTCTTTAGGTATGAAAAGAAAACAGAAAAAATCTTTGCACTCGATCAAGTTATTGTTCATCCCAGATATGACTGGAAAACGAACCTCAATCGTGATATTGCCTTACTGCATTTGAAGAAACCCACTGTATTCACTGACTTTATATCACCCATCTGTCTACCCGACAAAGAGGTCACCAGCAAGTTAGTATTAAATACTATTTGCTCTTGTTATCTTTTTTATGCTCTTAGACAGGCAATTAAGTTCTTGACCTTTTGGCCAAGATCAAGCATTAGATCAAGCCCGAGATTTAGTGCAATGTTGTATCTTGTCAGCTTGGCTTTTATATGCCTCTTTTGAATTCCAAATGAATTAGATTCATTTGGAATTTGCATTTGGTTTTTGGAGCAAACAAGGAATGGATTTAGGTTTGCCCAGTACATTCTGAGCATTGGCTTTGTAATTTTATGAATAGAGTAAAAAAAATTTTAAGAAATAGAGATTGGCAGTGAGGGGCACAAATGCCCAGACACTTAACTAATGATTTGAGTGAAGATGTGGATGGAACATATAAGATCATGAGAAATAGCAAAAGGACGTTCAGCCCCATTCAATAAAATCATAGTCGATCCGATTGTGGCCTCAACTCCACTTTCCTGCCAGATCCCCATGACCTTCAATTCTCTGTACATCAAAAATCTGTCTAATTCAACCTTGAATGTATTCAGTGACCCAGCTCTCTGGGGAAGAGAATACCACATACTAGCGACTCTCTGACAAAATAAATTCTTCCCAATCTCCATCTTAAAATGAACAGACCCCTTGTTTTTAAACTTTATCTACTAGTTCAAGGTTCCCCAACAGGGGAATAATCATTGGAAATACTTATAAGCTCAGGGAGAGAAAAACAGCATTCAGTTCAGGTTGATAACTTTTAGAATGGGGCTTGACTGTCTGAATCCAGTGTGTGCTTCCTAACAATGTCACTATCCACTTTACCTGGGAACAGAGCAGTTAATGGTACAGCTTCAAAGCTTATGTAAAATATTGGAATCTCCTTTGGTTAAAGTGTTTGGTCCCTTTCTACTCATGGATAGCTTGCAGATTTGCTCAAAATAATAAAATGCTGTCCTTTCTTGGGAAGGTTTAGGATTTACTGCCTCAGGATAAAATCGTACTTGTAGAGTCATTGAGTTATTGTGGAAAGTGCAGGGTGCATGTTCGTACTGTTCATTTACACTCCTTGCCAAGGCAAGCCTTGAGATAGAAAATGAGAAAATTAAGATTGCTTACAACCCAAATTGCAAACAAGTGGCTTTGAAGGAAATGTCTCACTGGTACAGCGGGGTCTTGTTTACAATAACACTTACATCCACATCCATAACGAACAGTAATCACCTATTCATGGTCCTCTAACGGTCTTAAGCTTTCCTTGACAATTTGTAACAAGAAGATGTCGTTGTTTGTAATTTATGGAGACAGTCTGGATCAAAAAGATCCCAAAGATTATCTGTTGAAACACAGTAATATTGTCGATTTCTCTGTATGTCCTTCGTATTACCGAGTGCCATAAACAAACTTGTTGCTGAAAATCATATCAGCTGATGAATTCAAATAGACACACTGGGGAGCTAGGTATGAATGTAATCCTGAGGCATTGGGTGTAAATCTCTTCCATTTAACAGGCTATGATAGCTTTGGCTAAAGTTGACTTTGGGTAGTATCAACTCATTTCCTCATGTGTATATGTCTACCTATCACTGCTAATCTTAATCACTCAAGCCATATGTCAAAATTAGAAAATCTCACTGAGATCCAGTAGAAGGGATTCTGCAGGTTTTAGGCATGAACTGATGATCTCTACTTGCTAAACAACTGGCACAGTAGTTAGCACTGCTGCCTCACAACACCAGGGATCCAAATTCGATACCAGCCTTGGATGACTGTGTAAAGTTTGCAAGTTGTTCCCATGTGTGGGTTTCCCCTGGGTGCTCTGGTATCCTCTCACAGTCCAAAGATGTGCATGTTAGGTGAATTAGTCATGGTAAATACATGCAGTTATGGGGATAGCATGGAGGGCAGAGCCTGGATAGAATCTTCTATTGGATACCATTATCCCATTGTTCTCTTCAATTGGTACTATTACATAAAGGATCAATCCAATGGAACAGGCCAGCAATGCAGTATAACATGTGATGATGCAATGTACCTTCATGCAGAAGGTGCACTGGCTCACATCCATGATTCAGCATGCATTTAACTCCCTAACTCAATGAGACAAACATGTGGATTTATGGAGCTTCTATGCAGCAAGGAAAAGATGGTAACCTCTTCCTCATAACCTGAATTGTATTGTTTTAATTTATCCACTGGGGGATAAATACCATTGAATTTGTCAGATGTGAGTGAACCTCCCATTTTTTTCAGTTGCTGTTTTCTTCCCATTCCCAGCTATTTTCTTCCCTCCTTTCTGGAATGTGTTTGTAGTATAAGGGTGTGTTCTTACTTGCCTTTCACGCCACGCTCCCACTGTAATGAGGTTGGTTGATAGCCAGCCAAATCTGCGTTCACTACAGCGGGAGGGGAAAATTCACCAACATGAATAGTGATAAGGTTTCAGCCAAAAGGTCTGGTATATACAGGGTTAATGTGGGACTGAGGACAGTATCACTCACACAGTGGTGTAAAAAGTCAAAAACATAGACCAAGGGTATGATTGGTGTTGGCCAGAGAGATGTTCAGATCTAAAAGTGAAAATAGCTCCTTGACTAAACTCATTACTTTTTAAATGTTACAATAGTTAATAAAGACTAACTGTTAACATACAGAAGGCAAAAAAGGCTTCCTTATCAGGCATGTCATGCAACCAATACCATCACAATATGGTGGCAGCTGGGGTTCAGAATAATCTCTGTCTTGTAAGACGCTACAAAACAAAGAAAGGGAAAATCTTCAACCTAAAGAAGCTTCCAAAGGAAGCTACAGATGCTCATAAAAATCACCAGAGAAAGAAAATTTTAAAAAGAAAAGTGATTTGTGACTGTAGCAGGAGCCTGTTAAAACTATCAAACATGGATAGAACAGGGGGAGAGAGGAAAAAAAAGGCAGATGAGGAGCCATTTTGGAAAAGAAAGACCCTCAACCATTCCTAAAACATCAACAACTTTTAAACAACTTTAACTTGTGACCATTGACAAAATATTAAGTGGCCATCATCAAAGAAGCTTACCAAATCAGTTTGGACTCATCCTTGGGCCAAACTAAATGAATAATTGGGTATTCTGGGGAACAGACTTTGAAACTCCTAAAAAAAATCAGTTTTAGCAAGAAATCAGAAAAAGTCCAGATTAATACATTTTTATCCTCATTTGGTGAACTTGTTCGTGACATAATCCTAATCAGTGCATTGATGAGTCCTTAACCAGCTTCCATGAAATATTACCAACCTTTGAAAAATATTTTAATCTTTAAGCTGAAGAAAGTTCAGAGCTTATAAAGAGATATAGAAAAGCCCCAGGAAAGCAAAGAAAAGGCCAAATGCAATACTTAAACCAACCACATAAAGTTGCCAGAGAGACATATAAGATTTTGGAAGTCTATTAATAGATCTTAATGGGATGTCTGAAAGTCACAAATGATTTCCTTTTTAAAGACATGGGCACACTTCCAGAACTGTACCAGAGGCTGACAGTGAATGAGAAAGAAAAAGCCCTATGATAGGCAGATCAAGAAAAGCAGTGTAATCAGAGAATGGTCATCTCAAAGCTCAATTGGAAGAAACCAACCTGAAATGCAGTCAAGTAAGACAGCAACAAGAAAGGCACTCCCAAGAGGTCATTGACTTAAAAGACCATCTAACCAAAAAAATTCTCGCCTTGGACAAGCACAAGTAGTTGGAAAAAGTGTTGAATGTAATTTCAGAAAAGGCTGCGTTGGAGCTATCAGTTATGTCATTGATAACTTGATAAAGACAATGATGAATTAATCTGTAGAGTGAGACAACAAGAACAGAACAAAAAAATTGGGTTGCAAGATCTGCCATCAGGATTGGATTCAAAAACAGTTACTGGCCCCTCAGGAACTGTGATTGATAAAGAATACCTTCAGTAGCAGAGTGGCAAAACAGCAGAACAAACTCAAAAACAAATTAAATTACAAGAGAACTCAGGAAGCACTTGAGCTTTGTAATGAAAATGAAAATCTGTTGCTGAATCATGAGATGCTATAAGGATCTCTCAGGTCAGAGTTTATCACTCGGGAAACATTACAAAGTGGGATTAAATGAATATAGTGCCACTCTGAAAGAACCGATGAACCAAATTTTAGAGAGGGTGTTCACTATTCCAGGAGGAAGCCAGGAGGTACAAGAATGAGTTGGCAATGCTGCAGGAAACAGTTGCCTGTTTGGAAGAAACCTTAGAAAAACATTGCCTTTGCAATGAAAATCAAGAAAACAGAATGACAAGCAAAAGTGGAAAAAGCATAAGAACAGAAGCACAGTTATAGAATGTGAGCTTGAAAGATAGCACAGAGGAATTATATCCTGCCAAAGAAAGTACTATCAGTGGAGAGAAAGCATCATGGGGTAGAAGCCAACTCTCAGTCCAGCTTATGGAGTCACAAAAACATAGGGAGATCCAAGTCAGCTAAAGCAGCGCCTCAACCTCCCAACAGAACAATCTTGCTGGCACAGTGTTATGAAGCACCTTCACAGATGAGATCAGTGCCCTGCGAGTGACAGTACTTCTACTGCAACAGACAAGAGCACTATGGCAAACTGGACAAGTCAGAAGTCTTTTCCCCCAAAATGCACAAAAGACCCTAAGGTAATTAGGTCAAGGTTCTGGGCCTTCATTCATCCCGTTAAATGATAATTGAACTAATTTTAAATTAAATTCAGGTACCAGCATGACAGTTCTGTTAGACAATGAACCATGACCTCTGGTTTCAAACAATGGACATGTTACAGAGCAGTAAGACTCCAACTCCCAGCTAATACTATTATTAGGAAAGCTCACCAATATTTCTGCTTTCCCAGAAGACTAAGGAAATTCAGCATGTCCACTAGGACTTATATCAATTTTTACAGATGCATCACAGAAAGCAAATGTATCACAGCTTGATGTGGCTCCTGCTCTGATCAAGACCACAAGAAACTGCAAAGGGCTGTGAATGAAACTCAGCCCACCCCACTCAAACCAACATTCATTGACTTCCTGCTGCCATGGAAAAACAACAATTATAATCAAGGACACCACACACCCAAATATATTCACTTCCACTTTCTTCTGTTGGGAAAAAAGATACAAAAGTCTGAAAACATATACCAACAAACTCAAAAACAGTACCTTCCTTGCTGTCATCAGATTTTTGAATGGTCCTATCATATCATAAGTTAATCTTTTCCTTCATTTTACCTGTAACTGCAACACTATATCCTGCACCCAATCCTTTCTTTCTCGCCAATGTACTTCATGAATGGTATGTTCTGAAGAGAATTTCAGCCGCCAATGAGGATGGAGGATTTTGGCATCAAAATGCAGGTCAATGCTCCACTGAAGTATTGAGGGAGTGCTATATTGTTTATTGAGAAAAACCGGGGTCCCGTATGTTGTTAAACCAAAGAAGATCAGAAAACTTCTGCCCTCTATCTTGACCAATAATTACCCCTCAACCAATGTCACTCAAATAAATTACCTAGTCATTTGTCTCAGGGCTATTTGTGTGAGCTTGCTGTACACAAATCATTAGCCCTGTTACCTATATTATATTTTAAAAATAAACTTAATTGGCTGTACAACACTTTGGGAAGTCCTATGTTATAAAAGGCAGAATATAAATGCAACTATTTCTTTCTTTAGCCCATGTGGATAGCTCTTACGTATGAACCTTGATGGTAGGTGTCAGTTGACCATTGGGTTCATCTGGATGGAGACCAATTCAGATTCACAGCCAACATCCGTAATTCTACACTTTCATGCAAGAGATGTTCAGATTCAGCAGTCAGGAGCACAGACAAAGGAGGAAGCTTACCATATCCCATTCCTGTGATCAGACAGACCTTGGGGAATGGATCTTGGCTATCAGTCAAACAGCCATTTCCATATTGCCAATCTTTTTATGAATAATTAGTAAAAGCATTCAAAGAAAACAAAACAAAACAGCATATTTTTGGTGACACCTTATAGTTGTTCTCCAGGAGATTAATTATTAATTCCTAGAGGCTCCAAGACAATATTGGAGGGATGACAGATTCTACTGTGGAGCTGAGACTGTGTGTGGTGATGGGGTTACATTTGTCTCAGAAAATCCAACTCCCTGTGATGGCTTCACTTTTACTTACCTGCTGTAATATGATGCTATAGATAGTGATAATGGAGACCTAAACATTCTTCCCATCACACGGCTGACCATGGATCTCTCCTGCTTGCTGCCGGCCATTGATACATGTTGGAAGAATTTGCAGACCGACACTTAACATGTTTGGTTTACATTATAAAGACCTCAGGCTTTACATCCTGGGCTGGGACTCCAACCTGGAGCTTCTGGCTCAGAGCCAGGTTCACCACTCACTGTACTAGATGTCCTCCCTCAGAGAATGGCAGCGAGAGATAGAATAGTAAATTTACAAGTCCACGTGATAGTTGAACTTTGATTGTGTCACCAGCAATGGTTCCAGGTAAAAGTTCCCTTGGCAAAAACTAAGTGACAGGAGGGATGAGAAAGGCATTAAAATGATCTCAGCTCCTGGTTTGTTTCTGGCAGGAATGCTCAGTCTTTCATTCTTGTTTCCAGGTTAATGATCAGTCAGCAGTTGGGCCGGATCACAGGTTGGGGAAACCTGCGTGAAATCTTTGTGAATATTAAGGATGCGAGGCCTCAAGTGCTGCAGGGCATCCAACTTCCTATTGTCGACTACGAAATCTGTAAAGCATCCACTTCTGTTCATGTGACCAAAAACATGTTCTGTGCCGGTGAGTCAATGGAGAAGCAAGGAAGCATCCCAGCAGGGGAATGCGTTGGTTAAAATCCCGTTCTTTCACCCCTGACTGGCATGTTGAAATCTTCCTCCTTCTTCCTGCCCTTTAATTAAATGTCCTAGACAAGGGTATTCTGGTGGCAGCTCTGTAGAGTGGCCAGTGACCCCACATACGCTGGATAAATCTGCCTGTCATTCATTAGCAGCATCAAAGTCAGTATCACACACAGCCCATAAGACACAGGAGCAGAAGTAGGCTATTTAGCCCATCAAATTTGCTCTGCCATACAATGAGATCCTGATATGACAATCTTCAACCCCACTTTCCTGCCTTATTCCCATAACCCATGATACCCTTCCTGACTAAAAATCTGTCTATCTCAGCCTTGAATACAGTGAATGACCAAGCCTCTAATGCCTTATGTGGTAAAGAATTCCAGACATTCATTATCCTCTGAGACAAAAAAATTCCTCCTGATTTCTGCCTCGAATGGCTGACCCCCCCGCCCCCCCTTACTCTGCTCCTAGACTCTCCCACAAAGTGAAACAACACTTAGCATCTACCCTGTCAAACCCCCCGAGAATCCTTTACATCTCAATAAGGTTGCCTCTCATTTTTTTAAATTCCAATGAGTATAGACCCAAACTACCCAAATTCTCCTCATAGGAAAATCCCTCCATAGCCAGGATCGACCCAATGAACCTTCTCTGGACTGCCTCCATTGCCATTATGTCTTTCCTTAGATAAGGGGACCAAACCTGATCGTGGTATTCCAGGTGTAGCCTAACTAGTGCCTCCTTGTCTGTCAGTGGCACTGTCTCGCATAATTTGTCCAATCCTTATGAAAAGTTCCCAAACCCAAATTAAATCAAATTTAATTGAGATGGCTTTGAATCTATGCTCGATGTTAGTTGTAAGAAAGGTAGCAGCAATGACTGCAAACAAGAAAGAGGAATTGCATTTATTCATTCTTGCAGTGTGGGTGTTGCTGACAAGGGAAAGAAAATCAATGCTGGCCTTGAGAGTGACACCCACATCCCATGAAAGAATAAGGAAAATATCTATATACAATCATTGTTCCCAATCCCAATTCCAGTGAGTGAATGTCATGGGATGGAGGGTTGGGACGGCAGTTAACAAATTAACAATGCATTCTTTTAGATTAAACTGAAATTTTATACAAACGTAATTCCTTTATCTTTTCTCCCCATTCCACCACCCCTCCTTCCTGTCCTCCAAATGAATTAACATTAAGTTAGATGACGATTTTAAAAACATTTTATACTTGACAATATTGTTAGAAAATACACTCTTAGAGGGAATACTAATAATGGGAGAGTGAAGATGGAGAATGGTGAAGAAAGAAGTGATAAAGGGAGAAATGTCACAGCATTAAAAGGCAGAGGAAGATGGAGAGTGAAGGGGAAGAGTCGTGGTGGGGAGTGGCAAGGTGAAGAGTGAAGACTGGGAGTCAAAACTGGAAGTTCTGAGGTGAGAAAGGAAGAAGTCAAGTGATGAAGGAAAAGTGAAGACGTGAGGATGGTAAAATGAAGAAGTGAAAAAATTACCCAGGAAGAAGAAGGAAGGTAAGGTAGGAGTGAAGATAGGTGGTATTACTAAATTAGAAAGCATTTTCTTTTGGAGACATGAGATATCGAGATCATTGTGTTCTTTCCAATCGCTTTGTTAATGTTGTTTAGAGACAGCGTGATTAGCATCACCAATGGGATGGATTCAATGAGAGAGTCAGGAAAAGACAACTGTGGTGGTGATGGGGTTACATTTCTCTCAGAAAATCCAGCTTGCTGTGGCGGCTTCACTTTTATTTATCTGCTGTAATTTGGTGCTGTAGATAGTGGTAGTGGAGACCTGAACGTTCTTCCCATCACATGGCTGACCAGGAATGAGGTGAAAATCCATTTGAATTCTGCTAAATGGGAGAAAGGCCTAGTGTAATTCACCCTACAATTAGTTAGTTTTCTTGTACTTTAATTTGAATTTATTTTCCATTGTAGGTCACAGTCCAGAATCTGGCCTGCGTGGAGATGCCTGTGAAGGGGACAGCGGAGGTCCTTTTGTAATGAAGGTTACACTTTTACATTTTTTAAATTCTTCATATTTTATCAGCACAGTGTAACTTGTGTTTGAACAATCAAAGTAACTTCAAAGGATGAACGATAGCACTGTAAATGACCTTACTTCATTCTGTTATTCACACCCTGCCTGGAAGGGATCTATCCTATCTGTCAATACAAACATACAAGTTAAGAATGGAAGTAGGTCACTCAACCCCTGAAGCCTCCTTTGGCATTCAATAAGATAATGGGTCCAATTATAACCTCAACCCTACATTCCCACATATCACCTTAAGAACCTTTCATCCCCACCCTTTATAGGAATCTATTGACCTTAAAAATTCCACCAACCTTTGAGAAAGGGAGTTCCATAGACACACAACCCTCTGAAAGAAAATAAAAAATCCTCAAATGGGTGACTCTATTATTCTAGTTCTAGACTCACCCACAAGAGGAAACATTCTTTCCACGTCTACCTGTCAACATTCCCCAGGCTTATATGTTTCACTCAAATCGCCTCTTATTCTTCTAAACTCCAGTAATATAATCCCAGCTTGTTCAACCTTTCCTTCCTTCATAAGACAACCCACCCATTCCAGATAATAGTCTAGTAAACCTTCTCTGAGCTGCTTCAAATGTATTTATATTCATCCTCAAATAAGGAGACCAATATTATAGTACAGCAGATGTGGCCTCACCAATACCTATATAATTGCAGCTCCATTATTTTGAATTCAATTGCCTTCACAATAAATAATAACATTTTATTAGCTTCTAATTACTTCCTGTGCCTACTACTAACGTTTTGTGATCCATGCTCTAGGACACCCCGATCCTTCTGTATCTCAGAACTCTGCAATCTCTCACCATTTAAATAACATACTTTTTTATTTTTCCTGTCAAAATGAATTTTGC
Organism: Sphyrna mokarran; assembly: GCA_024679065.1. Taxonomy (NCBI): domain Eukaryota; kingdom Metazoa; phylum Chordata; class Chondrichthyes; order Carcharhiniformes; family Carcharhinidae; genus Sphyrna; species Sphyrna mokarran. The sequence goes on from JAGIQG010000008.1 coordinate 69,669,510, forward strand.
ATTTTCGCTATTTGCCAGATCTTTTCCCAATCACTTATCTATATCTCTTTGTGACCCCACGTCCTCTTCACAATTTACTTCCTCCTATCTATTTTTGCATTGTCAGCAAGTTTACCATTGGTCTCTTCATCCAAGTTATTTATTTAAATTATAAACAGGGGTGGCCTCAGCATTGATCCCTGTGGCACACCACTCATTACATCTTGCCAACTCCAACCAAAAAATGACTCATTTATGCCTACTCTCTGTCACCACTCTGCCTCTGTCTTTCTTTCTCACTCCAGCACTCTATGCACATTCTCAGTGCCGCAGCATAATACTCCACAATTTCCCTTTTTCCTTCAACAGTGCGTTTTTTCACCAAAGATCATTGAACTTCTGACGCATTGGGTTTCTGAGTCTTCTGCACTAGAGTTATATTTTGTAACAAGATCTTAAGACACATACTAACGTTCAGAGCTATTGGTGGAGCTATGCATTTATAAATGAATCGTTGTATAGGAATATCAAGTAAGGGGAAACACACAACGTACAAATTAAGAACGGCTTAAGTTGCAATCATTAATTAATATTCTCTTATCCTTTTGTTGACCTCAATGGTGAAAATAAAACACTTCCCTGTAAATAGGTTCTCTGTTCTCTTTGTGAGGACATAGATTGTTTGCTTTGCCCATTTGGCCAGCTGAGATCAGAATGTGCCCTAAGAGAGATGGAATGGATGTGGAAACCATCACAGAGGCAAATGTAGTTTTGGTCTCCTTTAGCATATTGATGCTGGTCTTTAACTCCGGGGGCCTCGTCTAGAACTAAAGGTGTGATCTTACCACCTCACCCCACTGACTTTCAGTGAGGTGGTAAGATTGGGTGAGTGGTGAAAGGTGAGAAATGTGTCCTGTTTCTCAGCTCTTCTGATTGTACCAATTCTGTATGGAGCAAAACTGAAATTTAATATTAATGACATACTTTGTCCAGGCTGACTTACCCTGACCACTTCACTGGCCAAGGTCTGCCTCAGCAAGAATCACTATGATCTTCACAAGCACAGACCAAACATGATGGCCTTGCCAGGGGAATCAGAGGTCATTGACTCCCTCCATCACACCATCCCCGCCCCACCCTCCCCACCACCCCCCCACCCCCACCCACCCCCACAACAGGACATTGCCAGCGTATCCACTGGGCAACCTGGCAGTGCCCACCAGGCATTATAATTATGCCAGGGGCAGTGCCAAGGGGGTGGAGCCTGTAAAGGCAGAGCCTGTTGGAGGAGTGGCGTCCAATGTCCGTGGATCAGGTGGAAGGAAGTGCAAGAAATCCCTGGGAGATCAGAGCACCATAATATTGTGACTGGCAGCTTGACCGGCAAAATGACATGATCCTTTCCCTTTTCTCTTGCTCATTTGACACTCATTTTCATTAAACCACACTCTAAGATTCAGCCTTGGCTCATTGGTATCACTTTTACCTGAAAGTTGTTGCTCGGTGAAACTTCACATCACAGACGGAGCCCGTAAGTGAGGCTGACATATCTGTGCTGTACTGGGGGAGCACTGTACTGGGGGAGCACTGTACTGGGGAGCACTGTACTGGGGGAGCACTGTACTGGGGAGCACTGTACTGGGGAGCACTGTAATGAGGGAGGACTGTACTGAGGGAGCACTGTACTGAGGCACCACTGTACTGGGGCAGCACTGTACTGAGGGAGCACTGTACTGGGGAAGCACTGTACTGGGGAAGCACTGTACTGAGGGAGCACTGTACTGGGGGAGCACTGTACTGGGGGAGCACTGTACTGAGGGAGCACTGTACTGAGGAAGCACTGTACTGAGGAAGCACTGTACTGGGGGAGCACTGTACAGACTGTACTGGGAGCACTGTACTGAGGAACCACTGTACTGGGGGAGCACTGTACTGAGGGAGCACTGTACTGGGGAAGCACTGTACTGGGGGAGCACTGTACTGAGGAAGCACTGTCTGGGGGAGCACTGTACTGGGGAAGCACTGTAATGAGGGAGCACTGTACTGAGGAAGCACTGTACTGAGGACACTGTACTGGGGAGCACTGTACTGAGGGGAAGCACTGTACTGGGGGAAGCACTGTACTGAGGGAGCACTGTACTGAGGAAGCACTGTACTGAGGGAGCACTGTACTGGGGGAGCACTGTAATGAGGGAGGACTGTACTGAGGGGCACTGTACTGAGGCACCACTGTACTGGGGCAGCACTGTACTGAGGGAGCACTGTACTGGGGAAGCACTGTACTGGGGAAGCACTGTACTGGGGGAACACTGGGGAGCACTTACTGGGGACACTGTACTGAGGGACACTGTACTGAGGAGCACTGTACTGGGAGAACACTGTACATGAGGGAGGACTGTACTGAGGGAGCACTGTACTGAGGCACCACTGTACTGGGGCAGCACTGTACTGAGGGAGCACTGTACTGGGGAAGCACTGTACTGGGGGAGCACTGTACTGGGGAGCACTGTACTGGGGGAGCACTGTACTGGGGAGCATGTACGGGGGAGCACTGTACTGAGGGAGCACTGTACTGAGGCACCACTGTACTGAGGGAGCACTGTACTGAGGCACCACTGTACTGGGGAAGCACTGTACTGAGGGAGCACTGTACTGGGGGAGCACTGTACTGGGGGAGCACTGTACTGGGGGAGCACTGTACTGAGGAAGCATGTACTGGGGGAACACTGTACTGAGGGAGCACTGTACTGGGGGAGCACTGTACTGAGGGAGCACTGTACTGGGGAAGCACTGTACTGGGGAGCACTTACTGGGGGAGCACTGTACCGGGGAGCACTGTACTGAGAAGCACTGTACTGGGGAACATGTACAACACAACACCACAAACTGTACTGGGGGAGCACTGTATGGGGGAGCACTGTAGTGGGGGAGCACTGTATTGAGGAGCACTGTACTGGGGAACACTGTACTGAGGGAGCATGTACTGAGGCAGCACCACACACAACACACAGGGAGCACTGTACTGAGGGAGCACTGTACTGGGGGAGCACTGTAATGAGGGAGCACTGTACTGGGAGCACTTACTGGGGAGCACTGTAATGAGGGAGGACTGTACTGAGGGAGCACTGTACTGAGGCACCACTGTACTGGGGCAGCACTGTACTGAGAGCACTGTACTGGGGAAGCACTGTACTGGGGAAGCACTGTACTGGGGAGCACTGTACTGGGGGAGCACTGTACTGGGGAAGCACTGTACTGGGGGAGCACTGTACTGGGGAGCACTGTAATGAGGGAGGACTGTACTGAGGGAGCACTGTACTGAGGCACACTGTACTGGGGCAGCACTGTACTGAGGGAGCACTGTACTGGGGAAGCACTGTACTGTGAAGCACTGAGAGGAGCACTGTACTGGGGGAGCATGTACTGGGGGAGCACTGTACTGAGGAGACTGTACTGAGGAAGCAGTGTACTGGGAAGCAGTGTACTGGGGGAGCACTGTACTGAGGGAGCACTGTACTGAGGAAGCACTGTACTGGGGAGCACTGTACTGGGGAAGCACTGTCTGGGGGAGCACTGTACTGGGGAAGCACTGTAATGAGGGAGCACTGTACTGAGGAAGCACTGTACTGAGGAAGCACTGTACTGGGGGAGCACTGTACTGAGGGAGCACTGTACTGAGGAAGCACTGTACGGGGAGCACTGTACTGGGGAAGCACTGTACTGGGGAGCCTGTACTGGGGAGCAATTAATGAGGGAGGACTGTACTGAGAGCACTGTACTGAGGCACCACTGTACTGGGGCAGCACTGTACTGAGGGAGCACTGTACTGGGGAAGCACTGTACTGGGGAGCACTGTACTGGGGACACTGTACTGGGGGAGCACTGTACTGAGGGAGCACTGTACTGAGGAAGCACTGTACTGAGGAAGCACTGTACTGGGGGAGCACTGTACTGAGGCACACTGTACTGGGGCGCACTGTACTGAGGGGCACTGTACTGGGGAAGCACTGTATGGGGAAGAACTGTACTGAGGGAGCACTGTATTGGGGGAGCACTGTACTGGGGAGCACTGTACTGAGGGAGCACTGTACTGAGGAAGCACTGTACTGAGGCACCACTGTACTGGGGCAGCACTGTACTGAGGGAGCACTGTACTGGGGAAGCACTGTACTGGGGAAGCACTGTACTGGGGAAGCACTGTACTGGGGGAGCACTGTACTGGGGAAGCACTGTACTGGGTGAGCACTGTACTGAGGAAGAACTGTACTGGGGGAGCACTGTACTGGGGGAGCACTGTAATGAGGGAGGACTGTACTGAGGGAGCACTGTACTGAGGCACCACTGTACTGGGGCAGCACTGTACTGAGGGAGCACTGTACTGGGGAAGCACTGTACTGGGGAAGCACTGTACTGAGGAAGCACTGTACTGGGGGAGCACTGTACTGGGGGAGCACTGTCTGGGAGCACTGTATGGGGAGCACTGTACTGAGGGAGCACTGTACTGAGGCACCACTGTACTGAGGGAGCACTGTACTGAGGCACCACTGTACTGGGGAAGCACTGTACTGGGGGAGCACTGTACTGGGGGAGCACTGTAGTGAGGGAGCACTGTACTGAGGGAGCACTTTACATTGGAGGGAGTCCAATGTCCGTGGATCAGGTGGAAGGAAGTGCAAGAAATCCCTGGGAGATCAGAGCACCATAATATTGTGACTGGCAGCTTGACCGGCAAAATGACATGATCCTTTCCCTTTTCTCTTGCTCATTTGACACTCATTTTCATTAAACCACACTCTAAGATTCAGCCTTGGCTCATTGGTATCACTTTTACCGGAAAGTTGTTGCTCGGTGAAACTTCACATCACAGACGGAGCCCGTAAGTGAGGCTGACATATCTGTGCTGAACTGGGGGAGCACTGTACTGGGGGAGCACTGTACTGAGGGAGCACTGTACTGGGGAGCACTGTACTGGGGAGCACTGTACACCTGTACTGGGGAGCACTGTACTGGGGGAGCACTGTACTGAGGAGCACTGTACTGGGGAGCACTGTACTGGAGCACTGTACTGGGGGAGCACTGTATGAGGAGGATGTACTGAGGGAGCACTGTCTGAGGCAACCACTGTACTGGGGCAGCCGTACTGAGGCACCACTTACTGGGAAGCACTGTACTGGGGAGCTCTGTACTGAGGAGCACTTTACTGGGGAGCACACGGAGCACTGTACTGGGGAAGCACTGTACTGGGAGCACTGTACTGGGAGCACTGAATGAGGGAGACTGTACTGAGGGAGCACTGTACGAGGCACACTGTACTGGGGCAGCACTGTACTGAGGGAGCACTGTACTGGGGAAGCACTGTACTGGGGAAGCCTGTACGAGGGAGCCTGTACTGGGGACACTGTACTGGGGGAGCACTGTATGAGGGAGCACTGTACTGAGGAAGCACTGTACTGAGGAAGCACTGTACTGGGGAAGCACTGTACTGAGGGCACTGTACTGAGAGCCTGTACTGGGGGAGCACTGTACTGGGTAAGCACTGTCTGGGGGAGCACTGTACTGGGGAAGCACTGTAATGAGGGAGCACTGTACTGAGGAAGCACTGTACTGAGGAAGCACTGTACTGGGGGAGCACTGTACTGAGGGAGCACTGTACTGAGGAAGCACTGTACTGGGGAGCACTGTACTGGGGAAGCACTGTACTGGGGAGCACTGTACTGGGGAGCACTGTAATGAGGGAGGACTGTACTGAGGGAGCACTGTACTGAGGCACCACTGTACTGGGGCAGCACTGTACTGAGGGAGCACTGTACTGGGGAAGCACTGTACTGGGGAAGCACTGTACTGAGGGAGCACTGTACTGGGGGAGCACTGTACTGGGGGAGCACTGTACTAGGGAGCACTGTATGGGAAGCACTGTACTGAGGAAGCACTGTACTGGGGAGCACTGTACTGAGGGAGCACTGTACTGAGGGAGCACTGTACTGAGGCACCACTGTACTGGGCAGCACTGTACTGAGGGAGCACTGTACTGGGGAAGCACTGTACTGGGGAAGCACTGTACTGAGGGGCACTGTATTGGGGGAGCACTGTACTGGGGGAGCACTGTACTGAGGGAGCACTGTACTGAGGAGCACTGTACTGAGGCAAGCACTGTACTGGGGCAGCACTGTACTGAGGGAGACTGTACTGGGGAACACTGTACTGGGGAAGCAATGTACTGGGGAGCACTGTACTGGGAAGCACTGTACTGGGGGAGCACTGTACTGAGGGAGCACTGTACTGAGGAGCACTGTACTGGGGGAGCACTGTACTGAGGGAGCACTGACTGAGGAAGCACTTACTGAGGGAGCACTGTACTGGGGAGCACTGTAATGAGGGAGGACTGTACTGAGGGAGCACTGTACTGAGGCACCACTGTACTGGGGCGCACTGTACTGAGGGAGCACTGTACTGGGGAAGCACTGTACTGGGGAAGCACTGTACTCAGGGAGCACTGTACTGGGGGAGCACTGTACTGGGGGAGCACTGTACTGAGGGAGCACTGTACTGAGGCACCACTGTACTGAGGGAGCACTGTACTGAGGCACCACTGTACTGGGGAAGCACTGTACTGAGTGAGCACTGTACTGGGGGAGCACTGTACTGGGGGAGCACAGTACTGGGGGAGCACTGTACTGAGGAAGCACTGTACTGGGGGAACACTGTACTGAGCGAGCACTGTACTGAGAGAGCACTGTACTGACGCACCACTGTACTGGGGAAGCACTGTACTGGGGGAGCACTGTACTGGGGGAGCACTGTACGGGGGGAGCACTGTACTGGGGAGCACTGTAGTGAGGGAGCACTGTACTGAGGGAGCACTTTACTGGGACCTGTCTGGGAAGCACTGTACTGGGGGAGCACTGTATGGGGGAGCACTGTACTGGGGGAGCACTGTATTGAGGAAGCACTGTACTGGGGGAACACTGTACTGAGGGAGCACTGTACTGAGGCAGCACTGTACTGGGGAGCACTGTACTAGGTGAGCACTGTACTGGGAGCACTGTACTAGGAGCACTGTACTGGGGAAGCACTGTACTGGGGAGCACTGTACTGGGGGAGCATGTAATGAGGGAGGACTGTACTGAGGGAGCACTGTACTGAGGCACCACTGTACTGGGGCAGCACTGTACTGAGGGAGCACTGTACTGGGGAAGCACTGTACTGGGGAAGCACTGTACTGAGGGAGCACTGTACTGGGGAGCACTGTACTGGGGAAGCACTGTACTGGGGAGCACTGTACTGGGGAGCACTGTAATGAGGGAGGACTGTACTGAGGCACCACTGACTGGGCAGCACTGTACTGAGGGAGCACTGTACTGGGGAAGCACTGTATGGGAGCACTGTATGGGGACACTGTACTGGGGGAGCACTGTACTGGGGGAGCACTGTACTGAGGAGCACAGCTGTATGGGGAGCACTGTACTGAGAGCACTGTACTGAGGAAGCACTGTACTGGGGGAGCACTGTACTGAGGGAGCACTGTACTGGGGAGCACTGTATGGGGAGCACTGTACTGAGGGAGCACTGTACTGAGGAAGCACTGTACTGGGAGCACTGTATGAGGGAGCACTGTACTGGGGAAGCACTGTACTGGGGAAGCACTGTACTGAGGAGCACGTACTGGGGGAGCACTGTACTGGGGAGCACTGTACTGGGGGAGCACTGTAATGAGGGAGGACTGTACTGAGGGAGCACTGTACTGAGGCACCACTGTACTGGGGCAGCACTGTACTGAGGGAGCACTGTACTGGGGAAGCACTGTACTGGGGAAGCACTGTACTGGGGGAGCACTGTACTGGGGGAGCACTGTACTGGGGGAGCACTGTACTGAGGGAGCACTGTACTGAGGAAGCACTGTACTGAGGGAGCACTGTACTGGGGGAGCACTGTACTGAGGGAGCACTGTACTGAGGGAGCACTGTACTGGGGGAGCACTGTACTGGGGGAGCACTGTACTGGGGGAGCACTGTACTGGGGAAGCACTGTACTGAGGGAGCACTGTACTGAGGAAGCACTGTACTGAGGAAGCACTGTACTGGGGGAGCACTGTACTGAGGGAGCACTGTACTGAGGAAGCACTGTACTGGGGGAGCACTGTACTGGGGAAGCACTGTACTGGGGAGCACTGTACTGGGGAGCACTGTAATGAGGGAGGACTGTACTGAGGGGCACTGGACGACTAGAAGCACTGTACTGAGGCACCACTGTACTGGGGCAGCACTGTACTGAGGGAGCACTGTACTGGGAAGCACTGTACTGGGGAAGCACTGTACTGGGGGAGCACTGTACTGGGGAGCACTGTACTGGGGGAGCACTGTACTGGGGAGCACTGTACTGGGAGCACTGTAATGAGGAAGCACGTACTGGGGGAGCACTGTACGGAGGCACCACTGTACTGGGGCAGCACTGTACTGAGGGAGCACTGTACTGGGGAAGCACTGTACTGGGGAAGCACTGTACTGAGGGGCACTGTAGGGGCACTGTACTGGGGGAGCACTGTACTGGGGAGCACGGTACGAGGAGCACTGTACTGAGCACCACTGTACTGGGGCAGCACTGTACTGAGGAGCACTGTACTGGAGGAAGCACTGTACTGGGGAAGCACTGTACTGGGGAGCACTGTACTGGGGGAGCACTGTACTGGGGAAGCACTGTACTGGGTGAGCACTGTACTGAGGAAGCACTGTACTGGGGGAGCACTGTACTGGGGGAGCACTGTAATGAGGAGGACTGTACTGAGGGAGCACTGTACTGAGGCACCACTGTACTGGGGCAGCACTGTACTGAGGGAGCACTGTACTGGGGAAGCACTGTACTGGGGAAGCACTGTACTGAGGAAGCACTGTACTGGGGGAGCACTGTACTGGGGGAGCAACTGTACTGAGGGAAGCACTGTACTGGGGGAGCACTGTACTGAGGGAGCACTGTACTGAGGCACCACTGTACTGAGGGAGCACTGTACTGAGGCACCACTGTACTGGGGAAGCACTGTACTGAGTGAGCACTGTACTGGGGGAGCACTGTACTGGGGGAGCACAGTATGGGGGAGCACTGTACGAGGAAGCACTGTACTGGGGGAACACTGTACTGAGCGAGCATGTACTGAGGGAGCACTGTACTGAGGCACCACTGTACTGGGGAAGCACTGTACTGGGGGAGCACTGTACTGAGGGAAGCACTGTACTGGGGGAGCACTGTACTGAGGAAGCACTGTACTGGGGGAGCACTGTACTGAGGGAGCACTGTACTGAGGCAGCACTGTACTGGGGGAGCACTGTACTGGGGGAGCACTGTACTGGGGGAGCACTGTACTGGGGGAGCACGTAATGAGGAGCACTTGTACTGCGGGAGCACTGTATGGGGGAGCACTGTATGAGGGAGCACTGTACTGAGGCAGCACTGTACTGGGGGAACACTGTACTGGGGAGCATGTAATGAGGGAGCACTGTATGGTGGGAGCACTGGAACTGAGGGAGCACCAGTACTGGGGGAGCAATGTACTGAGGGAGCACTGTACTGAGGGAGCACAGCACTGTACTGAGGAAGCACTGTACTGGGGGAGCACTGTATACTGAAGGTATCACTGTACTGGGGTAGCACTGACTGGAGGCGAAAGCACTAAGCAGAGAACAGCAAAGACAAAGCAAGATAAGCAAAGACTCATAGCACTGAATAAGCACGAGCACGAGCACAAGCAGAAGCATGAAATATGCACTGAAGCAACAAGGCACTATAGCACTAGCATATAGGCAGCACTAGTGCGAAGCACTGCCAGCACTTTAACGCAAAAGCACAAGCACCGTAAAGCACGCACTGCACAAAGCACTCAAAGAATGAGCACAGCACGTAGCAATGAGCAAAGCACAGCATAGCACAGCAAGCTAGAGCACAGCAAGCATAGGCCACAGCCACTAGCCAAGCACTCGGTAGAGAGCACTTCAAGGAGCAAGAAACATTCAAGCCAGCACAAGCAAGAGCAAGCACGTCAGCACTGAATAGCACACAGCACCAGCACAGCACAGACAACAGAAGCAACAAGCAAGAGCACTAATGCACAGAGCCACACTACATGCAGCACGCTAAACCAGCACTGTACCCCAGCACGGCACTTAGCAAGCAGCACTGCGCACACGTGCACTAGCACTAGACGAAGCACTAAGCAAGCAACCGCAGCCCACAGAACTGTAGCACACAAGCAAGCAAGCACTAAAAGCAAAAGCACTAAATGAAGAAGCACTAGCAATAGCAACAGCACTAGCAGTAGCAAGAGAGCACTGCAAAGCGAGCAAACCGCAACAAGCTAGCACAGCATACAATTAGCACAGAAGGGAGAACTCCTAGCACTAAGCCACAGACAAGCACTATGGCAACAGCACATAAGCAAAGCCACTGTGATCAGCAAGCAGCAAGCAAGCACGACAAAGAGAAAGCAAGCACGTCTACAAAAGAACCAAGCACTAAAGAGCAGCAAAGCAGAGCAAGCACAGAAAAATAAAAGCATAAGCACTGTACCGGCGGTGGGAGCACTGTACTGGGGAGCACTGTAGGGGGAGCACGTAACGAGGGAGCACTGTACTGGGGGAGCACTGTACTGGGGGAGCACTGTACTGGGGGAGCACTGTACTGGGGGAGCACTGTACTGGGGAGCACTGTACTGAGGAAGACTGTACTGAGGAAGCACTGTACTGGGGAGCATTGTACTGAGGGAGCACTGTACTGGGGAGCACTGTACTGAGGGAGCACTGTACCGGGGGACACTGTACCGGGGGAGCACTGTAGCAGGGGAGCACTGTACCGAGGGAGCACTGTACCGGGGGAGCACTGTTAACTGGGGAGACACTGTACTGAGGCACCACTGTACTGGGGGAGCACTGTACTGGGGGAGCACTGTACTGGGGGAGCACTGTACGGGGGGAGCACTGTACTGGGGGAGCACTGTAGTGAGGGAGCACTGTACTGAGGGAGCACTTTACTGGGGGAGCACTGTACTGGGGGAGCAGTGTACTGAGGGAGCACGGCACTGGGGGAGCACTGTACTGGGGGAGCACTGTACTGGGGGAGCACTGTACTGAGGGAGCACTGTACTGAGGCAGCACGTACTGGGGGAGCCTGTACTGAGGCAGCACCTTACTGGGGGAGCACTGTACTGGGGGAGCACTGTACTGGGGAGCACTGTACGGGGGGAGCACTGTACTGGGGGAGCACTGTAGTGAGGGAGCACTGTACTGAGGGAGCACTTTACTGGGGGAGCACTGTACTGGGGGAGCAGTGTACTGAGGGAGCACGGCACTGGGGGAGCACTGTACTGGGGGAGCACTGTACTGGGGGAGCACTGTACTGAGGGAGCACTGTACTGAGGCAGCACCTTACTGGGGGAACACTGTACTGAGGCAGCACTGTACTGGGGGAGCACTGTACTGAGGCAGCACCTTACTGGGGGAGCACTGTACTGGGGGAGCACTGTACTGAGGGAGCACTGTACTGAGAGAGCACTATAATGAGGGAGTGCTGTACTCAGGGAATGCCATACTGAGGGAGCACCATACTGAGGGAACGCCATACTGTGGGAGCACCATACTGAGGGAACGCCATACTGTGGGAGAGCTGTACTGAGGGAGAACCATACTGAGGGAGTGCAGTACTGAGGGTGTGCTGTACAGAGGGAGTGCTGTACAGAGGGAGTGCTGTACTGAGGGAGTGTTGTAATGAGGGCGCACTGTACTGAGGGAGTGCTGTACAGAGGGAGTGCTGTACTGAGGGAATGCTGTACAGAGGGAGTGCTGTATTGAGAGAGCACTGTATTGAGGGAGTGCTGTACTGAGGGAGCGCCGTACTGAGGGAGCACTATACTGAGGGAACACCATACTGTGGAGGGCTGTACTAAGGGAGCACCGTACTGAGGGAGCGCTGTACAGAGGGAGTGTTGTACTGAGGAAGCATTGTGCAAATGGATGTTCAATTTCCAACGCAAATGGGCAGAAGTAATCTGATTTGAAAATGAGAAAGGGAGTTTTTCCAGTGTTTTATCCATCGCCCAGGGAAGCAGGCCATCTGTATATTTATTACATTTGTGTTGGAGCTGGCTATGCTTTGCCTTCAAACTTAAGTCAATGGGTGCTGTGGATAGACACCCAAACTCTTAAAATTATTGTACAACAAAGCTTCTTTGTTTCTTTTTTGTACTGACCCAAGTTATTACAAAATTACACCAATAGGTACAAAGTAATTAATCTCTGACTTATTTTGTTACATTAAGAAGTCTCACAATGCCAGGTTAAAGTCCAACAGATTTATTTGGTAGTAACCAGTAGCAGTGTGACGTTTGAACATAGAACATTACAGCGTTTGCCACCAAATAAACCTGTTGGACTTTAACCTGGTGTTGTGAGATTTCTTACTGTGTTTACCCCAGTCCAACGTCAACATCTCCAAATCATGACTTTGTTACACACAAAGCAAGTAACTTTGGACCTACTCCATTTTACACACAAGTGTCAAAACTTCATAAAATATCCAAACTCACCAATTAGACTTAGAGATACTCCCCGTAGCGAGGCGAACTGATCAGATTCCCTGCTGACAGGTTTTATTCTTGTATCTCCAAGTGCCAGACTCGGGGTCTTGCTTCTACAATGGTTGGTCCTGGCTGGGTTACTTCTGCCAATGTCTCTTTGTCTCTCCTTAAAGAGATCCTACTGGCACTGATCATGCGTCCAGTTAATACTCCCAAGAACAGGCACTAATCTATTACTGCCTTTTTGTCATAAATACTGAAAGTCATGCCTCTGTCATGCCATTGTCATGCCTCTATCATAATTGTTTCAGGAACATGACACAAAGGTGCCTGTGTTCAATCACTGTCTGTTCAAGGCACAGCACTGTCCAACCAATTCCTGTGTTTGTTGCACATCTGCCCATCTTGTTCTTTGCTACACCCACAGCCCTTATCCTAACACAGAGTTATTCCTTTTAACCACTAGTCTTTGTTGGTGTCCTCGCTTTACTGGTACCTTTATGAATACCTATCAGCCTACAATGCACTAACCAGTTGCAGTGTTTCCTACACGACAATGGTGGTCACGTTTCATTGCCTTTCGTGTACTTTGGGATATCTTGTGGCATTATATTATAAATGCTATTTTTCTGCCTATGTATCCAACTTAAACAGCAGAAATTCCTCTTCCTTTAATATATATTGAAGATATTTATTTCTGACAACACAGAACCCTTCAAATAATCGATGGTACCTGATGGGAATCGTCTCCTGGGGCGAAGGATGTGACAGGGATGGGAAATACGGATTCTACACTTACGTATTCAGGTTCCGAAGGTGGTTGATGAAAGTTATACAGAGAAAGAAGTCACAGACAGAGAATTAAAACTTGCAATGTCCAACTTTAAAGAGGATGTGGCTGTTTTTTAATAACCTCTGAGAGAATTAAGAATAATTTTGATGTTGATAAACGATTCAGTCACTCTATTCAAGCAATTTTAGCCTGTTTATGAAATAAAATTGAATTATTATGAATGGAATAAGTTTGAAGAGTTTTATTTGCCTTCCCTTTCTCTCAATCCTCATCATTGTTTTCCCATTTATGGTGACCTTTTTATTTATTTAGTATCAAATTTGTAACTGATTTCTCTTCCACTTTACGTGTGTTTAAAATAAAACAATTTTCAACCTATAATTCCATTGCTCATACATATCAGATGTTGTATTTTGTTATAGAATCATAGAATCCCTACAGTGCAGAAGGAGGCCATTTGGCTCATGGGGTCTGCACAGATAACAATCCCATCCTAGCTCTATCCTCATAACCCCACTTTACCTCGCTAATCCCTCTAACCTATGCATCCCAGGACACTAAGGGGTAATTTAGCATGCCCAATCTATCTAACCTGCACATCTTCGGACTGTAGGAGGAAACCACTCACACAGACATGGGGAGAATATGCAGATTCTGCATAGAGAGTGATCTGAGCCAGCAGTCAAACCCAGGTCCCTGACGTTGTGAAGACAACAGTACTAAACACTGTGCTACTCAATAAATATTGAGGCTGCGAGAGGGGCAGACAAATTAATTGTTAAATTAATCCTGTGCATGCAGCAACTTTCAATGGCCCATTTGGGCACAAATGCCTATCTTTGCATTGTGATTACCTCACCAGTAGTGCATTGGAAACACAATTTACCTGTGTAAGTACAGTCTCCAATGAAATTATTGTTTGGAAGCAGCTCTGAGGAAACTCTCAGTCATTGTTATTTCCCCAGTAAACAGAAGAGCATAAGAAATAGGAGCAGGAGCAGGTCATAGAGCTCATCCTTTCTCCTCCATTCAATAAGATCAAGCTTGAACTTTTACACCAGCTTCAACTTCTTGCCTTATCCCCATATCTTCAATTCCCTAAAAATCCATCTATCTCAGTCTTGAATATACTCAAAGTCCGAGCATTCATAGCCGTTAAAGATTGAGAATTCCAAAAATTCCGATTAATAAATTTCTCCCCATTGCAATTCTAAGTAGTTTCCAGTAGGTTAACAATAAGTCTTTGTTACACAAGTAGAATATTTACACATGTACAGTAAAGGATACAGGTTAGGAGCTTAACCCTCTATGCTTAACATCACACTGATCTCCAAGACTTGTCGATGTGCCTTCACTGTGTAGATAGTATTGCACTCAATCCCACATTATAACCCTATGGGCCCGATGAGCATCGTGCTCATTTTCGGGTGCAAAAATGTAGTAAAGTCTGGCGTGAGGCCATTAATGCGATCCACATGCCTTTAAACTGAATTAATGAACCGCCCATCCAATTTTATCAGCATTTCCCCCTTTACCATCGTGTTTGCCTGTCCAGATTCAGCGTGAAACAGACATGCTCAGCAAAGGTCAGTTTTGGGTCTGCCGCTTCTGAATAGGTAAGTTCAGCACATCCAACGCCTTTCTAACTCAGATCAGTTGTAGGAGTGGAAGAGGGGAGGGAGAAGGGAAGTGAGTCAGATCATTCTCTTGGGGGGGAGGTAGATGGAGTTCAGTTGGATTTTGGGGGGCAGGAGTCAGGAGATCCACTGCCACTCTGTGGGCAATCGCTCTGGGTCGTGGAGGAGGGTGGGTGGATAAGGGGAAAATTTATGTTGTAGGAGTGGGGGTGATGTCTGTGGGGCCATCACTCCCAGGCCCTTTTATCCACTTTCTGCAGCCCGAATGATGTGACAGCAACACGATTTTCTATTTTTTTTTCCTATCTGTGCATGCGCAGTTCAGAGTTCCGATCGTTTCAGGCACACTAAGTTTTACCCACAACACAATTCAGACTCGCAATGTTTTTTTCAGGCTAAGTGCAAATGAGGGCACCTGAAAACAGATTTCTAAGTCAGATCCAAAATGTGCCCAGGTTCAGCATTTAGAATAAAAATGATAAAATCAGGCCCTCTGTGTACCAAGCCCTTATACTACACCTCCCTCTAAGTCTTTATCCAATGTATTTGGAGTTATGCTAGTTTGTGTCATGTCTTACATTGTTATCAGTTCCATACACTTATATTATTGTTATTACATTGGCATTATTATTTCATTAGCATAACCCCATCTTCCTCCTTCAAGTCCTTGAATTTAAGATGAGGTCTATATTGCTTCCATTTCTTGTTCATAGTTCTATCAGAGTGGTAGGTTCTGTTGTTGCTGGCTCTTCCTGTTTATCATAGTCATAGAGTTTTAGGCACAGAAAGAGGCCCTTCAGCCCATTGTGTCTGGGCTGGTTGTCAAACACCTATTTATTCTAATCCCATTGTTTTTCCATGTGACAGTGTAACTAACAGCCATTCTTCAGCACTCCCAACACACACAGCTAGGTAGCAGTAATGACATGCAAGTTATAGATATCTACAATGATTGTTGAAACGATGCATGTGTAACTTATTTTCAAAGTGCAGTTAGGATTCCTTTTTGTGTAGGTTACAATGCCTGTGGATGGTTCTGTAGACTGCAAGAAACCTGGAATATACAACTATTTAACAGTATGTACTAAGCCAAGAAGCTCATTTTCCATTGCTTGGTGATGAAGCATACTTGGACATTTTGGCTATTGCCTTGATCAGTGATCATTGCTACTCTAACTTGTTTCTTGTGTACATCTCCTTGTTGCTTCTATTTCTTTTACCATTGTTGTGTGAGCCATCTTGAGGAATATAGATGTTCAGGTTTCAAAAATAGAACCATCAGTTCCACCTTTCTCACAATTTGGTTTTAATTGCTTCCTTTTTTCAAGTTTTTTTTTGAGCTCACCCAATTCAGCTCATTTTTTTTGTTTGAGCTCATTCATGGAATATGGGTGTTGCCGGCTAGGCCAGCATTTATTGTCCATCCCTAATTGGCCTTGTGAAGTTGGTGATGAGCTGCCTTCTTGAAGCAAAACTGTTCATGTGGTCTAGGTACACCCATCATGCTGTTAGGGAAGGAATTCCAGGATATTGACCCAGGAACAGTGAAGGGTGATGAGCGACATAGAGGGGAACTTCCAGGTGATGGTGTTTCCAGGTATCTACTGCCCTTATCCTTTCAGAAGATAGTGTACTGTTGCAGAACTTTGGTGAATATGTCCAATACTCTTGTCAGTACATCTTGTAGATGATACACTCTGCTGCTAGTGTTCATTGATGGTGAGGGAGTGATTATTTGTGGATAGGGTGTCAATCAAGTGGACTGCTTTGCCTTGGATAGTGTCAAGTTTTCTGGAGCTGCATTCATCAAGACAAGTGGAGAGTATTCCATCACAGTCCTGATTTATGCCTTGAAGATTGTGGACAGGCTTTGGGGAGTCAGTTGCTCACCACAGGATTCCTAGCCTTTGATCTGCTCTTGTAGCCACAGCATTTATATGGCTCATCAGATTCTGATCTAGTCTGGTCAATGGTCATCCCCCTAGGATATTGATAGAGGTTCAACAATGTTAATGCCATTGAATGTGAAGGGGTGATGATTAAATCCTCTTTTGTTAGTGTTGGCCATTGCCTGGCACAATATGTATGGCACAAATGTTGCTTGTCATTTATCATCCCAAGCTCTAAATTTTCAAGTCCTGCTATTTATGTGTGGCACAGTGGTATATGAGTGGCATGATGGCATTGTGGGGTTAGCACTACTGCCTCACAGCACCAGGGACTCAGGTTCAATTCCCAGCTTGAGTCACTGTCTCTGCAGAATCTGCAGTTTGTCCTGTGTCTGTGTGGGTTTCTTCTGGATGCTCTGTTTCCTCCCATTGTCCAAAGATGTATGGGCTAGAGGCATTGGCCATGCTAAATTTTCCCTTATTGTCTCAGGAAGTGTAGGTTAGAAGGATTAGGAAAATAAATATGCTGGATTACAGGGTTAGGGCTTGAGTAGGATTGTTGGTGGTGCAGACTTGATGAGCTGAATGGCCTCTTTCTCCCTGTAAGGATTCTATAATTCTATGATTTGGAGCAGACTGCTTCGGTATCTGAGGAGTTGTGATTGGTGCTGAACATTGTGCAATCATCAGTGAACATCCCCACTTCTGATCTTATGATGAAAGGAAGACCATTGATGAAGCAGCGAAAGGTGGTTCAGCCTAGGACACTACCCTGCGGAACTTCTGCAGTGATGCCTTGGACTTGAGGTGATTGATCTCCAACCACCATAATCATCTTCCTCAGTGCTCAATATGGTTCCAACCAGTGAAGAGCTTTCCCACCCAATTCACATTGGCACCAGTTTTGTAAAGGCTAACCTGTGCTTAACCCTCTCTCCACTCACATTGTCTGTACATTTAAGACTTGATTACCTGTAAAGACTCACATTTCAATCATTATTTTGTAAATTGAGTTTGTGCCTTTATGTGCCCTCTTTGTGAATAAAACTCCCATTCACCTGACGAAAGGGCAGTGATCCAAAAGCTAGGGCTTTTGCTACCACATAAACCTATTGGACTTTAACTTGGTGTTGTGAGACTTCTTACTGTGTTGGAGCTCCAGAGGAGGCAGAGATGGATCATCTACTCAGCACTTATAGCTGAAGATTATTGCAAATGCCTTATCCTTTTCACTGATGCAGTGGATTCTCCCATCATTGAGGATGGGGATATTTATGGAGTCTCTTCATCCAGTGATTGGATGTGGTACGGCTGTAGAGTTCAGATTCGATTTGTTGGTTATGGAATCGCTTAGCTCTGTCTATTGCTTGCTGCTTATGTTATTTGGCACACAAGTAGTGTGCTATAGAGGGAGTGCAGCAAAGCTTTACCAGACTGATTCTGGGGTGACAGGATTGACACATGAGAAGAGATTGGGTTGGTTTGGATTATATTCGCTGGAGTTAAGAGGAATGCGAGGGGATCTCATGGAAACCTATAAAACTCTAATTGGGCTAGATAGGGTAGATGCAGGAAGGATACGCAATGGTGGGGGCATCCAGAACTAGGTGTCACAGTCTAAGGATACAGAGTAAACCTTTTAGGACTAAGATGAGGAGACATTTCTTCACTCAGAGAGTAGTCAGCCTGTGGAATTCACTACTGCAGAAAATAGTTGAGGCCAAAACCTTTTACATTTTCAAGAAGTAGTTAGATATAGCACTTGGGTTGAAGGAGATCAAAGAATATGGGGAGGAAGGCAGGATTAGGCTAATGAGTTGGATGACCAGCCATGATAATAATGAATAGTGAAGCAGGCTCAAAGGGCCAAATGGCCTCTTCCTATTTCTATTTTTTGTTTATTGTTTGTTTTTTTTGTTAACATATATCTCATTTTAGGACTGGTGTTGCTCCAAGTATTGCCTGCTGCAGTCTTCATTGAACAAGGGTTGATCCCTGGTTTGGTGGTGATGGGAATGTGCTGGGCCATGAGTTTACAGACTGCAGCTGAGTACAATTCTGCTGCTAGTAATGGCCTGCAGGGACTCATGGATGTTCAGTCTTGAATTATAAACTTGTTCGAAATCCAACACATTTGTTATGGTGATGGTACGTGATAGAGGGTATGCTCAGTGTGAAGATGGTGCTTCATCTCCACCAGGATTGTGTGGTAGTCACTCCTACAGCAGAAGGCAGGTTGGTGGGAATGAGGTCCCCTCGTTGCCCCACCCATTACAATTACTGCAGCAGGCAGGACCAGAAAATCTCTCTCAGTGTCTCAGACACCACCATCACTATTCCTGAGTATGTTCTGTCCCACCAGTGACTGGCGTCTTGCCCTGTAAGTCCTTACAATCAGATCTGGAACCCAGGAAATCTCATGGCATCAGGACAAAATGATGTTCCTTCTTGTTAGTTCCCTCACCATCGGTCAAGGACACAGGTTAACAATAATGTCAATTAGGATTTAGCCAGCTCACTCTGGGGTAATGCTACCAAGTCCTTCTGGAGATAGATATTGGAGTCATCATGCAAAGTACATTCTGTGACCTTGACACCCCCAATATTTCCTCCAACATGGGGAAGTACTGATTCCATTGTCTGAGAGTAACATGCCAAACACATGGTAATCAGCCTTATCCATTTTGTCCTGATGCCATGAGATTTTCTGGGTTCCAGATTTGATTTTAAGGACTTACAGGGCAAGGCACCAGTCACCAGTGGGACAGAACACACTCAGGAATGGTGATGATGGTGTCTGAGAAATTGGGCAAGGTTTTCTGGTCCTGTCTGCTGCAGTAATGTTAACGGGTGAGACAGAAAAATTCAATGGATCATTTAAAGGTTCATTAATCTCGGGTGGAAAATTTCCATCTTAGGTGCATGCAATTGGAAAATCCTGTCCAACATCTGGATGGGTGATAGATAGGTCTGAGAGCTTCACATGAGCATTCAGTTCTGTTTGGAATGTTTCTTGCATGGTTACTGGGACATTTCCATATGACACATTTCATCCCTATGTTGGAACACAGATCAACAATTTTATCCATTTTGGTTAATCATTCTATATTTAACCAACTATTCTGAATCTTCAGAAATTCCTTCCAATATTTGTGAGAGATATTTTGAAGTTGAGCATCAAATTGTCTTATTTGAAGACATCTTGTTTGAAATCATTTGAAATAGTTTATTATTGAAGCATTTTATGTCCTTTTTTCAAAGGACTTTTTCAAGTGTTGTACTTCCTATGAGGAATGCTCTGATGTTCCAGCAGTTCATATTTCAGAATGAAAGTTGATTCTCCGTATTGATTGGGTTTTCATTAGAGAACAGGCAGACCTCAACTTTACAATGTTCAAGTTATGACGAATGGCACCTATGAAGTTTATAAATTGACATCCCTTCCCACTTTACAGTGTTGGTTTTGACTTTATGATGCCACTCCAGTACATTCATATGTGTGCATTGATGTTCTGTGCTGCTCATCTGAATGTCTGGATTAGATTGGAAACAAGTTCTATTCTGTTAAAAATTTTTGGCACAACCATTTTGATTTTAATATATTTATGTATTTATATTTTATTTAATATGAGCTCAGTATAGCAAAAGCTCAAGAATAAATATCTAACTGACAGTGATCGATGGCTTCAATGACAGCCAACCCCCTCCCCCCCGCAACCAACTGAGGAACTGGTGTTGAAGCACGTGGGCATCAGCAATCACCTCAGTGACTTTTCAAGACAGCAGTTGAAAACATTTAACATATTGGGTGTCCCATGGGTAATATCTGGCCTTTGTTCAGGAGTCAATCCTTCTATTTAAACCTTTGTTGCACTGGGAAAATCGTTTCTGACTTACAACATTTTGACCTCAACCTTGTGGTTTTCAAGAACCAGATACATATCTTTGAGGACTGTTGTTATAGTTCCTCTGTGCTATCCTTCAAGTTCACATTCCGCAATTACATTCCTTGTTCATAGTGAGAATTTCAACTTCATTTGCTATTCCATGTTCTTGATTTTCACCTCTTCGTATATTTCTTTAGAAGTGTACTGTTTTTTCCAATTTTCTTTCAATTTTTTTTTTCCTTCAACATGCAGTCTTTCTTGTATGTCCTGATTTCTTCCTAGAATTTTGTACATTCCTGAGTCTTCTCTGCCAACCAGTCCCTCAGTTTTTTCAGAGTGCTATTAAATTCATTTTGTTTCACTTATGATGTCCCAGAGGAACAAATTCTGACATGCGGGATTCTTGTAGCATGTGAAGGTCCTTCAACAGGTTTTTGCAAAGCTCAATTACCTTGTCTTGAGTTTTCTTGTACTTTACTTGGGTCTCATTGAGCTTGTTCTGCCTCTCTGCTCTTCGAGGTAGTTTTTATTCCGCCATGTTGTTAAAGGCTAATTGACTGATTTTGAATCTGAATCTGATTTTAAAGGACAATTAGCTATTCTTTCAACTTTTTATTTTCTTGTCCAGCTTGTCTTCTCACTATCCATTTCAGTGCGTTGTATTGTCACAACTGAAAGCATCAAAGTGGCTTTTTCTGAAGTAGAATCCAGTATCTTGTTTAACTTCTCACATTTTTCCAGAGACATATATTGATTTTAAAAGAGTTTTCATGGCTACAACTTCATTGAGTCTCTTTACTGCCTGCTGCCTTGCCTGGTGATACACTTGGTTGAATTTTCCCAACTGCTGCTTTGATTTGCTAATCATCGAATTCAGGGTGGTTGTTTCCTTCTGGTACCTTGGTGATTTCTAATTTTTTTTTGTCTAGATTTCAAATAGTTTTGTTCATTGAATATTTTAGCTTACATTTATTTTCAAAGGTATTGAATCAGCTTGAATTTTTCATTTCAAATCTTCCAGTTCATCTCGATATGAACATTTTCTTATTTTACTTTTGCTTTTCTTGTGCCACAAGATAGTTTCCTTGTCATTCATTACCAGCAGTTGGAATCATTCATCATGTCAGGCTCTTCAAAAAGCAACTGCTGTCAAGTTCCCTAATTGTTTTTGTGCGGTTTGTTTAAGAACTCAGGTTTTCTCCTCATGCTGCTTTGCTGAGAGTTTTCAATGTCTCTTTTCAACCTCTGCACTCTTGTCAACTTGAAGATTGAAATATTCATCAAAGGCTGTTAATAGTTCTTCAAAGCTGGTTATGGATACATCAATTACCTTTCATTAGGATCATATGATTTATAAGATTACCAAACCAGGATGAACAAGGGGTTGTATAGTTGCTTCTTCTTCAACCACCACTTCTGGCAATATGGTGGCAGCAACTCCCCAGCAGGAGCCTCTGGAGGAGGAATTGACCTGCCTGGTCTGCCCGGAAATTTTCTGGGGTTCTTCTAGTTTTTTATTGAAACCTGGCATACATCATTTCTCAAGGATGCATATCTTCTATTGCATTTGGACCTTGGATTAGTTCAACTTGAGTTGGAAATGTTGAATTGTGATTTAAACAAGTTTAGATTGTATGTGCAGCTTCGTGAGCTTATAGGCTTTCAAGATGGCACCTCTATTGACACCCATACGAAAGGTTTTCCCATGCCTGCTAGTTTTGGAATGCTCTGCAAAATATTGATGGTGCGCTTCAAGAGGGGACTGATAACAATGGTTACCTGGATCAGTTATGTGCTGATTTCTATTCCATAGTTTGCTGTGATGGGTAATGAAGCATTCTGATTTAAAGTTATGCTTGCCAATTTCAGAACTCAACAATTGCAAGAGATTGAAATAATTAATTCATTTTCTGATCTTGTGAATTCAGCAACCATGTATTGGGATATTGACTGGGGAATTGATCTTTAGCAATGTGCTGCCCTCTGTCACTAAATTGGGGAAAGGGTTCTCAGAACTAGCTGCAACTTTAAGAGACTTAGCTCACCCTTGCAGATTCTGTGGACTCTGCACTTTGAAGCTTGACTTCCAAGAGAAATTAATGGAGTCTTTTGCTGCAGCAAAAACATCTGCCTTCAAATTCCAGTTTTTTTTTGTCTGGCAAATGTTCAGGAGAACTTCACTTGCATTTTAGGCTCCTGTTGAGATTTTCACTCAAGTCAAAATTTTCACTGAAGTTTAATCTTGGTATTCTTTCAGCATTTTGATGAGGTTGAGGGTTTTTGATCCCCAGGCATTGGTTACAGATGGTGTACCTTAGAGAAGTAGTTGTAATTTTCAGTACATAAGTATTAAATATAAGTCTTTATTCACAAGTAGAACTACTTATACTTGTACAATGAAGGGTACAAGGTTGGACTTTGTACAGTAAAGGGTACAAGTTAGGAGCATCACCATGCTTATGCTTTAAATACCACACGATCCCTGGGTCTGGCTCATATGCTTTCATACATCATTGTGTTGGTTGTATAGTAGCCAGTCTAACTTTAATCCTGTATACAACTATTCCACTCCCAATAAGGAGGACAAAACTGTACAAAGTTAACCAGGAGCAGACTTATCAAAGCCCTATATAATTGCAGATGTCCTAAAGGAAATTCCAATGTTCTTCAATTAGAGGCTAATATACTATTTTTTCATTGCTATCTGTACCAGCTTAACTTCCTTTGAATTAAAATCTCTCTGAATACCAAAATTTCTTAATTTATATTTCCTCTCATTAAATTGTCACCTTCTTGTCCAATGAAGTAACATCTCTACATCACTTGCAGTCTCAGTGTCCTTCTCACAACTTACTTTCCCATCTAACTTTTTATCCTCACTTGTAGACTGAAATCAAACTCTTCCAGGTCAATGACCTCACCACCCTCATGTGTATCCCAGAATCCTTGATCTGCTATAGGTATCACATCAAAGTCTGGAATGCTTCCACCACTGACACCTGAAGTCCATCATGAGAATTCAATGGTAGGATAAAATCGCAAACAGTGAGATTCTCCATCATGCTGGGCTCAATGGCTTGAAGACTATCCTTCAGAAAATTCAACTAAGATGATTACATAATTGTCAAGCAGCCCCCATAGGGAATGGTCTCAGGATAAAGAATATCAAGGCAATTGGTACAAATGATATAAGATTACCATAATAAAGAATCTTTGAAATTTCTGCATTGCAGCCACTTCTCTTGGGAAAACTCTACAACCAAGTGATCCGTGTGTAGGTAAACACTGAAATCTGGGTCAGCATTTTTTGAGACCATCTACGACAAACCCACAGCATCCAGAGGAAGATGAGAAGCGGGGCAGCTGCAGGAACTCACCCAAATACTAACAATAAAAATGTAAATGCCAGTTCTGTGGAAGTGCATGCCAATCCTTCAATAATCTGTTCAGTAAGGAGAGGACTGTTGAAGATAATGAGAAGTCTACTATGACGTGTATCATCTGCAAACTTGATTATGTTGCACTTGTTTCCTGATCTAAGTTATTCACAATGATTTTAAGAAGCTAGGGTTCCAACATTACAATACTCTACCTTACAGCCTAATATCCAGAAAATGGATCAATTTATTCTGATTCTGTGATTCATCCTTTAAGTAATCCTCAGTCTCCAATCTTGAGTAACAACCTCTCGTGGATCATACTATCAAATGCCTTCTGAAAAATCCAACTATACCATATCCGTTTCCCTATTACTATTCTGCTAGTTACACTCTCACTCACAAGAGATTTGTCAAAAATTAATTTCCTTTTAAGTGCCCTGTTTCTTATTCTTAAACACAGTAAGAAGTCTCACAACACCAGGTTAAAGTCCAACCTTGTAAAGGAGCTATCACCATGTTTATGTTTTAAACACCACATGACCCCTGGGCCTGGCTCATATGCCTTCTTATGTCACTGTGTTGGTTGTATAGTAGCCAGTCTAACTTTAATCCTGTATATGCTCAGCCTTTATACAACTATTCCATGCCCAATAATGAGGCCAAAATTGTACAAAGTTAACCAGGAGCAGATTTATCAAAGCTCTATATAATTGCAGATGTCCTTAAAGAAATTCCAATGTTCTTAAACACAGTAAGAAGTCTCACAACACCAGGTTAAAGTCCAACCTTGTAAGGTTTATTTGGTAGTAAACACCACAAGCTTTTGGGGCTCTGTCTCTTATTCTTAAAAACAGATTCTGGCATCTAGCAGAATAGTAATAGGGAAACGGATATGGTATAGTTGGATTTTTCAGAAGGCATTTGATAGTATGATCCATGAGAGGTTGTTACTCAAGATTGGAAAGTAAAGTGAATTTGCAAAAAGTCTTCATTCTTAATTACTCCGCTCGCCTCAACCTGCCTCCATGTGAGCTTTCTATTATCATCAAGTCTGCTGAAATATCTGGTGACTGACTTCTACCGAGCTGAAGCTAAATGCCAACTCCCTGATATTTCCTCCTTCCTTCCCCGAAATATGACTCATGAATCTTTTGAACATTAATGTCTTCAGGCGTCACTGATCCAGCTTCCACGACCTCTTAACTCAACAGGGGGCGACTCTGAGCCCTCATTCCCCACCTGCAGGAATGGCAGCACATACACAACATCTGGAGAGACTCAGAAAACCTCATACACACCAGTGAGTTTCTGAGTTCCGATCTTCCAGCACTCTTACCAGTGGAGTGGCATGAAACAGAACATTCATTATAATATATTAGCATGCTATGAGCGAGCACTGTCTCCAGGACACCCCGTCCTTCACCAGATATTCAGTAAGCGCCGATGTGACATCACACTAATGTCATTTACAACCGGTTTACAGAAGCACAAACCTGGCACCTTCACTTTCAAGGAGGATTTTGGAGGTCAGTGCTCAGGAGCCAGCACGCTCCATGGTGCACACTGCTCAGGGGGCAGCAGACAGGACTCAGGGACACACGTAAGTTCAACTCAGGACTGCAAAGGTAATCCCAGAAATACCATTTTGGGGAGAGGGCTTTGGAGGAGTCATTGCAGGCCTTACCGTGTCTACATGTTGGGCTGCCTCTTGCTTTAAAGGAGTTGTGAAGGTTGATATGCATGCAGTACTTTCCATATCCCCTGTCCTGAGCTCCTGTTCATATCACAGCTGAGTGAATGCTCTCCTTCAGTGGGAATTGGCCAGAGGGTGGAAGGGCTCGAAAACAAGCTCAGCATTGAGTTACCTGGGTGGGCTCCCACAATAGGCTGAGCTGTCAGAAGAAGAATCAAGAATGAGGTCCATCTCGCCTCATGTGACCTTAAGGGCCTCGCTCTTGGGAGAAGATGTCTGCAATGTCATTGGAACCCACACTCAGGCAGCAGTGTGAGAACAAAGGGGAGGGGCTGCCTGGAAGTCCAAAGCCAATTGTAAGGAATGTTTGTGCAAAGATAGATTGCAATAGGTCATAGAAGACTGCTCAATTCTGCAAGTGCTGGTGGAAACAGGGTGCCCTTTAGGAATAAGCTGGGCTTGCTAATTGCTGGCTGTGCACAATTCAGCTCTTCCTTGTTTGCCACAAGAGGTGGACATTTGATTGAACAGGCATTCCAGCCTCCCTTCACAAAGGATTATGTCAATACATGCTATACAGTCAAACAGCTCTGCCATTTAGTGGAGGCAACCTGTTAACTCTTTGAAAGCTGATGTCCCAAGCGTTGAGCTGACGTTCCCAGAGAGGATGCAACTTCACACTGACACGAACCCCCAATCAAGGTCACAATGGGATGCATCATCAAGATCCCCTGTCAGGATGCAAACACTGGTCACATGCAGTCACTCGACTGCCTTCGAATGTACCACCAGGGTTTCTTGGCGGAGGGGGTTGCTTAGGGCCTGGGGGACTGCAGCTGTGTGCCACTGAGACCTTGGCATGGTCCACGCGCTGCTTTCTGCTGGAGCTGACAGGGATCAATGTAGAGATGTGGCTATAATGTCTGAGTGAGGTCTGAGGGATGACATTGAGACACTTACTGAGAATGCTGCCATTGGATGGTAGTCCCAGAGGAATCTAGAGAGGAGAGTTGGGACTCTCTCATGAACCTTTATAGTTCACTGTGGTTGTTTTTGGTATTCCGGTGTTAATCATTGTACCTGCAGACGTAAGAAATGCAATGCCAAGAATGCTGCATCTGTCCCAGGGAGTGGTGGATCACCTCTGCCAAATCCCCAAACGGTCCAGTTCTACCTCCCTCTAGCCTGCTCTATCTTCACTCAGCTGATTTCTTCTGATTGTGACCCCGTATTTCCCACTCATCCAGTCTCTTCCCAATTACATCCCCAACTCTTTTGATGCCCTTACCACTGAAACAGTTTCTGCTTTCCTGACTCTAATCATCATCTTTTCATCAATTTCTCGTCCCATCTTTCAACCTGCCACTCCACCAGGATAGAATAAGGGTTCTCTGTTGGCCCAACCAATCTCTCTCACCACCACCTTCCTAAATGTATCCTCAGATTTCACAACTTCTCTTAACTCCACTCATTTTCTGAAAAATTGAGTGCATACGTGGATTGTAGCTATGCCTCTCTTTTTATGGAGATCTGGATTCTCACTTGGGCCTTCTTCCTTACTTTTTTTTCCAGTATTTTGATGATTGTATCAGTGCTGTTTTCTGCTCTTCTCCTCAACTGAAGCTTCAAATTTCCACCCTTTTCTCATCTTCACATGGTTCATGTCTGATTCTTCCTTTACATCTGCCTCCATTTCTGGAGATAAGCAGTCATTGAATAATCACGATAAGTTGACTGATTCCCATATCTACCTCCTGTAAGGACCCCGTTTCATTCTCCCAGTTTCTTCATCTCTGTCATATCTGTATGGACAATGTAACCTTTCAACACTGGTGCTTCCAATACATCATCTTTTTCCTCAACTGAATATTCCACTCTCCACTGAGTTTGACAGGGTCATCAATGATGATTCTGCAATTGTGCTGTTGCTCTCTCTATTATGAGAACTCCCTTTGTCCACACCTTCCATCGCACCAGGCTCCATATTCAATGGAATCACCCCGGTCACCAAGAAATTTCCACCATTTTCAGCGTGACACAGTAGTTAACATATCAGAAACTAGAAACAGGAGTAGGATATTCAGCCCTTCAAGCCTACTCTGCTATTTTTGATCACAGCTAATCATCGAATTCAATATTCTGATTCCCCTTTCCCCCCATATCTCTCGATTCTTTTAGCCCCTAGAGCTATATTTAATTTCTTCTTGAAATCAGATACTTTGGCCTCAACTACATTCTGTGGTAATGAATTCCATACATTCAGCACTTTCTGGATGAAGAAAGTTCTCCACCTCAGTTCTAAAAGGTTTACTCCTTATCCTCAAACTGTGACCCCTAGATCTGGGCTCCCCCACCAATGGGAACATTCTCCTGAACTTATAATATTCTAATAGGATTAGACAGGGTAAGTTTCTATGAGATCCCCTCAGATGTGCTTGTTGGGTTGATTTGCCATGCTAAATAGACCCTTGTGCCAGGAGAATTAACAGGATAAATATGTAGAGTTGTAGGAGTAGAACCTGGGTGATTGTGGTTGGGCTGAATGGCCTCCATTTCCACTGTAGGATTCTATGAAATAAAAAAAAAGTTAAATGGCTCAATTGTCATTTACTGGTAGAAGGGAGTATATGTAAAAGTCAAGCAACAAATCATAATCACAAACAAATGCAAATTTAAGCAGGTGTACTTAGAAGCACACTAGTGGTAGAAGTTGAAAATTGCATGTCAGGGAATTTTAAAGACATCATGGACAATGAAAGAGAATGCCACAATATGAAAACAAAGCTCCAAAAGCCTGTGAAAATGTTCAACACACATCTCAACCCATCATAGATCATTCGAGTGATTTTTGTAAGGGATTGAGAAACAAGAATCAACAAAATGAAAAATAAACACAATTTTGTGATCCATATCAAACATGGTGTATTGTTTAATTTGTCATAGACATAACATTCACTATCTCCTGTCTAGTAACAGTTAGGTCAATTTTAATCAGATATCTGTGGACCTATATAAATGAGAACTGTATGTGGCAAGGAATTTGAGGGAGACAGCCAAATCCACAGAATGGAATATCAAAAGAACCGAACAATGTAACTGCAAGCACTCCTCATTGGGGAAAGCAAGCCAGCTTCCCATCCAATGGGTAGTGGGAGGCTAGTTTTCCATCCAAAGGACCCTAGAGTTCAGCATGACTAATATATATAGTTGGAAAAGAATTGTATTCCTGAAGTGAAAAAAATTGAAATGTTTGTAATGTTCTCATTACTGAGCTGAAGCACCTCAGAGTGCATCTTGATCCCTGGAGAAAACAGAAGTGTCATTGCACTTTATAACAATTTGAAGTGCTAATTATTGCTCAGATTTTATATGAAAAGTATATTTTTGCAAAACATTTTCATCCAATACATAGACGCCTGTTTTCTGTAAATTTAGAACCATGGCACAATGCCAATATTATTCTCCAAAATACAGTTTTGTGCTTTCACTGAATCAGGGAAAGTTGTTTCCCCAGACTTGATCATTTAAGCTGTATGGTCATAAAGTCATTCAACACAATGGGGTCCATAGCCTACTATGCCTTGACAATTTGAGTGCTTGTCCAAATGTTTATTAAAAGTTGCAAACCTCTTTCACCCTCTCGGGGGCCATGTTCCATTTCCATTACTCTGGGGGAAGAAAAAAGATTTTCCTCAGGTCCCTTCTAAACCTATGCTCTTGGATCTTAGACACTGTTGCCATGTAGAAAACATTCTTACAATCTGCCCTACGTCTCAAAATTTTGTATGCCTCTATTGTATGCTAATTATTAGATGGATAGAAAGTTACTAAATAGAATGCTGTTTGGGAGAGGGGCATTTCATTGAGTTCATGAAATATGGGTATATTTTTGAAACAAGATAATTTCTGATAAAACAGTGTTAACAGAATTGTGTTTTATTCTAAATTAGCCATTCTTGTCATGAATTATATGATTGACCCTCATTATTCTGAGCAAATATAAACCGCTTAAAACCAGTGTTTCAAGTTATCCTTCAAGCTTTTGAGACACTCTCAGATAACATCAATGGTATAATTAACACTATTTTTGGTTGTCAATCAAAATATTCTCATTGTTGGGCATCAAGTGTTGGCATATGTAGCCTACTACTTGTTAGATCTTTTCATTTGACAGTGATATATTCCAGAACTTAAGCTTGAGGACTCTGCAGCATTGGCTTCAATGAAAAATATTTAGAAATAATTAAACAAAATGCAGTTGACTAGATGGATTTAATCACTTGTTATTTTATTAGGCTTGAAAAATAATTGAGCAAGATACAAATTTAACTTCGTGGTAAATTCTCAGCTTTGGTAGAGAAGTATTTCACAGAATTGTTACAGTACAGGTCAGCCTATCATGTCGATATCAGTTCTCTAAATGAGCAATTCACTTAGCACTTTTCCTCCCTTCTTGTATAAAAAGAAAGAAGGTGCAGGATTACAAGTCTAATTCCCTTTTGAATGCTTTGATTGCACCTGCCTCCATCACGCTCTCAGGCAGTGCATTCCTGATCGTAACTACTCGCTCCGTGACAGGGTTTTCTCATGTCACTTCTGCTTTGAAAAGATATTCGAATTATATATGTGAGGAATTTAATTGGCTTCCTTCTCCACTCATAGTCGGAGATTTTGCTGATGTTTTCAGGGTTGATTGAATGTCACAAGACCTGATTCTCATTACCACTGTTTTCACATTGTGATTTGGTTAAATGTTATTAACAAATTAGCTAAGAAATATGCATATTTTATGCAAATTTGTATAATTTCAGAAAAAACACACAATGTAAAAGTACATGCCAGAAAAGGAATTGAATTTTAACTCAGCTCAAGATCAGAAAACCACTGCCTAATTTTGAGCTCCAAAAACCTTTTGATCTCAAGTTTAAAACTCCTCTAAACTATATTTTTCAATTAATAGCAAATGCCTTAACACGAATCAAATTTTTAATTCATGTACAACTTATCAATGGCGAAGGCACCACATAAATCCACAAACACTTGATAGTAGTTTGTGAAACTAAATGCAAGTGTGGAATAGAAACTGCATATCATGCAAGAACTATGCTTGCTGAGAGGTGCTATTTTCACCCACCTCCTCTCCACCACTGTTTTCAAATACAAACTAGCTTGTACTGTGTTTGATCCTGGTGACTTTTAGCCTTGGCTAATTTGACAGAAGTTCAAACATTAACTCATCTTCTGAAAAAAACAGATGAAGGACTCACTGAATTCTTCGAGAAACAATCTGCTGCAATTCAGGGTTAGATATTAAAACTTGTGTATGCAATCCATAAATGCCACATTAAGTTTTAGGAAGGGAAACTGCTTGCTTATAGAAAAGCAATGAAGTCTTGAGGAAACCCGAGTACATATGCTGTACCAAAATTCCTCCAACATAAACATGTCTGGGGGAGTGTTCCTAATTCTAGGAAGTGAACTTAGTGCAACATTTCACCTTGTTTAGAATCTCAGGTGCCAATCTGCATCTGATTAGGCTCTGGAGCAAAATATTCAATGTCCAAGATCTTTTGGATAAGATGCTGGCTGCCCTCCCTGCTGGTCACAAAAGATTCTGACAAGTCTGAAGAGCACAGGGAGCGTCCATTAGTATCCTGGCTAATATTTTATTATTCAACTCAAACATGTGAGAAGGAATACAATTCAACATAACATACAGTCTGAAACATTGCTAGGCAATGTAGCAGCCAATTAGCAGTAGCATGTTCTCACTAACAGCAATGATTATGATGGTCAGTGACTAAGATAGTTTTAGTGTGTTGGTTGAAGGAAGAACACCGTTTTCAAAAAATATTTAGTGCTAAGGGTTCCATGCAGGCAAATGGATCTCTAATTTAACATCCAAAAGATGGCACTTCCCAAACACTAGTGCTCCTTCAGTACTGAACTCAATCAAGCACTTTGATGCTCAATTCTCTATAGTGGGACTTGAGCCAACCACCTTCAGATTCAGGAGGTGAAAGTGCTATTAACTGAGCCACAGTTAATATTTATACAACTCAGTTTGCATTGCAATAGTATATGCAAGTTGCATTAATAGATTAATGTGTTTAATTTTTTATTTAGTAACCCACTTCCCAGATCAAAAAAAAAAATCAGTATTGTTTAATACAGCAGTCATTGACAGCCAAGTTATTAACCTGAACTTCACTGCAAGAACAAAACCATAGAAGCTAGTGCATTAGATACTCAAAACCATGTTTAACAGAAACTTTGAGCAATGTTACAAGGATATAGTTTAAAAGGCATTTAGTTGAGAATAATCTTCAGAAGAAGTGCTGCTAAAAGCAAGAAGTGGGAGGTAGAAAAGTTCACCCGATAAGAATTCTTCACCAAACAAATATGCCCTAGATCAACCAGGCAATGAAAGACCAGGAGCACAGTTTAAATGTACAGTATAAAAAGGCAGCTCATAACCAGGACCATGTAGCTTAAATCTGGGAACAAGTAATGGACGGAATTCGCAAATGCAGATTGGGAAGAATAGCAAGAGGAAAGGGAATAAATAGAAAACTCAATGCAAGTTATAAATGCAAGTATTAATCAAATAAGAATTTTTTTTTTAAGTCTTTGAACAAAATATGCATGAAAATTCTTGAGTTACAAAATTTGGAGGTTAGCAATCAGTTACACAAATCATAGTTATCAACTGAAGCCTCTCTGGATCTGGACACTCAGCAAAGAAACTTGTTACAGTAGTGGCATTTCACTTCAAGCTTAACCTGTTAAAGGTTTGACCTCTCAGAGGGGGAATATTGACTGTAGGTTCTGATCACTGCCTGTAAAAGCAAAACACAAAATATTAGCACCCATTACCAAGGTTTTCTTACAAACTGCATAGAAAGACCTGACTCAAATTGACCACAAGTTATTAACCTGAACTTCACTGCAAGAACAAAACCATAGAAGCTAGTGCATTAGATATTCAAAACCATGATACAGCAATTGTTGCATGCAGGACATAAACTATCAAATCTCTGAACTTTGGGAGGTCAAGAATTGAAATGCTTAACATAGTTTGCAAAGCATAAAAGATACTAATTTCATATTAAATTTACTTTCAAAGCTTCATTTCATTATCTCCAATTATTGATAAAAATATAAGAAATAGGAGCAGGAGTAAACCATTTAGTCTCCCAAGCCTGCCCCACCATTCAAAAAGATCATGGCTGATTGATACTGATTCAGTCCACTTACCCGCTTGCTCCCTATAACCCTTAATGGTCAAAAATCTGTGACTCAAATGCATTTAACAAGATAGCCTCCATTGTTTCAATGGGCAGAGAATTCCAAAGATTCATTACCCTCTGAGAAAATTTCCTCCTCAACTCTGTTCTAAATTGACTCCCCTTTATTTTGAGGCTGTGCCCTCTAGTCTTGTTTCCTTCTAAGTGGGAATAATCTCCCTGCTTCAACCCTGTCTAGCCCCTTCATTATCTTATGTCTCTATAAGACCTTCCCTCAGCCTTCTGAACTCCAATGCATACAGGCCCAATCTACTCAATCTTTCCTCATAAGCTAACCCCCTCATGTCTGGAATCAACCTGATGAACCTTCTCTGCACTTCCTTCAAAGATAGTATATCTTTTCTCAAATAAGGGGACAAAATTGCACACAGTACTCTAGATGTGGCCTCACCAGTACCTTGTATGAATCAGAAAAATAACAGGACCTGGCACTGTAGCAATGAATCACTTTGGTTTATGGGTCAGTATGGGCTTTTTAAAAATCAACATGGAAATCAAAAAAGTTGGTTAGGAAAAACCACAGGACTACAATGAAGAAATAACATAAGCATCATCGAGAATGACAGCAGAAGCAGCTGAATTAAGAACAAAATCATCGATTCATGTTGAGCAAGAGATTCCTCTTCCTCTCAAAGTGAATGGAAGGTAAACTAATTATATCAAGTGACATTTATTACTTTCAGTCTTCTGCCTATTTCTCTTACTGTGGAATAATACAGGTTATGAAATGGACGAAACTAACACCTCGCCTAGTATTAACTCGATCTGTTTTGAATGTTTAATAAAGCACAGATGGTCAAAATGCACTATGGCTCACAGGGGAATTTTATCACTATTTTCCTAGGTCCCATTTGCTTTTGAGCCTATGCAGGACAATAGGAGTTTATGCCGAAAAAAGACGAAGCAACTAGAACAATTAAAAGAATTATGGTCTCCATGACAGATCCAACAGCAACCTTGGGATCCTGTTTAACTTGAGGCTAGTTTTCAATGCCAAATTCTTTTTGCATCAAAGGCCGTTTAAGGTTCACTAGTGTCAATTACCTCATATTCAATACTAAATTACATTTACTTTCTTTTCTCATCTCCAGATTTGACCATTATGATAATCTCCTTGTTGTGCTGCCTTCCTCAAAATTAATCTGAGCAAAGGTTTGCCACAAATATCACATCATGCATCATGTTCTGTTCACCCACTGTACCTCTGCCTCACCCATTCAGTTGCTGTCCTCCGCCTCACTCACTCGTCATGCATACAGTGATAGTCTACTGGTTTATAATTGTTGTTAAAGTGAAATTCATAAATCCATTAACTCAACTGGAGATAATAACTACAAAAGCTGCCAAGTGTATCTTCCATGCCAACCAAACCTACATCTAATTTCAGTTCCATAGCCTATGGTTAACACATGATTCATTCAAATAAGCATGGGAATAAACACTGCCTTGCAAGTGTTGTTCATATGTCGACAATAAAATAAAAATTAAGTTGGCATTAGTACCACACAACTGTTTCTGTATATGGAGCTATACACCAGCAACAATAATCACTGACCTAGCAAGTCTAAGTCACTGAGAAAAGAACAGAAAACAAAAACAAAAGAGGTAAATTGTTGGGATGGAAAGGAACAAAGTTGCCTTTAAGTTATTCAAGTTGGTATGAGGAGTTGATATTGCACACAAAGAAAATCATGTTGAGCAAGAGATTTTCTTAGAAATATTGTTAGAATATTGAAAATGGAATCAATACAAAATATTGCTGATACAGCCCACAACGTATTTTTTTAAAAATCCTTTCCAATCAACTTGAATTATGCTCTAATCCCATGACTATAACCAAATCACTTACTTCATGACAAAACTAAGAATAGTTTAGCAAATAGGTCATTAAAATGCAAGTGATACACCAGCATAACTAAATTCAAAGCAGAGTAAAAAGATGAAAGCAAATCGAGTACCTTCTGGGGAGATTTAGAATTGTACTCCTCCAGCAGTGTGCGGACTTGAGCACCATAGTCAGGATGAACTTTGTTTAACAGACACACCTGGAAAAGCAATTAGTGAGGAATACATATTTATATCTTAGCTTTAGCATTCCACAGAACATCAGCCCTCCATATCTGGACAACGCTTTGAAGCTTCCCACAATAAAGATCTTTCTCATCAAGGTCAGACTACATTCTAGCTCTGAGGTCTCTGCCGACACAAGGTACAAAACAAGTTTCTCTTTCTATCAGACCTATGCCTTTGGTGATTCTTTCTACAAACTCCTTGAAAAATAAACTGGTTTCATCAGATTTCTCCCCAAGTGAAATACTGAGACCAGGGAGTCACTGAGCAGCAGAATTAAAAAAGGGGCAAGGCGGTGTCCAGTATTTTGCAGATAATACATTTTGACTCCAATACTCATTCCTCGTTCTAGAGGTTAGGCTTGAAGAAACATTTGTATATTGTACTCATGCCCATCTGTTAAAATAGAAACATGCAGGTTTAATAACATTTTAAAAAATCATGTAGTTTGTTGGTCAGAGGATAAAGCCTGAAAATAATTCTGGAGATAACATCCCCATTGTTTTAAGCAGAGTTCTTGAAATTATTTGAGAAGATTCATTCTCAGAATCTTTCCTCTCAGCATACAATCAGACACTGTCAAGTTTAAAAATATAAACTTGAGAAATTGCTTACATAATGATTACTGTGAAGCAGCAGATTCTCCCCCCCACACTCTGCAATAACCTCCAGTTCAGCCAATATTTAAAAGAGAGGCAAGTTTACAATAGGTATTCAGATCAGATCTTGTCTCCAAGTGCTAGAATGTACTGTATTAGAACATTAACTGTGCCCATTCTGATGCTAGTGGTGGTATTAGCATAGTATCCAAATATCTGTTGCTCAATACTGCTACAATGTCAGTGCTACTTCTGTCATAGTATTAAATATCAGTACACTATCCCAATGCCCATTGCTCTCAATATTGCTGATGCAGTGTAAGCACCAGCACATGGTGATGTACAATTTGTAACTACCCTTGTACCCACTTTTCTCAATAGGGTGGTGAGATTTTTAAGATGAACATATTGTCCCAATGTTCACTAATAATAGAGAATCATCAGCCTAGTCCCTTGTCCCAAACAATGGAGAAAATCTACATTCTTACAAGACTATCTAGATGCTGAGAAAAGTGGAAAATTCTTCTCCCTTGAATGAGAAGTTGGAGGGACTGTTAATGTAAAGGTGGTGATTACATGTTGGTGTATAAGTGCTTCCATAGTGCATATTGCAATATTGAAAAATTTTGCACTGAATCTTTAAGTCATTTTTGCCTGGTTCAAATATTCCTCTAAAAACTTCAAGATACTGATCTAGTTTAAAGATGGATGCAGCTGGAAAGTACAATAGCTACCTAAAGAGTTCTGCAACACTAGAAAATTAATCAAATTTCTTAATAACTAATAAGAACTATGTATCATTGCCAGCATTCAACTCACCATTCTGTTCTGAATGAAGAGTTGAGCATCCTTGAGATGAGTTGCTACATTCTCACAGAGCCTTCGACGCTCATCTGCATTTAGTACTTTCTGATAAAAGGTAGTTACCTAGTATAGGCAAAAAAAAACTGAGTACTTAAAATCATTGCAAATGCTATTTGTAGGAACACCTTTCTGGGGAGGAAGAAAGGGGGAAGAAAATCACTCAAATACCAACAAGATGTGAAATAATAAGGACTTCCAATTATGCAAATTTCTAGTTGGCTAGTGGACAATATTTTCGCAATTAGTTCCATCTCTGCAATTTCCTCATTCACCTCAAGTGTTTCCTACTATATTTTTGTGAGCTGTTGATGATCAAACAAAGAAGCATCTGTCTTTCTCACTTTAGTTCTCATTTCTGTCTTCCATTATCTCTCATCACCATTCTGTCTCCCTTTATATTCCACATAATCTACTTGTTTCTGCATTTAAAGATTTAATTTAAAATAAGGTAAACAAACTGTAATGAAATACACTACTAGTTTGAGTGGAAAATGGGTAAAGGATTGGACCCCATCTGCCTCTTGATACTCCCAGTTCTGTGCATCCACATATTGTGAGCAATGAAAGGAGTCGTCTTTTCTTGTCAGCAAATGTGTCTACAGCTCGTCAGTGTTCTCTGCTTTGAGATATTAATCCTGCAATAATGCTCATCTCTCTGCTATTCTGCAGAATAATACTTCACGGATAGTATTACTGAAACAGTTTGACCTAAAAACACAATCATGGTTATCCATAGAAGCCTGCTGCATGCAATTTGCCACATAACAAGGACTATAATGTTTTAAATATAACGTACGAGTAGTTAAGTTACAGCCGAACAGCGGTACAAACCTGTGGGTGAAAGCAGGCACACAATTTCAATTTTGCTTCAGTATTATGTGGTCCCTGGGGGTATGATTGGGGAAGGGGGGGTGTGACGGTGTTCAGTCTTTTTGTCATATTTCAACTGCCACCAGCTGTTCAAATGTTACAAACTCAGCACCAAAAAAATTCATTCATGGTTAAAGCAGGAAGATTTTATTTAATTTCATAGCAAACGCCAGAAAATATCTGAGACACTGCAGCATTAGCTTAAAGTAATTTATACTATTGTTCATGTTTTAAAAAATCATATTGGAAAAATGATTTTTGATTGTTCAACCCAAGTTGAGTATAGGTTTTTTTTAAAAACGCATTTCTCTGGTGACTTGGTAGACATGATAACGTCTTAAATTCCAGTTACTACCTGCAACAAGTTAGAACAAAACCAGCCACTATTCCAGCTTTTCATTTGGTCGGTGTTCTTGTTGGATTGATTCAAACTATATGTTCCATCCACCTCTCTCTCTCTCTCTTTCCTGTTGCTTTTTTAAAAAATATTTAAATGTTGAATTTGGAAATACATGTGTGCATTCAGAAACATATCATGAATGTGTGTTATTTTAAGGTGATGCAGAGTGAATGAAGAATTGAATCTCATTTTCATTTTGCCATTTCCAGCTGTGTGCGCCCACATACGTCGTGATCTGTAGAGGAAAATTCTTGACTGGGATCTGCTCGTCAGCAGGTACCTGTGTGCACCGAGTGTCGACAGGCTTGAGATGTTAATGCTCATCTCTGATATTCTGATCAATGAATACCCCTCAGTTAATAACTGAGGTGGTTTTACCAGAATATTTTCTTGTGGCTGCTTTCAGGGATATATTATGTAGCAATCTGAATAGGAAAATGCAATAAGAGAATTTAGTGAGGTATGTGGTGGGGTAATGTGAAGTTTGGGTGTGTGTTGGGTCTGAGGGGTCAGGGGATCTATTCAATTCAGACTACCTCCATACCTCTCTTTTCTTTTTCAACGAATATTTAAATGTCAAAAATAAAATTAGATACTAATTTAAAAGGGGAAAATTAGGTAAAGAGTGAAACTAATTTCCATCTGGATCCTTGCAGCTCTGTCTATGAGCTTTGTTACAAGCTGCGGTAAGGTCTAGTCTGTGTGCCTGGGGCCTTTTTGTGTCAGTGAGGGCTGATGAGTGGCATCAGCTTCAGAGTTTAAACTACAGTAATATTTCTCTCTGATCTCCTGGCCAACATTTACATCCTAGACATCACTGTATAAATTTAAGCTAAAAGCCTATGTTATTGCAGATTGTGAATTCTATTGACTCAAAATGTTCATCTCCCAGAAAATAAAGCTCAAGAAGAAACCAACTTATAAAAAGGAACAAGAACATGTTTGGATTACTCAATTATGGGGAGGGGGAGGGGCATGACATTGTGTGACAGGTGGGGCAGGGTGGGCAGAAATGAAGGTGCACACAGAGTCCCACAAAGTTCACCTACCACTGAATGAAACAATAATTGAATTTATTCAGTACTTCAGGTTAATTAGATACAGACATTCCCTTGCTCCAGTGAAGGCTGTATGTCAGGTTCACTGGGTGAAATAGGACCAAAATTAACCTTAAATACTGCAAGTCATTAAAAACGAACAAAAAAAAAACTGTATAGGTTCCTTTCCCATTGTGAGGGTGAAAAAGTAGCACGAAGAAATTGCGCATGACTCAGTCTCAAAGAAACACTCCTAGCCTTATGCATATTCAAAGCTTCAATACAACAGGAAAAGATCAACATGCACTATAAAAATATCAGGTCTACTGAACACAAACTACATGCTTGGTACGTGTATGGAGTGATGACAACAAGAGGAAAGATGGACAGAATCTTCAAGTGGTCACTACTTACCTGGGAATAATCGTCGTCGTTGGAGCTGTTGTACCGAGCAACATCATTTGTTGTTGTCAAGGAATGCTCCAAGGCCAGAGGCTGAGTTTCAGGGCCACTAAAACTATTTGGATAATAGTTTGGTGCTCCACCTACACCACAGAATAAACAATTAGGGTTTCATTTTATAATTACACTAATTTTCTTTAGAAGGGGATACCAAGATAGCTATGATGCCCCACTTTTTCAGATAACCCACTGTAAATCACAATCGAAATCCTCAAATGAAATCCCTGCCAATACTGAAAATGATGTCTCAGCAAGACTTAATAGATTCACAAGAAACATTCCTGGTTGTCAAAGGTCATTAACTCCTCCATTTAGCAGACAGATGTTTACCCTGACAGTGTTGGGTCAGTCAAGTTGTTGACCTCAAATAATGTGACCGTACCTGGATCTGCCTACAAGGCTCCAACAGTACTCATGCCTCAGATCAGGATGGCAGTCTCTGAAACATAACCATACCCTAGGAATTTTTCTGAAATTCAATTTCATACACCTGCAGCAAATAATCCAAACTCATTGACAAAAAAACAAACAGCAGCTCAGCTGCTCTGTTAAGAAATGGTTGTACAATTTAACAGGAGTTGCACAGAATATTTTTTCAAATTCAATATGATAAAACCATACCCTAAAAACAGGCTAATTGTTTTGCAACTTAAGTGATATTTATATCATCCTTATCATAAAAATAGTCCTATTCGTATAATTAGTCCTTGCTCTTTGGACTCCTGTCTCTCTCTCTCTAGAGAGATAGGGAAATTGAAAAATAAACAGCTAAAACATGTATGCAAGAATGCAGTTTAGTTGCAAGTTGATAAAAGCTGTCCCTTAACTAGCTTTCCCCATCCACTTTGCTCCACCACCTACTATGATGCCAAAATCTCAAAGGCATTAGCGACCTATCACTGCCTTTTCTTAAGAGCAAGGAAAAGTGTTTGTCTAATGTTCAAATCTGAAGCTAAGCAGGATTACACTATTCTAATCAATAAAGAATCAAAAGACAATTAATTGCTATGAAAATGGTGTGATAAGTTCTTGCTTTTTTGAAGAAACACAGCAACACTCACTGGCACTTTATTAACTACAATGAAGTTTGGAAAACCAAATCTGGTCAATTTTTAAAACTTGGAATACACAACACACAAGATATTTTGTTGACGTATCCTCTTAGGGGGCAGGGGAGTGGTGGAGGTGGGAAATCACCATTCATAACCTACAGAATACCTACTCCCAGGCCACCAATTGGATAGCAAAACTAGCCAATGCCAGCAGATTTTACCTCCTCAATGGAACAGACCTGCAAAGTGCCTATGGCATCACAGCAACAATCTGCAATATAGCCAGCTGATTAAGAGACATGCTCAGGAGCACATTATAGGATTAGTGAAAACTGCTGCATCTATATTTTAAAAAAATCAACCCAAGTAGCACAAAAGCTGATCCTACAAGAAGAAAGTTGAAATGCTTGCCCTGGTTGTCAGTTGAGCACATCGGTCCATCTCTCTGGTAGTTTGCTACACGACACTTAAATGGGCAGTTCACAGGAAGCTGAAGATAGTTAGCTCCCAGGCGGTGTCGGTGAGTGTCCGTATATGAAAATAAGCGACCCTATAAGAGAAAATAAGCAACACACAAACTTCACGGCACTAATCAATGAATTTATTTCTACTTTGTGTTGAGAACTCTTTTTCAAAAGTTTAAAACCTGGAATTCTTGATGCCTGCTTTCTGGAATAATGTGGATAAAGCCATTTAGCACAGCTGTCCACAATTTATACTTATTTTCAATTAGCACAGTCAGCAGCACAAGGCACAATATGAAAGGAGGAGATTAGTGAACATTGAGTACGATTAATTTTTTCATTCCTATTTTGTTCTCAGTCCCCTTTTTTCTTCAATTAGAGCAAGGTTTAACAGTATGATCCTTGACTATTTTTTCTGATCCCAATTCATCTCATTCCCTTTGGACAACATAATTCAGAAAATTTCCAGGACATACCTAACCTTGTCTACCTTAAATAGATTAATCAATTAGAAGAATCAACAGCAATCAAAATCAGTTTTATCTCTTTCACCATGAAACACCTAAATGAGTACTTGAAACTCCATAGCACATGAGACCAAGTGCTGGAAAATGGGATTAGAATAGATGGTTGATGCAGACACATGGACTGAAAGGTCACTTTCTGTCCTGTAAAACTATGACTAAATATTTTAAGTGGAATATTGGGGCAACAAACACTAAATTTGATTAATAAAACCCAGACCTTCAAAAGGAAACTAACAACTGAAACAGTTGATATATGAATGCAAATTTAATCTAAGTGTATAAAAGTTTTTGTCCTCTCAAACAGAATCACAGAACTACAGAAAGCAGATACACCCCACACTCATATCAATCCTCCAAACCAGCCACATTCCTGATCTCAGTGACACCAAGAGGAAAACACGCAATATCTGTTGACCTCTCAACACATATGGGTGGGAAAGGAGAAGGGAACATTTTCTGAACATCAGATGGGACAATGTCAAGAGCAAACTCCAATAAAGGCAATATGGATAACTGCATCAATGTTATACTTTCAAAGTATATACAGATTTGGCACAAAATGCACATTTTCAATAACTATTTAAAATAGAATATCATAGTTTCAGCCAATAGCAAACAACCTGGCTCAAATAAATAAAAGGTGAAGCAGCAAAGTTCCAGAGGCACAATAGCAAATCTGATATTTATCACATCAGTGCAGCCATCAATAAACAAAGCTAGCAGACAACTTAATGTATCCACAGGTTTAAAAAACAAACCAAGTTGCACAAAAGCTGATCCTTACTACTGGAAAGGTAAAATGCTTATCCTGGTTGTCAGTTGAGTACAGTTACAGTATAATTAAAAGGAAGTGTCCTAATCTGATCTCATAAGTTGTATTTTAGTGACCAAGGCATTCAAATGATGGTGGTGATTTACCAAAGACATACAAAGCTGTAGGGTAGTTACAAGGGAAAGATTAATGAACTATAACTCCTGGGCTCTAAAGGGAGTGACTGGAGAATTGTACACAAGGGGTAAAAGTCTTCGTTCACAGAGAAATGTTCCAACTTATTTTAACACAACTGTTGATAAATCAGTGTCTGATGTCTGGAAGAACAAAGCAAGCAAAGCTATTTAAATAAAAAGAGGTTATTAAAACTCTTTTCATTAGCAGTACTTTTTAAAATTTCAAAACATTTAATCCACAGCTTCCCAGATACGAAGGTATTTTAAGCAGTTTTTTTTTCAAATTAGGGAAGATTTTTGCTATCGGTTTTGATGGTAAAAACACTTTTCATTGTCTGTTGAATCCGTGTAAGAACGTTATCTGTATTATAATTTGCAAATGTGTTAACTGGTTTCTTGTGATTAATTGAGTAAATTTAATTCATAAAAATGTTAGATTATTGCTGCTCTGAACTTGTTTAAGAAGATCTGATTCCCATTAAAGTGTCTAAATCAAAATCTATTGCAGGGTTTATCAGCTGCCTTGCAAAGAGAAGGAGGATTGTACAACAGTCAATAACTGAAATGAACTGAAGCACGGTTCCAGGAACACCCTGGATATTTCCCCAAATAAAAGCAGCCAAGGCTAATCTAAAAAACTGTCTGAAGTATGGATGACAAAAAGATCTACTGACAGTTTTTAAAAGAAAGAAAAACATAGCTGAGACTTACACAGAAAAACTATGGCAAGAAAAGACGGAAGTACTTCAATGCATAGTTAAAGCTTGTGAAAGTAATGTTTAAACATTTAAAGTAACCAGTTGCGATGGTTTTCTAAATTCGGTAGACAAAGGAAAGCACTTAGATTTGTTCAATACAGTTAGACAATATGAGGAGAAATGCAAGTTAGTTTTATTTTGCATCATT
Organism: Sphyrna mokarran; assembly: GCA_024679065.1. Taxonomy (NCBI): domain Eukaryota; kingdom Metazoa; phylum Chordata; class Chondrichthyes; order Carcharhiniformes; family Carcharhinidae; genus Sphyrna; species Sphyrna mokarran. Next base: position 69,712,830 of record JAGIQG010000008.1, read on the forward strand.
GAATGGCTTCACTCAAACATATCTATCTTGGGATCTATGCGGTCCAGCCCAGCACTACACCAAGTGATACATTTATCAGTTAAGCCACAAGGAAAGCAGTCTACTTAATAATTAAACTTCTTTTCTTCAGGTCCCATCCATTATAGGAAAGGGAACAGAAGTTGTAAGAGATGCACACATATGTACCAAAATGTACATTCAACCCAAGACAGTCTCAAACACAATTCAGAAGTCCACATTTCTATAATATCATACAAAACAGATTAATGTTATACCATCAGTACACGTTACATTAATTCAAATAAATTCCTGCAAATTGATAACATCTATAAAATGCAAGACAGCATTTACTACCCATCACTAGTCTCCCCAAGGCCGTTAGAAGTCAACCACATAACTGAACTGGAGACATATGCAGGCCTGAACAAAAATTTGGGTATTAGATTTTTTTTTAAAGAAACAAACACAGCAATAGTAATTTTTTTTAAATGGTCCTTTTTTTCTAGTCATGATGGCCAGAATTTCACCATTTGCCACATGTGATCTGTGTTCTGGGTTGCTCGCCTAGGAGTGTAACAGTCCCGATGTGATAGATCGGGACAATGAGTTAAACATCAGTAATTTCACCAGAATGTACCAACAAGCCTCGACTGCATCCACAAATAAAGAAAAGCTGAAGGGACAACACAAACTGGGATATTCTCACTTTCTTCTGAATGGTCAGTTTCAGAGTACAAGTGCCTGAAACAGGTTAGGGACAGCGCAGATCTTATTCATTAAATTAGACATTTCACCCCTTCTTAATAAATCTTAAAGGATCCAATATCTTCAACCATACCTGTAACATCTTGTCAGGACTAGGTTCAATGCCTGGTACCATGTTGCTGGGGTCAAAAGCCATCTGTTCCACATCTGTAAAGTAATTGACTGGGTTCTTATTGAGGACCAGCTGCCCCACAGGAATGAGTGGGAATTCTTCGTGAGGCCAAACCTGGGATGGAACAGAAAGTACTTTTAATTAAAAGTTTTTTTTAAATAGAAGACCGTTTTCCATCTTCCCAACCTTTAAACTTCCCATCAGATTTGGTTCTAGTGCATAGATCTATAAACATAGACAGGGATCATGGGTAGAAGTGGGGACATCGAGGTGGTGGCACGGGCTTGTTGGGCTGAAGGGCCTGTTTCCCATGCTGTTTTGTGCTTTGTTCTCTTGATTCTTTTTATGCTTGAGGAGCCAGAGGTACTATGTCCCTTTTCCAAATACAAATTCATCCAGTTCCATCTTTAAAATCCAAGTCTTTCCTGAATGATTACTTCTCCTGTTCGATTACTTTTCCCAGTTGTTGGTTCGAAAACTCCATTATCCTTTTTTCTACAAACGAAGATGGTCAAATTCCCTGACATTCTTAACACACAGAAGTCCTGCACTTTTCAAAATAACCCAAGTCCAAATTCTCCTTAAAATGACCCCTACTACTCTCTTACTCACAAATCTTTGATCATAGTCATTGCAAGTTTAGAAAATCAGCCTCATAGCTGGCCTGAGGATTGCTCAGGCAGAATCTGGTTGAGGAGTCAGAGGTTTTACCAGCTGGAGAGCTGATAGAATGTCTATGCCCCTCTTTTGGGAAAGTCTGCCAAGCTACAAACGAATTAAGTTGTGGGGGTGCCAATGCCAGGCTTTCCTCTGCAATCAAGACAGGGAGGGAGGGAATCTCATTTGCTGAGAGTTGCAGCTGAGCAGTGGCCAGCAGTTCTTGTTCTCAGCCATATGGCAAGTACTGACTGCAGTAAAAGATTCCCAGGATCACTGAGCAACTCAAGTAATGTAGACAGGGAATGGTTTTGAGGACCTATCAGGCATAGAGAAAAACCCCGCTCTAAGAGACAATAAGCTAGCTGCAGAGTTTTTGTTGAGATGCACACAAAGTGAAAGGCACACTTGCAAATGCATTAATACCAACAGCAATGAGATAAAGCCCTAGAAGTCGTCAAGTGATCAATTTTGGGCCTCAGGTGACAGCCAGATAAAATCAACCACAGGCTTTCCTGCAACTTTATTCTGGCAGAGGCAGGAAAGTGCTGGACTTCTGGTATTCCATTACCCCATCTAATTACATGCCCTTCCCACCTCAAAGCTCACTACCAGTGAAAAGATTCTCCTCCTGGAGTGCAAAACTGAGCATACGACAGCAACATAACAAGGTCATGGATAAGTTGTCACTGTCACACTTAACCATATATTGCATTTCTCCACTGCTTTAGTGAACCAAAAGTTTATTGGTCCATCCAGTGACACCCCAGATTGTGTTCTCACTGCCATGAAACATATCATCAATTAACATGCCAGTCACGTTCTTGCTTCTTCTACCCAATTTCATGAAGTCATACAAGGAACTGTTGAGCCACAGCTCCAGTTGTCTGCTCATTGAAACTGTCATTACAAAGTGAGAATTGGGAGAAACAGAAAACTGAAAACAATTCACCACTCACTATTGCTCAATCGAATTAGAGGAATGTAAAAGAATTCATTCCAATCTCTTTGAACTATCATGAACTATTATGGTCTATCATTAGGACTTCACATGTAAAAGGTTGTGGTAAGGTCTTTTTAAAAGCATCATGCTGAGAAAACAATTGTGCTGGTAGAATGTGTACGACTTGAGATTCCAATTTCTGGGAAACAAGATAGCATTACCAACTATAGTCATATCAGTCCCAATTCCTGGTTGAGTAGTGGAAAGAATTAATTATACTTGTTTCAAAACTAAAAAGGAATTTCAAAATCAGCAAGCAAGCAAAATCATTAAGGAATTTGCTACAACTTTGTACTAACACCCCAGAATAGTTTCTACTGGTTTTCAAGTATTCCAAGTGGTGTTGCAACTTCAACGGTCTAAATTTGCCTCACAAAGGTTCTGTCCTGAAGGGATGATCTTAGTTCCAAATGTGCTTGGCAACTGAGCGTAAGAACTTGGATTTAGTTAACACTGACCATACCAAGTATACTCTCCCGTTAGGTAAAATCCACAGCCCAGAGTGTAACACTGAGTCTATTATCTCTTTTAGGCATGCTTTTTCTAATCTGCAAAACTCCGTACTGACCTTAGTCACGTCAAAGGGGTTCCACTGATGCACTTGTGCTTCCTGAAAACTCATGATTTGAATATAGAAACTCCAGGATGGGAAGTTTCCAGTTGCAATGGCATTATAGAGATCACGAATGGAATAGTCAGGGTCATCAGAAGCTAGCTGGCGAGCTGTTTCCACAGTAAGATTTTTGATGCCTTGATTTGTCTAAAAAAAGTTAAAAATGTTGTCAATTCAAATAAATGCTTCAGAACTTTGAGAAATCATTTTGTGCATCTTTCATTTCCTCTTAACTGCTGTCACTATAATAACTATTTGTTTGCAAAGGGAGATTTTGGCTGAAATTTTACAGGAATCAGAGTAGGCAAGGGGAGGACAATAAAAAGTTCCATTGACCTCAGGCAGGATTTTACAGTTTTGGGACGAATGAGATTGTAAAATCTCACCCATTATGTAGTGAGGCCAACTTCTCCCCACTTCTGAACCAGGTTGGAAGTGGAATTACATCATTGCAAAGAGTAATTTTATGAATGGCTCAGGAGATAAATATAACTTAATTCCCTTTCAGCCTCCCCCAACCTCAACTTATTTATGTGGTATAGGTTATAGAACATAGAACATTACAGCACAGAACAGGCCCTTCGGCCTTCGATGTTGCGCCGACCAATATAAAAAGCAATGCCCCTCCAAACTAAACCATTCCCTTCTCTTCCATATACTTATCAACTAACCTCTTAAACGCCACCAAACTTGGCGCATCTACAACTGCTGCAGGCAGGGCATTCCACTCCCGAACCACCCTTTGGGTAAAGAACCTACCTCTGATATCCGTCCTATAACTATCACCCCTTAATTTAAAGCTGTGTCCCCTCGTGCTAGCTTTCTCCATCCTAGGAAAAAGGCTATCACTGTCCACCCTATCTAAACCTCTAATCATCTTATATGTTTCGATCAGGTCCCCTCTTAGCCTCCTCCTTTCTAACGAAAACAACCTCAAATCCCTCAGCCTCTCCTCATAAGACCTGCCCTCCATACCAGGCAACATCCTGGTAAACCTCCTCTGTACCCTCTCCAATGCCTCCACATCTTTCTTATAATGTGGGGACCAGAACTGCACACAATACTCCAAGTGCGGCCGCACTAGAGTTTTGTACAGTTGGAACATGACGTTGCGGCTCCGAAATTCAATCCCTCTACCAATAAAAGCCAAGACTCCATATGCCTTCCTAACAACCTTCTCGACCTGACTGCCTACTTTCAGGGATGTATGCACATACACACCAAGATCCCTCTGTTCATCTAGACTACTAAGAATCCTACCATTTGCCCTATACTCTACACATTTATTACTTCTTATTATGAAGGTTAGTGGTAGATCTGCAGTTCATGTAGTCTTCAATCACAGAAAGGTTAGCATAAAATCAACACCTAAGAAATTAGCATTGAAAGTCTGAACTTTCTCACCAATGTTAAAACTGCAAGTCAGCAAGTTTTACTGTACCTTTAAATGGAACTTGCAATACACGGCCTCCTGTTTGTTATTTACCAGCTTGAAGGTGTGAGATCCATATCCATTCATATGACGGTATCCATCAGGAATTCCACGGTCACTATACAAGAAGCTGAGCTAGAATAAAGAAATACAGCATCTAAAAAGACATATCCAATGGGTGCAATAGCAGATCAAGCAGAGACTCAACAGCAGGTCTCACACTTGCCCTCATGACTGGCAAGATGCAGAGAGATTAAATCACAACATTGAGCAGCATCACATGATAAATATTTACCAGTTGAATACAACTGAAATAGACTGCTCATAATCCTGCTGACATTGCGAAGGAGAAAAGTAACAAATCTGAAGTAAGTCAAGATGCCAGTTCTGAACACAAATAATCAAGTGCGGTGACTTTTTATTCATTCATAGGATGTGGACACCACCGGCTAGGCCAACATTTATTGCCCATCCATGATTGCCCTAGAGAGAGTGATGAGCTGCTTTCTTGAAGTACTGCAGTCCCAGTGGTATACATATGTTAGGAACGGAGTTCCAATATTTCAACTCAATAACAATGAAAGAACAATAAGGGTATCCAAATAAGAATAGTGAGTGACCCAGAGGGAAAGTTCCAGGATGTGGTGTTCCCTTTGTATCTTCTGTCCTTCTTGATGGTAGAGGTTATGGGTTTGGAACATGTTATATGAGGGGCCTTGGTGAACTCCTGCAATGCGTCTTGTCATTGGATCAAACATTGTCACTGTGCAACAGTGGTAGAGGGAGCGGATGTTTGTGGATGGGGTGCCAAATCAAGCAGGCTGCATTGTCCTGAATGGTGTCAAGCTTCTCGAATGTTGTTGGAGCTACATCATCCAAGCAAGAGGAAAGTATTCCATTTCACTCATGACTTGTGCCGGGACAGGCTTTGGGGTGTCAGGGAATGAGTTACTCATGCAGAATTTCTAGTCTCTGACCTGCTCTTGAAGCCACAGTAGTTATGTGGCTTGTGCAGTTTCTGGTAACCCTAAGGATATTAATAATGGGAGATTCAGCAGTGGTTAGATTCTCCCTTGATGGAGATGGTCATTGTCCCGCACTTTGTTGCGTGAATGCTACTTCCCACTTTTCAGCTTCAGCCTGTTGTCTAGTACTTGCTGCTTTTGTACATAAAGTGTTTCAGTAGCTGAGGAGTTGTGAATGGTGCTAAACGTCAGTTAACATCTGACCTTGTGAAAGAGGAATGAAGCAACTAAAGTTGGGCATGCTTCAGAGATTGCATCCTCCCCCCTGCCAAATTGGGTCCATCAAGTCTGCACCAATCACAATTCCATCCAGGGCCTAACCCCATTTGTTTACTCTTCACTTCCCTGACACTAAAGGGCAATTTAGCATGGCCAATCAACCTAACCCACACATCTTTGGACTATGGGAGGAATCCAAAGAACTCAGGAGAACATGCAAACACCGCACAGATAGTAACAAAAGGCTGGAATCAAACTCGAGGCCTTGGCACTGTGAAGCAGCAGTGCTAATCACTATGCCATCATACCACCCCATTTCACTTTCAAAAGGGAGCTATTTAGCATTGTCATTCACACCTTCTTTCACCACATCTTTTGTTTATTTATTTGTTCCATTCACCTCTCACCAAGAGATTTTTGTCAGTTAATTGCTCCACTTGTCCATTTTACCACATAACTTTTCCTTTTTTCCCCCCCTCCTTCACCCCAATCTTTCCATCTGCTTACTCCCTGCCACATTTCCAACTTCTGATTGTTTCTCTCCCCCAGCTACTGCCAGATCAGTTTAATATTTCCAGAGTTTAATGATTTTTGTTTCAGATTTTGCAGTACTTTGCTCTTGTACTACATTTTAAATTAATCTTTCATCTTTGTTTAGAACTTTGAACATTCTCAATGTTTTGAAATTTTGCCACTTTATGATTGTTCGCGATTTTTTTCAGTCTTAGACTCATGACATGGAATCTTTCAACAGCCTAATTCTTCAGAACATTTACAACAAAACAAAATGAATATTTTTAAGCTTCCTACACACTGAGGTGTGTTCTACAGGAAAACTAGACAAAGTCACATTTTGCCTGCCAAAATAAATATAGACTCAGTCTAAACATTTAAAAATGTTTAGGTAATGTCTCTTCTGGCCAAGTTAAAAGCAGCAAATTAAGTGCACCTCACAGTGCTGGTTTTAGAGAAAGAAGCTCTAATGAGTAATGCCACCTGCTCTCAAACAGCTCATTATTTTAAGAATTGTCCAACATGAGAACTTTCCACTCACCTGGTGAAGTGTCTCTGGGCGAAGAGAGAAAAAGTCCCAGGTCATATCTGCATCCTTGAGGTGAGTCTGTGGGTTCCTCTTTTGGGTGTGAATAAATGACGGAAACTGTAAAGAGAGAGCTATGAGCATACACCACTCTGAAAACACATTTACATTAAAAACAAAATTAAATATCATAATTCTTCATAGATTTTAGTTCTCATTTCTATTATTCTTTTCCAAACACAAGTTCCTTTGCTCATATTTGTAAATGGAATATGTCAATCGAAATTAATCATGAGGAACAGGACAAAAACTTCTGGTCCACAGCTTCCAATATATATACTCCCCTGCACTCACCAGCTGACTCTTTGCCAGATAATTTAATACTGAAGAGCAGGCCCCATTTAGCACTTCCAGCTCTCTGGTAAAATGGAAACAAGTATCAAATCTGAAAGTGACTCACGTGACCTCACTGTGGCTTTCAGTGGGTGACATTATGGCATTGCTAACATGTCCACTTTGAGAAAAAGGAGAGTTAAGGTTGAGTCTTGGAATATGCTGTACAGCTCAGGTATTGCTGTTAGCAGAGAAAGAATTGGGGCAGCCAGTCATTACACTAATGAGGTCTTGCGTGCTTTTACACCAGAACTAGAATCAAAACAACGTGGCGCCCTCTATAGTGGCTATAGAAGCTGTATGAATAAGACAAGCAATGTAGTTACACATATGTAATCAGAACTTTTACTGAGGCCTTTAATGGCTGAAGATGGTGGAACAGTTAATTCATGTTGAATCATGTACAGAAAGCAAAGTAAAAGAGAAAAGGAAAAGCAAGACAGAGAGAGATGAGAGACGAAGGAAAAAAATTAAAATATTTTTAACACCCAATCAGAATGAGATTTAAGATAATAAATTATTATTGTGTTAAATGTAATGTGAAACTTGAGTAGGGACATTGAGGTGGATGCAGCCTGTTAGACTTCTAACGTTTTCATGTATACATGAAGTGCCAGATATTTATGATCAAGAATTATGAAGCTGCAATAAAGTGAAATGTTTCTGTACTGTCCTACTCCCATTACTAATGTGACTGATCAAACACTTATCAAATCCTTATCTAAATTAAATGTTGCATTTGAATTCAAAATTAATTTGAATGTAAATGTGATATTATAACTAATAATGGATAGAGATTGTTGACTTCATTGCCCAAAGTTTGTGGGGCATGCTTGTTAGATTTTCCCCTCTTTGGGAAGTTTTAAGCCTTCTACAGTAAGGATAGATACAAAACTCAACATATCTGCCATTTCCTTAATTTCTATTATCAGTTTCCCACTCTGATTTTCTGGAGGACTAGCAATAGCTTTAGTTCCTCTTTTCCGTTTTTTCCTCTTCAATCCTGAGCACATCAATGGTACAGCATCCACATCTTTCTGGGGTACAGAAGTCACAGATTTTCATAATCCTCTGATCTATTTCTGAAATTTCACATCAAGTCAGTCCTGATGATTGGCCCCTTACCTTGAGGCTCTGTCTGTTCTTTTAATTCCAAAAGAGAAATACAAGGTGAAAAACTGCTTAGAGGAAAAATTTTAGAAATCCAAAAATGATTTACTGGCTGGAGGAATGAGACTCCACGGTTTCAATTACTCTTTTCCAGGCTAGAAAGCTGAGTGACATTGCACAAACAAAATCTCATTGACAGATCCTTTACGCAATTAAATACCAGCTGTAGCTCTTGTATTTAGTAGGCAAATGCAATAAATCCTTGAAATTCAAGGCTGGATTGATGATGAGCTACTGCTTTTGAAGGAAATGTGTGACAATTTGCCATTAACTTTTTCACAAATTGCTGGATGATTTACTGCATGTGATAAATTTATTATTTTCCCAACAAACTGTATTAGTTTTATTTGTAGAATCCTGCAATAAACTACTGGTTGTACTTGTTTATACTTTGTAAATAATAGCTTTTTCTTGAGAATCTAGTTATTTTCCCTAATGGAAAATGGAACATAGTGTATGACTTCGGTGCCAATAAATATTGCCAACATTATGCTGATGAAATTTAGTCATGAGATTAATACAATAATTTGTATTATATGATAGGTAAAATGCACCGATATTCAAAAAGGTTATGAGATAGCTGTTACTGAGGTAAATGCAAGAATAGCAATGTAAATTGTTTATGGCATTTAAGGAACCCATTCAAACATTTTAACTACATACATACAACTAAAAGATTTTAGTAGAAAGTAAATATAAATTCTTAGATTAAAAGAAAGTCTATGAAGCTCTGGAAACATTCCATTGACAATTAGTTAAGGAGATAATGACATTGACACTGGACCAACACTCCAGAGAACCTGAACAAGATCTGGGTACTTGTATTCAAATCCCAACATGCAGATGGTGAAATTTGAATCCAATAAAAATCTGGAATTAAGAGTCTAATGAAGACCACGAAACAATTGTTGATTGTCGTAAAAACGCATCTGGTTCACTCATGTCCTTTAAGGAAGGAAATCTGTTGTTCTTACTTGGTCTGGTCTACATGTGATTCCAGATCCACAGCAACATGGTTGATTCTTAAAGCCTTCTGAAATGGAAAGCAGTTAGGGATGAACAATAAATGCTGGCCCAGCTAATGGCACTAACATCCCAAAAAGTGAAAAAAAAAGCAGCATGGAAAGCTAGAGAAATGCATGCAGAAACAAAAGATTAAAAAGTTTTTTTTCTAATATCCACCTCCAGCTGTTACTAACCAAGAAAGGGTCCCGGATGAAGAAGATGGGGGTGTTGTTACCAGTTAGATCCCAATTTCCTTCCTCTGTGTAAAACTTACAAGCAAATCCTCGAGGGTCACGGACAGTGTCTGCGGAACCTGCTTCGCCACCTAGAAATAGGTCATATCAGTCAGCAAGAAAAATACCAGGGATAAGACAAATGCAACAGCACAACAATTTAAATTGAATCTGGTACATCTGAGTACCAATAGTAGCTGGCACTGATTATTAGGTTCAATTTCATCCCAAGTGATGATGCTGGCAGCAGATTCTTTATTCTTTGAATGTGAAGATTATGGGAATGCCCATTCCTCGGATGGTTAGATGATCCTCGGTCTACAGCCTTGAGTGGTTGGGATTTTGGATTAGATTTGGAAAGGTTCCAGTATAAACAGATTCCTTCCATTATTTGCATCTTTCTTCACTAGTCTCCTATATGTTTTAATCTTGGAAGCTGCGTTCCTGATTATGTATCAGTTACTGTCAGTAGCCTTCTGTTCACAAACCTGTTGGTTAATGTTAGCCAGAAAGAGCTGTTTTTTCAACCAGTCTCAAGTGTTTCCAAGATGCAACTACCAGAGCATTGCATTGCTTTGGGCATCTCAAAATCCTACATGTTTGGCTAATGCAGTAACCCTTGTAGGACAATGTATTTAATTTGGAAAAATTGGTTTAGTGAGGGACTTCATTGTTAGTGATGTCGCCCTGCCACCTGATGCTCATGATAGATTGAAGACAGCATTGATGGAATTGCTCGAGCAGTCACATGTGGTTTGTGTGCAGAATTTAAGTCTGACCCACACAAGATGCTGATGACACTATTCTGTATGCTCGTTGGGAAACTCAATGAAATTTTTTGTCATGCACACTTCCAGAGGAGATGTTAGCTTTGGACATGGATTGTCTACATCCTTGCTGACAGTGGCATTATTTGACTAATACCACTAGATAGGTGAACTGTTCTACCTGCATTAAGTTTATTGTTCTCAATGCTGACCTGTGGTAGACTGTAATTGCCTCATGATACTGTATCTGCATGTCAAGTTTGATGTACAACATCTAGATCTCATGAAAATCAACATATACAAGTTTCACACTTCAAAGAAATTGCATTTCTATTCCAGTGGCCAGGTGAATAAGCTCTCACTTCCTATTTATAATCGTCATCTGCTTAATCCATTTTTACATCTTCACAAACTATGCCCTCTTTTCAAAACAGATACATTGTTGCCATTTTTCTTCCAAGCCATTAGCATAGATTGTAAATAGCTGAGCCCCAGCAACAATTATTGCTTCATTCCCAAGTTATGCTAACTCAAAATTCATCATTCTTAGTTTCCTTCTCATTAACCAACTCACTGGCCTATTAAACCTATTTTCTCTATTTTTGAATAGCAGTGTTACTTTTGCTAACAACTTGCAAGGACCCTATACCAGAATCTAGGGTATGCTGGAAAAAAAAAATCACAACCAAGGCATCCACCATTTCTGCAATTGTCTTAGATTATCAGGGTCTGTGATTTGTCTACTTTTAGCCTCAAGGCCTTCAAGATATTTATTCTACTGATGTTGATTAGTAGTATTAGTCAGATCTCAAACAATGATAAGACCGAGTACAGGAGTGAGATAGAGAACCTGGTGAACTGCTGTGGCAACAATAATCTCTCCCTCAATGTCAACAAAATGAAGGAGGTTGTCATCGACTTCAGGAAGTCGAAATGAGAACATGCCTCTGTCTACCTTAAGAGAGATAAGTACAAAGGGTCAAGAGTTTCAAGTTTTTAGGTGAGCGTAGTTGGTACAGCACTTATTTTCTTTAGGTTAGACATTACACAAAAGGCATTTGCTGCCTCAGAATAGTTTAGAATGAGCTGCATTACCTCTGTATGCGCCAGAAGAGCCAAATCAACAAAGAGAAACTCCATAATAAGCTTGACTGTAGTTTTGGTACATATTGCAGCTACTGCATGTTACAGAAATTATCACGGGTCCAGAAGTGGATGAGTATTCCCTCCATCATGCCTGCATTTGGAAACTGAAGCATGATAGAGGAAAATGAGAAAAATTTGATGCCAGAATACATCTTGGCAATAGTTGTCTTAGTCTGTGCTCTGCTTGATCTGATCTTTCTGCTCTACATGCAGTACAGAGAACAGTGTGAAAACATGGAGAGTATTCCAATCTAGATAGCAACTTCCAAAGTTCATTCTGAAACAAACATCCACTACAAAAGCAGTGGAAATCCTCATGTTTTATTGTCTACAATTCTCCTGTATGTGTCTCAGCCAAGAAACCATGGCCAGTATTTTAGGACCTTGTTCAGGTGAGGCTTGTAAAATTCCATCCAAGACCAACATTGAATTCCGTTCTGCGAGTTGTACCCACCCCAATCCTGGGCTGGTTGTGGCAGTAAAATTTCAGTCCACGTAGGTAGTTGCCCTATTAAGTTCAAATTTGTACAAACCAATAGGAAAATGTTCAGCTACCGTCACAGCAAGTTTATTTAGAAGCACTTTGGCCAAGATTTTGACTGCATTTAGGACAAGATGACATTTCCCTAGTCTGAATAGTCAGACTTTTCTCTCATGTACAAGATAACAATCACCCAATTTCAAAGGTTTTTGAGAAACTGTCTTTTCTCTCTGTGCTAAAAACACATGCAAGCCTATTAAGGATCACATCTCCTCCTTGCTTAAAGATCTCAAAATGAAATTATATCTGTTCCATGGGATTTGCATGATTTAAAATGGTGCATTGGTCTTGATCTCTTCACAGGTTAGTGGTTCATCTAACTCATTTCTCCCAGAGAGACTTTTGCGATAGACCTCTTGGCCACTATATTATAACTTCGTTCAGGCAAGTTTAAAAAAAAATCAACTCAAGGACAATAGAGATTTTCGTTCTGCGAGCCTCACTTGCCTCGATTTGAGGTGGTGTGATGATAAAGTTCTGATACTCCTGTACACCTCATTAATCACTAAATAACAAAAGCTGCTTTGCAAGGTACTGCAGAATTCCTTGCATGCAGCTTTTGTAGTCCAGTCATGTAAATACTCTCATTAGGATAGAGTGTTTCTTTTAAAGAAGGTTTTTATTTTAATTTTAATTGGATTTTAATTTCATTTTCATCAAATCAAGTTTGGTTCTTCTTTGTGGTTGAGAAGTAAACTACTTCTGCAATTGCTTTTTTTTCTCTAAGACAGATTTCAACTGTTCCCATTGCTCTGCTGGATCAATGTCACTACCCAAAGTCAGTTCACTGGGCCATGGTGAATGGGAGTGACAAGAGCATTGATAAAGCATCGGTAAGGTGTCCTGGGCTGACAAGACATTGCTAACTGTGATGATAGTGTGTTATTGATATACATTTTTTATATATTTAAGGGGAATGTTTACAGATTCAGCTCAATTCTGCAAGCGGTCAGCATGTCTGGAAAAATTAGCTCAGCTGCTGGGAGAGCAGGATAATTACTAATTTTAGGCATGTAGTGTTTACTAAGATAGAGTTAATGAACTTTTGTTTATAAAAAACTTTGGAGTTTTTGATTAAAGGAATGGAATGTGGGTTTAGGTAGGCAAAGCCATGTGATGTGGTTAATGGGAGGAGCTGGGTCTATAGCAGAGAAACATTTTCTCAGTTCTGGCTGAGAATTTCTTGAAGACAGTTCTACAAGCTGCTTTGAAACTTCTCAAATCTTCAAGGTTGTCTACAGTTATCATAGCAATTACGTTTAAGATTATTAACTATAGTTGAACTGGCTTTTAAGTCTGTAAGAAGAATGTTACTTATTTGGAAGTGAAACGTTTATGTTAGAAATTAAAAACTGGTTCATTTTAGTTTTAATTATTGTTTAACTGTTAAGCTGATCATTTGTTAGCTATATTTTAAAAAGTTCTTAAATAAAGTTTGATTTAGATCCCTAATTTGTCAGTAGAATTATTCTGGAGTGAAGCATCCTGTCTTCACATTTATGACAAAATAGGAAAATTGCTGCGTCTAGTCTTGCATCCTAATATAACTTGAGTTTCAAATCCAGAACTCTAACGTAATTGTAATGACAATGACCGATGTTTGCTGGAATTTTACATGGAGCATAAACCAAACATCATTAATTTTCTATTTCTACAGAAAACCAGATTTAAGAGCACCTGGGTAGGGTGGGGGCACACACAAACTGCTGACACCTTCTTTTGGACCCTTACAGCAGGTGCTTATATAAAAGCAACCACGAATTCAATAGGTCAGGCCTATGCCAACGCTATTCTGAAACCACTAGCCACCTTAGAGAATGATATGCCCTTTGTTTTTTTTTTAAAAACCTTAGTGCGATTAATATTAGAAACTTGCTATGTGGGCAATTATTCCATGACTTGTCAGATAGCATACCTATACTTTCTATTGATTTACTTTCATTTTTTTGCCCCAAAATAAAGTTCTCTTTTAGACAAGTTACATTTCTATTGTCACTGCTGTTCATTGGTGAATCTATATATGTTCCTGTTTTTGACTCTAGTCAAAATTGTCAGTTTTTAGGGATTAGCTTACGTGTGCTTATTGAGTCGTGAGTTATCTTTCGGCAGAAACAACATCTCTGTTTTGCAGCTTTTGAGTGCCTGCAGGAACCAGCCAAGGTTGAAGGCATTTTGATATCAGATAACCATGCTTAAATATGTAAATTTCTGAAGCGTAGCATAGGTTTGTGTGGCTCACATAGAAAAAAGGCGTTGTACTTGGCCCTTCAATCATTCATTATGATCCAACTCAATAACCTTATTTCGCCTTCCCCCATATCCTTTGATCCTCTTTGCCCCAACAGCCAATGTTTTGCCCTCATGAATTCCATAGGCCCACCACTCAGTGAAGAAATTTCTCCTCATCTCAGTCCTAAAAAAGATTACTCTGTATTCTTAGACTATGACCCCTGGTTCTGGACTCCCCTACCATCAGGAACATTTACCCTGTTGAGTCCTGTTAGAATTTTATATTCCAGCGAAGATAATTCTAACCGACTTAATCATTCTTCCTTCATCTGTCCCGCCATCCCATGTGCCTTTGTTGGTAAATCTTGATTCGCTGCAAGAACATCCTTCCTCAGATAAGATCAAAATTGCTCATAATATTCCAGGTGTGGCCTCACCAAGGTTCTGAATAAACGAAGCAAAACACCCCCCGCTCCTGTATATGTTCAAAGAATTATAGCAAACATTTAGAAATTAATGAAGTTGTCATTCTTCCATTTAGAGCTGTTGTTATTTTTTTAATTGAGACTATGCAGTGTGATGTGATAAGGTGCTAGATATCCTGCTGTGGAGTAGCAGGGGTTGAGGGAACTGACAGGCCTTGGAGCCATACATGGGCAACAATTGATACCTTAGATCAGGATGCCAAGTGTGCACAGAAACACACTTTAAATCTCTGTACATAAAATTCGCAGAATACAAAATGAACCTGCACTTTTAAAAGTTTGACAACTGACCCCTTCTTCTCCCAACATTTTCCATTCTTCCTTCTTATTTCATACTTGGCAATACCAGAACTTACTGATCTGGTTACAGGAAGTGCACAGTGCAGCGTATGGGCAAACATCACCATAATTTGCTGCTTGATTTAATTTGTCTGAATTACGTCCCCCATTTTCAAGCACTGACTCAATCTCTCCACCAGCAAACGAAAATCAGCTTTAAAATCCATTTTGACCTGCCAAAAAACCAAGAATCCACCAAACTATATAGGTCAACAACTAATGTCTAGAGCAACAAGATCTCAACTGAGTGCATCTTGTCTAAAATACTTCATTTTCTTTAAAAAAAAACATGTTGAGTCAAGTAATGGAACTATGCAATTTCCCAAGTAACAAGCTCCCAACATTTGCCATGCTAAGAAGCGACAAAGGATTGGACTTAAAGTATATTGGTATATAGATAGTTTATCCATTTTGATTTGATCTATTGTCACATATATTGATGTACAGTAAAAAGTATTGTTTCTTGCACACTATACAGACAAAGCACACCATTCATAGAGAAGGAAACGAGAGTATAGAATGTAGTGTTAGTCATAGCTGGGCGAAGAGATTCAAAAAGTTTGACAGCAGCAGGGAAGAAGCTATCCTGGAGTCAGGTTGGTACATGACCTCAGACTTTTGTATATTCTTCCTAACAGGAGAAGGTGGAAAAGAGAATGTCCAGGGTGCATGGGGTCCTTAATTGAGCTGGTTGCTTTTCCAAGACAGTAGAAAATACAGACAAAGTCAATGGATGGGAGGCTGGTTTGCATGATGGATTGGACTTCATTCATGACTCTCTGTAGTTTCTTGCATGCTTAGGCAGAGCAAGAACCATATCAAAGAGAATGCATTCTATAGTGCATCTGTAAAAAGTTGGAAAGTCATAGCGGACATGCCAAATTTCTTTAGTCTTCTGAGACACTGGTAGACTTTAAGGTGGGGAGGGGGAAGAAAGGGGCGAGGGGCGCCAGGGCTGGTCAATGGTGATCTGGACACCTAAAAACTTGAAGCTCGATCACTTCTACTTCGTGATGTAGACAGAGGCATATTCCCAACATTTCTCAAAGTCAATGTTTATCTCCTTTGTTCTGTTGGCATTGAGGGAGAGATTGTTGCCACACCAGTTCACCAGATTCTCTCTCTCATTCCTGTACTCTGTCTTGTTATTGTTTGAGATCTGATCCACTATGGTGGTGTCATCAGCAAATTTTGGGAATGAGTGTATCGCTGGCCAGAGCAGACCCGTTTCTGCCCTAAGTGGTGACAATTTTATATATCAACTTTGGCACAACTAAGTTGCTTAAGCAGAGAGCGTTCAAAGTAAACTACTCAACAGCAGCAAACTGTAATTTACAATTTAGCATGTGCTTTGGCCACTGGCACCTATCAAAATGAAAGGGAGCAGATTAACCTTGAGTTCCAAATGTCTTTTGAAACTTGCAGGTTTGTTAACTGCTTAAAAGTACATTTTCCTTCAAAAGCCTATTAAGAATCATCACATTGGTATGGCATTCACACAGGCCAAATAATGGATGGCAGTTTTCTTTCCCTCAAAAGAATATTACTAAAAAGGCAGAGTTTTAATGAGAATCCAACAGGTTCATGTTCACTTGCGGATTGCAGTTTTTTTTAAACCCCCAAACAGAATTGAAATTTGCGAACTGCCATGGTGGGATTTCAGCTGTCTTCTGGATTACTATTTGAGTAACAGAATTGCTATACTTGATTTTAATTCAAAAAGGCATTTGAACAGATATTGTATCTTTAACATGGAAGGTGATCCTTATGCATTTGACAAAAAGGTCAGACAAAACTGATATCAAAAAGAGCAGAGGAACCCTTACCAACTGTCGAGAAACGAACAGATACAGATGTTCTCTTTCCAATTGGATAAAATAATTTGGCCTTGCAGTACTTCGAGATATCATGGGTCACCTCAAAGTAGCCAAAGGCACCTGAAAGAAATTAAGACATTTGTAAAGTTCAATAATCTTCAGATTCAATTTTCACTTTAGTCACCAATTTATTCAGTTGCATAACAGTACTAGAAGATTACTTCCTTTTCTTGTCTAATTACTCTTAAGAAGCATAACATGTGCGACAGTGTTCAAGATTCAATGTATCGCAGCACAAAACCTAATAGTTTAAAAGATTGTAAGATCTTATAAAGTTCTAAATTCTGTACCTTTGACACTTGTTAAAAAAAAGTGCTGCAGAATTCATGGGTGATTTTAATCTTCATAAGTATTGGGCAAACCAGATTAGTGACTTAAGACAGATTTTTGATTGATATTGAGTCAATGGTTGGGGTTGGGGGGGGGGGGGGGGGGGGGGGGGAAGGAAAGGAATAAGAAAGTGGAATTGAAGTTAATCGAATCAAGCAGCAGACTTACAGGACTGAGTGGCCTATTCCTATATTTAGGAACACCTGTTCTTGTGACCCAACAAATACTATCCTGCTAGGTTATCAATTCTATCATCTATCCTACAGATCCAATTAAACTGCTGAGATCTGTTTAACTTATCTGGAGGTTATCAGGAATCTAGAATCTTGGGAAACATATTCATGGTGTCTTCTGAAAGGCTCCAAAATTAATAGAAAGCAGGATTGGATGAGTCACAATATATGGAGAAATTTAAAGAGAGTTAAAAAACACAGAATGGTGTTACGACAGAGAAACGGTCTGCAGGCTTGGCCACAGCATTTCCTTAGAGCTGGGAACAGACATAGCAACATCGTGAGTGGGAGTAGCAAGGGGGGGTAGTGTTGAAATGGGGGTTTAGCAGGCAAACAACAAGTTAAACCTGTGGAGAATCTACTACGTGTAGTTAAAAAAATTGCTTAAATGATGAGCCAGTGGGAAACTAGGAAATAGAAACCAAGGAATTGCAATGGAAGAAACAAAGGGAATCTAGGAAGAAGGCTCTTGAACTGAGAGCTTAGTTGATGGGATATTTCCCAGGATATAATGTCTGAAGTCAAGCTAAAGCTGCAGTTCAAAAAGTTGACTGTACCTGAAAGTGAGAAATATATAAAGGTTTGGTTGAAGAGGTTAGGTTGGGAAGACAGAATTACAAGAGAGAATGATCAATTTAGCATGGCCAATCCACCTCACCTGCACATCTTTGGACTGTGGAAGAAAACTGGAGCATCAGAGGGAACCCTCACAGACATGGGGATGTGCAAACTCCACAGAGACACACCAAGGCTAGAATCAAACCCAGGTTTCTGAGGTTGTGATGCAGCAGTGCCACAGTGACATAAGAAGTTATGATTCCTTTCTTAAGGCATTAATGAACACCTTTTTAAAAACCACGCTTAACAGAATTCACTCTGCTCCGTTACAGAATTATAAATTAGCTAATTACCAAATTCAATTTCACAAGTCCCATAATGACTGGGCCCAACTATCTGTGATTGATGCAAACTCATCACCAAAACATTGTGGGTCTGACTCTAAGGCTGATGGAGTCAATGATAACTTAAATTTCTAAGAGGCTAACCTTGAACATTCCTGAATGGGAGTTAATTTATAAATTCCTATGGTAAGTTAACTTTCAACTGTGAGTGGAATACCAGAACCAAGAGATCCATAGAAAGTTCTAATTTTCATTTAACAAGTGACTATAGTATCATTTGCCAAAGTTTAAACTCACCTGCCCCTTTTGCATGTACAACACGCTCAGGTATCCTTTCCCGATCAAAGTGTGCCATTTCATCAATAAACACGGTATCCTGTATAAGTAGTGGCCCACGAGGCCCTGCTGTAATGACATTTAGCTTATCACCGATAGGTTGGCCTGATCCAGTGGTCAGGGTATCTACATTCTGAAGAAAACTTGAAAATTAGAAAATTCATAAAGGGACAAAAGCCATGTTAATACGACCTTAAGCCATTGAAGGTACAGTGAAAAGTACAGCAACTCTTAAATCACGCAATTCCTTTTTTCTGGCCAGTCAATACCTCCTGAAAATAATTCACTGTTTAAATTCCAACTCCAGATATCTATAGCTTGAGCTGCTCACTTTGCATCTTGTCCAGGAGGCTATTCCTCTTTCAGTTTCTCAATTGCTTGGTTGAAAACAAAATGCCTCAAATCTCCAGTTATCGAACATAAACATAGACTGAGAAATATTTTGCTCACAAGTTGAGGTTGTACAGTTCTAGCGTTTGTTTCCTTGACCATTTTATCGCCAATCCTCCTGGTCTAAATCCCAGGACATATCTGACTTCCTGTAACATTCTATTTCAAACTCTCCTATCTGATTGCATGTCTACTACTTAGAAATTGAAGTACAGTACATATCAGCATATAGCTGATCCTCCTGTTCAACATTGCCAGCATTTCTTCATCCATCACTGCTAAACTTCATCCGCACATAGCATGACCACAGAGATACTTTCCTATGATTCTGACCAGCCAGAACAAAGACAACATCTTTATATCAATTTCTCTTTCCATACCTCGGTGTAAGTTACGTGCATTCCAAAGCAATGCTTTCATTCCCTCATCATTTACTGCTGCTGCTCAGCAACATCACTGAAAAACACACTGTCGGTTTTCACACGTGGATGAGCTTTTCTTCAATCTCACACAAATCACAGTCATCAACAATAGCACAATCTAACTACCATCCTACAGTGAATCAAATCTACTCCATAATGTTAAGGCTCATTTTCCAAGGCATGTATTGCTAGCTCCAACTACAACTTGGCAAGAACAGAAAATGGTGGAAAAAAATACAGGTTTTTCAGAACCTACAAAGAAATGTGAGGTCATCATCATTTTGGTTGAAGAACTTTCCTCAATTCAAAACTCTTTCCTTGATTTAACCAAACTGTTAAAAGATGTCCAAAGGTGTGCAGGTTAGATTGATTGGCCATGGTCAATTGCCCCTTGGTGTTAGGGGGATTAGCACGGTGAATACATGGAGTTACAGGGATAGGGCTGGATGGGATTGTTGTCAGTGCATTCTCAATTGACCAAGTGGCCTCACCCTGCACTTTGGGATTCTATGGTATGTATATTTACAAGTTTGTTAAAAACTTTGCAGTTTGTTTTTTTTTTAAAATTCATCAACATTACTGGGAACATTTCTTCTCGCAATTCTAATAACACTTTAACCTTAAGATGATGCTTTGTTGTCCAACTAAGAATTTTAGGAAGGTTTTACATTTGATTTTTTTTATCCTCCATACTTTTCTCTAATGTTTAGCATCAATCTTGACTCTACATGGACTTAGTATAGTCTATAATTATTGTTTGGCCTGACAACTACCTAGAGAAACATACTGCAACAGAGGAGCTGAAGAGAAGTCATTGCACTCCAGGTCACTTCACTGAACAAATGGTACATGATCTCTGCAAAATAAACATCAAACTGCAGATCAAATTGCACAACTTTATTGAACAGGTGTTTAGTGGACAATGCTTAGTACTAAAAAGCAAAATGCTGCTGCGAAGGCTGGAACCTGAAACAAAAACAGAAAATGCTAGAAAATTTCAGCAGGTCTAAAAGCATCTGTGGGGAGAGAACTGAGCCAATGTTTTGAGCGTAGATGCCCCTTCAGAGCTCTGATGAAGGGTCGCCTAGGCTCAAAACATAGCATCTGTGGGGTCAATGTTTCAAGCCTAGGCAATCCTTCATCGGAGCTCTGAAGTGGCATCTACACTCAAAACATTGGCTCTATTCTCTCCCTACAGATGCTGTAAGACCTGCTGAGATTTTCCACTATATTCTGTTTTGGCTCAGTACTGATAGTTTATTTACATTTTGGGGCAAATCCCTCAAGGGAGTGAGGGGTGATGCAAATGAAACAAAATTCTTAAGGAACCTGGTTGGATAGACACTGAGGAACTACTTCCTGGCTTGAGGAATCTAGAACATGGTCAGAATTTCAGAATAAGGGGTCAGCAGTTTGTGAGAAACTCAGTAGAAATTTCCTAAAAGGATTGGGATTCTTTGGAATTTGAGAGAATTGTGGATGCTCAATCATTATCCACATTCAAGAAAAGTCAACAGATTTGCAAGTACTAAGAGAATGACTGATTATGAAGATAGTGGAGGCAGGTGATCAGCTGTGATTTTAGGCTCCAAGGTAAATTAGTTAACTGTAGCACTTAGGCAACAAAGCAAACATGGGAAAAAATGTAAATCCTTTATGGACACCTATGAAGTAACACAGCATATTTGGACAAAAGCAAAATATACCGCAGATGCTGGGGCAAAAAAAAAAAAATCAGTAAGTCTGGCAACATGTATGGAGAGAAAAAGAGTCAACATTTTGAGTCTGTGTAAATTTTCTTCAGGACATAGAAAAGAAATGGGTTTTAAATTGGTGAAGAGACAGGTGGAGCATTTGAATCAAAATAGAGGACAGAGTTCATGGCGTGTTGAACTTAAGCTCAAGTCCAGAAGGCTGTAAAGTACATAACTGGAAAGTGAAGTGCAGTTCTTCCAGTTTACATTGGCTTCACTGGAATATTGTATCAGGCCAAGGACAGTTATGTAAGAGAGTGCTAATACTTCTGGATTTAACATTTGAGTTCAACAACTTCAGACTATGAACTCTGTCCTCCAATTTGACCCAATTGCTCCATTCTCACTCTTTATGATATAAAACTTATCACATTTCAGAAGACTTTCGACAAGATCTCACATAGTAGGTTAAGGTGCATGGGATTGTGGGTAGCTTCTTAAGGATAGAAAACTGGATAGTAGCCAAGAAGCAAATAGTTTGAATAAATTAGTATTTTGCTGATTGGCAGGCAGTGATTAGAGTACAACAGGTGTGCTAGAATCCCAGTTGTCTATCTCCAAATTTGCAGATGATACAAATTTGGGTGGGAGGGTGAGCTGTGAGAAGGATGCAGAGATTCTTCAACATGGTTTGGCCAGGCTGAGTAATTGGGCATATCATGGCAGATGCTATACAATGTGAACAAATGTGAGGTTATCCACTTCAGTAGCAGAAATGGGAAGGCAGATTATTGTTTGAATGGGTGTAAATTGAGAGAGGTGGATACTCAGTGAGACCCTATGTTCTTGTGCACCAGTCACAAAGCAAGTACACATATACAGCAGATATTAAAGAAGGAAGGTATTGGCTTCCATAACAAGAAGATTTGAGTAAAGAAATAGGGATGTTTTAGTACCATTGTAAAAGATGTTGGTGAGACCACACCTGGAGTTATGTGCACAGCTTTGATGTCTTTATCTGAGAAAGGATGTTCCTGCTATAGAGGGATTGCAGCAAAGGTTTATCAGGTTGATTCTTACGATGGCAGGACTATTGTATGAGGAAAGACTAAATTGGTTAGGATTACATTCATTGGAATTTAGAAGAGTGAAGAGAGATCTCAGAAATTTATGACATTCTATCAGGATTAGACAAGGTATGTTGAGAAAGAATGCTGCCAATAATGAGGAGCCTAGAATTAGGAGTCATAGTTTGAGGATAAGGGATAAATCTTTTAGGAATAAGGCAAGGTGTGCCTCAGTGCCAGAGTGATAAATCTAATTCATTGCCACAAAGTAATTGAAGTCAAAACAGTGAGATTTTAAGTAGTAATTAGATATAGCTCTTGACTAAAGGGATTAAGAGACATATATATGTGGGGGTGAGGGGTGGGTTATTGAATATGATAATCCATGATCAGAGTGGCAGAATAGACTCAAAGGGCTGAATCGCATACTCCTACTTCCATTTCCTACGTGTCTCTTTAAATTCCAGCTCTCCAACTCTGAAGAATCTTACAGATTCAAAACATTAACAGTTTTTGCAACTTTTTTTTGTATAATTCATACTGGAGTTTGTTCAGCTTTTACCCTCTGTGGATTGAAATTTAGGTCAGTCTGCTGAATTGGAAAGCCAGAAATACACACACAGCACAGAACCATCAAATCTGCAGGAGACCACCATTTAGCCCATCAAGTCTGCACCAACTCTTCAACAGAGCTTCTGGCCCAGACCCACCTTATCACTCTATCCCCATTTACTATGGCTAATCCACCTAACCTACACATCTTGGGACACTAAGGGACAATTTAGCATGACTAATCCACTTAACCTGCACATCTTTGCATATACATAGCCAGAAACTCAAAACGACCACTCAAAATAGATCAAAACTGAAATAATCTCACCTGATAGGCCTGAGCAAGGAATGAAAATCATTCTATATACATAATACAAGCACATTTTAGGCTAGGACCATCTATAAAGTCGTAAACACGGCAAAACGTATGGTGAATAATCTGCTCTGATTACAATAGCCAACAAATTGTGCACGGAATTATAACTCATCAATTCAGTTTCAGCTAAAAGAAATCTTTGTGCTCAATTTGCAGCAAATGCACAGGAGACGATTTGATCTTTCAACCCTCAGTCACAAGTCCGAGTGCATTGCCCTCTGCTATATTACCAACAATACCAAGTATGGTTATTGAAAAACAAATCACACAGTAAGCTTCCTCAGGAGGGGTTTGACTATGTACAAGCTGCAAACCTGCAGGGTAACAGACTGCAGGCCCCCGACTCTGGCAGCAGGCCACCCACCCCCTACCCCTGCCAGCCCCCTACCCCTGCCAGCCCCCTACCCCTGCCAGCCCCCTACCTTGTTGGCCCTTAAGCACTGCCAGTACTTCAGCTGGTTACTTGCTGCATCTCTGGACTCAGCCATCTTATCACTCGCTCTAATTCCGGCACAGTGCCCGAACCCACCGCCTCCGCTTTCTCTCGACGCCCACCCCCCCAGCCCCGCCCCCACCCCGCCCCCAGCCCCGCCCCCATTCACACCCGCCCCTTATTGGATCAGAATGGCGTCACTCAAGATTAGCTCCACCCCTTTCCTTACGTCACGGCTGATTGACACCTCCCCCAGCTTCAATCCAACAAGGCCCTCACTTTCTAAGCAAATATCAATGATAACCCACTACCATAGGCCCTGAGTACAGCACAGATGCTGGTATTGGACTCGGGGTAGGAACAGTAAGAAGCCTCACAACACCAGATTAAACTCCAAGAGGTTTATTTGGCAACACGAGCTTTCGGACACTCAAGCTCCTTCGTCAAGTGAATGAGACTTGTGTTCACAAATAGAGCATATAAAGACACAAATTTACAATTTAGGGTGGCACAATAGCACAGTGGTTAGTACTGCTGCTTTATAGCTCTAGGGACCTGGATTTGATTTACAGCTTGGTATGGAGTTTGCACATTCTCCTCATGTCTGCGTGGGTTTCCTCCAGGGGCACTGGCTTCCTCCCACAATCCAAAGATGTGCGGGTTAGGTTGATTGGCCATGCTAAAATTGCCCCTTAGTGTTCTGAAATGTGTAGTTAGAGGGATTAGCGGGTAAATATGTAGTGATATGAGGGTAGGGAATTGGTGGGATTGTGGTTGGTGCAGAGTCAATGGGTCAAATAGCCTCTTTCTGCACAGTAGGGTTTCTATGAAGATAATGGTTGAAATGTTTACACAAGTCCTCACCTACCCGATGAAGGAGCTTGAGGCTCCAAAAGTTAGTGCTACCAAATAAACCTGTTGGTTTTTAGCCTTGTGTTGAGACTTCTTACCCTGCAGCACAGACCATTCACCCTTGACTACTGTGCTGCACTCCTCCCACTCTCTCATCCTATTGGGTATCTTTTTTACTCCCTCAACTATTCCCCTTAACTGAATCCATGGCTATTTATCTCAATTACACCTTTGGCAAGTTCAAATTTATAATAAAAAACCAGGATGTGGAGATGCCAGCATTTCACTGGGGTGAGTACAACAAGACATCTCACAACAGGTTAAGGTCCAACAGCTTAATTTGGAATCATAATTTTTCAGAGTATTACTCCTTCTGGAAGCTCATGATTCCAAATAAACCTGTTGGACTTTAACCTGGTATTGTGAGACTTCTTACTGTAAAAAAAAGGCTGAGAGGTGAACGAAGAACAAAGAACAACACAGCACAGGAAACAGGCCCTTCGGTACAAACCCACGCCGCCATTTTAACATTCAGTGAGCATCTCATTCCAATCCTTCTTCCACCTATGACTTTTGCCTATGCCTCTTGGATTCCACAATTTAGAGAATTTGTGTGCAAATTTAGAGAATTTTATGTGTGTCAGATTGAGCGAGGTGCTTTGATGGAGGTCCTCAAAATCCTGAGGAGTATGGGGAGATTGGTGGAAGGATTAAGACTGAGGTATCACTGATTTGAAGTAATTAGTAAGAGAAGCAATTGTAATGTGAGGATAAAAATTACATCATGCAGTGAGTAGGATTGAGTCTGGAATGCTTTGCCTGGGTGTGGTGAAGGCAGGTTCAACGGAAGCATTTAAAATGGAATTAGATTGTTATTTGAAAAGAAAGAATGGGCAAGTTGCCAGAGGATACAGGACTAGATGTGCTGTCCATTCAGAGAACTGGAACAGAAACAACAGCCAAAATGGCCTGCACCATGTTGTGAAAAAAAAATTGTTGAGACTGTAACTAGTAAAATAGATAGGGGAGTACCAGTGGATGTGGTACATTTGGAACTTCAGAAAGCCTTTGATAAAGCCCCACAAAAAAGATTTGTGCACAACTTTAAAGTGCATGGGATTGGGTTTGATGTATTGGTGTTGAGAATTGGTTCGCAGATAGGAAACAACAGAACTAAATGGGCCTTTTTTGAAGTGATAATCAGTGACTACTGGTGTACCACAGGGATCAGTGCTTGGGCCCCAGCTATTCTCATTATACACCAATGATTTGGATAAAGGAACAAAAACTAATATTTCTAATTCTACTGATGATACAAAACTTGGTGAGAACATGAGTGGTGAGGAAAATATTAACAAGCTTTAAGTTGATTTAGAAAAGTTGAGTGGGTGGGCAAATACATGGCAGATGCAGTATAATATGGATAAATGTGAATTTATGTAATTTTAGCCAATTCGGATGGAGAAACAGAATGGCAGAGATTAAGAAATGTTGACATACAAAGGGACCTGAATGTCCTAGTACACCAATCACTGAAAACAAGCATGTAGGTATAGCAAACAGTTAGGAAGACAAATGTATGTTGGCTTTCATAGCCGGAGGACTTGAAGACAGCAGCAAGGCTGTCCTACTGCAGTTGTACAGGGCCTTGCTGAGACCATACCTAGAGTATTGTGTGCAGTTTTGGTGTTTCTTACCTAAGATGCTTGCCAACAAGGGAGTGCAGTGAAAGTTCCTGGGATGGCAGGATATGTTGTATGAGGAGAGATTAGGTTGACTGGGCCTGTATTTACTGGAATTTAGAAGAATGAAAGATGATCTAATTGAAATGTATGAAATTCTGACAGGGCATAGAAACTAGAAACAGGAGTAGGCCATGGTATTGAGATAGAGGATCAACTGTGATCATATTGAAGGTTGAGTAGGCTTGAAGGGCCAAATGTCTACTCCTGCTCCAATTTTTTATGTTCCTATGTTATTTATTATTAGTGCTGGTTTGATTTTCAGCTTTCAATGGTTATGTGGAGCCTTTTAAAGATTACCCTTCCAATATACGGATACTCAATACTGTCTTCAAATAACCTGATTAAATTACACAGGATATGACATCATTGTGTACGTTTCATATCTGATTTATTGTGACAATGTTATACTTATAATGCTTACGATCACCATCAAGCTTCCCTTTGAGTTGGTTGCCTTAAATGCAATCAAAGTTCATATTCCTCTCCTTTTTGACAACATGAAATCCATCCCAAAATTGAACTATTATTCAAACCATCACTTTCCAAATAACATATTGAAAAAATATATTTGATTTTGTTGTATTTTTAATGACGTCAACATAATACTGACAAACTCTTTATCAAAAATTATAAAGGTTTATCATAGATAGCTTCAGTTCATTTCTTATCAAGGATGAATATGCCCTCTTACCCCAAATAACTCATTATATTTATCACAAAATTGTTTGTTGGAAAATGAGTTTATGTGTCATGTTGCAGTAATGATAAGATTCATATAATGTTGATTCATGTCTAAAAGTTTTATTGGTGTCAGAAAGTTCTGCTTGTTTTAACAGAGAGGCACTGTCAGCTACAATAATATTTTGCATGTAGACTAGAGTAATCATTCTGTTCTCCCCAGTCCACTTTGCTCGGTCAATATTACTAAGAAATGAAGAATTTCCTTTACTGTGATCATCAAATATTATAAAGCGTTTGATAGTTAAATAATTTTTAAAGTGCAGACACAGTTGTGACATAGGGAAATGGACCTGCTGGATTGTATGAAAAAATTAGGCGCAACACATTAGTTAGCATTGCTGCCTCACAGCTCCAGGGACCCGGATTCAATTCCGGCCTCAGATCACTGTCTGTGTGAAGTTTGCACATTCTCCCTGTGTCTGCCTGGGTTTCCTTCGGTTGCTCGGTTTCCTCCCAAGATGTGTGGGTTAGGTTGATAATGATAAATTGACCCTAGTGTCAGGGAATTTGCAGGATAAATATGTGGGATTACGGGAATGGGGCCTAAGTGGGATTGTGGTCAGAGCAGACTTGAAGGGCTGAATCGCCTTCTTCGCACTGTAGGAATCCTATGATTCTATGAATGTCTAACAAATTTCCACAAAATGAGGTGGCTCTATAATTTTGCTTTACCAGTGTTGGCTGAGGGATAAATGTTGGCCAAGACAGCAGAAATCTTTCTTCTTCAAAGAATGTTCTGGAATATTTATTAATTGCTGCACTGTCCCCTGGTACATTAGCAAGGTTTCAATCTTTTGTGAGGGGGGAATCATGTAACAGGGAGGCCCAGTATAACATGAAAATGTATTAAAATGTATTTAAATGAGGTTCCACTCCTTTCTGGGTCAGAACCTTATTACATCACCAGCGAAACGTCAGGGAACAAGGAATCACCGATGTGAATCTCATTTCCCAACTCTCGCGTGATTTTGAACGTGATTACACTTGCTGCGAATGTGGGTGCAAAATTGCTCCTATGTAATTGTTAACTTCAAGAATTATATATATGGTAAAGGTTCAAGCTCAGAGCTGTCTTCATTTCTACTTGCCTTTGTCCAATATCAGAGTGAGCCTAGGTGTGGGCAGTATATTTCTCAGACCTACATTAATCCTCAATGTATCAGACCCTTATACTACATCTTCCCCCTCAAATCTTCATTCAATATATTTCAAATTATTCTAGTTTAACGCCAAGTACTTTCATCATTATTACTATCCTATCTCCCCCACTTCAAGTCACTGAGTTCAATGGGTCTGACAGAGACCTTTTAACCCTTCCATATCTAATTTACACTACTATTGGAAGAGTGGTAGGCTCTGTCATTACAGGTAAACT
Source organism: Sphyrna mokarran (assembly GCA_024679065.1). NCBI lineage: Eukaryota > Metazoa > Chordata > Chondrichthyes > Carcharhiniformes > Carcharhinidae > Sphyrna > Sphyrna mokarran. The sequence goes on from JAGIQG010000008.1 coordinate 69,741,328, forward strand.
CAGTTGATTTGGATGTTGGCTGGCATCTGTGTATCTTTTTACCCTCTATTTTTTTCCTCCTGATTGGAGAATCCAGAAACAGGAGGCATAGTTTCAGGATACAAGGTAGATCATATAAAATGGGATATAAAACTTCACTCAAAGGAGTGAACCTGTTGAATTCTGTACCACAGAAGGCTGCTGAGGCCAAATCACAATGTATTCAGGAAAGAGATAGATAATCGTTTAGATGTTAATGGCATCAAGGGGTAGTGAGAGAAAATGTGAATATGGCATTGAAATAGAGGATCAGTCATGATCATTTCAAATGGCATAGCAGCTCAAGGGCCAAATGATCTTCTTCTGCTCTTAGTTTCTATGTTTCTATATTATTTAGTATTGAACCATTCTTTGTTGAATTAGCAGTTATGGTGATAAGTGGTTGTTGCTCCGTCCTATTCATTCTTGCAGGATGGATGATCATTCTGCTGATTCTCATGTTGTTTTATTCCCCTTGTTTCTTCACCGTGTGGGTCGCCGTGATGTTCACTGTGACCAAAGATGCCTTTCCTATTATAAGGAAACAATTTTTTAGTAAGTTCACCTTTGCATTTGTTTGCATGGTATGCTGTCAGCAATGTACAGCTGTTATTTGGTTCCAACAGATCTGTCATTCTGGGTGGGAGTTGTAAAATTTGTTTTCTGGTTTCAGTATTGACCTCATCAACAATCATTGAAGCCAGAAGTTGAGTCTCTTCTGATTGTTGGTTAGTTTGTTGTCTTGCATGCAACACATGTGTCATAGTAGTCATCTAATTGGTTGGCTGGACTGGCCAATGAGGGCTTTCCAGCACTTAACATAAATGGACAAACCTACTCTCTGAAGTGAGAAGAGAGTTCAGAGCAGAAGTCCTAGTCAGGATATCTTTCTTGTAAATGTGTTAAAAGCAGTTCAGAAAAGATTTACTACTTTAATTTTGGTAATAGGTTTAATGAGAAAAATTTGGAGAGGATAATTTGTATCCAAAGAATAAATGATAACTTGACCTTTAAGATCCTGAGGAGTCATGACAGGGTGGATGTGGAGGAGATGTTCCCTCTTTTTGGAGAATCTAGAACCAATGGTCACTGTTTAAAAATAATGGGTTGCTCACTTAGGACAAGGATCAGGAGAATTTTTTTTTTCTCTGAGGATTGTGAATTTCTGGAATTATGTTTCTCAAAAGGCAGTGGAAGCAGAGTCATTGAGTACTTTTAACACAGAGCTAGATAGATTCTTTAACAAAGAGGTGAAAAGTATGGGGTAGGCAGAAATGTGGAATTGAGGTTAAAATAAGATCAGCCATGATCTTATTTGAAAAGCAGAGCAGGCTTGAGGAGTGAGTGTTCCCAATTCGTATGTTTCTTGTTTGAGCTCTTGGGAACTGGCAGTCCTGTATAACTTATACAGCAGCTGTCTTGACATCTTCTGCTGCTTTGAGGAAGTCTGAGATTATACAAGCATCTTTTCTCAAGAGAAAAAGACTGGTTACAGATGATGTGCATTAGTTTTCTGCTGTACCTTAATAGTTCCAGAAATCATACCTATGATTAAAAGTTGGATTCTTCCTGGTCCATAAAGTGCTGTCTGTTGTTTGAAGCCTAAGGTCTTTCAGCCATGGTCTTTTGTCCAACAGGACATTGGCTCCAGTGTCCAATTTAAAGTCTGTAAGATGGTCATTAACTGAAATATCCTTATTCCAACACAAATTCAGGATTCTAGACCTCTCCTAAGAAGCATGGTGTGTGTCCTCTGTGTGCAGTTCTGACTTTGTGAATCACCTTTGGAACTTCTGTGTGTTTAGCAGTGTTGGCCTTGTACAGTTTGCTTAATGCTACATTGAAAGCATTAGGCTGAAATTGCATGACGTTGATTTCACCTGTGGGAGTGCTTTGCTACACAACACTGTCCTGGCTGCTCCAGTGGTCAGTGAGGGTATTGCTTCTTTGGCCTACAGTGCTCTGTTTCTCTGCTGTATAATTAACTAGGACTATTGCTTGCCTTTGTAACTCGGTTTATTTTCCCCCCTTAAAATGGACCTGTGCTGCACATGGAATTAAAGCTGATAAGAATTAGAACTTTCTATGCTTGAAATATGTCCGAAAGTGTGTCATCTACTTTATAACAACAACTGTTCTATCCCTGATCAGTTTGGATTTTAGGTCTCATAGCCTTCAACCAATCTGTACAGATAGTTAACGAATGAATCAAAAGCTGCTGGATGCACTTATTAAATTTAGCCCTTTAAGCATCTTGTTACTTCCAGATTAAAATAAATATCTAATGAATTTAGTACGTCTTCAGATTTAGCAGATGATTATTGCAGGACAGGGAATCAACTAATGTCCTACAATATTGGGCCTATAGTGTAAAGCAGTGTGTTGAACTTGTCTTTTTGTTTCAGGTATGGATAATCATGTACCTAGGGAATCTTCTTCCCCAGATGCCCAATTACATAATTGTTCCAGGCCTTAGATAAATCCAAATTTATCCAGATTTTTGATTCCTGGTTAAACAATTTTAAAGTGTGATTTCAGATTTAAGAAGTTGCTGAAATTCAAGATGACACTGGTGTTCATTTGAAGACAAAGGATTCACCCAATATTTTAAAAGTTTTAGCTCAGCCCTGCTTGGGTCTGCTGCCTCTATTCTCTGGGATTTGTAAATGAACTTCCAAGAAATCCCACAAAGTTTTTGGTGCAGTGAAGAATTTTAAACACTGCCTTCATCTTCTAAGCTTTTCATAGAATTATAGAATCCCTACAGTGCAGAAGGAGGCCAATCAGCCCATCAAGTCTGCACCAACCACAATCCCACTCAGGCCCTATTCTCCTAATGCCATATGTTTAATGCTAATCCCGTCACTAGGGTCAATATAACATGGCCAATCCACTTAATCTGCACATCTTCAGAGTATGGGAGGGAAACCGGAGCACCTAGAGGAAACCCACACAGACATGGGAAGAATGGGCAGACGCCACACGGACAGTGACCCAAGGCTGGAATTGGATCCACGTCCCTGGTGTTGTGAGGCAGCAGTGCTAACCACTGTGCTACCATGCCACCCATAAACCCTTTCTTTGGAGTTTTACCCTGGCAATTTTCCTTTGCACATCTGCTAGTCAAGCTTCAAATTTGTCCTTAGTCTTGCAAGATTTTGGTTTTTCTCTATATTTTTCACAAGATTTTGGGTTTTTCCAATAGCTGCCATTGTATTGTAGAGTACTGGACACCATTTGGTGGGTCTTAATGAAGTCCTCAGACTCTTAGCTAGATTAACTCTATGTATTTATTAACAAGAACCATCTACGTATATGCAATAGAGTTCGAGCTAGGAGCTGTCTCTTTTCTTGTTTGTGCTCACGACTGTAACACTAAACTGACGCATAGATGCAGGTCATATGTTTTCTTACTTTATTTTATGGACTGTACTGAACTCAGTCCCACATTAACCAGACCCTATACAATGGCAACCATATGAAGACATAGAGAGACAATTTATCATTCAAATTGCCAGCACAACATTCTTTCAGATTTGCATCCCTCTTCCTAAATACAACAAGGATGTCACTTTAAAATTACTTCATTAGCTGCATGTCCTAGATTTGTGAAAAGTGTTGAAGACTTGCATGTTGTCTCATGAAGAGGTCTTGAGACTTGTATAGTTGAACAACAACAGTTTATTAATAACAAATAGCTATATAAGAGATCACGACACCAGGTTATTGTCCAACAAGTTTATTTGAAATCACAAACTTTTGGAGAACTGCTCCTTTTTTAGGTGTAGAGATGCCGGCGTTGGACTGAGGTAAACTCAGTAAGAGATCTGGCAACACCAATTTTAAATCCAACCGATTTATTTGATAGTAAATCTGCTAGCTTTTGGCATTTGTGAACGTCGAAAGCTAGCAGATTTACTATCAAATAAATCGGTTGGATTTAAAATTGATGTTGCCAGACCTCTTACTGACCTTTTTCAGGTGAACATTCAATGAAGGAGCAGCATTCTGATTTCAAATAAACCTGTTAGATTATAACCTGGCACCGTGTGACCTCTCATCCTATCCACCTCAGTCCAACATCAGTATTTCCACGTGATGGCCAACATAATTTTTTAGATATGTGTATATATTTAGGATCTCAATCCAACAGGATGCTATCTTTATGCCACTTCTACCAGACTCTTTATATTCCCATGTGCTTCTCTTCATCATAATGTCAGTCCTACATGAAGTCTTGCAGTGCTGAACACCCCTAATATACATCTCCCCACAATTATTCACCAAAATGCATTTACAATATATTTATATACTACCCCTCTCCTCACGCAGTCTCTGACTTTATAGATTCAGACAGTTTGGAGGCTCTTCCAGATATTATTCTTTTCAAGTTTGGGGGATTGGTGGTTTCAACTAGTGTAGACTGCTCTGTTGCTCTGAAATTGAAGTTATAGTACTTAGTGTTTTAAATATTTGAATGTCAACATCTAATTCATTTCTGGCACTCTTAAGTGTTGTATTTTTCTTGTTGACAATCTATCTTCCTTGTACAGATCCCATGGCCTCAACCTTCTCCTTCAGAGGAAATATTCATTCTGTTTATTCATTGAGTGGATTTGTTTTTTTTTTCAGAGGGGTCCACCATGCTCTCCCTCGAAGTTGAAGGTTTACTTCCCTCAGGTTGTGTATTCTTTAACCTTCAGCTCAACTTGCAGTTTGGTTCTAAAAGCTGCCCTGTTTCTTCCTGTAATTCCTTAAGTTTTGTCTTAGTGAATTGGTTAACGCATCTCTCCTGCTCCTGGATTGACTTCATTTCTGCGTGTGAGCTTGAAGCTCCAGCTTTATTGATGTAATGTCCCTTGTTCTGTGACAGCAACATTTGACTCTGAAATTCAGGCTCATTCTTTTGCTGCTGCTCTTTCTCTTTGGTATCTTCTGTTTTAAATCTGTTGGTGCTAAACAAGATGTTTGGCTGGTCTGATGGAAGAAGAATATTTTCTACTGTCTGCTGAGGAGCTGGAATAACTGTCTCTGCAAAGAGTGAAGATATTTCCAAACTGAAATCCCAATTGAGATTACCAACACTGGTGGACCTCTCAGAAATCTCCAATTCTGTGTAGCCAACTACAGTGGTTATTTTGACATGTTTTGCCATTTTGAGGAGATGAGGATCACATAGGCATCTCTGCTGAAGAAAGAAAAGAGTTGTTTGTGGATGACGTACAAAATTTTGATATTGTCATTATTGAAGTGGCTCTTGAATTATGACAATGTCATATTCCTCTGGGGCCATATGTCTGTCATCTGTAGTCAGAGATCTTTGCACCACAGTTTCTGATGTGACAGCACTATTACACTGGTTCTTGTGTTGAACTCGAAATTGAGTTGACCATTTAAGGATATGTCAGCACTCCAAAATGTAAACCTTAATTTCTCCCAAGGAGCTTTTTAGGACCTTTTCTTAGTGTAGTTCATTTATCTCATAGACTTGTTTGAGTTGCTCCATTTTGGACTTGCACATCTTTCCGAAATGTCAGAGGAGGTTGCAGTGTAAGCATCGTACAGTGATGGCTGTATGTTGCTTTAACTTATGAGGTTTTTTGGCACTTCACCCTGATATGGTCTGTGGCCATCTTTTGTTTTGGTGGGTATTGCTTTCTTTGTCCTGGAGTCTCTTTACTCTTCTGTTATTTTATGGGTTGGACTATTGGTCTGTACCATAATTCTCATGACACTTACATCAACCTTTTACTTTGAGGTTTGCTCACCTTTTTACCATCTGGCTAGGTTTTTTGACTCTACTTTCAATTGTGCCTCGCAATGGATTTCCACATGCTCTGATGACTGCAAGGTGGATTTTTCTTCTGTGGACCTCACTAGCAGGGATAAGTTTCATTAATTTACTGGTTATTCTTGAGAAACTTGTTACAGGCTTTCTTCTTAGATAAGGAGTTCTGGGATTTTGTTCAGCAAAGGATGATATGATGTCTGTATATGTTCAAGTCAGGATAGTTTGTGACATTGATGCAAGCTTGAAGGTGGTCTTGTATCAATATACATGCAGCTTTCAGCTCATGCATTTGTAATTTCACCACAACTAGCAACCAGAACAGCTATCACCTTATTGGAATTAAAGACAAACCTATTATCTGGAGCTGATCGACTGAAAATATGCTTAAAGTGCACTGTCCATCCCTTTAATTCTTTGATTTGCTGATAACCAAACCTTGCTATAGATTGGAACTATTCAACCAGTGGGGTCTTCTGGTCCTACTGACAGTGTGCCCCACATGCATGTTTCATGATGGCAAAGGGTGCATTCAATAGGAAACCCCATTGACAAGACCAGGACCAGAAGACCCTATCACCAGTGGAAAACTCACTGCTGGTTGGAATCATACCTGGCACAAAGGAAGATAATTGTGGTGGTTGGAGGTCAATCATCTCAGTTCCAGGACATCACTGCAGGAATTCCTCAGGTAGTATCCTAGGTCTAACCACTTTCAGCTGTTTCATCAATAACCTTCCTTTTATCATAAGGTCAGAAGTGGGGATGTTTGCAGACGACTGCACAACATGACTCCTCAGTTACTGAAACAGTTCATGTCCAAATGCAGCAAGACTCGGATAATATCCAGGCTTGCTCTCACAAATGGTAAGCTATGTTTGCACTACATAATGACTGCCTCCAACAAAAGAGAAATCATATCATCACCCCTTGACATTCAATGCATTACCATCACAGAATTCCCCACTATCCAGGTCCTGGGGGTTTCCAATTGACCAGATCTTGAATTAGACGAACCATATAAATATTATGACTACAACAATAGGACAGAGACTAGGAAGCCTGCAGAGAGTAACTCAACTCCTGACTCCCAAAGCCTGTCTACGATTCAAAGTCAGGAGTGCAATGGAATACTGTCTGACAACACTTAAGAAGCCTGACACTATCCAGGACAAAGCAGCCTAATTGATTGGTACCCCTTCCACAATACCCACTCTTTTCACCACTGACAAATAGTGACAGTGGTATGTACCATCTATAAGATGTACTGCAGAAACTCACCAAAGCTCAGTATACAACACCTTCCAAACACACTGCCATCTAGAAGGACAAGAGCAGCAGATACCTGGGAACACCATCACCTGGAGGTTTCATTCCAAGGTACTCACCATCCTGACTTGGAAACATATTGCTGTTCCTTCACTGTCACTAGATCAAAATCCTGGAGCTCCATCCCTATCAGCATGATGGGTTTATTACACTTTAAGTATCACAGCAGTTCTAGAAGGCAGCTCACTGCCACTTTCTCAAGGGCAATTAGAGATGAGAAATAAATGTCTGGCCAGCAATGTCCATATCCCATAAATAAATTTTAAAAACTCATTCTTTGAATTATTTTTTCTGCTTTATGTCATCTTGTTTAAGTGCGTTGAACTGTAGAGCAATATAAGCTCCACTTCAGCACACATTGTGCCTTTAACGAAACTGCTATAAAATCATGACCCTAGATATGGTTAAAGTCTGTCATTCATTTGGGGTTGCCAGTCAGCTCACTTGTTTTCCCAGGCACAGATCACAAAGTGTTTACAGTGCCCAATGCCAATTGACTAAATCATAAGTTCACCATGTCACTGTCCTTGAAGCCATGGGGCAAAAGTTAGTGCTTGCAATAGGATAAATTAACATAATGACCTAGTTTTGGAAATGTTTCCGGCCATGTTCCTAGAATTGTATGTAATGCATTCACTATTTTTCTTTGTTATTGCAGCCAACTGTTTTAAGAATGCAATTAAACAAATATGACTAAAAGATCAATTTATGCTGAGCAGAAGCAGGGACTTTCAGGTTACTGTGCACTTGTGTATCTATGAACTTGGGAGGAATAATAGATATCCCCACACTCCAGAACAGAGTGTAAAACTGAATAATGCTAACCAAAGAATATCTAATCACTATTGCTTTTCCAAACTTCCTCCTTCCCCACTGTTATCGCTTAACTATATGTGATTCCATGCATCAAGCTATACTTCCCAAACGAACCATCATTCTCACCAGTGTTCAAAAATGAATATTGGTTGGAAAACAAAAGGCACTCAAGTGACCCCAGCACTAGCATTTTGTCCTCTTTAACTCCTTGTGATCACTCATTCTCTCTCCAGCTACACATCCTTAAGCTATGGGGTGACCAATTTAAAGACATGCTTTCCATGTTGTTCTCAGCCTAACAGATGCAGTTACTGCTCAAACTGCAAAGATTGCGCTTCTCCAATTGATGACATTTCTCAATATGAGGCTATCCAAGGCACAATGGCACAGCAGTTAGCACTGCTGCCTCACAACGCCAAGGACCCAGGCTCAATTCCGACCTCAGGTCACTGTCTATGCATAGTTTGCACATTCTCTCCGTGTCTGCATGGGTTTCCTCCAGATGCTTTGGTTTCCTCCAAAGATGTATGGGTTAGATTGATTGGCTCTGCTAAATTGACACTAGTGTCAGGCGGAGGAGCAAGGTAAATATGTGGGGTTACAGTAATAGAGCCTGGGTAGGATTGTGGTTGGTGCAAAAACAATGGGCCAAATGCTATAAGAATTCTCCAGGAGTTCCCACATGGTACAGGATATGCATTCCATGAGTTTAAAGTACCCTGCCATGTCTCTATTTATTGAATTAATTTCAGTTAACAGAAATCAACTCACTAAAGACTCACATATGTAAAGAAAAGAATCACCAGCTGTTAAACTTCCAAATGTCAGTTGGTGAAAAAGACCAGAAGTCAATCCTCACTCAGTATTAGATTTATTTAAAAAGAAAAATATTACAAATGTGTATCTCTAACTCTTAATTCACCACTAGTCTTCCATAATATTTTTTATATGTGCTAAAATAGTTATCTAATGAATGCCCCCCATGTGTTTACTCTTACACTTCACTTTAATGTATATAATTAACAAATTTCCTTAATACTTAATAAAATATAAATACTCAAAAACAATATTTCAAAACAAATTGATGAAATAAATATTTCCTATATCCTCTACAAAGTACTAAATTACCATTCACTCCTCTTTTAACATCTTCAGTAATCTTTTGGCACAAGCATTTTCTTTTGTGAAACAGTCAGGTGATGTGTCTTACATCAACACATTTGAGATATCCTCTTGCTTTTTCTAACACCTGTGCCATACGCACAAGGTCAATGCTTAATCTTTATTGACTTATACTTTTTGTAGATCATATGTTATCCAACCAGGAATGACTATCTATGTAAGAGTCAATGGGCAAGCTGTCTTCAGTTTACTCCCCCAAATATTTGCCAATTAAAGTCACATTTGCATTGCTTCCACAAAACACAATGTTTCCATGTGGGGAAAGTGGCATTTAACCTGCTAAAGGCAAGGATGGCTTTTTCTGCCTTATTATACCACACTTAGGCTAGGATTTTCTGCTCCAGTTTGTTTGGCACCATATGTGGAAAATACTGTGAGAGAAGCCTAGATGCATTCTGGTGGTGTAAATGCAGGATGTGATTCCACTCTCCCCCACCCCACCCCTGTCAGTGGAGGGCTGCGTTTCCACTGTCCAATGTTGGGAATGTTATTATAATATATTATCAATTAATTATTGGGCTCATTTGGCATAATCACAGCTCAATATCAAAATTGACATCATTGCAGCTTCATATCGAAATGGCACAATATACGAATGGTTTCAAAAGGTGTGCACATGATAAGCAGAACTCCATAGGGAGAATGGAACTACATGCAATCAAGCTGGCACAGTGCCCGAGATGCAGCTCCACCTCTTCAAGGGGAGGGGGGGGGGAATGCAGCTTCAAACAGGTCTATACAACAGCATCTTCCTGGCTGCCATATGATGCTGGGACACGAGTTTAATACCATGAAATACAAGCCTGAAGAGAAGGAAGGGAAGTCCAGGACATGGGCATCAATGCAGTTGGGGAGTGGAGGCGGAATCAGCAGGGACTGCATGTACCGCACAATCACAGTGGCTGATTGAAGGGTTGCGTATAGAGTTGGATGAAGATAAGAGCAAAGCAAATTGAAAAACATATCAAAGATGACCGATCTGTTGCAGATCAGGCTATTTAGCTTGACAGGCTTGGAGTTAGTTAGACTAGTAAGGCAGTTGTGCCCACTCAAACAGCACTCACGCATGCCAATGATCACAGCTCAGCACATAATCCTAGATACACGATTTTCCAAAGTCAATGACTGCTTTGTGTGAGTGTACCGATCAGGACTGCGCAAGCAACAATATCCCCTGGAAAGTTTTGATGGCACACTGACTGAGGATAGCATTCCTAATCCTTGGTTCTGTGATGAGGTGCCTATGGACAAGTGGCCTCTATGGGCCAAAGCTGAGCGTAAGGATTTGGAATGAAAGTCTGGACAATATACGTGCCTGAAATGAGTGTTCAGGAGGAATGACCAAAACTGACACCACGTAGGCACGTGGTGTGGGGTGGAGTGGTGTGGGATCTTGTCCAACCAGCATGTGAACAAAGGACTGAACATCGATGTTGTAACCAGGACATGAGTCAATGGGCTTTGAGAGGCAGTTGCAGATGATGAATAGACAAAGAGTGATCCTTAACAGTCAAATGCTAACCATCAAGTCTCTGATATTGCAGTAACAAAGCTGTCAAGAGCACCAGACCTGGTGATCTCGCTGTCATTCTTCTTGTTCATAGGCAGGAAAGAAGAAGAAGATGATGCCAACAGTGGCACCTGACTTGCCAAAGGCAGGTGCAGAACCATCAAAGGGAAGGGGTGCCAGGCCCTGCTCCACACCCAAAGGATGAACACTGGAGAGTACTAGTAAGCACATTACAAGATCCAGGGTCTACAAATGGCACTTGACATATCTACAGTCCGACAGCCAGTGTCTCCAAAGATTACACATGGTCAGGGAAACATCTGGTCACATCTGCCACCTTCTGTGGAATTTGACACCACAAGGATTTAGAAGACATACATTGTTAGTGTCGCTGAATATTATAGTGGTGCGCAATTTTTGTGCTATTGATTGCTTCCAGGTATCCACAGGTGAGCGCTGCAGCATTTCACAAGCCTGCAGACACAATGCATCTAGAAAGCAATTTTCATGAGAGCACACAACTTTGTCCATTTTAACCAGGATCAGTCAAGCCAAGATGCAATTCCAGCCTAATTGCCCTTCAAAAGGCGATGATGAGACACCTTCTTAAACTGCTGCAGTTCCTGAGATGTAAGTACATCCACAATCCTATTAGGAAGGGTTTTCCAGAGTTTTGATCCAGCGACAATGAAAGAATTATGATATATTTCCAAGTCAGAATGGTGAGTAACATGGAAGGGAACTTGCAGGTGGTGGTGCTCTGATGTATCTGCTGCCCTTGTCCTTTGAGGTAGTAGTGGTCATGGGTTTGAAAGGTGCTGTCAAAGGAGCCTTGGTGAGTTGCTGCAATATATCTTGTTGATGGTACATATTGCTGCCATTCTGTATTGGTGGTGGAAAGAATGAATGTTGATGGATGGGGTTCTAATCTACTAGGCAGCTTTGTCTTGGATGGTTTTAAGCTTCCTAGGTTTTGTTGGAGCTGCAGCCATCTAGGCAAGTGGAGTGTTTTTCATCACTCTTCACTCATGCCTTGTAAATGGTGGACAGGCTTTTGGGGGGTGAACAGGCGAGTTTAACTTCCTCAGAGTTACCTGTCCTTGACCTGTTGTGGTAGTTGCAGTATTTACATAGCTAGCCCAGTTCAGTTTGTGGTCAATGATAACTGCCAGCATATTGATGGTAAATGGTAATGCCATTAAATGTCAAGAGGAGGTGGCTAGATTCTTTCTTGTTGGAAATAGTCATTGCCTGCCACGTACAAATGTTGCTTGCCATTTATGATCCCCCAATCTGGATATTCTCCAATTTTGCTTCATTTGAACATGGACTGCTTCAGCATCTGAGTCACAAATCATGCTGAACATTATACAATGATCAAAGAATATCCCCACTTTGAACTTAAAATGGAGAGAGCATTATTGATGAAAGAGATTGGTCAGAGGACAACACCCTGGGGAACTTCTGCAGTGATATCCTGGAGTTGAAATGATTGACCTTCAACACCACATTTATATTCCTTTGCGCTAGGTATGCCTCCAGCCAGTGAAGAGTTTCTCCCTAATTCTTACTGACTCTAGCTTTACTAGAGTTCCTTGATATCACACTCAGTCAAAAGTCGCCTTCATTCAACAGAACGCACTCTAACCTCACCTCTTGAGCTCTTTAGTTGATGTTTCAGCCAAGGCTGTATTTAGGCAAGGAGCTAAGTGACCCTGACAGTACCCAAACTGATTGTTGGTGAACAGGTTATTACTGTGCTTGACTGCACTATTAATGACACCTTCCATCACTTTGCTAATGATTAAGAGTAGACTGATGGAGTAGTAATTGCCCATGTTGGATTTATTTTTTGTGACAGGGCAAACCTGGGCTTTTTTCCACATTGTCAGACAGATGCAAATCGTGTAGCTGTTGTGGAATAACTTGGCTAGGGACATGATTAGCTCTGGAGCACAAGTACTATTGCTGGAATATTGTTAGGGCCCATAGCCTTTTCAGTATCCAGTGCCTTCCACTGTTTCTTCATAACACATTGGGTAAGTCATATTGGCTGAAGACTGACATCTGTGATATTGGGGACCTCAGGAGGCAGTCAATATGGAGTATCCACTTGCCACTTCTGGCTGAAGCTAGTTGCAGATTTACTTTTGTACTGATGTGCTGGGCTCCTGCATTTCTGAGGATGGAGAAATTTGTGGAGCCGCCTCCTCCAGTGAGTTGTTTCATTGTCCACCACCATTCACAGCTGGATGTGTCAGGACAGCAGGACTTTGATCTGACCCACTCGATTGTGGGATTACATAATGCTGTCTTTTGTATGCTGCTCCTGTTGTTTGATGTGCAAATAGTCTTGTATTGAAGCTTCCCTAAGTTGACCCATCATTTTAGGTATGACTGATGTTGCTCCTGGAATGCCATCCTGTATTTTTCTTTGAATACCTCAATAAGATCTCTTTTCAACCTTCCCTTCTCTAAAGAGAAAGGCCACAGTTTCTCCAAGCCACCCACGTGACTGAACCATTCTTTCAAACCTTTTCTGTACCCTCTCTAATGCCTTCACAATCTTCCTGAAGTGTGTGCCCTGAACTAATTTCAATATTCCAGGAAGGTGTTTTATAAATTCCTTGCTTTTGTACTCTCTGATTCTGTTGTAAAGGTCAGGGTCTTTCTCAATCTGTCCTGCTGCTCTCTATGTTCTGTGCACACCTAGACCCTTCCCTTCCAGACCCCTCTGTTCCTGCACTTTGCTTAAAATTATACTCTTTGTTTTATATTGCATCCCCTCATTCTTCGGAACAAAATGTAGCATTTCACATTTCTCTGCACTAAATTTAATTTGATATCTGCCCTACCATCTCCCATTCCACTAGATTGTCCATATTTTCCTGAAGTCTGTCATTATCCTCTTCACAGTTCTCAATACTTCCACATTTTATGCGATCTGAAAATTTTGAAATCATTCCCTAGCTGTACTTGTGAGTCTAGGTCATTTACACAGATCAAGGAAAGCAGTGAATCCATAACAGCCCTTGGTGAATTCCAGTGCATAACTTCCTACAGTCCAAAAAACAGCTCCTTCTCTTCGTTTCCTGTCGCTCAATCAACTTCATATCCATGCTGCCATTGTCCCTTTTATTGCATCAGCTTCAACTTTGCTGACACTCCAAAAGGGTCAAACCTAAGAAAATGCAATGCTGTAAATTCAAATAGAATTTGATTAGAGTGAGTGAGGGGGAGCAGGGAAATAGAGACACCAGTATTTTTCACAGTGATAAGACTGAGAGAGGGACAAAGCTTGAAGGAGTAGTCCAGATGGAGGGACAATTCACAAGATGGTAAAAGGATTTCTGGTGCAAGAGGAAGACTCCTGGAGGGGAAAGTATTAGGAGAGGAGCTCAGCATCACATTATGCTCAAACTTTATTGAAGTCAGTGTTCTTGGGGGAGTGGGGGGGGGGCAACAATAGTTTTACGCTATAAGCTTTGTTCAGAACGGATTGTTCAAACTTTGAGAGAGGCAGGTCAGAGGGGATTCAGAATACACAGCAAGAGATGAGAAGAAACTAAAGGGGAAGATAATCTAGAGATGTGTTAATTGCCAGTTGTATGTGATGTGTAGCTACACTTAGTATAACTGGCCAGTGGAGAGTGACAAACTGCAATGACTATAACTGGCCAGCATGTGGTGTACAAAACTGCACTTACCATGACTGGCCAGTGGAAGGAGTAACAAACTGGCAAGTGTTCACCGCACTTTCGGAGGGTGGAAGCCATTTAAAAAGAAATATTAATCCTGCTAAACTGACCAGTTTACTTTAATAGTGCTATACACAATATATACTATATATACCTGTGTAAAAGTTCAATTTTTGAGACCAAACTTTTATGTCAAAAGTCATAAGATTGACCTGTCCATGGGTAATGTTTGTGAGAGATTGAAACATGGGTGCTTAATTTGGAACCCCCCCCAAAAAAAAGATTATCACAATGGAATCAAGTAAATACTAGCAACGCTAAAGAATTCATATTCATTCTCTAGTATTTATTTATTTTAAAACATTACAAACTATATACATATCATATAGTAGATTATAAATATATACTATAAGGAATTAATTATAACATTTTGTATTGAAAATCTTCAAAATCATCCTGACCGGCATCTGACTCATTGAACAATTCGTCCCTGTATCCTGGTTGTATAATATTATGTGGATCTTCATCCAAAGATGTGCAGGTTAGATGGAGCAGGAAAAGGGGCCTGAGTAAGATGCTCTGTCAGAGCACCTTACAGATTCTATGATTCCTCATCTTCATCATCATCATCTTCATTGATAGTCCACAAGTAAACTTTCTCATTGTCATCAGGCTGAACAACAAACTACTGGAAAGAACCAGTTGGTCCCACATTATGAAATACATCGTCAACAAGTGAAATTTGAATGAGTGCAAACAAATAAAATGTTTCCTTTACACACATTACTGATCCCATTTCTTGCAACTACCTTCATCTATTCAGCCTTTCCTGTGTGTAGATGATGAGGCCTTGCTGAAATGTCTCCTTTAGGAGAGTTTTGTCTTGAATATTAGTTTAAATTATTTGTTTGTGTCATAAATAAACTTACATTAACACTGCAATTAAGTTAATGTGAAAATTCCCACACTCCGGCACGTGTTCGAGTACACTGAGGGATAAGTTAGCATGGCCGATGAACTTAACCAGCCTGTCTTTCAGACTGTGGGACAAAACTGGAGCATCCAGAGCAAATCCACGCAGACAGGAGGAGAACGCACAAAGTCCACGCAGGCAGTGACCCAAGCCAGAAACCAAACCCAGGTTCCTGGTTCTGTGAGGCAGCAGCGCTAACCACTGTGCCAATGTACCATCCAAAAGCACCACTGGCTTTAATTTTATACTATCCACTCTCCAGTTGTTTTTACAATGCTGGGGTTTTTCTTTCATCATTCTTGGTAATGATAAATCAGACAGAAATTCAATCAAAATAGTCTAAAGATTAAAAAAAAGGATTGAGAACAAACTCTAAGCCTAAAGGTAATATAAATACTCCAGATTCAGAAACAAATGGGGGCAATAACAACAAAACAACTGACAAAATATGACAAAAATGATTTAAAAACAATGAATATGATAAATAAAAAGGTGTGTTGAAAATATCCAGGTCCCTATAGGGGCTATTGCCCAATGAAAGTTAATGTACATTAATTCCTATCGTAGGTGCAATAAAGTAAAGTGAATTAGAAACATGAATTCTGCTTAAGTCAGAAACCGAGACCTGGGCATGAGTAGCTTGCTTGGCCATCTCATTTCAGAGGTGTTTAAAAGACAGCCACAATATTGCAGACTTGGAGTTACATGTAAATGTGACGCCAGATTTCTTTCCTATTTGAAATTAGCGAACCAAATGGTCTTTTAAAAAATTATTCCTTTAATTAAAATGTCACTATCAGCCATGGTAGGATACAAACCCAGGTTCCCAGAGCATGATCCTGGGTTTTTGGATTATGAGTCCAATAACAAAACAAGTCTTATAAGGTCTTTAGAAAGTTCAAAGAAATTGGATAAAGAGGAACATGGATATTAGTAATGGTTAGCAGGCAGTAGAAACATTTTAGTTAGAATTGAGAAATAGAAAAGTATTCAAGACTTCCAAATATAAGAATTAGGAATAGCCATTCAGCCCTTGAGTTTGCTCCACCATTCAAGTGATTTACAACTATTATGATTGAAACCTCAACCCACTTTCCTGCCTACTCCCATAATCTTTCACCGCCTATTTAGCCAAGAATCTATCTAGCTCTGCCTTAAAAATACTTATACATCCTGTTTCTACTGCCTTTTGAGGAAGAGAGCCCCAGAGACTAACAGCCCTCTGAGAGAAACAATTTCTCCTCATCTTTATCTTAAATGAGCAACCCCTTATTTTTAAAAGTGACCCCAGTTCTAGATTCTCCTAGAAGAAAAAACATCCTTTTTTCACCTATGCTGTCAAGACCCCTCAGGCTCTTGATTTGATTTGATTTATTATTGTCATATGCATTAGTATACAGTGAAAAGTATTGTTTCTTACAGATAAAGAATACAGTTCATATGGAGTACATAGGGGAGAAGGAAAGGAGAGAGTGCAGAATGTAGTCTCACAGTCATAGCAAGATTGTAAAGAAAAATCAGCTTAATATAACATATACCCGTTCAAAAGTCTGATGGCAGCGCAGAAGAAGATGCTCTTGCATCAGTTGGTATGTGATCTCAGACTTCTGTATTTTTTCCTGATGGATGAAGGTGGGAGAAAGAATGTCAGAGATGCAAAGAGTCCTTAATTATGCTGGCTGTTTTTCCGAGACAATGGGAATTGTAGATGGAGTCAATGGATAGGAGGCTGATTTGCATGATATTCTACATTCACAACCTTTTGTAGTTTCTTGTGAACTTGGTCAAAGGAGGAAGCATACCAAGTTGTGATAGATCTGGAAAGGATATTTTCTATGGTCATCTGAAAAAAATTTGTGAAAGTCATAGTGGACATGCCAAATTTCCTTAGCCTTCTGAGAAATTAGAGGTGAGATAGAGTTTTCTTAACGATTGTGTCAGCATGGAGGGATTAGGACAGTTTGTTAGTGATCTGGACACCTAGAAACTTGAAGCTCTCAATCATTTCCATTTCATTCCTGTTGGTGTAGATAACAGCATGTCCTCCACTACGCTTCCTGAAGCTGATGATTATTTCTTTTGTTTTACTGACATTTAGAGAGGGATTATTGTTGATGCACCATTTCATCAGATTCTCTATCTCTTTCCGTATTCCATCTCATCATTGTTTGAGATCCGACCCACCACGGTGGTGTCATCAGCAAACTTGAAAATGGATTTGGAGTGGAATTTGGCCACACACTCATAAGTGTATAAGGAGTATCATAAGGGGCTAAAGGCATAGCCTTATGGGGCACCAGTGTTGAAAATAATTGTGGAGGAGGCGTTGTTGCCTATCCTTACCAATTGCAGTTGATGGATTGGGAAATATAGGATTCAGTTGCAGAGGGAGGAGTTGAGCCATAGGCCAAGGAGTTTGGAGTTGAGTTTTGCAGGAATAATGTGTTGAAGGCTGAGCTGTAATCAATAATTTGGTGTCTCACATAAGTGTCTTCATTATCCAGGTGTTCCGTGGTTGAGTGTAGGGCCAGGGAGATGGCATCTGCTGTGGACCTGTTGCTGGATAGGCGAATCGTAGTCTATCTAGGCAATTTGGGAGACTGGAATTGATTCGTACTGTGACTAACCATTTGAAGCATTTTATAATGATAGATGTCAGAGCCACAGAGTGAGAGTCATTAAGGCATGCTACCTGGCTTTTCTTTAGCAGGTTGGGATGTCAAAACAGTGTAAGGGGAGATTAAAGATGTCTGCAAATACCTTGCCAGCTGGTCTGTGCAGATTCTGAGTGCTTGTTTGAGTACCCGATCTGGGCCAGCTGCTTTCTGTGGGTTAATTTTCAAGAAGGTTGATTTGACATCTACAATAGTGACCGTGGATACCGGTTCAGCCAAGGCTTCTGGGGTGGAAGACATCCTCTTGCTGACCTCTTGCTCAAAACGGGCTCATCAGAAAGGGGTGTAATATTGCCAATGATTTTATATGCCTTCACCTTGTAGCCTGTTGTGTTGTGCAGATGTTGCCATAATCAGTGGGTCTGATAGGCTAGCCTGAAAGTCTAACTTGGTCTGGTACTGCCTCTTGATATCTTTGATGGATCCCTATTGATCATATCAGGATTTTTTGTTTAAGTTAAGACTGGGACTTGAACGCCTTAGACCTGGACTTCAGTAAGCAGTGAATATCCTGTTGATCCATATTTCCAGTCAGGAAACACACAGATTTGCCTCTTTGGCACACAGTCTTTCATGTGGTACTAATGAAGTCTGTTACTGTAGTGACCTACTTATTCAGGTTGGTCAATGAGTTCCTAAATATTGACCACTAATCCACTGACTCAAAGCAGTCCTATAGAAGATCATCTGATTCCTCAGACAGGCTTTGCATGACTTTATCAGGTTCTCCTGCTTCAGTTTTTGCTTGTAAGCCAGGAGCAGGAACCAAAGTGTGGGCAGGTGATAGAATGATATGCATGTTTGATATCTGTGTAGTAGTGGTTCGGGATGTTTGGGCCTATGGTGGGATGGGAAAAGTGTTGGTAGTATCCTGATAGGACACTGTTGAACTTGGCCCAGTTGAATTCCCCAACCAAAGCCTCAGCATGTTTCATCTATTTGTGGTGGTATATATTTTGTCCAGCTTGATCTTCACATCCACAAGGGGTGGGATATAAACTGCTGTCAGGGTAGTGAAGGTGAACTCCCGTGGTGGATAGTAGGGACAGCATTTCAGCATCAGATATTCTAAGTCTAGGGAGCAGAAACTCACCAGTGTTGCTATATCTGAGCACCAAGAGATGTTGATTAAAAACCTCACCTCCTCTAGCCTTGCCTGACCTCTCTGGCTGTGGTGCACAGACTGGTGAAGCAGGAGTGTGCTACGTCTCTGTGAAACAGAGACACAGCAATCTCTCAGTTCCCCTTGAAAAGCGAGTCTGGCTTTAAGCTTATCTGACTTAAAGGTTTTGATCGAGTTGCCTCTTACTCTTTGAAACTCGAGTGGATATAAACACAACCTATTCAACCTTTCCTCTTAAGACAACACTCCCATTTCTGGAATAGTAAATCTTCTCTGAGCTGTTTCTAACACATTTACATCTTCCCTTAAATAAAGAGACAAATACTGTGCGTAGTCCTCTGAGTTTGGTCTCACTACTGCCCTGTACAACTGGAGTATAACCTCCCAAATGTTATATTCTGTTCCCTTCACAATAAATGATAACATTCTTTTAGCTTTCCAAATTACTTGCTGTACCTGCATTCTAGTCTTCTGTGATTCATGCACTATGATCCCCAGGTCCTTTTGCACTCAGAGCTCTGCAATCTCTCATCATTTAGATAATATGTTTCTTTCTACTTTACTTGTCAAAATGGGCAATTTCTTATTTGCTCACATTATACACCAAGTGTCAGATTTTTTTTGCCCACTCGCTTGACTTATCCATATGTCTCTTTGTAGCCTCCTTACATTCTCTTCACTTTCCTACCTATCTTTGTGCCTTCAGCAAATTTAGTAACTGTACCTTCAGTCCCTTCATCTAAGACACTGATATAAATTGTAAATAGTTTAGCCCCAGTACTGATTCCTGTGGTACATCACTTGTCACTTCTATTCCGGGCAGAGTGCTGTCATTCCCTTCCTTTTAAGGATAATATTTTAACCAATCTAATTATTGTTCTCTTTATCTGTCCAGAGGTACTCTTCATCTTTGTTTCTATGCTTTACTGCAAGAAGGGAGTGTGTTTCCACAGCTGGCAACAGACTGCATTGCTCAATGAATAAATAAAGGTAAAATACTGCAGATGCTGAAAATCTGAAATAAAAAGAAATGTTGGATAAACTGGAGCAGCACGGTGGCACAGTGGTTAGCACTGCTGCCTCACAGTGCCAAGGACCCAGGTTCGATTCCTGGCTTAGGTGACTGTCTGTATCGAGCTTGCACATTGTCCCCATGTCTGTGTGGGTTTCCTCCGGGTGCTCCAGTTTCCTCCCACAGTCCTTAGATGTGCGAGTTAGGTGGATTGGCCATGCTCAGTTGCCCCTTAGCATCAGGGGGACTAGCCAGGATAAATGCATGTGGTTATGGGAATAGGTCCTGGGTGGGATTGTGATTAGTTCTTGATGGGCCAAAAGGCCTCCTTCTACACTGTAGGGTTTTATGATTCAAACTCAGCAAGGCTGGCCGCATTGTGAGATATGTGGAACATTCCTTGTGTTAGTCCTAATCAGGCTGTTTCTCCAGTAAATTGATGAATATATCAGTGTTGCTTCATTATCTCACCTGGACCTGGAAAGGTTTATTGATTTCGATTCCAAGTTCGTAACATCAGAATGTTTAAACCACAGAGGACGAGCATCATCCCCTCACAAAAAGTTGTTTTTAAAGGAGTCACCAGATTTCAATCTCCAGGTTACAATTTCCAACAACGTAAAATAAATGTCAGCCCTGACATAAGGAGGGAATGATTCTTCTGAAAAAATTCTAAGTGTCGAATTCACATAAAAATTGGAGTAAACCCACTGATCTTTTCAGCAGAATTTTCAAAATGAATCGCCCAAGCTGTGCATTGCTGAAAGCCTTGGCATGAATCATGCTGAAAATCAGTGGGCTAGGCCTATTCTATCTGGAGAGGCCAGATCAGTGCATGCACAGTAGCTCCACACTGCTGGCTTCCCAATCACTGGCCAGCCCTATGACCACCCACAACGTTGCCTCATTGATCCTTCCATGTCTCGATCATGTCCGGGTCTGCCTCGTTTTGCCAGTCCCTAGTCTCTCTCCAGGCCCTTCTCAATATTCCCCCTCCCTATCCACCTCTCCCTGCTAGGCAAGTTGACCAATCACCACCCCAACTCCATCCCCGCCAGCCCCGATTGCTGGCCTCCCCTCCTCTGTCATGCAGCCAGACTTCAGAATGGCAGCAAGAGCCTCTATCCCTAACAATCTCACCCCAGAGATTCTTCTGCCAGTAGGTCCTGCCCCTATTTGGCCCCACCATCTTGGCATTGCCCGATGCCTGGTGGGCAGTGCCAATAAGCCCCAGGGACATTGCCATTTTTCCCCTTGGGCAGTGCTGGGGTCGGGCTGGCACTGCCAAGTTGGTGGAGGGAGCACCCCCTCCCCCATACCCTGATCTCCTTGATCGGGGGGGGGGGGGGGGGGGGGGGGGGTGTTTCAATGACCCCTTTCACTCCAGCAGGATTGCATCGCCAGTTCTCTGCCAATGGGGAGCTGTTGTAAACCCAGGTGAAATGAAACACTCCTGGTGGGGAGGGTGAGCGGCTAGTGGGCCCAGAGACTTCAGTCCTGGGCCTGCTAATAAGATTTAAGGTTAGGGTTAGCCCCCACTTCAGCTAATTTAGGTCACGAAGTGACCAGTTAAGGACCTCAATCAATCTATATCGCCATAACTCGCTGGACAGTAGAGGGCGGACAAGGGCGAAAAAACTATTTTTTACCAAGGCTGGGACAGAAGAGGGACCCATTATGGAGGGGGAGGGGTGCCCTGTCTACATTAGAGATACTCCACATCAAGATGATCGCCCCACAGCCCCACCCCCTGAAAAGTTTCGAGCAAAAGCAACGAAAGCAAAGGTGACAATAGCATCTGGCAGTTATAACAGCAACACTATCATATACATAACCATTCACATCTCATATGTGCAGGGCTTTCAAGATGATGTCCGTTTCTATAATGTGGCAGGCAAAAATGAATGTTACTCTCAGCTCCCACCACCTGTTGCTACCCCAAGTCATTAAATCCAACAGCACTTGTTGGAGATTTATTTCGAGCCATCATTGAGTGTGAAATGTGGTTTGCGAGGTGACTGAATTAAATGGGAGTCAAAATTATAATTTTCCTGATGGCAATTCAAGATTCAGAGATTAAGTCATGTTTGGGGCATATTGGACCTCATATTGTCCCGCAGTG
This sequence comes from Sphyrna mokarran, assembly GCA_024679065.1. Taxonomy (NCBI): domain Eukaryota; kingdom Metazoa; phylum Chordata; class Chondrichthyes; order Carcharhiniformes; family Carcharhinidae; genus Sphyrna; species Sphyrna mokarran. The sequence goes on from JAGIQG010000008.1 coordinate 69,763,574, forward strand.
TGAATCCTTACTTGTAATATACTTGCATAGCAGGAACATAGTACTCATTAGTGTAAAAAATCATATCTTACCTTCAAGAGATAATTAGCAATGCATGAGATTCTTGTGGTACCAACGTTCATGTTCTGTTTAAAAATGGTGTGCGTCAGTGAGTTTTGAGTAGTTATGTTTTGGGGCCAGCAACTTTTGTTAAACTCTGTGGCAAAAGTTGGGAGGAGATAGAGAATGGTAGCTTACATAGAGGAAAGATGGGGTTTTGGAGAGGGAGATGGAGTTGTGGAGTGGAGCCGAAGGCATGCGAGAAATGAGGTGGGAAGGACCTGGTATCCTCGGTGTGGTGGGGCTGATGGAAACAATCAGCCAAGGTAAGAAAATGAAGGATTTAGAAGGCATGTCAGTACTGTTCTCGTGTGGGTCTATCTCATGGTGTTCGCAGGCAAAGTCCCTATTGAGTTTTGAGTTCAGCTACAATATTTTAAATGTCCCCATTGTCAGTGATCTCAGCCAATATCCTTTACAATACATAGAATAGAGGATCAACTGAGCCTGCAATTTCAGCTACGTCCCACAGAGTGATAATTACAACACTGGAAACTAATACGAACATTCAATAATGAATGAATGAATGCAGAAACACAAAAAAGAAATTGTCTCTAAATCTCCTCAATGGCATGGTGGCACAGTGGTTAGCATTGCTGCCTACAGTGCCAGGGACCCAGGTTTAATTCTGGCTTTGGGTGACTGTCTCTAGAAATTTGCACTTTCTCCCTGTGTCTGTGTGGGTCTCTTCGGGGTGCTCTGGTTTCCTCTCACAGTCCAAAGATGTGCAAGTTAGATGGACTGACCATGATAAATTGCCCTTCAGTATCCGAAGAGGTGTAGGTTAGGTGAATAAACTATAGATTCCCTGCTCCTTGATCATTTGGGCACATTATCAGAACTTTCAATTTTACTTATAGTCATGTGGGAATCAGAAAAAGCAAGAGAAGGGAAGTGGCATCCAGTCCCTGTTCCATTGTTGGAAATGGCACGCCGCAATTAAAACTGGAAATTCTTATGAGATCAAGCTTGCCAATCCAGAATTATATTCAAGCCTCGGGTGGCACGGTGGCACGGTAGCACAGCGGTTAGCACTGCTGCTTCACAGCTCCAAGGATCTGGGTTTGATTCCCGGCTCGGGTCACTGTCTGTGTAGAGTTTGCACACTCTCCTCATGTCGGTGTGGGTTTCCTCCAGGTACTCAGTTTCCTCCCACAGTCCAAATATGTGCGGGTTAGGTTGATTGGCCATGCTAAGAAATGTGTCCTGGGACCATAGGTTAGAGGTAAAATATGTAGGGATATGGGGATAGGGTCTGGGTGGGACTGTGTTCGGTGCAGACTCGATGGGCCAAAGGGTTCTTTCTGCCCTGTCGGGTTTTATGATTCTAGTGCAGCAGCAGTGAGGAGCTAAGATCGGTGTTGGGGCAAGTCTATGGAAAATAAGGAGAATGTCAATTCTGAACTATATTGGGTAAACATGGATATTACCATGAACAGGGTAGGAAAGGAAAAGTATTAATTTTGTGAATAGTACAGACAAAGATGAAGGAAGAGTAACAACATTTGATTTGATTTAATTTATTATTGTCACATGTATTAGCATACAGTGAAAAGTATTGTTTTTGCATGCTACACAGTCAAAGCATACCATTCATAAAGAAAGAAACAAGAGAGTGCAGAATGTAGTGTTACAGTCACAGCTAGAGTGCAGACAAAGATCAATGTAATGCAAGGCAGGTCCATTCAGAAGTCTGATGGCAGGTGGAAGAAGCTGTTCTTCAGTCAGTTTGTACATGACCTCAGACTTTTGTATCTTTTTCCCAATGAGACCAAGATTGAAAGAGAAGAATAATAATATTAATTTTGGACAATTTTGCAATCTACCAGCCTAGATATAGAGTAACACGAGCAGTCTAGACAAGGACTAAGTGCATATCAACCAGGCGAGGAAGTAAGGAAGCAGGTAAAAATTTTAAGATAATCCAAATAGGGAATTTTAATAAAGTGGAAATACTCTTGTTGGTTACTGTCATGTTTCCAGTCATGCACTGTATACTGTTCTTTGATTAAAATGTCCCGTGTGGATGAGAACATATGGTAAACAAGTTAATTTAGTAAATAATAATTATAATACTAATCTACAATGCTAATTGTCTGTAATTATTACATTACATCTTTACTGATGTGTATCTCTGCTGAATGGGTTGGTGTATGACAAAATAATTGAACAAATTAAAAACAGATTGTTCAGGGCTCTCTAATTTTTCATCAAATCCAACCTACTGTCACATCCTTCTCACTCCGGCATGTGAAAACTGTGTTTTCTCCCCTGGTTTCCTGCCCTATTCCACTCATCACTCCTCAGCAGGGAATCAAGGTAGGTTATGTTTCCCCCTTTTCCCACTCCAAGATTAGGTAGTTGCAGAAGACTGGCTTGGGACCTTCACTCTCCCTGTCAGTTATAGAGAGCTAGTCACAGTAATGCCCACCCCACCAACTCAAAATGGCCAAGAGACAAACACTTCAACATCAAGACATTATATATAAAGATCACGAGCTGCTTTTATTTCCAAAAATAATATGGATTGACAGTTAGTTAAAAACCTCATTCGTGGATTATTTAAATCTCGACCAGGTCACAATGCTTTATGAAAAGCTTTATCAATGCATCTGCTTTGCAAACAATTTTTAAAAATCCATAGGGTGAATTTTTACAGCCCCTCCTCCAGGTAGTGGGGTTTTCCATTCCCGTCTAAGTCTTTTGAATGGCTCTTTGCATTCTGCCCAATGTTATACCCTGTGTCAGTAAAGTGTTTATTCTCCTATTACAATCACTATTGGCTGAAATACAGGTCTCCTTATAGAGTGAAATCTAACCCACATGACCCAGCTTAATGCATTAAACATTCCTTTACCTACAAGGCAGTAACAATAACCACCTCCCAATCCAGTTACTAAAACATAACAATGGCAGCTAATGTAAATGGATGAACAATAATTGATTGGTAAAGATTCAGTGGTCCAATTAATGAATAACTTGTGTCTCATTATAGATACATATTCCACTGTAAATAGCAGAAGTTTAATTTATCAGTTTCAATAGTGAATATTTGCCATTACTTACAATTGCAATATCTGGAATATAACAAAAGAACATGTAGATAGATACTTAATGAACAGTAATATTTAGTATCAAGAGACAACAATTTGCAACTCTGCAGTACTACTTATACCTCAAAGATCTTATTCAATAACAATCAGAAACAGTGAATATTGCACAGGAGGGAAAGTTTAAAAATAAAGCTTGGGTAATAAAGACCCAACAACATTTAGGAATTTTTTTTTAAGATTCCAGGGCAGATAGTGTGAACTGAATGGAAATGACAGAACAGTAACGGCTAAATGAAGGGCCCCCAGTAGTGGAGTTAAGAAGTGAAAAACAGTAAGAAACTTGAGGCCAGGTTTTCCGACCCTTCCCACAGCAGAATCTTTTGGTCTTGCCAAAGGCTACACGCACGCCCCAGTTCCACCCAAACGCCATGCAAAACATCATAGATTTTGGCAAGAGAATCCTGCCAGCAATCAATGGCAATCTGCCTCCGCTGCTGGAATATCACTGATAATCTAGAGGAGTTGGGGGTGAGGGGGAGGGTAAGTAAAAATGTAAAAATTGGGTCAAACATTTAAGTCAACTCCCTGGGAGTACATGGCCACTAGAGCTTGAAGATGAGGTGGACATGTAGGTTGTAGACTTAAGCTTAGGAAGGGGTGCAGAAAGAATGTGGCTGGGAGACAGTAGTTATGGCTTGAATTAGGGTTTAAAATGGAGGCAGGAAAGCTGTTTTAACAGTGTTAAGCAAGAATTGTTTTGTTCTTTTGGTCATTATCTTAAACAAATTATATTCAATCTGATTATCAAATTAAGGAAAACGTATTTATATTTGTGATTGTTCCATAACATCACAAAATAAGGAAATGAGTGAAGCCATTTGGCCCATTGTGTGAGTGCCAGTCCTTTGAAAGAACTATCAATTCTTCCCTCCTTCTGCGCTACAACTTTCCCCTTCAAGTATTTATCCAAACTCCTTTTGAAAGTTATCACAAATGCAGTAGACTCCAGATCATAGCAGCTCATTGTTGTTTCACTAAAATAGCACCAAAATGGATTGTATCAGGCCCTAATGTCACACAATTACCAGGTAAAGATGTGCAGTGTTATGGTAAAAAGTATGGCAACAAAATAATCTTAGGAGAGAATAAATTTCAAAAGGAATGATATTTATTATTAAGCACAAAATTATAGCACTAATTAGCACCACACACAAAGTCCAAGCCAGGACACAATTCTGCAAACGTTTTTTGGTGTCTGCCTTGTAAAGGGAACTGGTGATAAGTTCCAACAGGGCAGGCAATTGCCAGTTACCAAGGAAACTCATATTCAATGAACCCCACAGGGAGATCAATTGGTGATTCCCCATGGATCTCATGAGGATTATCGCACAAATAGGATTACTTACAACTTAACACTAAGGTAATTGGATTTTTGTATCACCAGTTGCTTTTTATCCCCCTTTTTACCCTGAGTCAGATGGTGATGGATCAGGCATATCTAAAGACAAGTTTTAGATACTTTATATATTCAACAAAGCAGCAATTCATTGAGCTGATCCTGCTGTTCACTATATCTGGGTCTCAGTCAACCAGACCAGGGTCTCAAAATGAGGTACTGAGGCATTATCAACCCTTGCATCCTGATTTACCATGCAACAAATCCCCGCTCTCACATGCTATTGAGAACTGGGCCACCATTTAGGCCAGGTGTCTGTCCAAGCTGTTCAGCAACCATAAGCATATATCAAAATAGCCCCATCTTCCATGTTGAGAGAGCTACGTTCATCCAGACTGGTGGGAAGTATTCTATCGTACTTGTGACTTATTACTTCCAGATAGTGAACAGGCTTGGGAACTCAGGAAATCAGCCACTCATTACAGAACAATGGTTAGAATCTCCCTTATCGGACACAGATATTGCCTGGTATTTGTGTGGTGTGAATATTACTTGCCGCTAATCAGTCCAAGTGTGACTGATAACCCCAATCTGTGTCACCTTGTGATGACCTCACAGGGAAGAACTGTCAATCAGCCCCAAGAATTAATCCAGCATTCTAGAGTAGAATCAGAGTTTCTGATTCAAGACATATTTAAGATACACGTTCCTGAGATTAAAGAGCTTGCTTGTGAGATTGTGAATGAGACCCAAATTTATTTTTAAGTTTCATTTCTTGCAATGAATGGATGAGATTTGGCATTGTTGTGCAATTGGCCATTGAGCAGTACTGGCAGAAACATGCAGTAACAACAATAGAGTAACAATTACAACAAGCATTATCTGCATTGATTTCAGGCTTTGTCAAACTGCTGCAAACATTGACATTAATGAGAATCACAAGAAAATTTCACTGATTGGAGTCTTCTCAGTCAGTCAACTCAGCCGCAAGCCATCACTGCAGAAGTTCCTCAGGATCTGAGGTCCAACCATCTTAATCAATGCCCTTCCTTCCATCATAGGATCAGAAATAGGGTAGTTCTTTGGTAATTGCACAGTGTTCAATACCATTTACAGCTCTTTAGGAACTGAAACAGTATATGCCTTCATGCAGCAAGATCTGAACCACATTCAGTGGTGAAAAAGGCATTCGACATGCTTATTTCATCGGTCAGAACATTGAATACAGGAGTTGAAATGTCTTGTTGAAGTTGTACAAGACATTGGTACGGCCACACTTGGAATACTGTGTATAGATCTGGTCACCTTATCAAAGAAAGGATATTATTAAACTAGAAAGAGTGCAGAAAAGATTTCCCAGGATGCTACCGGGGCATGATGGTGTGAGTTATAAGGAGAGATTGGATACACTGGGACTTCTTTCTCAGAGCGTGGAAGACTGAGGAGTGATCTTATAGGAGTCTATAAAATAATGAGGGGCACAGATTAACTATATAGCCACTACCTTTTCCCAACGATAGCGGAGTCTAAAACTAGAGGGCATCAGTTTACAGTGAGAGGGGAGAGATACAAAAATGTCCAGAGCGGCAATTTTTTCACACAGAGGGTGTCAAATGTCTGGAATAAGCTACAGAGATAGTACAAGAAGCAGGTACAATTTTGTCTTTTAAAAAGTATTTAGACAGTTACATGGGTAAGATGGATATGGGCCAAATGCGGGCAATTGGGATTAGCTTAGGGATTTAAAAAAAGGGCGGCAATGTCAAGTTGGGCCAAAGGGCTAGTTTCCATGTTGTAAACTTCTATGACTCTAACATTCACACTTGGACTGATTAGCAGCAAGTAATATTCACACCACACAAGTACCAGGCAATGTCTGTGTCCAATAAGGGAGATTCTAACCATTGCCTCTTGACATTCAATAGCGTTACAATCACTGAATCCCCTACTATCAATATCCTGGAGGTTATCATTGACCAGAAACTCAGGTTTTGATACTGGGTGTTCTGTAATGAGTGGCTGATCTCCTGAGTTCCCAAGCCTGTCCACTATCTGCAAGTAATAAGTCACAAGTATGATAGAATACTTCCCACCAGTCTGGATGAACGTAGCTCTCTCAACATGGAAGAAGCTCAACACCATCCAAGACAAAGTAGCTTGCTTGATTGCCATCCCATCCATCACCATTGTAAACATTTACTCCATCTCCCACAAGTGGTAACAGTGTATACCTTTTATGAGATGTTATTCACCTAGTTTTCTTCTACTGTACCTCCCAAACACATGGCCTCTGCTGTGTAGAAGACAAGTGGAGCAGTGCATTGGAATGTCCATGTTCAAATGGAACCATGTCTGGTTCCATTTGAAGTCATACATATCCATTCCTTCCTAGAACCAAAATTAAAATCCCTAACAGCACTATGGATGTATGTATATGGCAATGACAATTAGATTTGCACAATAAATGCTGACCTTGTCTTTGACACACACTTCTTATGAATAAATAAAGAAAATCAGGAAAGCAGACTCTGAACTTATTATCTCCTGTAGCATGACTTCCAATCTTCATTCACAATTGGGGTGATCCACTTCGTTTCTCTTTCCAAGCTGCCATAGGTAACAAATCAGCCAATCTACGATGTATTCCTATGTTCATCAATAATCAGGACACTGCTATAGGTGAAGAATCAAAAGTAAAACTTAGTTCAAGAAAGCAGTGTTTCATCAATGGAATAGTTGACAATATGAGCTTCTCTTTTATAAATTTATTCCTTGGAATGGAGTCCTTCGGTTAACATGTGATTGTATATCACCATTAGCAGCTCAGCGTGCGGAGTGTATAGAATATCATACGCTGTACACTGATGCTCTGTGAAGCAAAATCACCATGCATCATAATTAAACAGTGATAATAATGGGGCTTAAGAGCTGCCAGTTCCACTACAACTACAGAAAGGATAACAAATCCAACAACACCAAGTGGACAACAATTTCAGCAGGAGAATTTAACTGTATACTGTGTCATTCTCATAATGTGTCTGGTAGTTTTCCTGCATTAAACCACGATCTTGAGTTGATGCTGTGGAATAATGACATGGAAATTATTACCAAATTCGTATGAGATTGCATGTTTTATTATATACTGGATAGAGCAGGGACAGGAATGGTTGTTGCAGGTTCCGGGGTTCAAATGCTTCAGTCAGAGTAGAGAAGGAGGTAGAAGGGGAGGAGGAGTGGCATTATTAGTCAAAGACTGTATCGCAGTGACAGAAAGGAAGTTTGATGAGGACTTGTCTGTTGAGGTAGTATGGGCTGAGATTAGAAACAGGAGAGGAGAGGTCACCCTGTTGGGAGTCTTTTATAGATCTCCTAAAAGTTCTAGAGAGGTAGAGGAAAGGATTGCAAAGTCGATCCTGGACAGGAGTGAAAGTAATAGGGTAATTGTTATGGGGGACTTTAACTTTACTAATATTGATTAGAATAGCTATAGCTAAAGAGTGAGTTGAGGAGAGCTAAAAGGGGACACGAGAAGACTTTGGCTGAAAGGATCAAGGAGAATCCTAAAGCTTTCTTTAGATATGTTAAGAATAAAAGATTGGTTAGGGCAAGATTAGGGCCAGTCAGAGACAGCAGTGGGAAGTTGTGCGTGGAGCCTGAAGAGATTGGAGAGGCACTGAACAAATATTTCTCTTCGGTATTCACGCAGGAAGATGTAAATGTAGTTGTGGAGAACACTGGGATACAGGGTTGCAAACTGGAAAGTATTGAAGTAGATAAGGAGGATGTGCTAGATATTCTTGAGGGTTTGAAGTTAGATAAGGTCCCTGGGCCGGACGGGATTTACCCTAGGATTCTCTGGGAGGCGAGAGGCGATTGCAGAGCCTCTGGCTCTGATCTTCAGGTCGTCGTTGGCTACAGGTATAGTGCCGGAAACTGGAGAATACCGAATGTGGTCCCATTGTTCAAGAAGGGGAATAGAGACTTTCCGGGGAATTATAGGCTGGTGAGTCTTACTTCTGTTATGGGCAAAGTATTGGAGAGAATTATTAGGGATAGGATTTATAGTTATTTAGAGAGAAATGAATTGATTGGGATAGTCAGCATGGTTTTGTGAAGGGTAGGTCGTGCCTTACTAACCTTATTGAGTTTTTTGAAAAAGTGACCAAAGAGGTGGATGGGGGTAAGGCAGTTGATGTGGTATATATGGACTTTAGTAAGGCATTCGATAAGGTGCCCCATGGAAGGCTTCTGCAGAAAATGCAGATGTATGGGATTGAGGGTGATTTAGCTAATTGGATTAGGAATTGGCTAGCTGATAGAAGACAGAGGGTGGTGGTTGATGGAAGTTATTCATCGTGGAGTTCGGTTACAAGTGGTGTACCTCAGGGATCTGTTTTGGGGCCCCTGCTGTTTGTAATTTTTATAAGTGATCTGGATGAGGGTATTGAAGGATGGATTAGTAAATTTGCGGTGACACCAAAGTCGGAGAGTGGTAGATAGTGAAGGGGGTGTTATAGTTTGCAGAGAGACTTGGACAAGTTGCAGAGCTGGGCCGAGAGGTGGCAAATGGAGTTTAATGTGGAAAAGTGTGAGGTAATTCACTTTGGCAGGAATAACAAATGTGTAGAGTATAGGGCTAATGGTAGGACTCTTAATAGTGTTGAAGAACAGAGGGATCTTGGTGTATATGTGCATAGATCCCTGAAAGTTGGCAATCAAGTCGATAAGGTTGTTAAGAAGGCATATGGAGTCTTAGCTTTTATTGGTAGGGGGATTGAATTTTGGAGCCACAACGTCACGTTGCAACTCTACAAAACTCCAGTGCGGCCGCACTTGGAGTATTGTGTACAGTTCTGGTCCCCACATTATAAGAAAGATGTGGAGGCATTGGAGACAGTACAGAGGAGGTTTTACTAGGATGTTGCCTGGTATGGAAGGCAGGTCTTACGAAGAGAGGCTGAGGGATTTGAGATTGTTTTCGTTAGAAAGAAGGCAGCTAAGAGGAGACCTTATTGAAACATATAAGGTGATTAGAAGTTTAGATAGGGTGGACAGTGATAGCCTGTTTCCTAGGATGGAGAAAGCTAGCACGAGGGGACATAGCTTTAAATTAAGGGGTGGTGTTATAGGATGGATATCAGAGGTAGGTTCTTTACCCAGAGGGTGGTTAGGGTATGGAATGCCCTGCCTGCGGCGGTTGTAGATGCACCAAGTTTGGTGGCATTTAAGAGGTTTGTAGATAAGTTTATGGACGAAAAGAGAATGGTTTAGGTTAGAGGGTCATTGCTTTTTCCTAATTGGTCGGCGCAACATCGAAGGCCGAAGGGCCTGTTCTGCGCTGTAATGTTCTATGTTCTAAATTCATTTTAAATGGGAAATGCTATTATTAAAAAGCAGAACCAGGAACACAATCCTACAGCCTAACTGCAAAGCCACCTTCATATGGGCTGCTGTATTGAATATTAAAAGTCCAAAATTTAAAGATCTTTCATATTTTATGTATACTACAATTGAGGCTATGTGCTGGACATCACCAAAGTGAAGAGAAGATAAAATCAAAAGTAGTTTGCAACAAGTCTGAATGTTAAAGCCTTAGGCTTGTAGGGAACAAGGCAACATAGATAGGAGTGGGAGAGAGGAACAGTGGGAATGGAGCAGCGGAGAACTGCGCCAAAATCCTCCATCCTCGGGTTTCTCTGGTGCCACTGATTATGAATGGAGTTTTGGTTGGAATCCTAAAGTCTACATTCTCACTTGTAGCAAGGTGACCATAGACAAGATCATAGAATCCTACCCCAATTCTGAAACAGGTTTATAACCATGACAAAGAATGAGTTTGATGTGAATTGAAATTCTTACTGAATGGCAGAGCAGGCTTAAGGAGCAGAATATGAGCAGAAGAACTTAAGGGAACCTTGAGCCTACTCCTCCATTCAGTGAGATGGCTGATCTTCTACTTAAACACTATTTTCCTATGCTATTTCCATATCATTTGATTTTTTTTTGCGCAGAATCTATCAATCCCTGTCTTGAACACACTCAATGCCTGAGTCTCCACAGCTCTCTGGTGCAGAGAATTCCAACAATTCACCACCCTCTGATTAAAGAAATTCCTCCTCATCTCAGTCCTAAATAACCTGCCCTTTTTTTTGAAACTGTATCCCCTGATTCTAGACTCTGCCCGCAGCTAAGGGAAACACCCTTTCTACATCTACCTGTCGAACCTGTAAGAATTTTGTATGTTTAACTATGATCATTTCTCATTATTCTAAACTCCGGAACATAAAGGCCTAGCCTATTTAATTCTCTATTTTATGAATTAATTTAGTGAATCTTTATTGCAATCCCTTTCTATCCTGCTATGGCAAGTATATTTTTCCTTGGGTAAGGAGACCAAAATTATAAAATTATACCCAATATTCCATGCATGGTTTCACCAATGTTTTACATAACTGCAGTTACTTCTTTTATTCAAATTTTATTAAAGGCCAACATACTATTTGTTGCCTATTTTATTTGTATATTACCCTTTCAGTGACTCATGAACAAGGACATCAAAGTCTCTTTGAAGTTCAACACTTCCCAGCCTCTTACCATTTAAGAAATATTCCACCTTTCTGCTTTTCTTACCAAAGTGGATAACCTCACTTTTCTCCACATTATATTCCACCTTTCAGATTTTTCTCCTTGAAGTGTCTTTGCATCCTCCTCACAATTCATACTTCTAGTTTTGTGCTATCTGCAAACTTGGAAATATTACTTTTAATCTCCACATTCAAATCATAGGATTAACATTAATAACTGGTGTCCAGCACTGATCTTTGCAGGACCCCACTGGTCATAGACTGCCAACCTGAAAATAACCCATTTATTCCTGTTCTGTTTTCTGCTTGTTAACAATTTCTCAATCCATGCCAGTATATTTCCTTCCATTCCATGTACTCTAATTTTTGTTTATCAGCCTTTTATGTGGGACGTTATCAAAAGTTTTTTGAAAATCAACCACAATCTTAAACATGATCCATTCCCCCCTATTTAGTTTAAAACTTTTTCTACTTCCCTAGTTATATGATTCACTCAAAAGCTATCCTAGCATAGATCAAGTGAAGTCTATCCCAGTACTGGTATCAGCATGAACCTGAAGTGACTTCTCCCATTCTAATCTCTAAATCATGCATTCGTCTGTCTAATTTTATTTATAATATGCTAATTAGCATGTGGTTCAGATAATCATCCAGAGATAATTACTTATGAGGTTCTGCATTTCAGCTTAGTTCCCAGATCCTCATACCTTCTCTTTCCTAGTCTACCTATTTTGTTGGTACATACAGATGGGCCTACTCCTGCTCATCAGGAGTTCCTATGTTCCTATATAAAGCATTCACTGTATCTTAGTTTCAACACAATAGCAATATAGGCTATAGAACAGACAGAGTGTTTAATATATAAGTTTAAGTTTACAGCTTAGAAGGAATGGAGTCAGTCATACCATTCAGGTTTCATTTCAGTTCAAGCATCAGAAGGCAATGCAACAGGAATAGACCATTCAACACTTGGGCCTATCTCCAATAGTAAAAATCAATATTTGAAACAGTGCATTTGTTTCTGAAGAGATGCCAATAAGAATTTCACTGATATTTCTAATATCTCTTCCCACATTTGATCATGATAGTCCACAATGCTCCCTGCTGTCAAACACAACCTATTTTGATGTCGATGCAGCTCAATATGAAATATGTGAGATACTACATGCTATTATTGCTTTTTGAGACCAAACCATCACTTTCATATAGAAACTAGCAAGACTGGAGATCTAAATCATCAGCTCTTGCTTCCACAAGACTGTACAAATGCACAGACTTACACCTTTTGACAACTAACATCATTGATTAGTCATGGCAATTGGCACAGGGTATTAAGGGGAAGTTGTGTTTGACAAATTTAAAACACTTAGAATCCTTACAGTGCAGGAGGCCTACTGATTCTGCATCGACTCTCCAAATGCATCTTACCCAGGCCTTATTCCCATAACTCTACATATTTACCCTACTAATCCCCCTAAACTACACATTTTGGGGCACTAAGAAACAATTTAGCATGGCTAATCCACCTAAGTCCATACATCTTTAGATTATGGGAGGAAAACAGAGTATGCAGAGGAAACCCACACAGACATAGAGAGAACATGCAAACTCCACACAATCACTCAAGAAATTGAACCCAGATCCCTGGTGCTGTGAGGCAACTGTGCTAACCACTGTGCCACCATACCTCTGGAAACATGATAGAGATTTGGAAAACATGACTGATAAATGTAGATATAGAGATTGCGCTTGACATAGTGTGAAAGATTTTCAGAAGGCATTCTATGAGGTGTCTGAGAAAAGACTTCCTGGAAAACCTTAAGTATTTTTTGGTCTTTTCATTCTTACCTTTATACAACCTCAGAGACTAATGCAACTCAGCATCTGAATTACATATCAATGTTAGGAAGTAGATAAAATATGTTATAATTGTGTGTGTTAACAATAAGCTATAATTTTAGGCTTAGGTTTTAAGTTTAATTTATCTTTCTGAATTTGTGCACTCTGGCAACTTGGCTTTGGTTTCACTCCAGTGAATACATGGACTGCCTCTTTAACCTTTCCTCATAAAATAACCAATCCATTCCAGGTATTAAGCTACTAAACCTTATCTGATCTGTTTTCTGATGCATTTACATCCTTCCTTAAATAAAGAGACTAATACTGTACAAAATACTCCAAATGTAGCCTCACCAATGCCCTGTATAACTGAAGCATAACCTCTCCACTTCGACATTTCTGTATTTAATTCCCCTTGCAATAAATTATAACATTCTATTAACTTTCCTAATTACCTGCACCCTAATCTTTTGTTATTCATGCACTAGCATACACACAAATCTATCTGCATCTCAGGGCTCTGCAATTGCTCACTATATAGATAAAATGAGGGGAATTTTCCCATCCTACCTGCCATAGGAATCATCGCGGATAGGGACAGACCATGCAAAGATTCATTGACCTCAGGTGGGATTTTCCAATTTGGGACAATGTCCTCTTCACAACTTACTTTCCAACCAATCTTTGTGTCATCAACAAATTTAGCATCCATACTTTTAGTGCCTTCATCCCATTGCCCATTGTATAAATTGTAAAATGCTCAGGTCCAGGACTGCTTCCCATTCATTACGTCTTGCTAACCTGAAAAAGACCCATTTATGCCTACTCTCTGGTTCTTGATAGCCATCCAATCTTCTATCAATGCTAATATGTAACTCCCTACAGCATGAATTTTCATTTTTTGCAATCATCTTTGATGTGGTACATTATCAAATGCCTTCTGGAAATTTACGCAAAGTGCTTCACTTTTATGTACAACAATTATTCCTTCTTCAAAGAATTCCAATAAATTGGTTAAATGTGATTTCCCTTTTACAAAATCATGTTAACTCTGCCTCATTACCTTGAATCTATGTACCTATTATAACGTCTTTAATAATAGTTTCTAGTATTTTCCCTTGACAAGATGTTAAGCAAACTGGCCTGTACTTTCCTGTTTACTGCCTCCCTCTCATTTTGAATAAAAGAGTTACATTCACTATTTTCCAATCTAATAGGATCTTCCCCGAATCTCGAAAAGTTTGGAAAATTAAAACCAATGCATCATCTCAAAAACCACTCGTTTTAAGGCCCTAGAATGAAATCAGTCAGGACCCAGGAACTTGTCAATCTGCAGCTCCAATAATTTGTTCAGTACTTGTTCCCTGGTGATTGTGATTTTCTTGAGTGCCTTCCATCTCCCAACTTACAGTCATTTCTTGAATGTTACTGGTATCCTTTATCGTGAAGACCAATGCAAAATACCTGTTCAATTCATCTTCCATCTCCTTATTTCCCAATATCAATTCTCCACACTCACTTTCTAAAGGATCAAAAGTCATTTTGTTAATTCCTTTATTAAAATATCCACACAAACACTTACTATCAGTTTTTATATTTCTAGCTAGCTTTCTCTCAAACTCTAAATTTTCCCTCATTATTAGTCTTTTAGTCATTCTTTGCTGTTTTTTATATTCTATTGAGTGGCATATTTAATGTTATTTTTATTAAGTAACCTAATTGCATGTCTGATTTAGGTGTTGGGAATGAGAACCCATCCATCAGAATGAGTGCTGAACGTTGCTCATTCACTTTCTGCAAATAGGCACAGCAGCTACACTGATCCGGAATAGGCAAAAGGGTTGCAGCTGATTGATTACAAACAGTGGCGGACTTATATTCTGTGAAGCCCCATGCTCACCTCATTTCTACGCCCCCATGACATTATGCCCATCGCCCTGTGATGCAATGCCCTATTCTCAGTGACATAATACCCTACCCCTAATAATGTCACGGCCATCCCATTCTAGTTGCATAGAACACAAAGGCACAAGCCACTAAAATACACAAATTGCTTAACTGCTGTTAGTGCTTTGTAAAAATATGTCTGTAACAAGCTTACCTCTTGTCAAAATGATGGTAAGTGGGTCATTATTGTGATCTGTGTGTCTTGAGGCAAGCAAACATGGAACTGGCTGATGGGCAACGAGATGGAAAGATCATCTGATGACATGACTGCAGCACAGTCCGGTGCAGGACAGAATGAGCCAGTGCAGTGCAGGAGCAAATACTCCAATCAACAAGATGTGTATACTGCCATTCTGCATATCAGTCTCATTCTCAACTAAGTTAACTTCCTTACATCTTCTCACAAAATCAAAGCAATTATTGCTGCAAATTCATGTGTGTCCAAAGCCAATATCAGTGGTTATTATTATCTGGCAGGATTCCATCCTTCATCCTCAAGGACTTTCTGAAGGCTAGCCTTGAGAGCGGTGGGGGATAGCGAATAGAATTATCTGTGTGACCAGCAATCAATATATCAGACCACCAAATTATCCCTTCTGAAAAAGAGAATTTAAACAAAAAAAGGGACAAATTTTAAAGATGTTCTTGCTTCATCCTTTATTGGCATGGCAACTTAGATAGCTTTTCTTCTTTTTTCACAACCTCATTGTTGGCTCAGGCTGCCAGGCCTGTCTTGGCTTCACTCTCTCCCGTCCAACCCTCCTCATCCCCAGCCTGGGGGTAAAGTTGCCCCCACTGCTGCTCCCCTCGATGATCTATGCGTGCCTCGCTGCTGGCTCAGGCTGCCTGCCTGGCTATCTGCCCTCCTCAGTCCTGACCTAGAGGTCAAGTTGCCTCGCTGCTCCCCTCAGTAACCCCTGGCAACATTTCCTCAGCCCTTGCACCCGTCCAACTTGACAGCCTTACTGTGCTGGCTCCGGCTCCTCAGCCTTGGGTCAAAAACCTAGCTGCTGGTTTTTTTTAAAAAAAACTTTTATGGAGATTTTCACTATAGCTCTCTCTCCCCCCAAAACATCCACCTCTGGATGACTTTGAACGGTATTTTCCCACTCTAAGGAGACTCGACCAATCAGATACCGATGTTGCTTTGCGTTGCCAGGTAATAGGTTCATTTCGAGCCTATCAGCAAATAGAGAGCTTTCAGACTCTGATTGGTGCCCCCCATAGCCCATCGGCCAGCGGCCCCCCCCCCCTCCGCTCCACCCCCCAGACATCCTCCGCTACCACCTATTGTGTTTCATTGTAAGTTCACATCTGATTACAAATGTAACGTAACCAACGGACTCAAATGATTTATACACAGAAAAGCAGATATCCGAGTATTAGAGTGTGAAATGTAATCGAGGATTCAGACGATTCACACAGGACAAATGAAGGATCTTAAGGGTTAAAGGGTTCATAGACTAAGAGAATGAAGATCAAACCATTTATTACTGTCATCTGAGCCTCAGATAATATTTCAGCCATGAAGACCCTGTTGATTATTTGAAAAACATATATTACAAAGTTCAGTTTGGGGGCTTTTCTTTAACCAACCACAGCAGTCACGGTTGCCATTGGCAACGAATGTTCGCCATTATCATGCGATTAGACTCACACTGCACGATTTACAGTTGCAAGCTTTTATATAGAGTTACAGCTAACCGTCCTTGAAAATAATTTGGTCAATGTGTAATGCTACATTGACCTCCAGTGACAACGCTCACAAACAATCCTTTGAAGAGTGTGTCCCTCTCTGTAATGATTTTTCTTTGTCTTATGTCCTTGTCTCATCTTTGTTTCCACGAGACATTTATTTTCAACCTATGTCTCTCTTTGTGTGAATGGCTGTCACGTATTTTCTTCCTGGTGTCTCAGCATCTGTTTCTCGCTGCTACTTCTCATTCTTTCTTGCTAGCTCTTACCGTCGGAAAGTAGAGAGATTTTGCTCCTAAATAAATCTCGATGACCCTGAAGTGATCAATTAATGTTGCTATGGGAACAAACTGCGAACATAGCTATAAAGGTTTTTCAACAATGATGGAGAAGTATTCTGAAATGTTTCTTCATCTGAATTTGTTCTGAGGTATTTTTGCCACCTGTCGTACAAGGCATTTTGCAATCAATGAAACCATCTGGAAGTCTAAATTTCTCCTTTTTTTTGCAACTTTTCATTGTACAACGAGAAAAATACCCAAGAATTGGGCTAAAGGCTTATTCTTGGGTCGCCAAGCAACTGTACAAACTACTGCCTTCATCCAATTTTCACACAAATAGAATGGAATCTACAGATAATCTAAGAATAATACGGAAATAACACATAATGATTTTGATTGTCCCAAGATTGGGCTAAAGGCAGTTAATAGTCTAAGTGGAACCACAGAAATTCAGGATAGATTGAAGACTGCTTTCTACCAGTCCTTCTTAGGCAGTTCCCGGGAGTTGAGGGTAACTTGATCCCACACTGAAAATGAGTTTGCACATTATTAAGGAGTCAATGCACGACGGACAGTCTCTATCACATGGGAGCAGACGGTAGTTGGAGGAATGGGTGAGTGGGGTGCCCAGGTTGCTACACGCTCCTTTACAATACAACATAACAAGAGGAGAAATATTGCTTGATTCACTTCTGGGAAATGAAGTGCAGTAAATGACAGATGTGAAAGAAGGAGGAGAACTAAGCAGCAGTGATCACATTTTGTTTTGATTTGACTTATTATTGTTAAATGTATTAACGTATAATAAAAAGTATTGTTTCTTGCATGCTGTACAGACAAAGCATTCTGTTCATAGAGAAGGAAAGCAGAGAGTGCAGAATGTAGTATTATAGTCATAGCTAGGGTGTAGAGAAAGATCAACTTAATGCAAGGTAGGCTCATTCAAAAGTCTGACAGCAGCTAGGAAGAAACTGTTCTTGAGTCAATTGTTACATGACCTCAGATTTTTGTATCTTTTTCCAATGGAAGAAGGTGGAAGAGAGAATGTCCAGAGTTCAGGGGATCCTTGATTATGCTGGCTGCTTTGTTGAGGCAGCAGGAAGTGTAGACAGACTCAGTGGATGGGAGGCTGGTTTGCATGATGGATTGGATTACATTCATGACTTTTGTAGCTGCTTACGGTTTAGTTCAATTTCATGTAAGAATTTGGCAAATGGAATATAATGTGAGAAAATGTGAATGTGTCTACTTTGGCAGGAAGGATAGAAAAGCTGCATATTATAAATGGAGAGAGACTGCAGATCTTTTGAGGTACAGAAAGATCTGGGTGTTGTGGCACATGTGTTACAAAAAGCGAGTATGCAGGTATGGCAAATGCATAGTGTGATGTTGCAAAGGGTCAGGCAACAACAAAGGTGGAGTTTAATGACATAAAGTAGGCAATCAGAAGACCAAGTCAAATACTAAACAATTTATTGATTAACACAGATGAAGGCACATAGCAAGTTCAAGGTCATGAAATTGGAAAATGATTCAAGTTGTTGAGGCATCTTCTCATACAGTCTGTAGTCAGGTTCCAAAGTTGTTCATTGTCCAGTCTTGGTCATAATCCACAAAGCACACAGCAAATTGCACACAGCAAGTAACCCACATAGGAACTGAATGTCATCCGCACTTTGCACACAGCAAGTAGAATCCCTACAGTGCAGGAGGAGACAGTTTAGCCCATCAAATCCGCACCTTACCAAGCCCTTACCAAGCATCTTACCAAGGCCCTTCTCATAACCCCATATATTTACCCTACTAATCCCATAACTTACGCATCTTAGGAGACTATGGAGCAATTTACATAGCCAATCAATCCACACAGGAATCCAACACCCTCCTTATTTTCACTATAAGGTTTCATCCTTTTACTATTACCTGTGTGATCTACTTATATAGTCTATTGAAGGATTTACAACTGATCTCATCTCCAAAGCTGACGGGAAAGCATTTCTGAGTTGAAGGTTGGCAGTTCCTTCTGGGATTGCCTATGGCCATGCTGTATGAGACTTGGCTGTACTTGCCGTGTTGAATAAGGGACAGATGTGATCTAGAAAGAGAAGGAGGGAAGATTGGAAATACTACTCCTGAAGCACCCAGCCTCTTGCGACATCATAATGGGAAGGCAAATGGAATGATATTGTTTATTGCAGGAGAATGAAATATAAAAATAGGGATCCTTTGCTAAAGTGGTGCAGGATATTGGTGAGATCATATCTAGGGTACTATTCACAGTTTTGTTCTTATATAAGAAAATGCATTTGAAAAAGTTTGGAGAAGGTTCACTGGACTAATATCTGAGATGAAGGGGTTATCCTATAAGATAAAATTGGACAGGTCTGCACGTGGACAATGGAGTCTAGAAGAACGAGAAATGATTTTATTGAAACATAAGGGGATTTGACAGAGTGAATTCTGGAAGAATGTTTCTCCTTGTGGGAAAGATCAGAATTAGGGGACACAGTTTAAAAATAAGGGATCCCCCATTTAAGATGGAGATGAGGATAATTTTTTTTCTCTCAGAGAATCATGATTCTGTGGAATACCCTTCCCCAGAGAATAGTGCTGGCAAGGCCATCAAATATTTTTACAAATTTTTTGACTCTCATGTTACAAAGATTCTTGACTAACAAGGGAATCGAAGGATGTTGAGGAGGGCAGGATAATGGCATTGAGGCTACAGTCTGATCAGCTATGATCTTATTGAATGGTGCTGCAAATTTGAAGGACCGAATGACCAACTCCTGCAGCTAATTTTTATATTTGTTAGAATAAAAATGGGCAATGAAGCATCAAAAGCTAAAAATGGGGCATTAACACATATGAAGGCACGTAGCCAAGTTCAAGGTCATGAAATCAGAAGAAGATTCAAGTTAAATGGGACATGTAAAAATCCTTATGAGGAAATAATAAAGAATAGTAAAGGCATATAAAAAGTAAAAGAAATGTTAGAGTGGGTAGGATCACACAGAAATGAAGAAGGGAATTTAAATATTTTTAATTCATTGTTACAATGTATGTGTCACTAATAAAGCCAGAATTTATTGGCCATCTCTAGTTGCCCTGTTGTAATGGAGGTGAATATTCTACTTGAGTTACTGATGTCTGGGGTGTTCCCACAGTGCTGGGAATTCCACGGTTTCCGCTTAGTACCAATGAAAGAACTGCCAGATATGTCCATGTCAGGATATTGTAATACTTGACCAGAATCTAAATTGTTGGTGAGATCCGGTTAGGGACCAACAACATTTTGTTAAAGTAGGCACAGTTTGAGATCCGAGACACTGACTACGTGAAGAAAGCCATGAGATATCACAGTTTTGAACAAACAAAAATGAACTTAACTATTATGTACTGACTCACAGGATGGTGAATGCCAAGCACTCTCCATCCTTGAATTTCTATCTATGATGTTACATAAAGGTGTATGTGAGGACAGACTGAAAGATTTGTCAGCAAGTGCATAGACACAGAGTAAGGGTCCAAGGTAAGTTGGTGTGAGGAATGATGTTCTGGAATAGGTTTGAGAAAGCAGAATCTGTATTGTGGTGCACTAAGCAGGATACAGTTGAATATGCCGCCATACTGAACATACCTTTCTTGTTTGGGTCATTAAACCATTTTGTCATTGAATCCATGACTGTGGTACATACCCCTGCTGCTGATCTCAGGGAAAAACTCCAGCCATTCCTTCTTGTTTTCACTGGCAGCCTTCTTTCTCCAGAATTCGGAATAGTATCTCCCTACAGTCCCTCCTAGGACCACATCAGAGGGAGGAGTCACTAAAACATCACATTCTTTCAATTTGTTGTCTTTTATTCCCAACTCTAGAATCTGTTCAATTTCACGTTTGCAATGTTTCTTGAAATATTGAAGCTGAAATAGACTGCAACAGGTTGTCTTCATGCCCGCTCAAGCTAATTGGTTGGGACACCCAGAAATAAAATGATAATACAATGGCTGAGTTAAAAACAAACGCTGGCAGACATTTTATACATATTTACAGATTCCCTGTGTGCTACCAGACAACCCCCACTCACCACATTCCAGCTCCCAGTGCAGCAAGAACTTCAAATCCGGGCCAATTACTCCATTATTATTGTTAATACCTATTGTAGATGCAAAGTGGTGGAAAATAACAATGTATAAGCAATATTC
This sequence comes from Sphyrna mokarran, assembly GCA_024679065.1. Lineage (NCBI taxonomy): Eukaryota > Metazoa > Chordata > Chondrichthyes > Carcharhiniformes > Carcharhinidae > Sphyrna > Sphyrna mokarran. The sequence goes on from JAGIQG010000008.1 coordinate 69,784,671, forward strand.
CCTCTAAGGTGCTTAGAGGCTGCACAGCAATTAGCAGTGCATCACACATTGAAATAAACTGGCCACTCACAACTTTTTCAGTTTGTTGGCAACAAGTTCCAACATGACCTTTAAATTGTAAACTGCTCATAGACAAAATAATGGTGCTCACAGAATTGTGGAGCCTACTCATGTACAAAGAAAATTTAGACAGAATATTGGCAACCATTCAAGCAATCAGCCCAAAATGACAGGGAACTGTCAATGAAGTAACAACTGTAGGCGCCTTTCCTTCTCTCCCAAGTGTTACCATAAACCTGTCTTCCCTCTCTCATCTACTTACTTCGTTCTCAGCTTTGGTACATGAGTAATGTTCCTGCTTTTGAATTAGAAGCTTGTGAGCTGAAAGCCCCACTATAGAGGCCTGAAAATGTAAGGTGGAATTTTATGAGAATGATTCTAAGTGTCCAGCTGGCATGAATTCATTTTTTGGGTGAGTTTTCATGCACAATTTTACATACTGAAATAACAAAGAACAAAGTTGTTGAAAAAATGCTTTGGCTGTTTCCATCAGCTACAGGCAGTAGGCTGGGCTTAATTTGCCAGCCAGCCTGTAGAGAGAGCTATTGTGCATGTGCAGATCTCTGGTGCTGCATATATGCAATTTCAGCAGTGGAGATCTGAGAGGCAGAGAGCGAGCTGTCAGGTCCCTGCTGCTGCAAGCAGTCTGAACAAACTTCAGGCTCCACCCCCATAGGCACTACCCACTCAAGCCCTATCCCTCCAGTACCTACTTCATCAGATCCTGTCTCATAGGCCCACTGTTATGCTCTGTGCCCACTGAACATTGCCCATGTGACAGTCTGGCAGTACCAAGGTGCCAGGGTGGCATTGTCAGGCTGGCATTGCCAATGGGGCACCCCCCTTGCCTTTTGTCTCCCTGGGGAGCCTTACTGACCTGCAGATACACTGGTGAGGCAACACGACTGTTCCCCCTTCACAGGGAGCAAGTGTTTTCCTTGCCAGAGAGAATCTGGCTTAGCAAAGCCATAAAGACAAGGGAGCCTGGATGATTGTGTGCCAGGCTCACTAAATTGATGCAAATAAGCATTGAAATAAATTTGAATAAACTATACAGCCTCTCATCTATATCCGGCGAATTGTGCATTCTCGTGATTTTTTGATTCATGTGATTTTACCAGCTCGCTCCACCTATTGATGGGCAGGACAAGCTGCAAAAACCACAGTCATAATCTAGGCTGACATGTTGGAGGTACCTGTTTTTGGACAAAATTTCAAATTGAGGCTCCATCTTCCTGTGAAGGCAGATGTAAGAGTTCCCAAGGGATTCTTCTCTAGTGTCCTAGGCAACATTTATTCTTCAATATCATAATAAAAATTTGGCTCTTTGATTAAAATGACAAAAAGATAAGACTTAAGTTTTGATTTTAGTGTCACAAGTAGGCTTAAAATAACACTGCAATGAGGTTACTATGAAAATCCCTTAGTTTGTTGAACAAGAGAACTCTGTAAACACAAAAGAAATACAAAAGCTTTTGTTTTTGTACAATAGGAGCAAACGTACAAAAACATTTTTTTTGTGGTTTAACTCTTCAACACAACAAGGATGTTTCTCAGGGGCTCCATCAGCACTCTTGGCTTTTCAGCTATGAAAAAGAATAAAGAATAAAAAGGTTTCTTTGACTGGAAAAGTTTGGGAAACCCTGATGTATACAACTATTTTGTTAGGAAAGAAATGGAGGGGAACATTATAGGAAAATGCAAAAACTAAAGAATAATGACAATGGAGGACTTCAATTACTCCAATTGAGATTGGGAAAGTAGAAGTGCCTTAGGCAAAGTGAGGTAGGAGTTCTTGAAATATGTTCAGGGGAACCTTCTCATTGGTATGTTTCCAGAGCAACAAGGCAGAAAACTGCTGGATCTACTTCTTGACATGATACCAGGCATATGTAACATTTTCAGGTAGCAAGCATTTGGAGAACAACCTTAATAATAGTTAGGCTTAGAACAGCTATGATAAAGAATAAATAACAATTAACTGGAGAAGGGCTAATTTCAGAGCATTAAAAAGAAATCTAGCCAGGGTGGGCTGAAATTCAGAATTAATAGACAAACCAGCAACTGGAAAAGGGGAAGCCTTCAATAAAGATATCTCTAGGATTCAGAGTCCCCAAGAGAGGAAAGGAAGAGTGTCACTAGCTAGAGCCCACACATTTAGTGATTAAAATGAAACAGAAAATTTTCTTTTTTCATGACATATCCAATGTTTATAGCACAGCAGAGAACCAAGCTGGATATAAAAAGTACAGAGGATATCCTAAGAAAAGAAAATGAAGGGCAAAAAGAGTGAGAAAGATTAATGGATAACTCAAAAGGAAACCCAAATCTTTTATAGGCACATATTTTACCAATAGTAAAACAATAATCAATATGGAAGGATGGGGCTAATCAGGGATCAGAGATCGGAGACCTAGTGAAGGCAGAGAGTATTGCTGAAGCACCAAACAAGTATGCTGTTTGTCATTAGAATGGAGAACGTTGCTAATTGGGCAGAGAAGGAGGGGGTCGTAGTGATATTGGACAGGTTACAAATGAATAACGTGGCATTAGGCAATAGTCAAAATAGCAAAGGTACCAGGTACCTGATGAGCTGAGTTTGAGGGTTTGAGGGTAGTTAAGGTGTAAATTGCTGAGGTTTTGGCCACATAATTGAAATCTCCTTGCATGTGGTGGTGGAAGCAGATTTAATACCATGGGAATTGGATAATTAGCATAGTTGAAGGTTAAAAAAAGGGCTATAGACCGAAGAACTGTGAGTGGGATTGATTGAATTGCTCTTGTATACAAAGACCAAGTAGGATGAATACCCTCCTATGTTGTATCATTATGAAAATGTAGATTGTCTGGTCATTTAAATCACTGTTGATAGTGGCATTAGCAGTGGGTAATCTTGATGATACTTATCCATGTACTAAAACAGCAAATAATCCTTCACAGCCTGTATGAAGCCCAAAGAAATGCCCTAAGATTGTGGAGGCATATCGCAAACTATGCCTCCTTCTGATCAAATCAAGTCTAACCCTACCAAAACCCAAAAGAATATCTGAAAGCATCTCAATCCAACTCTTAAGGAAAATCCAGAAGAAAGTCCTGAGAGGAAGCCAAAGAAAAACTTACCTGAACCTCACAAACAAATCCAGGATAAACTCCATCCAAGCCTCAAGAAAAGAATCTCAGAAAAACTCCAACCAAATGCTGGGTGGCTAATGTGCCCGAATCCTTAAGGAAAATCCAACACAAAAGCTGTCTATATCCAGAGAGAAAATCCAGGAACATCTCCTTCCTATCTGGAAGTTCAGTGGCTTTGCAGCTGCGGTAGAAACCCAGTGTAGCAAATTTTATATTTTACTTCTGTGTCACAAGATAACATTGCTGAGTTGAGGAGCAGGAGTAAGGAAAATTGCCTACTCATCTTAAAGACTAGGTAGTTGACAGAAACGTGAACATGGTAACAGCAGCTACAAGCCGAAACCTTGACAAACAGGCTTTCAAAAAACAGTATGAGTATTTGTTAGGGTTAAAGGAAGTGATTGTAAAGAGGGAGTAGATGTCCTTACCTAAATAAAGAAAGAGCAAACAATAAAACTGAAGAAAGATATATGATTAAACCTGACTTACATAAACATCCTCATACAACAAATATTTAATGTGGCAAATTGGCATCCATTATAATTGGGATTAACTGTAACAATAATGTCTATAAGTTCTGTAAAAGGTGATTGAGAAATCTCATTGCAACTGGTCATACAACTCCTAGCTTAGAACGGTAAGAAAATATGACAATATTGTAAGTTAGGAATATCTACTTGTTAAGGTATTAAAATTAACTACTTTATTTGCTGCTTATAATACATTCAAATATAAATCACAATCAAATCCTAAGCATCACTCATATGCTTGCTGAACTCTAGTGGCTCCTGGTCTGGCAATACCTCAATTTTAGAATTCCAATCCCATACTTCCAAATCCCTCTGTGGCTTCACCCTCTCCACCACATGCATGAATTTCAGAAAGTTAGTTTGCAAGTGCAGCAATAAGGAAGATAGATTTCATCGCTAATGGAATAGAGTATAAAAGTAGTGAAGTGCCGTTACAACTGTATAGAGCATTGGTGCAATAGCCTCTGGTGTACTGCACACAGTTTTGGTCCCCTTACTTGAGGAAGGATGTAAATGCATTAGAGGAAGGTCAGAGAAGGTTAAAGATTGATTTCAGGGATGAAGAACTTATTTTATAAAGAGAGATTGAGATTTAAGCCAATACTCGCTGGAGTTTAGAAAAGTGAAAAGATCTAATCGAGGTACATGGAATGCTAAAGGGGATTGACAGAGTAGGTGTAGAGCAGATGTTTCTCCTTGTTGGGCATTGTAAAACAAGAGGCCATAGTTTTAGGCTAAGGAGTGGCAGATTTAAAACACAAATGAGGAGGAATTACTTCACTCAGAGGGTTGAGAATCTGTGGAATTTTCTACCCCAGAGTGCAGTGGATGCTGGAACACTAAATAGATTTGAGGAGGAAATAGATAGGTTTTTAATAGTAATGGGACAGAGGGTTATGGGGAATGAGCAGGAAGTGGAGATGAGGCCAAAATGAGATCAGCCACGATCATATTAAATGGCTGAGCAGCCTCGGGACTGAATTGCCTACTAGTGCTCCTAGATCTTACGTTCTACTTCTGTGATCTCTTCCAGTCTTTCATCTGCTCGCATCAAATGCTAACCTGCTGTCTGATATTAATTGCTTCCACATTAGTGGCTGTCCCTTCAGCTTGCCTAGGTTCTAAGCTTTGGAATTCCCTCTCTAAACATGTTGGGTTCTCTATCTCACTGTCCTCCTTTAAGATATTCTTTAAGGCCTAACTCTCTGACCAAACCTTTCCACATCAGCCTTGAAATCATTTTATGTCACTTGGCTTTATTTTTTTTATATAATGCTCCTGTGAAGCACCTTGAGATGCTTTCATACATTAAAAGATGCTATATAAACTATTAAAACTTACCTGTCACCAGCCCTAATACCTCTTTATGTAGCTCGATACCAAATATTTCTTGAAAACACTCCAGCGCGGTGCCTTCAGGCAGTTTACTTTGGCAAAGATGCTGCATAAACACTAGGTGCTGTTGTAATTAAAGTTTATGGGTTTATGACTCCTCGACAAGGACACTGGTTACAAGTTCAAATACTTGGTTATTGAAGGTACTGGGATACAGTAAGAGAGTGGATACTGGAGGTACAGGGACACAGTGAGGAAGTGAATATTAGAGATATTGGGACAGTGAGGGAATTAATATTGAAGATACAGGGACACACAGAGTGGATATTGGAGATACAGGGACAGAGTGAGGGAATGGATATTGGAGGGTACAAGGACACAGTGAGGGAGTGGATATTGGAGATACAGAGACACAGTGAGGGAGTGGATATTGGAGCTACAGGGACACAGTGAGGGAGTGGATATTGGAGCTACAGGGACAGTGAGGGAGTGAATATTGGAGGGTACAAGGACATTGAAGATACTGGACACAGTGAGGGAGTAGGTATTGGAGATACTGGGCCACAGTGAGAGAGTGGATATTGGAGGGTACAGGAACACACAGAGTGGATTTTGGAGGGTACAGGGACACAGTGAGGGAGTGGATATAGGAGGGTACAGGGATACAGTAAGGGAGTGGATATTGAAGGGTACAGGGACACAGTGAGGAGTGGATATTGGAGGGTACAGGGACACAGTGAGGGAGTGGATATTGGAGGTACAGGGACACAGTGAGGGAGTGGATATTGGAGGGTACAGGGACATAGTGAGAGGATGGATATTGAAGGTACTGGACACAGTGAGGGAGTAGATATTGGAGATACTGGGCCACAGTGAGAGAGCGGGTATTGGAGGGTACAGAGACACAGAGAGAGCGGGTATTGGAGGGTACAGGGACACAGAGCGGATGTTGGAGGTACAGGAACACACAGAGTGGATTTGGGAGGTACAGAGACATTTTTTTATCAGATGACAAATTTAATATCAGATCTGTTCAAAGAAAATGAATACAACACTGATGTTAGAGTGCAGGTCATGCACTGTCTCCTGATGGCCCTGTTAGATTTCACATGTTTGGTGCAAGACTCACTCAACTCAATTTCAAAATGTAACCTCCTTACTCCCTGCCACTCTGCATCACATATAGGAAAGCATGAGTGCTGTATACAATAAAATTGGCATGTGAGGATTTGACAGCATCTTGTAACTGAAGAGCAATTGCAGCAAGAAAAGATAAACCCTTCCTTGACATGTCTTGCTCTGAAAAATAAACAAAGCTCCAGATTTTTCACTAAGTTCATAAATGTGTCATTTGCTCTGATCCTGAATCTCATTCTGACATTGACAGCTCTGCAATGCCAATTACTTTATTAAAGAAGAAAACTCTCAAGAGGAAAGGATTTTCAAAGGTGAGTGCTTCCCCTAGACTTCTCATGTTAGATTTTTTTTAAATCTTTTGCTTCAATCTTAACTACAAAGATTAAAAAGCTCCTGAACTGAGGCCAGGCACCTTCAATCAGGAACAGAGAAACAGACACAACCATTGGCAGCTTCTTGTTGTATACCTGTGCATTGTTAGCTCAGAAGTGTTTCTTCCATTGACTGATTGGTTAAATGTACTGTCCGTGGTTCCACTAAACTGGATGAAGCAGATAACCCCAGGCTAAATCATTCGTCCTTTTCCTTAATTGATCTAGAATATGGCTGGAGTGTCGAACATCCCATCAAAATTAGCCCAAAACCATCAGTATTTGTATTCCTCATTACAGGGTTCCTATATTGCAACAGTAAGTACACTCCAAAAGTATTTCATTAGCTGTTTAAGGATATCCTGTGGATGAAAGAGGTGCCTTATAAATGGAAGGCTTTCTTTCATCTCTACCCAACAATATTGTGAGGAACATCCACAGGTACGATCTTTCAGATCTTTTAAATGGTAAAAAATTGCACCATGCTGCTGTGCAGAGGGACCTGGGTGTCCTCATGCAAGAATCACAAGGAGTTGGTTTACAGGTGCAGCAAGTAATTAAGAAGACAAATAGAATTTTGTCATTCATTGCTAGAGGAATGGCGTTTAAAAATAGTGAGGTTATGTTGCAGCTGTAAAAGGTGCTGGTGAGGCCACATCTGGAGTACTGTGTACAGTTTTGGCCTGCTTACTTGAGAAAGGATGCGCTGACACTGGAGGGAGTGCAGAGGAGATTCAGTAGGTTGATTCCGGAGTTGAGAGGGTTGGCTTATGAGGAGAGACTGAGTAGACTGGGTTATACTCATTGGAATTAAGAATGAGGGGAGATCTTATGGAAACATAAGATTATGAAGGGATTAAATAAGATAGAAACAGGGAAGTTGTTTCCACTGGTGGGTGAAACTAAAACTAGGGAGCATGACCTCAAAATAAGGGGAAGCAGATTTAGGACAGAGTTGAGGAGGAATTTCTTCACACAAAGGCTTGTGAATCTATGGAAGTCCTGTCCAGTGAAGCAGTTGAGGCTACCTCATTGAATATTTTTAAGACAAGGATAGATAAATTTTTGAACAGTAAAGGAATTAAGGGTTTTGGTGAACGGGCGGGTAAATGGAGCTCAGCCCACAAAAAGATCAGCCATGATCTTATTGAATGGTGGAGCAGGCTCAAGGAGCCGGATGGCCTACCTCTGTTCCTAGTTCTTATTTTCTTATGTTCTTCACATTGATGGGAGTACTTACTCTTGCCAGCAGCATATCCCGCCATGTGTTTCCTGGCAGATTGGGCAGAATCAGTGGGAATTCCATTACAACAGGAGATTCCACCATCAGCCAGTAGCACACCATCTCCCCTCATTGAGAAAATGCCACAAGGAAGCCAGAGAATGCCTAGCACATGAGTATTCACACTACTTGAAGATAAAATCAGCTTTGACTGTACTTCCCTCTGTGGTAGAGGACCAGTGAAGTCACTGTCTAGGATGACGGATAACAAATGACCAATTGAGTGAGGTGTTGGATGGTTGTCAATATTTGTAGAACTTTACCCCAAAAAGAATCATTTTGCTAAAACAGGGAAAACAGATAGAAAATAGTTGCTGCAATAACAAGACGTGTCTGTTTGAAAGTCTAAATTTAAAACAAAATTTAGACCCTATTTGTTGACAACCATAATTTGAACTTGCTAAGATCTTAAAACATGATTTAGCATTAAATTGCTGATTAGAGACAAGATGCTTATGATCAAACATCTCCCCGCTTGCTCTACGTGGCTCTTTTTATAAGGCGTTTAGTCATGCGGAGTATCTCGGCACTAACTCTTTTTTTTCCTTTTTTGTGTAGTCCTCCAAGTTTCCCAAATGAATTTTGTTTAAGCATTAGTAAAGGCTTGAGAAAGTGCTCAAAGTCTCCTAATGTGTTTAAGAGATGCTTGTTACAGCTCCAGGTGCAAGTGAATGGTAAAAAATGAAAAGCACTCAACATCCTCTGCGGCAACATATTTATTTCCAATCAGATGGACTCAGTTAAGGACTGCCTATAGCGAGTAAAGATTGGAAACAGATAAGAATTCCTTGCATGTGTTCAGGAGAATTTCCTACAGCAATACGTTTCCAGTCCAATAAGAAAGGAGTCATTGCTTAATCTGCTTCTTGGAAATGAGGTAGACCAAGTGGATTAAGTGTTAGTCTGAGAACAGGAGACTGCGTATCATAAGACTTAGGCTGGCTATAGAAATGGACAGGAGTAATCCAGAATAAAAACAATTAATTGAGGAAAAAACAACTTAAAAGCGGTAAGAATGGATCTGACTCAGATAAATTGGAATCAAAGATTAGCAAGCAAAACTTTAACTAAACAGTGGACTGCCTTTAAGAAGGGAGAGTTCAGTATAGTTGAATGATATTCCCACGGAAAAGAAAGGTAAAGCAAACAAATCCAGAGCCCTTGAGTGACAAAAGAGATTAAGATGAAGAAGAAAATGTGTGCCAATTTTCAGATATCAGATGTGTAATATAAGTAAGGACTAGGCTGAGTATTGAAGATTCACAAGAGAAATAATATAAGAGAATCAAATAAGAGAAGCAAAGAGAAAGTATGAAAACTGGCAGCTAACAGAGAAGAGAATCCAAAAGACTTCAATCAACATGTAAATAGTTGAAGGGTGGTTATAGGAGGAGCGGGGCTGATTAAAGACCATTCTTGGAACAAGCTTCGACTCCTTTACCCATCTTGCACCAAATTTGGGCTAAATTATTGTTTCAGCTTGATCATCTCAGAAACTCTTTAATGCGAAATTGTCTCAAAATAATCCCCCCCTGCAAAACCTTCAGGAGACAAAGAGTGAAAGCTAGGGAAGTCAGAAGAAGATGTGGGGCTGGAGAAAAAATAGATACCTTGTAATAAATTATGAATGAATCAGGTCTTAAACTTAGCAGTTAGACTTGAATGATGAGCTCATATCTTCATTTGTCTGAAAATCCTTCCCCTGCTTTTTCAACCACAGCATTAACTGAATTCAAATAAATAAGTTAATGCCTCCAATACCATAGTGAATAAAACTACTGAGAAGTGCCTCACATGTTTGAACTTTAATTTCCAAGAATGTAATCTCAAGGCCTAATATCTCCTCAAATTGCAAGGAGAAATGTTTACTTTCTGTCTCAGTACCATGTCCCTGAGGACATTCCCAGTTTAAACTACTCAGAGCTGTGCTGGAGAAACCAACCCAAATTTCCCTCTGCACACTTACTAATAATTAAAAACTGTGTGAACTAATAACATGTAGAGGGAAGACTTATATATACATCATTCATTTTCTTTGATTAATTAGTCATTTCATAATCAAACAAGGTATCCTTAATCATTGCCAATTTCCTATAATACGCACCACTCATCTATTAAAGTGAATGGTTTACGTTGTACAGTGTGCTGCTCTGTGCTATTGTTGTCAATATTATGATTGCCATAGCAATTCTTTGTAGTGATGAGTTGTCCCGATTGTCACTACAATTCCCTCGTAACTTGAAAGTGATAAAGGTGCATTTGCCATTCTTTAGTCCAGACAATGCAAATTGTTTCAATCTAAATGTTCTCCATGAAGTACTTAAAATCCACCTTTCATTGTCTGTATAGTATTTGTCAGTATATATCAATTGTATAACTATTATTTCATCATATAGAGAAAATATTGTCCTCTCTTATCCTATTTCCAAATCAAAAGCATTCTAGATCCCATGCTCTTCTTGTATAAAGAATATACTGAAATTAAATAATGTACTGTTTCCAATTTTCCATTACTACTGCTGTTAGTATAGAGAAGTGGAAGAAGTTGGGCAAAAATGCCTCCCAGCTTTTCCTTCACCCATCTCCCATGAGGAGTTAAGTGGTAATTGTTTTGTACCCACCCAGTCAGTACAGTTTCGATCAGAAGTTGGCAAGTGAGCAAACTGAACATTGAACAATATCCTATCTCTATGCCCAGTGCTTTAAATTTGGTTTCCATCAATATCATGTTGATAATTATCCAACATTCTTTTATTACTACTAATTCTTTTTTGTCTTTTTGCTTTCTTTTCTCCAAGAATGACTCTTCAGCTCTGCCCTAGTCTTTTGGTAAATTTTCCTGTTTTCTCTTTCCAGAGCAACTGCACCTTTTTGTAATTACAGCAATGCAATTTAAACTAACCTTTCAAGGATGGCCCCGATCAAAATAACAGGAGTATTTCTATAATCCATGGCCTACTACAGCCATGAGCCTTCCTCTCGCACTTGTTCAATCCTTTGCCAAAGTTCAGAAATACTAAAGGTATCAATGTTCTAATGTATAATCTCAAAATGCAATAGACAGAATGAATAATAAATACAAATGAACAAGAGGTGTACTATAGGAAATAGGCTAAGATTAAGGATACTGTATTTCATTATGAAATGACTAATTAATCAAAGAAATTAAATGGTGTATATAATAGTCTTCCTCTATGTTATTAGCTCATGCAATTTTTAATTATTAATTTAAATTTTTTATTTTAAAGATAGATGATCCTTCCATTATCAACATTGTTGCTTTATGAATTCAGCTGAGATCCACATGCTCATCACTCTTGTTCTTTCATTATCCCTCAGTCCGTAAACATAAGTTATGTCCCAAAGCACACAACTTCACTTGTGGACAATGACCTTTAAACTGGGACTTTCAATTGGCAAAGAAAGTTAGACAGGCTGAATTTCAGAGCCAGGTAAAGTCTGGGTTTAATGAAATCATCAACAGTTTTATCAATATGACTAATTCTATTGATTTGTCCCTGCAAGGTTAACTGGCAGAATGATTCCTGACATGAGAACAGGTTGGTGATGTCTGGGCAGTTAAGGCAGGATTTTTCTATGGGCATTGGTACCTAGATGTTGGGATCCAGTGGCAGCTCTATGAAGCTATACTTGCCAGGAGCTTTCCTCCAGGGGGTAGCCTCCATTCTCATCTGCCTATTAAGGATGGTGGGCAGGTCACCAATTCTGCTAGCCCAGTCAGAGGGCTGGCTGCTCTCAGAACTGAGAGTGCCTCAAAATGGAAGTGACCTTGGAGGTACCTATTTAAACTAAAACTTCAAAGGACTAAAGCAAGCAAACCCCTCAGAGTGGCAGCATTTGACCTGCATGTGTGGACTTTGCAGCAAATGTTTCCCTCTTTGGGCAATGGAACCTCTCTGGACCCATTCCCAAGCTGCTAAAGGTGCTGGTGAGCCCTCTAAATCTCCCTTAGCTGTTAATGCTGGGAAATCTCAGCAAGTCTGACAGTATCTGTGAGGAGAGAATAGAGCTGCCAGACCTGCTGAGGTTTTCCAGCATTTTCTGTTTTTGTTTCAGATTCCAGCATCCACAGTAATTTGCTTTATCTTCCCTAACTGTTGCCTTAAATATTGTAGATTGGCTGCCATCCTAGAGAGGAAGAAAGACTGCACCTTGGTCAATCTCAATGATGTCATTGCGAATAAAACTTGCAGATTGAAAGAACACAAACAATTGTTTTCAGCTTGGAGCATGGAGTTGAGAAGATAGATTGTCTATTTAAAATACTTGACCTTTTAGTTCCTCAGCATTCAGGATAACTGAATAAAAGCAAGTTTGATATTTCCTAGTGTCTTTCTTTGACTGAATGTGTGTTATAGTCAGGACTGCCAGGTTCAATGTTCATTTTTTTTAACATGTTTCAGTATTAAAGGCCATTTGACAACCATATGCCAAGGTAGTGAACCTTTTCTGGTTCCCTTCTGTGAGCCAACTGTTTATTCTGCCTGTTTAGCATTTGGACCATTCTGTACATAATGCTATACTTTATTAATCACTCCAGGTTATAAATGAAGATGAGGACTTATTACTGGATCATCTTTCTTATACCTGACAGCTTTCTGCTTCTGGGAACTCTGTGTATTTTCCGGGCTATGTATGTAACACTGCTATTTTCCAACCATAGTTTTGTTTCACCATATCTGTATTTTCATTATAGCTTTTGGATGACTGGGGGAAAACCTGGCATATGGAGGAATCAAAAGGTAAATTATTATCTAAATGGAGAAAAACTGCAGGTTGGTGTAGTACAGAGGGATTTAGGTGTTCTAATACATTAATCACAAACAGTTAGCAGACAGCTCCAACATCGAGTTAAAAATACAAACAGCATTTTGGCCTTTATTGCAAAGGGGTTGGAGTTTAAAAATAGGAAGTTTTGTTGCAATTAATCAGGATGTAGGTGAGACCTCACCCAGAATACTACATAGGATATAGTGGCTTTGGGGGCAGTCAAAGGAAAATTCACCAAACTAATTCCTGGAATGAGAATATTGTCCTATAAAGAAAGACTGGGTCTCTATTCCTTGGAGTTTAGAAGATAATTGATGACTTGATTCAAACGTGTGAGGGGGTTTAACAGGGTAAATAGTGAAATACTTTCACTCATGGGACAATCTCGAACAAGGGGACATAGCTACAAAATTAAGAGCCAGGCATTTAAAACTGAAGTGCTTAAAGATTTCTTCACATAAGGGAATTCTTATGCCCCAAAGGGAATTCTTATGAGGCATAAGAAGCATTCAAAGTAGAGGTGGTTAAATATTTGATAGACCAACAAATGGAGTGCAATGTGCAAAAGTCTCAGAAAATGAGTTCAGGTCAACATAGATCAGCCATGATCATATTGAATGGCAAGGCAGACTTGGAGGGTCTGGTGGATTACTTCTGCTTTTATTTCTTGTGTTCTTATAAAGGTCCAGCATAACTTCTTTGCTTTTTGTAGTAACTTGGTTCCATCTGTTATTAACGAACAAAGAATATTATTAATAGTAACAAGTATATACAAAGCAATGCTCAGTCATGCCTCCAGGAGGATCTAACTGCTTGGGCAAGCCCAGAAATGTTGGAATGAAGCCTCAATTTGGTTCCCGGTTGGTCATGTGACTCTGTCAGTAGATTTAAAGTGGCCAAACATTGCTTCCCCTCTAACTTCCTTCATTCACATAATAATAGTTATAGTCCTCATAATTCACAACAGCAAACAATCAGTCCATCAAAAATGTGGACTCTCTGGTGGCTTCCGCTTCCTCATAGAGCAGCACAATTCCACCAACTGGAATGACTCTGTTGGAGTACTTTCTGTAGAAACTATTGCACATGATCTGCTGTATTGGAGACCAAGTTGCAGTTCCTGGCTTCAATCACTTCTGTTTCAATTTGTATAATACTCTCACCTGTCTCAGGCTGAGTAGGCATTTCATTTCTTGGGCAACCAACAATACTGCCAAATGGCAACAATGAATCTGGCTGTAACATTGGCTGTTGAGACAACTCTCACTCTTGCAAATGATCAACATGTTTCCCCAAAATCCAGTCTTGCACTTCCACCTCATGATAACATGTTGGCCACCAAAATTCCAGGGACCCAACTTGGACCATTCCTGAAGTTCCTTATGTAACCTTGATCATCTATTTCAAATGATCTTGAATCTTTAATCCAATCATGGTTCTTCTTTCGGTTTCACTGTCCTGCCTCTGCCCTCCCCGTTAAATTTGGAAATTCCAGACTTAACCTGGTTCTTGGATGTCGATCCATGAATAGTTCTGCTAGAGATGTACTGTTGGCTGAATATAGGGTAGTCCTGTATGCCAAGAGGAATCAGGCTATTTTAGTTTCCAAAGACGCAGGTGATTGTTTCTTCAAACTAGCTTTGAAAGTATGCACTTCCCGCTCAGTAATTCCGTTTGAAAAGGGATGATAAGGTGCAGTTCTGATTTACTTTATCCCATTGGAAAACATGAGATCTTGAAATTTGGCATTTATAAAAACTGTGCCATTATTTGAAACGAGCATTTGTGGAAGTCCATGGAATGCAAAGCACTGGCAAAGTTTTTCAATGTGGAATGTACAATTATGGATCTCATCTCAAATCCCTCCATCATTTTGGATTAGGCATCCACCAACAGGAGGAACATTGTATCAAAAGATGGTCTCGCATGGTCTATGTGGATTCACACCTTTGGCCGACTTGGCCATTCTCAGGGATACAAAGCTGCCATGGTAACAACTTTTGCTGTACCTGACACTGATCACAGTGCTTTACCATTTTCTCGATATTGGTATCAATGCCTGGCCACCAAATATAGCATATCACAAACAGTTTCATTTTTGATATGCCTGGGTGAGCACTGTGCAACTCTGCAAGAAGCAGTTCCCTTCCTTGCATGTGGACAACCACCCTCGGTCCCTACAGGATAATACCATCCTCACAACTTAGCTCATTCTTCCTAATATGATGTGGTTTCATGTCTTTGGAAGTCATTTCATTCTGCCAGCCTACTAATATCTTATTTCTGATCTTTGATAACAGTGGGTGTCTGCTGGCCCAAAATCTTATTTGCTATGCCAAGACAGGCAAGGTTTCCAGGAAATTATTTACATTGTGATCTCTTGCAGCAGTAGTGGGGGTAGGGTGGCATTATTGGCTATTTGTATCTCTGGCTGATTTGTATTCATAGGCTGATAAGGTCAGTGCCTAGTGCTACATCCTGGCCAGTGCAGTCGGCAGAATGGCTTTATTCTTCTTGAAAAGACCCAACAGTAGCTTGTGGCCTGTAATGACTATAAAATGTCTCTTGCAGATATATTGGTAGAATTTTCTCAGCACGGACAACTCATCTTTTTTTATCTGTGAGTAGCCCTTCTCAGCTTCAGAAAGATTCTTGACACATTTGCAATTGGTTTCTCAAACTCATCATCCATTTTGTGACATAAGATTGCCCTAATGCCATATGGGAAGATGTCACATGTTAGCACCAACTTCTTAGGTGGGTCAAAATGTGTGAAAAGGGGACATGAATGCAATAGCTGTTTGACTTTGTTAAATGCATCTCGATGTTGTGTTTTACAAAGCCATTGCTGGTGTTTTTTCAATAAAACATGTAAAGGAACGAATGGTATTGACAGCTTTGGAGAGAACCATCTGTTATAGTTAAACATCCCCAGAAATGATTCAAGCTCTGAAGTGTCTGTAGGGATCAGTGCCTCCTTTACTGCTCTTACTTTGTTCTCCATATGATGCAATCTGTGGACATTGACACCATAGCAGAGATGAGCAACTTCTTTGGCTTGAAATGTGCACTTTTCATTTTTTAGGCGAACTCCAGTCTCCTGAAATCTTTTCAGTTCCTTTTCTAGATTAGCCAAATGTTATTCTTCGGGTGCACCAGTAGTCAATATCATCCAAATATACAAAGACACATGGCAAGCCCTGCATTAAGCTCTCCAAGGTTCTTTGTAATATGGCACATGCTGATGAAACAGAAAAGAGCAAGCGTGTATACTCATATAATCCTTTATTGGTGTTAATAATCATACAGCATCTGGAAGCATCATCCAGCTGCAACTGTTGATAAGCATAACTTATACTTAATTTGGTTTATGATTATCCTCCAGACAGTCTAACATACAAATCCTTTATATGGTATTTGTGTAGCTTTGCAGCCTGGTTTACTGTTAATTTATAATCTCCACTATTTTATCTGGTTTTATGCAGGCACTATGGTGGCTGCTCTTTCTGCAGTTGGATGAACCAGTTGGATGAAATTCTTCCAGCCTTTTTTTTTAGCTCAATCTCACCTTTCTCCAACAAAGCATGGAGCACAGCACTGAAAGATTTTGGGGTAGCTTCTAGGTCTGTGCAAATTATTGCTTTTATGTTTTTAATTTTCCTAAGTTCACCCTGAAAAATATCCTGATACTTCAGAAAGATTCTTGACACGAATGCAATTGGTTTCTCGGACTCATTGTCCATTTTGTAAGATAAAATTGCCCTAATGCCATATGGGAAGGTCGCCTCCTTTCATGTTGAAAATTTCTAACCAGTTGAGCTTAATTTCTTGGAGCCAGTCATGGCCCATCGAGCTTGGTCCTTGTCTAGACACCATGATTTAATGTAAATTGGATGGATTGTGTCCATAGCTCATGGGTATCCCTATGATTTCAATGGCCTCCACCCGTGTAGGTGACTAATCCAGTTGAGGTGTTTCTCAACCTCAGAGTTCAAAACCCTTCTCAAAGATTCCTATAGGTCTGCTCCCCCACTATTCTTAATGATCTGCTGTTGACCAATAATACCACTGTAATTGGGGCGATCATTTTCACATTATCCATCTGAAGAACATTCCAATCACTCAGAAAAATCTTCAACACGTACCTAATATTCAGCAAAGGAGTCAGAGATCCATTCTTCCAGATACATGCATCCATGCACTTTGTTTTTTACTTCACAAGCTTGACTTCCACTGGACCAGTTACAATGTTGACAGTGTTGTAAGCATACTTGCTGTTTTTTACGTTGTTACCAAATGTGGTAACTTGGCTCCACTGATTAAGCATATTTAATCACTGCAACAACTATATACAGAGTAATGCAGATTCAATCCTTACAATACTTCCTCCAGGCTCTAATTGCTGTGACAAGTCCAGACAAGTTGGAGTGATGCCCCAACTCAGTTCCCAATTGGTCAGCTTGGGTCATGAGATATTTTCAGCAAATTCAAGGTTCAGGGTTGCTGGCAGCCTACACCCTGAACCCCAGAGGCAAGCCCTGGCATTGTTCAGGTAAGTCCTTCGCAAGGACAATTAGGTGTGGGCAGCAAACACTGTCTCACCACATCCCACAAAATCATAAATTAGGAAAACATTAAGGGGACCAGATAGGATAGATAGAAATTATTTCTGCTGGTGGGGAGCCTAGGACTAGGGCACATAGTCTAAAAATTGGAGCCAGAACTGTAAGGATTTAAAATCAGGAAAAATAGTTACACAGCTAGGAATATCTTTTCATAGATATGTTAAGTTAATTGAAGTTTAAGCCTGAAATGGATAAATCTTTGTTAACCATAGACATGAAGGATATGGGGCAAAGCTGTGTTTATGGAATTTGTGCACATATCAACCATGATATAATTGAATTGGAGACAAACTAAATGGCTTACTCGCATTCCTGTGTTTCTATTCTGTCTAGAAGCTTACTTCAGATGTTGATGACTTAAAATTCAAAGTAACTTAAAGTAATATTCTGAGTTAATTGTTTTTATATCTGTAACCAATGTTTATATATCTCTGAGATATCTCCTTTCTGAGCTGTTTTTCAGAACTTGCAACGTGGAGCAACCTTGAAGCTGTTATACAGATTTCACCCAAAGGCTGAGTGTCTTTTCTCCCGACAAACAGGAATGAGTGTTATTCCAGGTGCACTGTTAAACCTCCTCTTTCCTGTATTTTATGGTTTTGACTGTGGAGTTTAATATCTCAGTTTGTTGATTGCTGTCTGCATTGTTTGGACATGTTCAGCGTTGAATCTACCAAGATTCTTTGGTGTGTTACAGTTTCCTTATCATCTGTTTCAAGACCATTCATGGAATATGTCAATGATCTAGATTTTCTTAGCACCATCTTGTTTGACCTTGAAGTCCATTTGCTATTGTTCTGCCATTTACATTTTGTATTTTCTGAGCTGCGTCTCACTCCCAACTTTGCAGTTTGATGTATTCTGTAAATTTGACTACTTTGCATTGAGCTTTGAATTAAGGCAGTTTATGGAAATTATAAATATCTGAGAGCCTAGTATCGAGGCCTGAGGCACCTCATGCCTGACTTTCTTCCCTACCCACTCATGATATGACTTTTCTAATCAGTATTTGTTGTTTCCCCAGCTTCAGCCAATATCTAATTCATTTCCAGAGATTAGCCTGAACCCCACAGATTTGAGTTTATATATCTTTTCACGTGGATTTTCATCTAAAGCCAGGTAGACAGGAAGACAACATGATCAAGCTTACCACTATATCAAATACTGTGTCCAGTTTTGATCCCCTCAGATTGGTGACATAAAGGCTCTGGAAAAGATTCCAAGAACAGCACTAGTTCAATACATAGTTTGGGGTCTTTCATTATCTAGAACTAACAGAGAGTGTTTTTTTACTTTGGGAAGGCATAGGAGATGATCTTATCATTGCTTACTGCTGGCCAATGCATGGGGCAAGCCAGAAAGATCCCGAGAGAGAGCCAAGAATCGTATTTGCACCCAATTTCTCACCTTTCACGATTTGCTGGCTGATGCAAGGCTGAATATTTTACTAAATGTATTCAAAACATATTTATATGGAATTAGTGAGCATGTGACAGAATCTTCTGGGTTCACTTGCCTGTGTATTCTCATCAGGGAAGATTCTCTCCAACGAGGATCACATACAGCCCTCCAGCCTCGCCAACAGAGCCCAAGGCTATTGACAACAGCATCATCATGATCAGCTGCCGAGCCCTGTGGTAAGGTAGGGGAGCCGGGCTTAGGCCATAGGGGTCAGCTGATAGCAGCAGAGGCATTGACAGGTCTCTGCTGCTCTTAGCACAGAAACCTGCAAATGGACAATGGCGGCTTCTGCTGCTATCAGCTGGCTTTCGAGTGATTTAGGCCCTGCCAAGTTCCCACACTGGCGAGAAACTGATTCAGAATTTTTTTATTGCACAGAGTGAATAAGATTCAGCTGGTGGCCTTGCTGAAATAATCGACTGAAATTCTCCCATTTTCATGCTGGATCTTGTTTGGTAAGATTGTGCCCTTGGACTTTGAGGAGATATGATTGAGGTAATGAATGAATTATATTTTGTCCACATGGACAATCTTTGAATTCAATAACTTAGGAATAACTAAGATAGAAATAGAAGTTCCAAGAATGGAGAACAAAGGTAAATTGATGCAAGGTACATCTTCTGACTGAGCCAGGACAATATCTGAAGAAATACAGGAAGCAGGTGAATATCGCGGAATGTGTCTCTGACTTCTTGGATTATGTTATATCTCATTCCCAAACTGACCTTGCATCTTTGTCTCTGTTGTTTTTGCCTCTGCCAGGTAATAGTGTAGCTGTAGGAGATGGGATGATAATTGAGGAGGTATTGAAATTCTGTGGAATGTAAGTATGCTAATGGTCTTTCAATGACTATACATTTGTTTAGTTAAAAATAATTGTGGATTTCTCAATTCTCTTTCTGAAATGAAAGATGTAATAAAGTACATGACTTTGCTTTTACAGAACATTACCTAAAATTATTTTAATTGATTTTATTTCTAAATGTAGCAGTTACAATGTATGTACTTTGAAATTAAAGTTCATAACTACTGCTGCAAGATTTAGTATTTTTGTTTGTTTTTGGATGTCAGCACCACTAATATACCTACAAATATTGTGGATTATTGTTTTTTGAATGCTCACATTATTATGAAACATCATTGTCTTCCTTTTAACCAAAGTTAAGCTGTTCAGAAATAATTCTACTGTCATAGTGCCTTTTCTATTTGTGTTAACGATTCATGTTTATTAATTCTGCTGCTTGCTTCTGAGATTTTCCTTCCATCTTTAACATTTCAGTTAACATCCTTAGATTCATCTTATCCACTTTCATTATCTTTATAACTAATAAAACACTTGCAACTTCCAACTCTACTCAGTTACTCTCACTATACATGTGAATTGTTGCACTGGATGTTAGAATTCTCTCTGTAAAGGGAAACATACCAGAGGAACCATTCACTGAGGATTTCTGTCCTACTCTGCTCTTTCCCAATGGATTGCATTTTTCTTTGTTCTGACATTCTGTCCTGCTAGTCCCTGCTGACACGGGAATTACAGAATCATAGATCATCACATGCATATAGTGCTGTTCCTGACTTGCTCTAATATGAGAAATGCACAACCACTTTGAACAGCAAGGGCATATGGATCTAGAAAAGACCAGATCATCTGTTTTAATGGTATCATGTTGAGGGATAAATATTAACTTGGTAACTTGAGTGGCATGATGGTTAGCACTGTTGCCTCACAGCACTAGAGACCCCAGTTTAATTCCCGGCTTGGGTCACTGTCTGTGTTGAGTTTGCACATTCTCCCTATGTCTGAGTGCTCCGGTTTCCTCCAACAGTCCAAAGATGGGTTAGGTGGATTGGCCAAGCTAAATAGACCCTTAGTGTCAGGGGATTAGCAGGGAATAGGGCCTTGGTGTAATTGTGATCATGTGCAGACTCAATGGGCCAAATGGCCTCCTTTTGCACTGTAGGGTTTCTTTGACTAAAGGGAACTTTTGAAATAGTGGCCAGAATTTTACACTGTCCCCTGACCCAGACATGATTTTACTGTGGAGCAGGCAGGGCTGCATATTGGAATTCCACATGTGCCTCAGTTAAGACTCTTAAGGGCCACGTAATGGCTGCTTAAGGACCTTTTCCTCCTCAGCCTCAATCTCTGACAGAAGATGGACATGGGATGTGGGACTCTCAATCAAAAGATCGCTTCAGACTCCTTTTAAGTCCCCCTGCCACGCTTGACTCACCCCCAACACTGGGATTACTTCCTCCCTCCCAATCCCCACAGGACGCTTAGCACTCTCTTGAAATGTAATCCCAGGACTCAGGCTCAGGCACAGCATTGCAGCATTTCTTCTGGCCACTGTAGCGCTGTAATTGGCTGACCACACTAAGGCAGGATGTGTGTCCAGGTGAGGATGGAAGTCCTGCCTGCTGCCAATCAGAGCTCATATAAGTGTGAAATGGCATCCAGCTTGTCAGTGTAGACAGCGATGTATTCCCCACCAACTCTCAGATAACAGGCATTAGTGCTCACCACTCTGAATCTATCCTCCACTTTCCCTGTGCCCCTACCCCGGCTGCAGACCAGTTATGTCACCACGTGCAGGCTCCACCTCCAAGATAAAGTTCATGGAGAGTTAGTTACTGAGCCAGTGGCTGTGAATGAGAGTAAACAACCTTGTTTCATCTTCACCAGTGTTTTTTACTCTTTGAACACCACGTGGTGGTAGTTCTTGAATATCTGAATGGAGAAAAGTACAAGGCTTGCTTACAACTTCTGCAGCTGATAAACCAGAATAAAGTGTAGGATGAGGTGGAAGTGAGAAATAAAATTTGGGAATGAACAATCCACATCTTCAATACTTTCATCCCTGCTAGTGGCTACAGCCTTGGTCACAGCTGCTCCAATGATGGCGATCAGCATTCTCCATGAGGATAAGGATTTGGAGCTGCAGTTGTCCTCTGTTAGTCTGCTCCTGCAGCCTGTAGTTATGCACCGCTTTGTCGTGCAAGAGAAAGAGAAGTGTGTCAGTGAATATGCTGCAATATGTTTGGATAATGTGGCCATCATGGTTGAATAGCTTATAATGAATACAAGCTATGAGATATGGATGTGAAGCTTGCAGTTATGCTAAAAGTAAGAAGATGAGGTAAAGCTATGAGTTGTGATTGTTGGTAGGTGAGCAATAGGGTTATTTTGAATTGAGCAGAGTGAGAAGCTGGTGGTGCAGTTCCTGGGATATGACATTTGAAGGTACATTCAGTGACCTTGACCACTCATGTGATGTCATTGAACTTCTTGTAGCAGTGCATCCAGATGCTTGAGGCTAGATTGCTAACATTGACTGCAGTTGCTATCTGTTCCCAATGCCTTCAATGTCTGTTTGGAGGGCCTCCTGGTACAATGTGACCTCTTTCTCCTATCTGCCTCCTGCAGAAAAAGCTTCCAGTGCAATATTTGAGAACCTTGGAGCACACCTTGCCAGTGTTGCACCAGTGACTCTTCACCAGCCACTTGCAACACCCACTCCAGTCAAAAAGCAGGCAAGCTTGAACTCATGTCAGCTGCTCACAATTTTGTGTTCCCTTTTCAGTAATCAGCCACTCAACAGCATACTTAGCACTGGCTTCACGTTACAATCATGTCAATGAGCAGGCATCATAAAGTTTGTCTGTTTGCCTTCATTAGAAGCAATGGCATAAGTTAAACACTAACCCTGCAACTATTTTCATGCTGTATCATATTTCACAGCCAGGAAATTTAGACTGAAATGAGACTATTACAAATCTGATAGATATACAAGAAATTCCTCTTAAGTTCAGCTTCTTTCCCACTCTTACCAACCCTATAATCTAAAATTCAGGTGCTCATCAAGTTACATTATCACTTGCCTCTCTCTAAACAGATATCTGTAATCCCTAATGAAGTATGGTTAATTACCTAATTATACTACAATTCATAAAGGTGGATGGTCCTAGATAAACTAACCTGAAACATGATAATTATTGATCCAGCTCTGTCTTTCACAGAAGGCCATAATGCAAAACTGAGTGAAATATAACTTGCATTAGACTTCACATTGTTTGACTCGTGTATTATTAATAAGGCTAAAGTTATTAAATAGTACTCTACAAAAACTGTGTTGAAAAGCCTTTATATATATATATATTTATATATATATAATGTTAAGAAGGCTTTAAGTTGACATCTGCTTAAGTGCAAAAGTGCCATAATGTAGCTGTAAGAAAGAACACAAGGAGTTATAATTGTGACATGTTTGCACATTTGGACTCTGAATTTAGCTTTAGTATTAAATAGAAACGAATACTGAATGGCTAAAAGAGTGGCCTGAGGGCTAAAATTATAAGTAAAGGTTACAAATTAAAATTAGTTGGTTGTAGAGAAGACGGAGGCACTCTTTCCGTCAATCAAAAATTGAAAATATTTGGGTTCAAAGTTATTAGTTGTGTTGAACAGGTGCACAACTTGTGTTCACTGTTGCAAAAGCTGCCTGCAAAAAAGGTATAAAGTGGAGCTTCACAACGGTCTTCACATTTGCCATGAGGGTGGTATTTATCAGAGAGCACCTGTGGGGGCATTTTGTCAGGAGAAACATTAGCAGAACACTTGCTCAGAAGTTAACATTTGCGTACAACATTATTGATCAATGGGTAATTGACTGGGGGCTGTGGGAGTTGCTATAAAAACCCAGGAGGGTCTAAAATAATTGTTACAGATTGCCATTAAAAATCAAGTGTAGAAATCACAATTAGAATCTAGTGTTAGCGCTGAAGGTAATTGCCTCAAGAGAAAGTGAATAGCTTTTGTTAGGAAGCAGCTTTCAGCTTCAAAGTGAAGCATTCAGCAGCAGCTACATAGTGTGCAGTTGAGAGAAAGGGAAATTCAGCAAGCAGCTGAGCAACTTCAGCACAGTGATTGACTGCACAGTATCAATGCCATGCCATGAAAACCGCATGCAAGCAAGTAGTGGATTCCACACACTTAACCAACATGACTCGGATACTAATCCAGAAATAAATGCTGCAGATTCTAGAAATCAAAACAGAAAATGGTGGAAATAATCAGCAGGTCTGGTAGCCTCTGCGATGAGAGAAACAGAGTTAATGCTTCAACTCACAATTTATCAGATGTAGGAGGTACAACAGCCAGTTTTTATACAGGAAAGTACCACAAACAACAATAGAATAATAGCCAGAAAATTTATTTTAATGATATTCATCAAAGGATAAATGTTAAAAAGCACACTGGGGAACACTCCCTTGCTCTGGTTTGTTATTGTGCATATAAGATATTTTACATCCACATGAAAAGGTTGATAGGTTTAATATTGCGTCTGATAGATGGTATCTCTTATAGTGCAGCACTCGCTCTTGCTGCATTGGAATACGAGCCTAGATGTTTGCATTCAAGTCTCTGGAGTGGATCTTTTACCCATAACCTTCTGACCTTGAAGTGAAAGTGCCATCTGATTGAGGTCTAAGAGGTTTATAGCTTCACTTTATCTGTTAATCCAAAATAAAAAGGGAGGAGCAAGGGTCATAACAGAGCTTTAAGGGTAAGCATATGACAAATGATTATTGGGGTTGAGTCACAGCAGGCTGTCATGTTTAGCCAGGCATGCGTGTAAGCATTAAATAGAAAAAGTTGAGGTAGGTATTAGCACATCTGGCTGTAACAGGCTACCAATCTCATCGTCACCAATGTTGATTGATGTTTCTTGTCCCAGAATATCAACAGTGGTGTTTAGAGTTAAAGTGTCCAGAGAGGGACAGGACTTCTACCTGTACTGCTTGTCTTTCTCCTACCATCATTACATGGATAAATATCTGCTATTAACAAAGACAGTCACTCCTCACTTTGTGTGAACTAACTTACCAAAATTATGACAGGGAGACACAGCAACTTCAATCAAGAGGGAGAAGTAATGGTGCCGCCAGTAGCAGCTTTTGAAAGTCAGATTGAATGCTCTTTGCTGGGGAGGCTATCATGAGAAGGAAAGAAACATAAAGTCAAATGGGACTGAGCAGAGAGATTGTGGGATGTACAGGTGAGTATTAACTTTGTACTTTAGGTCAGCTCATTACCTTTCTTTCACTGCTGCTGCAAAGATTTGTTCACATTACATTCAGTTAATGGACTAGCCATGGTAAATGCATGGGATCATGAGAATAGGGCAGGACAGGTGTGCCTGAGTAAGGTGCTCTTTCAGAGAGTCAGTGCAGAGTTAATGGGCCAAATGGCCTCCTTTCACTTTATGATTCTAACTTCTGCCATGACCAATCATTAGTTTGTCTTGGCACCTGACTTCCTTTCTCTCATGACATTTCTCCACTAGCATCTGGACAGCTGGATGTGAAGACCCCAGGGTCCTACTGGAAGTTTTTCTGCATCAGAAATCCTCCTGCAGCTCCACAGTTACTTACATGATTTGGTCACACGAAAGAAAATGCACTAGTTGCTGTAAGACCCTAAGAACCTGCAGCAATGTCCAAATTATATTATAATTTCTGTGAATTTGTACAATGCTAGTAAAATCAGAATTTATTGCACATTCCATGTTGCTGTGAGAATCCCTGCTCTGCAGAAGGAGGCCATTTGGCCTATTGAGTCTATACCAACCCTCCAAAAGAGCATCTTACCCAGGCCCATTCTCCTGCCCTATCTCTGTAACACCCACACATTTAGTACGGCCAATTCATTTAAACTATGCGTCTTGGTACACTAAGAAACAATTTAGCTTTGTCAATCCATCTAACCTGCACGTCATTGGACTGTGAGAGGAAGCTGGAGCACCCAGAGGAAACCCAGACACACACAGGGAGAATATGTGGCTCCACACAAACAGTGACCCAAGACTGGAAATAAATCTGGGTCCCTGACACTGTGGGGCAATAGTGCAACCACTTTACCACTACAGTGATGGACATATTTCTTGAACACTGCAGTCTGTGTGGTGCAGGAACTGCTACAGTGCTGTTCAGCAATTAGCAAGCTGTCCTTGAGTATATTACAAGCTATTCCCATCTAATTACGGAAATGAGGGCCCTCGACCTGGAAATTAAGATTCGTCCGTATAAATTCCTCTGAGCAACCTTTTTTTTGAAAGCTATCACCCATTACTTTTATGTTGAAAATCACAAAATTATCATAGTGCAGAAAGAGACCATTGGACCCATTGTGTTTGCACTGAACCAAAATCACACCTTAGTACACCTCTTCCTCCACCCCCCATCCCCAACCACAAACCACATCCTTTCTCTTCCTGGGCACTTATCCTTTCTGAGAAAGAAGAAATCAATGAGCAATTACTCTGCTACTCTGATGAGAATATGGTGGTTTGGAGAGGGGTGCTAGATCTTCAATTCCTCTGCTAAGTTTTGAAAACCCCTTCAAACAGGGCTTTTGATTCTAAACAGAGCAGAAATTTTAATCCAGCAAAAGTGTAACACTGTTCCTTTGAACCATTTTAATGATTACCTTCAGCATCAGTCACTGAAGGTAAACATGCAGGTGCAGCAGGCAGTAAAGAAGGCAAATGTATGATTGACCATCATTGCGAGAGTTTGCGAGTACAGGACCACAGAGGTATTGCTGCAATTATACAGGGCTTTGGTGAGGCCACACCGAGAGTACTATGTGCAGTTTTGGTCTCCATTTCCGGGGAAGGATGTTCCCGTTCTCAAGCAACTGTAGCAAAGATTTACCAGAATGATTCCAGGGGCAGTGGGACTGACGTATAAGGAGAGATTGACTGGATCAGGATTGTTTTTGCTGGACTTCAGATGAATGAGGGGGGATCTCATAGAGACTTATAAAATTCTAACAATTCTTAAGGCTTAATATCTTTTCCCAAAGATAGGGGAGTCTAAAACTAGAGGACATAGGTTTAAGGTGAGAGGGGAGAGATACAAAAGTGTCCTGGGGGGGCAAGTTTTTCACACAGAAAGTAATGAGTGACTGGAACAAGCTGCTAGAGGTAGTAGTTGAAGGCAGGTACAATTTTGTTTTTTAAAAAGCATTTAGATAGTTGCATAGGTACAATTGGTATAAAGGGATATGGGCCAAATGTGGGCAATTGGAATTAGCTTAGGGGTTTTAAAAGAGAAAAGGCAGCACGGACAAGTTGGGTCAAAGGGCCTATTTCCATGCTGTAGACCATAATGATTCTGTGACTCAATGACTAGGCCAGGTAGATGCAGGAAGGATATTCACGAACGTGGGGGATTCCAGAACCAGGGTCACAGTCTGAGTAGACCATTTAGGACAGAGATAAAGAGACATTGCTCCATCCAAAGAGTGGTGAACCTGTGGAATTTATTACCACAGGAAGTAGTTGATGCCAAAACATTGAATGTATTCAAAAGGTGGCTAAATACAGCACTTGGGGCAAATAGGATCAAAGGCTATGAGGAGAAAGCAAGATTAGGCTATTGATTTGGATGATCAACCATGATCGTGATTTATGGTGGAGCAGGCTCGAAGGGCCAGATAGGAGCAGGTGGAGGCTATCTTTTATGTTTCTATTTCAATTAAATAGCATCAGATGTGATTTGTCACTTGATTAACAAAGAGAAACCAGTTCTTGTGAGGCGATGTGACCCATGCATAGGACCCTTTGCAAGTATGAGGCTCCTAATAAAACTCAGCATGATGATGGAAAGTTGTGCATAACATAGAACATAGAACATAGAACATTACAGCACAGAACAGGCCCTTCGGCCTTCGATGTTGTGCCGACCAAAATAAAAAGCAATGCCCCTCCAAACTAAACATTCCCTTCTCTTCCATATACTTATCAATTAACCTCTTAAACGCCACCAAACTTGGCGCATCTACAACAGCTGCATGCAGGGCATTCCACTCCCTAATCACTCTTTGAGTAAAGAACCTACCTCTGATATCCGTCCTATAACTCATACCCCTTAATGTAAAGCTGTGTCCCCTCGTGCTAGCTTTCTCCATCCTAGGAAAAAGGCTATCACTGTCCACCCTATCTAAACCTCTAATCATCTTATATGCTTCAATAAGATCCCCTCTTAGCCGCCTCCTTTCTAACGAAAACAACCTCAAATCCTTCAACCTCTCGTCATAGGACCTGCCCTCCATACCAGGCAACATCCTGGTAAACCTCCTCTGTAACCTCTCCAATGCCTCCACATCTTTCTTATAATGTGGGGACCAGAACTGCACACAATACTCCAAGTGCGGCCGCACTAGAGTTTTGTACCGTTGCAACATGATGCTGTGGCTCCTAAATTCAATCCCCCTACCAATAAAAGCTAAGACTCCATATGCCTTCTTAACAACTTTATCCACTTGACTGCCTAATTTCAGGGATCTATTGACACATACACCAAGATCCTTCTGTTCCTCAACACTATTAAGAGCCCTACCATTAGCCCTATACTCTACACATTTATTGTTCCTGCCAAAGTGCATTACCTCACACTTTTCCACATTAAACTCCATTTGCCACCTCTCGGCCCAGCTCTGCAACTTGTCCAAGGCACTCTGTAAACTATAACACCCCTCTTCACTATCTACCACTCCACCGACTTTAGTGTCATCTGCAAATTTACTGATCCATCCTCAATACCCTCATCCAGATCATTTATAAAAATTACAAACAGCAGGGGCCCCAAAACAGACCCCTGAGGTACACCACTTGTCACCGAACTCCACGATGAATATCTCCCATCAACCACCACCCTCTGTCTTCTATCTGCCAGCCAATTCCTAATCCAATTAGCTAAATCACCCTCTATTCCACACATCGGCATTTTCTGTAGAAGTCTTCCATGGGCCACCTTATCAAACGCCTTACTAAAGTCCATATATACTACATCAAACGCCTTACCCCCATCCACCTCTCTGGTCACTTTCTCAAAAAACTCAATGAGGTTAGTAAGGCATGACCTACCCTTCACGAAACCATGCTGACTATCCCCAATCAATTCATTTCTCTCTAAATAACTATAAATCCTACCCTAATAATTCTCTCCAATACCTTGCCCACAACAGAAGTAAGACTCACTGGCCTATAATTCCCTGGAAGGTCTCTCTTCCCCTTCTTAAACAATGGGACCACATTCGCTATCCTCCAGTCCTCCGGAACCACAACCGTAACCAACGAGGACCTGAAGATCAGAGCCAGAGGCTCTGCAATCTCCTCTCTTGCCTCCCAGAGAATCCTAGGGTAAATCCCGGCCGGCCCAGGGGACTTATCCAACTTCAAACCCTCGAGAATTTCTAACACATCCTCCCTATCTACTACAATACTCCCCCATTTGCAACCCTGTACCTCAGTGCTCTCCACAGCTACATTTCCAGCACTCTGCGTGAATACCGAAGAGAAATATTTATTCAGCGCCTCACCAATCTCTTCAGGCTCCACGCACAACTTCCCACTGCTGTCTATGACTGCCCCTAATCTTGCCCTAACCAATCTTCTATTCTTAACATATCGAAAGAAAGCTTTAGGATTCTCCTTAATCCTATCAGCCAACATCTTCTCGTGTCCCCTCTTAGCTCTCCTCAATTCACTTTTTAGCTCCTTCCTTGCTAATCTATAGCTATCCATTGCACTAACTGAGCCTTCAAGCCTCATCCTGACATAAGCCTCCTTTTTCTTCTTAACCAGCAAATCAACTTTTTCGTACACCAAGGCTCTCTTACTCGACCATTTCCTCCCTGCCTGACAGGGACATACTTATCAAGGACTCGCAGCAGCTGCTCCTTGAATAAGCACCACATTCCAGATGTTCCCAGTCCCTGTAGTTTCCTAGTCCTATAAGGGTTACATTAAAACATCCATGCATTTAAAAATACTGAAAGGGACAAGGCAAATTGAATAGATTGATCACAATATTAATATTGCAACACACAAAGTTCATAAATATTGCAAAGCATTATGGGTCTGGATATCAGGAACCTTAAAGGTAATGATAATAATAATCTTCAAAAAGCAAAAAATGCTCTTGCCATATAAAAAGGAAATTTCACAATATTGAAGAAACAGAGTTTGTTTGAGCTAGGGTTCCTGGTGCCTGTGGATTTTACGGGCAAGAGTGTACATCTTGAGGAATTCTCAATCCAGATCAGAACCAGGTCGAGCATCTCGCAGCAGTTCCTAACAGATTTTAAATTGTATTCTCAAAGGCAGGACGTCACATTGCTCAGTCTCAGCTTCTCACATCACAACTGCTCTCCACTCAAAGCTATGAGCAGCAAAGATACATGAAAATCCTAAGCAATGTGAAGGAGGATGATGTTTCTTTGACCCATCACAGAAATGTCGACTAAGGTAGAGAGTATATGGACCAGCTGAATAATCGTAAAATGAAAACTACCTAAGAAAATGGATTTAAGAATTATCACCAGCATTGTACATCTTAATGCTCCCAGAAAAGGGTCAATCTGTCAAAGGCAATGTTAACCATGCATGATAAACTTTTGTCAAGTTAAGAGAGATTAGTTCCATTGCAACCAGAGGCATATCTTTAGGCATTTAGGCCCAGCTTTTTCAAAACAAGTTGGAAGCCTTTTCAAAATTGTGGATGGGATCCAGATGTGGAAGCCATACTTCCATTTCCAGCCAATCCCAACATGAGAAGGGAGCAGGGGCTGAATTACACAGGTGGGAATCCTGAGGACCATTTCATTTGATTGCTCGGTACAAAAAAAGACTCAACTTGCATTGCTGCATAGCCTTAATGTGAATGGGCTGAATATCCTTTGTCAGTGCCGTAGATTTTCTGCGGTAAACCTGAAGTGGGGAACTACGATCTTATGGAGGAGGTGTAAGTATGTATGTATACGGCAGGTTTAATGTCTGCTTGACTTGTTAAAGTTCTCCAGCCACAATGGCACCTTCCCATGTACAGGCAATAGAGACAGCAATGTGCAGCCAGAGCCAGGATATCCGTGCAGCACATGGCATAGCTACCAGCAAGGAGAGGACAAAGAAAATATTACCCTGGGTGAAAGATCTACCAGACATGGCTGTTTACACCCTTGAGAGTGGGCCACAGCATTGCTGCATGCTATCAGCCATTATAACTGAGGATCACCATGTAGCAGACATTTAGCCTGTTAAAAATGAGGTTTAAGTGCCTCGACCACTCAGGAGGTGCACCCCGATACTCACCTGCAGGCGTGTTAAGGATAGCAGTGGTTCATTGCAAGCTCCATAAGAAAGTGCAATGAAGGGATATTCAGCTCAAGAGGTCTTACACTGTGAAAGAGCCACCAAATGGGCGGGTGACTATGAGAGGCTTCCCAAGGGGAAGGACTGTGGACAAGTTCATACAAGATGCCATTGTTAGCAGGGAGCTGTTTATACAGAAGCTGTTCAACTAATTAGCTCTGAGGATCTCATACTGCATTTACAGTAACTGTTTGGAATGTCCTCTTGTCTGCTAGATACAAAATTCCCCTCCAATATCCTGCCTCATGGAACACCAGTTCACAGTTCTAGATGACAATTTCCGGATTCTTCCCTGACTGTCTGGAGCAGTTAAGCCTCTGCCACATTCTGGTAAAACAATGAAGAAAGCATAAAGGTTTCTCACTTTGTCTAGCATAACTATTCACATCTTGACCCCTTTATGGAGTTGAGAATAGATTGATGTGCTGGGAGGGGGTCATCATTGAAGGCCCCAGCCAAAAACTTCCCACCATGTCTGTGATTGGGATCCTCCAGTGCCACTGTAGTAAATGGAGTTTTGGCTGAGCACCAAATTCTCTGTTTTTGCTGGCAGTGGAGCAGTCACAGGTTGGAGAATCCCACCTGCTGTGTATGCACACCAACCTGACATGGTACGTTCCTGAGCATTCAAGGCTCTGCAGGATCACAGAAGTCACACCTGTCTGCTTTGACAGTGTGTAGCTGTGCGAGTAGTGGGTTGCACACATTTAGGCGCCTTTATCTCAAAATATGGGAAGGATAAAGATAAGTCGAAGAGCATAGGATCTGCATGTAGGGACCAGAAATGAGCTCGAGTTTACTGTTGATTTCATCGACTGGGGTGTTGGGACCTGCTAGAGTTGTGAAATTGCAGCCATCTATATGGCAGAGCCTTATGAAACTTTGCCAATAGTTGTTGACTTCTGTATGGTGTTTCCTGACACAAACTCACGGTCATATGGAAGGTCCTTCCATCTCTTCTGCCATAACAAACCAGTTGGCTGCATTTATGGTTTGTATCCATATGACTACTGTCATTCTGACAGACTTATATGTGTGTTATAATGGCCACAGAGGTCAATCAATAGATCTCCACGTGGGTCTCGTAGAGTAAGAACTCCCTATTAAATGAGTGGAAGTTCACTCAATAGGGAAGGAGCAGCGGGGGATTTAAAACCAGCTGGCTCCACTCAGGTCAGAAGTCAAAAATCAAAACGGGCTTGATCTTTGCACTCTAGCCATAGGAGCAATACTATGTGAACCGTGAGTGGGGTTTTACAACCTCACTTGTCCTGAAACCATAAAATCTCACCTGAGAACAACAGACCTTTCCATGGTCCACCCTTCACTTGCTCTGATTCCTGTGGCAAGTAAGACAGTAAAATTCTGGCTATTGTAAATGAAAGGTATTAGTGACAGAAACTTGACCTTATTACATTGGCAATGATGAGTAAAGTAAGTTTTTTTTTCCCATTACTTACTGTAAGACAATACTTACTGTCAAGACAAGTAATCCAATGATAAGAAACCTGCCTTTTTTTGGTAAACTCAAAGCCTATGATGCATAGAAAACTAGGCCCATCACACAGAGCGCACACATTATTCTTTTCAGCCTAACAATACAAAGGAGGGCAAGAAGCAGAAAGAGATCTTGTTGATAGTTTATGGAGTCCTGATCTTCAATATAACAAAAAACCTGACCTATCAAGATGTCCCTGACTCCAAAACCTTAAATGAATTAGTGAACCTAGTTAAAGGCTATTATGATCCAAAGCCTTCCATAAAATTCCAGTGAAAATGCTTTAACACAGCAGGACAAACCCCTGATGAATCTGTCACTGAATGTCTGATCAGGCTGCAAAAATTGGCAGAGACTGAGAATTCTAGCCACCCCTGAATGATAGTGAGAGAGACTGGTCTGTGGAATTAGCAATATGCCGGTCCAAAAAGAATTGTTGGAAGAACAAAATTTGGATCTGAAGAAGATCGCTAAGATAGCTCTATCACTGCAGAATGTAGAGAAAGGAGCTCAGGATGTACAAGGGACATCAGATAGCTGCGTCCTCTGATTGGGGGGATGAGTTCCATGCAACATCCATCCCTCCACTGAGAACGATGGTATTAGTAAAATATCACATAATCCCTTTCAACGGTGGAACCCAAATTCCTTCACCAGGCAATCAAGGAAGTACAGGGACAGCCTTCATACTCCTAGGGAATATATTCTAAAAAGTTTAGATGACAGACAGCAGATTATTATAAGTACTGCAGAAGACCACAATCAAGGCAAAAATATAAGAACAGTCAAAATGCATGGTCCTTCAAAAAGAGATCAAGATCAATACTGGACCGTACCCCATAGCTATGTCCATTACCAGGAACAAGGGTAATGCAATTAAATCACATCTCCATGACAAAGGTTGTCCCATAATAGTGGAGTTCTTAATAAATACCCACCCATTAAAATGGAAGTGGATATGGGTCTGTGGTTGCTGTTATCAAGGAATTGAATTGTAATTGCCTCCAGGCTGGTATAAAATTCCTGGCTTAAAAGACATAAAGACTAGACTAGCCACCTAGATGGAGGAGCCATTGCAGGTAAAGGCTACAATGGTGACCCTAGCATCATGTAGGCAGCATTTGGCTTAACTTCCACTCAGCATTTTACAGGATCAAGGGTCTAGCCTTCTCGGGAGAAGTTGACTTTAACACATCAGACATTGACTAGCTGGAGATCTTCAGGCTGGGTGTGGGGGACTGTACACAGTTACCAATAAGTACTCCAAGGTTTTCCAGGAAGGACTTGGAAAAATAAGGAAGCTGAAGCTAAAATCTACATTGAACCTGGTGCGATGCCAGAATATTTTAAAGCAAAACCAATTCCATATTCCCTGTTGGAAAGGATAGAGTCAGAACTGGAATGCCTGGAAAAGTTGGGCATAATAAGACTCATATAATTCACAGAGAGGGTCACACCTGATGTCCCTGTCCTCAAGCCAGATAATTTGATCTGACTTTAGAACTTCACATGTCAGCTGGGTTACCAAACTTGACAGATACCCCATTCCCTGGATTGAAGGCCTGTATGTCAGGTTAACTGGTGACCAAGCATTCTTTATGTTGGGCATGAGCCAACTTGTCTCCAACTTGAATTAGACGAGCCTTCCTGAAAGTAGGTGACAATTGATACACACAATCGGTTTGCCTTTTGGGATCTTGTCCTTATGTGTCATTTTTCAATAGGTCATGGAAAATATACACCAAGTGTTATCTCAGGTAGTGGTATATCTTGATGATGTCTTGGTCACAGGAAATTTGGAACACAGACACGTAGCAAACCTGGAAGAGGTCGATTCTCGAAGGTTGTGATTTGTCTGACAAGGGAAAGATGTGTCTTCCATGCAAGTGCTTTGACCTATTTGGGTTATCAGGTGGACAGATTATCGGCTGGGCCTTCATCTGATAAAGGATAAGGTGAGAGCCATTAAGGAGGTGTCAACTCCACAGAATCCCATAGAATTGAAATCCTTCCTGGGGCAAGTGAATTATTAAAAGAAATCTATTTCTAAGCTTCTCTGTTGGCCCTCTTGTATACACTATTATGAAAACATCAAAGGTAGTCTTGGGAGCACACAGCTAGACAACTTTAAACAGTAACTTTTGTCCTCTAAATTATGGGCCCATTTTGACCCCAAAAAGGGCATCAACCTGACACGTGATGCCTTCCATTCCGGGGTTGGGGCGGTACTGGCACGATGTTGAAAAAATGAACAGAGAAGCCTATTCTGTACACGTCAGGAAGTCTCTTGGTCTATAAGTGGAGATATTTGCAAATCAAGAAAGAGGGGTTGGCAGTTGTCTTCAGCGTTAAAAAATTCCAACTATACATCTGTGGTGGACGCTTTTTCTTTGGGACTGATCATAAACCACTATTGGCTTTTTGAAGAGGAATAGGCAATATCCTCCATTGCCTCCTTCCACCTCCAAGCTGCTTACAGGATAGATGGGCCTGACTCGATCTCACCCTGCCTCCCTGGAGTGAAAATAAGATCTCCAAAACATAACACAAAAAATGACATTAAATTGGAAGAGGCTTTGCCAAGTCAGGAAACTTCCTGACTCAACTTTCTTGCCTCCTCACAAAAATCCATTGTTAATGTTCTCTTCAAATTAATTACCAAAATGGAAATAGTTCTACTGATCAAAATGTGGTCTTTCTGAAATATAAAAATAGCATCAATCTCATCATCATCAAAATGTCTGCTATTCTTGCTATGTGCAGCCTATCTATTTCTCCCAAGGCACTGGATATTTTTATATTGACTGAACAGCCAGGCTATAAACCCCAGAAGGTCTGGTAATTGTGTTGGGGTTATCATCAATTTCTTGACATTCATTATATTTCCACCCACACAACAGATGAGTTGTCACTTTACCCTGACATGACAGAAGGTATGCACTCTCATCAGCTAGCAATATGTCCAAATAAAGTAACAGTGAGTGAAAATAGTCTTAGGAAGAATGCAACAAAACAAACTGTTATTCTAAACTATCCTCAGGGTAACAAAGAGCTAAGCATCAATGGATTTCTCTGATATATTGTGTTATTCTAACTAAACTTTAAGAATCTCATGAATTTTGGATAAGACATTAAGACAAAGGATCCGCAGTGGGTGTAAAAGATCGTACAACACTATTTAAATCTTGTGTTATTATCTAGTTTTCCTCAAACACCAATAATAAGCACTTTTATGGTGCAATAAGTATTGTCCCTCTGGGTTCACTGGCGCTGGGACTTGATGGCCGTGGAAGATGTATTCATAACACAGTCAAACAAGTTGAGTATCAACCTGCAAATCATTCCAAAGACACCAATGGCTGGCAGTAAGAATGGGATAGATTCCTGAACCATGCTTGGTGTGGAGTGGTACCTGTCAAACTATCAGCCCCTGGTGACAGACTGGTGACCTGCTTCAGGAATTACTAGCTATTACTGCCTTAGTGTACCACTAGCTGTTGGAAGAGAATTGGAATGGAAAATACCTTGAATTACAAATCTCTCTTTTTGATTCATTGGGCTTGTTGTGCATCCAACATTACCGTGGAGACTGTACTTCAAAAGAAATTAATATCATTTGGAACTACCTGAGGCCATGAAAGGTGAACCCTCAGACTTTCCACTTCTTTGTCCTTTTCTTGATAATTGGGATGTTCAAGCATAGCATTACTAAGGTCAACATTGAATAGGTAATTCATCTTCTTCATAGCTTTCCCAGGATCTCCATTCAAGTAATTTGATTCACTTGAGGTCGATTGGACTTCTGGCCCACACTAAAATAAATACCGCACCTAATAATTTCAATGTCGCAAATTGACAGTTTAAAGTGTAGGTTAACTTTAATTTTTAAATGCTGGATATTTGGGCCACACTATCTTAGATGGAGAGGTTACATTGGATTAATATTTCCTCCGTTCAATTGGTGCAATGAAATGGTAAACCATTTGTAAAAATAAACATGATTTTGTAGCATTGAGCACAGAGAAGCAATTTGGCAGTGAACCATGCCAACATTGTAGATCCCAGAACCTGGTTTATGCTGAGTTAGCTGCTTGCAGCCAAAATTGGGTTCAGGGTGCAATGGGCCTCAATATCCTTCAGTTAAAGAATAGACATTAACTCAAGTTCTTATTCCCCATATCCAGGTTCACAGGTGACACCAAGTTAAGAGGGATACTATGCACTGCAAATGGGAACAGGAAGTTATAAACAGAGAGAGGGATATGGCAGATGGAGTTTGTGGGCAAATGTGATACTATCCACTTTAGATCCAATGGAGTCAAAATGGAAAATCATCTGAAATTAGAAACTCTAAAGGGATTAAAAAAAAGATTTGGAATTCCAGTATATAAATCATTAAAAGTTGGTAGAAAATATAAAAAGCAATCAGAAAAACTAAAAGAATATTGGCCTTGACCTCAATAGGTTTGGAATACTGTCAGGATAATGTTGTACAACCATGGTAGGGCTCCATCTGGAGCACTGTTTCATTTCAGGCATCATACCTCAGCGAAGATATGATGGCCTTTACAAGGGTGCTGAACAGATGCACTGAACAGAACAAGGCTTAAATGGTTACGTTAGAAGATAGAATTCCTCCAAGTAGAGAAGATTAGGATTTATTTTAGCCTTCATTGTTTCTATCTGCCTTGACAAACAATGGGAAGTGCAGGGTAAACAATTGAAATTCTCATTCACTTGTTTTGCTCATGTTGATATTTATGACATCACCACTAAAGGTGGACATTACCTGCAACTGGGAAATCAAACTGTTGTGTGTTAAGTGCAATTTTCAGTTACCTTTTAATACACTAAAGAGGATCTTCTGGTAAGCTCCAAGTGTAAAAGGGCAATCTCTTTTTTACATATTCAGATCTTAGATACATTCCCCTTTTTACTTGCCCATCTCTACTTCTCTAACAATCACTTGTTTCCATTCCATTTCAGCTCATCTGTGCTGAAACCCTCATTTATGGAGTAAAATTGACTGCTCAAATGCACTACTGGCTCCCACATTCTATCTTTCATAAACCAGAGATCATTCAAAGCTCTTTTCTCCATGTCCTAACTGTGATACATCCATCACATCCAATTGCTGTTTACACTTCATCCTTGGCCTACATTTGCTTTCAGTTAAGTAATACTGGAATTTTAAAAATTCACTTTAAAATCCCTCCATGGCTTTGTTCCTCCTTACGTCTGTAATCTCTTCCAGCTCAACAATCCTCTGAGGTACCTGCACTCATCTGGCCTCCCCAATTTTAACATCCCCTATTTTAAATCAATACCAATGGCCCTGCACTCCTCCTTCAGCAGCCAATGCCTTCAGATTACAAATTTCCTCCCTAAATATTCTCTCCATCTCTCTACCTCTCTTTCCTCCTTTAAGACAATCCATAAAACCTACCTGTTTAACCAAGCATTTGTAATATATAATATTGTAATACTGTTCGACTATATCCTTACATAGCTATGTTTGACAACATTCCCAGGAAGGGCCTTAGGTTCCTTTACTTCCACTAAAGACAGCATATAAATAAAAATTGTTCTTGTTTTTGTTGCTAGGCAGTAACTTATTGAAAGATTAGAACAACATCATAAAATGAATGAGTAAAACTTTGTCAGTTTATCAATGTTATTCATACCTTGAGGATCTTCCATTTCTGAAGTACGCTCCAGTCTGTTTTCTGAGTGAATGCAAAGGGAACTATATTATTCCATTTTCAGCAAGTTGCTCTTTCTGTCACTGATGGATCTCATGGTGGACCATGGCACACATCAGCTTCTCACAATTAAGTAATATAATTTAGAACTGAATTGTTGCTCTGTCACATTACTTGAAATGCATATTCTTATATTCTGCTTAGCCGTGTTCATTGACGATCAGCATTTCTTCCATATATGTGAGATATAGGAGATTTTTTAAAAAACATATTTTTTCATGATAAGATTGCAACATGGCATTAGCCCCAAATTGTATTGCAAAGGATATTTCTGTAGCACATACTGACTCACTGCTGATACAAATATAGCCAGAGACCAGAGACTATGATGATGTTCTATTTGTTGCAGTAAACAATGTAAATAACATAACATATTACTTTCCATAGGAAACAGAGTTTAAAAATATATAGGAGAAGAAAGAATCTTTTTCACTTGGTTGTCCAATGCATTTGAAGAGTGATACCACATTAATGCAAAAAATGGTTATCCTAGGAGCTACATTTCTATCCTAGCCAATGGCATCCAGGCAGCATTTGAATGAGCATTTGTTCAGAAGCATCTGCAATGATAAAATGAAAATGATAAGAGTATAAGTTCACAGGGCACCCTTGTTAAGTATTTTCTAGCTGTTGGTTGTAGGGCTGACAATTTTTAAAAGTTTATTTATTAGTGTCACAAGTAGGCTAATATTAACAATATAATGAAGTTACTGTGAAAATCCCCTAGTCGTCACACTCCAGTGCCTGTTCAGGCACACAGTGGGAAAATTTAGCATGGCCAAAGAACCTAATCTTTTTTTCGGACTGTGGGAGGAAACTGGAGTACCCAGAGGGAATCTTAGCAAATATGGGAAGAACATGCAGAGTCCACAGAGAGAGTGACCCGAGCCAGGAATTGAACCTTGGTCCTGGTGCTGTGAGGCAGCAGTGCTAACCAATGTGATGCCATGCTGCTGAAGGGATCTTGAGCCAGTTTTACTGTCAATTCTCTCAATGGAGAGTGGGCATAATATGGAGAGATCAATAGAGGGAAGTAAACATAGCTCACACATAAAGAATAACCATTGTGAGCGAAATGATTCACACCATCTGAAGATGATAGAACACAAAGACTTGATGGAAAAAGTGTAGAAAAAAATTGAGCAGGAAGACTAACTTAAAGACTTTCTGATGTCACCATGAGACTCCTTATAGTGTAAGCATTTTCACAAAATCAAACAATGCAGAAGAAGACCATTTGACCCATTCTATTTACACCAAATCTCCAAATGATTATTATGACTTAGTGCCATTCCCTTGTGTTTTCCTCATACCCCCACACTTGAAAACTTATCTGTATCTGAAAATGACTGGAGATCAAGCAGCTCTAGTGTTAAAACTGCTAGATTACATAGCCAGATTGAAGATTTAGCAGTGCTCTTGCTGATCTACTTCAATCAGTCTCAGATGGATGTATTGCTGAATTATGCAACTACACAACACCATCATGTAATGCTTTGGACCTAACTGGCAAATTACTGGATCATTCAGGCCAAGAACATAATGATAATCCAAGTAAAAACAACAACAGAAATCACAGATCAAGACAGTATAGAAAGAAGCCATTCTGCTTATTATGCTCATGCCAGCTCCGATTTCCTAGCTGTAATTGTCTAACTTTAACCATGGATGTCCAGTTTCTCTGTACCTTCAACGTTTACCAGGCTGGCCCAAGGATTTTGGCTTTTTCCACAGACAGCAGCCCTACTGATTCTCATCAAACACCACCCTCCTCCACTTTACCGAACTTGTTTTCACACTTGAACAATTTATTTCTGACTCCTCTCCCTTCAAATAAAACAGAAGAATATGTGAATCCATAGGCTCTGCCTTTTCATAGCATGTCAACTATTTCTTGTCCCAGGCCTGGTCAGGCCCACCTTTTTCTGCTACATTGATTGTATCAGTACCATTTTCTGCTCTCGTCCTGGATTGGAAAATGTCATTACTTTGCTTTGAACTTCTGCCTTTTGCACCACTGATTCCTTTTGTCATTTAATACTCCAGCCTTCCATCCTATCACAAACATTCCTCTTTGGTTTGTCTCCCCATCTACTCCACCATACTTGCTTAAAGCTTATTGTGTCTCTAACTTTTTCCAGTTTTGAATAAAGGTCATTGATCTGAAACATTGGGTGAGATTCTCTGGCTTCTCCTCAGCGTGTTTCTCAGTGGCAGGAGGTATCACATCATTTGCTGGCAGTGGGATGGTCTGGTCCCACTACTGTCAATGAGATTTCCCACTGAAGCCACCCCACACTGCCAGAAAAACCATGGGTAGACAGTGCACTACCAGCAGGAGGAGGGAATCCCACTGGCATGAATGGTCAGAGAATTCTGGCCATAAATTCTCTTTCTCTCCACAGATGCTGTCTCATCTGTTGAGCATTTTCAGCATTTTATATTTTTATTCCAATCTTTTTAGTCTAAGTAAATGAAGTTTCAGGTCCCTAATACCATGCTAGTAAACCTCCTCATGCCCTCTTTAAGGCCTTGGCATTGCTACAGAAGAATAGTTCCCTCAATTACTCACAATATTCTAGCTGGGGTCTAACCAGCAATTTATAAATGGATTAGCATACTTTTCTTGTTTTTGTACACAACAGGCTCTTTTTTCCAATTTGAGTCAGAAATCAGGGCTCAACCTATTTCTAGGCTGTGTCCACCACCACAATCCTTCCCCATCAGATTCAGGACAGGCTAGAGATGGAGTTCTGGCCTCCTGAAGCAGGGATGAGGCAGGAAAGAAGGTGGGCAGTCCCAAAGGCAGCCAGGTTAATAGGACCATCTTCATTTGCTGGAATACTGGCCAAGTTTTGTAAATGAGTGAGTCCCCTAACCTTCATCCCCTCAACCACCCCTACCTATTATGCTCCTCCCCTCCTCCCCACCCCTCCCCCTACCCTCACCTCTCCCCTCATCCAGTATCCAATATGCATGTGACTCTTGAGCCTGATAATATTGAGAAGTCTTCGAGATACCTCTGAAACTGTCATGCTTAACAAACGATTATTCAACAAGAATTTCAAAAAATGATCCTATTCAGCATCATAAAACTGTTAAGATAAACAAATTCATATCCCTCTTGACATCTGTACAGCAACCCTTGATGAACTGAATCCATTGGTAGGATTTGGAGCTCAGTCAAGTTTTCATAATGGGATTGCACCGTACAGTTGTACAAACAAAGCTCCCAGATCTGAATACATTAAAACTTTTGAATGCATTGGAAGGCCTCAGCCATCTGTTTAATCTTAAAAGCAGAGGAACAGATGTCTGGATTGTTATTCGATTAAAAGATTAAATCACAAAGGCAACTGACAGAGTCAAACATTGTTTGAAAGATTTAGCAATTGAAAACTGAGGACTTACAGTTACACCATGAAAAGAGCAGTTGTTACCTTAAAAGAGTTACTTAGAAAAACAAATGGATATCAACATTCAGACAGTGCAGTGTTATGCCATCCTTCATCTGAAGAAATGGGGTGGACAGGTGAATAAATAATTACATGTAATCGAAGGTGGGAATATGAGCAGGTCCTTACTGCTGATTGGTCAGGCTATCATGTTTGTAGTAAGTCAGTTCATATTAATATTCTCACTGCTGATTGGACAACATTCATTCACTTACATTCTATGAAAGAATGGTGGTGTGTTTCTTGAGTAAGAGCAGCCAGATGTCATTGAAGAAAACATCATTGTCTTGGGGAAAGATATGGGGGTGGGAGGAAGTTTTCCTGTACAGCTTACCAGGGGAATTATAGCAGGGGTGGAGGGGGAACCATGCAAAGGTCTGTTGACATTGGGTGGATATTTTCCGGTTTTGGGGCAAGTGCCAAGGTGTTGCTAAATCTCCACCGACACCCTGACATACCTTGTTCGCCAGTGTGTGATGAATGAGATAAGTTGAGACAGAATGAGATAGGTTGAACATGAAGCAGAGGACTCCTGTGCAGTTCTTCTCTGGGGAAATTCTCTCAGGGCAAATGACATCAAGGTAATCAGTACAAACAATATAAGGGCTCCTTAAAAGAGTAACATTACAAACTACTGCAATGCAGGCTACTCACATCTCTTGGGAAA
This sequence comes from Sphyrna mokarran, assembly GCA_024679065.1. Taxonomy (NCBI): domain Eukaryota; kingdom Metazoa; phylum Chordata; class Chondrichthyes; order Carcharhiniformes; family Carcharhinidae; genus Sphyrna; species Sphyrna mokarran. The sequence goes on from JAGIQG010000008.1 coordinate 69,826,998, forward strand.
ACTCTGCAATTGACTACCCCCATGGAGGCAAGCATGGAAATTTAGCTCTGTATGTTTTAAAGACCATTTAAGACAAACTCACAACATCAAAATGCCCAAAGGAAGGCTGGGATGGGACAACTGGAGAAGTTCTCCCAAGCACCAACAATGGCAATATGAACAGAAAATGCTGGAAAAACTCAGCAGATCTCGCAGTACCTGTGGATGGAGAATAGAACTAACGTGTCAAGTCTGGATCTGACTCAAACATTGGCTCTATTCTCTCCCCACAAATGCTATCAGGCTTGCTGAGTTTTTCCAGCATTTTCTGTTTTGGTTCAGGTTCCATCATCTGCAATATTTTGCCTTTATGGCGATATAAACTGCCAGTTCAGTGGAGGTCTTTGCCAAATCCTTCATTAGATCCTTCAGTTCATGGGAGGATCCACAGAAGATGGTAAAATCATTTGCAGCTTAAAATACTCAGTGAGGTGTCCATCACAATTTTTCAGCCAATGAAGTCATTTTGAAATGTCACTGCTGTAAAATGTTGGAAATACAAATACTAATATATGCATAACAAATGCTCAGCAATGTGAAAATGACCCAAAAAACTGTTTTTCTGTTGTTGATTGAGGGATAAATATTGGTATGACATAGAAACTTAGAAAATAGGAGCAGAAGTAGGGTCATTCACCTTCAAGGTGCTCCACTATTCATTATGTTCATGTCTGATCATCCAACTCAATAGCCTGATCCCACTTGTGCTTTGACTCTGTTCGTCCCAAGAGCTATATCTAACTGCTTCTTAAAAACATAAAGGCTGCAATTTTACTGGTGGAGCAAGCCAGTAAAACCACACGAGAGCCTGATTTCTCAGCTCTCCGATCTTACAGGCTCCTTGTGCGTGGAGCCTGAGGAGATAGGAGAGACACTGAATGAGTATTTTACGTCAGTATTCACGCAGGAGAAAGACAATGTTGTCGGGGAGAATACTGCGATACTAGGTTGTAGACTGGGCAGGATTGAGGTTCATAAGGAGGAGGTGTTAGCAAATCTTGAGGGTATGAAAATTGATAAGTCCCCTGGGCCAGATGGGATTTACCCCAGGATTCTCTGGGAGGCTAGAGAGGAGATTGCAGAGCCTTTGGCTTTGATCTTCATGTCGTCGTTAGCTACAGGTATAGTGCCGGAAGACTGGAGGATGGCAAATGTTGTCCCTTTGTTCAAAAAGGGGAGTAGGGACCATCCTGGAAATTATAGACCGGTGAGCCTGACTTCTGTTGTGGGCAAGGTCTTGGAAAGAATTATAAGGGATAGGATTTATAAGCAGCTAGAGAGAAATAAATTGATTAGGGATAGTCAGCACGGTTTTGTGAAGGGTAGGTCGTGCCTCACAAACCTTATTGAGTTTTTTTGAGGAGATGACCAAAGAGGTAGATAAGGGTAAGGCAGTTGATTTAGTATATATGGATTTTAGCAAAGCGTTTGATAAGGTTTCCCATGGTAGGCTACTGCAGAAAGTGCAGATGCATGGGATTGAAGGTGATTTAGCAGTTTGGATTAGGAATTGGCTAGCTGATAGAAGACAGAGGGTGGTGGTTGATGGGAAATATTCAACCTGGAGTGCATTTACAAGTGGTGTACCTCAAGGATCTGTTTTGGGGCCACTGCTGTTTGTCATTTTTATAAATGACCTAGATGAGGGTGTAGAGGGTTGGATTAGTAAATTTGCTGACGATACCAAAGTGGGGGGAGTTGTAGACAGCGAGGATGGATGTTACAGTTTGCAGCGGGACATAGATAGGTTGCAGAGCTGGGCCGTGAGGTGGCAAATGGAATTCAATACGGATAAGTGTGAGGTGATTCACTTTGGTAGGAATAACAGGCATATGAAATATAGGGCTAATGGAAGGACCCTTAATAGCGTTGTCGAGCAGAGGGATCTTGGGATACAAGTACATAGCTCTTTGAAAGTTGGCACCCAGGTTGATAAAGTTGTTAAGAAGGCGTACGGTGTGTTAGCTTTTATTGGTAGAGGGATTGAATTTGGGAGCCGTGAGGTTATGTTACAACTGTACAAAACTCTGGTGCGGCCGCACTTGCAGTATTGCGTACAGTACTGGTCACCGCATTATAAGAAAGATGTGGAAGCATTGGAAAGGGTGCAGAGGAGGTTTACAGGATGTTGCCTGGTATGGTGGGAAGGCCTTATGAGGAAAGGCTGAGGGACCTGAGGTTATTTTCATTAGAGAGAAGAAGGTTCCGCGGTGACCTAATTGAGGCGTATAAGATGATCAACGGACTGGATAGGGTGGATAGTGAGAACCTTTTTCCTCGGATGGTGATGACCAACACGAGGGGACATAACTTTAAATTAAGAGGTGGTAGTTATAGGACGGATGTCAGAGGCAGGTTCCTCACACAGAGGGTGGTGAGGGCGTGGAATGCCCTGCCTGCAGCAGTTGTGGACTCGCCTACTTTGGGGGCATTCAAATGTTCGGTGGATAGGCATATGATGATATTGGAATAGTTTAGGTTAGAGGGTCCACTGGCCGGCGCAACATCGAGGGCCGAAGGGCCTGTACTGCGCTGTAATGTTCTATGTTCTATGTTCTTACCAGCACCAGATTTCCGGCGCAGTCAACTTCCGCCCATATCTGGCGAGAGGCTGAATAATTTATTCAAATTTATGTTAAATATCATTTACATGACATTAGAACATTGGGGTTGCATTTGTCCAGGTTCACTTACCTTTATAGTCTCGTCGGGAGAGGTTCTCTCCAGCAAGGAAAATACCCGCTCCACATGAATGCAGAAAAGTCATGTTGGCCTCGCCAGTAGAACTGAAAGCCATTGAGGCCTCCCCCAGGGAGCTTGAGGGCAAGGGGACGGTGTCAGTCTGGCACCTTGGCCATGCCCATCAGGTAAGGGTTGGGATAATGGGATGGGGCCTGAATGGGGCAGTGCCGAAGGGAGCAGGGCCCGAAAGAGTGTGGCCAGGCAGAATGGCCTGATCAGCAATGGAGGGGTGGCCTGCTGTGCACTGTGCTTGCAATCGGTGGGGCGAGAGAGGGAGCTGCTGCACTCTGTATAGCGATGGGTAGGAGTTCTGGCTGCTGGTCTACAACTGCAATCATTGGTCTGGGTTGCAGAGCGGGTGATATTTTCAGGCAGTGTGGGGCTCACAATCAGCCATGGGTCTCTGCAATTGCAAGAGGCACTGGCTGGGTGAGGCTGCAACAGCAGAAGCCTAATAACTCTAGAAATCATAGAATAGAAATCATCGAATTCCTACAGTACAGAAAGAGGCTATTTGGCCCATCATGTCTTTACCAACCATATTCCCACTCAGGCCCTATTCTCACATTTATCCTGCTAATCTCCCTGACACTCGAGTTAATTTAGCATGGTCAATCAATCTAACCTGCATATCTTTGACTATGGGAGGAAACCAATACAGACACAAGAAGAATGTGCAAACTCCACACAGTGACTCAAGGTCAGAATTGAACCTGGGATCCTGGCACTGTGAGGCAGCAGTGCTTACCACTGTGCCACCATGCTGCCCACGAATACGTTAGTACATTAGTACACCAGATAGGTTTTTATGGCAATGCTTTCATGGACATCATTAGATTTTCAATTCCAAATTTTTACTGAAGTCAAATTTCACTGTCTGCCATTGTGAATCCAAAGCTTTACTCTGTGTCTACTGGATTACTTGTCTAGTGACAATACTAATGCATCATTGGTTCCTCTATATGACTGCACTACTAGTTCCCTCTCTATGTCTCTGCCATACCTTTGCTGTTGCAATTATGCATGTGCAGCTGCAGAGATCTGCGTATGTGCAATGGCTCCCTCTACTACTACAGCAAGCTGGTTGGTGATTTAAGCCCAGCCCACTGCCTCTAATAAATAGAAACAGTCTTGCCCATTTCTTCATGCACTAAGTGTGTAAGTAAAGACTTGCCCAAAAAATGGATCTGCAACTCTCCCATTTTCATGCTAGGTCAACACTTAGAATTTTTCTTGTAAAAATCCACTTATAATGTTTTAAGCTCATCTGCTTTCTGTGGTAGTGAGTTTAATAAGCATATCAATCTCCTCGTCTCAGTGCTGAAAGGTTTACTCCATATCATTAGACTATGACTCCTGGTTCTGGATACTCCCACCATTGGGAACATACTTCCTGCATTTACTCTGTTTAGTCCTGTTAAAATTGTATAAGTTTCTACAGGATACCCCCTCGTTCTTCTGAACTCCAGACACTTGGGATAATTCTCCTGCTCTTTAAAATAGTGCCAAGAGAGGTTTGACATCCCCCCAAGTAGACAGATAGGGTCTCAGTTTAAAGTCTCATCAGAGTAATTGCTCCTTTGACAGTGCAGCTCTTGCTCAATACTGCAATGGAGTCTCAGCCTTGATTTTTGTAGTCTGGATTGGATTGGGTCCTGAATCTCAACTTCTGAAGCAAGAGAGCTATCAACTGAGCCACAGCTGACAGTTCAAGCATAACCAAACCCATATTTCCCTGACTCAATCAATGAACATTACCAATGAGACATTATTCATTGCCCAATACTCCCACATTACCAAATCTACAACTCAAAATAGATGCAAACCCTTTATTTTGTGCATGAGTATCAAAGGCAAATGGCAAAAGTCACATACACACACAAATTGTTCAATGAGGATACTTAAACAAACACAAATTAATACCATAGCATTCCGGAAAAATATTATATTATATATATTATTTTACAATTGGTCCATTTATTGGTATTGATTCATAAAATAACTGGTCCATAATATGGATTTGTTAAAAAGAAAAGTTACTGCTTAATTTTACTTCACAATTGAAATGGAAAAAGTAATTGTAGTCAGCAATATATCATCTCATTGAAACAAAGCATGTTTGACTGACTGGTAATAACAGAGCCACATGATGATTTCGACATCAAACTGTCATCAAGCGGATTATTTTGAGGTCTTACACATTAAGAAAATAGAATGTCCTTGTGGTAACAGCCTATAAAGTGTCCAAATCAAGGAATCTCAGAAATGGCATTGATTGTTTTTTGTTGTCCAGTATGTTGTTCCAGACTCTCGGATAAATGGATGAACCTGCCATCATTCTGGAACACTGCATCAGTCAGTTGTTGAATGCAGTAGACATTGCGTCTTTACCAATGCAATGTTAATCATCTCCAAGAGTCTGAAAAGACCCACTAGTGAAAACAAATAGTGATTGCTGTGATTTTAACTGACACGAGAAGAGACGTTGGAGTCAGTAAGGCTCCTCTAATACCTTAGTAATTACTCTAGTTAATTTAATACTCTGATCATGTTCCCTCTTGAATACCACTGGAGAGTTAACCTTGATCAGTATTGTTTTTCCTGAGGGTGTAGCTTTCTCTTTGCTGCACCCCTGTGTGGCTGCAATTTTTCTATTCCTTTCCTGACAGCAGAATGGCTGTTGCACTGTGGTGATCACGACTGAGGTATTAAGACCAGGTCTAACTTAAACTTGTACTGCTGCTGATAAATGGAATGTAGTTCCTGTAAGGAGGCAGTAAGCCTAAGAGAAGTATTTTATTTTCAAGACACCAGAATTTTATCTGAAAAGAATTAGTTTTTTTCACTTTTATAGAAAAACGTCAATTTCATCACCCCTATGGAGATCCTTGAGATTTTCCTTTATAGTAACAGGTGCTGAGAGTTGTTTCCCCTTGTGGAAGACTTTAGGATCAGAGATCATAATCTCACACAATTAAGCCAGAGACGGGGAGGAAATACTACCTCCAGAGGGTAGTGTACCTGTGGAATTCTTTACTGCAGGGGGCTGTAGAGTCTGGGTCATTACATATTTTCAAGGGTGAGATAAATTTTTAATCAGTAAGAAAATGATTGGGAACATAACAGAAAAGTGGAGTTGAGGATTGACACATCAGATCGGTCACGATCTCATTGAATGGTAGAACAGACTCGACGGGCCAAATGGACTATTTCTGCTCCTATATTTTATGGGTCTTATCGTGGAATTACTGACATCAATTTAAAATTGCGACCAAGTGATCAAGAGCAATTTCTTTACTCAGCAATTTGATTGCTTTGTTACAATGAATGTTTGAGAAAGAGATCACTGTACATATTAAGAGGGAAAAAAAAGTAGAAAAAATTAAATTAGGGAAACATGCAAGACTATAGATAGAGTCTGCGGGAGGGATTAGTGGAGAACCGGCATAAGTACAATAGACTAAATGGCTTCCTTCTATGCTGTAAACTTTCATTGTTCTTTGAAATTAAATTATGATCAACTTCTTTATTTTTTTTACTTCAGAGAGAGAGCCTCCTTTGCCAGCATCTGGTGTTTGTAAGTCTTGCTCTTTTTGGCTACAGTAGAAAAACAATAATTTATTGAACATGTTTTCCCTCACATGCTGATAACACATCAGAAAATATCATTGAATTTTGTGTTTCAAATGCCAAATTGTGTCTTCCCTCAATGCCTAACAATTGTATTGTTGATTTTATAAAATGTGTGAAAATCAAATGAATTTTAAAATTTCTTTTTCGGACGGTGATGACATCAGCAAGGCAGTATTTATTGCCCATCTTTAGTTTTCCCAAGAATGTGGTGTCTAAGTTTTTAGTGATTCTTTTACAAGAACTTTATAACATAGTACCAGTCTGATTTAGTATGGGAATGGCTTCAGATAGCCCAGACTGAATAGGGATAGTAAGTTCCCTCTCTGAAAAACACTGGTGTACCAAGTGCATTCTTATAACAATTCTGCAGCTTTCATGGTTACTTTTAAAATGATGTTCCACATGAAAGTTATTACCAACTTATTTTTGTTTTCAAGTAGAGAATTTATTCAACAGGGACAGAAAAATGCTAGTTTATAACATCTGGGTCTGGGTTATCCACTATTATACATTTGGTTTGAAATATAGTGACAGCAAACCAGGACAAATAGAGGACGTGAAGCTTGCCATCAGGTCTCAGCCCAAGGCCCTTGACTAACAGCTGCAATTAGAAATAGTTGGGATCAGGAGTCGGGGGAGGAGGGGGTTGTAGAAAATAGAAGTAAGAAAAGGTCATTCAAGGCTGCTCCACCATTCATTTTGATCGTGGCTGATCATCAAATTCAATATCATGATCCTTCCTCCCTTCCTCATATCCGTGGTGGTACTGGTGCTGATGAGGGTTATGGTTAGGGGAAATGGATGACATTTTAATGTATTTTCCACTGTATTGCCAGTCAAGATCATCAGAGAAGTGTGGCCGCAAGACCACAAGCAGTTCTGGGAAGATTTGTTGTACCCACCACCTTTCTGATGCAGGATCATTCAGAACTCTTTCATAGAAATGTTTGTAAACCTTTAAGTGTCTTTTGCCGCCAAGAAAATTCAAATGGTTCAACTCCCCGCAACCACCACCACCCCCACCCCCATCCCCCCGCCTGCCCGCCCGCCCACCTCTGCAGCAGCCCTGGGTTTCCCTGGCTGGGCCTGGCTGCAAAGAGTGAAGTACCATCAGCAGCCTATTCTATAGGCAGAATCTTCCTCTGGTGTTGTGGGTCTCGATAGCGGAGCTCGAAGTGTGCTCATAGGCAGGACAGCCGGCCATATGTAGCCAGCCAATCAGTTATTCCTGCACAAAGAACCTGGGCAATCATGTGGCAGGATGGATAAAAAATCACCAACCCTACAACTAATTCATAGAATCAAAATTCTTGGCTCCACATTTGAAGGACACCCAGACAAACATTCATTCCCTGTAATCCTGCACCATCAGTGTTGTTATAGCTGCTGCTGGAATCACTTGATCTTTTCCACCCTGTGGAAAACCAAATGCTACTATCAGCCATCTCAAAGTGGACAACGTGTGTCCCCAACCCCAACCCTGGCCATTCAGCAATGTCTCCCTGCAAGTACTCCTCCAGGCCATCTGGGAATGATGGCAGTAGGTGCTCTTCCCTAAAGATGGCAGCAGGATGCCCTCCTGTCCAACCCAGACACCCTGGATGGAGGTAGCAGTGGAGGTTAGCAGCCTGAGGAGTCCACAGCAGAAATTGGGTCCAGTAGAGGAATCTTCTGCACTCTGCAAGTGTAAGTGGCTGTCACTTAAAGTGGAACTCAGATGGGAATTAAGCAATGCAAATGTGCAAGTGAAGAATGTAATGACTTTAACAATGCCCACAATGTGGATCACCTAGAATACGAGATTCCATTTAGCGTGGAGGTCACCGGAGCTGTCAGAGGCATTTATCTCAAAGCATTTATGCATCCATTGGGTTGGCACATAATCCTTCTGCCTGGCTGCAGGACTGAGTTTACAACATGAGAGAATGCTTGAGTGGAAGTGTTCCTAGAATCTTGATCCTCTGCATAAGAGGAGCCTAAAGAATTAGCCATGGAGAAATGAAGAAGATCCTGCCCAAATGGAGAGGCTGGAATTTCAGAACATTTGGGTGAGGATATTTCCAAACTAGTGTTGACAACTGGGCACCCAGGAATAACGAAAAATCTATTAATGGGAAAAGGGATTGAGCTAATAATTTTTGCTCTCCACTGCAGGTACTTGCAGTAAAAGGAAATGGAAGAAGTATTTTTCACCTTCATCTCTGAGGATGATTAGATGGAATACTCAGAGGATGCACTCTCACATTCTCCTTCTGTACCTTCCATTAGCACAGAGACTTTTACTCCTGTGGTTACGTATTCACAGTTAGACTCGGCTGGGTGGTGATGGAGTGGGGGGGGAAGTCACAATCTGATAAGCACAGGCTTGTCTCCACAGCTGATGGAGTATTTGGCAGATAAGGTCCTCTGATAATTGAAGGACGCTGGAGACCAGGCCTGTTCTGAGCCCCATGCTGATGATGTGCCTCTGGAATTGGCCATAGAAACCTGATAACAAAGAACAAAGAACAACACAGCACGGGAAACAGGCCCTTCGGCCCAACGAGCCCGCGCCGCCATCCTAACGTCTTAATGACATATAGAGACCAATATAGGGACAATTTGTTACCCAATCAGCCTAAGAGCACATTTTTGGGATGTGGGAGGAAACCGGAGCACCCGGAGAAAACCCACGCAACCACGGGGAGAACGCGCAAACTCCTGCAGACACAGGCCCAAATCCATGTGTCTGCACAGCAACAGCGATAGTCTCTGAGCTGTCATGTTGCCCATCTGATGGTCCAGTTTAAGCATACACTAACGACATGAAGCACTAGGCCACTCCTGAAGTAACCTCCAGGAGCAGCCCTCGCACGACCTGCCGAATGCATGCACCTGATGGAGATGCAAAGACAGAAAAAGGATCATTTGGTAGAAATGCCCGAGACCTTGAGTGGAAGGTGAAGCAGTTCATCCAGTGTTTTGAGTACTTTCATGTCTCCTGCATCTGAGCACTTGTCTTCCTCCACATAGAGTATCATGGAGAGCCAGGCTCAGCGATCAATTAATGAAGCTATTCTTTCCCAGCAATCAGCAGTTAGGAAGAAGGGATCTCATTGGCTATATTGTATACAGAACTACTGTAAATACTAGAGGACTATGTGTACCCTGCAACCTCAATGTAACAACAAGTCATCAAGGCAACAAGGACCACAGGAATGACACTCTCTGAACATCACTCAAATGAACAGCCAATATGAAGGTGCACACTTTCCATTAAGAGACATGTATGATTTAAAGATAAATATGCGATGTATCTGCAAATACAGATTAGTAGAAGAAACAATTGCTAAAGCAAGAGAACAGGGTGAGTTAATTGGCATTATGAATGCAAATGTATCCTTTGTTCACTCAGAAAAGAGACATCACTGTATATTTTGTTAGCTATGAAAAGGGGGATGTTTGGATGATGAAATGTAGCCCATCTGATTGACACGCCTGATTTTTTGTAATCATGTGGCTATGCCAAGAGGCTGCCTCTGGAAACAGACAACTTAAATAGTTCAATAAAGCCTCTCACTAAGCTAAGACACTGAGGAAGACTATAATTTTTACACATGAAACACCTTTCAAATACAAATGTATGTGGCTTCCATGAAAACATGCATTGAGACCTGAGGTCGCAGGAATGTACATTGGTCTGGAAAAAGTGATCCATTCAGCTGATATTTCTATTGCAGCTTTTATTGAGAGGGTAATCAAGAGATTTTTCAAGGGTTTCTTGTCAGAATCTAATTTCAATGAGGGTACCAAGGACCTGTCTGGCATTGGCATCTGCAGTTGTAACTGAAGTATCCACACCTCATGACCATAAGGCTCTCCCCTTCTTCCTCATCTGAGGAGGCATCCACCTCCTGACAGAAAGTTCTTCACCTTTTTGTTGTATGTTGTACGATGATAATTATATCTGAACAACTCCTGGCCTGAAAATTAGCTTTATGAGTGTTGGGTCTCATTCCCTTGGAAGAACATGTAATGTCACAGATATTAAAGTTATCATTTGTTAAGTTTTTCTGTTTTTCTCATTCTTTTCTCTCTATAGTCTTTATTTCTGTTCTTCTACAAAGATCTTAATCTAGTTTGTATATCCCGCTTCATTACTTCCTACTATGAGAGATTGATTGCCGGAATTTTCCCAGACCACTGGCAAAAGTTTGGGAAGTGGGAATGCTGACAGAAGGTGGAAGAAGGCATTGAGAGGGGTGTCTGACATCTACTCACTGCCATGGCATACTGCCAGCAACATGAACCTGTCTTTCAGATAGAAAATTGAAAAACTTAATTTGGTTATATCCCATCCTCAAAGGCATTTCTCTGTGTAGGAAGGCCCATTGCTACAGAGGGTTGGTGAGGCAGAAGAAACTGCGAAGTGATTCCTTGCAATCTCCCAGCAGTCTCCTGGCACGTCCTTGATGGCTTGCCGTAACCCATGGAGGATCCCACAACAGTAATGGCTAAAATAACTGATCACTGTTGCACCATGATACCATTCCTCCACCAATCATCAGGCCTGCAAAACAGTATTATCAAATCCTAACACCAGCCTTGCTGTACTGGTAAACCTCAGGACCTCTCTCATTGCTCCTAAAGCCCATTATCCACTCCCATCATGCAAACTTCAGGATTTTCACTGTAATGTTGTGTAATTGCATTATCCCATACTATGCTATTAGGTGGTGATGCAGTGATGTTGTCACTAGACTTGTAATCGAGAGACCAAGGATAATTTTCTGGGAACTCTGGTTCACATCCCACTGTGGCAGCACCATTTGAATTCAATAAAAATCTGAAGTTAAAAGCAAATGATAACACTATTGCAATAGCCCATCTTGTTCACTAATGTCCTTTAGGGAAGGAAATCTGCCGTCCTTACCTATCCTTGTAACCACATACATTTACCATGGTTAATGCACCTACCTTATAAATCTTTGAATTTTGGGAGGAAACCATCCAGAGGAAACCCATGCAGACATGGGGAAAATATGCAAACATTTGGGAAAATGTGCAAACAGTCACCTGAAGCTGGAATTGAGCCTGGGTCCCTGGCACTGTGAGGCAGTAGTGCTGACCACTGTGCCACCATATCATCCCACATGCCACCATATTTTAGTACCCTCTAAATGCCACAAAATCTCCCTTCACTGCAGTTGGGTACATTCTATTGTGCATTTTAGTTGTTACAAAATAGGAAATTAAGAAGTTAGTACAGAAGAAACAATGGATGGAATTTTATGGCCTCACTTGTCCCAAAAGCGTAAAATCCTACCTGAGGTCAACAGACATTCCCATTGTCCACCCCTCACTCGCTCTGATTCCCATGGTGGGCAAAGCGATAAAATTCTGACCATAACAATGAAGATCACCAAATTCACTACAGTTACTGAAACATGAACCAAGTAAGTTGATCTCTAAAACACTAATCTAACTCCCAGAACAATCTTAAAATCATAATCTTACCTATTAAGTACATAAATCATTAGCCCAACAATATTGTTATATGTTACATGACATAACACTGCTTGTTGTTAGAAAATGGCAGATGCTCTCACTCACTGTAAGCAGTCCCATGGGCAATCGACTAGTACATATAAAATAGTTGCATCAACTATGTATTTTTATTACCCTTCAACTTCGCACTAAGTTGTATAGACACTCTGGCACTTCACTTGATTGGCTGAAATTTCATATTCAGGAAACAGCAACAAAAACAAGTAAACAGATACAGATCATTTGATGCAAACATGTAGAAAGTGGACAGACAGAATTTCTACTCAGGATCTATGAAAAGACTAACCAATATGGCCAGAAGTTTCCTTGCAGGCTTTGGGACCCCACCATCATGGTCAAATGGGGATCAGAGACAACATTGTGACCTGCCTCTGATTTTCCCTGAATTGGCTAATTGGAGCCAAAGGGCAGGCTCGCTGTCGAATGAAGGAAGTCTTCTAGCATTGAAGAAGTAACAACTAAATGAGAGCAGTACGTCTCCAAGGCCAGATTGGTTGTTTCTGAAGCTGTTGAAGGAGGTCAGGGAGAACATAGCAGATACTCTGAGGATGATTTTCCAATCCTCACTGAATACAGAGGTACTGGAAGATTGGAGAAATGCAAATATAGTTGCATTGTTTAAAAAGGGATTGAAGGAAATGCCAAACAGTTATAGGCCAAATAGTCTTACATCTGTGGTGGGCAAATTAGCAGAATCAATTCTGAGCGATAGGATTAATTGTCACATAGAAAGGCATAGATTTAGGGATGTCAAGGATGGTCAGCATGGATTTGTTGAAGGAAGGTCTTGCCTCACAAACTTGATCAAACTCTTTAAGGAGGTGCCGAGAAGGGTTATGAAAGTAGTGCAGTAGATATTGTGAACATAGATTTTAGCTAGGTGTTTGACAAAGTTTCCAAATGGCAGATTGGTCAAAAAAGTAAATGTCCTTGCCATTCAGGGTAATGTGGCAAACTGGATCAAAAATTGCCTTAGTGATAGGAAACAAAAGGTAATGGTCAATGGATGCCCTTGCAACTGAAAGGTTATCTCAAGAGATGTTCCACAGGGTTCAGTATTGCTTTTGTTTTATATATTAACAATTTGGAAGTTAATATGAGGGTTACAATTGGAAAATTTCCTGACAACACATAGATTGGCCGAGCAATGGATAGTGTAGAGGATAGTTATAATCTACAGAATGATATTGATTAGTTGATGGATTGGGCAATAAAGTGGCAGATGGATTTTAACATAGAGAAGTGTGAGGCAATGCATTTAGGGAGGTTAAACAGTTAGAGAGAATACACAATAAATGTGAATATACTAAAAAGGGTAAATTGTTAAGACTCAGACCAGAAACTCCAAGGTGTTTTATGAAGTTAGCCTAGACTCCAAGTTTTACATTTGATTTTGGCACGGGTGAACATAAAGTGTATCACTCCAGGTATGATTCAAGAAAACTTTTATTAAACAGTTTATTTAAGGACACATTTAAAATATAACAAAAAGAATTAGCATAACTTTTACCAATTACAAGTCTTAAACATGACACAATATAATTCCTAACAGCTGGCTATGTTCGTTGTTCCAAGTTAAACATCATCATACAGATATACAACCTTCTTCAGGCTTAGCACAAAAAGAAGTATACTTACGTGATGCTGGATGTTCAGCTTTTTAACACCTCTGAAAATTGGTTCTTTGAATGTTGGATCAATTCTTGGAGGCTTCCCAGTAATGAAACTTTCAGAAACTCTCTGGAAAGAGAGAGTGAGAGAGACAGAGAGATACTGCCTTCTTCCACTTTCTTCTTGCAGTAACTGAGAAACGAAACTAAAAACTTGGAATGCTCTGTTTAAAAAAAAGCTGTCCCCTCCCAAATGACCTGACCTGTCAATCATGCCCAAATCAAGCTTCACTCAGCAATCCCCAAAGGACCATTAAAACTCCAGAACACTGTACTAGGCCAGATTAAAACCAAAATGATATCAATTATACTGCCTCAATAATAATATAAGACACAGGTTGGGGAAAACATGGTGGTGACAAACTGTCAGGGACTGCAGAAACATCCTGCAGAAAAATATGATTAAAATACATTTCTTAAAGGCACAGTACCAGCACAAAATGAAGTGAGAGATTTTGACCTCTAAAGGCAGCAGTTCAAGTAGGCAAGGTTGTAAAGAAGGCATTTGAAATGCTCTTCTTCATTGGCAGAATAATAGAATATAATAGTAAGGATATAATGTTGAAATTGTATAAAACATTGGTGAGGCCACACTGGAATATTGTGTGCAGCTCTGGTTGCCATATTACAGGAAGGTTATAACTGCTGTGAAGTGAATGCAGAGAAAGTTTACAAGAATGTTGCCAAGGCGATAAAAGTGTAGCTATGAGGAAAGATTGGATAGATTGGGGTTATTTCCTTGGAATAAAGAAGGCTGATGGTGTGATTTGATAGAAGTGTACAAAATTATGAAGGGAAAAGACAGAGTTGTCACTGAGCTGTCAGGCCACAATTCTTAAGAGGATCCCCTCTGCTACCTGGTGGCCTGAGGCTGTAGTTGCAGGGAGAACTTCTCAGCTTGGCTCCTGGTCTGCTGCCAGGAGTCCACCTTCAGGCAACTCCACTGTTTCCCAATGTTTCCAGCTACTTGGAGACCACTTGGAAAACTCCCGTTGGTTTCAACCATAGACTTTAACAGACCTTAGTAAAGTTAATTTGTTACCCAATACTTGCCTTGTTTATCCCACCACGCCCTTATCAATCCCAATGATGGAAAAATGATGTATGGGGTAGGATGCAGGCAAGAAATCAGCAAACAATCTGGCAGGGAATTCCGCATCCTGCTCACCAAGGCCTGAAATCATCAACTCATACAATCTGCAAAATCTCGTGATAAATGAAGGGGACAAGAGAATTGATTAAAAGAAATAATTTCTTAACTGCAAATTGTGCTCTTGACAGAAGTCTCAACAATACTTTGCATTTATATAATGCCTTTAACATAGTACAGCATCCCAAGATACATTAGCAGAGCATTTTGGACACTGAGCCAATAGGGCACTGAGTTAATAGGAGAAGACAGATGATTGAAAAAGTCAAAGAAGCAGGGTTAAGGAGCATCTGAGTGGAGAAGAGAGGTAGAAATTGGAGCTATTTAGAAAGAGAATTCTAAAGCTTAGGGCCTAGAAAGTTAAAGGGCAGATGCCAATATAGAATGGAGGAAATCAGGAATACACAAAAAGCAGAAGTGGGGGAATTGCAGAGCTTTCATAGGATTGTAAGGTTGGAGAAAGTCACAGAGGTAGAGAATGGCCAATGGCATGGAAGAATTTGAACACAAGGGATGCAAATTTTAACTTTGCTGGATTAGGAGCTAATGTAAGTCAGTGAGCACAAAAGTTGATGGGAGAATAGGACTTAGTACAAGTCAGTGTATAGGTAGCAGAGCTTTAAATGAACTGAAGTTTAGGAAATATGGAAGGTGGATTATTAGCCAGGATAACATTGGAATAGTCAAGTCTGGAATACATTTGTGGAAAGCACAAACGGCCATTTAAAGAAAATGCCAAGATTTTGTTGTAGACCTTGTCTGCAAATGTGGAATTATTGAACAGAAAGACCACTAGGATATTTCTGTCTAGAACAAGGTAAATATGAGCTGTTAACCTTTTCTAAAGTAAATCTTAAAGAAAATGTATTTATAACTCATCCTTCCTCAAGAGCATTATACTAGGTTAATGTGTCACAACTGGGAAGTGGGTTGTCTTTTCTACTTCTTCACTTCTTTCTTTCAGTCTGTGTAACACTTTTCTATAACATTACATTCCACTGCACCAATTACTCAATTTTATAAATTAAGTTTGTATCTTTACTTGCCCTGTTTGTGAACAGCGCTCCCACTTACCTGATGAAGGAGCAGTGCTCTGAAATTTAGTGACTTCTGCTACCAAATAAACCTGTTGGACTTTAACCTGGTGTTGTGAAACTTTTTACCCAATTATTACACCCAGGTTAATCCATAGCTTAATTTTAATTCCCATGCTTCCATCTTCTGTCAACTCTGACCCCAGATAGTTGCAGAAACTCATTTTCTCCAGGTCTTCCACCTATAACTTTCCCTAAACTCAAACTGACAGTCCAAAAATTGGATCATTTGTCCATTTATTGTCAAACCCTGTCTGCCATGGCTTTTGTCCAATTCATGATGTAGAGATGCCGGCATTGGACTGGGGTAAACTCAGTAAAGTCCGGCAACACCAATGTTAAATCCAACCAATTTATTTGATAGTAAATCTGTGAGCTTTCGGCCTTTGTGGCCTTCGTCAGGCAAATGAGATGTTCTGGTCTCCAGGCAAAACAGTTCCCTTCCTGTGGGCGAACACTTTAGCAGTCACGGGCATTCGGCCTCCGACCTTCGGGTAAATGTTCTTCAAGGGAGCCTTCATGACACACGACAGCGCAGAGTCGCTGAGCAGAGACTGATAGCCAAGTTCCGCACACATGAGGATGGTCTTAACAGGGATCTTGGCTTCATGTCACACTATCTGTAACCCCCATGACTTGCCTGGGTTAGTAAAAAACCTCACTTACTGTGCTGTCTGGAGACAATACACATCCCTCTAACCTCTG
Organism: Sphyrna mokarran; assembly: GCA_024679065.1. Lineage (NCBI taxonomy): Eukaryota > Metazoa > Chordata > Chondrichthyes > Carcharhiniformes > Carcharhinidae > Sphyrna > Sphyrna mokarran. The sequence goes on from JAGIQG010000008.1 coordinate 69,843,578, forward strand.
CTGTTAGCCACTTTAAGACTTGAATGGCAGGTTAGGTGTAAGGATTCGCATTCTAATCAGCAAACTGTAAACTGTCTGTGCTGATATGTGTGCTTTTGGAGATCAGAACACCTCATTCACCTGACGAAGGCCACAAAGGCCGAAAGCTCGCAGATTTACTATCAAATAAATCAGTTGGATTTAAAATTGGTGTTGCCAGACTTTACTGAGTTTACCCCAGTCCAATGCCGGCATCTCTACATCATCTCATCATCCCCACCACATAGTTCAATGTTATTTGCAAACATCATTGATCAATCCACTTTCTGCCTCATGTGCTTAGTTAGGACTTCCATGACATTCAGGAAGAGGGAGGGGCTCAGTGCTGATTCTGGATGCAATCCAACTGTGACTTTGAAACTCTCACTCTTCCTCTACACATTTGTTTGTCACTCTTGTCTGGTACTCCTTGTATTTTTCCTGTGTTGAATGGTCAATGTCTCACTTAGAAAGAATTTGCAATTCTATGCTTCCTTTCTTTTCTAACCATGATGTAGTCCCGCTGTGTTTCTTCAACTTATTGCTGTAGTTTATAAGGTGGTTTCTGCAGTTTTGGTATTTAGTATAATAAGTGAGTATGACATGGCAGACTCCAGATCTTGACACTTTCTTCTGAGGAACATTTGAGGACCCTGGGTCTGTACTTGAGTTTAGAAGGATGAGAGGGGATCTCATTGAAACTTACATAATTCTGAAAGGCCTGGATAGAGTGGATGTGGGGAAGATGTTTCCATTAATAGATGAGATGAGTTTCAGAATAAAGGGACAATCATTTAGAACCAAAATGAGAAGGAATTTCTTCAGCCAAAAGGCAGTGAATCTATATATTTTCATTGCTGCAGAAGGCTGTGGAGGCCAGATCATTAAGGATTTTCAAGACAGAGAAAGATAAGTTCTTGATTGGTAAGGGGATCAAAGGTTAAGGGGAAAAGGTGTGAGAATGGGGTTAAGAAACTTATCAGCCATGATTGAATGGCAGAATAGTCTCAATGGGCCAAAAGAGTATTTCTAGAGAAATGGCAGAGAAATTAAACAAATACTTTGTGCCTATTCCCAGATGAGGTGAGTTTGACTGTCCTTGACATCAAGCAAAACTAGACTTAATGGGAATCAAGGGAAAACCTTCCACTGGTTGGAGTCATACCTGTCACAAAGGAAAATGATTGTGATGGTTGGAGATCAATCATCTTAGTTCCAAGACATAACTGCAGGAGTTTCTCAGGTGAGTGTCAGCTGTTTCATCAATAACCTGTTTTTCCTTAGAGCACATGGGATTAGGGGTAATATACCTGCATGGATTGAGACTTGGTTAACAGACAGAAAACAGAGTGGAAATAAATGGATCACTTTCAGGATGGCAGGCTATGATTAGTGAAGTATCAAAAGGTGCAAGTGTTAATGCTTGGGCCCCAGCTATTCACAATCTATAATAATGATTTGGATTTGAAGTCCAAATGTAATATTTCCAAGCAGCAAGGTTTCATGGGGACTTAGATAGGCTAAATAAGTGAGAAAATTCATGGCTGACAGAGTAGACAATGTACAAGTATGAAGTTATCAACTTTATTCGGAAAAATATGCACAGCATTTTTAAATGGTGAAAAATTGAGATATGCTGATGTCCAAAGAGAGTTGGATTCATTTTTCATAAATTACCAGAAACGAATATGCAATGAAGCAAACAATTAGGAAGGCAAATGGTATGCTGGTCTTTATTACATGGGGATATGAGTATAGGAATAAAAAAGTATTGCTGCCATTGTAAGGTTCCTTGGTCAGCACCCCTCCCCCACCCAATTCCTTCTTGAATCGAAGTAAATTGTCCACATGTCATTTTTTTTTAAGTAACAATGTTCTTTGTCTCCAACTTCAGGAACATGACATGACCATGATGTACAGAACAAATATGTTTCACACTTCTCTTTTATTTCTAGCTTTACTTTGATGATTCTGTTACTGATTCTGTCCACTGTCAGAACTTTGTCTTTTATTTCTTCACCTAATACTCCAACATCATTTCTTCTCCAATTTTGTCCATGATGTTAAAGTTTATATCCATTACCAATTTCTCTTAGTTCTACTTTTGTTTCCTGAAGACCCATGATGTGCATCCCTTTTTTTACCATCAGGTCAGTTACTTCACTGCTTCTCCCTGTCAGGCTATTAATATTTGTTATTTTGAGCTTGGTCATTGTGGTGATTGTTCCTTTAAGGGCAACACAGCAGAGTAAGGTTCACATGGCCTGGGTGACTAATGGGAACTAATAGGGAATCACTCCTGTTAGGCAGGAGACATATTGGAGGCTAGCTACAGCCATGCGGCTGCTGTATAATTCTTATGAATAAATCCTTCTAATTAAGTTTCTATAAGTGCATCTTTGCAGTCATCTTTTCACTCCTCCTTCAGACTTTGCCTTTAACACTCATTGTCTATAGGTCAAGCATCCTCTCCCATTGCTCACAGAGACCTTGTATGTCACTTGTGGGGTAACTGTAATATGGGTGTCATTTCCATTCATTTCAATCATCAAACGGATTTGGAGGCTGGTTTATCAGAATATCCTTCTTGCCACTAACCTTCCCCATTTATCGGAGTTTGGAACATGCATTGATACACGGTGACTTGCTTGCACCAGTGGCTGGATTGGCAAATGGGTTGTATATAATTAAACGAATTTTGAGCAAGCCAGAACATACTCTGAACTCAAATCAAAATGACTGGACTCTCTATTCTTGCAGTTATTTTTCATTTCAATTCCATGTAGAATGAATGTCTAAACATGGATGGGATCCTCCCAGCCCACTGCACTGCCCAAGTAGTGCAGCAAGCAGGGAGACATCAACAGATGGCCCCTGGTGCAACCCGTGACTAGTGTACAGTTGATCACAAATCTCTCAGGCCCCTTTTTCTGATGAAATTAGCATTTCCAAATGATTAGCAGGCCTAGGATGGTATTTTTTGGGCCCACAGGCATCTACCTCTTCCAAGAGTAGTTCCCACCAATGGACTGGACAACTGCTCCCTGCTAATGAGAAAAGGCGCTCTCACCCGACTGATGCTGACAAAGACTATTGAGCTCCACTTGGGAGGTTGGGGCAGCACCAGCCTGTCACCCTGACACTGCTCAAGGTGCATTCTGGCACCAGCCATTAGGCATTGCGAAGGGGGCGAAGTCAGAGGTGACAGGGCGCATGCGGGGGTGGGTGGGGAGCTGATGATCGACGATGGGGGAACCCACTGCCATTCTGCAAGTGGAATTGGTGGGGTTTGGAGGGAGGGGTCAATTGGAGTTAGCCGGGGGAAGAGGGGTGGAATTCAGGATGCCAGTGACGGTGGGTGTCGGGGGGCTTGCAATCAGAAGACGGGGGAAGGCCACTGATCTAGAGGCCAGTGATAGGGGAGAGGTGCATGCACTGATTTCCGCATTGTCAGATCAGCACATGCACAGCGGCCCTCTCAGCATGACACCACTGGCCCCTTACTTTCTTGCATGAGTCTCTCTACAGCACTCTACATTGCATACACTGTTAGTATTTCATTCCAGTAAATGCGGCCAAAAAATAGGCAGGATATTCACCCGTTTTCCTGCCTGTTGGGACTTAGTTTTTTTTTTGGGAGAATGCTAGCCAATGATTTCAAAATTAAAGAGTCTTATGAAGATAGCCTAAATATTCCCAATCTATTCATCATGGGAGAGACAAAACGACTCTCTAAATTGGTGAAGTCACATTTGTAGCCTAAACTAGCCATCTACATTTTTACCGAAAACGGAAAATGTTGGAAAATCTCAGCAGGTCTGACAGCATCTGTGGGGAGAGAATAGAGCCAATGTTTCGAGTCTGGATGACCCTTCATCAGAGCTAAGAAAATCAACAGAGATATATATTATTGGAGTGGGGTGGAGGGGAGTGTGGGATGGGACTTGGACAAAGGGAACATAAATGAGGATTCAGAAAGCTGAGAAGGTATTAAGAATGTCTATTAAGTGATCAGAATGTGAGAATGGCAGAGCAGAGGTACAGATTGTTAAAGGACTGCCTGAGGGATGTAAAAATCATTCTGAACTCTCTCCACTACCTTCACCCCATTTCCATTTATCTATTTCATCTCATCTCATTTATCCATTTTATCATCGTTCTTTCTCACTTCAATTTTCCCACTTCTCCATTCCAGCTCTCCTTCTTTTCACCACCACTGTCCACCACTGCCCCCCCCCACCCCCACAAGACATTATACCTGCCACAGGATTACCAGGTATTTCAGTGTTAAAGCAGTCAGCAACATTTTCTGACGGCAACATATTAGCTACTGGGGCACCTCGTTCCTATTTTTGTTTCAGATTCAGATTCCAACATCTCAGTATTTTGCTTTCATCCATATTTTTAAGTGTGTCCTAAAAAAGCAGTCAAGAGGCCAGAATTGTATTCTTCCTTTTTGGCTACTGGATCACTCTATATGCAAAAACAGAAGTCCTGCCAGCAGAGTTATTAATGAACGGTTGTCTCAGAACGAGTCTGAGCCTTGTATTTCCAAATTTGCCAGGGAAGGTAGAGGCATGCCAAATCAGTCGGAAGGCAAACCATGATTCATCCCAGTCAAAATGGTTGTTTCCAATGGATGGCACAGTGTATATGAGGAATTTCGTTAGAGGGTCGATTTGGGTCCCTGAAATCAATGTCTTTAAAACTGGACTACTGTCTTATCAAGTGGGCATAGAAGGAACAATCATCTGAAAACACATAGACCATTTTAGGAAAAGAATGAGGTGCCCCAGTAGCTAATATGTTGCCATCAGAAAATGTTGCTGACTGCTTTAACACTGAAATACCTGGTAATCCTGTGGCAGGTATAATGTCTCCATAAGAAGCTAAGAACATAAGAAATAGGAGCAGGAATAGGCCATCTAGCCACTCGAACTTGCTGTGCCATTCAATAAGATCATAGCTGATCTGATAGTGGTTCAGTCCCACTTACCCGCCTGCTCCCCATAACCCTTAATTCCCTTATTGGTCAAAAATCTATCTATCTGTGACACATTTAACCAGGTAGCCTTCACTGCTTCAATGGGCAGAGAATTCCAAAGATTCACTACCCTCTGGAAGAAGAAGTTCCTCCTCAACTCTGTTCTAAATTGACTCCCTCTTATTTTGAAGCTATGCTCTCTAGTTCTTATTTCCATTCTAAGTGGAAATAATCTCTCTGCTTCTACTGTATCTAGCCCCTTCATTATCTTGTAAATCTCTATAAGATGCCCCCTCAGCCTTCTAAACTCCAATGAGGACCAATCTACTCAATCTCTCCTCATAAGCTAACCCCCTCATCTCTGGAATCAACCTGGTGAACCTTTTCTGCACTCTGTCCAAGGCCAATATATCCTTTCGTAAATAAGGGAACCAAAATTGCACACAGTATTCCAGTTGCGGCCTCACCAATCCCTTATACAATTGCAGCAAGAACTCCCTATTTTTATATTCCATCCCTCTCGAGATAAAGAACATTCCATTTGCCTTCTTGATCACCTGCTGCACCTGCAAACTAAGTTTTTGTGATTCATGCTCAAGGACCCCCAGGTTCCTCTGCACAATAGCATGTTGTAATTTTTCACCATTTAAATAATAATCCATTTTACTATTATTCATTCCAAAGTGGATAACTTCACACTTGCCAGCGTTATACTCAATCTGCCAAATCCTTGCCCACTCACTTAGCCTTTCCAAATCTCTCTGAAGATTTTCTGTGTCCTACATGCAATTTACTTTCCCACTCATCTTTGTGTCAGCCACAAATTTTGTTACCCTATACTCAGTCCCCTCCTCCAGATTGTCTATGTATATGGCAAACAGTTGAGACCCCAGCACTGATCCCTGCGGCACTCCACCAACTGCCAACCAAAAAAGCACCCATTTATTCCAACTCTCTGCTTCCTGTTCGATAGCCAATCCTCAATCCACACTAACACTTTACCCCCAACTCCGTGTACTTTAATCTTATGCAGCAACCTTCTGTGAGGCACCTTATCCTTCTGGAAATCTAAAAACACCACAAACACCGGTTCCCCTCTGTCAACTGCACTCGTTACATCTTCATAAAACTCCAGTAAATTCATCAAACATGATTTTCCCTTCATAAATTCATCTGTGTCTGCTTGATTGAACCATTCTTTGCCAGGTAACCTGCTAATTCTTTCTTAATGATAGATTCCAGCATTTTCTCAACTACGGACGTTAAGCTAACCGACCTGTAGTTACCTATCTTTTGTCTATCTCCTTCTTTAAACAATGGCATTACGTTAGCTGTTTTCCAATGAGCTGGCACTTCCCCGGAGTCCAGTGAATTTTGATAAATTACTACTAATGCATCTGTTATTACTTCTGTCGTTTCTTTTAGTACTCTGGGATGGATTCCATCCTGACCCGGGGACTTGTCTACCTTTAGTCCCATTAGCCTATCAAGCATACCTCTTTAGTAATAGTAATCATTTTAAGGTCCTCAACCCTGACAGTCCCATGACTGTCAATTATCAGTACACTATTTGTGTCCTCAACTGTGAAGATCAATACAAAAAACTTGTTTCTCATTATTAAATTCCCCTTCTCATCTTCTAAGGGTCCAACATTTACTTTAGCCACTCTTTTCCATTTTATATATTTGTAAAAACTTTTATTATCAGTTTTTATGTTTCGTGCTAGTTTAGTTTCATAATCTATTTTTCCATTCTTTATTGCTTTCTTAGTGGTTCTTTGTTTTTTAAAGCTTTCCCAATCTTCTATTTCCCCACTAATTTTGGCCACTCTGTATGCAAACTGCCTATACCTGAAGAAGCAACGATCATTGTGGTTTTTAGCTGACAGCAATCCTATGGAAGTGCCTCAGACAGAGGAGTTATGGCACTCGACAAGGATCCAGAATCCACCAAAAGACTTATATTTGGCTAAATTCATGTACTAAATGTTTAACTATCTTCCGCTATGTAAATTGAGTATTGATGTTTGTATAAAAAGACGTAGAGGAGGAGGGATGTGGTGATTGTCCCTTTAGGGATTAATCTTTGGAAAAAGAGTCACATGACTCAGAAATGATCAGGAAGAAGAGAGGTGGACTCCCATACTTAGAGTTATCTTGGTAGCTGATTGCAGCCACAAGGCTGCAAGCCTCTGAATAGTTTTCACCTGTAAATAAACGAGTCATGTTTTCCCTGAACCAGTGACTAGCATCGATTGGATTTCCAAGATTTCCAAGATTCCAAGCTCTAGTATCAAATCAGCATTAGACACTGATTGACAACATGGTCTGCCAGCTCTGCATATTACTGGTGATTATTAAGCATGCATATACAAACACCATTTATCATATGGAATCTAGCACACTTCCCCATATATCAAATTTTGTAGTGTAAGACACATTGTCGTGTCCAGAAAGCAAGTGTTAGAGAACATAATTTTGCCCCAAAATTTGTAACATTAAGGCTTATTATCAATGTTTCTCTACTGCTAAAACCAATTGAAATTAGGAAATGTGCTCGGTTGTGAGATAGTGATTAAGCAACCTTTTTACCAACTGACCTTCTGCTATCATTGTTGTTAAGTGCGTAATACACAAGATCACAGATAATCGCCGAAAAAAAATCACCAAAGTGGAGAACATCTTGGACAAGAGCAACTCCTGGTGGATCTTTGTAATATATGAATACCTGCACCAACTTTGTCACAAGAGGTCACACAGCATTAGTTATAGTCCAACAGGTTTATTTGAAATCACAAGCTTTCAGAACACTGCTCCTTCGTCAGGTGAAGTGACTTCTCTACTGTGAACTTCACCTAATGAAGAAGCAGTGCTCTGAAAGCTTGTGATTTCAAATAAACCTATTTGACTATAACCTAGTGTCATGTGACCTCTCATCTTGCCCACCCCAGTCCAACACTAGGAAACAGAATAATAATTGAATGATTCAACTGCAAGCATCCTGTCATACTTGTCAGTCATAACTAAACAAAATCTTGAGAGTTGAAGCAGAGTCCCATGTTGATAAAATAATAGGAGACTCCACAAGTTTAAGGTTTAATCTTCTCAGAGATGCTCAGGAGAGTGACAAAAATCACTGTTCGGCACATTTTAAAAGACCATTTCACCCATCATGCTTCTGCCAACTCTTTGGTAGATGGATCAAATTTGTCCATTCCCCCTGTCTTAGGCCTGTAAATGTTTTCCTTTCAAGTATTTATTTAATTTGCTTTTGAATCTGCTTCCAACATGCTTTCAGGCAGTCCATTGCAGCTCACAACAACTCATTGTTCTTCCTCATGTCATTTCTGGTTCTTTTGCCAATCAGCTTTAATCTGTGTCCTTTGATTACTGACTGTTCTGCCATTGAAAACAGTTTCTCCTTATGTAGTTATCAAAATTAGTTTGAACACTATCAAATCTTCTACTAGCTTTGACTGACGTCTCCTTACAGATGCTGCCAGACCTGCTGAGATTTTCCAGCATTTTCTTTTTTGGTTTCTTCTCCTCTCTTTGAATAAAGGAGAAAACCTTCAGCTTCTCCAGTCTCTACATAACTGAAGTCCCTCATAGAGGTTTTGCAGACTGTCTAAAACATTTGCATCTATCCTAAATATGATGTACAGAATTGAATATACTCTATCTGAGATTTAAACATTTAATAAATGAAGAGCTCAACTTTTTTGCTTTTGCACTCCATCACTTTATTAAAAAGCCAAGGATTCTACATTCTTTAACTCTGTTTTCTCTCCATACAGATGCTGCCAGATCTGCTGAGTTTTTACAACATTCTCTATTCTCATGTCATTCTAAAATCTGTTACCATTCTTGTTATTTTACCACATTTCAGAGCTTCATATCATCTATAACAAAGTCCAGATTATTAATATACAGTAAAAAGAACAACAGTCCCAATACCAACCCTTGTGGGACATCACTCCCTCCAGTCTGAAAATCAGCCATTCACCACTCCTCTCTGCTTTCTGTTACAGGCAATTTTGAATCATGCTGTCAGTTTCCACTTACTTCCATTGGTTATGAATGCAATGGGATCTATATCTGGTGCTTTGTCAAAACAGCTTTTGACTATATGTACACTACATTACCTTCCTCCAACATCCCCATTATTTCATCAAAGAATTCAATCAGGTAAATCAAAAATGATTTGCCATGATCATATCCGTGCCAATTTTCATTTATTAGCTCATACTTTTCATTTTGTTCTATGATTGTCTTTGAAGATTTTGCCACCATTGATGCAGGGCTGATTGATCTTTTGTTGCCAAGTTATCAGTTTGCTGTTTTTAAAGCATTTATGGTTCTGTAATCTCCTGGCACCACCCCATATCTAAAATTTGATTTGATTTATTATTGTCACATGTATTATTTTGCAGTAAATATACAATCTGTTCATAGAGAAGGAAAGGAGAAAGTGCAATGTATGTAATGTAATGTGATGGTTATAGCTAGTGTGCAGACAAATATCAACTTAGTATGTGCTAGGTCCATTCAAAAGTCTAATGGTAGCAGGAAAGAAGCTATTCTTAGTCAGTTGGCACATGACCTCGGACTTTTATATCTCTCCAAATGGAAGAAGTTGGAAAAGAGAATGTCCAGGGTGCATAGGGGTCTTTGATTATGCTGGCTGTTTTTCCAAGGCAGCAGGAAGTGTAAACAGTCAATGGTTGGGAGGCTGGTTTGCCTGATATACTGGGCTTCATTCATGACCCTTTGTAGTTCCTTGTAATTTTGGACAAGCTGTGGTACAACCAGAAAGAATGCTTTTATGATGCACCTGTAAAGGTTTGTGACTTTCATAGCTGACGCACTAAATTTTCTTAGCCTCTTGAGAAAGTAGAGGTGCTGATGGGCTTTCTTATCTATAGCATTGGAGTGGAGGGACCAGAATAGGTTATTTTCTCGACGCCTAGAAACTTGAAGCTCTTGACCATTTCCTCTTCATCCCCATAGATGTAAACAGTGGCATGTCCTCCACCACACTTTCTGACATCGATGACTATCTCTTTGAGGGATAAATGTTGGTTAGAACACAAGGGATATCCTTCCTGTTCTTCTTTGAAACAGTGCCATGGAATCATATTTATCCACTTGAGCAGACAGATGGGGCCTCAGTTCTGATGATGGAACACTCCCTCAGTACTGCATTGGAGTGTAGCTTTGTCAAACGCTTGAAGGGGGTTTTGGATGAGGTACCTTGTGACACTCAAACACATGCTACATGTCTCCTTGGGGAAGAAATGATTATCGTCACACCAGTTTCTTTAACTCTTTCCTGTACTCCATCTTTTTTGATATACAATCCATTATTTGAAAATGGAGTTGGAGGAGAATTTGGCCACACAGACATCGGTATATAAGGAGTATGGTAAGGGGCTGAGGATACATTCTTGTGAGGCACTGGTGTTGAGATGATCATGGAAGAGGTGTTGTTGCCAATCCTTACTGATTCCGATCTGTGGGTTAGGAAATCTAAGATCCAGTCACAGAGGGAGGAGCTGAGTCCCCGGCCACGGAATTTGGAGATGAGAATAAAACATATTGATCAAGCCAGTTTTCTTGTATAAATTTCAGGAATTTTGCCTCCTCTTTGCCCTTTGCACAGATAATATTCAATCTATGTTGAAATAATTGGAATCTCCTCTTTCATCTTTCTGTAATTGCCTGTATATTGACTCCTGCCTACTATTTACTGGCCTTCAATGTACACCCTATAGCATGATGTAGAGATGCCGGCGTTGGACTGGGGTAAACTCAGTAAAGTTTTACAACACCAATTTTAAATCCAACCAATTTATTTGATAGTAAATCCGCGAGCTTTCAACACTATGTGCCTTCGTCAGGCAAATGCAGTGTTCTGATCTGCAGAGGCACTCATATCCACACAGACAGTTACAGATTGCTGATTAGAATGTGAATCCTTACATCTAACCTGCTATTCAAGTGTTAAAGTGGCTAACAATCTGTGTGAAGGGAATCCTGAGCATTGGTTAGAGAATTGTGTATTTTGTTGTGTTTTGTTGCGTAATTGTGTTAGAATTGGTGTTGTAAAACTTTACTGAGTTCACCCTATAGCATAACAGCTCCACGATTTTAAGAATTTTAACCAAATAAACTCAGTCTTTCAGCCATCAACTAAATCATTGCTCTCCAGTCTGACATTAGTTTCTTCAATCAATGCGCTCACCCATCCACTCTTTTCCTTCCTTCCTGCACATTCATACCTATCCTCACACTTCCAACTTTTCTCCCATTTCTGGACTGCCTGAATTCTTGGGCTATTTTTCTGCCCTAGTTCAGTGTACCCTTGTTCATCTCCTTTAATGTATCATTCTGGTGCCTGACCCGCCCCCTCTCATCTTGTGAAATTATTCTTTCCCCATATAGAACAAAGAACAATACAGCATGGGAAACAGGCCCTTCGGCCCAACAAGCCACGCTGCCATTTTAACGTTCACACTTCCACCCATGACCCTTGTCTACGTTTATGGAAATCTGCATTTAAACCAAACTGGGGAGACAATTTAGGGACAATTTGTTTCGCCAATCAGCCTAAGAGCACATCTTTGGGGTGTGGGAGGAAACTGGAGCACCCGGAGAAAACCCATGCAAGTGCAGGGAGAATGCGCAAACTACCACAAATACCAGCCAAAATCCTTGTATCTGCAAAGTAACAGTGATAGTCACAGAGCTGTCATGTTGCCCATCAACTGGTCCAGTTTAAGCGTACACTAACGGCGTGAAGCACTAGGCTACTCTCAAAAAATCCAAGAGCCCATTGTGTGTATGCCCCTTGTTGGACAACAAGGAGGTCCGAAGTACCTATAGGATAAAAGAGAAATACATCAATAACATGCACGACTTATGCAATTCCCAGGAATGTCCCGAGGCTCATGATCCCTATTTAAATCAGTCTTCTATATCCCTCCATTCCTATTTTGCTCATGTGCCTATCTAAGTATCTCTTAAATAACTCCAGCGTGTCTGCCTCCATCACCTTATTTGGCAGTGCGTTCCATACCCCCACAATCCTCTCTATGAAAAACCTCCCTCTAACATCCAAAGTATACCTTCCCCCCTCACCCTAAACCCGTGGCCCCTCGTGATATTTGATTCCAACCTAGGAAAAAACTTAGCGCTGTTTACTCTATCTAATCTTGTACACCTCTATTAGATCTCCTCTCAGTCTCCGTCTTTCTAAAGAAAGCAGAGTGTTCTGAACAAGGGCAAGTTACTCATTTTGCATAGAAAGGATGGGGACAATGAATTTATGAACATTATAGCAAATGAACTTCGTGCTGAGGTCGTACTTCTAATCCTAACAGTTGGTGAAATTAGCAGTTAACCTTTCTGGTTAACCTTCCACTAGTCTCAACATTACTAAGGTGCAACCCATTCACTTTAAACAGATTTCTCCTGCTCTAGAACTGACTTCAACTCTCCAGGAATCTGAAGGCTTCCATCCTGCATTATTTCTTCAACCTTGTATTAATCCATTTTATCCGACTATTCTAAAATGCACTGAGGGATTATCCAGAGGTTGCTACCTACTCTTTTGTTTCCTCGAAAGCTTCTGATATCAAGACCACTCAACCTTTTTCCTTCCTGTGTCATTGGTTCTTATGTGAACCACAACTTTTAACTGTTCCTCTTAAAATCATAAAATCTCTACAGTGCAGAAGGAGACCATTTGGCCCATCAGTCTACACCGACCACAACCCTACCCAGGCCCTATTCCTATAACCCCACATATTTACCCTGCTAATCCCCTGACACTAGGGTCAATTTAGCATGCCTAATCAACCTAACCCGCAAAACTTTGGAATGTGGGAGGAAACCGGAGCTCCCAGTGAAAACCCAGGCAAAGAGAACAGGAAGAATATGCAGACTCCACACAGGCAATGACCCAAAGCCGGAGCTGAAACTGGATCTCTGGCGCCGAGGCAGCAGTGCTAACCACTGTGTCACCATGCCACCCCACTATACGACCATGTTCAGCACTAAAATGTTCATCACTTTCTCAGTGATCCCCTTTACCGTAGCACCATATATTATTTGGGACACGTGCTAATAGTTTTATAAAGACTTGTCTATCCCCTGATCAAATCCCCCTGACCACTATCTTTTATACATAGTTGTGCCTCCTGTGTAATCATTTACCCCACATTATTATAGTTGTGCAATGAAAACTGATTGAAAGTACCACAGTTCTGGAGGCTTTCTGCCTAAATTGCCTCTTTTTATTCTGCTGGATGGCCCTCATTTATTATAATAAAGGCAAATTACTGTGGATGCTAGAATCTAAAACAAAAACAGAAAATGGTGGAAAATCTTTGCAGATCGGACAGCATCTGTGGAGCAAGAATACAGCTAATGTTTTTTCTCTTTTCTCTGATGTTGTCAGACTGCTGAGATTTTGTACCATTTTCTATTTTTGGCTCTCACTTACTATTCTCCTGAATGTTCTGTAATTGTGGAATGACCACTTCCTGGACTGTGAGGTCCAGAAAATAATTCTCAAAACCTTCAGTGATTACAGTCTTTCAAGTTCTGAAATCTTGAGCTGGAGTTCAAGCAACTGGAGGTATTTCCTATGTGTGTGACTATCCAGGACACATGGCACAGAAACAATGCAGGCAAAGGATTCTTAGCTGTTCCATTATTTTAGTTAAAACTCTAATATATTTATATATGCTTAATAGATCTTTACTCCTATTTATTATTTAATTTGTGTGCATCAGATTTTTATTTAATGTAATTAGGACCTGTTTAATATTACTGTCCTCCACAATGTTGTAGCTGTTAGAAACTGATTATCAATAGCCAGTCACAATAATTAACATCAAGTTAAAAGTCCATTATAACTGATTAACTGTTAACTGCTCCTAACTAAAACTTTACTTCAACTGTAAAAATGAGAAAATTAATTAGTTAACTAAAATTAATTAGTTAATTAATTTTAAGTTGGTAATAACCCACCACAGAACCTATTGTACTTAGCAGTGGATTTCTTCCCTCACCAAATTCCTGTCATGACTCCATTTAGTGTCAGTGTGCACACCTTATCATTTCTTGTGTTAAAATTTTTATACTTTCATATGAACTTTAGTTATAGCATTAAGAAGCCTGTTATTAGTTCCCTCACCTTCTTATCAGTGATCAAATTCTCCTACTCAACCTGAACATAATTTTGAATAATTGTTGTCCACGGACCACAACTCAATTTTACTTCCTGTTTTGACCCTGAGCCTTTTTCCTTTGAAGAGCAGCAGAAGGAGCCAGTTGTAAGTTATTCAGTGTTTTTAATCAAGTTGTATTTTAAATATTATGAGCTCAGGAAATCACTAGGGGAATTTCATACTAAATTCATTGCAGTGTTAATGTAAGCCTTACTTATGACTAATAAATAACTTTATTTAAACATTCTCCTCTCTCCTCCCCAATTCAATACTGTCTTTCCATCCCAGCTCTCTATAGTCACCTGTGATACTATGCTATACTTATCATATATGCCTTCTCTTTTCAATTTCCCCACCCTATTACTGATGTGTTATCTCTCCATTCCTTACCACTCATATGTCTATATTACATACACTCTATTTGCTCCAGGTATATCTACTCAGCTCTACTAATCCACATACCTTCCAATTCCCTCTTACACCTGTACACACTTCCTATAACATATCAGCCTTTAGAAAATGTTTACCAGCATTTGCCCGCAAAAGCTGAACTTTAAAAAAGAAAAATAACCAGATCATCAGTTGAATGTTTTATTGTTAATCAGGGCATAATGAATGTAATGATGGACTTTGAACTGGAAAGCATCACTGATACCCCTCATAAAACATAATTTGACTCTTCAGTTATTCTAAATTACCCAGACTCCAGATCTGATATGATGTTGCATATTAGGTGTGTGTAGCAAAGACACGTAAATGGAGCCAACCATGATCTAAAAGAATTAAGCAGTTCTTGCACCTCCATGACATTTCAAAGTACTTTGCAGGCAATGAAGAACTAATTGAGTCGTAGAAGTGTTGCAACATAAACCTGCTCCTAGTCTTACGAAGCACATTTTCTGACTAACCTTGAAAAATGTTCCAGGATATGGTGATTATGCATAAATGTTACGTGAAAAAAACATATTGACCTCGCCTCCTCTTAGTTTATAGTCTAGTTAAGCCTGGTAATATTTTTGATGGGAATTTCATTTTAACTCCCAACTTTCCAGCAAACCAAACACTTTACTTAAAGTCAATTAAGTACAAACTACCTGAGAAATAATTGTCTATAGGGTGGCATGGTTTCACAGCTCTAGGGACCTGGGTTCAATTCCTGACTTGGTTCACTATCTGTATGGAGTTTGCATATTCTCCTCGTTTCCTCCGGGTGCTCTGGTTTCTTCCCATGGTCCAAAGATGTACCAGTTAGGTTGATTGGCTGTGTTAAAATTGCCCCTCGTGTCCTGAGATGCATAGGTTAGAGGGATTAGCAGGTAAATATGTAGGGATACGGGGGTAGGGCCTGTGCGGAATTGTGGTTGGTGCAGACTCGATGGGCCAAACTGGCCTCTTTCTGCATTGTAGGGTTTCTATGATTCTATGAACTAGGTAAATCTAAACAGAACCCTGCCCCACCAATTTCACCTTCCAGTTTGGGTTGGTTTCTTCATCTGAAGTCCTGTTAATAAAATGGAATAATCACATCTCTCATACTAATGAAATCACTGGGGAGTGGAACAACGAGATTCATCCAAATTGTCACTCAACTTTGAAAAGTCATGTGATATCATTGCCCAATGAAATTGTTGGAAAGGGACTGGCTAATTTATATAGACTCTGTTACTTAGGTTATAATATCTCAATTTACTGTAAGGCTAGGATTCGTTTTAAAATATTACTCATGTTAATTACACCTCGTTCTCAATTTAAACCTATTCTTTCCTAACTGCAATACAAATTTGAAACTTTCATAGACTAAACCTGAAAAGGGGCAGTATGTGTAAAATATTTTACACCTCTAAAAATTAATTAAAAGTAATAATATTGTGGTTTAAAAGTTCTGCATTAGCTTAAGCACGCGCACTAACGGTGTGAACATGTTTAATTAGAATTTGGAATGGGAAGAGTTAAAGAAAATATTACTGTGTTGGGACTTTAGTAGACTTCGTTCGTGCCTGCACATTTTTAAACCTTCCACTTAAACTTGATTTGTAGAATATCAGTGATCCGATCTATCACTTGATCGACAAAAGTATTAAATGCATCATATTAAAAATAGGAAAGTCTTTTGGATGGAAGAACGTTACAATTGGCTTTGTTAAACGAATGAAAACAAAAGACTAATTGAAACCGGATTCTGGTTCATTCTCTTTCTCGCAGGAGCTGCAATAAACCTGGGTGAACATTTCCACACGTCAACTGGGAGGGGAAAAAAAAACTCATGAAAGCATTTTGGAGGAAAATAAATAATAAAAGCATTGCATTAAAAACAAACTCCTAATTTAATAATTTCAAATATCATGCAGCTCCAATTATTGTTTTAGGGAGGAGACAACAGCTTTTTTTTCTTTGATTCTTCACTCTAACCCAATTATTGCAGCTTGAAATCTGAAACCCAGTAACTAAAACTTTCAAGCACTCTTCCGCCATTTTGTACCAAACTACAGAAGTGAAACAAATTCAAATCTACAATATAATAATCCCTTTATAAACTTCAATCATTTTCGCTCTTCCCAAAGTGTAAAAAATATTAAGTTAATATAAACAATAGCTTATTGATAATATACAAATAAAGTTTGAAACATTTTTTGAAGAAAAATGTTAACATTTATTATATTGCAGGTTTGCATTTCTTCAACATATTTGTAAAATAGTCAAAGTGTGACCTGTGGGGGAATTATTTATAAACATATTTTGTCCCTAAAGTAGGTGAGATTTTTATTTCTTGAAATTAACAAATTTGAATGACAGATCAGGTATTTCAAATTATCCAATAACAGGCAATTATTAAACATTCATCCCTCGTTGTGTAGAAATTGCATGGAGAACTCCAATTAAAAATCATGTAAAGGGATTACAAATAAAAGTTCATAATTTTACGAAAAGTGACCAAATTTTTTTAAAAATTGGTATGTTTGTGTTTTTCATTTGGACAAAAATGCTTGGAATAAGTTATCTCATACTTTTTTTAAAAAAGAGAGAAAGTTAAATAAATAATAAAAAGGATAGAAAGTTAAATAAATAATAAAAAGAGAGAAAGTTAAATAAATAATAAAAAGAGAGAAAGTTAAATAAATAATCCCAGTTGAGTTCGGAGTAAAGTGAGGAGTCGCTACATCCGGGCACCTTCCCTAGGCAATGAGAGCCACAACACTGCCGTTCCTTAGGCAAAGTGAAATAAATTCGCCACCGCTCGCGCTATGAAATAGTTCCCCTCTCCCGGCTCTCGGTTCAGCTTCCCCCCCTCCTCCCCCGCTCGCGTGACCTGCCTCGCGCGCGCCCGCGCGCCCGGGGGGGAGGCGAGCACCTCCAGCAAACTGATCGGCGAGGGCATGGGAGGTGGGCGGCGCGGTGGGAGCGAGCGGAGTGAGGCGCGGGCGCGCGGTGGGAGCGTGTGAGCGAACAGAGTGAGGTGCGGGCACGCGCGTGGAGTAGGGAGTGTGGTTTGGGGACCGGGGCGGGGGGAGGGGAGCAGGGATTGAGCGTGAAGCCCAGTAAGTAAGTGAGGAGGAGAGAGAGAGAGAGAGGGGCAGGGGTGCGCGCACAACACAGCTACTTTCTTTTCTTGAAGGAGGGAGGGGAAATAATTGGAAGTTTTCTTTAACCCAGATTTTTTTTTAAAAAAAGGAAATCAAAAGGAAAAGTAAAATAAATTTCGGCCGCTCGTTTCACACCGAGGTGTTTTTTTTTCAGGATTTGTCCCCCCAGCTCTTCCTTCCCCCCCTCCCTTTCCGTTTTATATTCTGAGTCGGTTTATTTTCGGTGCCATTTTATTTGATAATTTTTTGATTTGGGCCCCCCTCTGTTGATAATAATTTGGAGGTGGGGGGGAAATGTTTTTGAAGTTGTTGTTGGTCGGGCAGCTCACCGCCCCCCTCTGGCTCGGCGGCGGCGCAGAGTGATGAGTCCGGTGGATGGGAGAACTTGTTTTGCCTTCACTCTCCCTGTATCTTTCTGTTTCCCCTTCTCTCTATCTATACATTTTTATATATATATTTTATATATAAAACATATTTATCAATATAAATAAAAAGCAGATATTTATACACATGCGGCCGACCGCGATGTTTAATGGACTTTATTCTCCCTCGTGAAATTATTTCGGGCCCTGTTTTTGTTGAATTGTATTTTTTATACTCTTTTTGGCTGCGTGAGGAAAGAGGGGAGGGGGTGAAGAGAAGGGGAGCCGGGTATTTCCTTTTTTTTAACCTTTTAAAGGGGGTGTGGAGGAAAAAAAAGTGAAGGAAAGTGGCGCGGGAAGTAGAGGAGATGGAGTTACAAACTCTGCAGGAGGCTCTGAAAGTGGAAATCCAGTTTCATCAGGTAACCTGGTCTCTTTTTATTTATTGCATGAAGTGTATGTGTTTTAATTCCAACCACTACCTCTCAGCGACACACACATTAGGCACATCTGCTAGAAGGGAATAATTGGCCAGAAACCATTTTATGCTTTGTTTTAGATAAAAAGTACAATGCAAATCACAAACTTTTTAAATTCAGGCTGTGCCTTAATATTTTGAGTATTTGGAAACTACATCACCTAGTCATTTTTGGGAGAATGTGGAAAACAAAAATAAATGGATAAGTGAAGTATATTCTTGTAATTTGAGTAATGAATAAAAGTTAGGAATTTGTGGGAACTATTACACTTTTTAAGAAAAAGACTTGTAAACATTTTATATGTAGAACAATTCTGTACTTATATTCTAGAAGCATTATTCACTTCTAACTGATTTTTGTTTTGGTAGAAATCAGGAAGAATATTTTTTGAGGACTTCTTTATTAAGACCTTATGTGTGTGTATATAATTTGAAGCCATCTGAGCAGTCTCAAAGTCCATATCTGTTGAAGAAAGTAGATATAGTTAGCATAACACTTGACCTCAGAGGCTGGATTGATCAATAAAACCAGCCCTTGTTATATTCACTGTGGAATGTCTCCTCTCTCATAGGACATTAATTTTCTCTATTTCATCTCTTCTCCAAACAGAAACTTGTGGCCCAAATGAAACAGGATCCACAGGTATATTTTGTTTTTGTGTCCTGTTTACTCTTTTGTGTGTTTCAAAATATATTTATTACATCACATTTTCACATTTGATTTCACATTTTCTAAATTTTAATGGCATGTATAATATGGATTTTAGTTTTGAAAATGAAGTATAGTTTTAGTTTATTCCAAAGCCTTAAGCAGTTTTAAATAGGGTAAGACAAAGCAAATGAGGTATTTCTGTTAGTCATTATTTTAAAAAAGGCTTTTTGATTTTTTTTCCTCTCTACCGTGTTCAACTGGAAATGTTGAATGACTCATTTTCCCAGTATGGGGAAAAAGGTTATCTTATTGCTAATACTAGTCTAACATATTGTTAAAATTTTATTTCACAGAATGCTGATTTGAAGAAACAGCTACATGAATTGCAAGCAAAGATAACTGCTCTCAGTGAGAAACAAGTAAGGCAAAAATGAATTTGTGGCTGTTCTGTTCCAGATGGTTGTGTGTTCTCCAAGGATGAGCTCAACTTGGAGGGTTGGATAGTTTTCTGGAAGTTTTTAATGGCTATTCAAGTTGGCTGGTGATGATTTGGGGGAAAAAAAACTGATAGCCCTAACTACATCTGTTAGAACAAAGAACAAACAACTATAGTTGACTTTTTAAAATTTTCTACAGTTTTAAAAATCATAGGAGCAATGTTCTTTCTTACTGTAACCTTTCGTGTTATGAAACTCCCAATTCATGTCTCTTCAGATCCTTTAGCTCTAACTCAATCTAGGGCATCTTTACTTAACAGTAAGTAATTATTCACTTTATTTTGCAAATATTATTTTTGAAATAATATATTCCTCCTCCATACCTCCCTCATTCTCAATTTGCCCCAGTTTACTTGTTCCTGTCAAGGATTTCTTTTGTTAAGATTTTACCTTCTACTCCCTTTTATCAAATGTAGTGAAGGCTTGACTTTTTCTTATTTGTTTTCCTTTTGGCTGTATATGTGTGGGTCTTGGGGGAAGTAGGGTGGGGGAGATGGTTGGGTGTAGTTCTGGGTGTGAAATGACTGCCTCTTCCCCCTTTTTTCTTTGTTTCTCAGTCTAGGTTCTTTGTGCATTCAGATTCACATTATTCACATCCCAGTATTTGTAGCATCCTGTTCTCTCTGCTCAAAAGGGATAAGTCAAATTTTGTAAAGCTGCACTCATATCTGAGTTCACATTTTATGAAACCCCTGAAAAAATTGTACCTTGAACTATGAAATAATCAATGAAATATTTTAAAAGCAGAGAAACAAAGATCTACAGCAAAGCACTTGTTTGAACTTCTATTGCCAACATTGTTGAGGTGCCTTGTTAATTCTAGAACAGCACCCATAATTACAATTTTAGATATTGTGCTGTCTTTAAAAGCTTTTGTCTGATTTTGTTTCTGTAAAGTCAGCTTTCAATCATTGTCATGTGATTAGCTGCCTTAGTAACCATGCGAGCCAACCACCAGTTCAGTGCAGAAATAAATACTGGATTGAGTATCTGGATTTGACTTGCTATTTTATACATTTTGTTTTAAAGAAGTTAACATTTTTGAGAAGTTGAATTGGTGTTGTTAAGTAGTTGTAGTAATACTTTGTCCTGTTGAGGGAGAGAATTTGATTATAAGTTTGAGCCGTTATTTTACTTTCAGTATTGTGTTGACTTGTAATTTTGCAGGTGTAACTGTTTTAACTGCGCAGTAATTACATTTTCTCCTGCTTTCAATTTCTGAAGGTCATATAAGTTTAATTTTGCTTGGTTTTATTGTACAGCCTTAATTTTTTTGGCTTATAAAAATCATATTTGGTTAAACTTGAGTGAGCATAGATAAATTTTTATTCCAAGAAGTTATATTTGTTAAATGCTGACAATTTCTGTAACCACTTTTTAAAGCTATAAACTTTTGACTATTAGAAATAATTGTGTTCTCTTCTGGAAGTACTAGATTTTTTTTCCCTTTCAACTGAATTCAAGAATTGTTTATGATGAACCTGGCAACTCTATACTGTTGAGTATTTAACTTCACAAGATGATCCTGATTGAGTCCAAATTTACCTGTGTTACATGAACTTCACTGCCTCAGCTGGACATTTAGGTTTAAATCTTTGGCTGCTAATGTATACTATACTAGCTGGTATTGTGAACCTGCCTTACTGAAAATCTACCACCTGCTGGCCAGTTTGGAGTATGGGGTTGTCTGGGGACTTTTAAATCATTGTTATATTTTCCCTGTGGACATAAACCTTAGTGCCTTAATTATTTGATTAGAGTTTCTTGCAAAACCTACACATCACAAATTTTGATAACTGGTAAAAAGTGGAATTAAGGAAACAAGAGCACTTTAGGGATCTTCCTGCAACTGAATGTGCTTCACATTCCTGGATGAAACGGAGATATGTAGTAGCAAGTGATCAAGCCTTGTTTTTAAAAAATAATGTTCTTTCAGGTAATTATTATTCATTGTGTAAGGCTAGTAGCGTGGCCTGTAGTGTATCAGAGTACCAATTCATGACATCAGGGTTCCGAGTGAGTGCAAGCTTAGTCCCCCTTAAGTTTCTATACTAAGCAACACTAGATTGGAGCAGAGAAAATAGGTGAAAAGTGACTCAAAAAACATCTTTAAATTGGAACAAGTTCATACATTTCATTGTGCTGTACCCAGTTTACTGATAAAGTGGAGACTTGTGGAGATTACTGGAGGAATACATAGTTTGTGGAGCAAATGAATGTAACTATGATCAATAAAGTTTAACACTGTATTGGAATTCAGAAGTATGATTTATCAGTGATGGTATTTTAGATATTTAAACCTAGTTCTTCATCCTGTTAACTTGATGTGAAGTAACTTATTGTACTCTGAATTATTCTGAATCACATGCAAGTCCTACTCTAGCATAATATCGCAAATTTTAATGTAATGTACTTGCTCATTTAAGATTCTTGATTGTATATTACACCCCTTTATACATAAAAATATGTAAATATATATTGAACATAGGTCGACCTGTAGTATTGCTAAAAGTACAAATTTTGAATTCCAGAAGAGATGATGTATAAATTTTGAAATGCTTTCTTCCTGGTTTAAAAGTAACACTGGTATTCCTGCTCAATAAAAAGTTACAACAATTTATAAGCAATGTGAGAGCAATGGGGTGCAAGAATAAATTCATGAAGATTCCATCTTCCTAACTGCACTTTATACTCTGTATTCCATGCCTTTTGTAGAAAATAGGTGCAGGAGTAGGGAGGTAATCAGATCACAAGGTGTTAACTAATTTTGAAAACATCAGGAAATGTAATCTTATTAACCAAAGACTGGAGGCATTTAATTGATGTGTAGATGTTGCAATACTGAAATGAAAAACTTGTAAGACTGCGGGTAACTTGTTAAGAAATGGAAAATAATGTGTGGGAGAAGTTAGGGAAAAGAACGAGATTTCAGATGTTACACATCACATGAAGAGTAAGTAGCTGGAAACTGGAATTCCAAATTGAGATTTCCCATATTTCATAGTACGTTGGCTTTTAAGGTTTTAATTTTGTCAGCCACTTAGATGCATATTATGGAGCATATGTTTCAAGTTGCTGATGTGAGTATGTATTGAAAAATTAGATGATAGCACTAAAAGTAGTCCTTTCAAAATATCCAGACCCACAAAATTCAAACGGAATGTAGGGAGAAAAAACAATTAAAAGAAATGAGTGTTAATTGCTCTTGGATAAAAGGGTCCCAGAAGCCAGATTCTAGGCTGCTGTGGACCTTAGATTGCACTGGCCAAACAAAGAAAAGTACAACACAGGAATAGGTCTTTGGGCCGATCATGGTATCCTTACTTGGTCTGTATTCCTCTATTTCCTACCTATTCATGTGCACATCCAGATGCATCTTAAATGTTGCTAATGTGTCTGCTTCCACACATCATCTGGCAGTGTGTTCTAGGCACCCACTACTCTCTGTGAAAAGCTTTCCCCCGACTTCTATTTTCCCCCTTGAACCTGTGCCCTCTTGTAATTGACACTTCGGCCCTTGGAAAAAGTCTCTGACTATCCACTCTATCTATGCCTCTCGTAATTTAGGCCTCCCCTCAGACTCCATCTTTCCAGTGAAAACAATTATTCAGCTGCTCCTCATAGCCAACACCCTGGTGAATCTTGTTTGTACTCTCTCCAAAGTTTCCATGCCCTTCTGGTAGCGTGGTGATCAGAACTGCATTCAGTGCAGCCTACCCAAAGTTTTAGATAAATGCATAGACCTATCATATGCTTCCTTGTTCCTTTTGACTAAGCTTATAATTTCCCTTATTATTCATGGTTCCCAATTTTGTCATTTCTATCCTTCATTTTTGTGAGGACCATCTCTCCTGCACTTCAATCAACTGGTTTTTAAAAGACTCCCCCATGTCAGACATGGATTTGCCTTCAAATAGTCGCTCCCAATCCACATTCCCCAGTTCCTGTCTAATTTGGATGTAATTGACCTTCATCCAATTAAGCACCCTCAAACAAGGGCCATCCTTGTTCTTATCTGTGATTACCCAAAGTTTTGTGGAATAATGACTATAATGTCTATAAAAAAAATGAGGGGCAAAAATAAGGTAGATAGTCAATATCTTTTTCCAAAGAAAGGGAAATCTAAAACTAGAGGGCATAGGTTTAAGGCGAGAGGGGAAAGATACAAAAGCGTCCAGAGGGGCAGTTTTTTCAAGCAAAGGATGCTGAGTGTTTGGAACAAGCTGCGAGAGGTAATAGTAGACACAAGTTCAATTTTGTCTTTTAAAAGCATTTAGACAGTTACGTTGATAAGAGGGGATAGAGGGATATGGGCCAAATGCGGACAATTGAGATTAGATTAGGGGTTTAAAAAAAATGCCAGCATAGGCAAGTTAGGCTCAAGAGGCCTGTTTCCATGCTGTAAACCTTTTTGACTCTAATGGTTTCTAAGCCCAAAATGCACCCTCACTGAAACATTGGTCATCTGGCCTGGCTCATTCGCCAATATCAAGTATAGTCTTCCTGGTTGGATTGTCAACATCCTATATGAAAAAGCCTTCCTGGACATATCTAACAAATTGCTCTCC
Organism: Sphyrna mokarran; assembly: GCA_024679065.1. Taxonomy (NCBI): domain Eukaryota; kingdom Metazoa; phylum Chordata; class Chondrichthyes; order Carcharhiniformes; family Carcharhinidae; genus Sphyrna; species Sphyrna mokarran. The sequence continues at coordinate 69,867,954 of JAGIQG010000008.1, forward strand.
ATCTGAGCCCCTGGCTGTAAGAGATTCCCAGTCAATATGGAGGAAGTTAAAATCATCTGTTACAACTACCCTGCTTTTTTCATACCTTTGCAGTACCCGACTACACAACTGCTCCTCTGTTTCCTGTGGGCAGTTGGGAAGTCAAAAAACATTCTGATTAAAAACCAGCACCACAGCCGATTTAGTCTGAGGTCTGGACAATAATGATTGTGTTTTTAAAAAATGTTTATTCTTAAAGTTACAAAGCCAATGTGCAGAATGAACAGGGCAAGAATCGTTTCCTTGTAGGCTGCAAAACCCAATTCAAATTGAATCCAATTCATGGTCCCCACAAGAGAGAAATACAAGATCCAAACTGACAAGAAAAGGCATTGCATTTTGGGCTTGATCTGAAACTTTTGCTGCAATTCTATTACCCTACCCGCCACAGGAATTAAACCGGGTAAGAGGCGAACAATGGGAAGGTCTGATGAGTTTGGGTGGAATTTTCTAATCTTGGGAATTAACCTTACTTTCTTGATCTACTCTTCACACTTCCGAACATGAAAGTCAAACGGAGTTTTATTTAGATGTATCTAGCATATATATTGAAAACGGTGATTTAAGCTATAGAAAAATATATGCCTGATTTGCTTTCTCTCCACTGCACCAGTGCCAAGTTGCAACTGTCAAGGCTAATTAGGTTTATATGGGAATATGCCCTGTTATGATAAAAATGCTGCAAGGTGGCTAAACCTTACACTGGAAAGTAATACTCTTTAAAATAATCCAGCAGAGATTCACTGACACCACTGGAACATTTCTAACCATTGGATTCTTACAATTAATTTATTGTTTTGCAACTTAACTTGTGCTGAGGGCTCCAGGGAAGTGATTTGTTTAGATATGATTTCGTTTTTGTAAAAACAGGTTTGAATTACTTTTTCCTTCGATCATTTGTGTACCATATGTCAACATGACGTTCATAATAACGGTGACGTAATTATTGCTTTTATTGAGAAATCATTTTGAAATCAGTATGGCTGGAATACATTATATGAAGACTAGCACTTACTCCTGTGGCCATACAGGAAATATTTTGCCTAAACCACCTTGTAAGCCACATGAGTTATACAAGTAATTGATACAATAAATATACTCCATATCCTGTTCTCAAACTTGTGGTTTTCAATTCAAACGTTTTCTTATTTTGGAGTGATTTTTTTTTTTAAAAAAATTCTTTGTACATTTTATTTAAGTATTGCTGATTTACTCAAAATGACATTGAATTGTCATGAGTATACTGTAATATGTCTATTTGATAAATTGGAGTTAAAGTTAATGTTTTTTCTTTCTACAGCTGTGTTTTGGTATGAAACTTCACGTTTCCAATAGAAAGGGTCTTGTCTAATTGCACAAAACAGCAATATTTCACTAGGAAATAACACATTATCTTATGACTTGAATAACAGGTTATTAAAATGTATTGTTGATTGATATATGTATAACTTATGTTGCAATTAAAATACACTATCAAGTTCACAAACCATCTCAGATTTTCCATAATAGCATAACTGAAGGAAAAGAGGCAAATGTATCAATGTTAACACGATTAAGACATTATGTGGCATTTTAGGTAGTATGTGGTGAGTGAACTTGAGAATATCTTTCATGATGCCCCAAAATTCTGTGCAACCAATAAAGTTTTGGATCTGAAACTTCATATCCAGGACATGTGAAAAGCAGTACATTTTTGAGTTGAACAGTTAATGTTTGAAAACAAGGATTATACTATAAAGTTTTTTTGTGGATAGTGCTGACTTTAAAGTGAAATTTGAAATGCTACATTACCAGGATTTTCCTTTGCCTTGAAAAATGGAGCTTGGTGCTCAGCAAGTTATGTCCACCAATTTTGTAATTGTCATTCTGTAAGGGTGCATGCTGTCTCTTGTACTTCATCAAAGTGACAACTTTCAAGTTCGCCTGGATGGTGATGGTGCTTCCTCATGAATTTTCCAAAACGAGGAACCATCAAATTAGTACTTTATGGAATAGTGGAGCTGCACAAAATTATCAGACTGAATTATATTTTTGTTATCCCCCTCTGAAAGCTAAGGGGATGTACTATGTAGTGTACTATTGAGTCATGAAAATAGAAAGGCACAGGTTTAATTTTCAAGCAAGTTGATTGCTCTCAAATGATTTTGTGCACCATCAACATGATTTGCTGTGGTACACCTGAACTGGGGAGTGGTAAAAATCAAAGTTCCTTCAGTTTGCGACTTTCTTGCACAGATGGAGAAAACGTGTGAGGATGGAAAAGGACTTGCATGTAATGCTCCTGTGGTCAAATAGCCTGTCAACATTGTATTTAAGTTTATATTTGAATATTAATATTGGGTAGGGGCTTTTTCACTGTTTTAACTGTACTCCAGTATAAATTATTGCTTTTATTGGAGAAAGGTGAAAATATTAAAAAGATTAAATAAAGATGATGCAGATGCCACTTGTGTCAAAGATATGTCCTTTACTTTAGAATTAGGAATATTGGATTTAGGGGCAGTAGTAGGCCATTTTGTTCTTCAAGCCTGTTTCACCATTCGATAAGATCATGACTTATCTGATTGCGGTGTTCATCTTCCTGCCTGCGTTCCATCTATAAATCTTGAGTCATTTATCAAAAATGTTTAATTCTGCCTTAAAATGACCCAACCTGCACAGACTAATGACCCTCAGAGAAAAAGTGCTCTCATCATTTCCAAATTAAATGGAAGACCTCTTATTTTTAATGTGTTCTCCAGTGTCTCCCAAAGGAGGAGACATCTGCCCGATAACCATTGTATCAAGTTCCCTCATGATCTTGTGTGTTTCAACAAAATTGCTTCTCATTCTCCTAAAATCCAATGTGTCTGGGCTCAATCTGTTCAGCCATCCCCCATAAGATAAATACCCATCCCAGGAATGAGTCGAGTGGCCATTTTCTGCATTGCTAATACAAATATATCTTTTTTCAAATATGGAGAAAAAAACTACACAGTACTCCAGATGTAGTCACAACCAAGGATCCTGTGTAGCTGCAGTAACGTTTCCCTACTTCTGTATTCCATTTGCCTTCCTAATCTATTGAATCTACGTACTAACTTTCTATGATTAATGTACCACAATACCCAGATCACGCTTTTCTACCAAGTTCTGCCATCTTTTTCCATTTATGTAACGTACCAATTTTCTATTTTTCTGAAAATTGTACAACTGTTTAAAAACTCTTTATTGCAAAATTGTGCTTGTTACCCATAAGTGCTAGATTTCGTTCTTTTAAATGTAGTTTACTAAAAGTGATTTATTTGACCTGCATAGCTTCAGACTAATCTAGTGCTATGTTGGAAGCCAAATTGTAGAGTGAAGGGCAGCATTATAACTGTTCGCACATTGAACTTATGGACCTTAATTTTGTAAAATGAATAATAGAACAGTTCTCTTTTGTACCTTTAAATCTTGTTTGGGATATATTCCTTTATGTTTGCCCTTTAAGTTTACTTTTTGGGATGTACGTGTTGCTAGCTTGGCCAGCATTTGTGCCCATCCTTAATTGCCCTGAGAAGATGCTGCTGAGCCTCTGTCTTGACTTGCTGCTGTCTATTTGGTGTACATACACGTACGCGCATATCAGAATGGCACGTTGCTTGGAAAAGAACTTGTAGGTGGTAGTGCTGTTCCCTTGTCCTTCTAGGTGATAGAGACCACTGTTTTGTAAGGTGCTATTGCAGGAGATTTGATAAATTGCTGCACTGCATCTTGTATGTGGTACATACTTGTAAAAGTCAGTCTGTTTTAACCCTTATACGGTGGACAAATAACTACAAGTAGGCATCTTATTAGTACAAACAATATTTATTTAAACCCACACAATCAATAATCACCCACTCGACCAACAATAAGTTATCTTATAGGAAATACCAGAATTCAAGTACAATACAAGACCTTGACTTAATTTTGCGTGACTGACAAGTACCCAAACAGATATTGGCCTTTACCTCTGCGCTGGTCTTGGTAGTTGTCTATGTGGCTTGCTCCTTTGGTCTGGTTTTGCGTTCTGGCTGTGGTCATCCTTTCTTCTCGGCTGTGGTGGCTCTCCTCTTGCTGGCGATGTTCACCATTCTTGTAGCTTGTTTGTGGGGCCAGGGAGACAGAGTCCTGGTTGTGCAGCACCTTTTATATCCTGTTTGGTTTCACGCACCTTTTTGGCCATTGTCAATCAATTGATCAGGACTTGATCACCCTGATCGATAAGAGTCCAATCAGGTGGTATCACACCAATCTCTGGGTGTATCCCCAGCAGCCATGTCTATATGTGTTGGAGGCACATAGGTCACATACCTGCCTCCTAAATAAGTGTTCACAGTGCCTTTATGTCTGGCACACAACCCAGTGTGACCAGAAAGTCTCTTTCATCCTGAAGATGGCCCATATTCTGTGTATTCACTCATCAGAGTTGCAGCCTATTTATTTAGTTTCTTGCCCAATCGTCCCAGAATGCTTTACAAAACACCATTTTAAATGGCCTGTTTGGCTATGCACTGTTGTTTGGTGGCAGAGATAATGGATGTTCAAGGTAGTGAATGGGACGCTAGTCAAGTAGGCTATTTTATCTTGAATGATGTTGAGCTTCTTGAGTATTATTGCAGCCGCTCTAGTCCAGGCGACTGGAGAGTATTCCAGTTCACTCCTGACTTATGCCTTGTGGTAGTGGCAGGTTTTGGGGAATTAGGAGGTGAGATACTCTGCAGAATTTCTACATCTAACCTTTCATAGCCATTGTATATATTTTCCAGTTTCTGGCATCTTGTAGTCATCGTATTTGCACGACTTGTTCAGTTTCTAGTCTATGTAACCCATAGCATTTGATAGTTGGGGGCTTATCCATTGGGTGTCGTGGGGAGATGGTTAGATTTTTGATTGCCTGGCCTAAGCCTAAGCCTGAACATTGTCCAAATTCAAATGCATATGGTCACAAACTACTTCAGTATTTAGTATCATTCAGTACTAGAATGATACTAAGTTATCATCAGTGAATGTCCCCACTTCATGATGGAAGGAAGTTCGTTGATGGAGGTTTAATTTAGGACAAGGGAACCATGTATCAATGTCCTGGGACTGAGACGATTGACTTCCAACAACCACAATTCGCTTTGTTAGGTCTGATGCCAGTCAGTGGAGAGTTTCCTTCCTGATTCCTGCTGACATCAATTTTGGTACGGCTCTTTGATGCCACACTCCATCAAATACTGCCTTGATGTCAGAGGCAGGCAGACTTCTTTCCCCTTTGACTCTAGCTCTTATTAATATTAAACCAAGACGAAAGTCAGGAGATGAGCGGCCCTGGGGAATCCAAACTGAATATTGATGCCTCTTGCTTGCTGATGATAGATAGTAAACTGATAAGGCAATAATTGCCTGGGCTGGATTAGTTTATTTTGTGATCAGAACATACCATTCATTGTCAGAGATTCCTGTGCTGCACTGAAATAACTTGGCTGCTGGGTTATGGCCAATTCTAGAGCACAACTCTTTAGTACTACTACTGGAATCTTGGAAGGGCCCATAGCCTTTGCAGAATCCAGTGCATTCAGCTGTTTCTTCATATTGGGTGGAGTGAATCGAATCAAATTGGTTGAAGGCAGGCATCTGTGATGTTGGGGACTTCAGTAAGAGGCCGAGATGGATCATTCATCATACTGCAGAACGTGATTGGAGTACTATAGCTTTAATGTTCACCAATTGTAGTTATAAAAAGTATCAAAATTGATGCCTATTAATGTTTTCCATATATAATTTTAATGCAAGTAGACAAGATTTCTTTTTCTACAAAATGTTGAATCTGATTTGGAGCTCCTGTATGTGAGGATCATCTTTTGCCATGTATTTGTCTAGTATACTGTCAGATATTTGATTTCATTGGCATCTATGCTCCTTCATTGGCATCTACATAAGTGCAGTGTGCTACCATGGAAACAATGGGCCAAAACTGAATGGGAACATGTTGCTGTTGTGTAGATCTTGTATATTTCAAAGGAGAACATCTTCCTTGATGCATTTTCAATGTTGTTTTGAATCCCTTTGGCATTAATTTAACAAGCAGAATACCAAAATAGTTTTATGTTCAGTGATTAAATAGAAATATCATTGATTCTTTTGCTAATTTTCCCATAATATGGCAACTTCTTTAAAAAGTACCCTGGCATTTTAAAGGACTCGTGAAACAGTATGATTAGATTTATGTTATTTTCAAAACAGCAATAATTTGTATTTATTTATTACCTTTTAATGTCATAGAACATTCCAAGGTACTTCGTAGGAAACTTTCTAAACAAAATTGGAACCATACCCCAAAATGTTGGGACAGATGACCAAAAGCTTTATTGAAGAGGTCAGTTTGCAACTTAGGGTGGAGAGGAAGAAAATAGGAAGGCAATTCCAGTGTTTAGGGCTTTGGCATCCAGTGTTGAAGTGATTTTAAAATCAGTGGTAAAGAGATCAGAATTGGAGAACATGGATATATCAATGTGACACAAAACCAGAGGAATGGAGGGATGAGGCCAGGAGAGATTTGAAAACAAAAGATAAGAATTTTAAGTTGAGGTGTTCATTAACTGAAGGCAAGGTAGATCAGTGAGCATGTAGGTGATAAGTGAATGGGTAATTGGTGTGAGCTAGGATTAAGTAGTAGAGGTTTGGATGACTTCAAGTTTTTGGCGGATATACTGGGAAGTAATCAGGATTACATTGGAAACGGATACCTGAATGGGAGTTTCAACAACGTGAGCTGAGGCAGGAGTGAAATGATATGGAGGTGGAAAAAGGTAGTCTTAGTTATGTTGGAGATTTGTGATGGGAAGCTGTGACACCAAAGTTACAAACAGTCTAACTCTGCTTCAAACAGACAGGAAGGTGGAAACAATGACAAGAGAATGGCTCTCGTGGTGGGGACCAAATTTAATTCTGGTTTTCTCAATATTTGGTTGGACCAAACTTTCTGCTCATTCAGCACAGATATTGGTCACTAAAAGAAAAGCAAAATACTGCTTCTGAAATAAAACACAAATTACTGGAAAAACTTAGCAGAACTGGCAGCATCTGTGGAAGGGGAAAACTTGAAATATTCACTCTTTTGGCTAACTCTTTATTTTGCATTGTAAAACAGCACTTTAGATCTATTTTCAAAAACTGGTGGTAACATTTCAAATATAAAGCAAATTTAAAAGTGCAAAATAATGGATTCTAGGGGAATACTACAAACAGTATTTGGAGAGATTCCTATAAGAGAAGTTTGGTTGTCCGATGAAATCATTCTAGTATTTGCAGTAAATGTCAAAAAAGTTAGGAATGTTGTAAGCATTCTCTACCTAACAAAGATTTGTGATTTTTTTTAAAGAAAAGGATTTAATTTCAGAATTGTTGCTGGCAAATAAAACTACTTGGACTGTGCAGCATCCCATTGTTGTTGAAGACATGAAAGTTATAGAAACTATTTTTAACAATTGGAGTTGAGGATAATTTAGTGTGCATCTTCACCTAGATGTTGCTGCCTTGTAAATATAGTTATGGGGTTTAATGGCTTGTTCATATGCTGGAACATTTGACATAATTCAGGATAACCATCTATGATGTATGCAGAAGAGTTGGGTGAGTGAATGGAGTCAAGCAATTCATAGAATATCCAGTGCAGAAGGAGGTCGTTTGGCCTATTGAGTCTGGATCCGACTCTCTGTCAGAGCATCTTATCCAGGCCCTAATTGCTGTAACCTCACTAATTCCCCTAACCTATATATCTTGGGATACAAAAGGACATTCTAGGTTTGTCAATCCACCTAACCTGCACATCTTTGGACTGTGGGAGAAAACTGGAGCACCTGGAGGAAACCCACACAATCACTGGAAGAATATGCAAACACCACACAACGTTCACCCAAGACTGGAATTCAATCAGGGTCCCTAGTACTATGAGGCAACCATGCTAACCACCATGCCACTCAGCAGTGGAGTATAACACAGTTTGCAGTGTGCACTGAAGAAGTAAGTGAGGAAGTTATTGATACGTTCCTCATACAGAAGGCTCTTGATTATGGAATTGCCACCTTGAATTTTAAAATTGCAAATATCACTGAAGTATCAAAGAAGGAAAAGGAAAACAAATTGGGGAATTATAAGCCTGTTAGTCTAACTAGTTGTGGGGCAGTTACTAGATTGTATTATTAGGTTTGGTGATTGATCCTAACACCAATTGCACATCTGACTCCTGTCCCTTAGCCAATTTCATATTTCAAGCAAAAGAGAGAGGTTCCCTTGCATATTCTTATTTGTGAGCTTAAGGAACAATAGTTTCCTGTTGTATATGGCTACAAATCGGCCAATCAAAGTCAAAACAATCAGCATCATTCTTTGCTATGGTATAAATTGTTCTTGAAAATTTGGCAATTATGCATTTGTCCTAATGAGTGCAAGACAAAAAGCTTCAGAAGTATATCAGTTGGAAGTATTTTGGCAATACTTTTCTGTATTTTCTTGTAATGCATATATGTAATATATTGAAGCTGTGCAGTTCTTAGGAATTTAGTGGGAGCTGAAAAGTAATCTCTTTGGGTCCGAAGATTATGATTTTCTTTGTTTGTTCATGGGTTTTGAGGTTGCTGACAAGGCCAGCATTTATTTCTCATCCTTAATCGTTACTGAGAAGTTGATGAGCTACTATCTCAAACTGCTGCAGCCTATGAGGTATAATCATTCCTAAGGTACTTTTATGGAGTGAGTTCCAGGATGTGGGACTCAGATGATGAAAAAGTGATATATTTCTAAATCAGGTTGGTGTATGACTTGGAGGGAAACTTTGAGGTAGTGGTGTTCCCATGTGCCTGCTGCTGTTGTTTTGCGAGGTGATAAAGATGCAGTTTGGAAAATGCTGCAAGGGAAAACATGTTAAATTGCTGCAATCTGTCTTTAAGTTTAAAGTTTATTTATTAATGTCACAAGTAGGCTTACATTAACACTGCAGTGAAGTAACTGTAAAAATCCCGAAGTTGCTACATTCCAATGCCTGTTTGGGTACACTGAGGGGGAATTTAGCATGACCAGTGCACCTAACCAGCATGTCTTTCAGACTGTGGGAGGAAATTGAAGCACCGAGAGGGAAGCCATGCAGACATGGGGAGAACATACAAACTCCGCACAGACAGTGACCCGAGCTGGGAGTCGAACACTGGTGCTTTAATTGTCTGGGTAGTTTGTGATAAGTAAAAAAAAAAATTTAGTTAGACTGCCTGTTCTAATTAGGAAAATCTGTTGTGCAAAAAAGTTGAACATAGGATGAGGTATTGCAATTTAAGTTATGTAATAAGGACAAAGTTTTAATATGTTGTCTTATTCTGCAGAGTTGTGTTCCTCTAGGAAAATACAAACTGATAATATTGAAGCCAAATTTTCAATGCTGGAAATATGAATAAAAACAGCAAATGCTGTTTTTATTCATCTGGTAGCATCTGTGGAGAGAACCAGATTTGTGTTTCAGGTTGACCTTTAATCAGAACCAACAAAGGATCACCTATCTGAAAAATTAATTCCTATACCTCTCCACTGATGTTGCCTGACCTGCTTTCAGTTTATGTAATACATGTTAGATGTCTGGTTTCAGGCTTTTTGAAGAGAGAAAGTTGACACTTTTTTACAAATATCTCTTTAGATTATTGATGTTGCATCCCCACCTATTTTTTGTTAGTAAATTAGTGTAATTAAAGTAACATTTTATCAATTCTGTTGTTATAATCGCAATTAAATCTAATGTTGAGAACACTTTTATAAATAATGAGAAGCTGTTTAACATAGTACCTTGCTGTTACTAAATATGAAATATAATCTTTCCAGTGATTACTTCAGTTAAAAAATGTCAGGCTAAGTTTAAAAATATCGTTCAGATTATTGCATGTTATGTAAAGGGGATGCAATTACATTTTGCTGTATGCTTGACATTCACATTAACTTGTACGCTATCATTTTGCCTGTATAATGCTGTATTATTAAACAAAAACAGAAAATGTTAGAAGTACTTGGACAGGCAACACCTGTGGAGCCAGAAAAAAAGTTAACATTTAAAGTCAATGATCTTCCATCAGAAATGGAAAGTTATAAATATGTTTTACATGACAAAGGACAGAGTGGGGAAAAAAGAACACAAAGGATGTCTGAGATCGAGTGGAAGGCATGAGATATTAAATAGCAGAAGAGTTGGTAGTGCAAAGCCAAAGGAAGGGTAATGGGACAAGCACAGAAACAAATGATGTGTCTACAGCACGTGGGGGGAGTGGGTGGGTACTGCAACCAATTACAGGAAGGCATTGATAAACCTGCAACATCGGTAAATATTTGGCAAATGAAGTTCAATGCAAATAAATGTGACGTTGGAAGATCAGGGTGCAAGTCATCATTGGATAGAGGAACAAAGGGATTTCAAAAGTACAAATATGTCAATCTATAAAAAAAATGCAAAGTCATAAAAAGAAAAGCAAATTGAGAACAATTTCCATTGGAATATAGATGAAAAGTAGGGAAGTTATTCTAAACCTTGATCAAAACTTCGTTGTGCCACATATTTTTACATTGTTGTATTGGTTGCCATATCATAAAAGGGATACAGAGGTGCTGGCAAAGGTGATGAGATGATTTACAAGAATAAAACTAGAAATGTGTGAGTATACTTATCTGGCAAGGTAAGATCCTGGCAAGGATTGACAGGCTGGACCTCGTTTTTTTGAAAAAAGTCTGAGGGATGACATGCCTTTAAAATTATGAAAGACTTTTGATAGAATAGATGCAGAAAGATCATTTCTTGAGAGGAAGGGCACTCCTAGAGGTCACCAATATAAGAGAACAAACAGGTAACTGGGACCTTTGAGTCACACTTGTGTTGTGATCTTTTATAGGATGGTCCTCCCGTTTGTGATTTGTCTCTTAGTTCAGAGCTCGTTGTGTTGTGAGCAGTGAATGTAGTACACAAAATTGAAAGAAATACATGTAAAGAATATTTCATCTGCATGGTTTGTTTAGACCTGAAATGGTGAGGGGGGAGAAGGCAAAAGGACAAATGCTGCATTTCCTGCTGTTGCATGGGATGAAATGTTGGATTTTGGATATGGTTGAGAAATGGATTAGAGCGTCACAGAGAGAATAGTCGCTTTGGAATACTGAAAGGAGAGCGAAGCAAAGATTTGGACGTAGTGGAAATGTTCAAGTGTGATCTGTTTAATATAGAGGCTGGTGCAGTGGATAGTGAGAATAAGGGGAAATCTATCATTGCTCTGGGTGAAAGGGGAAGGCTGAGAGCAAAAGTGCAGGAAATGGATTGCTCGTGATTATGGGCTGTGTCAGCCATGTTGGGGAGGAGGGAATTCCTCATTGAGGAGAAAAGAACTCATTAGAAAGGCTGGTATTACTGTTTGTTGGGACCATGAGACAAACATGTATACCTGACATTTTAAACTAACTTTGCAATTTTTGCTGTATAGTTAAACACTCAAATAAAAACATTTGGAATACTTTGCAGATCAGCCTGTATCTGTGGAGAGAGGAGTAGTCATTGTTTGAGATTTGATTGTCTTTGAACAGAACTGGGGAAATGTAAAAATGTAATAGATTATATAGTGAATAAGGAAAGGGGTAAAAGGAAAGGCCACTGAGCAAAAGACAGGAGAGATTAAATGCGAAAAGATTTGGTGCTACAAGGCTAAAGAGAAAGTGATATCATCACAGCTGATGTTTTAGAGATGGCAGAACAGGAAGAATGGAATGGAATATTTATGTGAAGTGGAACGTGAAGAAGTATCGTCAAAAGTAGCTGTGGGAATCAGTGGATTTTTCATGAACTTTTAATTAAGGAATAGAGAAGTTGAGGAAGGGAACAGTTGGAACATGGACCGTTTTGAAGTTGAGAAAAGGGTAAAATCTGGAAGCAAGTAAAAATATTTTCTAGTGCAGGGAATGGGAGCAAGAAAAGATGCTGATAACTGGTGTTTAGTGAGAAAATTAGGCAAGGCTGGGAATTGAGTTGACCTGGATCAAGGAATATTCCACATAACCCATAAAAAAGCAGACATAGCTATAATCCATGTGGTACCCCTAACAGCATTTTTTAATTTGGAAATGAGTGGAGATAAAGGAGAAGTTGTTTAATGTGAGAACACATTTCAACTGGACAGAGGAATGTGTGAAGAATGGACTGGCTTGGCCCTCATTTAGAGAAGAAACTGATAATCGTCAGACTAAAAAAAAACCCCCCCGCCCCCAGTGGGAGTTAGAAGTGTTTAAGATTGGTTGGTTGTCCATGGTGAAGAGGAAATAGTTAGGGCCCAGGAAACTGGAAAGTGTAAAAAGTAATGGAATGGTTCAGAAAACCTATCAGTGTGCAGAATGAGATTTGAAAAGAGGAGAAAATAGTAAAGCTGAGATTAGAAAAAACTCAGATCAACAGGGCAGGAACTGGGGAGTCTAACTTGTGGACCTGGGAAGGAGTTAAAAGTGGGCCGCGGGTGGACATCTATTATTTTGGTGATATTGGAGGGAAGATCTCTAGGAGCAAAGAGGTAATCGACTGTCCTAAAGATGATGGCTTGATATTCAGTCATGGTCTATGTGAGGTAGAAGTGTTTTAGATGTGACATACAGGTTTATCAGGCAGCAACACCATCCTTACGAGCCGCTTACTGCACTGGGCTTGGACCTAGAGAACGAAGTGCAGAAGTTCACACAATTTGGTATGAGTGAAAGGAGTGAAGATGCAATGTCGTTCTTGGCAGTTCTCACTGAAAACATGGAGAGGGTGAGAGACCAGAGGGAGAGGTCCAGCTGGAGGGAAAAAACTCGAGATGGGTAAAAGGCCCCACTGCAGGAGAATGTAAAGGCAATCGGATTTCTGTTTTTTTTAAGTGGGGAGCATGAGGGGACTTGGATCAGAGAGGGAGGGATTGGAGGGTGTTGTGAATAAATGGCAAGAGATGAGATTAGTTGAATGATTGGGCCAGGGGAAGTGAAGGGGAAGATTTGCATGTGGGTGATAGCTGTTAAATTTTTTGAAGTTTGCGTATAAGACTATAGATGAAAGGAAACTGTTGTCCAGTTCAGTATGCTATCTACCATTTTGGCTACTGTACTGCTGAGATTGGACATGGTGAATGTCACGTTTGTAAAAATTTTGGCTTTCTTCCAAAATTACACATTTGCTACTCTAATATTCTTTATTCTAAGTCACCCATTTGTTTTCCTAAATGCAGCACTTTGCTAATTTAAGCTTCATCTGCTATTTGTCTACTTGTACATTTTGTTACTGAACTTCTTACCTAGATTCAAGTGCCCTCATAAATTCACTGCCACCTGAGAGTTTGAGTTTCTGACTTTAGGTTAATGATATGAACTATAAACAAGGTCCCACTGTCATCCCTGCATCATCCTAATCACTGCGATCATTTCCCAACTATCCCTTTTAAACCACCTTGACAGGATTCCCTCTGTTTCTTGTTGCCCTATTTGCTGACCAATTTACAATGTATTGTTTTTAAATGAAAATTGAACAAGTGTTCTTCCAAACTCAGCTGTTGTAAAAATTAATCCGGTAGAGTGTAAAGAACTGTGTAGGTTTCCAACCAGAGTTCTTAAGTTTGTGTTAAAGGGAATTGCCAATTGAGGAGAAAAAATAGAATACTCTTCACTCACTTCGTGTGCAGCTGTAATAATATTCTAGAAGCTCAAAATCATCCAGGCCTATGATGTTCATTTGATTAAATGGTGCTCTGATGCTGCACTGCATACATTTTCATGTTACACTGAAACAACTCGCCAAAGCTTTGACAGTGCCTCCAAAACCCCTGACTACTACCATCATCACAAAAGAAAAAGGCAGCAGATGCATTGAAAGAGTATCACCCCCAAGTTCCTCTCCTAGTCAAGTGCCATCATGATTTGGATGAATTTCACTGTTACCAAGTCAAAATTCTGGAACAACTTACTGAACAGCAGTGTAGAAGCATCTTTGCAACATTTACTTCAGAAAAAAAGCTGATGTCTACTTACCAGTACAGCTAAAAGGGGTGAAAAATTTCAACTTACGGATCTTGTATGCCAAGATTGATTTTCCTTTAAAAAAGGATAGGTGACATTGGAAAATCATTCCAGAGGAAAGAATTGAATTATTTTAACTTGCCTAAAAAATGCTGAGAATTGCAGAGTAGCCTTAAAGTAACAGTTGGATTGATGAGCATCAAATGCCTTTATAATAGCAAGTGTTTGTTAGACACCATTACACTATTTTCTGACTGTATTGCAATATTGTATTTTGCTGAGCTTCTGTTCAGTCTTTCCTCTATACTTTATTTCACTTGCTTTTGTAGTTGGTCAAATATTCTGGAGGGGTTATTTCATAAGAAATTGAAACTAGTATTGCACTCAGAAGATGACTAATTTGGTAATCCTAAAAGGGCAGTTATACTCTAGAAGCAGTTGGCTCAATGGGCCAGATTTTCTTGTTCTGTGATTTATGATGTTCTTTTGAAAATTTGGAATTAAAAAGTAATGCGATAGGAGGGGCAGTTTTGAGTGAAAACTCTCAAGACTGTTTTCTTGCTTGATGCAACATAAGTTTATGGGCTTTTGAATGCTGCATTCATTGTGTTTCTTTGATTTAGGTCAGTTTCCTCAAACAACTCAATTAATTTGGCAGTGGGGGTGGAATATGTCCTAATTAAATTATTTATATGCCAATACATTCATCAATAAATCTAAAACAATTTGTTTGCATGCCTCTCTCATTCTAGGTTCTATGTAGGTTCTGTTAAGACAACTTCTGTCCTCTCAAATAAATTTGTTAGTCATAAAGTATACATTTTGGTCAGGATTTGCAGAGGAAGCAATCCTACACACAGCCATAAATACGTTACAAAGAATTTTCCACTGTGGACGAAACAGTCCTTCCATAATTCTGATCTAAGCAATAACACAGCACAAGGTCAATCATCTTTTGTCTACTTCCTGCAAACATACATAATCCATAGAAAAATTTTATTTTGGAACTGAAAATTTAATAAAAGTTATTTTAATCAGTCCATAGAGATCCTTGATAAACTGATTATATATTTTTACCAAAATTCCTGTACTATAAACTTTCAGGAAACAATACACATTTTTTGTATCTTTTATTTTATTTCCAGCCTCACTCTCAAATTTAATTGGGATATTGTTCTCAAAGTTTGAAATGACCTTTGGAACAGTCTACAAGACAAGTGGCAGAGATGTTATAGGGATTGGGAGGGGGAGGTTAAAGCTGAAAGCCACTATAGGATTGCGTTGTGGGCAAATGGAAAGACTTGCATCTATGCCTTGAGAACGTGTTTTTTTTTTATTAGTCTTGTTGGTCAGCAGGAAATGTAGCAGCCGATTTATGTACAAGGTTTTCCATGCATTGATGAGGTAAATTAGTGTGGGACATCTTTGTTAAATGTAAATTAAATATAAATTAGATAAATATTTGCAAATATTTGTACAAGGCAAAACACCACTTTTCCTCTTTGAATTATGCCTAGGAACCTTCTGCGTATAACTGAGAGGATCTTGGTTTAGCATCTTGTCTGAAATATGGTACCCCTGACAATACGATACTCAATACAGCATTGAAGTGTTCATCTAGCCTTTATGCTGAAATCTCTGAAGTGAACTCAACTACCTATAAATTTTTGACTCAGCTGAGAATGCTACTACCACTGGGCCATATCTGCAACTCAAAGTATGCCACATATGGCCCAGTGGTAGTTTGCACTCTTCTACAAGCTTTTGCTGATATGTAAGGGAAATCATAATATGAGCAGAGAGAATTTTAACGCACATTTTGTGTTAACAAAGCAAAATTCCTGGTACAATGAGGAAAAATGTTGGAGGAAAGGAGACTGTACAATAAACCTTGTTGTAAATGTTTCTGATTGCTTGTGGACTGTTAAGAATCTTAGAAATAAGTTGCAGTCAAACATATTAGGTCATATGCTCTATCCCTGGTTGCAAGTACCCAAATAAAATATGTTTTATAACAAAATACAAAATTTATTCTATTTGTCATTTTCTAAATTACTTTACCATTGTATCAATAGCCAATCTTTACAAATTGCACAAATGCACCAGCCATGAAGGAACATTATATGTAGAGAATAATAATTACTTTGGATGAATAGCTTTCCGGTATTATCTACTTATTCCTGGTTTTCATTCACAAGTGATCAGGGATAGAACAGGATGTGGATATCAATGTTGGGACATTTCACTGCTATTTTCATTCTTTTCATCCTGATTCCAAGGTGTTACAGTAACTGTTCTGCATCATCATCTTGCAGATTGCCTGTGTTAAGTGAGTTATGGAAGGTTAATTAAAATGCTGAAAACATTGGATGAAAAAGACACTGCATGTTTTATTGCTGACAACATGGTGCAGTGATATCTAGGTCATTAGAATAATTTCAACTACATAATGACAAGAATTACATTTCAAACTAATTCATTGAAGTGTGACAATAATTCCAAAACAACATTCTGGTTGCATCCTATCACTTATTATTTCTAAAAAAAAACTTTTGTAGCATTCTTTGCACCTTGACAGTGGTCCAAAAACTTAGGAACAAAAAATGGAAGCATAATTTGCACTCATTTGTACCTTTTACAATCTCAAACATTCTAAACTGTTTTATGGCCAATTAAATACTTCTGAGGTATAGTCATTGATATAATGTCAAAATGTGACAGCCAGTTTGCGCACAGCAAGCTCCTTTAAACATTAATGAGTTAATGACCAGATAATCAATTTCAATGTTTGTGTAGAGGCAAATACTGACCGGGACGCTCAGAACCTCCATTGCTCCCCCAAATATTGTTGTGTGGTCTTTTGCATTCACCTGAAAAGAAAAAATAGGGCCTTGGTTTAATGTTTAATCTAAAACACTGCATCTCTGACAGTGCAGCATTTGTTTAATGCTATTCTGAAGTGTTAGACTCATTTATGTATTAAAGTCTCCAGATTGAGACTTGAACCCGCAGCCTTCTGTTTCAGGTTAAAATGTAACTATTGTTGTAAGAATATTGTACAGTTTTTCAGGTTTGAAAGGCATTTGGTACACGTTCACAGTGATGGAAGCTAGTAGACTCCCAAGTGCCTCAGTTTGTTAACGTGAAGTATTGTTAAGTTTACAGCTGCTGTGTGCTTAGAATCAACTTGCCCATCACGATAGGGTTAGAGTTATTTGGAGATGAATTAGGAAAATTCCAAGCCCTTGATGGTAAACTATCGATCTCTGGTGTCTGATTGTGTCGTCTATCAAATGTGATTGACTTTGTTTTAATTTCCCATCCTCTGTTGTGTTAGCTCCCAATTCTATCAAAGCCCTGGAGGATAATTCCCACTTAGGGACCAAAAAGTATTACACACCTAACTGTCTTAAGTGCAGTGTGTCCAGTATTGCTCCAGTTCTATATCGAGAAGTGACTATTCAAGGAAAAATATTTCAGCATTTAAAAATATAGATTTTTGTCTGATGTATCATAACAAGATCCATTGTATGATTTCATTCTTTTGCATCCAACTTATCCACATATTAAATGTATAATCCCAAAGCAATTTGGTCTATATTGGTTCTACCAAACGTATCCAAAATGTCAAATTTTGAAAAGATTCTAGATTTTAAATTTATACTTTTTACTATGCAATAATTAAGTATTTGCACTAGTGTCTGCACTATGCAGGCTAACTGGAAATACTTGTTCATTTTTAGTTTGTTATAGAATTTTTTTGTGGTGTCTTTTCTCCCTCCTAGTGTATATAATATAGGCGGCAGGGTTAGCACTGCTGTCTCAGTGTTAGAGATCTGGCTTTGAGTCTGGCCTTGGGTGACTGTGAAGTTTGCGTGTTTTTCCCATCTGTGTGGTTTTCCTCCGGATTCTCCAGTTTCTTCCCAGAGTCCCAAAGATGTGCAGGTTACAGGAAAGGGAGAGCGGACTGCAATAAGATGCTCTTTCAGAGAGTCGGTCTGGACTCACTTAGTCATATGGCCTCCTCCTGCACTGTAGAAATTCTGTAGTTTTATAATTGAAGGCTTCCATGAATCGGAAATTGAATTTACTAATAAAATAGAGGATGTAACCTATTACATTTAAAATTGTTTCCATTTGCTGTTACATAGATTCATTGAACTACACTGAACGCATAAGAAGGTGTTTCTGCCTCGTGTGGTATAATTAGTAGGAAAAATGAATCAATTATTGTTGGGTATAGATGGTTTTGGATCCATGGGTATACATCTCCTTAGGGCAGAGAAAGCTAAGAAGAGATTTTTCAGAGTTGCTTAAAATCAAGGATTTAAATAATGCAATTGGAGAAAGTGCTTCTGAATGGTTGATAACCAACAGTGCTGGTTTAAAGTAATTGGTAAAAGAATCAATGGTAGCATGAAGAAATATTTGTTATATAATGCATAGTTAGGATTTTGAATGCACTGTTTGTGATAGCGTGGTGGATGCCGATTCAAAGGGGAATTGGATCAATACCCAGAAGGTAAAAACTGCAGAGATATGGAGAAAGAGCAGGGGGCTGGGACTGGAGTAGTGAAATTGCAAATAGTACTATTTTAAAATTGTAAACCCTTCCTGGTCAGTGATATTTATTAAATTAATGCTGTGGGGTGCATATCAGCTGTGGCTGAGTTGGTAGTGCTCTCACTTCTAAATCAGAATCAGAACCTGAACACAGAAATCAAGACTGACATTGCTGTGCAACGCTGAGTTAGTGCTTCACTTTCAGAGGTACTGCTTTTTGGATAAAACATTAAACCCAAGTCCCATCTGCTCCCCTCAGGTGGATGTTAAAAATCTTATGTCTTCGTTTTCTAGGAAAAAAAGGGAGTTATCCACAGTGTCCTCGTTAATATTTATACCACAACCAAATCACAAAAACAAAATCTGGTCATCATTCTTGTCATTAGTGGAAGCTTGCTGTGAACAAATTGGATACATTTTCTATATTACAACAATTACTACGTTTTAAAGTTACTTGATTGTCTATAAATCATTTTAGAATGTCTTGTAGTTGTTTTATAAATTCACATTTTTATTCAACAAACCTCAAAGTTGGTGACTTTATTTATGCCAAGGAGACTAGTAGTTTCCTCAGTGTAAATCTAATAATGACAAAAGACATTGAGGCAAAACATTTGAAGTGCATCATTGCCAACATTCAGTTTATATGCGTGATTAGGCAAATGTCTCCTGCAAGCTGGTTGCATCACCTATCAACTATAATTACTACAGATATTGAAAGTGCAGTTTACATAATCCTTTTCCTGAGACTGTTTTCTTTAAAGCAGTGAACGTTGAGAGGGGACCTGATAGAACAAAGAAAATTACAGAACAGGAATCGGCCTTTCAGCTTGCACCAACAATGCTGCCTATCTGAACTTAAAACCCCTACCCTTCCGGGGCCCATATCCCTTAATTTCCATTCTATTTGTATATTTGTCATGATGCCCCTTAAAAGTCACTATCATATCTACTGCCATAATCTCTCTCAGTAGCAAGTTCCAGTCACCCACCACCCTTTGTGTTTTAAAGAAAAACTTGCCTTGTACATCTCTTTCAAACCTTACCTTTTGCATCTTAAATCTATGGCCCCTAGTAATTGACTTTTTGGGAAAAAGCTTCTGACTTTCCATTTTGTCCTGCCCTTCAATCTTCTAGACTTCTATCAGCTCACCCCTCAACTTCTGTCGTTGCAGTGAAAACAAACCAAGTTTCTCCAACCTTTCCTTGTAGCTAATGCCCTCCATACCAGGCAACATCCTGGTAAATCTTTTTACCCTTTTCCAAGCTTTCACATCCTTCTTGTAGTGAGACAACCAGAATTGAACACTACTCCAGGTGTGGCATAAGGTTCTATAAAACTGCCAATTTTTAAACAGAATGCCTGGCTGATAGTATGGTGTAAGCCTTTTTGACTGTCTTCACCACCTGTGTTGCCACTTTGTGATCTGTGTACCTGTACATCAGATCCCTCTCCTATTAATATTCTTAAGGACTCTGCCATTTGCTGCATATTTTTCACCAGTATTAGACCTTCCAAAATGCGTTACTTCACATTTGTGATAGAGGTGTATATGATTGAGGGGCACAGATAGAATAGATAAAAAGGTACTTTTTCAATTAGTAGAAGGGTCAACAGCCAGTGGCATAGATTTAATGTAAGAGATAGTAGTCTGAGAGGACTTGAGGAGAAACATTTTCACCCAGAGGATGGTGGGAGCCAGATACTCCCTGCCTGAAGGAGTCGTTGAATCAGAAACACTGGTAAAATTTAAGAAGTAATCAGATATTTGCTTGTGCTGCTACAACCTCCAGAGTTATGGATCAAATGCTGGGAAGTAAAATTAGTGCAGTCAGACCTTTGACTGGTGTGGAGATAATGAGCTGATAGACGTTTACAGCATAGGAAGTCAATGAATTAATACTAACCTATGATTTAACATCCATTTGTGTCCTGTCATTTTGAATTAAAAGATCATAGAATCCCTACAAGTGCCATTTGGGCCATCAAACCTGCACCAACAATCCCACCCTTCCCCTATCCCTGTAACCCGACATATTTACCCTGCTCATTCCCCTGACAGGTCAATTTCGCGTGGCCAGTCCACTTAACCTGCACATCTTTGGATTGTGGGAGGAAACTGAAGCACCCAAAAGAAAGACATGCAGACATAGGAAGAAATTGCAAACTCCACACAATGACTCAAAGCCAGAATTGAACCCCAGTCCCTGTGAGGCACCAGTGCTAATCACTGTGTCGCTGTGCTGTCCATTTTATAAATATCTTATAAATATCTTTTAAACTTTCCTTTAAAGTTGTTTTATCAACTTTCTGTAGTTACCCTCAAAGATTTAGTATTTGAATGAGCCAGTGCTATTTGCTTCTTCCATATAAGTAGGAAGCTGTCCTGTTGACTAGCCTTCACTGAACTATTGAAGTGTCCATAGGTGCTGCTGCTCTCCCTTCAGAACTATGAAAGCAGCAATTCTAATATCTCTTAACTATCTTCCATAACACTGGAGTAGTCCATGATCCACTTGTAGTAGATTTTCCAAATATGTTCAGTTACTGAATACTCAACTCTATTCAGTGGCCTGATTAGTTACATTTCCTACAAACCTTTGGTGTCAAATTGTTGGGCACATTACAGTCATTGTTCCTGTATGCTTGTAAGATGCTAGTGCTTCAGACAGAATTCTGTCTAAGCAAATGAAACTATATGTACGAATGGAGGGGGAATTTTTGATGTGGCCTGATGTATTTTTTGAAAATTACATCTTTCGGAGATTTAAGCATACTAAATTCGGAGCTTAAAGCGTACTAAAATGTCTTTAAACAAAAAACATACAAAAAGACAAAAACATTAACCTTTGGCCAAAAGGAGGCCTTCAGATTGCCAAGCTGTATAGAGTGCCACAAAGCCTTTCTGAAAATCTCAAATTTTGTGCCAAAATTCAATGCAATTACACCTTTCTCTTATTTAAGTTTTTCCTACTTAATACAATTCCATTTATTATTAATGTATCAATCCTTATTATGACAGATCATCTCAACCAATTGTGATACGCCACCTGATATAGTGACATTCTATTGGCCTACTCCGATTCAGATCACCACTTATTTGGCTTAAAGCATTTCCTTGCTTACCTTAATGACAAATTGCCAAAGCATGGATAATATCAACCTTGGGCCCAAAGTTTGACATTTTATGCCTAGACAACATAAGTTTTAATGTTACTAATATAAAAAGTTTCATCAACTGTTCACAATTTGAAACAGTTGTATTTTCTCTGCCAGATTATGAATTTCTGAACTCATAACTATTTTCTGCTTTGTTTGCATTTTGACTGAAATGTACAAATTTGTTTCTTTCAAAATTAAAACAAGTTATGAAATACTTTTCAATTTAAACAAAATATTCCACTCAATCATTAATTACTTTGCAGTTAATTGCATCCATACATGATCAAACTGTTAACATTTTCATGTTGGGTGAAAATCATCTTAACTCTTTCCTTTGTTACTATTCCAGCTAACTTGGAATCCCCTTCCACAGTGAAGCTCTGTTTTCTCCCTGTTTATTACCTTGCTGCCTCTTTCCTCCCACACGTTTTCTTGCAGCTGGCAATGATAGCATATTATGGCAGCTGGCTGAAGAACTGATGAAGCCACAGGTCATTGATCAAACATGATAGAGCACCTGGTTGCTCCCATGACTTGCACCATGGTGATCCACAACTGTTACCCAATGGCATGCAATGTCATATTACTGCACACAGCCATTTAGCTTACGGTTCCGCATGGTGATGCTCTGTTACTGTCAAAATGGCATGGTAAAGCTATGAGAGGCCTCAGCATACCATTCTACAAAAATAGTAATGTGTGAAAATAGCAAAACAGATGAGCAGATTTAGAGTTTCAGAAATAGACAGATTTACAGCACAGAAGGAAGCCATTTGACCCATTGTGCCTGTGCTAGCTAAGAAAGAACTGCCAAGTTTAATGTTACCTTCCACCTCTTGGTTCATAGCCCTATAGATTATAGCATCTTAAGTGCATACCTAAGTATTTTTAAGTGCAGGTTTCTGTCCTACCACACTCTGCTGTGGTGATTTGCAGATCTGCGTCACCCTCTCAGTGGAAAAATAATACTCCTTGGCTTCTCTTTCATCCTTCTACCAATCACATTAAATCTATGCCGGTTTTGACCCTTCTGATAAGGAAAATAAGTCCTTTCTATCCATTTTACTTGGGCTTCTCACAATGTAATGCACCATAATTAAATATCCCCTCAGCTTCCTCTGTTTAAAAGAAAAAACTCTATCCTATCTAATATTTCCATACACATTTTACATTTCTAATCAACTTATTCAAACTTCTGGAGCTTGAATTCTCATGCACAAGCTTCCTGTCTTCATTTTAAAAAAAGTCTAATAGCTGTTAAACAACACATGGGCTTATAATGTTATGGGAGCTCGTCACTCATTATTTCCTGTATTTTTGACATCGTGGTATGAGGCCTTTTGTGCTTGGAAGTGCGTGCTGGGTCAGTACGTGAAACACTAAGTATCTGTATGCAAACCTAATTCACGTAGCACGTGACAGCCCCCAAAGATAGTAAATTAGGCATAGAATATCACAGTCAATGTTTTACAAACACCTCATCGTGTGTCTCTCATTTCCATTCCTAGTTCCCGTTTGTTTGCCTTCTCTCTCCCTCCATCTTCAAGAAGTGTACTGCTGTGTTATTCTGTTTAAGTTTGCAAAAGTCATGCAATTTTCCCTAGGAGCACCAAAAAGTTATCTTGCACTAACCTCATTATCAGGTAAGGGTTGTTCATTTGTTTACAGGTACATGCACCTTCAAAGAACTGCTTCACTGATCAGCGTTGTTATGTATAATACTATACTAAAAAGAATGGCTTACTGATTTTTCTCTATAGAATGCCTTAGTATTTGTGTTAAAATGTGCGCAAGGATGAATTCTCAGTACAATATATCGTATCAAAGAACAAAACAGCACGGGAAACAGACCCTTCGGCCCAACGAGCCCGCACCACCACCCCAATGTTCCCACCTCTACCCGCGATCCCTGTCCATGTTAATAGATCTATGGATTAAAAACCAAATTTCAGACAATTTAGGGAGAATTTGTTTTGCCAGTTAGCCTAAGAGCACATCTTTGGGATGTGGGAGGAAACCGGAGCTCCCGGAGAAAACCCACGCAAGCACGGGGAGAATGCGCAAACTCCCACAGACACAGGACCAAATCCATGTATCTGCACAGCACAGCGATAGTCACTGAGCTGTCGTGTTGCCCATCAAATGGTCCAGGTCAAGCGTACACTAACGACGTGAAGCACTAGGATACTCTCGAAAAAGATCCAAGAGCAGCCCTCTCGCGACCCATCGCGTGTATGCCCCTTGTTAGACAACAAGGTGGACCAAAGCACCTGTAGGATAAAAACAAGTACATCAATATCATTATCTATTTATACACTTCCCAGGGACTCCCAAGGCTCATGATCCCTATTTTAAATCGGTTTTCTATACCCCTCCATTCCCATTCTGTTCATGTGCCCATCTAAGTATTTCTTAAATAACTCCAGAGTGCCTGCCTTCACCACTTTACTTGGCAGCGCATTCCATACCCCCACCACCCTCTGTGTGAAAAACTCCCTCTAGCATCCAAATTATACCTTACCCCCCTCATCCTAAGCCCGTGACCCCTCGTGCTATTCAAGTCCATCCTAGGAAAAAGCTTAACCCTGTTTACTCTATCTATACCCTCAATCTTGTACACCTCTATTAGATCTCTTCTAAGTCTACGTCTTTCTAAGGAAAACAGTCCCAATTTGCCTAACCTCTCCTCATAACTCAGACCTTCCATACCAGGCAGCATTCTGGTAAACCTCCTCTGCACTCTCTCCAGAGTCTCCACGTCCTTCTGGTAGTAGAGCGACCAGAACTGGACGCAGTATTCCAAATGAGGTCTAACCAACGTTTTATACAACTGCAACATTAAAGGTCAGCTCTTGTACTCTATACCCCTTCCTATAAAGGCTAACATACGATATGCTTTCTTCACAACCTTCTCCACTTGCTCTGCCACCTTCAGAGACTTGTTCACCTGCACCTCCAGGTCCCTCTGCGTTTCTATACTCTTAATAGGTCTACCCTTTATCATATACCTCCCCCCTACATTCTTTCTCCCGAAATGCATCACCTCACATTTATCAGGATTGAATTCCATCTGCCATCAGTTTGCCGAAGCTACCAGCCTATCTATGTTCTGCTGCATCGCCTGACAATGCTCCTCACTATCCGCAAATCCAGCCATCTTTGTATCGTCTGCAAACTTGCTGATCACTCCACTTACTCCCTTTTCCAAGTCATTTATATATATTACAAATAGAAGAGGCCCCAGTACTGAGCCCTGCGGCACACCACTAGTGACCAACCTCCAGTTAGAAAAACACCTTTCTGCTATTACTCTCTGTCTCCTATTACCAAACCAGTTACTTATCCATCTAGCTACCTGTCCTTGTATCCCATGAGCCTTGACCTGCTCAACTAAGCTCCCATGAGGGACTTTGTCAAACGCCTTACTAAAATCCATATTTTATATGGATCAACGATCCATATATGGATTTACGACATCACCGGCTCGCCCTTCGTCCACGTTTTCGTCACCTCCTCAAAAAATTCTACCAGATTTGTAAGGCACGACCTCCCCTTAACAAATCCATGCTGCATATCCTGTGTAACTTTCCTGTAAGTTAGAAACGGATTAGCAAATCATGGAATGGTTACAGCACAGAATGAGACTATTCATTTAATTTTATCCGTTCTTTCTCAACCTTGGTTAGTTCCAATTGCTTTCCTATCCTTTATAGGGCTGCAATTTTTTTGCTTTGTCAGTAATTATCCAATTGCTTTCGAGAGGCAGGATTGAAATTGCAGTGCATTCCAGATCCTAAACACGTGCTACATGTTTAAAAAAAATGTTTTCCCACGTTTTGTCTGATTCTAACCATTCATCTTAAATGTCTTTTGCTTCCCTTCTGCCAATGGGAGCAGTTTCTCCCCATCTTTGCTGTACATACCCCTCATAATTTTGAACAGCTGTCAAATTTCTCTTAACCGTCTCTAAGAAGGACAACCTCAGCTTTGTCAGTCTATCTATGTAATTGAAATCCCTTATCTCACAGAACCATTCCAGTAAATCTTTTCTGCTTGGCCCCCAGAATTAGAGACAATACTTCAGGAGGCCGAACCAATATTTTATCAATTTTCATCATAACTTGCTTGCTTTCGTACTTTGTCTCTATTTCCAAAGCCTGAGATCCTATATATCCGTCAACTGCTTTCTCAGCTCTCCCTGCCATCTTCAATGATCCAGCCTCTGCTTTTCCACCCATTTTAGAATTGTATTATTTGTTTTTATTATTCCTACCAAACTTCTTCACTTCACAGTTTTCTATTAAATCTCATGTGTCATGTGCCTTCCCATTTTCACCAGTATGCGTCCTCTTAAAGTCTGTAACTGTCTTCGTAGTTAACAGCACTTCAAATTTTTGTCATTTGCAAATTTTGAAAATACATATCCAAGTCTTTTATATAACTCCAAAGATGTGCAGGTTAGGTTGATTGGCTGTGCTAAAAAATTTGCTCTTTAATGTCCTGGGATACGTAGGTTAGAGGGATTAGTGTTAAAATATGTAGGGATAATAGGGGATTGTTTGGTGCAGACTCTGGACCAAAGGGCCTCTTTGTGCGCAGTAGGGTTCTATCATTCTATAAACTCAACAAAGAAGTAGTCCCAAAATTGACCTCTGGTGGCACCCCATTGTACACCTTCCTGGAACCTTTTTTCTGCTTCATCTTTCTCTGTCTCTGTTGTCATCTAGAGGACTGAGATTGAACAAGTTGCTTGACTAAAATTCACCTAATTGAGCTTTAAGTAATTTATGACAATGACATTTTATTACTTGGTGTGTTTGTCATCTTGCGCCTCTAATTGTGTGTATTACTGATTGAATATTATAAAATTTGGAAAGCTTCCAGCAAACTCTGATGGATGAGGTGTTTTCATACCTGTATAGAATTGGCTGATCTTGCATTGGATTTTTATAGCATATGGATTCTTATCACTATTTTCGGGATGTAATTTTCTGCTGGGTGCATTGTCCATGCTTCCCTGACTACACCCTCAATTAGATATGTCTCCTGATGCTACCACTTGCTGGAAAATGGCTCCATAGGCACGAACAACCTTCCTGTATTTGACTTTAGCATGGTAAACATTGATTCCGAATGTAGCTGCAGTGTCCCAATGTGTGCACCTGCAGTTTTAGTTGGTGGATAACAATTGGTAGCAGGAATTCTAATTTTTTTTTTCTCTCCCTACCTAACCTCACTGATCTTGCTGAGAACTAATTCAACATGTACTGGAACTGAATATGGACTTTCCTGGGATTACTGACATAGGGTCTGTGCCTCTCTCCATTGAAGCATTCTGATACTAGAATATTATGTAAGTTTTCTTCAGTTTTAAATGTCAGGAGTTCCACCATTTTGTTTATCCAGTGTACCAATGAACAAAGCACTCTTTACTTCCCAAATTTGATGCCTTTTAGAATCTTGAATTCTACATTCTTGATTGTAATGGAAGAATGAAAGGAAAATAACTCATTCAGAGCGTTTTAATTAAATAGACTCAGAAAACGAAATCTCAGTTTAGCAACTATTTTCTGTGATTTGTTTTTATCTTGGCAACAGAATATTGATTGTAGTTCAAAATTATTTGTGAAATTCATTATTTGCTTCCAAGTAATACTAGAATTGGCCAGTCCAATTGAAATTCACTGTTGGTAAAACTGGAATTGCGCAATACCAACTAACTATTTTGTTAATGAACTTTGGCCTTTTTAGCTACACTTCTGAGCTGTAATTTAGTTGTGTTTATTCAAAGAGCTTGAGCATCACCTGAGTCAGATCAATTTAAAGGAAAAAGAGTAATTTTTTTAAAAATCCTAGCATCTTAAAAAGCTTAGTTTTTAGCTGAATTTGAAGAATGGAAGGTCAGCCAGGAGTGCATTGGAACAATCGTGCCTGCAAGTGTCAAGAAAATGATTAGCTTATTCAAGAGTGGCTGTTGATAACAGGAATGTAGAATTTCTAAGAGGTACAAATAAGCTTCTGATTTGTCCTATATTGCTTTACAGTAGTTTTGATGCATACTCACTGTTGTAATGATGGAAGTGGTGGACATGTAGAGCTGAGTCATTAATATAAGGGTGAAAGCTGCCTTATGACAATATTATCCAGGGATAACATGCAATTAAATATGATTGGGTTAAGGATGAATTCTTAGGGGATTGCAGAGTAACTGAGCACAGTTGAAAAGAAAAGTTTCTGGCTGTGGTTGGATAGGTAAGAGTGGAAACAAACGAAGGCAGTTCTGTGGAGCTGGAAAAGCATTAGAAGATTGAGAGATTAATTGTAGTATGTCAATAAGAATGTTGAAAGAATGTAGAGTTCGGTCACAATATTCCATTTGTGACTTTGGTTAGAATGGCTTTGGTGCTATAGAAGAGATGGAAAAATGAAATGCAGAAAAGTAAAGTTTTGAGAGTTTGGCATAAAATTGAGTTAGAACATAGAACATAGAACATTACAGCACAGAACAGGCCCTTCGGCCTTCGATGTTGTGCCGACCAAAATAAAAAGCAATGCCCCTCCAAACTAAACCATTCCTTCTCTTCCATATACTTATCAACTAACCTCTTAAACGCCACCAAACTTGGCGCATCTACAACAGCTGCAGGCAGGGCATTCCACTCCCTAATCACTCTTTGAGTAAAGAACCTACCTCTGATATCCGTCCTATAACTATCACCCCTTAATTTAAAGCTGTGTCCCCTCGTGCTAGCTTTCTCCATCCTAGGAAAAAGGCTATCACTGTCCACCCTATCTAAACCTCTAATCATCTTATATGCTTCAATAAGATCCCCTCTTAGCCGCCTCCTTTCTAACGAAAACAACCTCAAATCCTTCAACCTCTCTTCATAGGACCTGCCCTCCATACCAGGCAACATCCTGGTAAACCTCCTCTGTACCCTCTCCAATGCCTCCACATCTTTCTTATAATGTGGGGACCAGAACTGCACACAATACTCCAAGTGCGGCCGCACTAGAGTTTTGTACAGTTGCAACATGATGCTGCGGCTCCTAAATTCAATCCCCAAATTGTGACATTGATTCAGGAAACAAAGATTTAGGTGGGTCAATATTTGGCAAGGGTGGAAGGGTTAAGTAGTAGATTTAGGAGGGAGTAGTTGATAACTTTTGAAGATAGGGAAACTATGTATTGAAACTGAAGGGCAATAAGGAAACTTGGTCAGGAAATGAATAGGAATAGTGTTGAAAACATGAAGTGGTCTTCTCAATGGGATGAATTTGGAAAATCTGCCTAGTACAGTTTCATTTTGAATATAGTGTTCTTATAAGCCTTTTTTCCTATATAATTGTTCTGCTGATATGAGGGTTTTGAGCATGTGCAGGTTTTGTTGGCTTTTCAGTCTGCAAAAAAACTTGCAGGACCTATTTTACAATTACTGTTTGTTACTGTTCTGCTGAGGTATTGTTATTGTTAAATTTAGTTATTTTATTATATAAAGAAGATCTTTAAACAATGCATTCAGCTACATTTTATTGTGGTCTCAAGTTACTGCAGTGCAGAAGATCAGGCTAGGGTTGAGATAGTGGAATGGCTTTAACTCCATGGACATAACCAGTGGGCAATCCGAAAAGGAAATTCAGATGCTTTTAGATTAGGTTGGAGAAATGTTAAAGAAGGAATTATGGTGGCAGTTCAAATAGAAAAAATAGCCAGCACTTTGATACTTTTGTTCTTCAGGAGGTGAAAGTACTAGCCTAATAAAGCTTGATATACTCCAGCAAGATCTAGGAATTGATGATTAAATTCACTGTACCATAAAGAAGGGAATTAATTTAAAACAACTCTGATTTCTCCCCTCTCTGGCTATCTGTAAACAGGTATTTTTTTTATTTTTGACTTCCTCCTTTTTAAGTGATGGCTTAATTTCCCCAAATCATCAGTTTGAGAGTGATTCTAGTAGTAATCCCACAGCAAACTTGGGATAGGATCAAACCAAAGAATTTGTTTTGCATGCGCTCTAAAAATGCAGGAAAGGGCTTTGCAACTTTGCAGGGAGGAGTTTGTCAGTGGATCATGTGACATAATTCCTTCTCTTTTTTGTTTGGAGAAATCTCTTTCTGCATTCTTAAGATGGTTAATGCTGTATCCATTAAGTTTTAGGATTCCTTTGTCTTCTGTCCAGACCTTTGCCTTAAAAAAAATCTTTTATGTTTCCTTGGAATTTGATTTCTGCAGTCACAAGAGGCACTAGTGCATCTTTAGAGATGATGGAAACCTGAGCAGGGTGATGAAAAGGAAAACGGACATTAATAAAAGTAAGCACAGTAAAAAGCAAAGTCAGGTTAGTCAAAGACAAATAGGGTCACAGTACAAAGAAAAGTTAGGATAATTAAAAATGGCAAAAAAGGTGACCCTAAGGGGGCCCCTAAAGGCTTTGCATCGTAACACACAAAGCATTCGGAATAAAGTAGACAAACTGGCACAAATCAAGATAAACAGCTGTGACCACGGGTTGACAGAGTGGTAAAGAAAGTATTTAGCTTGCTTGGTTTCATTGGTCACAACATTGAATATAGGAATTGGGACATCTTGTTGAAGTTGTACAAGACAATTGGTAAGACCACATTTGGAATATTATGTACAGTTCTGGTCACACTGTTATAGAAAGGATATTATTAAACTAGAAAGTGTGCAGAAGAGATTTACTAGGATGCAACAGGGTCTTAATAGTTTAAGTTATAAGGAGAGGCCAAATAGACTGGGACTTTTTTCTCTGGAGCGTAAGGGGCTGAGGGTGATTTTATAGAAGCCTATAAAATAATGAAGGGCACTGATCAGCTAGATAATCAATATCTTTTTCCAAAGGTAGGGAAGTCTAAAACCCGAGGGCATAGGTTTAAGGTGAGAGGGGAGAGATACAAAAGGGTCCAAAGAGCAGTTTTTTCAGAGGGTGGTGAGTGTCTGGAACAAGCTGCCAGAGATGGTAGTAGAAGTGGGTACAATTTTGTCTTTTAAAAAGCATTTAGACAGTTCCATGGGTAAGATGGCTATTGAGGGATATAGGCTAATGCAGGCAATTGATACTCGCTTAGCAGCTTAAAAAAAGGGTGGCATGAACAAGTTGGACTAAGAGGCTGTTTCCATGCTATAAATCTTTATCTCACAGCCATGGTTAAAAGGAGATGAAAACTGGGAACTTACGATCTGGGGATATTTGAAGTTTCGGGAAGGAAAACGTGATGGGATAATGCTGTTAGTAAGCAATAAAATGAGGTCTGTTGTGAGAGGTGAATGAGGCTTGAATGATGTAGATTCCATTTGGCTGCAAATAAAAAAGAGAAAAGGAAAGGAGACATTGGTAAGAGTAGTTTACAAACCCTCAAACAGTGGCTGGACTTGAGGAAGAATCTAAATCAAATAATAAGAGCATGTAAAAAGAATAGAACAATATTTGAGTAACTTTAATTTTCATGTTGGAAAGGGTAGCTGTGACAGTGAATTCATAAGAATGCATTAGGATAGTTTCCTCGAGCAATATGTCATGGAGCCAGCCATGGAATGGGCTATCTTGGATCTGGTGATGGGTAATGAGAGAGGTTTAATGAATGACACTGCAGCAAAAGGTGTCCTGTGAAGTAGTAATCATAACATGATAGAATTCAATAGTTAGTTGGCATGTGAGAAACTTGGTTTGGAAACAGTTGTTTAATTTGAATATGAGGAATTAGAATGAAATGAGAATGTAGTTCACTAAAGTGGACTGGGCAGATAGATTAGGAAAGACAGTAAGCAAACAGTGGCAGACAGTTTTAAGTGTAATTCATGACTCTCAGCAAAAATATATCCTCTAAGAGGAAAGATTCTGAGAGAGAGAAACTAACCATGGCCAACTAAAGGAGTTAGGAGAGTATTAAATTGCAAGAAAAACTATATAAAGAGGCAAAATTCAGTGATAGCTCTGAAGACTGGGATACATTTCAGATTTCAGTAAAGGAGAATCAAAAGGATAATGAGAGAAAGTAAACTGAGAGCAAACTAATGAATATAAAAACTGATGAGCTTCTTTAAATATATTAAAAGAGAGAGATCAAAGTGAACATAAGCTGTGTAGAAAATTAATCTGGGGAGATAGTTATGGAGAAAAAAAATGGTAGAGGAGTTAAACAGATATTTTATATCTGTCTTTACGATGGAAGATGCTTTGAATATCCCATGAATACT
Organism: Sphyrna mokarran; assembly: GCA_024679065.1. Taxonomy (NCBI): domain Eukaryota; kingdom Metazoa; phylum Chordata; class Chondrichthyes; order Carcharhiniformes; family Carcharhinidae; genus Sphyrna; species Sphyrna mokarran. Next base: position 69,899,978 of record JAGIQG010000008.1, read on the forward strand.
AAAGAATACAGGAGAGGAATTATGTACCCATCACCAGAGACAAACTATGGGGCTGAAGGCAGGTTAATCCCCTAGCCTTGATGGCATGTGTCCTTGGATCCTAAACACAGAGAAAGTGGTGCATTTGATGAAATTTTCCAAAAATTCTTGGATTCTGGAAAAGTATTGGACGATCGAAAACCTGCCAATATGACACTTGTATTCAAAGAGAGAGTGAGATAAAAGTAGACCACAATAGGCTGATTAACCTAACATATATTGTTGGGAAAAATGTTAGAATTGATTATTAAGGAGGTAATACCAACACATTTGGAAAATCATAATCTAATCAAGCATATTCAATAGGGCTTCATGAAAACGAAATCTGAATTTTATTAGCTTTTCAAGGAAGATTGGATAAAGAGAAGCCATGAGATGTGTTGTATTTAGATTTCCAGAAGGCAATTGACAAGCTATCTCTCAAAAGTCGTAAGAGCTCATTGTATGGGAGAAAGTGTATTGGCATGGATAGAGAATTAGCTAATGCACCACAAACAGTGAGTGGAGATAAGACGCTCTTTTTCAGGTTGACGACTTGAAAGCAAGTGGGCTAACACCTGAATCAGTGCTGGGACTGCAACTGTTTACAATGTGTTAATGATTTGGAGGAAGGAAGCAAATGTATTATGACCAAATTTGCAGATGACACAAAAATAGATGGAAAGGCAAGTTGAGAGCGATACAACCAATTTATAAAGAGGTATTGATAGGTTAAGTAACTGGGCAAAAAGTTGGCAAATGGAATATAATGAGAAAATGCAAAGTTCATTTGAGAAGGGAGAAGAGTATTTAACTGGAGAAAAACTGCAGAAAGCAACGCAAGTTATTATAAAGTTAATTAGTCACAAGTAAGGCTTACATTAACACTGTAATGAAGTTATTGTGGAATTCCCCTAGTCGCCTCAACCCGGCACCTGTTCGGATCAATGTACCTAATCAGCACATCTTTCAGAATGTGGGAAGAAACTGGAGCGCCTGGAGGAAACCCACAGACAGGAAGAATGTGCAAACTCTGCACAGACAGTGACCCAAGCTGGGAATTGAATCTGGTCCCTGGCACTGTGAGGCAGCAGTGCTAACCACTGTGCTATCGTGCCGCCCCTTGGGACTTGGGGTACTTGTGCACAAAACACACAGATACATAAGTGCAGCAGTAATCAGGAAGACTCATGGAATATTGGTCCTTTTTTTTCAAAGTAACTGTTCAAGGGACTTGTGAAACCCCATCTAGAATACTGAGAGCAGATTTGGTTCCCTTATTTAAGGAAAGAGGTTATTTCATTGGAGGCAGTTCAGAGAAGGTTCGTTGTCATCCTAGTATGTTTAATGAAGAAAGGTTAAACAGTTTGGGACTCTACTCATTGGGATTTAGAAGAATAGAAGGTGATCTCATTGATGTATATGAGTCTTATATAACTTGCCAGGTAAATGCTGAAAAGATGTTTCCTTTCGTGGGAGTATGTGGGACTAAAAGGCATAGTCTCAGAATAAAGGGAAACTAGTTTGAAAAATGAGGAATTTCTTGAGGGTTTGGAACTCCTTACCATAGAGAGCAGTGGTGGCAGAGTCCTTCTGTATATTTGGTTTGAATGATTTATTATTGTCACATGTATTAACATACAATGAAAAGTATTGTTTCTTGTGCGCAAGACAGACAAAATATACTATTTGTACAGAAGGAAATGAGAGTGCGGAATGTAGTGTTAAAGTCATTGCTAGAGTGTAGGGAAAGATCAACTTAATGTGAGGTAAGTCCAGTCGAAAGTCTGATAGCAGCAGGAAAGAAGCTGTTCTTGAGTCGGTTGGTACGTGACCTCAGACTGCAGTACTTTCTTCCTGAAGGAAGAAGGTGGAAGAGAGTGTGTCCAGGATGCGTGGGGTCCTTAATTATGCTGGCTGCTTTGCCAGGGCAGTGGGGAGTGTAGAAAGTCAATGGATTGGAGGCTGGTTTGCGTGATGGATTGGGCTACATTCATAACCTTTTGTAGTTCCTTGCAGTCTTGAGCAGAGCAGGAGCCAACCAAGCTATGATACGACTAGAAAGAATGTTTTCTATGACGCATTCGTAAAAGTTGGTGAGAGTCGTAGCTGACATGCCAAATTTTCTTAGTCTTCTGAGAAAGTAGAGGTGTTGATGGGCTTTCTTAACTATAGTGTCAGCATGGGGAGATCAAGACAGTTGTTGATGAACTGGACACCTAAAAATTTGAAGCCCTCGACCCTTTCCATTTTGTCCCCATTGATGTACAGTAAGAAGTTGCACAACATCAGATTAAAATCCAATAGATTTATTTGATAGCAAAAATGGGGCTGTGAGGATGGCCTTGGCGAGATGATGCAGTGAAGGCTCCGGAGAAGATGTCAATGCAGACACTATGACAACAGATGTTGAATACTGCTCAACAATCACCAGGTGAAAGTGTTCTCTTCCTGTTGGTGAACATTTTGGCAGTCATGGACATTCAGAGTTTATATTTACATGCCCTGTTTATGAATAGAACTTCCACTCACCTGATGAAGGGGCAGTGCTCCGAAAGCTAGTGGCTTTTGCTACCAAGTAAACCTGTTGGATTTTAACCTGGTGTTGAGACGTCTATTGTGTTTACCCCAGTGCACTGCTGGCTTCTCCACGTCATGACTCTTGTTGATGTAGACAGAGGCATATTCTCCTTTATGCTTTCTGAAGTTGATGACAATTTCCTTCGTTTTGACTTTGTTTTAAAAGATTATTGTTGCCGCACCAATTCACCAGATTCTCTATCTCATTCCTGTACTCAGTCTCGTCATTGTTTGAGATCCGACCCATTATGGTGGTGTTGTCAGCAAATCTGAAAATTGATTTGGAAGGGAATTGGGCCTTACAGTCATAGGTGTATAAGGAGTATAGCAAGGGGCTGAGAACACCCCCTTGTGGGGCACTAGTGTTGAGAATAATCATGGAGGTGGTGTTGTTGCCTAATTTTACTGATTGTGATGTGAGAGTCAGGAAGTTCAGGATCCAATCACAGAGGGAGGTGGCAAAGCCTAGGCCATGGAGTTTGGATATAAGTTTCGTGAGAATAATAGAGTTGAAGACTGAGCTGTTGTCAATAAATATGAATCTATCATAGGTGTCCTTGTTATCTACGTGATCCAAGGTTGAGCGCAGGGCCAGGGAGATAGTGTCTACTGTGGACCAGTTGTGGCGGTAGATAAACTGTAGTGGATCCAGTTACTCTGGGAGACCGAAATTGATTCGTGCCATAACTAGACTTTTGAAGCACTCCATAGTGGATGTCAGAACCACCAGCTGATAGTCATTAAGGCACACTGCATAGTTTTTATGTACTGGGATGGTGGTTGTTGTCTTGAAGCAGATAGGGACCTCAGATTGTTGTAAATCAAAGTTGTGCTAGATGGATTTTGATCAGTAAGAGAATCAAAAGTTACGGGGAAAGGCAAGAAAGGAGAATGTCAGATCAGCCATAATCCTATTGAATGGCAAAGTAGGCTCAGCCCAAATGGCCCATTCCTGTTCTTACTTCATTTGGTCTTGAGGTTTTCTGAAGACTAGACGTTCCTTTTATGAGTCCGAGGTAATCAGGCTTCAGAAAGTGTAAAGCCTTTGTCAGTTAAAATCATTTGCATTAGGCTGAGTGATCTAGATGTATATTTTTCTTTTTGCCTTTTTTTGGCATGCCACAGATGAGCTTAGATTTTTGCTTTAGACTTGATGAGGAAAAGTTATTTAAATAAGAGTTAATGTTGAGATTTAACTTGGTGATTCCTAGTCAGAAAATACTGCTCCTGTTGAAATTAGATAAAATATGTTTGAGAGTCTTTATGTGGTGGATATTCAATTTTATGGACTTGAAGATTACTGAACTCTTAATATTTTAAGGTTCTGTCTATAATTCTTTGTTTCCATGAAAGGTTATCTCGAAGTTGACAAGGTATGCAAAGTTGTAATCATTTGTTGTAACATTCATTTTAATTTTTTTTAAATTTCTAGTCATAGTTCAGTTGTCATCTCCGTGACACATGACTTGATAATTCAAGTTTTTCTATTGCAGTTGTTAGGTGCCTACTGAGCACAATACATTGAATTTATAAATTCAAACAATGCTGTTAGGAAAATAAAGAGTATGTTCAGATTATTAAGGTTTTTCAGAAAATTGGTGCTACTGCACATGCATGTTGGATGCTCTCGCTTCATCTCAATTTACTGTTCCCACCAATGATTGACCTATCAATGCCATTATTCACCTGCTGTCATATTGTTCAGAATGCTTTGTTTAGTCACAACTTAAATGTGACTAATTTGAGATTGTCATGTTTTAAGTCAGAATAGTCTGGATTTTTTGAATGGTGAAGGAACAGTGCACGTTGCTGCCTAGAGATTTAGTGCAGACTTGCTGTCATCTAATCTGATCCAGCATAGTGCCCTCTATGCAGGATCTGTAGCACATGAGAGCACACAAGCAAAAGCAAGTCTCTTCAATCAATCTGACCTTAACCAGGAAATATGAATTAGATTTAAATCCCACTGAAAGGTACAATAATTGAAAGATGGGATTAATGGAAAGACAAAACTAAAAAAAGTTGATTCCTGTTTTTAAAAAAAAAAGCCTCAAACTCTAATTAGAATCGCATTCTTTCAGAAATTATGTAGAATTTTTAATTTTTTTGTGCCAGAGCTTGTTTGACTAATTATGACTGATCACACCACTTAAAAATTAATTTGCATTTGAGTGCACTAGCCATAATTTTGTCTCCCATGCATATTGGGTAACTATGGGTAAATATTTCACTTCCTGCCCTGGTGTCCATTTTAGTGCCAAATCTTTTTGTGAGGTACAATTATAGTGCAGCCTCTGGAGGAACTAAATATCTTGGACTTCAGATTCTGGATAGGGTATCTTGGACTGAAGTGCCTTTCGTGTTTGTTTGAGTGTGAGTATCTCTAGTGCCTCCATTATTCTCAACACAAAATCTAGTGCAGAATGTTTGTGTTTTCGTTCTGGATTTTTTTTCTGTACTGTACGTTCTTAAAAATGAATCCTTTTCAAAAAAAAAGGTGTTACATTCAACATGGCTTTTTATAACTGGATGTTGGGAGAATAACAAGCTTTGAATGGAACATGGTTAAACCAACACAGCTGATTATTTATCAACTGTTACTGGAAGCAATTAATATGCAGCTATGGGTTACTAATGAATGCATTCCAATCTGGTATCTCTTGACAAACACCTGCCAAACATTGCAGGTGGTCATCAGTGCACTTTTGTGTAAGAACTGTGGAGTTTGCTGCCCTTTGTTCATATAAAATACACTGTTTTAGTAACTACCTGGATCTGAATATTCTACACCTGTAATATACTAATCACAGCTTTAAAATAGCTGCAGACATATTGGAAAGAAGGCATAGCTCAATTGTTAGGCAAACTATCATCCAAGGAAAATGGTAATCAGTAATGATTGTATCAGACTATCACCTGATACAAAGTCTTTCCAGAATGTTCTTAAAAGAAAAACAGATGAACAACAAAAACTATTCAAAGAAATTCAATTAATGGGTTTGTTTAATTTTGTGAATTGGCTCAAAACTGTTGTTACATAGGCTAACTTCAACAATCTATTACCGTGGTCTTGCATCTTTCAATGAATAACAATCAAAATTTGTTACAGAATGAAATACCCAACAGGTTGTTTAACCTGTTATTGAAGTGTCTGGTATGACTGATATTGCTCAACTTCTGAAGAGATGCGTGCAAATGAAAGTCTTGCTCGGAAACCTAAAGGCATAAAACTGTTCGACTGTTAGACCATTATACATTATCACTGATTGCTTTGTAAGTCTTACTTTGCTACATAAGATACAAGGATTGTTCTGCTGATGGAAAATTGACTTTTTACAGAGCATATGAAAGAGTCTGCGAAAGTTCAGTGATTCAGGTTTGCAAGGATAAAATCTACATTTATATAATTGAGCTTCTTTTGAAGCTCCAGTGGATGTTGAATGGCCAACCAGGAAAAACAAACGTTTGATGTAATATTTTTGTTTTGTTTTGGGACTGCTTTTACATAGGAGCTCCAATTCTAAATATCACAGAACTGTAAACTCCCCCCAACAAGCTGGGGTAAAAATGGAGACAGACAATCCAACTCTTTTGTTCTGTCTCTGCCTCTATTGCTGTCCATTTTTCAGTCAATTACAATATCCAAGTTCTCTGTGGCAGTTTTACATTTCTAATTCACATGTTTAAATTGATTCTCGTTCATATTTCCTACTGTTACACTTCACAATCTGTAAACACATTGTCTAAGGAAGTCCATGAGCAGGAATAAATGAAAGAAAGCAGTTTTATAATTAATAAGGCAGAGGAAAAATTATCAAACAGCAGACTATATAGACCACAATGTGCATGAGATTAAGTTGGAAAGGTAGTTTGTCTTATGAAGAGAGATTGAGTAATTTAGGCCTATGCCTATATCCTCAAGTTAGAAGAATGAGAGGAAATTTGATCGAAGATTGCAAGATAAAAGATATTGATCAAAGAAATGTAGAGTGGATGCTTTTCTTGTGCAGAAATCTAGAACAAGAGATCAGTTTTAGAATAAGGGATAGCAGACTTAAAACTGCGGAGAAACTACTCTCAAAGGATTGCAAATCTGTGGATTCACTCCCCCAATATGTGGTACTATTTTTTAAAAAATATCTATCTGCCAAAGTATTAATGTTACAGATATTTCATTGCTAACAAGTATATTGTTTCTATGTATGAAATTAGCATCTTGTATTTGGAAGTTTATTAAATGAAAATGAATTTCAAAACTGATTACTACAAACTGCTGCATGTGTTTGAAAACATACTAATATAAATGCTTTATTTGCTTTGTTGCTGAAATCCCCAGACCTGGGAACTATTTATTTTGTTGAGATGTTTAAAATTGTAATTTTTAAAATTTGCTGCACACTGCTATTTTATTTCTTATCCATGCCAAATTGTTCAGAATGCATATTACAAGTCTAGAGCTTGGCAAATGTAGTCCTTAAGCAGCCCCTTGGGGTCAAGGATAACTTGCTTCCGTTCTGGATGGGTTTTGAAATGGCTGAGAAGCCCAGTGCATATTGTGCAGATTCTGCCAAATGTTGGACAGGTGGTGCTTGAAGGATAGGCAAATGAAGTATTTGGAGGCTTGTGCGTTCTCTCCAATGCCTCAGCTTTGCCTCTGTATGCACCTGGTGATATTTTAATGTGTTCAGTATGTTCTGGAATAAATCTTCTTCATTTTTAGCTGCTCACAAAACAAGGACTCCCATGAGTCAGCACAAATATTTGTTTTCTTCAGAATCATAGAACTCTACAGTGCAGAAAGAGGCCCATCGAGTCTGCACCGAACACAGTCCAGTCCAGGCCCTACCCTTAACATATTATACCATTTAATCCACGCTTTCCTGGACACTTCCTTACCATGGCCAATCAACCTAACCCATACATCTTTGGATTGTGGGAGGAAACCGGAACACCCGGAGAAAACCCACGCAGACATGGGGAGAATGTGCAAACTCCACATTGACAGTCACCTGAGCCGGGAACTGAACCCAGGACCCTGGAGCTGTGGAGCAGCAGTGCTAACCACTATGCTACCGTGCCGCCCCTTCAGGGATGTGTTGCGAACACTACTCTGACAGCTTGCTACCACGATTGATTCTGCTTGTAAATCATTGTTTTTGGGGTGGGGGGGAGAAATAGAAAATAAGTTAATCCTATTTAAATGGTGATTACTTGATTGGCCCTCTTTTTAAAAGGTTTCTCTCTTAGAGGTTAGAATAAAAGCATTAAGTTGTATCTTGATCAAGGGTGAAATCGTGGTTAAAAGTTTGCATTTTTTTTTAAAATGTTTACATAAGCTATCCCAAAATGATGCAAAAGAAATGCTAGAGATTTATCAGCAAGAATTTAAATGCAAACAATAAACTTTCAATTGTGAAAAGTCCCATTGCTTTAACTTACCAATGCATTTGAAATTCAGACTTCTGCAGTTGCAATTAAACCCCATAGTTTCAATGTTGTAAATGAACTCCAGATATCTCCATTTCCTGGTTGTAACAGGGATGCTTATGATAGGACATGAAATCATCTGCAAAACTGCAATGAATCATATATGTTTCTGCATGTTTGAAATACAAGCAAGAAATTATCGGCATGCATTGTAGAGGGGATGTTGCCACATAATTGAAAATACTAGTAACTAGTAAAGTTTAATTAAAATTCTGCCTGAAAATTATTTAGTAAGGGCAGGGAGTTAGGAGATCATTTTCAGAAGTAACAAAGTTTAGCTTGCTTGTGTGTGCAGTACTTGTATATCATATGTATTTGTATGGTGCTACCCTTCACGTACGCGTGCCCCCTCCCATGTGAGCATGCATCCATATGGCACGCACCCATATGCATGTGCCCTTTTGTATGGTGCCTTCACATATGTATGTCTCCCTGCGGTGCCCGATTCACCTGCACCATTATTGAAAGTAATACTGCTGAGAATTCCAAAGTTGAAATGTACAATGGTTTTAAGTAATATACATGATCGTACAAGCAAGTGAGAAATCCTCCCAATTTACATAATTGGAGCATCATTAAGCTGCTAACCTTGCCTCACCACTTAAGAATTGTATTCAGATCACTTGGAGTCATAGAACTCAAAGTATTCAAATAGGATCTCTAGCTAATTTAAGGCTAATTATTGGAAGTTCATCCCAATTCAGCAGTTGCTTAGTTCTCCAAGGTAGATCAACCAGGTCGTTTCAAGATTGTTATAAATTGATTTTAGTTCTTTTCCGGATGCAATAAAATAAATGGACAGTGCTTGAGATCTGGGATGAGTACTTGGAATTAGCGAAAAAGTTGAAATTAGAATCTATCGTTGGAATTTTGAATGAATCTCAGGTGTCAACTTTTAAATTTCTTTTTATCTACATTTTTTTCTATTTCATCTTTATCGGCACTCTGGCTACAAAATTTCTTTGCCCATTACAGTAATGCAGATGGGGCATTGTGATTGTTTTCTGTTCAGATTTATTAAGTTTTTAGGCAATGGTGTCATGGACCAAGGCACCCAAATCCAGATCTGCATAACATTGTCAGGCAATATTAAACAAATCAATATCACTAATTCTCATGTTATGCAACTTCCCTGTCCTGTACAGGGAACTGAGTTAACAAAACTTTTTATTTATAATTTATAAATGTGCTTCTTGCGTTAAGCCATGTTTCTTTTCCTAGCAAATTTTCAACAATGGGGAGTTTTTAGATTGTGGTTCAAATTAAAAACAAACTTTAAAGCAAAAAACTGGATGCTGGAAATCTGAAATAACAAAAGATGTTGCAAAAACTTAAGTGCTGTCAAATATGCTATGGAGAGAGAAGCAGACTTAAATTTGACTTCAGAGCTGAAGAGAGAGAGATTTTATACTGTTGAAGAGTGGGAGCAGCTGGAGCAAAATAGAAGTTGAAGGATGGGTGGGATATTATGGATATGAGACAGAGGGATTGTTTAAGGTTAAGACAGGTGCTAACAGTGATATAAAGGTTGCATAGAAGAATGTGTTTATCGTAGAAATCTCTGAAAGCATATTGTAAAGCATAGGACACTACAGTACAAACAGGCCCTTGGCCCACAAATTGCACCGATCATATCCATAGCTACTAGGCCATAGAACTATCTGTAACTCCCAATCCCATTTAATCCCATGTACTCATCCAGAAGTCTCTTAAAAGACCCCAGCGAGTTCGCTTCCACCACCACCAATGGCAGCCGATTCCATTCACTCACCACCATCTGAGTGAAAAACTTACCCCTAACATCTCCTCTGTACTTGCTGCCCAGCACCTTAAACCTGTGTCCTCTCATAGCGACCATTTCAGCTCTGGGAAATAGTCTCTTAGAATCCACCCTATCTATTCCTCTCAACATTTTATAAACCTCTATCAGGTTGCCTCTCAACCTTCGTCTCTCCAGGAAGAGACCTAGCTCTATCATAAGAACAAGTTACAGACTGGTTCTATGGGAGGAGAGGGTTGGGAAAAAATCAAAATGTACAATCCCTGCATGAAGGTGGAGGACATTTGGCCCATTGAGCCTGTACCAATTGACTATCTCACCCAGGCCCTTCCCCTCTACCGCTATCACCACACATTTTACCAGAACTAATCCATTTAGCCTACGTATCCTTGAATACTAAGGAGCAATTTAGCATGGTCTGTCCACCTAACCTCGTGTTTGGATTGTGGGAGGAAACTAGAGCATCTGAAGAAACCCATGCAGACACAGGGAGAATGTGCAACTCTACACAGCCATTGAAAGCCAGAATTGAACCTGGATCCCTGGCACTGAGCACTGCTAACCATGCCACCGCCCCAGGGCAAAGTTCATGTTTTGAATTTGCTGAGCCTTCAAGGATGTAAAGTACTTCATCAGAAGAGATGCTGTTCTTCCAGTTTGTGTTGGGTTCACTAGAGCATTGTAGCAAGGCAAAAATTTGAGCAGTCAAGCAACCTGCTTGATTGCTACCCTGCCATTAGCTTTCAATCCCTCCAATATCAACAAACAGTGGCAGCCATGTATTATATCATCTATAAGATTACTGCAGAAACTTGCAACAGCATCTTGCAAATCCACTATTATCTGGAAGGACAAAAGCAACAGGTACCTGGGAATATTTCTGTGGTTGCAAATTTAAATAGTTAACTGACAGTCAGCAAGCATGATCCCGACCTAAGTGAAGGTGCCCCACAAAGTGTTTTATGTCCCCAGTGTTGAGTAAATCAAACTGAACAGTGAATCCAGTAGACTTAATTGAAAGAAATGCAGGTGAATCACTGCTTCACCTGGAAGGAATGTTTGGAGCCTTAGATGGTGAACCGGAAGGAGGTAGAGAGAGGTGTTACATCTTCTGCGATTGCATAGGAACGTGATAAGGGGATAAGCTGTTGGGGGAATGGGAGTGAACCAGGGTGCGTGGAAGGAATAGTCCCTACTGATTGTCGATGGGAAGTGAAGGGAAGATATGTTTGGTGGTGGCATCATGCTGGAGTTGACAGAAATGGTGGAGGGTTACCTTTAAATGCAGAGACTATGGGTGAAAAATGAGGACAAGGAGAATGCCATCATTGTTCGAGTGGTGGCAGAAGGCACTGGACACTATAAACTCTATAGGCCTGACTATATTCCAGCAATAGTACTGAAGACGAACTCCAGGATTTGTCATACCCAGTATAGCTACAGCACTGACATCTACCAGGCAAAGATCAAAGAACAAAACAGCACGAGAAACAGGCCCTTTGGCCCAACGAGCCTGCGCCGCCACCCCGATGTTCCCACTTCTACCCGTGATCCCTGTCAATGTTTATAGATCTATGGATTAAAAACCAAATTTGAGACAATTTAGGGAGAATTTGTTTTGCCAATTAGCCTAAGAGCACATCTTTGGGATGTGGGAGGAAACCGGAGCTCCCGGAGAAAACCCACGCAAGCACGGGGAGAATGCGCAAACTCCCACTGACACAGGCCCAAATCCATGTATCTGCACAGCACAGTGATAGTCACTGAGCTGTCGTGTTGCCCATCAAATGGTCTAGGTCAAGCATACACTAATGATGTGAAGCATTAGGATACTCTCAGAAGAAATCCAAGAGCAGCCCTCTCACGACCCATCGCGTGTATGCCCTTTGGTAGACAACAAGGTGGACCAAAGCACCTGTAGGATAAAAACAAGTACATCAATATCATCATCTATTTACACACTTCCCAGGGACTCCCAAGGCTCATGATCCCTATTTTAAATCAGTTTTCTATACCCCTCCATTCCCATTCTGTTCATGTGCCCATCTAAGTATTTCTTAAATAACTCCAGAGTACCTGCCTCCACCACTTTACTTGGCAGCGCATTCCATACCCCCACCACCCTCTGTGTGAAAAAACTCCCTCTAGCATCCAAATTATACCTTACCCCCCTCACCCTAAGCCCGTGACCCCTCGTGCTATTCGAGTCCATTCTAGGAAAAAGCTTAACCCTGTTTACTCTATCTATACCCCTCATAATCTTGTACACCTCTATTAGATCTCCTCTAAGTCTACGCCTTTCTAAGGAAAACAGTCCCAATTTGCCTAACCTCTCTTCGTAACTCAGACCTTCCATACCAGGCAGCATCCTGGTAAACCTCCTCTGCACTCTCTCCAGAGTCTCCACGTCCTTCCGGTAGTAAGGCGACCAGAACTGGACGCAGTATTCCAAATGAGGTCTAACCAACGTTTTATACAACTGCAACATTAAAGGCCAGCTCTTGTACTCTATACCCCTTCCTATAAAGGCTAACATACTATATGCTTTCTTCACAACCTTCTCCACTTGCTCTGCCACCTTCAGAGACTTGTTCACCTGCACCCCCAGGTCCCTCTGCGTTTCTGTACTCTTAATAGGTCTACCCTTTATCATATACCTCCCCCCTACATTCTTTCTCCCGAAATGCATCACCTCACATTTATCAGGATTGAATTCCATCTGCCATCTATCTGCCCAAGCTACCAGCCTATCTATGTCCTGCTGCATCGCCTGACAATGCTCCTCACTATCCCCAAGTCCAGCCATCTTTGTATCGTCTGCAAACTTGCTGATCACTCCACTTACTCCCTCTTCCAAGTCATTTATATATATTACAAATAGAAGAGGTTCCAGTACCGAGCCCTGCGGCACACCACTAGTGACCGACCTCCAGCTAAAAAAAACCTGTCTCCTATTACCAAGCCAGTTACTTATCCATCTAGCTACCTGTCCTTGTATCCCATGAGCCTTGACCTTCTCAACTAACCTTGAGGTTACTTTGTCAAACGTCTTAATAAAATCCATATAGACGACATCAATGGGCTCACCCTTCGTCGACCGTTTTCTTCACCTCCTCAAAAAGTTCTACCAGATTCGTAAGGCACGACCTCCCCTTAACAAATCCACCTCCGTATCCCTAATCAGATCATAACGCTCTAAGTGCCTATACATCCTATCTCTGAGTCCCCTCCAACAGCTTCCCTACCACTGATGTCAAACTCACCGGCCTATAATTCCCAGGGTTATCCCTACTACCCTTTTTAAACAGCGGTACAACATTAGCTATTCTCTAGTCCTCTGGGACCTCACCTGTGTCCAAAGAAGAGACAAAGATTTGCGTCAAAGACCCAGCAATTTCACCTTGCACCTCCTTAAGCAGCCTGGGATAAATGCCATCAGTCCCCGGAGAATTATCAGTTTTAATGCTACTTAGAAGCTCTAAACACTTCCTCCCTCGGTATGGATATTTCCCTCAACTGGTCCACAGCTCCCTCAGACAGGAGCTGTCAACAAGCCCCTCTCCTTCATGAATACTGACGCAAAGTATTCATTCAGGATCTCTGCCATTCCCTCAGGCTCCAAGCACAGTTCCCCTCCTGTGTCCCTATGAGGTCCGATTTTTCCTCTAACCACCCTTTTATCCCTAACATAGGAGTAAAAAGCCTTTGGATTTTCCTTAATCCTATCCCCCAAAATCATTTCATGCCCCCCTTTTTGCCCTTCTAACTCCCCCTGTTTGAGCTCCCTCCTACTCTCTCTATATTCCTCCAACGCTGTCTCTGTTCCTAGCTGCTTTGACCTATCATACGCCTCTCTCTTTTCTTCCTAACCAAGTCCTCAATATCCCTAGTAATCCACGGCTCTCTAATCCTATCTTTTCCATCTTTCCTCTTAGCTGGAACATATCTTTTTGCAACATATTCAGTATTCCCTTGAAAGAGTCCCTCATGCCTAATGTGGACTTACCCTCAAACAACTTACCCTCAACAAGGCAACAAGCATCCTTTTCCATCTGTACCCTAAAGTAGACAGAATTGTGGTCACTGTTAGCCACATGTTCCCCTACTACAACATCAACCATCTGCCCTGACTCGTTACTCAGAACCAAATCCAACATAGCCCCTTCTGTAGTCGGGCTAGCCACATATTGCTCCAACAATCCTTCCAGTACACATTTTACAAATTCCTGCCTGTCCAAACCCCAGCTGTAGATACTTCCCAATCCACCCTAGGGAGATTAAAATCTCCCACTATAATGACTCTGTTCTTTCTGCACCTATCCAAAATGTCTTTTAGCCTAGGCTTGTATCCGCAATGCTTCCCTGATATTGAGTCACATAGTGGGATCCAGTCTGCTCAGAGCTCCTCTCCCTCACTCATTGTTGGCCACCCAATAATGGCAGGTGCTGTGTGGGGAAGCAGTATTGAAGGGATGTGGTAAATTGCCCCGATATGTCCTGGACAGGACAAATCCAACCTGGCTAAGTATTGCCCCATCAGTTTACTCTCGATCATAAGAAAAATGATGGAAGGGCTCAGCAAAATCAAGGGGTACTTAGCAATAGCCTGCTAATGGACGTTTAATTTTAGTTCTGCCAGAGTCACTCGACTCCTCACCTCATTGTAGTCTTGGTTCAAACACAGACAAAAGAGCCAGAGGTAAGGTCAGTGTTGTGACTGCCCTTGACATCAAAGGAGCATCTGACTGACTGACAGTGGCATCAAGGAGCTAGAGCAAAACTGGAGTCAATAGAAATCAGGAGGGAAAACTCATTACTGGTTGGAGTCATACCTGGCCCAGATAAGATGTTGGGAATCAATCATCTAGGCTCCAAGACTTCTCTGCAGGAGCTCCTCAGAATAGTGTCCTACACTGGACCATTTGAGCTGCTTTGTCAGTAACCTTCCTTTCATAATGTGGTCAGAGCTGGGGATGTTCACAGATGATTGTACAATGTTCAGCACCATTTGCGACTCCACAGGTATTGAAGCAGCTCATATCCCAAGTGCAGCAAGATCTGGACAGTGTCCAGGTTTGGGCTGACAGGTGACAGTTATGCTAAGCAATGACCAGATCAAAAGTTAGGAATTTTGTGGTGAGTAACTGGCTTCCTAATTTTCCCCCAAAGCCTGTCTATCATCTACACGGCACAAGTCAGCACTGTAATGGAATACTCTCCATTTGCATATGAGTGCAGCTTCACTAACATTAAAGTTCAAAGCCATCCAGAGCAAAGCAACTGCTTGATTGCCATCCTGCATTAGCTTTCAATCCCTCCAATATCAATGAACAATGGGAGCCATGTATAATACCATTTACAAGATGTACTGCAGAAGCTCACAGCTGCATCTTCCAAATCCACTATTATCTATATGGACAAAATTAACATATCTGGGAACATTTCTGTGATTGCAAATGAGACTCCAGGATGGTGTGTTGCCTCTGCAGTGCTAGGGTCAAGGTTTTGGAGCAGCTGCAGGATATTTTGGAGAAGGAAGGTGAACAGCCAGTAGTCATGGTCCACATTGGTACAAACAATCTGTTCGCTATAAAGTTTTTTTTTAAAATGAGGTCCTTAAAGCAGAAAAGAGTGTGTTAGAAAGTAAGTTGACAAGTAGGACCTCAAAGGTAGTGATTTCAGGATTACTACCACTGCCACGTGTCAGCGTAGAAATAACAGGATATATCAGATGAATATGTGGTTGAAGTGATGAAGGGGGGATTCAAATTCCTGGGACTGGACCCCATGAGAAGTGGGACCAGTACAAACTGGATGGGTTGCACCTTGGCAGGATAGGGACTGATGCACTAGGGTGATATTTGCTGGAGTGGTTGGAAAGGACTTAAACTAAAATAGCAAGGAGGGTGTTGGAACCTGTGCAAGGGGTCAGAGAAGGGGAAAGCAAGGACAAGAACAAAAAAGAAAGGAGAATAAGAAAAGTGATAGGCTGAGAAATCAAAGGCCAGAATAAAAGTGGGCCACGGTTCAAAAGAGAATGAGAATAGGACAAGGAATGTTAAGACTAGCCTTGAGCCTCTGTGCTTTAATGTGTGGAGTAAGTTGAAGTGGATTAATTGGGAGAAGTAGTGTCAATTGCTGGTGCAGCGACAAAACGAGACACTATGTTCATGCTGTAGGGACCTGGTTTTGAATTCCATGACAAAATTACATTCAGTAAAAATCTGGGATTGAAGATGTAATGTGACCATGAAACCATTGTCAATTGTTATAAAAACCCATCTGGTTCACTAATGTCATATAGGAAATAAGTCCTTTGCCCTTACCTGATCGTGCCTACAAGTGACTCTTAAATGTCCTCCAGGATGAGCAATAAATGCTGGCCCAATCAGTAATGCCCACATTCCATGAATGAATTTAAAAAAAATGTTGCATAAATAGATGAAAATGGGTATCGTCAGGATTACGAAGATATTTCAGAATGACTACAGATGGGAACTGAACGTTTTAGGTATTCTGTATTTAGGAAGGGCAGATAAAAAAGTAAGGTTGGTGGGATTATGTTGCTAGTCAAAGGGAAATTAATGCAATAATGAAGGGACATATTGGCTCCAATGATGTGGAATCTGTACAGTAGAGCTTGTGGGGGGTCATATATAGATCCCCAAATTCTAATGGTTATGTTGGGGATGACAAACAGGAAATTAGAGATGCATGTGATGAAGGAACATCTGTAATTTTGATGGTTTAACCTGTATCGAGATTGTTATTAATTTGATTAGCCCAATACCATAGAGGAGAAATTCCTGGAATGTGCACGAGATGGTTTTCTGCATCAATAATTTGACAAACCCATTAGAGAATAAGCCATCTTGGACTGCGTATTGTGCAGTAAGAAAGGAATAATTGGTAATTGTTGTGCAAGGCCACTTGGGGAAGGGAAACCATAACATAGAATTATTCTTCAAGGTGGAGAGTGATGTTAATTCTGAGACTAGGGTCCTGAATTTAAATAAAGCAAACCATGATGGTATGAGTTGGTTATGATGGATTAGGAAAATTTACTTAAAGGAATCATAGTGGATAGACAATAACAAACATTTAAAGATGAACTGTAACAACTGTTCATTCCTGTCTGGTGCGAAAACAAAACGGGAAAGGTGGTCAAACCATGCCTTACAAGGGAAATTAAGGGGCCATATTAGATCCTAGGAAGAAGCATACAAATTGGCCAGAAAAAAATAGACCTGAACATCAGGAACAGTTTACAATTCAGCAAAGGAGAAAAGGATTGATTAAGAAGGGGGGAAAATATGCAAGCTCCCACTGAACTTGTGGGAACATAAAAATTGATTTAAAACTTCTATAGAAAAATGAAGAGAAAAGAAATTGAAGACAAATGTACTGTCAGAAGGAGAGAAATTTATAACGGGGAGCAAAGAAATGGCTGATCAACTAAATACATTGGTTCTGCTTACACAAAGGAGGGCACAAATGATGTGCCAGAAATTTTGGAGAACACGGTTTAATGAGAAGGAGGAATTGAAGATCAATATTCAAAAGGAAATTATTTTGGGGAAATTGGGATTGAAGGCTGATTAAATCCCTCGGGTCTGATCTACATCCTAGAGCAGTTAAGGAAGTGATCCTGGAAATAGTGGATGCATTGGTTGTCATCTTCCATAGTTATATAGACTCTGGAACAGTTCCTATGGATTAGAGGGTAGCTATGAAACCCCACAACTTAAAAAGAGCGATAGAGAGAAAACAGTTATGTAGAGATCAGTCAACCTGATATCAATGACGGGCAAAATGTCTTTTACTTAATAGCAGAGGGGATGGGGAAGGAATAGTCTAATGGTATTATCATTGGACTATTGATCCAAAAATTCAGCTAATGTTTAGGGAACCCAAGTTCAAATCCCGCTATGGTAGGTAATGGAATTTGAATTCACTAAAAAAAATTTTGAATTAAGAATCTAATGATGACTTTGAATCGATTGTCAAAAAACCTATCTGGTTCACTAATGTCCTTAAGAGAAGGAAATCTGCTTCCTTACCTGGTCAGACCTATGTGTGACTCCAGATCCGCAGCAATGTAGTTGACTCTTAACAGCCTCTGAAATGGCCTAGCTAGCTACTCCGTTCAAGGGCAACTAGGGATGGGCAATAAATGCAGGCCCAGCTAATGACACTGATGTCTCACAAATGAGTTTTTTTAGAAAGCACTCAGAAAAACAGAGTCAGCATGGATTTATGAAAGGAGAATCATGCTTGACAAATCTGCAATCCTTCAAGGATGTAACTAGTAAAGTTGATGAGGGGAGCCAGTGGATGTGGTTTATTTGGATTTTCAAAAGGTTTTTGACAAGGTTCCACGTAAGAGATTAGTGTATAAAATTAAAGCGCAAGGGAAAGGGGGTGTTGTATTGAGATGGTTGGCAGGACTGATGTAGGCGGAGAGGTTGAGTCGGTTTGGATTATATTCACTGGAGTTTAGAAGAATGAGGGAGGAAATCACATAGAAACCTATAAAATTCTAATAGGAATTGACAGAATAGATGCCGGAAGGATGCTCCCAATGGCAGCAGAGTCCAGAACCAGGGGTTACACACTGAAGATAAACCATTTGGGACTGAGATAAAGAGAAATTTATTTCCCTAGAGAATGGTAAGCATGTTTTTTTTTCAGTTACCATAGAAAGAAGTTGAGCCAAAGCATTATATATTTTCAGGGTATTGGATATTGCTCTTGGAACTCATGAGATAAAGGAAATGGGTGGGGGGGGTAGTGGGAGCAGGTTACTGAGTTGGGTGATCAACTGTGGTCAACTTGAACGGCTGAATGGCGGCCTCCTCCTATTTTCTATGTTGCTATAACAATAGCACTGCCTTTATCATTGAGGGAAAGATGGTTGTTGCATCAGTTCACCAGATTCTTGATCTGTTTCCTGTACTCTGTCTTATCATTGGTTGAGACACCACAAAGGTGGTGTCATCAGTAGCTTGAAAATCAACTTGGAAGGGTATTTGACCACACATTCATAGCTGTGTATGGAGTATATTAAGGGACTGAGGACACAACATTATGGGGCACCGGTGTTCGTGGAGGAGGTGCTGTTGCCTATCCTTACTGATTCTGGTCAGTGGGTGAGGAAATATGGGATTCAGTCACATAGGGAAGAGCTGAGCCCCTGCCCACAGAGTTTGGAGATGAGTTTCATAGGAATAACGGTATTGAAGGTGAGTTATAGTTGATGAAATAGGAATCGGATATGGGCATCTTTGTGATCTAGATGTTCCAGGGTGAGATGGCATCTATTGTGGACCTGTTGCAATGGTGGATGAACTCTAGTGGATCCAGGCAATCTGGGAGGCCAGAATTGATTTGTACCATATCTAATCTTTTGAAGCACTTCATTATGATGGATGTCAGAGCTACCAAATGATCATCGTTAAGCCGCGCTGCCTTGCTCTTGTTTGGTACTGCTGCATACTTGCAGTGCGTGATACTCAGTGTGGATCCACTAAATGTGGATAATAAAATCGTTTGAATGATTTGGCATATCCGATTAATTCACAACACAATCTCTTGGCCTTTTGAAAATACTCAAGTTTTGCTTGTTCATTGTTATGCTGCTTGTTCATGCTTACTGACTAATCCAAATAGTTTAGTTAATTGGTGATTTTAAAGTTCAGCTGGTCACTCACTTTGCTGTACAGATGTGACCCCTTTTGAAAGGCATGAAGCACTGGATCTGTGCTAAATACAGGACTTTTTAAAATGCATAAGTAATAAATAGGTACTTGTACACATTTCTGATCAATTGTAAGATTATAGTATTAACACAGCTGTGCTGAAGAGTCTGCTGCACGTAGCTTAGTTATTGGAAACTGCTTTATAAATTGGTAATTCTGTTGGAAGGTTACTATATATTGTATGTTTTTAAAAGTTGTTCGATGTATACTCAGATTAATACGCAGTAACGATTAGAATCTTCTAATCTAATGAAGAGATTCAGGCAACATTTATGCCAGCAAACTGGATCCTTTAAAATTGAAATTAAACCTTGAAATCACCCCAGGGTTTCTGTTACATTGGTAATAATAGATGCTGTTAAGTTTTACAGCATGATTGTATTTTTGTAGATTTATTGTGTTGATGTTTTTATATTGATTTTGTCTATTTCATTGCATTTTTACTTTGTTTTAAATACATATCTTTCTAATGGGTGGGACTTGTTATTAATGGATTATGTATTTCTGCGGATTCTAGGTCAAGATGCAGGTTGTGATGCATAATTTTTGCCTTTTAAATCTAGTCACCATCCAAAACAGTTTAAAAGCTAACTGCAGCTAGAATATTATATACCAAGCTTAACCCAACAAATATTTTACATTGTTTGGCTATCTGCAAAACCCGTAAGAAGAACAAATCTATTTTTGAACAAGCTTTGTGATTGTTCAGTTCCATCTTTGATAGCCAGTGATTTTAGAATGTTGTCGACAATTATTCAAATCCGGAAACTTAGAATATTTAAGTATCTGTAAGAATTCAAATTGTTAGAACTTAATTGGAATTCTGGAAGTGCTAAGATATGCAAGAAAATAAACACTGCTTATCATCTACAGCACAGTACAAAAAGTTTGCTTTCATAATATACTTTGTGCAAGGATAACATTATTTTCTTTTTGATGTCTTTTGATATGCATGGACCTTCCAGTGTTATAAAGTACATCAATCAGCAGCTTCAGTACTTGGGTGCACATGTTGTTAGGGCCAGATCAGAAACTTCAAAGCATGTTTTGAAGCATGACTAGACCCCAACTATTTTTTTACCTTTTTGATATTAGTGTGAGAATAAGATGTTTCAGTCCAGGTGTAATTCTATTGACACACTGGGCACCATTTATCAAAACAAACTTTTTATTTTAATACAATTTAAACATAACAAATGAATTAGCTTTTACCAATTGAAATACTTAAACATGACAAGATACAATTTTCAACTGCTGACTTATTTCCTAGTTCCAATTTAAGCAATATTCCTCATAGACTTAAACTCTGCTTCAAAATCAATTATCAAACAGCACAGGCTTACATGATGTATGTCCTTACATGGTGCTAGTCCTCAAGCCTCCAGAACATTTCTGGAGGGAGATGCCTATTTTCAAACCAGCCCAAACAACAAACTCCTGGCTGTTGCACACCAAGCAGAAACTTAAAAAAAAATTCCCTGAAAGGTTAACTTTTCCTATGACTTTTTTTGTCAATCAACTTATTTAAATCATCCCATGAAACCCCGGGGAAAAACCAAAACTGTATTAGCCCAGATTAAGAACAACATCCGATTTATCTAGGATCAATTATTCTTCTATATGCTTAGCTTATGGGCTGGCTGGAGTAGGAAAATTAGCAGTATATTCACAGAGCTGAATTTTAAAATGTACCCTTCATAAAGATTACATAAATACATTTAAAGAAAAGTATTCTCACAATGTACAGATACTGTATTGTGATTTTTGTGTTTTATATATCAGAAACGAATTGATTGTGATTTTATAATTGCTGTGGATAGTAACATCACCCCCAAACTTGAAGGTGGAACTATTTTAATACTTCCTCTGAGTAAGTTGTTTGAGAAATAAATTTGGACGATCTTAATGTCAGTGAACTTACAATATTTTTAAATTCTTGCAAACGTGATGCTTGCATAATGTGATGTTTGGCTTCGTTGTCTGGAACATTCTAATTTTGGGTAAAATGGGATTTGCACTCTTTCTGCTATTAGAAGTAAAACGCATAAGTCAAACTAAAAAATATTTGCACCATTTACTTTATCTCGTAACTGCCAATGTGGCGAGATAAATGAGGTAATGCTCCCTCAGGAGGTTCTTAAATTTTAAGTCATCATTAGAGATGAGGTCTACAGCTGGCTGTCAGTTCAATGGCTTAGTCTGATCATACAGTAAAGTTGTACTTTTATTCTTTTGCTGGCTTGTAAATTAATTAAAGAAAAATATGGCTAAAAGGCAAATGATTATAAAATGGTAATGCACAGTTTTTGTGTATCTGGACTGTTTTAAGTGCTCTGCTAAGGAGTGTGTGTCTGGTGGGGTATTTCCTGAATCTGCACAGAACAGTTGTCACTTTATTTCACTGCATAGGATAATTGGTGCTATATAGCATGCTTTGTATTTGGTTCTGTAGGACTGGACTTGTGAATGAGAGAATGCTTCTGGCTGGTAGCATGTGAGAATGCATGAAGAGACGCAGCATCGGACTCAAACTACTAACAGAATAGGGAAAGTGAAAAAATTCAAAATTGTGGCCAATTTCATTGCTGAATGTGGGCTGCAAATTTCTGTTCAAAGTCATTGCTGTTTGGGTCATGTCCGCTGTGGAGTTGGTAATCCACTCTGACTAGGCCTGTGCTGTGCCCAGCGGGATGGTCTCAGGTCCAGAAGTGTCCACAACCCTATGTTACAAACTTGCACATTCCAAGGCCCAGAACTAAATGCTGTGGGGCTTGCTAAATCTTGGGGTAAGTGATGCAATGGAGAAAAAACACCATCTAAGGATTTTCAGCCATAGTGCATCGAGGGTCTGGAGACAGTGTAGAATCTCTGACTGTATACCAAACATTGAATGTATGTAGTAAATGTCATGTATATTACAGTTGCATTGAGGCACTTTAGAGTTGAATAACTTTGTACTTCCTGGAATGACCACTTTGAAAATTTGGGAAAAATATCTATGCGGCATACTTTGTGACATTTGAAAGTCACAGTTTTAAATGGATGCAAATTATCTTTGTTTGTAGGGATAGTTGTAGGGCAAAGTCCAGAAAATTACTGGCCTTATATTTTTGCATTCAACTAAGAATTCTAAAAGGAAAAGATTGGCCAGTTGAATGAAAACTGTAGAATTACTTCAGAGCAATGCATTAAACTGACTGAGGGGGCA
Source organism: Sphyrna mokarran (assembly GCA_024679065.1). Lineage (NCBI taxonomy): Eukaryota > Metazoa > Chordata > Chondrichthyes > Carcharhiniformes > Carcharhinidae > Sphyrna > Sphyrna mokarran. Next base: position 69,922,809 of record JAGIQG010000008.1, read on the forward strand.
ATGTGCTATTCCTAGAGCTATCTATGTAAGAGCAAAAACTTGCATTTAATTCACACTTTTACTATAGTGGTATGACCCAAGATGGTTCACAGGAATACAATCAAAGAAAATTGGACACAAAAGAGATATTAGGGCAGATGACTAAAAGCAAGGTTAAAAAGGTAGGCTTTAAGGATAGACTTAAAGTTTTAAAGCTTATTTATTAGTGTTACAAGTAGTGTTAACGTAAACCTACAATGTGAAAATCCTTACTCGCCACATCCCAATCCCTGTTCGGGTTACACCGAGGGAGAGTTTAGTATGACTAATACATCTAACCAGCATGTCTTTCAGACTGTGGGAAGAAACCCATGCAGACTCTACACAAACAGTGACCCAAAGTGGGAATTGAACCTAGATACCTGGTGCTGTGAGGCAGCAGTGTTAACCACTGTGCCACCATGCTAGGCAGTGGAGTTGAGAGAATGAATTCCAGAGCTTCGGTCTAGACAGCTAAAATCACATTTCCCAGTGGTGGAGTGATGAATTTCTGGGATGCTAAAGAAGCCAAAATCAGAGGAGTATAGATCTCAGTTGTGGGGCTTGACGAGATTATAGTAATAGATATGAAGGAGTGATTTGAAAACAAGTGATGAGACTTTAAAATTGAGGTCCGGCTGGCCTAGGAGTCAGTGTAAGTCAGCAAACATACGTGTGATGGATAACCAGGATTTGCTGCAGATTGGATGTGGGTTGCAAAATTTTGGATAAGCTTAAGTGCAAGGTTGAGGACCAACCAGGAAGCCATTGAAGTAGACAAATCTAGAGGCAACAGGCATAGATGAGCATTTTGGCAGCAGAAAAACTAAGACACAAATGGAGATGGGTGACATTATGGAGGTGATCTTATGACTACCGGCCGTGGCTCTGACATCCATCATAATGAAGTGCTTCAAAAGACTAGTCATGGCACAAATCAATTCCTCCCAGAATACCTGGATCTGCAGCAGACACCATCTCCCTGGCCCTGCATTCAACCCTGGAACACCTAGATAACAAGGTCACCTATGTCAGACTCCTATTTATTGACTTAAGTTCAACCATTAACATTCTTATTCCCATGAAATTCATATTCAGACTCCGGTCTGGGCCTCGCCACTTCAGCCTGCAACTGGATCCTGAACTTCCTAACTCTCGGACTTCAATCAGTAAGGATAGAAAATAACTCTACCTCCACAATCATCCTCAACACCGGTGCCCACAAGGCTATTTTCTCAGTCCCCTGTTGTACTCCTTTACAATTATGTTGTGTGGCCAAATTATAAGAAGACAAGAAATAGGAGCAAGAGTAGGCCATTTAGCCCCTCGAGCCTGCCCTGTCACCCAATAAGATCATGACTGATCTGATAGTAGTTCAGTTCTACTTACCTGCCTGCTCCCCATAACGCTTAATTCCCTTTATTGGTCTATCTATTTATCTGTCTGTGACTTATACACATTTAATAAGGTAGCCTCTACTGCTTCAATGGGCAGAGAATTCCAAACATTTACCATCCTCTGAGAGAAGAAGTTCCTCCTCAACTCTGTTCTAAATTGACAATTTTGAGGCTGTGCCCTCTAGTTCTTGTTTCCATTCTAAGTGGAAATAATCTCATTGCTTCTACCCTGTCTAGACTCTTCATTATCTTGTGTTTCTATAAGATCTCCCCTCAGCCTTCTAAATTCCGATGAGTACATGCCCAGTCTACTCAATCTCTCCTCATAAGCTAACCCCCTCATCTCTGGAATCAACCTGGTGAACCTCCTCTGCACTCCCTCAAAGCTAATATATCCTTCCTTAAATAAGGGGACCAAAATTGTACACGATACTCTAAGCCTCACCAGTATCTTGTACAATTGCAGCAAGACCTCTCTGCTTTTATACTCCATCCCTCTTGAGATAAAGGTAACATTCCATTTGCCTTCTTCATCACCTGCTGCACCTGCAAACTGAATTTTTGTGATTCATGCACAAGGACCCCCAGGTCCCTCTGCACAGTAGCATGTTGTAATTTTTCACTAAATAATAGTCAAATTCGATTTTCAAGTTTGCTGATGACACCACCGTAATGGGTCACACCTCAAACAACGACGAGACAGTACAGGAATGAAATAGAGAATCTGGTGAACTGGTGCAGCAACAATAATGTCTTCCTCAATATCAATAAAACCAAGGAGATTGCCATCGACTATAGGAAGCATGAAGAAGAACATGCCGGCCTACCTCAACAAGGACAAAGTAGAAAGGGTTGAGAGCTTCAAGTTTTTAGGTGTTCAGTTCACCAGCAACCTGTCTTGATTCCCCTATGCCAACACTATAATTAACACCTCTTTCTTCAGAAGACTAATGAAATTTGGCATGTTAGCTGTGACTCTCACCAAGTTTTACAGATGCACTATAGAAAACATTCTTTCTGGTTGTAACACGTCTTGATATGGCTCCTGCTCTGTCCAAGATAGCAAGAACTAAAAAAGGTTGTGAATGTGGCCCAGTCCATCATGCAAACCAGCCTCCCATCCATTGATTCTGTCTACACTTCCTGCTACCTCAGTGAAGCAGCCAGCATAATTGAAGACTCCATACACCTTGGACATTCTCTCTTCATCCATTTTTCTTCTGGAAAAAGATAATAAAAATCTGAGATCACATCAACCGACTCAAAACAGACTCTTCCTTGCTGCTGTCAGACTTTTGAATGGACTTACCTTGCATTAAGTTGATCATTGTCTACATCCTAGCTGTGACTGTGACACTGCATTCTGCACTCTCTCCTTGCCATTCCTATGAATAGTATGCTTTCTCTGTATAGCACGCAAGAAACAATACTTTTCACTAGTTAATAAATCAAAGGTGAAAGTAGGCAACTTTGGTGGTGGGAGAGAAGATGGGATTGGAGCTCATCTCTGGGTTAAATGGAACACCAAAGTGGCAAACAATCAGTTTTAACACCAGATAGTGAATGGAGTGGATAGGAAGGACAAAAGACAATCAATAACATTAGTATTTTCACCATTTAAATGGAGGAAAATATTGCTCATCCAGTACAGGATGGACCAACTAGAAAACTAGACATCAGCTGAGATGGAAAAAATGCACCCTGACCAAGAAAGACCTGTACACCGCTGAAATGGATTAAAAGAGTAAGCATTTAGGGAATCATTACTGACCATGCACATGCCAACTGAAATCCATAGACAGGTTCACTAAAATATTTCTGGACCTTGCTTTGTGGAATGCTTATGTGCAAAACTGTTGTTTGGCATTTGTGGGTGAAGTTGGTTAACTAGCTATTTTAAAACACTATTGCAATGCTGAGCGCTGAGAATATCAGTACAACTATTTATTAATTCATCGGAAATACTACATCAGGTGTCTTATGAGGTCTTCAGTTTGCAATCAAGTGTAGCTCTTCTATTCCCTGCCATGGAAGTAATCACAGGAAAGTGGTTGCTAACTGCGGTTTTAAAAACTTCTCATTGCAGTTCATGGAACCTTACTGTGTACCAAATGATTATCACTTTATCTCTCAGAACTCAACTAGGCAGTGAATTCTGTGCAAGGTTCTTTGGGACATTCAACAAAAAGATGCTAAATAGATGCATGTTTTCGTGTTTAGGGTGAATCAACAAAAGTGCAGACTAGAGGAGATTAATGGTTTTTATGTATCTTCTGTTCTGCAGCAAAGATTCATAAGGTAGGTACCGACTGACAAGTTGTGTTTTAAAATTACTTCAAAGTAATGTGTTTCAGTAAAGAGTTTGTTAACTGAAATTTTAAAACTTTTTAAAAACCCAATACTGTTAATTGCAGTTAAACTTTCAAGTATGTCATCCAGATGGGACACAGTTGTTTTCTGATGCCATTGTAAAATAAGTGTTTTTACACATGCACAATATTCAGCTTTTTTCAGATCAAAAGTTTTGTCTGTGTTACTGTGGTGAAAGAATGACCTCAGATCCTGTACTTTAAAAATGCTGCTTCAATAAACCTATGCTTTTTCCCATTCCTAATCATATCGAATCATTAAATTGGACAAAACATAGATGGGTGGATTAGATTACTGTGTTGGATGGAAAGGAATCTCTGTAATGTATAAACTCTAATATGAGAACAGATGAAAAATATTGCTTCAAAATAAGCCAGGAGAGCAGAGGGCGTGAATTTAAACTTATAAACCCAAAACTATTTTTGGCATCTCCCAATTCACAATGTTGGTTGATCTCACTGTTCTGTAAGTCACCCATTCCTCTTCCAATTCTGCTATTTTACATTTCTTAGCACTACACCTTCCAATCTGGTCTTAAGCCACTGCCTCCCTCTTTTTCGTCCTTCTTGTCAGTTCCATGTCCATCACTCACTTCACTTTATTTTCTCCCTCTCTGCAACAGATGACTGCACCATTTTAATCTCTTCTGGCCACTTTCTACTTCCTTTCACACTCCCACAATATTTACTGACTACCATCACTCCTTCAAGCACATGAATCCCTACTTCCATTCCAACCCCCTGGCTTGGGCACAAATTTGCATCTGGGTTTATGTACCTGCCTCCTACTGCTTTTCTCCAGTTGTTCAAATACTGGGACATGCTCTCATTGTCTCCACCACATAGCTCAGTGTCATCTGCAAACATCATTGACCATGCCACTTCCCCTCGTACCTGCTCAATTAGAACATCATGACAATCAGTGTCGATCCTTGATGTAATCCAATTTAGGCTTCAAAATGCGAACGTTACTCAGGCTAATAAATATTTACTACTTTTGCTGTATTCTAAAAGTCACCGGCTGGTTGGAAAGAAATAGAGGAACAAATTTGCAAGACTATTACAGAAATGTACAAAAAATGTAGTTAGAATGATGAACTTCAGTGATCCCAAGCTACATTGTAGAAGTAATAGTTTTATGGGAGAGAGGGGGAATATTTCTTATATTCAGGAGAATTATTTTAATCAGTGTGGACATCACAGCATTTATTGCCCATTTCTTTTTGCTGTTGAGAAGATAGTGGTGAGCTGCCATTTTTAACTGCTGCAGTTCTTGAATAGTAGAAAGCAAGATGTTGCAGTAAAGGGCCATGTATGTAGATGTTAAGTTGATAATATAGTTGAGAATTAGGCTGAATATTGCCAGTTTAGAGAGGAAGTGTGATATTGTGATATTAATATATTTTATGCTTCTGTAGAATGTTTAAAATTTGGCTTTATTCTGTACGTAGTCAGTTGGTCTGAAAGACATTTAAATTGGATATTGGAAAAGCAGGATAGTTACTCATTAGCCATGTAGCATTTGCTTAAAAAACAAAAGATCTGCTCAGGTTTTTGATTAGAGGAATAGAATGTGGGTTTTTATTAGGTTAATTGATAGGGACGTGTGATATTGTTGTTAAAGTGACTCCAGACCCACACCAGTGTGTTTATATCTTAACCACTCTCTGAAATGATCAAGCAAACACTCAGTTTGAAGGCAATTAAGGACAGGCAACAAATACTGTCTTGCTACCAATGCTCACATCTCATGAAAAAATAAGGGAAAAACAAAGCTGACTAATACCCTTGGCCTGTAAGCATTGGTCTGATAGCATGATATTTTCATTTTGGCAATCAGGAATATCTTATGTTATTTCCAATGTGCTGTGTGCAGTAATTAGAGGTTATTAAATCAGAGCACATTAACCCTTACATGGCATAAGATCACAAATTTAGGATTAGGGATAATTTAAAATCTTTTTTGAAGCTGTGTTCTGCTGATTGGGGGAACCAAAACAAATTGTTGTGGGCTACAAAATAACTGATTAGAAATTATTGAAGGTTTGAATCTTTCCAGTTATTTGGTTGTAGTATTTTTGTTATAGCCTTCACAGAGCAGTCTCAGCATTCTTGACATTTTACCAAACTGAAAAAATGTAGGTTGTGCAAATGTGTAGTAAATTTATGATGCTATTCCTGTGGAAGTTCGCAGTGTTTCTGAGCAACCAAATTGCATCACTTCCTTTTTGTTTTACTTGGTAGAATTGGTAGTTTGCATCTAAGATCTTAACTGGCACACAACTCGTCTGACTGTTGCTGCCAACTGGCACAATATATTGTACAAATGCTCATATTTTTAATTTTAACTTTTGAATATTAGAAACTCTCCTATCCAGCATCCTCCATGACCATCTCATTCAAATCTCTACTAATATTCCATACTAAATCCTCTCTTCTCTCATCTTGTCTCTGTTGACCTACATTAGCATCCTGACCCCAATACATTCTAAACTTGAAATTATTCTTATTCTGCTAAAGTCCCTTCATGGTTTCACCCACTTCCAGAAATTTACTTTCCCCTGACATGGGTTTCTTCATGCCTTTGGTTGCCTTGTCTATATGTTCTAGAATTCCCCCTCTAATTTATGAAACCCACTTCTTTGGTCACCTCTGCTATGTATTTTTTTTGCATCCATTCTTAACTGAAGGATCAAATGTTATCCAGGGCACAGAACTTTCTGCTCCATTTAGAATGCAGTAATGCATATTTTTAATGTTCACCTGAACAGTGTGATAATTATGACTCTTGAAAGGCCAATGCCATGCAATGCTGCTCAGGTTGAGGATCTCCCAGATGACCTTGAGTACTTTTAAGTTGCTTACAACAATAATATTTGATATCTGGTTATTAAATTGGATAATAAAAAGAACAAACCTGCATATATATAGTGCCATTAACATAGTGAAATGTCCCAAATTTGAAATTGAAACAAATAATGTTTATTAGGGCAGGTGACTGAAAGTTTGCTCAGACATGGATGTCAAGGAGCATTTTGAAGAAGAACTAGCAAGCAGAGATTGGGGAGGGAATTCCAGAGGTTAAGGTCTAGCTGGCTAAAAGCCAGCTTTTAGTGGAGTGCCAGAGCAATTCCAGAGGTTAAGGTCTAGCTGGCTAAAAGCCAGCTTTTAGTGGAGTGCCAGAGCCCAGAAATGGAGGGGTGTGGAGACCATGATGAAGTTAGAGCTGCAAGAGATGTGGAAACAAGGTTGCTGCTGGACTGGGAGACAACATAGTTCAGAGGCCACAGAGATGAGTCTGACCTTCAATTCCTGTTGGTATGGTGTAACGTGTCCTAATATTTAGATTTTATTGCTTTGTAACATTGCTTGGCTCAATCCATATGGTATGCATTTTGCGCTCAGCTCAGATTTCCTCCTCATGTCCTTTAAGCTCTAGCCCTTTTAGCATTTCTGTCCTTGTGTACCAAGAAACTGCAGAGTTTCTGTGGAATTCGGAGCCCCCTCTAATGAGAGAGTGTTTTACTGCTTCAACTGCTCTTCTGCCTCTATTATCCCTCCTCACTCAACCTCCTTTCCACCACGCTTACTCGAATCATAAAATCCCTCCAGTGCAGAAGGAGGCGATTAAGTCCATTGGTCCATCTGCACCAATAATTCCATCCAGGCCCTATCCCTGTAATCACGCTAGCCCCCAACGCTAAGCGGTAATTTAGCATGGGCAGTCAAACTAACCCGCTCATCTTTGGCGGAAGAAAACCAGAGCACCCAAAGGAAATCCACATAGACACAGGGAGAATGTACAAACTTCCATATAGAAAGTGACCTGAGGCTGGAGTTGAACCCAGGTCCTTGGCACCATAAGGCAGCAATACTGACCACTGTGCTGCCCACTGTAAAGGTCTCCTTTAAAGCCTTTTTGCCACACTTTTGGTCACATCTTTAGTTTTATTTCTCTTTGGGATGACCCTTCCTCAAAGACCCTTGGACCATTTCCTATTTTTACTTGGCCATATAGACAAGTGATGATCTTCAGTTTGTCTAAAAGATAGAAGTTCCTGCCTTTTCCCTTCTAGCAGGACCTTGAAACTTGATGGGGAGAACCATATTTTAAACATTTGAACTTTTCTTTTCCGTATCTATGCACCTTTTATTTTACTTATTGGACAGGTAGTTTAGATAGGGCATGTATGCAGGTATCAGATAGCATATGTACATACAACATGTGTACATACAAATGAGGAGGAGGAGGAGTAGGCCACTCAGTCTCTCAAACCTGCTCTGCCATTCAATAAGATCAGGGCTGATCGGATTGCAACCTCCACTTTATATTTGTGCCCCGATAACCTTTTCCCCACTTTTTAATCAAAAATCTATCTAGCTTTGCCTTTAAAATATTCAAAGACTCTACTTGCACTGCCTTCTTAGGGAGAATTCTAAAGGCTTATGACCCTGTGAGGGCGGGGGGGGGGGAATTTCTCTTAATTTCAGTCATACGTGAGTGACAGTTTATTGTTAAACCATGACCCTGGCTCTACATTTTCCAACTGGAGGAAACAATCTCTCATCCGCACTATCAGGACATCCCAGGATCTTGTATGCTTCAATCAAGTAACCTTTCATTTCCTCTAAACTCTAGTCGATAGCAAACCAATATATTCAACCTTTTTCTTCTAAGGCAACCCCCCTATTCTTGGTATTAGTTTAGCACACATTCTCTGAACTGCTGACGTGCTTACATCTTTCCTTAAATAAGGAGATCAATACTGTACGTACTACTCCAGGTGTGGTCGTACCAGTGCCTTGTCCAACTGATGCATAACATCTCTGTTTGTGAGGGAGATCTTGACTTCTTAACACAGATCCTTTGGTATGTTCTCAACTCAATTCATTTGAGGTATAGATGCTTTTTAGAACCAAGTAGAAATCAGTGTGGTTAAGGTATAGGAACCATTGCTTTCAGTTTTTAAACTGGAAGATGCATTTTGATTTCCTGTATTCTTTTTTGAACCTCAAATGGATAAGTAGTATTTCTCACGCAACCAGCTGGAGTTCTTGTGAAGGTAGGTGCTTGTATAATTGTGTAATTTTATGGATTTTGTTTTGATTTTGATTTATTGTCACTCATTAACATAGTGAAAAGTATTGTTTCTTGAGCGCTGTATAAGCAGTATACATATACTGTTCATAAGAACATAACGAATTGGAGCAGGAGTAGGCCATCTAGCCCTTTGAGTCTGCCTCGCCATTCAATAAGATCATGGCTGATCTGGAGTGGATCAGTTCCACTTTCCCGCCTGCTCTCCATAACCCTTAATTCTCTTATCTGTCAGAAATCTATCTACCTGTGACTTAAACATATTCAACGAGGTAGTCTCCACTACTTCATTGGGCAGAGAATTCCAGAAATTCACTACCCTGTGAGTTAAGAAGCTTCTCCTTAACTCTATTCCAAACTGCAAACCTCCTCCCTGCCACCCATTTTGAGGCTATGCCTTCTAGTTCTGGTTTCCTTTCTAAGTGGAAAGAATCTCTCTACATCTACCCTATCTAGTCCCGTCATTGTTTTGTAAGTATCTATAAGATTCCCCCTCAGCCTTCTAAACTCCATCGAGTACAGAGCCGCCAGTTTATTTAATCTCTGCTCATAGCTAACCCCCTCATCTCCGGTATCAGCCAGGTGAACCTTCTCTATACTCCCTCCAAGGCCAATATATCCTTTCGCAAATAAGGGGACCAAAACTGCACACAGTACTCCAGTTGCAGCCTCACCAGTGCCTTGTACAGTTGCAGCCACACCTTCCTACTTTTATATTCTATCCCCCTCGCAATAAAGGCCAACATTTCATTTGCCTTCTTGATCACCTGTTGCACCTGCAGACTGAGTTTTTGCTATTCGTGCATCTGTTGGATGTGGTATTTTTGGATTTCCAAAAGGTGTTTGATAAGGTGCTTCACAAAAGATTGCTGAAGAAGGTTAGGGTGCAGAGAGTTGGGGGTAGGGTATTAGACTGGATAGAGGATTGGTTGTCTAATAGGAAACTGAGAGTAGGTATTAATGGGTGCTATTTTGATTGGCAGCTGGTGACTAGTGGAGTGCCCCAGGGATCGGTGTTGGGGCCTCAACTATTTACCATTTACACAGATGATCTAGAGGAAGGGATTGCATGCAGGTGACAAAATTTGCTGATGACACGAAGATGAATGGAGAAACAAATTACGTGGAGGGTGTGGATAGCCTGCAGAGGGATCTGGATAGGTTGAGTGAGTGGGCGAGGACCTGGCAGATGGAGTATAATGTTAGCAAGTGTGAGGTTATCCACTTTGATAGGAATAACAGTAGGAAGGATTATTATTTAAATGATGAAAAGTGCAGCATGCAACAGTGCAGAGGGAGCTGGGGGTCCTTGTGCATGAATCGCAAAAACACAGTCTGCAGGTGCAGCAGGTGATCAAGAAGGCGAATGCAATGTTGGCCTTTATAGCTAGGGGGATAGAATACAAAAGTAGGGAGGTACTTTTGCAGCTGTACAGGGTACTGGTGAGGCCGCAGTTGGAGTACTGTGTGCAGTTTTGGTTGCTGCATTTGAGGAAGGATATATTGCTCTTGGAGCGGGTGCAGAGAAAGTTCATTGAGGCTGATACCGGAGATGAGGGCGTTGGATTATAAGGAAAGACTAAATAGGCTAGGTTTGTACTCGTTGGAATTTAGAAGACTGAGAGGGGATGTTGTAGAGATGTATAAGATAATGAAGGGGATGGATAGGATAGAGATTGAGGGACTCTTCCCGCTTAGCACAGATAGCAGGACTAGAGGGCACAGCCTCAAAATAAGAGGGGGGCGGTTCAGATCAGAGTTGAGGAGGAATTTCTTCACTCAAAGGGTGGTGAATCTTTGGAATTCTCTGCCTGTTGAAGTGGTGGAGGCTTCCTCGTTGAATATATTTAAGTCAAGGGTGGATAGGTTTTTGATTGACAAGGGAAGTAAGGGTTACGGGGAGAAAGTGGTACTGAACCAATACAGATCAGCCGTGATCTTATTGAATGGCGGGGCAGGCTCGAGGGCCTGGATGGCCTACTCCTGCTCCTACTTCTTATGTTCTTACAAAGTCCCTCTGCACAGTAGCATGCTGCAACTTTTCACCATTTAAATAATATTCTGTCCTCCTATTCTAAAGAAAGTGAATAACCTCACATTTGCTAACATTATACTCCATCTGCCAGGTCCTCGCCCACTCTCTCAGCCTATCCAGATCTCTCTGTAGACTTTCCGCGTCCTCCACGCAATTTGCTTTTCCACTCATCTTCGTGTCATTAGCAAGTTTTGTTACCCTACACTCAGTCTCCTCTTCCAGATCGTCTATGTATGTGGTAAACAGTTGAAGCTCCAGCATTGATCCCTGCAGGACACCACGAGTCACCAACTGCCGACCAGAAAAGCACCCATTGATTCCAACTCTCTGCTTCCTGTTAGATAACCAATCCTCAATTCACGCTAAACTTTACCCTCAACTTCATGTATCCTAACCTTTCTTATAGAAAAGGAAATGAGAGAGTGCAGAAAATAGTGTCACAGTCATAGCTAGGATGTAGAGAAAGATCAATTTAATGCAAAGTAAGCCCAGTCAAAAGTTTGACAGCAGCAGGGAAGAAGCTGTTCTTGAGTCAGTTGTTACGTGACCTCAGACTTCTGTAACTTTTTCCTGACGGAAGAAAGTGGAAGAATGCTTGTCCTAGTTCAGTCATACCAGTGGGATTATTTAAATGCCTTAACTTTTGTTTCTGCCACTGTTCAATTTTCGTTTTTAAAGCAATTTAAGTTTTATCATTGAAGTTGAGCTGTTTGTTTATTACAAATCAACAACTGTCCTTTCATGTTTTAGATTATGCACACTAAAAATCAAACTCTTTGATTCCTGGACACCACTTCATTAGCAGATACAGTATATATGAAGACAGCATTCAGTTCTCGGGAAGAGAGGAACCATTTATCAGAGTATTTCATGATTCAACATGGGAGAAATATCTGATGAGGTCATAAAAATGTAAAAGCAAATTACTGCGGATGCTGGAATCTGAAACACAAACAGCAAATTGCAGGAAAATCTTAGGCTTGACAACATCTGTGGAGAGAGAATAGGGCTAACCTTTTGAACTCAATGTTAGCTCTGTTCTCGCCACAGATGCTGTAGGACCTGTTGAGGTTTTCCGGCATTTTCTGTTTTTGCTTAAGAATGCAATCTTTATAAACTGTTCAGCACTACCATTCAGTCATGGCTCAGTTGACAGCTCTTTTGCCTCTGAATCACAGGGTTCAGGTTCAATTCCACTCTGGGCTTTAACACAAAAATCGAGGCTGATGCTCCAATGCAGTGGTGAGGGAGCCCTGCACTGATGGAGGTGTTGTCTTTCAGGTGAAGCATTGAAACGAGGGCTCATCTGCCTGCAAGGATGGATTAAAAGACCTTAATTCAGAGAAGAAACTGGGAATTGTTCCCAGTGTCTTGGCCAACATTTATACCATAATTAACATTGCAAAAGATAGATTATCTGTTCACTTACATTCTTATTTGAGAGTTTGCTGAGTGCATATTGATTGTCGTGTTTACTATTACAACAATGATTATACTTAAGTATTTAGTTGGTTGTAAAACTTGTGTCAGCTGGAGGCTGTGAAAAGTACTAGGAAAATGCTAATTATTTTTCAAAAATCTCACTGCTCAGAATATGTATTAGTCTTTTGATTGTGTTGTCCTTATTTATTGAGAACTCCAAGTGTTTGGCCAACATAACCTCTCTTTCAGTTGCAGACTTCAATGTTGTCTATGCACAAATATGAGGCTTAGTCATATTCATCTAAATAATTTAGTTTCAGTAGTTAGGTATTTAGGTATATCTTTATGCAATGATTGTAGCTGCCTGCCTCCGAATAAATTAGGCAGGCATTAATAAGGTAATCTTCTATCACTGGAAAACTTCAATTTTTTATACCGAAAACAAAAGTTTATGACGTTTTTACTATGTCTCAGTGAACTCTGGTACATTGTCTTGCTTGGTTGTATTATGTTGGTTTTTCTCCAGTATTGATGGAGAGAGGCATTTGGATAAGTGGATTGAGTTAGTTTAAGTTGCAACAGGAGAAATTATAATGTTCCAAAAATATTTATAGGATTAAGAGAAATCAAAGTAATGTATGGTCAAATTGCAAATGTGCCACTTTTTTCAACGGCTATCTCAGACATTTACATGAACCTCTGGTGAACCAAGCCATATAGCAACATAAAAGGTCCAATGTTCTTGCAGGTTCTTCACGAACGACCCAGCAGTGATTGTCCTTCCATTGTAAGACAATTCAAATATTTGAAATACAGGTAGATTATGAAATCAACATACTAGCTTGCTCTTGAAGTCTTTCCTTTTGAGCTTGACAATGTTGTTTTCTCCATATTTGACACACTTTAAGAAATCAAATAATGACCAAATATGTTTGTTGCTTCTTGATGCTGTCTCTTTTTTGCATCTCACCAGAGAGCAATTACTTTGTTGCTCGTGTTTGATTTTTCAATCTATTCAAGCTTTTTTATAGGTATTATCCAGTGTAATGTACTTGAAGGAATAGCTTTGAAAATATAATTAAGGATGAGAAGTAGGAAGCTATTTATGTGGCCCCTTATTCTGTAATGATCAGCAGGTACTAATGACATCAAGGGATTATGGGGCTTATGCAGGAAAATGGTGTTGAGGTAGGTGATCAGCCGTGATCTAGCTGAGTGGTGGAGCAGACTCAGTGGGCTTAATGGCCTAAATGCTCCCATGATTCAAACGATATTTGAGATACTTATTGACATTTTTAATTTCTCCAATTCCTCTTGCCTGGCCCAAGTTAGTTTGATTTAATTGAACTAACAATAGCAGTGTTGCCACCATTAGTATTATTTGTTCAATTAAGTTAAACTTCCTTTTCAATTTATCTGTTCTAAATGCTCTAAATGCATCACAATTCAAATTAAAGGAGCTCAACCAGTGGAGTACACAATTTATGGGAAAATGGAAGAATCTGAGGTATATCTGAAATACCTTAAGCGCAGGGATTTCAGAATTGAGGCATTGCGTAGCTGTGTAAAGTGGCACTTCGGAAGAAATATTTTCCTTAAAATAGGAATGTGTTAGAGGGAAGAAGCCATAAGGCTCTGATTAATTTCCTACACAGTTGTACAACTGAAACCGTTTGTGTAGGAGTTGATTTCATGTTTGCGTCTTTTTGGGAGATTTGGGCTATGCTCACTGTGTTCGAGGTTTCAGAGACTTTGCTCCGTTGAAAGTCATACATATAAACCCATTTGTGCTTGTGCCAATTCTTTGAAAGAGTTGTGCCAATTCTTCTTTCTAAGAAGAACAATCCTAACTTCTTCAGCCTTTCCACTTAATTGAGATCCCTCATTCCTAGCAACAATCCAATAAATCCTCTCTGCAAGCAAAACAGAAAACACTGGAAAAACTCAGCAAGTCTATCTTAATTTGGAGAGAGAAAGGGTTAATGTTTTGACTCCATGTGACTCTTCAGAGCACTTCTAATACCTTCTGCACCCTTGTCAGGACTCAACATCCTTCTTAAAATAAAGCCGAAATTGGCTGCAATACTCCAATAGCAGTCTAACTATTGTGTACAATGGTTTTGCATAATTTCCCTGCTTTTGTACTGATTCTCTGTTCATGAGACCATGGATGATTTGTTTTTTTTTTTAAACACCCCATCTCCTTCAAAGACTTGTGCATGTATACTTTTGGTTTTTTATCCCTTTAAAACTGTACCATATAGTTTGTATTGTCACTGCAATTCCTTTCTTCCAAAATGAATTACTACTTAGCATTGTGCCGACTCTGCTCGTTTCACCCATTTGTCCTCCTGAAATTATAAACAATTTCCTCATTGTTTACTGATGCAATACGTGTTATGCATATAAGTTATATCATGTATGTGCATGTCTCTATATGTGGATATGGATATATAAAATATACCACTGTCCATTTCCCTCCCAGTATGTTCACTTTCTGTCCTTTAGTCGTGCTTGAATGTCCACTCATTGTCCCTTTAATTCCGTGGGCTTTAATATTGTTAACAAATATGCTATATACCATTTGATCAAATGTCATATGAAAATCTATATGCATGACTACCTTCTTCTACTCTTTTAAAAAACATAAAACATAGGAGCAGGAGTAAGCCATTCAGCTTTTTGAGCCTGCTCTGCCTTTTGTTTTGATCCTGGTCAATATCCTGACCCCCCCAATATTCCTTTAGCCCCAAGAGTTGTATTTAATTTCTTCTTGAAATCAGACAAGGTTATGGTCTCAATTAATTTCTGTTGTAATGAATTACCCAGATTCACTGTTCTGGGTGAAGAAATTTCTCCTCCGCTCATTTGTTTGTCCTTATCCTCAAACTATGATCACTAGTTCTGGACTTCCCCATTATTGAGAACATTCTTTCTGAATCTACCCTGTCTTCTTCTGTTACAGTTTTATAATTTTCTATGACCTCTCCTCGTTCTTTGAAACTTCAATGAATGGAATCTTAGTCGACTTAGTCAGTCCTCATATTGACAGACCTGACACCCCAGCAATCAGCTTGGTAAACCTTAGCTGTATTCCTTCTATTGCAAAGATACCTTTCTTCAGATAAGGACACCAAAACTGTATACAGAATTCCAGGTTTGGCCTCACCAAATATTATACAATTGTAGTAAAATATCCCTATTCCTATACTGAAACCCTCCTGCTATGAATGCTAACATTCTTTACTGTCTACTGTACTTGCATGCTTAGTTTTAGCAACTGATGCATGAGATCTCAAAGTCTCACTGAGTATTCACCTCGCTCAACTTACATCCATTTGAATAATAATCTGCCTTCCTATTTTTGCTACTGAAGTGGATAACCTCACATTTATCCACATTATATACATCCATCTTACGTATGCCCAGTCACTCAGCCTGCCTAAATCACGCTGAAGTGTTTCTGCGTCCTACTCACAACTCTCCCTCCCACTCAAATTTGTATCATCTGCAAATTTGGAGATAATACATCTGATTCCCTCTTACAAATCTTTAATATATATTGTGAACAACTGGCATCCTAGCACAAATCCCTGTGGTATCCCATTGGAAAAATACAAATTTATGCCACCTCTCTGTTTTCTATCTGCTAATCAGTTTTGGATCCATCTCAAGACATTACCCACAATCCCATATGCTTTAACTTTACATATACTCTGCTATGTGAGACCTTGTATAAAGTTTTCTGAAAGTCTAAATAAACCACATCCACCAGTTCTTCTTGTCAATGCCGCATCGTCAAAAAATTCCAATAGATTCACCAAGCATAATTTATCCTTTGTAAATTGTACCACTGCTTTTCAAATGCTGAGCTATGAAATTTTTGATAATGGACTCTAGCAACTTCCCCAGTACTGATTTGGGCTCACTGGCCTGTAGTTCTGTTTTCTTTCTACCTCCCTTTTTGAATTGTTGGCATGCATTAGCTACCCTCCAATTTGTAGGTACTAATCCAGAGTTCAAAGAATTTTGGAAAGTGATCAGCAATGGATCTGCTATTTCTGGGGCCAGTTTTTTAAGTACTCTGAGACGAAGATATTTAAGCCAAGTTTTATTCAATGGGCAAAGAACCTTCGCAGTTTTAATAAGATGAGTTATGCTAGTTACTTTGGTTAAAGTCATACAGCTAGATATAAAGTAAACCAGCCATGGTCAAAAGGATGCAAACTGCCAGGAAAGCATTTTTGAGGTAAATGTAAGAATTGTGGAAGTGGAAGATACTGGCCTAGCCAAAGGACATTTCTGTGCTCTGGATGTTAATTTTGGTTACTGAAAATGTAATCGTTGAATGTCCTTTTCAGTGTGTTCTTTTTGAAAATGAAGATAAATTTCTAGTAACTGGGATCTTGCCTGTCAAATGAACAATTCTGTAGAAAACAATGAATAATTCAAAATAGAATTCATTGTTATCTAAATTCAATTAACTCTATCAATAAACCATGAAAAACATTTTCTTGCTGTAAGCATTCTTCGGGTGTTTATGAAATTCAAACTTAATTTAAATTGTGCTGATTAGTTAAATACATGTAAGTTAAATACATTAGTTAAATACATATAATTTTTGAAATGTACTGATTTTATCAATAATTGAAACTTTTGAATTATTTGATGCAACTGATAAAAATCTGCTTGCATTCTATTATTTTCATACATTCTATTCTCTGGTGCATATGCACATTTATAGTATACATTATATAACATATATATATTTACTGCTAGAATACATTTGCTGATGTAACTGATAACATTATAACAAGATAGACATTCCCCAGAAATTGGGATATTACAACTGAATAGTCTGAGGTTGATTTTTAATTATCTATGCAACATTTTTATTAACTGGGATTTCTGTTTGCTTTTATTTAAATAAAATGCTTTAAAGTAGAATAACAGGTTTAATTGATTTTGCCTTTTTAAAATTTAAAACATCTTAATGTAGATATGTTTATAAACTCAAATTGAGAGGATAACTATCTAAATGATCTAAGAAAATGTCTATGATGTTCACCATTTTAAAAACAATCTCTTCAATTCTCAACTTAAGCTTCCACAGAAACTGATTTGTAGCAGCTAACTGACATCCTGTTAGAACATGTATGGAGCAATGGTTTGCTGTAACATGATTCACTGATGGGAGAAAGTACTTTCTTTTGTGTAATATTTGTGGTGCAGGAAACTCATTAAGTTTAATCCTTTTGCAAATAAAAAGACAAATAATCTGCAGTTGTGTATCTTCACCCTATCCTGCATCACCTCTTCTGTATTTGAGAATGAATTAGACTTGCGTTTATAACTTTCAGAACGACATCATTCTTCACACATTCAACCAAGCAGAATTGCTCAAGATTCAACTGCGTTTTCATGGAATTTGGGGAAAATGTCCAATTAATTATAACTCTAGGTTGCAGGAGATAAGTTAATTAGTGTTTTGCATCAAACTTTGAAATGTTCAGGATGGCTTCAAATTATTGTTTCTTTTTGGAACTTATATGTGAACAGATTCTCTACACAAGATTGTGATATGCATTAAACTGAGTGACTTTTCATCTCATTGCATTTCAAATAGTGTAGTTACTGCAAAAATTTAGTGATGCTCCTGCTTGGGAGATGGAAGCAGTTCAATAATTGATTTTTTTTTTAATGTGGTATTTTACTTTTTAATGTTGTTTCATATCATTCTTATAAATTGATTGGACTGGAAGTAATTGATGGAGCACTATACATATGCTTGGCGGGTGGGGGGGGGGGACGGAATCAAGGGAGAGCTCAGTGTAGATGGCTGAAAATGAGCTTTCGTGAGTGGTTTACTCCTTACTTTTGTGTTCACTCAATTTAAATTAAAATCCTGTTAGCAGAAAGTCAGAGCCTGTCTATTGTTGTGTACATGCCTATCTGTACATATAGCTTCTTGCACTATGGTGAGGAGATGTTTTGTTTCTCAAAAGCTTTTTAAAGAAACAAAGAAAATTAAAATGTGGATCATAGTTTTGTTTATTAGTAATTTACTGATTTTTTTTTTTAAAAATCCAATCCAAAATGGTTGCTAGAAGTTGATACAATTTTTGATTAATTCTGGCAAAGACTTATCTTTGTCATACGCTTACATTGCCTTAGGTTAATATAATACTGGGTTTTAAAATCTATTTGTAGTATACATTGCACTCATTTTTCTTGTTTAACACGAAGTATTCATAAAATAATAGCAAATCAAAAAGAGCAAAGAATATATGAACCAGTTGCCTTAAACTCTGAGGAACAAGAGACATGTGAAAAATGTGGTTGAGTAAGCAACAAGGAAAATATATTAATAAATGAAATAAGATGAGCAATAAAATTTAGTATTTTGTTGATTTGTGCCTATTTCAATTCATTCACAGGATGTGGCCATTGCTGCATTGTCCATCCCTAACTGTCTTTATGGTAGTTTTGATACAACTGAAAGGCTTACTAGGCCATTTCAGAGGTCAGTTAAAAGTCGTTTATGGCCAGACTGGCTAAGGATGGTGGCTTTCCTCCCCAAAAGGACATTAGTTAACTGGATGTTTTGTTTTGACAATCCAGTAGTTTCATAGTCACCATTACTATTAATGCTTTGATTTTAGGTTTATTTAATGAGCTGATTTTAAATTCACCAACTGTCATGATGAGTTTTGAACTTGTGTACAGATAATTAGTCCAGTAATCTAACCACACAACTGTGCCTTGTGACAGAGGATATAGTGCTGAAAGTAACACTAAATTTACTGCTTATTCAAGGTTAACTGCATAGTTTTGTAATTCCCTGGAAACCGTTTTCTTGAAGAGGCCTACAACTCTGTTGGGAGCTTGAGATTCAATTGAGAATAATTAACTGAAAATCCAGTTCTTTTCCTGTAGATTTGTGTCCAAGATGAATTCTTTCAGGGATCTATCTTTTACGCTATCAGCTGTGGTTGCTTTTGCTGTTGTTACCACTGTAACAATTTAATGCCTTGGTTGCTTTCTCTCTTCCCCTTTCCAGTTTTGCTAAGTGGCACTTCCCCTTTTGTTTCCCACCACCTCTTCCAACTACCCAGTCCAAAATCCCTCCCTGTTGTGTTGCCATGTTCTATGCTTCTGCATTTATTGCTGTATAATGCTGAGTGGTGTTCCTCCTCAATACTATCAAATGTTAACACCATCTTTTTATTTCCCACTGCTTTTAAATTCCAGCGCTCTCTTCCCCTTTTCTCTCCCAAATGATCTAAACATTTGCATTGTCCTTCCAAAATGTAGCATTGCCAGTGTTTCAGGATGTCCATTTGCATTAGAAAATTCCACATCGCAGCTACATTCACCCTGCTGACCTCTTTGATGCTAGCCTCTTGCTTCCCTCTCTCTCCCTCTCTTCACCTCCACAGCGTGTACAGCTATGCCCAGCCTAATTCAGTGTTTCTGCAAGCTATACCCACAATCTAGGATTTGGTATTATGCCTTATATAATTGCCACATACGCTTCATCACTCCCCACCACTCCCCGTCCCTGCCCCAGTCTCTCTCTTCTCTCCCTCCCCATCTCCCTCCCCTTCCCTTCGCCTTCACTGTCTCCCTCTCTTGTGTGTACTACGTCATGCATTGGACTCCTCCCTTTCACTCCTCACCTTGTACCTTTTTGTTTGTCACTTACTATTCTGGTTTCTCAAAAAGCAAAATAAAAAATAGGAATAAAAGAATATGTGGCACCGCAAAGCTAGATGACACAGAACATGTTGCAAAGGATTTGACCATTCGTGCCAATCTGTCTGTAGCTTGTACTTCATGTCTTAACTGATCCATGTTTTTCTTTCAGCATATTTTTCTATTCATTTTCTCTCTAATTTATCAAGATTCCTTTTGAAAACATCTGAGTTATTTGCCTCAAGCACTTTGTGATAGAGTTCCATAATTTAATCATTCAATGTATTAAAGTACATCACTTCAGCTTTATATTAAAAGTTCATTTGCCACTTATCTGCCAAGTCTGTATGTTTTCTGTTGTATTGTATTATATTGCAGTATTCTTCTAACTTTCAGCTTAGTAGCATGTACTAAATTAATATTGATTACTTGTCCCCAAGTCTAAATCTTAATGTAACTTATAAGTGATTACAGCACTACTCTTTGTGAAACATCATTTTCTTACAAATAGAATAATTATCCCCTACCCCTACTCCCTGCTTTCTATTTTTAACTAATTTGTTAGCTGTTCAGCTATTTGTCTTCTGATCCTGCATAACCTAGGCTTTCATCATGAGCCTACCATATGTTCCCATTATCAGAGGCCTTTGTGGAGACTTGGAAAAACTGTTGTCTAAGAATTGGGAAGACGTAGAAATACATTGAATCATGTAATAAAAATGGGATTTGACTTATTCAGTCACTGTAATTTAGTATCTTAGATTTACATTGTCTTCAATGGTCTAAAAGTAATGCATTTTTCATTAAACTGATATTAATTATAAAAAGACTTGTACCTATGTATCAAATAAACTTCATTCAAATGATAAATATGTTGTGCATTGTTGTGGTTTAAAGTCCACCTAAAGTTTGTTATAGCTTTATGGGCACTTAACCTCTTTAGGACTAAGTGCTAAATGGTATGGATAATAGAAGGGAAGAGAGAAATGTGTGTGCCAAAAGTACACATCTTGGAACGTGAAATATGGTATTATTGTACTTTGCAACAAAGCAAAGAAAAAGCAATTGGTTCTTTCTCTGGTGACTTAATGTACATCTTTGAATTTTTACTTGTGTGACTGGCAGCAATCTTAATGCAAAGGGTTGACAGCAATGACAAGTGCACAAAATTGTATCATTACTGTTAGCCTTCACAGAAAAAAATGAATGTACAAATTGTTCAGTTTTGTATTATGTTAAGTAGAAGCTGGTTATAAACAAATGTAAAAACCTAGATCCAAATCATGAATCCCCACATTTCAGTCAGAGGCCATTTGGCCCATTAAGCCTGCACTGACAGTGATCCCACCCAAACTCTAATCCTGTAACTCGATGTATTTACCCTGCTAATCCCCCTGACACTAAGGGGCAATTTAGCATGCCCAATCCACCTAACTACTTTGGACTGTGGGAGAAAACCTATGCTGACACAGGGAGCATGTGCCTACTCCACACAGACAGTGACCTAAGCTAAGATTGAACCAGGCACTGAAAGGCAGCATTGCTAACCACTGTGCGACCATGCTGCCCAGATGCTATGGAAAATGTATATTTTTTTTTAAAAATTAATAAGTTTTAACTAGTACAAAAATTGAGGGGTGTGTGTGTGTATAATGCCATTGCATCTCATAACTAAATTTTTATAATTGTCAATTTTTGTACTTTTGAATGCCTGGCTTGTTTATTTTCATATTTTCATTTCAGTTTTGTGAATGTTTTATGATACATTTGTTCAAGCATTCTTAAATATTGAGTGAAGCCATGGTTAAATTTAAGTTTAGCACAAATTACAGAAAGTACTGCAGTTCTAATGTATTATTCAGATCCCATTATTTAATAAGATGTATTTGTTTGCTCCAAGATGGAGACTTGCAGTACATCCTGAGTTAAACAACATGTCTAAATAGCCATTTAGAATTTTTGTGAAGTGAAAAAAGTGAGGCCAAGTTACAAGTCTAACCTTTGGTCGCAAAAACACTTAATAATAAAACTGAAACATAATTTTTTGAAGATCTAACATTTTAAGTGTATAATGAAGATTTTCAGTAGCATTTTTATTTTTTCAAAAATGCCTGTGGAGCTTTCTCAACTCTAATTTATTATAATTTACAACATGTCATTAAATAGCTGTTCTTTTTAAGCTATCTGTAAATCTGAAACATTGAAATGATTGGTAAATCTTTTTGAATTTGATTAGATATTACAAACTATTACATTTTCCCCAATTATAAAGGCTCATTGAAGGGAGACCTAATAACAATATTAGAATTTGCAAAGACTTTAGAAGTGTAGATCCATATAATTGTTACTGTTGTGACTAAGTTTTTGCAGCAGTTTTTTACTAGAATTTTTTTTGACTGTATTCCGGTCCAGTAATGCACAACCTGCTAAAATTGTTAAAGAATTCAAGTTTAGCTTTTGTGAGCCTCCAATAATTGTATATTGATTATATTTTGTTACTAATTTAGTTAAAAGACTTGCAGTAAAATGCTTCTCTCAATGTCAAGCTACTTCATGATTGGCAATAAATAAATTAAGTTTATATTAGTTCCCTAAAACTTTTAAATGTAAATGCTGGTATGCATTCTATATATCTTACAAAGTGGTTAATTGTACAAAAGTGAATGGCAGCCGGTCAACTGTTCCTTTTAATTTCAAAAATCTAATCTCCAATAAATAATAGGAGAATAAATTGGATTAATTGATTCAGTATTCCATAATTTTTGGGGATTTTTTGTACAGAGAAGTTGCTGAAGTTCCTTGTCATATACTCATCAGGCCAAATTTCAAAGATACACAATTTATTCTACAAGAGAAAGCTGCTGATTAATTGGATTTTGGTTGCAGTAAGAAGTTAGAGAAGTTATTTCACCATTGCTTTCTTCATGCAATGTCTTGGCCAATTAAAATCAACTTGCCAGACAGAGAATTTAGATGGATGTTGCAGATATTTTTGGAAGGTTAAAAACTTTTCAAACTGATGTTGTTTACTTACGGTCGCAAAACAACAATTTGGGAAAACTGGCAGATTGAAATTGGTGCTATTTGAAGATTAGATTGGTGCACTGACCATGTGGAGATTAACTTTTGAGCAAGTTCCTGGAGTCTTTGACCAGATGGTAGAAAATGAGGAGTTGAAAGGAGAGGTTAAAAAAAAATTGCAGAGAAAAAGTTTATTAAAAGAAGACATGATGCTGAAGGAATGAGAACCAGCACTGCCACATATTCTAACCAGTAAACTTGGCTGAACGTGTATCTGGGTGAAGTTGCCTTAGAGATGTACCAAATCTAGGATGTTGGCTGGATGAAGTAGTAATGTGTGAGGAAGGACTTATCCCTGACAAAGTAACTGCATGCAGGATGATCAAATATATTGGCTCTTTGTGTTACGTAGTATTGCCTCTATGGTCCGATTAATACAGTATATAGACATTGTGTATGTAGCCCTGCTGCAGTTTGGTAAATTTCCTTTCTGGTCCTGCTGTGGCGAAACATAATAGCTTTCCCACTTGCCAAGTTAGAATACATTTATTCCCGTTAGTCATGCTAGGTACTCTAATGGTCCTATATATTGTTGAAATCAGTTGAAGACAGTTTAGTAATAATAATAGAAAAGCAAGATACTGCAGATGCTGGAAATCTATAATAAAAACAAAAAATGCTGGAAATATTTGGGTTTAGCAGCATTTATGGAGAGCGAAAGGAGAGTGAACGTTTCAGGCCTGTGACCTTGCATGAGAATAAGGATGTTGCTGGATTCATATGTGCACAATTTTCACAAGAATGTAAGGGATAGAGACTGAAATTAGGTTTAAATCTACATTAAATGTTTATTTTAGTTGAAACAATGCAGATCAATTCAATAAGATTTTTGATGTTTGCACTAAAGCTGCTAGGGAATAAAACAAATTTGACAAAATCCATTTACCTGCACTATATAATAAAAAAACTAATAAGCTTTTTTATAGCTGATTTGAATGTAAAATAATAATGAATGCAATTATTTATGAGCTAATTTGCAGGGGACATGTTGAATTAATTGTGAATGGTGGTGGGCATGTAAACAGATAATCAGAGATGAATTCAACATGTCAATGCAAAAGCCAATGCTGAAGCATTTGATACAATAGTTGCAACAGAGATGGAAGTTGCGTGACCCATTGTTTGTGCTGGCCTTCTGAAGTAGTAATTCATCAAGTGCCACTCCCTTGCCTTTTCTTTGTAATGCTGCAAATTTTTATTTTCGGATAATGCATTTTCTTTTTGAAAGCCTCAATTGAATCTCCTCCACACTCTGCTACATGCCCAAGCAGTGCATTCCAGATTCCTTAACCATTCTGCATGGAAAAGTTTTTCCTCATGTTAGTGTTGCTTCTTTTGCCAGTTACCTTAAAGTTATGCTCCCTGGTTCTCAGTCCTTCCACCAGTAGGAATAGTTCCTCCTATTCTCTTCAGATTCCCCTCTCTCAAATATTCTCAACCTTCTCTTCAATTACTAGTCTTCTGCAATCTTTTCTACCTCACTGAAGCTCTTCATCCCTAAAACCATTCTTGTGAATCTTTTCTGTAAGCTGGCAGTCCCTCAAAATATTGAGGGTGGGGGGGGGAGTAAAAAAGGTAAGGCAGGAGGACCAGAGTACCTCAGAAGGGAGGAAGGGGGCTAGAAGAGAGATAATGGTATAGGTTGAGAAGGTTAAAGGAATAGATAGGCGGTTCTGTGGTCAAAAGCGGGACTCCAGGACGGTAGTTTGCCTCCATGGGGCAGGGGTGCAAGGTGACTCTGACAGGGTAGAGGGAATTTTGAAGGGTGAGGGAACCCCGGCAAACGTGATTAATCATATAGAAAAGAAGGATGTGGTAAGGAAGAACAGGGAGGATATACGAAGGCAGTTTAGGGAGTGGGGGGGTAGGCTGAAGAGCAGGGCCTCCAGGGTGGTGATCTCAGGGCTGCTATCAGGGCCAGGTAACAGTGGGGTCAGGAGAAAAGAGATCCTACAGCTGAATGCGTGGCTGAAGGATTGGTGTAGGGCAGAGGGTTTTATATTTGTGGATAATTGGGAATTATTTGTGAAAGAAGGGCACCTGTACAGAAGGGACGGGGAATACTTAAATGGGAAGGGCACGAATATCTTCGCTGGGAGGTTAGCTGGAGTGTATCGACAGGTTTAAACTAATACGGAGGTGGGGAGGAGATGGGACCAATAGCATGGTAGGTAGTGAGATTGGGAGATAGAGTAAGCTTGGATAAGAGGAAATACACCAGGGACAAGGAGGTTCCAAGTGGGCTTGGAGGTCTGGAGTACATCTGTTCAATGCAAGGAGCATAACAGGAAAAACAAATGAACTTAGGGCCTTAAAGGTTGCAAGGAACTTGGATGTGGTTGCAGTAACGGAGACGTGGTTAAAGGAAGGGGAGCAGTGGCAGCTGAATATTCCTGGGTATAATTGTTTCAGGCGTGACAGAGGAGGGTCGAGAAGAGGTGGGGGAGTGGTGTTGTTAGTTAGGGAGAGCATCACAGCAGTGCAGAGAGAGGGCAATATAGAGGAGTTTGGTGGAGTTGAGGAATAGGAAGGGGGCAATTACTATGCTAGGGGTGTATTTATGGGCCACCCAACAGCCCGCAGGCAGTGGAAGAAGGCATATGTAAAGATATTTTGGATAGGTGCAGAAAGAACAGAGTCGTTACAGTGGAAGATTTTAATCTCCCTGGGGTGGATTGGAAGATACTTAGAGCTGGGGGTTTGGACAGGGTGGAATTTGTAAAATGTGTACTGGAAGAATCATTGGAGCAGTATGTAGCTAGTCTGACTAGAGAGGGGGCTATATTGGATTTAGTTCTGAGTAATGAGCCAGGTCAGGGGAACATTTGACTAACAGTGACCATAATTCTGCCTACCTTAGGATACAGATGGAAAAGGATGCGTGTTACCCTAGGGAGAGGATGCTGAATTGAAGGAAGGCTAGCTACAGTCGGATTAGGCAGGAACTTATGGAAACTGATTGGGAACGGTTGTTTGAGGGTAAGTTCACGCTAGGCATGTGAGATTCTTTCAAGGGAATACTGAAAATGTTGCAGGAAAGATACGTGCCGACTAAGGAAGGATGGGAAAGGTAGGATTAGAAAGCCGTGGATTACTAGGGATATTGAGGACTTGGTTAGGAAAAAAAGAGAGGGGTATGTTAAGTCAAAGCAACTGGGAACGGAGACAGCATTGGAGGAATATAGAGAGAGTAGGAGGGAGTTCAGACAGGGAGTTAGAAGGGCAAAAAGGTAGCATGAAATGGTTTTGGCTGATAGGAGTAAAAAAACTTTGGATTTTCCTTAATCCTATGTTAGGAATAAAAGGATGGTTAGAGGTAAAATTGGACCTCTTAGGGACAGAGGAGGGGAACTGTGCTTACAGCCCGAGGGAATGGGGGAAATCTTGAATGAATACTTTGCGTCAGTATTCACAAAGGAAAGGGGCTTCTTGACTGGCCATGTCTCTGAGGGAGCTGTGGACCAGTTGAGGAAAATATCCATACCGAGGGAGGAAGTGTTAGAGCTTCTAGATAGTATTAAAACTGATAAATTTCTTGGGCCTGATGGCATTTATCCCAGACTGCTTAGGGAGATGCGAGGTGAAATTGCTGGGCCTCTAACGCAAATCTTTGTCTCTTCTTTGGACACAGGTGAGGTCCCAGAGAAATGGATAATAGCTAATGTTGTACCGTTGTTTGAAAAGGGTAGTAGGGATAACCCTGGAAATTATAGGCCGGTGAGTTTGACATTGTAGGGAAGCTGTTGGAGGGGATTCTTAGGGTGTATAAGCTCTTAGAGAGTTGCGATCTGATTAAGGATGCACAGCACGGCTTTAAGTGGAGATCGTGCCTTACAAATCTGGTAGAATTTTTTGAGGAGGTGACGAAAACAGTCGACGAACGGCGAGCTATTGATTTCGTCTATGTGGATTTCAGTAAGGCGTTTGACAAAGTCCCTCATGGGTAGTTAGTTGAAAAGGTCAAGGCTAATGGAATGCAAGGACAGGTAGCTAGATGGATAAGTAACTGGCTTAGTAATAGGAGACATAGTGGAAGACTGTTTTTCTATCGGGAGATCAGTCACTAGTGGTGTGCTGCAGGGATCAGTGCTGGGACCTCTTCTATTTGTTATATAAATGACTTGGAAGAGAAAGTAAGTGGAGTGATCAGAAAGTTTGCAGACGATACAAAGATGGATGGACTTGTGGATAGTGAAGAGCATTGTCAGGCGATACAGCATGACATAGGCTGGTAGCTTGGGCAGATAGATGGCAGATGGAATTCAATCCTGATAAATGCGAGGTGATGCATTTTGGGAGAAAGAATGTAGTGGGGAGGTATATGACAAAGGGTAGACCTGTTAAGAGTATAGAAACGCAGAGGGACCTGGGAGTGCAGGTGCACGAGTCTCTGAAGGTGGCAGAGCAAGTGGAGAAGGCTGTGAAGAAAGCATATAGTATGTTAGCCTTTATAGGAAGGGGTATAGAGTACAAGAGCTGGCCTTTAATGTTGCAGTTGTATAGAATGTTGGTTAGACCTCATTTGGAATACTGCGTCCAGTTCTGGTCGCCTTACTACCGGAAGGATGTGGAGACTCTGGAGAGAGTGCAGAGGAGGTTTACCAGAATGCTACCTGGTCTGAGTTACTAGGAGAGATTAGGCAAATTGGGGCTGTTTTCCTTAGAAGGACGTAGACTTACAGGAGATCTAATAGGGGTGTACAAGATTATGAGGGGTATAAATAGAGTAAACAAGGTTAAGCTTTTTCCTAGGATGGACTCAAATATCACGAGGGGTCACGGGCTTAGGGTGAGGGTGGTAAGGTATAATTTAGATGCTAGAGGGAGTTTTTTCACACGGAGGGCTATGGAACGTGCTGCCAAGTAAAGTGGTGGAGGCAGGCACTCTCGAGTTATTTAAGAGATACTTAGGCACATGAACAGAATGGGAATGGAGGGATATAGAAAACTGATTTAAAATAGGGATCATGAGCTTTGGGCATTCCCTGGGAAGTGTGTAAATTGTCAATGATATTGATGTATTTCTGTTATATCCTACAGGTACTTTGGTCCGCCTTATTGTCCAACAAGGGGCGTACACGCAATGGGTCGTGAGAGGGGCTGCTCTTGGATTTTTTCAAGAGTATCCTATGCTTCACGTCGTTAGTGTATGCTTGACCTGGACCATTTGATAGTCACTGAGCTGTTGTGTTGCCTATCGTTGTGCTATGCAGATGCATGGATTTGGGCCTGTGTCTGTGGGAGTTTGCACGTTCTCCCCGTGCTTGCATGGGTTTTGTCTGGGTGCTCCGGTTTCCTCCCACATCCCAAAGATGTGCTCTTAGGCTAATTGGCAAAACAAATTCTTCCTAAATTGTCTCAAATTTGGTTTTTAATCCATAGATCTATAAACATAGACAGGGATCACAGGTAGAGATGGGAACATTGGGGTGGCTGCGTGCCTCGTTGGGCCGAAGGGCCTGTTTCCCGTGCTGTTTTGTTCTTTGTTCTTTGAAATGGGCCAGAATAAAAAGTTGAGTAGCAGAAAATTTGGAAATTGGAGCAAAACGTCCCAGAATTCAGGGCTTGAAATTAGATTCAATATTGAGAGAAGAGTTCTGGCCACAGATTTCTAATTCACTTCTTTGCATTCAAATTACATATGTATGATTGCAATTAGCATAATTCAAATCAACCATAAAACTTGATGCTGCGTTGAAAAATGTTTCAAAAAAATTAGAATTTCTAAATTCCATTTCAGAAGTTTAAGAAATTGAATTTGCTCTTCCCTCTCCATTGTGCTTAAATATGCCACAGAATTAATGGAGGCCAGGTTATTGAGTGCATCTAAAACAGGTTCTTGATTTGTAAAGGGACCAAAGATTATGGGGAAAAGCGGGAGAATGGGTTTGAGAAACTTATCAGCCATGATTAAATGGTGGAGCAGACTTGATGGGCCGAATGCCCTAATTCTGTTCCTATATCTTACGGTTTAATTACATGAACTGCAATCGTATGCTTTTAATTACGTGAATTGTTGAAATAATTTTGTTTCATCTTTTACTGTCAATTTTGCCAACACACTTTTGTTTCTTGTCATGTTCAGATCATGTCTATTCCTCAGGCCTCTGCCAGTACACACACAACAGCCAGTAGAGTGCATATGCCTCTGGGCAGATTGGATGCCCATCTTAAATCTCTGTCCCCTTACTCTCAGTCTGTAAGCCAAAAAATATTTCAATATCTGCTCACTCAGCATTACTCAAATCAAGAACGGAAGATAATGGGGGAAACAGGCAATGTGCATTATGTTAGCTGTTACCTAAAATATTATATAACACATTTGTCTAAATTAGGCTGATGACAAATTTCCAATTTATCTTTTAGTCTGAATTAGTGAGATTTGGCACATCTCTGCCTGAAATCACTCATCCACTATTAAATTTGAATTCCAAAATGAATCTTTTGGATCTAAAATTAGAGTTAAATTTTAGTTTTCTCATACCTTCAAGTTGAATTTGTGCCATTTGTGTGGTATGCACTTCTTGAAATTTAACAGTGTTAATTATTGAAGTCTGATGATTTCTGTGATTTTAAATACAAGTTAACATTTTCAATCAGAACTGCCTGTTTTTGGGATATAAGCAATGCTGGCAAGACTATTATTTGTTGCTTATTTCTATCTGTCTTCAAGTGGATGGTAGCGAACCACCTTGAACATCAGGTGGAAGTGTAGACACACCTACAGTGCTGTTGGGAATTCAAAGAATTTGATCCAGTGACAATGAAGGAACAGCAATATAGTTCGAAGTCGGCATGAAGTGAGGCTTGGAGAGTAGCTTGCATTTCCAGTCATGTGCTACCCTTTTCCTCCTCCGTAATAGAGGTTACAGGTTTGGAAGGTTCTCTCGAAGGAGTCTAGGTAATTTGTTTTGACTTACTGTTGTCACGTATTGGTATACAGTGAAAAATATTGTTTCGTGTACACTATACAGACAAATCATACCATACATAGAGAAGGAAAGAAGTGCAGAGTGTTATGTTACAGTCGTAGCTACGGTGTAGAGAAAGATCAACTCAAGGTGAGTAAGTCCGTTTGAAAATCTGATGGCAGCGGGGACAAAGCTGGTTTTGAGTCGGTTGCACGGACCTTTTATCTTTTTCCTGTGTGCGTGTCTGGGGTGCATGGGTCCTTGATTATGCTGGTTGCTTTTCTGAGGCAGTGGGAAATATAGACAATGTAATGGACTGGGCTTTGTTCACAACTCTTTGCAGTTAATTGTGATCTTGGAGAGAGCAGGAGCCATACCAAGTTGTGATGCAACTAGAAAGAATGCTTTCTATGATGCATCTGTAGAAGGTGGTGAGAATTGTAGCAGGCATGCCAAATTTCCTTGGTCTTCTGGGAAAGTAGAGCTATCAGTGGGCTTTCTCAGTTACAGCGTCTGCATGGAGGGACCAGGACACGTTGTTTGTGATCTGGACGCCTAAAAACTTGAAACCCTTGACCATCTCTACTTCGTTTCCACTGATGTAAACGGGAGCATGTCCTCCACCATGCTTCCTGAAGTCGATGACAACCTCCTTCATTTTGTTGACATTGAAGAATGATTATCGTCGTCGACCAGTTCACCAGGTTCTCTATCTCTTTATTGTATGTCTCTCAAGATCCAACTCAGAATGGTGGTATTATCGGAAAGCCAAGCTGGGGGGGAGTTTGGCCATACAGTCGGAAGTGTACAAGGAGTATAATAATGGCTGAAGACATAGCCTTGTGAGCACTGGTGTTGAGGATGATCATGGAGCAGGTGTTATTGCCTATTCTTAATGACTGCACTAGGATTCAGTTGCAGAAGTGAGTTCATCAGGTAGTCTACATTGCTGCCATTGTATATTAGTGGTGACCAGAATGAATATTTAAGATGTTGGGTGCGATGCCAATCAAGTAGACGATTTTGTCCTGCTGTAAAGCTACTTGAGTGGTGTTGGAGCTGTACTTATTTTGGGGTATTGGTGTCCTTAATTATGCTGGATGCTTTGCCAAGGCAGGGAGAAGTGTAGACAGAGTCAATGGATGGGAGGCTGATTTTTATCTCATCCAAACCTAATTTTTGAGAAAAAACAGCATGCAGTGTTTTGGAAAAACATCTTGAGTCATTAGCCATTAAAAAAAAAATTGCCAGTGAAAGTTAACACAAAATAATTGGGCAATGGTGGTGTACTAATCTACAATTGGTAATAATTAGTAAGTTTGACCAAAAATCACACACAGTACACTTAATTGAAACATCTTTTTAATTAAGGTAAAAGATTAGTAATCTAGCTGCTTATCATGCAAGCTACCATATTGGCGAGTTCTCTTTCAGTTTATTTTAATGTTGGAATTTGGACCAGAAAATTCTGAATTATTCATAATTTAACGGTTTGTTATAATGTGAACTGGTCATTCATCCAGCATTTCATTTTATTAGATATTCTTGATAAAATTTGTGTGCTTTGTTCTTAGCATAGTGAAGAATGAATGGCTTTATTTGTGTAGCTATAAAATAGAGCATTCTTTGATATAAGTTATGATCCAAACCCATGTAATACTTGCATGTTAACGTGAACTCTGTCTTGAAAGCTAGTTTACTAATTGGAAAATACAAAGTAAAAGCAAAATAATATATTTGCACGGCAGGTCCAACAGTACCTCCAAAGAGAAAGTGGTTAGAATTTTGAGTATCGTTGCCTTTTCAGAATTGAAAGCCAAGTGCACACCTAAAGGGAACTAAAAGAGCAATCAGAAGAATAAATAACCAGGAATTATAAGTTAGGAATACTGACATCAGTCACAGAGAGGAGATAATTGTTTGCTTGCATTGAAACTGAATGGAGATATGTGAACATTAGAGGGTGTTCAAAATAAGCTAGGCAGGAAAAGAAATGTAGGGTCATGAAAATACCTGAGTACGTGTAAAGGCAGTGATCAAATGCACTTGACAGCTCTTGATGCTAGAGGTGATCCAAGTGTGAAGGCTACATTTGTGTCTTGCCTTTCACTTAACCATTATAGCCTCTGATCTGAGGTTGGGCTAAGATAGCTAAGGATAGCTAAGAATAGCTAAGAGTCAATTGTAAGCAAATTACATTAATACATTTCTGAATTGTTTGGTTGATACAACATTTCCTAATTTTTTTACCTAAAAATTAGTTTCCATAAAATACATATATTGTTTAGGTCCCCTTATTTGTGGAAAGATATAGTGGCATTTGAGGTAGTTCAGAAGAGGTTCACTAGATTGATTTCAAAGAACAAAGAACAAACCAGCACGGGAAACAGGCCTTCGGCCCAACGAGCCCGTGCCTCTATCTTGATGTTCCCGCTTCTACCCATGATCCCTGTCTATGTTTACAGATCTATGCATTAGAACCAAATTTGAGACAATTTAGGGAGAATTTGTTCTGCCAGTTAGCCTAAGAGCACATCTTTGGGATGTGGGAGGAAACCGGAGCACCCGGAGAGAACTCACGCAAGCATGGGGAGAATGCACAAACTCCCATTGAGACAGGTCCAAATCCATGTATCTGCACAGCAATAGACGTTGAGCTGTAGTGTTGCCCATCAACTGGTCCAGGTCAAGCATACACTAATGACGTGAAGTAGTAGGCTACTCTCAAAAAAATCCAAGAGCAGCCCTCTCTCAACCCATCGCGTGTATGCCCCTTGTTAGACACAGGGTGGACCGAAGTACCTGTAGGATAAAACAAATACATCAATATCATCGACAATTTACACACTTCCCAGGGAAATCCCAAGGCTCATGATGCCTATTTTAAATCAGTTTTCTATATCCCTCCATTCCCATTCTGTTTATGTGCCCATCTAAGTATCTCTTAAATAGTTCCAGAGTACCTGCCTCCACCACTTTACTTGGCAGCGTGTTCCATACCCTCACCACCCTCTGTGAGAAAACTCCCTCTAGCATCCAAATTATACCTTACCCCTTCGCACTTGGAAGAAATCCACACAGACACAAGGAGAATGTGCGAATTCCACACAGTTTTTAAGACAAGGATAGATAAATTTTTGAATTGCAAAGGAATTAACGTGAGTGAGCAAGTAAGTGGAGCTGAGTCCACAAAAAGATCAGCCCTGATATTATTGAATGGTGGGCAGGCTCGAGAGGCCAGATAGCCTACTCCTGCTCCTAGTTCTTATGTTCTGATGACAGGGTTAATACATGCGGTTATAGGGATGGAGTGTGCACCTGGAAAAAATTTCTACTGGAGAGTCAATGCAAATTCAATGGGCTGAATGGCCTCCTTCTGCAATCTGTGATTCTATGGGTGGAAATTTTCCTGTCTCTCCTGTCATGGAAATTGTATTGGGCGGAAAGAGACCTTGCAAAAATCTATTGGCCTCGGGTGTGATTTTCCAGTTTTTGGGGCAACTGAGGCCGGAAAATCCCACCAAATATATCTGATTAACTCATCGGCGGAGCACCAGAGAAGGTAAATTCCAGTAATCTATGTATACGTGGACTTTCAGAAAGTGTAACCGGAAGCTTCCCATTAAGGTGGGGAACAGTAGAATTAAGGGGCAAGAGGTGGTATGGATACGAAATTAGCATGGTGATGAGAAACAGAGTGGTGGATGGATGGATGGATTTCAGATTGGGAGGTGTTCATTATTATTTTTATTAATTTTTACAAATTTTCATGTTCTGATTGGACATTACTGACAGACAGCATTTGTTCCCCATTCCTCACTGGCTGCTTCCACTGCTGTCATCCTTCTAGTGTATGCACACCCATGATGCTGTTAGGAAGGGAAATCTGCATTCTTGACTCAGGTGTGGGGAGCAAATGATATGATACTCAGCAACATAGTACACATTTTGGAGATGAAGGATTTGTCATATGATGAGAGATTCAACTGTTTAGGCCCATGTTCTCTGGAATTCAGAAGAATGAGGGGAAATTGAATTGAGGTATACAAGATAAAGATCTATAAACATGGACAGGGATCATGTGCAGAGGTGGGAACATCCGGGTGGCGGCGCAGGCTCGTTGGGCCGAAGGGCCTATTTCCCGTGCTGTTTTGTTCTTTGTTCTATAATAAAAGATATGGGTAAAATAGACATGAAGCCAGTGCTTTCTTTTGTGGGGCATTCTAGGGCAAGAGATTTAGGATAAGGGGTAGAAAATTTAAAACAGTTAACGAGAAACTGCTTCTCCCCACGGGTTGTGAATCTGAGATTCGTATCCCAAAGTGTGGTGGCTGCTGGGGCAGTGAGTAAATTTGAGTAGTTGGACTAATTTTTAATTAGTAATGGATTGAAGGGTTATGGGGAGAAGGCAGGAAAATGGAGATGAGGAGCATATTAGCCATGATCGAATGGTGGAGTGGGTTCAGTGGGGCCGAATGGCCTAATTCTGCACATATCCTATTAACCCACAGTTGACATCTCAGAAGTAAAGATAGAGAATAAGAATGCAAAATTAATAATAGACGATATGAAAATGACAAATTAAATGAATAAATATTTAACTTCTGCCTTTACTATAGAAGGTGCAAAAACATTCTAGGATTAGCTGTAAATCAGAATATTTCTGGATCCATTTTTGTGGCGAAGAAAGATGAGTTTTACAACTTTTTAACTGGGTGCTTTTTTCTTTTATCATTAGACATTATTCTGTGGAATGTAATTCATTATAACCATAAAAAAGATCATGCTTATTCCAATCAAGTACATTGACAAAGTTGATTATCAGCTATTTTCAGTGTTTTACGTCATCTGCTTTTGTTTTTGTTTTGAAGGAATATTCATGCTATTGGTTCTTGCATTGGATCTCTTGGTGCTGGCTATTAGAACATCTGACCTTAAAGCTAGGGTAGCAAGACAGCTCACATCATTCCTGTTGAACAGATTACTCTGAGGGTTCAAATCTAGGCCTACATTACTAATATTGGATGTGTAACGTTATTCATTGACAGCACAACTTCATTTACAGGAGTGATCATTCATACTGCGCATGAAACATCTGGCACAATACAAAAATTGTAGCGTTTTCTTTTGTTACTCATTGTGACAACTTTTTTGTAAGCTTGAATCAAAGCAGCAATTTTAAATCAATTGAAAGTGCAGAAATTTATTGACCTTGCCAACAAGCCTGATGAAATTTTCAAAAGAAGGCGACCAATAATTGCCATGTTAAACAGAATCTCATAAATAGGATTGCTGTGCTGCTTAACGGTCTTCTCAGCAGTTGGTTACTTTTTTTGATTATACAGCTATGATTTTGATTATGACTACTTTTGATATGTCTATCTAATCAAGTGATCAAAATTTTCATAGTGCTAGATTAAGTCTGGAGGATTATATTCAGTGAAATCTTTATATGGAACAGACTTTCCAAGAGATTTTCTGACTTGCGTTCCGTCAATATTATCTATATTAACAATGGTTCAAGCTCATGACAATTTAGTGTTTGATTAAAGGCTCTAATTTTTTTATTCAATGTTAATGGTCATGAAATACATTTAAAACAGAATTCTGTGCCTAATGTGGTAACAGGTAAATTCCAGCATAGATGTGCCACTTTGCTAATTTTTGAACAGTTTCAACAAAGCTGACAGTTATTTTGCAATATTCTTTTGCAATCTGATGCATTCTTGAATATTTTCCAAGTGTCTGTCTATACTGGTTTAATGATTTGACTATTAGTTTTGACTTCTGGATTCTTTTTGTTTGCAGTTAAATAACAAAATGTCACCACCAGACAGTAGTTATGCCATCTCATTCACCTGAATACTTGGTCAGCATCTTTTAATAATCAGAATTCACTAGTTTTAGAATTTAGAAACTAGCAGTCGAGTTGTACTCCATGACCAATTTATAGATGTCTAATATTTGATTAATGGAGTCAAAATTGGGGGAAAATAATTCAAGTAATGATTGCATCTATTTGAAAATGCCTTTTGACAAAGAAACATGATTTTGCAGCATAGAAGTATTACTATTAATCTCTTCAGCCTATTGTGTCTAAAACCTATCCTCAGTCGCTTTATCAAATATTTATTGATTTCCCTTAAAATTAGGATCATGCTTCAGGCCTTACTTCTGATTCTTTTGTCTGTTCATTTGCTAAATGTGGCCATTGTTAGTGTGGACAGCTTTATGATCTATTTCTAATTACCCTTGAGAAGGTATGGTGAGCCACTTTCCTAAGTACAACTGAATGGCTTGTTGTGAAGTTTTAGAGAATAGTTAAGAGTCAACCACTTTAGGTCGAAAGTTAAAAGTAGGCCAGATCAGGTAAAAACAGCAGGTTTCTTTCAATTAAAAAGAATTACTAAACCAAATGAGTTTTTCTGATAATCTGGTAGCTTTGTGGTCATCAATATAGACATTAGTTTTTTAATTCTGGATTTATTTGATTGAACTTACATTTTCGTGCTGCATAGTGGGATTTGAATTTGTGTTACCAAATCATTAGCCCAAGCCCCTCTTATTACTAGTCGAGTAATAAATGCAGTATGCTACTGTACCAAATATTAAGTGGACTGAATGGTCTCCTTCTGTACTGTAGGGATTCTATGATTATGTATCCATATCCTAACAACCTTCCATGTTAAATAAGAGAGGCTCTTGCTTTCTGCTATTTTTGATTTAAAGTGATTTTAATTTTCAACAGATCAACAACATTGAGAATGAATTTACTCTGAATCATATTGTGTGTACAATATAAAAGTAAAGTTTAATTTTATTATTTAACAGTCCATGAATACTGGAAACATAACAGGTTTAATAGTCTCTCCATTTTGACTTTGCTATAGTTCAGAATGCTGCCAGTATATGTTCTCCTCGTGTTGATTGGCACAGGTTCCCTTGCAGGAGATGCAGGAAGCTTTTTGTGCATCTGTCAATGTTTTGGAATCCGGGGATGATTGTGCTGTAATTGAAGATTTGCTACTCCAATTACATTAAGTCTTCAAACTTAATCTGAAGAAATCTAGTTAAATACTCAAATCGGAAGAATACTCAAGCAGAAGAAAAGCAGAGTATTATCAGTTGGCCAACTCTTATGTGCTTCTGAACAACTGACTTTGATGCATTTGTAGCTTGCCCTGCCACCTTGTCTATAGAGGGCAGGTATGGTAGCATATATAGTTTTAGTTAAAAATTACTGATTCAATTTCTTAAAATTTGAGTGCAAAATAATTCCATTGTGACTTATGGGTCAGATGATCACAAATTTGAATAAATGATCTGTAACTGCCTATTTAAAACCTAATTTTCTTCCTTTTTCTACCTTATCACCTCTGTGCTGTATTTGCATATACCTAATCCTCCTTGTATCTGTGAAAGCTGCAGGGCCAGGAGGAAGAATTGTTTACGTCACTGTTGTTTTGTGATATGGATATGCGAAAGCTCTGCTCCAACCCCAGATGTTCCATCCTAATAATTCTTCTATAGGAATAAGCAAGTTTTGGGTTGCTACATTTTCTACGTTGCTATGTTTTATTTGTATAACACAAGCTGAAGTAAGTAATCTTGGTCTGTCTCCCCTTGAACTATGAGTAGACTGCACTCCACTGTATGGGAATGTCGAGGAATCAGCCCAGCAACAAAACTCAAAGTGTACAGCGCCGCAGTACTCACTATCCTCCTGTATGCCTGTGAAATGTGGATTGTCTATCAAAGGCATGCGAGACGGTGCAATCATTTCCACATTACTTGTCTTTGCAGAATATTATACATCCATTGGCAAGACAAACTACCAGACACTGAAGTTATTGCTAGACCAAGTCTACATCAGTCCACACACAGACCCACTCGGCAGGTCATGTCATCTGTATGTCAGACGAGCGCATACCCAAGCAGCTCCTTTTTGGAGAAGTCTCTGCTGAAAAACGCACGCATAGAGGGCAAAAGAAACACTTCAAAGACACCCTCAAGGCATCCCTGAAGTCGCTTGACATTGACACGACCACCTGGGAAATGCTGGCACAAAACCGTCCTACCTGGCACCATCTCACCAACAAAGGCTGTCAAGCGCACGATGTATTGCTGAAGCACAATATAAGCATGAGCTGCACAAGTATAGAGCCACCTGCGCAACAACTACAGTATCTACACAAGTCTGTCCAATATGTGCCAGGGCATTCCGTGCCCAAACTGGTCTGATCAGTCATCTTTGGACATCCCACAACCAGCCTCAAAATGACTAACCTGTCGAGGTCCTCATCGATGACGATGGACAAACAACATAAGCCCGAACTCATCCAAAATTCTGCTACCCATGTTACACACATTGCTTGCATACATTCTTGACTTCTGATCTGGCAATGCTTGGGTTTTAAAATTCTTAACTTGTTTTCAAATTCCTCAATGCCTGTGACCCTTCCCTGTTTCTGCAATTTATCTCCAGCCCTCTAAGATCTTTGTCCTTCTCCAGTTCTATCCTTATGCATTCCTGATCTCAATCTCCCTACTGTTGGTTGCCATGTTTTCCAGTTCAGGCCCTTTCTTAACCATCCCTCTATAACTCTTCCTTGAATGTGTCCTCTGAAACCTATCCCTTTGAGGAGCCTTTGGCCATGTCTTAATATCTCTCTATGTATTTCTGTGTGGTATTGCTTCTATGAAGTGCCTTTAGTGCAGTAAAGCAAGTTAGGTGCGTGCTGTAGCCCGTTAGAAGCCTCCAAGTCCTGGCTAAACACCATGATTTTTTTTTAAAAGTAAAAGTATTTACTGTAAAATATTTAAAAATATTTATTGCAAATACTGGAACAAAAACTGAATATCAGAATTCAGATGAAAAGACACTTAATGTTTTTCTCTGTCCACTGATGCTGCCAGACCCACTGAGTGTATTTAGCCTTTTCTGTTCTTAATTTCACAGTGACTGTCATGTTGGCTGAATGCCTGGCCTTCCCAGCATTTGAACTAGGCACAGTGAATGGCTGAGATGGTTTACTAAGTGCGATCATTCTGCAAACCCTAATATATACAAAATCTAGTTGCAGCTAGTCAGTGCATTCCATGACATGATTGTAGCAAGATCATTCAAAATCCTTGATGGTTTGGATTAAAGAATTTATTGAATAAGACTCAGTCTGAAAGCATGGGCACTGGAGAAACCAGGAGAAATTTTTGAAATGTAGTTCTGATTTCTACTTATCGGTTTGTAACTTCTACATAAACTGAATGTCCACTACCCAGAACATGCTACTTATATCCTTGTGTGAATGAGATAACCTACTGAGGTATTGGTAGTACAATTCAAATGGGCCAGGCAGTGGCGCAGGGTAGCACAGTAATAATAAATATCACCACTGCTTAGAGTTAGTTCACAGTAAGAAGTCTCACGACACTAGGCTAAAGTCCAACAGATTTATTTGGTAGCAAATAAACCTGTTGGACTTTAATCTGGTGTTGAAACTTCTTATAGTGTTTACCCCAGTCCAATGCTGGCATCTCCACATCATGACTACTATGGAGTTAGCTCCCAGGGTCAACTGCCAATTGTCGCTCACATTGCAGCATGTAATATATTGAACCTTACTTATTGAGGGTAATTTATGTTCACATGTTACAAACAAAACATTTGCAATTTAAAAATGTATTAGAATTTGTGTAGCTGCAAAACTGCAGAAAAGTGAATTTAGTCTTCATTGGTCTAAAATTAGAGATACACCAATTTATATCCATATTCTTCAGTGTAATGCAACTGATGTTCAGGATGAAGTATTGTTAAACTGGTGAGAATATCCATTCTTTAGTAGTTTAGAGTTCAAGTGTTTTAAGATGGGAAATAAGAATAAGGAAATATGATTGCTTAATCAATTTAATGTTGGCAGTGGAGAGTCTTGAAATGTTTTGCTTTTACTGGTATGTAATGCAGTTTATTTGATGTGGCATAAATAGATTTGGAGACTTATTTACATTGCACCAAATGTTTGTATGTATCCTCACAGACTCATGCTTAGATATTCGGAGATGATGAATATTCTCAGGTGGTTAGCATGTAGTTTTTGTGGAAGAACTTGAAAAAATAAAATGCCATTATCAACAATCCTCCAATGAAAATTAACTGGCAGCTACAGAATCCAATTTAAGTGGTATGATTAGTATATATCAGTAAGCCTCCTTCAAGAAAAGAGACTGGAAAGAGTCACTGGGAATAATGAGTTGTTGCATGTAACAGTTTTTAAAATCGCTAAAAGGGATTAGTTTTCAACTATTCAGTGCACATGACGCAGTAACGGGGGAGTGGTAGTTTGGAGAGAGCACAGTACTTGCTGTTGTCTCAGCTGTTTTTATGCATCTTCATAAGGCTGAGTTATTAAACCAGGAGCAATGCTTTTCATCAGGGAAATGGGACGCTTGAAAAAATTTATTGTCATACAGGACATTAAGCTCTACTACGGTGAACAATATGTACGGCTATTCATTAAAAAGCTGGTAATTTACGACCATTTTGGAGAGTTGTAGCAGGAAGAAGGTACATTTTTGTACAAGACACTGATACAGAACCCTGAATACTGTGGATTTCTCCTTGGAGGGTGGGGTGGGGGGGTGGGAGGGAGGGGGGAGGTGAGGGGATGCATTTGAAGAACAGTACATGCATGTTTCTGCAAAACCAAAAAGATCGGTGGCTACATTCTGAGTTACAAGGATTAGATAGAATGGGCATGCTACATTCAGGATACAGTGTTGATGAAGGCTTCTGGATATGATCTGCACTCTTGTTGTCTTTATTGCTCTTATCAAGGCAGAATGCTTTATAATTACGTGGCTTTAGTGAAATGCAAGAGTTTTGGTATGTAAACCGAACTATATTATTATTTCCTCATGAACTATGAACTTGTTAAAATTCATCAAATCCAATAGAAAATATTTTAAGCAGTCTTTTAAAAATTTTTTTAAGTGATGTCGGCTAATAATACAAAGGAATGTAATTTGCAGCTACAGCAAGATTCCTGTCTCATTGCAAATTAGGGAGATATCATGCCATTCAAATAACTAGGAAGCTGCATATTGACAGTTTTCAGTTATAAATAACATTGATTTAAATGACATTTCTTGTCTACTTTTATTGATTAAAGAAACTCTTAACACAGTTTTTGAACAGAACAAATTATTTTGATACTCTGCAATGATTCCTAACAATTTTGTGCATTCGTGCTTTAATTTTTATTATGTCAGACTAAATGCCTTCTTCAGGGATAGGAAATAAAGAGGGGTGCAAGAATGGTTCTAATAGGTGTGTTTTTGAGAACCCTATTTATTATTGGTTTTGGCTAAACAGCTGACAACATTAAATGAAATGGATATTTTATGAAGAAGTAACGAGTGCGGTTGACAGAAGAGAACTGGTGGATGTGATGTTTTTAGATTTCCAGAAGGCGTTCGATAAGGTGCCTCACAAAAGGTTGCTGTAGAAGATTAAGATTCATAGAGTTGAGGGTAAAGTGTTAGCATGGATTGAGGATTGGCTATCGAACAGGAAGCAGAGTTGGAATAAATGGGTGCTTTTCTGGTTGACAGTTGGTGACTGCGTGCCGCCGGGATCGGTGCTGGGGCCTCAACTGTTTACCACGTACGTAGACGATCTGGAGGAGGGGACTGAGTATAGGGTAACGGTTTGCTGATGACACATAAATGAGTGGTAAAGCGAATTGCGTGGAAGACGTGGAAAGTCTGCAGAGAGATTTGGATAGGCTAAGTGATAGGGCGAGGATCTGGCAGGTGGAGTATAACGTTGGCAAATGTGAGGTTATCCACTTTGGAAGGAATAATAGTAAAATGGACTATTATTTAAATGGTGAAAAATTACAACATGCTTCTGTGCAGAGGGATCTGGGGGTCTTTGTGCATGAATCACAAAAATGCAGTTTGCAAGTGCAGCAGGTGATCAAGAAGGCAAATGGAATGTTGGCCTTTATCGTGAGGGGAATGGAGTATAAAAACAGGGAGGTCTTGCTGCAATTGTACAAGATATTGGTGAGGCTGCAACTAGAGTACTGTGCAATTTCTGCCCCCTTATTTGCAGAAGGATATAGTGGCCTTGAAGGGAGTACAGAGAAGGTTCACCAGATTGATACTGGAGATGAGGGGGTTAGTGTATGAGCAGAGATTGAGTAGATTGGGCCTGTACTCATTGGCGTTTAGAAGGCTGAGGGGAGATCTTATACACACACATAAGATAATGAAGGGGCTAGACAGGGTGGAGGCAGAGAGATTCTTTCCATTTAGAAAGGAAATAAGAACAGCCTCAAAATAAGGGGGAGTCAGTTTAGAACCTTCACCATGGAGTTGAAGTACAAGTGTTAGGTTACCTTTTGAGGAGTTGAGGAGGAACAACTTCTCCCAGCAGCTACTGAATCTTTGGAATTCACGAATGCACAAAATTGTTAGGAATCATTGCAGAGTATCAAAATAATTTGTTCTGTTCAAAAACTGTGTTAAGAGTTTCTTTAATCAATAAAAGTAGACAAGAAATGTCATTTAAATCGATGCTATTTATAACTGAAAACTGTCAATATGCAGCTTCCTAGTTATTTGAATGGCATG
The DNA here is from genome assembly GCA_024679065.1 of Sphyrna mokarran. Lineage (NCBI taxonomy): Eukaryota > Metazoa > Chordata > Chondrichthyes > Carcharhiniformes > Carcharhinidae > Sphyrna > Sphyrna mokarran. The sequence continues at coordinate 69,965,468 of JAGIQG010000008.1, forward strand.
ATATCTCCCTAATTTGCAATGAGCATTGGAGATTATTTCGTTAAATATGCTTAAGTCACAAGTAGATAGATTTCTGATCAATAAGGGAATTAAGGGTTATGGGGAGCAGGTGGGTAAGTGGAACTGAATCACTGCCAGATCAGCCATGATCATGTTGAATGGTGGGGCAGGCTCGTGGGACTAGATGGCCTATTCCTGCACCTATTTCTTATGTTGTTATGGTACTTTCTTGTTTGAGCTGTATCTGTTAGTGGTCTACGTTATAGCTATTATTTTTGTTGCACATTGCCAAAAGAAACTAAATGAATGAAGAGGTTATACTGATAATACAAGCTTTCCATGTTTCCCCATGTATTGATGGGGTAAATATCATGGTCAAATTGCTTGAATATTAAGAATATTGCATTTATTTAAAAAGAGCTCATAGTTTCACAATCTCTTAAACAAATAGTACTTTTACTTCCTACAACCCATCCCCATGCCATCTTACTTTTGATGAAACAGAACAATTGTATTGTTTAAAACAGTTAGAAAGCTTTTTTGCCTGAATTAAGATGTATGTAAAAGACCAAAGAAATCAGGGGCCTGGGAATAAATAAATCAAACCATTACATTTCCAGTTTCGCAGGATTGATGTAGTGATTTCCTCCTTTCAGTGAAATCAAATGCTGTTGGAGTGATATGAAGACTTGGTGCTTCCATTTAAATTTTTATTTCAACAAAGGTTTTAAGTAGATGGATTAATTGACTCTACCAAAATAATGAGAATATTTCCAGCATAATTTCAAGGTCCTTGTTTTCCTGCATAAGTTAGAGTTTTGTTCTTTTGGAATGGCCTAAACTTATGTTCTAATGCATGTTTCTGTCCACGGGAACCTGGGTGGGCTGTTGCTCTTTGCTACTGCAATGTATTTTGCCCCCACTATTGGGGAAGTAATATACATAAGTAAACTAAAGTATTAGGCACCTTTCTATCTCTGCTGTGTTTCCTCTACTGTTGCCACAATTTGGCATATGGGGTACTATAGCCAGAATGCACAGTGGAAATTTGACACTATGTGCTGTAGTTATCTGAATTTTGAAAAGCCTGGTGCGTTGAAATTATGAAGCACGAGATTTGTTCTGTGAAAGGAATTCTATCTTAAAGGTATAACAAAATGAATGTTGCTAGGGGGTTAGGAGAGATTCTTCCCCCCTCCCTGCTTGCAGAGGGTGTTTTTGAGAATTGTAACTTTTTTTTAATTCTGAACTTCTTGGCCTGTAATTTACTTCACTAACTTCAACTGTAATCAAAACATTGAAATATATACATAATATGTTTAACCTAACACTTGTACTTCAACGTATATTTTGCTTGTTATACTCTTGACATAGGTGCCCAGAAGAAATTACAGGAAATAAACTAGTTGTGAATCTTTATTTAGCTTCATCTAAACAGGTGTTGGAAATTGAAGTGCAATTTATATGATATTTTAAACTTGTTCTTGTGCATTATTGAAAAAAAATCACTTTTTGACTGCTATTTATAATAACTGGATGCTTTCTTTGGTTTGTATGCTCTTCAGTGGGTTTACCAGTTACATAACTAGGTCAGCACAAATGTGCCGTTGCGAGAATGTGCTGCCTCTTTGTTTTATTTGAAGTTTTCAGTGTGCACTGAAAATATTTTTGTGTGGATAAAAGTTGAATAGATGCAATTTGTGACGAAGCTGAATAAGCTTTTTGAGGTTACTACTTCATCTGGTTTCAGACCTTTGATTTTATCCCCATACACACATATGTCACTTCAGATAGTATTGCTTATTTATAAAGGAATCTGCTGATACACTGCGTCCTGCCTCTTCCAGGTTAGCTCGGTAGTTATTTTTATTTATCATGCTTGACAACGCTATTTTGCCTTGCTTGTTTGTCCAACATCCTAGGCACACTAGGAATATAGTCTAGGTTTGTATGTTTTTGAAGAATTGATGTTGTCACTTATCTGAATATTGATAATGTTCTAAAATAATCCATTAAATATGAATTATTTTATAATATTACCAACTAGCAACTCCACAGCAAACTCGCTGAGGAGGATTTTGGAGTATTATTTATTTCGTTACACTAGACCACACTTTATTGAGTTAATTCCCCAAGTAAAACTGTCAAGAGTCTTCACAGAATTAATAAGGGCCAAATCTGAGGTCATTGGGACCCACTTTAGAATGTCTCGACCAACTTTCAGGTGATTGGAAAGGAAAAATCTTTGAAGAGAGCAGACATATGATAAATTAACTGAGGGCAAATTATCACACCAGTGCTCAGTACTGCCATTTAATGTGAATGTTGTTCAAAGCTGCAGTCAATCCTTGAGGTAAGAATAGAATCATTCCTTTGGAGCAGATATATAGTGTACAGTGGGATTTTTCTTGGCTATATCCTCGTACACAATGATTACTAGGGTTTGAAGCTGACAAATTACTAATTTCTAATCCACCAGTAATCCAAATATGCAGACTTGGAGAAGTCCTTAGGGAGCATTTCACTTGCTAGTGCAACAACATGACACCAAATGTTCACCAGCATGCAAAATTCATTATGTAGGGCACTAACACTATTCATTAATTAAGACTCTGAGCAAATAAATGCATTTAATTGACAAATATATGAACAGAGTATGATGACTTTGTTTGACCTAGAGTCCCAATTCACCCAATTGCTTAAGCAAAGAACAGTACTGCTAAGAACAGGCTTTTCAGTCCACCAAGTCTGCACTGATACATGATGTCTTTCCAAACTTAAAGACCTTAAAGACATGGTCTATAACCCTCTATTCTCTGCCTATTCGTGTATCTATCAAGGTGCCTCTTAAATGTTGCTATTGTATCTGCTTCTACCACCTCCTCTGGCAGCACATTCCAGAAACTTAACATAAGAAATAGGAGCAGGCGTAGGCCATTTAGCCCTTCGAGCCTGCCCCGCCATTCAATAAGATCATGGCTGATCTGAAGTGGACCAGTTCCACTTTCTTGTCTGCTCCCCATAACCCTTAATTTCCTTGTCTATCAGAAATCTATCTCTCCGTGACTTAAACGTATTCAATGGGCAGAGAATTCCAGAGATTTACCACCCTCTGAGAGAAGAAGTTCTTCCTCAACTCTGTTCTAAACTGCTTCTCTCCCCTCCCCCTTTATTTTGAGGCTGTGTCCTCTAGTTCTGGTTTCCTTTCTAAGTGGAAAGAATCTCTCTACATCTACTCTATCTAGCCCCTTCATTGTCTTGTAAGTCTCTATAAGATTTCTCCTCAGCCTTCTAAACTCCAGTGAGTACAGGACCACCAGTCTATTTAATCTCTCCTCATAGGCTAACCCCCTCATCTCCAGTATCAGCCTGGTGAACCTTCTCTGTACTCCCTCCAAGGCCAATATACCCTTTCGCAAATAAGGGGATCAAAACTGCACACAGTACTCCAGTTGCGGCCTCACTAGTGCCTTGTACAGTTGCAGCAAGACCTTCCTGCTTTTATAATTCTACCCCCCTTGAGATAAAAGCCAACATTTCATTCACCTTCTTGATCACGTGCTGCACCTGCAAACTGAGTTTTTGCAATTCATGCACAAGAAATCCCAAGACCCTCTGCACAGTAGCATGCTGCAACTTTTCACCATTTAAATAATATTCCATCCTACTATTATTTTTTCTAAAATGGATAACCTCACATTTGCTAATGTTATACTCTATTTGCCAGATCCTCGCCCACTCACTCAGCCGATCCAGATCTCTCTGCAGATTTTCCGCGTCCTACATGCAATTTACTTTTCCACTCATCTTCGTGTCATCAGCAAATTTTGTTACCCTATACTCAGCCCCCTCCTCCAGATTGCCTATGTATATGGTAAACATACACAGTTGAGGCCCCAGCACCGATCCCTGCGGCATGCCACAAGTCACCAACTGCCAACCAGAAAAGACCCATTTATTCTAACTCTGCTTCCTTTTAGATCACCAATCCTCAATCCATGCTAACACTTTACCCACAAATGTGTCCCCTAACTTCTGCAGCAAACTTTTGTGAAGCATCTTATCGAATGCCTTCTGGAAATGTAAAAACACCATATCCACCAGTCCCTGTCTATCAACTGGACTCGTTACATTTTCATAAAAATCCAGTAAATTCATCAAACATGACTTCCTTTTCATGAATCCATGCTGTGTCTGCTTGACTGAACCGTCCTTTTCTAGGTTTCTTTAATGATGGATTCTAGCATTTTCCCAACTACAGATGTTAAGCTAACATCCTCAATGTAAAAAAAAATTGCCTCTCGCATCTCCTTTAAACTTTGCGCCTTTTATCTTAAACCTATGTCCTCTAGTGATTGATATGTCTACCCTTGGAAAAAGATTCCTGACTATCCATTCCTATCATAATTTTGTAAACTACTATCAGGTCACCCTCTCAGCCTCCGACTTTCAAGTGAAATCAAACCAAGTTTGTTCAACCTCTCCTCAAAGCTAATAACCCTCCAAACCAGGCAACACCCTGGTAAATTTTTTCTGTACACACTCCAAAGCCTTCACGTCCTTCTGGTAGTGTGGTGACCAGACTGGTATGCTATATTCCAAATGTGCGCTAAAATTCTACACAGTTGTAATATAACTTGCCAATTTGATCCTCTACAATAAGGTGAAGAGGATGACCATGGAAAGTGTAGAGGCCAAGTGGGTGATCTGTGTGTGAATTCCTCTCTGGCCATGGGTGACCTCAAGAGCACTGGAGAAAGGCTAATGTGATTCCACTTTTTAAGAAGGGTAGTAGAGATGAACCAGAAAATGATAGATCATGAGTCTCATGGCAATGGCAGGGAAACTATTGGAGAAAATTCTGAAGAGTTGGAAAATTCTCCTTGGAAAGGCGTGGCTTTGTCGGGGATGGTTGGCGTGGCTTTGTCGGGGGGGAGATCATGTCTTACATTTGGTAGAATTTTTCTAAAATATGATTGTGTGTGTGAGGAAAATTCAGTTGATGTGATTTATACAGATTTTTTCAAAGCCTTTGACAAAATTCCACATGGTAGACAGAGAAGGCTGAAGCACGTGAATTCAGAGAAACTTGGTGAGATGGATCTGAAATTGGCTTTGTAATAGGGCATAAGGGTAGTGGTAAAAGCCTGTTTGAGTGACTGGAGGCTGGTGTCCAGTGAAGTACCACAAGATTCACTGCTTGGACTTTATTGTTTGCTATATGCATAAATTATATAGATGATAAAGTGGGGTGGGGAGGACATAATAAGCAAGTTTGCAAATGACACCAGGATTGGTGGGGTGGTTAGTTGTGAAGAAGATAGTCGTTGATTACAGGAAGATACAGATGGGTTGGCCAGATGGGCAGAGCAGTGGCAGATGGTATTTAACCCTGATAAATGTGAGGTGATGGACTTTGGAAGAAATAACTAGACAAGGGGATAGACGAGACTATTTAATGAATGGTACTACACTCGGAAGTTCAAAAGAACAAATGGATCTTGAGGTACTTATTCACAGACCCCTGAAATTGGCAGAGCAGGTGAATAGGATAATTAAAATATGAGACCCTTGTTTTAATCAGTTGTGGCATGGAGTATAAGAGCAAGGAGATAATATAGGAGATGAACAGAATGTTGGTTGGGCCACAGATGGAGTATTATGTACTGTTCTGGTGAGCTCACTATAGGAAGGATATGATTACAATAGGGAGGGTACAGAGGAGATTCACCAGGATGTTGGGTGGTTTGGAGCATTTGAGCTATAGAGAGAGACTAAATAGGATTGGATTATTTTCTCCTAAAGCAGAGAAGATTGAGGGAATCATGATTGAGATGTATAAGATTAAGGGCAATGGACAGGGTGATTAGGAAGCAGCTGTTCCCCTGAGTTGGGAGGTCAATCACGAGGGGGCATAGTTTTAGGTGAGGGGCAGGAGATTCAGAGGGGATTTGGGAAAAAGAAATTCACTCACAGGGTAGTGAGAATCTAGAAGGCACTGTCTGTGAAGATCGTGGAGACTAGAAACCTTTAAAGTGTTTGGATAGACATTTGAAACATTATAACATTCAAGGACATGGGACAAGTGGTAGAAAGTAGGATTAGCGCAACTTTAGTGGTAGTTATTGTTAGTGCAGACTCGATGAGTTCATGGATCTTTTCTGTGCTTTATGACTCTGACTCCAAGCCCAACTGATGAAACCAAGCGTATTATATGCCTTCTTGACTAGCATATCCACTTGTGTTGTCATTTCCAGGGAACTGTGGACCTTCACACCAGATCCCTGTATTAATATTTCTAAAGATTCTGTCATTTACTGTCTACTTTCCTCCTGCATTAGACCTTCCAAAATACATCTCACATTTGTCCAGATTTAATTTGCATTTTTCATTTCTCCATCCAAGTATCCAGCCTATCCAAATTCTGCTGTATCCTTTGGTAATTTCCCCTTGCTATCCAAAGCTCCCCCAGTGTTTGCGTAGTCACAAACTTATCAATCAGACCACGTACATTTTCCTCCAAATATATATCATAAACAACAAGGGTCTCAATGCTGATCCCTGTGGAACACCACTGATCACACATCTCTAGTCAGAAAAACACCTGCCGCTACTGTCTTCTATGACCAAACTAATTATGTATCCATTTTACCAGCTTATCTCGGATGCCATGTGACTTCACCACCTTCAGGTCCCTCAACCTGCCATGAGGTATCTTGTCAAAGGCCTTGCTATAGTCCATGTAGACAACATCCATCATCCTGCCCTCATTGATCATCATTGTCACTTACTCAAAAACATTCTCAAGTTTATGAGAAATGACCTGCTCCGCTCAAAGCCAAGACATCTCCCACCAATACATTCATTTTTTACAAATGTGAACTAATTCAGCCCCTAAGAATCTTCTCCAATAATTTCTCTACCACTGTCATAAGGCTCATCAGTTTGTGATTTCCCAGATTATCCCTGTTGCTTTCTTAAACAAAGGAATAACATTTAGCTATTTTTCAGTCCTTTGGGATTGCTTCTGTAACTAAAGAAGATACAAAGATTTTGTACAAGGCCCTAGCAATTTCCTCCCTCATCTCTCATTGTATGCTGGAATAGATCTTATCAGGTCCTGGGAACTTGTCTGCTTTAATGCTTTTCAAAATCCCTAATACCATTGTTCGGATTTGAGGAGGAACTTCTTCACTCGAGGTGGTGAGTCTCTGGAATTCTCTGCCCGTTGAAGTGGTGGAAGTTACCTTGCTGAATATATTTAAGTCACAGGTAGATAGGTTTCTGATAGACAAGGGGATTAAGGGTTATGTGGAGAAAGCGGGAAAGTGGAACTGATCCACTTCAGATCAGCCATGATCTTGTTGAATCGCGGTGCAGGTTCGAAGGGCTAGATGGCCTACTCCTGCTCCTATTTCTTATGTTCTTATATCAATATATCCTGGGAATATCAACATACCCCGCTCTCGGTTCACCATCCACCACGCCCTTCTCCTTTGTGAATACTGATGCAAATTAGGATATATTCTATATATCTATATCCTATAGTCAATTGTTGTCTTTTAGTCTGAATCAAATACATGTGTCCTAGCCTTCAGAATTAGTTGCACAAGCAATGAAATATTTATCTGCAAATTGCTGTGGCATAGTCTAACGCCATTCCCATCAGAACTACAGAAACAACTAATGCATTTCCTTTTGACGAAAAGATAATTTTGCAAACAAGTATAGACTTGTGTGAAACTTCTACAAAAAAGCAACAATGTGTGCTATGAAAATGAAGGCTTTGATTAACAGGGCAATTAAGAGTTTTCCCTTTCCTCCTTGTACCATCAGTAAACAAATTATAGAGTCCACTCAGCAACAACCCTTTAGTGTTAGAACAGTTATTGGCCTCATTCCAAATATCCTTCAATGGATTCAAACTGTGCCTCAGTGACATGTCCGGTCCTTGTCCATTTAGGACCCATGTTTGGGGGGTAGCCTGCAGAAATTGGTAATCATTTGACTCTCATTGAAGTTGGAAGGTTCATAGGTTTTAACAGGGTAAGCTATTTTTATTATTTTACAAAAACACCCCATTGAGATTCTATTTAATCAAATTTGAACACTTCTGGGACATCAAAGTGAAAACTGAGTGTCAGTTGGGTTAAACTTACGTTACAGCCATCGAACATTTATTCACGAAAAAGAAACTGGGTTTCTAATTCTCAAATATACACAAGCTCTCCATTCCGTTGTTGTCTGCAAAGTGTGAAAAGAGGCGTTACACAAAATGATCGTGCCATTATCCTCAAATTGATCATTCACCAAGAATGTGTGCTTTCATATTACATATTGATATGACTCAAAGCTTTTAAGGATTAGGCACAAGTAATTTGTTCCATTTGAACTTCAAATTGAATTGAGTTGGTACGATTGACATGTCTTGGTTTTAATCTGGTGAAAGCATAAGGCAGCACAAATGGCAGCTTCAAATTGTAATACCTCATTTTTAGTAATGTGCTTGGGAACGTGAACTGAAAATGTATTCTTTTAATAATTTGGCATAGGTTAAGGAAATCTTCCATCAAAGAAATGGCTTTGTGAACATGGAAAAATCATTTAAAAATTCATAGGGATGGAGTGTAAAAATGATCTTGTATGCTTTCCCTTTATATGCTTTAAAAATTCCAAGAGAAGGGAAATGGAATATAGTTTTCCAGTATGGACCAATATGTGCTTTGATAATACTTGTTAATTCTTCTGTCCAGGGAATATATTATTCCTAAAGCAAATATATAGAGTTGTGGAATAGTACTATTAGTACTTTTTATTCTGAAAAGCCAGATGATGAAGGATGTACCAAGAACTTATATCACTGATTTTCTTGCAAACTAACCTCAGGAGACTGCAGGTTAAGATCACTTTTTTCAAGCGTGTGCAAGGAGAGCACTACTTCAGAGAAAGGTCTCTGAGGCAACTGAAGAACTATGACACACTTATACAATGAAAAATCACGTAAGCAGTATATTGTTTTAAATTCCAGCATTACCTATTTTAGATCCACATTAAGCAATTTACAGACACTGTGAGCCAAGGTAATTGTTACTCAAAGAATTACCTGTCTTCCTAATCTCTTATTGTTTCCAGCCTTGGCCTGGCACTGCCAACTAGAGTTTATACAGAAGTCATGAGGCATACCAGCTAGCTGTTCACCCAAATTGTGGAGTTTTACTTAAATTTCCTAACAGATTTACGTACATTCCCTAGTCCCTTGTGATGAGGTTCAAATTTCCCCCACTCCCATCAAAGGCTTGGCCAATGAATTCCCTAATTATCATCTGCAAAGCCCCTCTTGTATAGAAGTTAGTTTATTTGCTAGGATTTGCATTTTTTGGAAATGCACTCTGGGGATGTGGTTGACATTGCCAACCTAACAGATTCTCTTATTAAAGTAAGAGTACTTGCATCTCCCTTAGCTAGCACTCCCTGTTGCATAAGCCGCTCCTCCACTCAGCTACTTTTCTGTCCAGCAACAGAAATAAACAAGAAAATCAATTTGCCAGTCAGAGCCCTGCCTCTCTGAACATAGGATGAAGTCCACCTATCAGTATCCAATCAGAAACCAAAGCTTGGAGAGTGCTGGCTTTGATTATTCTTTAATTTGTGGCCATTGCTTCTCTTGAATTTTTATCTTTGCAGCTGATTTGCGCACACATTTTATTTTGTGCACTTTTTTTCAGGTTTTTAAAAGAACACTTCCTTTTTGTTGTGTAGCTGCTGGAATTTCAGCCAACCCTCTCAAGGCCTCTTGCAGAACACCAGAGTTTTGCGGACTCCAGTTTGAGAAACCCTGCCCAAAGGCTTTTATCCTCATTTTGTTAGCAAGTCAACAACATTTGAATCTTGATACCATCCAGGACAAAGCAGCCCGCTTAATCGGCACTGCATTCAATCTCTCCACTACTGACGCTTAGTAGCAGCAATGTGTGCTATCTACAAGATGCACTGTGGAAGTTCACCAAAGATTCTTAGGCAGCACTTTCTAACACATGACGATCTTCATCTAGAAGGGCAAGGGCAACAGCAGATACATGGGACACCACCACCTGTAAGTTCCCCTCCAAGCCATTCATCATCTTGACTTGGAAATGATATCACCATTCGTTCACAATATTCCCTCTCTAGCAGCGTTGTGGCTCAAACCACAGCACATGGACTGCAGCATTTCAAGAAGACAAGTCATAGCATTTTCTCAAGGGCAATAAATGCTGGCCAACCAACGATGCCCATGTCTCGTGAATAAATAAACTTGTATTAATCCAACAGTTGTTCAAAATCCATTTGCCCAATGTTAATTGCACTGCCCTCATCCTCCACCACTTATTGCCTCATCAAAATACTCGAGTTGATCAAACACAATCTGTCTTTAAATACATGCTAACTCTTTCATTTGTCCATGCATCCCATGTGGCTATTAAAACTTTTTCTCAGATTATTGTTTCTAAAAACTTTCCCATCAAACCACTAGCAGTTGGTAGGAAGAGAAATAGAACTTTGAGTGATTACTTTTTTGTGAGCAGAGTAGGGGAGCACAGTTGAACATAATGTGAAATGTTAGACTTTAAGAATTAAAAAAAAAACTTTATTTTCACAGTTTTTTTTGCAATAGGAACCAAGCTTCAAAAATCTATTGGTCCTTGTCTACCCAGAAGAAAAAAATGTGAGGATTTAAAAGGGCCTCAAGTTTGTGACCCCACAAAGGTTCGTGCCCTGCATCCTAGCATTTTCCTTTAACTTAGCTTTTGCAAAAACCTCTTCCCTGGTTAGGTTGATTGGCCATGCTAAATTGCCCCTTGGTGTCCCAAGCTGTGTAGATAAAATGGATTAGTCATGGTATAAGGTGGGGCAGTGGGCCTGTCTAAGATACCCTGACAGAGAGTCCATGCAGATTTAATGGACCGAATGGCCCCCTTCTGCATTTTAGGGATTCTATGATTCTAATTATTGTTATTGTTAGAGTTGTTCCCTGGGGTTTCTGAGTAGGACTTGATTGATGAGAAGAAGTTCGAGTGAGTTGAGCAAGGCTTACAGAGAGGAAACTCTCGCTCACACACACAAGGCCCCCCTCTATGGGAATAATATTGTGTAAATTGAAATAGCTAGCAATTAAGAATTATACCTTGTTTAGATATTTTTGATTGGTAAAAGTTATGCTAATTTTTATTATATTTAACTGTTGTTGAATAATTTGTTTTAATAAAAGCTTTCTGGTGGGTCAGTAGTCACTGCTGGAGTGAAACACTTTATGCTCATACTAATACCAAGTCAAAGATAGTTGGGATAATAAGCCTTGAAGTTTCTGAACTGGTCCCTAAGGAATAGAAAAACAGAAAATGCTGGAAAATGTCAGCAAGTCAGTGTGTAGACTGAAGCAGAGTTAGCATTTCAGGTTGCTAATGGGGATAGTAATGAAACAAGTAAAGAAACAAAATATGTCAGGAGCAGATATGCTGCTGTATGAAAGCAAAAATGAAACATGATAAGGAAACAAATATGATAGACAGAGTTTACCTTGATGTTTTCATCAGCTTTTTAAAAAAAATTCATTCATGCAACATGGGCATCACTGGCTGGCCAGCATTTATTGCCCATTCCTAGTTGTCCGAGGGCAGTTGAGTCAACCATATTGCTGTGAATCTGCAGTTACATATAGGCACATGTAATTTAAACAGCACTAATTTCTCCTTTGCCCACTGGTATGTAAACAGAAATTTGTTTTTGATGTACTTCGTCTTTCATATATGGTGACGTAGTTCTCAACCTGTCAATTCTGCTCTGATTCAATTTCTATTAATAACCATGCAGCAAACTTGAGATAGGATGAACTCAAAGGGTTAGTTTATTTGCATACATAAAAAAACATGGGAGGAGAATCGGTGTTGTTGCCCTTGCATTCATACAGTAAAAGAGGGATAGAGCGCAGAAAGACTTAAAGAGCAGAGACCACAGGGAAAAGAAATGGGGTTTCATGTGGGTTCCAGGGTCCAGAATCAAATTCCAACAAGGTATACCTTCATTGAGGTTGGTGAGTTGCAAACTGATGCTGGATAATTCACTTTTCCAGTGGTGTTGACTTCACATTGAGAGTCTTGTTGATTAGATTCATTCTTGAAGCATTTCCAGAATAAGCAGTATAGACGGGGCCAAGTATCTATCTCGGCCAAGTTCCTTTTCTATGATGCTGCTAGTTAGATTATTTTACAGTGGCAGGCTGATTTTGCAGTACAGCAAAGGAATATTACTTGTTCCACAAACCATGCTGCATGACTCCTTCAGGGAAAATGAGCATTCCTGATAGTGGCAGATTGCTTCTTTTATTTGGTGTTGCAGATAGATACAGATTCACATTGAGACAGCAGTGAGTACATATCTACATAGGGTGAGGTCTGAGTCCTGCACACAACTCTTTTTATTGTTATGTGTAAGAAGAGCTTTGGACTTCCACTCGTTGTTAGCTACCAATTTAAAAAACAGTCTCTCCCTTCTCTTTTTGCTTTGCAGGATACCCTCTAATTTTTTTTCTTGGTGTACAGGTGATTTAAATTTGTCCCCCCTTTTCTGTTGTGTGGCCAAAGAGGAGTGGTGATCAAAGGAACCCACTATTTACTGCCATGCAGAGCATGTTGCTTCTCTGTTTTTCAGCCTAATTCTTCCTTGGTTGATCAGCTGTGCATTATTTCTTTTGGAATATTTTACTCCTTTTTAAGGAGAAAGGATTTTGGGATTGTTTGTAGTTTAAATCTGTGAATTTGATTAGCATTTCTAAAAGATGACACAGGCTACAAGCATCGAAGAAAGAAAAAGGCTTGTGGATTGCTATAAAGCCTGTTTGAAACTGATTTAATGAGGATCAATTGACTCATTCCAGGCTAATTACCTAGTATGTTTCAATTTGTTAAATCAAACTACGAGTTTGAGTTTAGAGCTGAAAGCTAAAATGAAGAAAAACAATTCTTGCATTTTGATCTTTGTAAAGTAATGCCTTTCTAAAGGAATTAATAGCGCATTAATGGAACATTATACAGAGTTATTTTTCTCCTCGTGTTCTTGGGAGGAATGAGATGGAACAAAATACACATGGAGCTTGCTTTGACCGTTGATGTATTAATTTGATGTCTGTAAAATAAAACAGCTTACTATACCCATCTTTGTCTCACTCACCAAGTGCTTTATTTCCCTGTTTTGAAAGATTGAAGGCATGTATGTGTGAAGAAGATCCTGTATTCCAATCATGAGATTCATTTGGCACATCACATGCTATCATATAGTTGGATATTATACAGTATGAGTATATTCCCAAACGTAAGATATTCACACGTTCAATATTGCTGAAAAGAGAGATGTTGCCAAAAACTTTTCACCTTGTACTTATCAGGACAAACAAATATTAAAGAAGTCAAAGCAGTTTATACTGCTGGAGAAAATGGTGCTGATTGATTAGCAAGTTGACTGGTTGAAACATTTGAGAAATCAACCAGAAAGTATAGCCTCCCCAATTTTCTGGGTAATTCAAAAAAGGCACAAGGCTTGAACATACTCCTTCTGAATTTAGAGTTATTGTATTTGTTGATGAGTGCAAGACAAAAAGCTTCAACAACATTTCTTTCAGCAATATTATGTTTCTCTCTACTTTGCTTTTCTGCTTTGTCACTCCTAGCTCTTTGACAGTCACCTGATCTGATACCTCTATATGTCACTTGGTGTGATATTTTATTTAATAATGCTACTGTGAAGTGTTTTAAGATATTTTTTGATTTTATTTATTATTGTCGCATATATTAGTACAAAGCAAAAAGTATTGTTTCTTATACACTGTACAGACAAAGGATACCGTTCATATAAAAGGAAAGAAGATGCAGAATGCAGTGTTTCAATAGTTATGATGTAGAGCATTGCTCAAAGCATTCCCCATGTTGGTGGGGGAGCACTTTGGGTCCAATGACTATAATTCTATTAGTTTTAAAATAGTTATGGAAAAGGTTAGGTCTGGTGCACAAGATAAAGTTCTAAATTGAGGTAAGTCCCATTTTGATGGTATTGGATAGGAACTTTTAAAAGTTGATTGGGTCAGGCTGTTCACAGATAAAGGAATGCCTTGTAATGGTAGGCTTTCAAAAGTGAGACAGTGTGTGTTCAGGGCCACATGTTCCTGTTAGTGTGACAGGCAAGGCTGGCAGGAGTAGAGAAAACTGGATGACTAGAGATATTGAGGTTCTGGTCAATAAAAAGAAGGAAGCATATTCAGGTATAGGCATCTGCATAGGCAACAAGAATGATTTCTTGAATGAAGAGTTTGTCATTTGAAGAACGCTTGAGGAATCTGCTTAGAAGGATAAGGGGGAATCTTATTGAAACTTATAGAATACTGCGAGGCCTGGATAGAGTGGATGTGGAAAAGATGTTTCCACTAGTAGGAAAAACTAGAACCAAAGGGCACAACCTCAGAATAAAGGGATGATCCTTTAAAACAGAGATGAGACGTTGCTAGCACGAGGGGACACAGCTTTAAATTAAGGGGTATGAGTTATAGGACGGATATCAGAGGTAGGTTCTTTACTCAGAGTGATTAGGGAGTGGAATGCCCTGCCTGCAGCTGTTGTAGATGCGCCAAGTTTGGTGGCGTTTAAGAGGTTAATTGATAAGTATATGGAAGAGAAGGGAATGGTTTAGTTTGGAGGGGCATTGCTTTTTATTTTGGTCGGCACAACATCGAAGGCCGAAGGGCCTGTTCTGTGCTGTATTGTTCTATGTTCTAGAAGGAATTTCTTCAGCCAGAAAGTGGTGAATCTGTGGGACTTGGTTGCAGAAGGCTGTGGAAGCCAGGTTATTGAGTGTCTTTAAGGCAGAGATAGGCTCATGATTAATAAGGGGATCAGGGGTTATGGGGAAAAGGCAGGAGAATGGGGATGAGAAAAATATCAGCCATGATTGAGTCTTCTCCGCCATTCAATGAGCTTAATTCTGCTCCTACGTCTTATGGTCTAACTGGAGTCAAGTGAATCACTTGAGGGATAGAGAAGTGAAATTAGTTGGGCAAAAAGGAGATAGCTTTGGCAAATAAGGTGAAGGAGAATCCAAAGAGATTATACTTACAGAGTATACTTCTGTAAGTATAATCTCTTTGGATTCTCCTTTACCTTATTTGCCAAAGCTATCTCCTTTTTGCCTGACTTGTACTTGTAGAATCTCAAGTATAATAAGGGCAAAAGAGTAACGAGGGAGAGTAGATTAACAAGGTCATCTATGTGTGGTGCCATTGGAGATCTTGGGGGCCTTTAAAGGAGATATTTGTATAATCGCCAACTCTGGTGATGTGCCAGA
Organism: Sphyrna mokarran; assembly: GCA_024679065.1. Taxonomy (NCBI): domain Eukaryota; kingdom Metazoa; phylum Chordata; class Chondrichthyes; order Carcharhiniformes; family Carcharhinidae; genus Sphyrna; species Sphyrna mokarran. Next base: position 69,980,834 of record JAGIQG010000008.1, read on the forward strand.
ATACTGGAGAGAGGCAAATGTGCTTTTATTGAAGAAAGGCAGCAGGAAAAAGCCAGCAAACTACAGACCAGTGAGTCTAATATCAGTGATGGATAAGCTGTCGAAGGGAATTCAGGGAGACTGAATCTACATGCATTTGGAAAGGCAAGGACTGATTTGGAATAGTCAGCATAGCTTTGTGCATGGAAAATCAAATCTTACAAATTTGATTGTGTTTTTTAAAGGGGTGATCCAAGAAAATAGATGAGGGCAGTGTGGTGGACATTGTCTACATGGACTTTAGCAAGGTCTTCAAGGTACTGCATGATAGACAGGTCAGCAAGGCTAGATTACACAGGATGCAAAGGGAGCTGGCCAATTAGATACAGGGTAGTTAAAATCTCATAATGATGGTGGCCCTTTTGTTTCTGCACTTCCTTTTCTGTCTCCTGAATGTTTGGGGTCTATAGTATGCTCTCAGTAATGTGATCAACTCTTTTTTGTTCTTCATTTCAACCCATATAACTTCATTATATGCTCATTTTTGCATATCATCCCTCTTCAAAGCTGTGATTGTTTGTGGCCAATATTATGACCTCCACCACTTCCATTTTGCTGTTGCTATGGTGTGTGAAAATCCTGTAACTAGGAATATTGAATTACCATTGCTGCACTCATTTATACCATGTTTCAGTGATAGCAATGATATCTTATTTCTTTGTCAAAAACAAAATGCTGGAAAACCTCAGCAGGTCTGACAGCATCTGTGGAGAGAGAATAGAGCCAATGTTTCAAGTCTGGATGCTCCTGACAGATAGATACTGCCAGACCTCCTAAGATTTTCCAGCATTTTCTGTTTGTTTCAGATTCCAGCATGCGCACTATTTTGTTTTTATCTTATCTTCTTGTATCTATCTGTGCTTTCTGCTCATCTGTCTTATTCATTAGAATCTATTTTTTATATTTGTTGCTGTTTTGCTCTTCAGTGTTTTCTTTCTTAAATTCCTGGTTGCAATTTGTCAATTTTTAAAAAGCCTCCAAATCCTCAGGTTTATTAACATACGTATGAACATACAAATTAAGAGCACTTGACCTTTCCAACCTATTTCATCATTTTAATAAGATAATGGCTGATTTGATGTAAACCTGAATCCCACATTTTAGCCTTATATCCCCTTGTTAATCAGGAATCTATTTTGCTCTGCCTCAAAAATATTCAGTCTCTGCTTCCACTGCCTTTTGAGGAAGAGAATTCCAAATACTCTGAGAATTCTTTTCCCTCATTTCTGTGACCTCTTACTTTTAAACTGTGACTACTTTTAATAACATTGCATGCTGCTTTTAGTCTAATGCTGTCCTTAACTTCTCTAATTAGTCATGACAATATCTCTTTCCCAGTTGATTTTTTTATTCCTCAGTGGTCTGTATATTCGTTAAGAATTGGAATTGCTTATCAATGTTCGCTATTGCTTATCTATATGCATCCCTCTCCCACCAAGTTTTAAACTAGTTTTCTAAACCTCAGCCAACCTGCTCCCCACCCCCCCTACCTCTGTATTTACGTTTTGTTTAGAGACTGCATAACTTTTTAATTTATAAGTGTTATATTTTTGATACGTACTGTGATTTAGTTGTTGCAGCATCATTGAAACTAAACTAGCTGGTGGCTATTAAGATTGAAGTTCAACTTGTTTATTAATACAATACAAAAGAAGGGCATTGGTGTAAAAAGCCTGGAATTTTTTTAAGTAATGTTTTCTAAGTCTTAAAAAGTCAAATGCAACTTTGTAAACCTGATTATTTTAGTTGAGTCTGCACATTAAGTGCAGTGACATACTGGTAGGTTAAATAGAGCCACCTCAGATGCTGTTGAAGTTACCTCCAGTGGACAGGACTAAACAGTACTATTGGAATATTTTTCCTTCCACATCTGACCCATGTGCTCATGTATGTAAAGCTTGGTAAATCTTGTAATTTAATGTAAGCCAGAGAAAAGTTGTCTTCAGATGGGAGTAGAAAATTGATGTTCTTCTTTCTCTGTCTTCCCTCTTTGCCAATATTTCCCACTGTTACATACTCCTATATATATCAACTCAATATTTTTGGCAGAGAATTACTATCATTTGAGGTATTGTCACCGCCCTCAGTGTCAATAATCAGCAGCCACCATCTCTCAAAATGCACAGTTATATACAATGGATGTAGAATGGCCACCAAAAGCCAAGGGGGAAAAGGTAACATCCCTGAACAGGCTAGATAGAGGTAGGGACCATGTTAATATGTCAGAAGTGGCTGGGCAGCGTTGCTGCAAGAGGATAAGTTCAGCGTCCATAGGCAGTCGCAGTAGGCGAGAACAGCCCAGTGGCATCCAGTTGATGCATGGCAGTTGAGAATGGGCTTCAAGATGCTACACTGAGCAGAATTTGAAAAATTGCTGTCAAAGAGAGGGAAAGATTCTGATTATTAATCATTAATAAGGGCAGAATTGTTCCTCGGATGAAGTTTCTGAAGTAGTAATAGGGGGAGAAAGTGTATTATGTGATGGTCAGCATAGACTTGAAAGAGGCCTTTCAGGCAAAATGAATGTATGTCAAATAGAATCAGAATTATAGATTAGTAGAGAGCAAAGTAATTAAAAATGAGAAACATCGATCTTACATGTTGAAGGAAATTTAAAGGAAAATATTACTTGAGCGAAAAAAGTCAAAATGGTGACCGAGATTGAACTAATAAAAATATTTATAATTATAGGGCTCTTCAACTAGTAAAAAAAAGCTACAAGATAAATAAAACTTTGAACCTATCATACTGTGGAAGTATCTTGTTAATTTGAAACTTTCTAATAGTAAGAAAGGTCAGGATTGCTTGTCAGAACATAGTGGCATATTGTTTTGTCTGCTTTCACTTAAAAATTACTATGGATACATTAGAATGCATTTTATGGATATTTAATCATATGTCCCAAAGTGCTTTCCTGTCAATAATTACATTTGAAGTGTGATCATATTATTTTGACAAACCTGGGAGTCAATTTACAAACAAGCAAAGACTAATAAGTAAATGAAAGAATGATTGAATAATCTACTTCTGTTGGCACTTAGTTGGGGAGAAATTTGCCTAGGATGTTAGAAGCATCTCCATCTCATCTTTGACTGATGTACTGTGGCATTGTTTTACGTATATCTGGAAAGGGAAATGATTTTTACATTCTAATAACTGCACTTGGCCAAGGCACTGAAGTCTACCTAAATTTCGTACTCGCGTTTTATATGGAACTTGAACTGTCAGCCTTTTACCTTAAAGCAAGAATCATATCAATATAATTTGAAGGATTGGGATTATTTGAAGCCTGGAATTTAAGAAAGGTCCAAGTACAATGAGTCTATTTTTTCTGCAGAAAAAAAGCCAAGAGAAAGCATCGATATTAAAAATCGTAAAGATATTAGTTGTAATTTAAGCCAAAAGCTAGCTTAAATAAGCAAGGGGTGAGTGCAAAATGTATTAAATAAACATTGTCAGTGGCCAAAGTTGAGAAGGTTACAATTGTTGAACTTTATCGGGTTGTCTAGAATTGATGCATTCCTCCTTGTGCTGGTGGTACTCTGGTGGGGAATTAACCAAATGACAATGAAGAAATGACTTGGATGTGAGGGGTGGGAGAGAATGATAAAAGCGTTTCTACAACCTGTTTTGCTCTCAAAGAACAAAACAACGAGCCCGTGCCGCTGCCCCAATGTTCTCACTTCTACCCGTGATCCCTGTCCATGTTTATAGATCTATGGATTAAAAACCAAACTTGAGACAATTTAGGGAGAATTTGTTTTGCCAATTAGCCTAAGGGCACATCTTTGGGATGTGGGAGGAAACTGGAGCACTCAGAGAAAACCCACACAAGCACGGGGAGATTGCGCAAACTCCCACAGACACAGGCCCAAACCCGTGTATCTACACAGCACAGTGATAGTCACTGAGCTGTTGTGTTGCCCATCAAATGGTCCAGGTCAAGTGTAACTAACGACGTGAAGCACTAGGATACTCAAAAAAAAATCCAAGAGCAGTCCTCTCATGACCCATTGTGTGTATGCCCCTCGTTAGACAACAAGGTGGACCAAAGCACCTCTAGGATAAAAACAAGTACATCAACATTATCATCTATTTACACACTTCCCAGGGACTCCCAAGGCTCATGATGCTTATTTTAAATCAGTTTTCTATACCCCTCCATTCCCATTCTGTTCATGTGCCCATCTAAGTATCTCTTAAATAACTCGAGTACCTGCCTCCACCACTTTACTTGGCAGCGCATTCCATACCCCCACCACCCTCTGTGAAAAAACTCCCTCTAGCATCCAAATTATACCTTACCCCCCTCACCCTAAGCCCATGCTATTTGAGTCCATCCTAGGAAAAAGTTTAACCCTGTTTACTCTATCTATACCCCTCATAATCTTGTACGCCTTTATCAGATCTCCTCTAAGTCTACGTCTTTCTAAGGAAAACAGTCCTAATTTGCCTACCCTCTGCTTGTAACTCAGACCTTCCATACCAGGCAGCATCCTGGTAAACCTCCTCTGCACTCTCTCCAGAGTCTCCCTTCTACTCTTGTCTGTCCTTTTTACAGAAGCCACATCAGAGAGAACTGTTTTTGAAGTAACCTTCTTGAGTGCAATTAGAAGTAGGCCACAAATGCAGGCCTTGTTTTTCTCTGCCCCCACACACTATAAATTAATGTTATGGTGGACTTCTACGAACTAATCACAGGAATTGCAGGTGTAGTTATGATGGTTTTATTCAAGTGTTGAGAGCACTGTCTGAGATCCTAATACAGAACTCATACCAATTCACAGATTTCCACTGTGACAATACTGTGCCTTTAAGAAATGTTTCTTGTGAGTGGTATATTTAAAATTTAGCTCTGGTTTACCTGGTGCCAATCTGTCTGTTAGTGAAGGAGAATCTACCTGGAAAAGGAAATAATTTTAACATTTTAAGACCTGCACTTTCCCAATGCATTGACTTTAGTAAGGCCTTTGACAAGGTCCCACTTGGGAGGTTAGTTAGGAAGTTAGTTAGGAAGGTTCAGTCGCTCGGTATGCATGGAGAGGTAGTAAATTGGATTAGATATTGGCTCAATAGAAAAGCCAGCGTGTGGTAGTGGAGGATTGCTTCCGAGTAGAGGCCTGTGACTAGCGATGTGCCATAGGGATCAGTGCTGGGTCCGTTGTTGTTTGTCATCCAGATCATTGATATCGATGACAATGTGGTAAATTGGATCAGTAAATTTGTTGATGATACAAAGATTGGAGGTGCAGTGGACAGCATGGAAGGTTTTCAAAGCTTGCAGAGGGATTTGGACCAGCTAGAAAAATGGGCTGAAAAATGGCAGATAATAGTGCAGTCAACTGTGAGATATTGCACTTTGGAAGAATGAACCAAGGTAGAACGTACATGGTAAACGGTAGGATACTGTAGTAGAATAGAGGGATTTCGGAATATAGATACATAATTCCCTAAAAGTGGTGTCACAGGTAGATAGGATCGTAAAGAGTCCTTTTGGAACACTGATCTTTATAAATCAAAGTATTGAGTATAAGAATTGGAATGTTATGGTGAGATTGTATAAGACATTGGTGAGGCCAAATTTAGAGTATTGTGAGCAGTTTTGGTCACCTAATTACAGGAAGGATATTAATAAGGTTAAAAGAGTACAGAGAAGGTTTACAAGGATGTTGCCAGGACTTGAGAAATTGTTACCGAAAAAGATTGAATAGGTTAGAACTTTATTTCCTGGAGCGTAGAAGAATGAGAGGAGATTTGTTAGAGGTGTATAAAATGATGATGGGTATAGATAGAGTGAATGCAAGCAGGCTTTTTCCACTGAGGCTGGGAGAGAAAAAAAACAAGAGGATATGGGTTAAGGGTGAAGGGGGAAATGTTTAAAGAGAATATTGGGGGTGCTTTTTCACAGAATGGTGGGAGTGTAGAATGAGCTGCCAAATGAAGTGGTGAATGCGGGCTCACTTTTAACATCTAAGAAAAACTTAGATACATGGATAAGAGAGGTGTGGAGGGATGTGGTGCAGGTCAGTGGGACTAGGCAGAAAAATGGTTCGACACAGCCAAGAAGGGCCAAAGGGCCTGTTTCTATGCTGTAGTGTTCTGTGGTTCAATGGTTCTAATGATTGATCTAAATAGTGGGACGTTGGTTTTAATTTGGGCTATTTTGTTTATTTTTGGGTTTTTTACTTGGGGTTTCAGAGTAGGGTTTAATTAGATTGATTATGAAGAGAAACTGAAAAAAATGGGCAGAGCTAAGATTACAGGGGAAAAATAGTTTTTGCTTGATCCTGAAAGAAGCAATACATGTTTCTTTCTCTCTAGAGGTTGCTATTTGAGTGTCAGAAGACAGGTGTCTCTCTGTCTGCCTGTACCTCCAGATGTGTTTAAATGCTTTGGGATTGGCAGGCCAGGTACCAGCATGCAAACTTGTGTTGTTTGCTAACTGATTTTGATGAGGAGCTCAAGTCTGAGAAATATTGCTTAAATAAAGACAGGTTAGAAGTTAAGAATTATATTTTATGTTTAAGTATTTGAATTTTATAATTTTTTAAAAATTCCAATTCAGTCAAATCAAGTCCAATTCAGAGTCTCAACGAGTGAGACATTCCTGATCCAAGCTGATATGGTAGGGCACTCAGCTCTTGTCTTGGACTTGATCTACATGATTCAAGCTGATTGGAGTAGGCATTGCACCTCCTCCAAGGCTTGATCTCATTTGCATCTTAGCCAAAAGGCTGAGATGCTGCTTTTAAAAATTGCTTCAAATGAAGATAAATGTTGAATTTTATAAGTTAAGCTAATTAAGCAAATCAAAATTGTTTTGTTAAAAGCTTCCTAGAATGTCAGTAGAATCACACCTAGATTGAAACACATCCTTACAAAAATGCCAAAAATATATAAAAAAAAAAATCTAGTTTAACTCCATAATATATCTTGGAGTTTCTGGTTTAGTCCAATTATATATACACTGTTAATCAAAGACATTGAATATCTTGTCTATGTATAAACTTATTAACCTTCACCCAGAGCAGAAATTTCTACCTAACCAGAAACTATCTGTCTTTCGCTATCTGTCTTTCACTATCTGCTCTGACTCTGTCTGTTCTTCTAAAATAAACAGCCAAGGTCTTGTTGGAAGGTTCTTTCTGATCTTGGGTCCTTGAGGGGTATGCAAGGGTCACTGAGGATAAATATTCAACTAGCATATACTATTACTGTAACTTTTTTTCTATTTCTGTTGATTTTCTCTAATAGACAATAAATGTTGGTCTTGTGATGTCCATATACCAGAACTGAATTAAAAAAACCGCAATAGGTTGAAGTGAATCTTGTAAATGACCCAGCAGGAACAAAGCATTAATGATGGAGAGCATGGATATAGAAACCAATCAGAAGGGTACCAATCATGTGAAAGTGCTCTGTTCTGTGGAATGTTGATGAGTGTTGAAGCTGCATCTACTCATTGATTAGTAATTTGTTAATGTACTTCTAAGTTCTGCTTTTTAGATAATAGAGGCTTTAAGAACCCTGAAAGTGAGCCACTGAGTCCACAACTTCTCTGGTTTTTGGAACCATTGTGTTAATAAAACTGATTCAAATAAACTTCTCGTTAATGATGACTTTCAAGATTTGTTTAGTGAGGTCGCTCCTGCTGAATAGTGAGAAGAACAAAATATTTATCTTTGGCCTCCAAGAGCTAACTCGTACCATTGTCATGGGCTCCATTCCTATTCCTGGTAACTTGTGCTAAACTGAAATGTCCACATTGTCAGTGCCCTACTGAACCCTAGCTGAGCTTCTAACAACCTTTCTGTTACAAGGACTGCCTATTTCTATCATTATAACACTGCCTGTCAGTTGCACTTATTCTCACCTCATTTGGTTCTGAAACCTTCAGTCATGTTGTTCATCACCTCGCTTATCCTAATTTCTGTTGGTTGGCTTCACACTCTTCACCCTCCGTGAACTTCAATTAATCCAATTATTCCTTACGCGGTAGCAATTATATTGCAACAATTATAACTGTTATAATTGGTGATTGGAACATGCTAAACTTTGGAGTCCACTTTAAATTGTGTTAGCACAAACACATGAAGTTCACATTTTTGGTTTATATTCTCAGGCATCTTTTAAGGCTGTAACCTCTATTCACTCATCTCCACAGTCTCACCACCTAAACATTTGTGACTCCCTCAGCCTGATAAGATACTTCCCACCATCCCCACTATAAAAAGCACTCAGTTCTGATGCCAGCCTTTTGTGCCTTGACTCCATATTGATGACTGTCTTCACATTGGTCCCAACACAGCATTTCTTTACACCCCTATCCCTTAAGACACTTTTTAAAACTCAACTATCATACCAAACATCAAGCCCATCTAATCTCTCCCTTAAGGCTTCATATTCATGTTTTCATGTGCTTTTGAAATACCTTGGTGTTTTTCTCTTAATTAACAGTACTACATAAACGCAAGGTGTTGACTTTCTTTTGCTCTAATAATGAATCCTTTAGCCTCACATAGTTGATTAATAGTTCTTTAAAGTAATAGAGTTAAGCAGCACCACAGGAATTATAATGGAAGGAAAGCTGTCTCTCTCATTGATTTTACCAATCAAGGTTTGAGTCAAACAACTAGATGCATATCAGAAGCAGATTGTACAATAATGTGCCATGAGCGTGGAAAGTTATTAAATTAGAAAGCATAGGAAATACAACTTGTAATTTTCATGTACACAAAGATGCTCATCTTCTAATATTCTGGAGCTTTGTACCTCCATAACTCCCATATCCCCATTATGGTTTTGGCAAATGGTGTATTTTTCTTTGATTTCCTAAGATTGTTAACATTCCAACCATTAAGAATTCAAAAGAAACAAAAAACAAAAAAAAACAACAAAACAGCACTGGAAACAGGCCCTTCGGCCCAACGAGCCGCGCTGCCACCTGATGTTCCACTTTACCCGTGATCCCTGTCTGTGTTTATAGATCTATGGATTGAAACCAAATTTAAGACAATTTAGGGAGAGTTTGTTCTGCCTGTTAGCCTAAGAGCACATCTTTGGGATGTGGGAGAAAACCGGAGCACCTGGGGAAAACCCAAGCAAGCATGGGGAGAATGTGCAAACTCCCACAGACACAGGCCCAAATCCATGTATCTGTACAGCACAGCGATAGTCACTGAGCTGTCGTGTTGCCTATCAACTGGTCCAGGTTAAGGGTAGTCTAACAACATGAAGCAGTAGGATACTCCCGAAAAGTCCAAGAGCAGTCCTCTCACGACCCATCGCGTGTATGTCCCTTGTTAGACAACAAGGGGGACCAAAGCACCTGTAGGATAAAAACAAATACATCAATACAAATACATCAATATCATCATCTATTTACACACTTCCCAGGGACTCCCAAGGCTCATGATTCCTATTTTAAATCAGTTTTCTATATCCCTCCATTCCCATTCTGTTCATGTGCCCATCTAAGTATCTCTTAAATAACTCCAGAGTACCTGCCTCCAAACTTTACTTGGCAGTGCGTTCCAAACCCCCACCACCCTCTGTGTGAAAAAACTCCCTCTAGCATCCAAATTATACGTTACTCCCCTCATCCTAAGCCCATGACCCCTCAGGCTATTTGAGTCCATCCTAGGAAAAAGCTTAACCCTGTTTATCTATACCCCTCATAATCTTGTACAATTATATTAGATCTCCTCTAAGTCTATGTCTTCCAAGGAAAACAGCACCAATTTGCCTAACCTCTCCTCGTAACTCAGATCCTCCATACCAGGCAGCATCCTCGTAAACCTCCTCTGCACTCTCTCCAGAGTCTCCACGTCCTTCTGGTAGTAAGGCAATCAGAACTGGACGCACTATTTCAAATGAGGCCTAACCAACGTTTTATACAACTGCAACGTTAAAGGCCAGCTTTTGTACTCTATATCCCTTCCTGTAAAGGCTGGCAAACCATATGCTTTCTTCACAATCTTCCCCACCTGCTGTCAGATTAATTCTTATTGTTTGAAGGTTGCAACTCAAAATGACTTCAGTCATTTTAAAATTCCATTGTCCAATTTTTGAAATGTTGTGAATTAGTCATTAAATGGCTTAGATCTTCTGGTCTCCAGAAAGTCAGAGACTGGATATAGCCTAGAAGTACCAATGCATGGATTCTGAGAGAATTTTGAATTTACGATTTGCAATTTCTGTTTTTCCTGGGACCCTTGGAAAATGTCTCCAACTCTTGAGTTAGAGTCAAAAACTTTGGATGGTTCCAAATTCTTACCTGAATAATTACCCAGGAATGATGTAGAGATACCAGCGTTGGACTGGGGTAGTCACAGTAAGAAATCACAGCACCAGGTTAAAGTCCAGATTTATTTGGTTGTATGAACTTTTGGAGCGCTGGTGAGTGGAGAATTGTTTACAAACAGGGCATATTCATACACAGACTCAATTACAAGACAGTGGTTGAGTGCGAGCCTTAACAGGTAATCAAGTCTTTACAGGCACAGATAATGTGACTGGAGAGAGTGTTAAGACAAGAGTTGTGAATTCTCTCAAGCCAGGACGGTTAGTAAGATTTTCCAAGCCCAGGCAAGTCGTGGGACACGAACTCAAGACTGTTCTTGTATGTGGAACTTGGTTATCAGTTTCTGCTTGGCAATTCTGCATTATCATGTGTCTTAAAGGCTACCTTGGAGAACACTTACCGGAAGATCTAAGGCTGAACGCCCTTGACTGCTGAAGTATTCCCCGATAGGAGGGGAACACTCCTGCTTGGTGATTGTCGAGCGATGTCCATTCATCCATTATTGTAGTGTCTGCGTGGTCTCGCCAATGTACTGTGCCTTGAGACATCCTTTCATGCAGTGTATTAAGTAGACAACATTGGCCAAGTCATGAGAGTATGTACTAGTATGTACTATGTACCTGGTGGATGGTGTACTCATGTGAAATGATGCTCTAACGTGAGATGATAACATCCATATCAATGATCTGGCACGTCTTGCAGAGGTTACTGTGGCAGGGTTGTGTGGTGTCATAGTCACTATTCTCCTGAAGGCTGTGTAATTTGCTGCAAACAGTGGTCTGTTTGAGATTGCACAGTTGTTTGAAGGCAGGTATTGGGATACGGGGATGTCTTGGAGAGATGTTCGTCTTCATTGATGACATGTTGAAGGCTCAGAAGATATTGTAGCTTCTCTGCTTCAGGAAAGTACTGGACAACAAAGGGTACTTCATCTGCCATGTCACATATTTGCCTTCTGAAAAGGTTGGTGTGGTTTTTCATTGTGCTGCATTAGAACTGTTGATCAATGAGTTAAGTGCCATATCCTGTTCATGCGAGGGCATCCTTCAGTATCTGTAGACGTCTATTGCATTCCTCCTCATTTGAGTAGATCCTGTATGTATGGAGAGCTTGTCCTTTGGGAGTGGCTTCTTTAACATGTTTAGGTTGAAAGCTGGAGAAGTGGAGCCATTGTGAGGTTATCTATGGGCTTGTGGTACAGTGAAGTGCTGAGGTGACCGTCCTCGATGGAGATGCGTGTGTCCAAGAATGCAATCGCAGGTCAGATGTTAATTTAACACTACTGACTACGAACTTTCCTGACCTGCTTAGTCTTTACTATCTGATGATGACTCCCTTAACCGCCAGCTGCCCTTCCCTCTTACCACTTGACGCACCTACTATTTTGCTGCCCTGTTCCTTTATTTCCTGGCACACCACCTCCAATTTTCACTAAATTGTGGACTATCCAATGTTCTTTATTAGCCTTGTGATTAGTCACATTATATCCAATCTACCTTTTTATAACTTACTGTTCTCAGCTCCCCCTCACAAAAAAGTCATGTTCAATTGCTCTGTTCTTGCAAACTTCAAAGCCATTTTCAATACCTCTTTTCTCTGTCTTTTAATGTGTTGTTGTCTTTTCCTAAATCCATACTCTTCCTCAACTGCAGATTTGAATCTCTTCAATCACATTTCTGCTGCAGCCCAATAATAGTTCCAATCTTTCACAAATGACATGCTCTGTGACTTTACATCAAAGATTGCAGAAAAAATGCTAGTCAACTGCACTGTGCACCTCCAAATTTCTTCTATTGTCCCCTTCAATGCAACTTAATTCATCTTGTACTCTTACTATCTAGAATGAGATGAGTATTTCTCACAATAACTTTGCAGTCAACCTCAACATACTGCCTCTGGAGCCCTTAAAGTTCATCCTTGACAGTCTTCTTCCTCTTGTATGTTGTGCAATGACTACACTTTTTTTATTCAGCTTTCATTTGTATAATGATGGCATTTAGTTCTACCTATTGATCCATCCATGCTGTTTGTTTCTTTGTCAGATGTTTAGACTTGGACCAGCTACAATTTCTATCAGTTAAAATTGGGTATACCAAAACCATTATTTTAGTCTTGGCGCATATTGTACCTGTGCCACCATTATTATTCCCTTCCTCAGTCACACCTCACTTTGAATCGAACTGTTTGCAACATCCTGGTTCCCTTTGACCCCAAACTAAACTTCTGATTAAATGTCCTCTTAGTTATAGTAACCTTGACTTTCATCATTGTAATGTCACTGGCTGCTGGAAGAGACACGCACACGCACACACACACTCTAGTAATCCACAGTGCTGCTCTCCATTTTCTGTTGTTACTGGTCCACACGCAGATAATTTCTGTGCTTCTTGACCAGTTTTTTTTGGTGTTTTCCAACATCTCCAATGGCATCATCACCATAGAGATCTCCATTCCATCAAGTCTAGCAAAGACTTCGCTGATGTCACCTTTCTTGTCTCATCATTGGGAAGATACCTTCAATCTTCTAGGCCATTCATGTTGGAGTTCCCTTCTCTAAGTTTTTGTATCCCAATCTTACTCTGCCTTTTAAACCCATCTTTTTTTAAAAATTCTCTGTGAAACACTTTGGGGATTTATTACTATTATTGAAATTATAAATGCCTGTTGTTATTTGGCCTGCCTCTTTCAATGTCTGTCTGTTCCCTTAAATCTTTGTCTCTAATTTTTTTCTCCCCTCCCCCTATGCTGTTCCTCGTGAATTTGGGCCTGTAGCACAAAATTGATTACAGATTGGTCTAATTCTTAATCTGAAATAATGAATAAGCTAGCATGAAGAATATATCTATTGTTACAGGTTTCATTTTTTGAATGCAGTGTTGTCATTTTTTTTCTGAAAATGTTAGCAATATAAATGTACTTTGTATTCCTACAGGTATGAGTTAAATAAATCAGATGATAGTGATACTTCATGAAATCAGGAATCACACTGGTAGCCTAACACAGCCATAATATTATAAAATGCCTGATTATACACTTAAGAGTATCTGGGTTGCAAACCAATCCTGCTTAGCACAAGGTGTTTAGCACCATGCTTGTAAATTAGCTTAACATGTTAATATGCTTAAGCTTCTGATGGTTGCAGCTATAGGGCTCAAAGGATTGCATGGCAGGACAAATGTGAGATGAATTTAAATCAAGCAACTAAATGTTGGATAGTTTTAAATGCTAACAGGTTTAGAAACATTTGATAAAATCAGCACAAGAACAGAAATGTGTGTGTGTGTGTAATTGCACAGATAGGATGCCTCAAATCTCTTGTTCTTCATTTTACTCGGAAAATAGCAGGAGACAGTGTAAATATCTCATTTCAATTCATATTTTAAAGATGGTGATGCATGTCAGAATTAGAATCATAGACACCCTACAGGGCAGAGGGAGGCCATTAGGCCCATCAAATCTGCACTCACTCTGGCAGAGCATCTTTCCTACTCCACTGTCATTTCACTGTAATCTCCTGTATTTACCCAGCTAATCCCCCTAACCTATATATCTTGGAACACTAATGGGCAATTTAGCATGGCCAGTCCATCTAACCTACACATCTTTGGATTGTAAGAGGAAACTGGAGCATCCAGAGGAAACTCATGCAGGTACACGGAGAGTGTGCAAACTCTCACAGTTACCAAAGGCTGGTATCAAACACAGGTCCCTAATGCTCTGAAGCAGCAGAAACTCAGAAAACACCATGTTTTCACGAGGAAATTAGTATATTTTAGCCTGTAATTTAATATAGTGTCTCCATCATAATGCAACTTGTGGAAAAGAAAGCTTCTCAGTAGTCTCGTAGCATAAGTTTATATCTGCTTTGTAATCAGTCTGTCCTTTAATCAAATCCCAGTGTTAGCTTGACTAGAAAACTACAGTGCTGTCTTTGATGGTGGGGTTGCGGGGTGGGGCTGGTGTTCAGATAGCAGTCCAATGGCTTTAAGTTAATCTGTTACTTGTCTATCACTTCTCAGCCTTTTGGCTAAGATCAAGTGTAGTATTGACATGCTGTGCTTGGTTGAAGTCATTGGGTTACATTTTAGCTTCATTTGAAGCAATTTTTAAAAGCCGCATCTCGGCCTTTTTAGCGAAGATGCAAATAAGAGCTCCTCTTCCAAGGCTTGATATGTCTCCTTCAATCAGCTTGGATCATGTAGATCAAGCCCAAGACAGGGGGTGAGAGCCCTGTCTTGTCAGCTTGGATCAGGAAGTCTCAACTTGTTGAGACCCTGAACTGGACTTGATTTGATTGAATTGGAATAAAAAGTTGTCTAAAACTAAAATTAATTTGACCTAGTTCCATCCATAAAATTGAGGTGAAATCAGAAAATTATTTCCGTAAAAAAGATTCATGTCAAAAAATTTGGCATTTGCCCAAGCTTGCAACCATACTTGGAATGAGTTTTGTCTGTTTTTGACCTGAACACTTTGCACAATGATTCATTTTGTTTGAAGGAAAATCTGAAATGAGCAGCATGACTTCACAAAGTCATGTGTGCTAGTAGTCTTAGAGCCACTTAGAATTCTTTGACTTACTCAGATCTGTTTCCGTTACAGGCAAGTACCAGGCCATTATGCTACTTAGAAATTAGCTCAAGGCGAGAAAAGCGGAAGGAAATTATTTAAAAAAAACTTAAAAATAGTGTCGCCAATTTAAATTCAGTAAATATTATCCTCAACATTTAACAATTTGAAATCCGATCTGAATATAGAACCATCAGGTTTCTACTCAGCCACTCTGTTTGGACCAACTTCTTTAAATGCACTGAGCCATGATTCTGAACTGACCTGGGGGTACTGAACACCAAAGACAATATATCAGTGATTAGTTATTCTGCATTCAAGCTGTAAGCAAACTGGAAATGTCATAAAATAACATTTTCACTAGTGCCAAGGAAAACTAAGATTTCTCACAGTTTCCTGTTAAAATGAGGATTGAAAGTTGAAGCCTGTTAATGCAAGATGATGACATGTTGATTAGAATTAAACTATTTTATGTTTTAACGTTCTTGGCTTTAACCAGTGTATACTTTTTGGTTTATTTTGGCTCAAGAGATATTTGTAATTGTCTGACTGAATCTGAGTACGATTTACCTTCTGAAAGGACGTGGAGACTCTGGAGAGAGTACAGAGGAGGTTTACCAGGATGCTGCCTGGTATGGAAGATCTGAGTTACAAGGAGAGGTTAGGCAAATCGGGACTGTTTTCCTTAGAAAGATGTAGACTTAGAGGAGATCTAATAGAGGTGTACAAGATTATGAGGGGTACAGATAGAGTAAACAGGGTTAAGCTTTTTCCTAGGATGGACTCAAATAGCCCGAGGGGTCACAGGCTTAGGGTGAAGGGGGTAAGGTATAATTTGGATGTTAGAGGGAGTTTTTTCACACAGAGGGTGGTGGGGGTATGGAATGCGCTGCCAAGTAAAGTGGTGGAGGCAGGCACTCTGGAGTTATTTAAGAGACACTTAGGTGGCACATGAACAGAATGGGAATGGAGGGGTATAGAAAACTGATTTAAAATAGGGATCATGAGCCTTGGGAGTCCCTGGGAAGTGTGTAAATAGATGATGATATTGATGTACTTGTTTTGTCCTACAGGTACTTTGGTCCACCTTGTTGTCTAACAAGGGGCATACATGCGAGGGGTCGTGAGAGGGCTGCTCTTGGATTTTTTTCGAGAGTATCCTAGTGCTTCACGTCGTTAGTGTACGCTTGACCTGGACCATTTGATGGGCAACACGACAGCTCAGTGACTATTGCTGTGCTGTGCAGATACATGGATTTGGGCCTGTGTCTGTGGGAGTTTGCGCATGCCGGACCGTGGGGTCCGGGTCCATAAGATTCTCAAATCGGCCTCCCAGGTGGAGGATGTGGTTAAGAAAGCTTATGGTGTACTGGCCTTCATTCATCGAGGGATTGAGTTCAGGAGTCAGGAGGTAATGCTGCAGCTTTATAGGACCCTTGTCAGACCACACTTGGAGTACTGTGCGCAGTTCTGGTCGCCTCACTATAGGAAGGACGTGGAAGCTATTGAAAGGGTGCAGAGGAGATTTACAAGGATGTTGCCTGGATTGGGAGGCATGCCTTATGAAGACAGGTTGAGGGAGCTGGGACTGTTCTCCCTGGAGAGACGAAGGTTGAGAGGCGACCTGATAGAGGTTTACAAGATGTTGAGAGGATTAGATAGGGTGGACTCTCAGAGACTATTTCCCAGGGCTGAAATGGTCGCGACGAGAGGGCACAGATTTAAGGTGCAGGGAAGCAAGTACAGAGGGGATGCTAGGGGAAAGTTTTTCACTCAGAGGGTGGTGAGTGAATGGAATCGGCTGCCGTCGGTGGTGGTCGAGGCGAACTCGCTGGGGTCTTTTAAAAGACTTCTGGATGTGTATATGGGATCCAATGGGATTGGGGGTTATAGATAGATCTATGGCTGGGTAGGTTTTGATGTGTTCAGCACAACTTGTGGGCCGAAGGGCCTGTTTGTGCTGTAGTGTTCTATGTTCGTTCTCCCTATGCTTGCGTGGGTTTTATTCCACATCCCAAAGATGTGCTCTTAGGCTAATTGGCAAAACAAATTCTCCCTAAATTGTCTCAAATTTGGTTTTTAATCCATAGATCTATAAACATAGACAGGGATCACGGGTAGAAGTGGGAACATCGGGTTCATTGGGCCAAAGGGCCTGTTTCCCGTGCTGTTTTGTTCTTTGTGCCTTCTGGTCAAAAAAGCTTAAAGGTATGCACGTAAGAGTGCTGCATTTGTCATTGTCAGTTCACCAAATCAGATTTGAATACTAATATACCAGTTATTGCTCAAGTTGCACACAGCCAGACAACAGGATATGACACAGAGAACAGAAAAGGAGGCAATTGAAAATGGAGACTGTAAGAGAGAACAGGAATCATAGTGGGCAGGTGGGTTGGTTGGGTGGAACTACACTATCCAGAGTAGATGGGATTTAATTACAGTGCAATCCACATTGCTTTACAAAAGAGGAGGCTCCCCTTACTTTCAACTCTTAGCTATTAAGTTGCATGCAAGCAAAATTAAATGAAAACAAAAAAATCAAAATTGTTGAAATCTGAAATAAAAACAGAAATTGTAAGGAAAAACCCAGGTCTGGCATCATCTGTGGAGAAATAGTGTTAATATTTGACTCCATGAGACTCTTCAGTACTAAATGATATTGGCTGAGTTCGTTCTGTCTGTTCCGTCTCTTCTCATAACTGTTTTTTGCCTTTCAGTGCTTCTGCTTCTCTCAAACTTGGTTCACTCTCATTCTCTTCTGATTCTATTTTTCCCTTGATGAAGGGGAAGCAAAATGATCCACTAAGAGTTTCAGGCTACATTTCAAGTAAAGTTTTAGGGTAACTAATGGTTTCAGTGGCTTTTCCCCAACTCCATTTTCTCTTTTACCCCTTCATTTATTTCTCCCTTCTTTAACTCTCTACCAGTGTTCGTCTTTTAACTTCTGGTCCTTTATTTCTTTCTTCCTCTAGCCAATAAGTCTCTTGAAACCTACCTTTTCTGTTTCCATTTCCATTTAACTTTGTCTGTTTTTCTCATTCAATCCTCGTTTTTTTTCTCGAAGTCATCTTTTTTTCTCTAATTCTCTATTCAGTACTTCTCTCCATCCACTTCCCTTTACCCATGTGAAAATTACAAAGAGAATTCTGAGCATTGGACCAAGATGGCTATGGTCTCCTACACATAGCATGAGGGATGGAGAGAAACAATAACTTTTACTTTTTTATAGCAGTGCTAGCACTTGTTGCCCTTTTCTAATTGCCCTTGAGAAGGTAGTCGTGTTCTGCTGTCTTGAACCACCACATTCCATCTGATGCAGCTGCACCCACAGTGCTATTAAAGGGAGTTCTAGAATTTGATCCAGTGACAGTGAAGGAATCTTGATCTGATTCCAAGTCAGAATGGTGTATACATGGAGGGGATAATGCAGGTGGTGATGTTCACGTGTGTTTGTTGTCCTTATCCTGCTAGATGGTAGCGGTTATGGGTTTGGAAGGTGCTGCTTAAGGAGCTTTGGCAAGTTGAAGTGATGAGGATTTAATCATGAAGATGAAATTGTTCAAGTGTAAACATTGGGGAAATGGGAGCTACAGTAGGTCAGCAGTGTTTTTTTGTGAAGATGGAGTTTTTATAAATGTTCCACTGGAGAGGTTTAAATTGCTTAGGAAAGCCAGCATTGATTTGTAAACAGTAGGACTGAAAACAGAAAATGCTTAAAAAAAACTCAGCCAGATCTGGTAGCATCTGTAGAGAGAAACTGAAAGTGATCTGTAGTTGAAACGGTAACTTGGTGTCTCTCTTGACAGATGCTACTGGATCTGCTGAGATTATCCAGCATTTCCTGTTTGTGTTTCAGATTTTCAGCATCAGCAGTATTTTGCTTTTGTATATAGCAGATTGTGCTTGACTCTGAATTTTTTGATAAAATAATGGAGAAGGTTGATTAAAGAAATGCAGTGAATATTGTCTGTATGAATTTTCAGAAAACGTTAAACTAAATACCACAAACAAAATTGAAGCTCATGTAACAGGAAGAGCATAATAGTTTGGGCAAAAAGGAAACAGTAAGACATTTTAAATAGTTATTTTTCAGACTGGAGGATGGTAGACAGTGGGTTCCTCAGGGGGTCAGTGCTAGACCTTTTTTCATATTTATAAATACTTTGTATTTCCAATGTCAAAGGCAAAATGTTCTGATGAAAGCAAACTTGATAAATGTGGCAAACAGTGAGGATGATACCAGTAAAGACGTAGACGAGCAGAAATGGCAGATGGAATTTGATACAGATAAATGTGGAATGATGCATGTTTGTAGAAGGGATAGGGACACAGTTCTGAAGAATGTTCAGAGATGGAGGAGCCTGGGAGCCTAGGAAAAGACGCACAACCTAGGATCTAATCTAGTTCTGCAAATATCTGTTCCTGGTACCCTGCCAATCTAGTTTTAATGCAGTATCCACTTCTACTGAGTCTAAATACCACAATCGTACTTCCTCAAAATTGTTCTCAAAGGGCTAAGGGGTTCTTAGTCTACCATGATATCTGAAGAGTCTTAAACTAGGTAATGGAATAAAACAGAAAATATTCTAAAGATCAGGTAGCATCTATGGAGAGAAGAACATTTCAGGTCTGTGACTTTTTTTTTTTATCAGTCAGGTCTTAATGGCCTGCCTCAACCTTTTTAGGGAATCTGCATCGCTCTGCTGATGGGGAACAAAACTAGATGGTGTTCCACATGCAATAGGATTATCTTTTTATGCAAAAGATGTATCAAAGCCTTGTACAGAGAGAAAAAAAAACAAATTTGTTTGTATTCCCTGTAGGACCGTGATCAAGATCCTTGGCTGTTTCAAGTTTTTGTTAATATCTCTGCCATTTCTCTCACTCATCTCCCCAGCTTACAATTTATATTTGGTTTCCTAAGTTATTTTGTCAATTATAATTGGTAATTGGTTTTCTCCTTCAAAATTGGTCAGTTGTGTCATATTCTAGATTGAATGCTTATCTTAAAAAAAATAACTGGGGAAGAACTGATGCTCAGATATAAGGGGTTGAATTTTTTTTTTCCTGTGCTGCACTGCATTATTCTATCGGACCAAGACTATTTCAGTGAAAGTTCATGTATATTAATTTTATCACAAGCTTTCTTCCCCAACCTCTGCTTGATCCCCTAGTTTAGGGACACTTTTTTTGGGAGCATTGTTTGTTCTTTATGACCTCATCAAATCTTCTCAAACCTCAGGTCATTTTCAAAGATGCTAATTCACCCAAAAGCAAACCTTTATTGGGACTTTGCCCTACTTATACAATAATTTATGATTGTGTTTTTGTATCTCTAACCTGGCTCAAAATTCGTGCATTTTAGACCTGTCCCCTATATTTCTATGTTGTACTTGAGAATTGCTTATTTGCCAGGGAGTTGATGAGGTGGGGTAATCTAGTGACCCAGGCTAATGCTTTGGGGATTAAAACAAATTACTGTGATAATGGAATCTGAAATAGGAACAAGAAATACAAGAAAGTCTCAAGTCTGACAGTATCTATGGAGAGAGAGTACCACTAATGTTTCAAGTCTGGATGACCCTTTGTCTGAGCTGAGACAGAGCTGAGCTTCTTTGTTCTAGCGAAGGTTCATCCAGAGAGTCTGGATGACTCTCAGCATTAGCTCTATTCTTTCTCCATAGATGTTTTCAGATCTACTGAGATTTTGCAGACTTTTTTTGTTGCTATTAATGCTCTGGTAACATGGGTTCAAATCCCACTATAACAACTGTTAGCTTTGGAATTTAGATCCGGTTAATAAATCTAGAATTATAAAATTAGCCTTGAACTATCATTGTTGTAAAAACCAATCTGTTTCACTAATGTTCTGTAGGGTAGGAAATCCACTATCCTTACCTGGTCTGGCCAACATGTGACTCTAGATCCACAGCAATGTGATTGCCTCTTAAATACCCTCTGCCATTCAGTTCATGGGCTCTTGGTGATGGGCAACAAATGCTGACATGCCAGTGATGCCCACATCACATGAAAAACTAAAGTTAAAAATCCTGATCTGTAACTTTTGACTTGACCTTTCATAATAACATCGACCTTAAGAATGTAACATCATCTCAGTTATTCAGTTTGGAGCCTTAATAGGTCTATTTCTTTTTGAAACAGGATAACGTGAACCATATTCTAAAATTGATCTTATCCTGATTCCAGTCTAATGCCCTTCAGATGCACCAGTGCTACACTTTTGTTAGTAATTGCCTCAGTTAAATTTTATTTTTAAAGTATTAAAAAGGTGAACCAAATCACAATTGAAAGTTTTTCTCTATGTCTCTTAAGGGAGAATGTTAATTTTGTTCCCCAACACTAGGTTTACATTTGAATTGGCTGAATATAAAATTCTTGTATGCATCATTCTATATTACAGTATTGAAGTCAATTTGTTCTCTCAATCATCTAAGAAATTGGTATGGTTTCTTTAGTGGTAAGCTAGTGTTTCTATGAATTGCTTACTTAGAAATCTTTGTGCCAAAAGCAAATTCAATAATATTACAGATTCCCTGCTCCACATTTGCCAAAACAACAAAAAGTAAGGTTCTAGGAAAAGATTTCAGGAGGAAATGCACTAGTTACTTTTGTCCAGGAATCCTATTTTCAACTGAACAATTTCCTACCAGCTGTATATGTTGTTAATTGCTTCAGTTATTTTGGCAAAAGTGTATCCAGCTGGGTAACATGCTGTGTTTTTCCTTATTAGACTGAAAACCTGTCTGTTGTCTAGGAACGGTAGTCACAGCAGCAACTACACATTCCTCAGTTTAACTGGATGATGTGTTGAAACTTGGTTGCAAAACTCAAGTGTCCGATGTTGAATGTGATTCTTCAATTGGACAACATTTGCTAAAAATCCTCAGTGTGCTAAGAATTATGCTGACAACCAATTTCAGATTGTCAGTGGATTTGTGCTCATACTGGAAGCCACATATGTTGATGGGGCCTGTTCTTTGCAGATAAAAAAGAACATGTGCACGCATTGCACCTGCTTCAGCTAAACAAAATAAATGATAGCCATTTGCTGGTTCATTCCTCAGGATAATGCCATGACCAATCAGAATCAAGCAGCCTCGTATAAATTTCAAACACTGTTTGCAGTTAACTGTTAGTCACTTTCAATTGTTGATTTCTCCCTGACAACAACTCTGCCAATCAGCGTTTACTTTTTAATTAACTGGTACTCTCATATAAGGTAGATATTTGTTGTTTTTCAACATTGGTATTCTCGTAAACTGTACTGATAAGTGCAAAATGAAAAGCTTCAACAAAAAGTCTATTTTTCTGTCATATTCAATGACTGAGAGATAGATATTTGTCAGGAAGAAATGGGCATCAATTAACAATAAAGTATAGATCTATACTTTATAATCCTTTATATCTATAATCCATAGATCTATAAACATAGACAGGGATCATGGGTAGAAGTGGGAACACGGGCTCGTTGGGCGGAAGGGCCTGTTTCCCGTGCTGTTTTGTTCTTTGTTATAGTTCTGTAAAGCCCATTGTATCAATTAGTGATTGATAGAGGTCTGGATCATTGTATTAATTCTACTAATGAACGATTTGTCAATATTATTTGAAATGAAATTAAAAGTTGAAATGTATTTGCTGTTCTTGCCCTTCATTTTAGCACCAATATGCTGCAGTAGAAAACACAAATTCTCACTGGAATATAGTCAGTTAATAGCACATAGTAAACAGACGGTAGGATGGGGACAATCAGAGACCAAAAAAAAATCATCTGAAGGCACGGCTGAGGTCCTAAATGAATGCTCTGTATCTGACTTTACTGGAAAAAAGGCTGCTGCTAACTTAAGAATAAAGAAGGAAGTAATAGTGATATTCAATAAGATCAAAATACAGGTAATACTTAAAAGATTGGCAGCCCTCAAAGTAGAAGAGTCAATCTGGTCCAAATGCTTTGCACTCTAGGCCTCAGCAAAGTAAAATGTGGGGAGCACATCAGTCAGGATGGAAATTGTTGAGGTGCTGACTAAATTCTCCCAATCCCTCTTGGATATGGCATATCTGTTGGAGGATGGGAGGATTGTAAATGTTACACCACTTCTTTTTGAAGGTAGAGGATTGAACCCGTCAATTACAAAGTAATCAACATAATGTTGGTAGTGGGGAAACCTTGAGATAAAATCTGAGATAAAATTAATTTATATTTGGAAAATAGTGGATTATTTCATGGCAAATCATGTTTGAGTAATTTGATTGAATAAGTAATGGAGAGAGCTGGTGAAGGTAATACAGTTGATGTTGGACTTGTAGAATCTTAACAGTGCAGAAGGAGGCCATTTGGCCCATTGAACCTGCACTGACAACAATCCTACCCAAGCTGTATGGCTGTAATCCCATCTATTTACTCTGCTAATCACCTGACATTAAGGGGCAATTTAGCATGGCCATTCAATCTGACATATATATCTTTGGTAGGGAACTGGAACACCCAGAGGAAACCCATGGGGAGAACATGCAAACCTAGGCACTGGAGACTGTAATTGAACCCAGGTCTCTGGCAGTGTGAGGCAGCAGTGTTGGTAACCAGAGAGCACAGATTTAGGGTGATTGACCAAAGAAGCTTAGGTAACATGTGAGGGATTTTTCTTATGAACATAAATAATTGTGATTGGAATGAATTCGTGAAAATTTAGTGGAAGCTGATTCAACAATAACTTTTAAAATGGAAGGAGAATGTTTGCAAGGCTTTTGCACGTAGCCAGGATGTAGGGTTAGCTGATTGTTTAGAGCCAACACATACATGATGAACTGATTGCCCTCCTGTGTGGCATCATGCTATGATTATATGTTTTATAATTTCTAAGGTCAAGGGATTTATGACTTTTCCATCTTGTCCTCATAGAATGTGCTTACTCTGACCTGATGTGCTTTACTTTATTCCCCTTTTCTCGCATCGTTATTTAAAATACGAGGTGTTCTGAAAAATATATAGTTTAGGCTTTAGGCCGAAGCTTCTGAGTTTTAAAACTTTAAGTAAGAATATTCTTATTTGTCATTTGTCCTCCTATTATTGAAGAGAAATATGTCCTTATACGATAGAATTGAGCCAATCTTTGCATACTTTATATTTATCTACAAAATTATTCTTGCTTCCTTATTTGTTCTGTTTTTATGCTGTGTCTCACCTCCTCATTTTTGTTTGTGCATGATTGTGTACTCTTTGTCCTTGTTTGTCTCCTAAGCTCCTTTTTTTCTTTCCTCTTGTTTGTTTCTAACCTAATTTTTCTGCTCCCTATCCTCTGTTGCCCCATCCTCATTCAATGCTTTTGACTTACCTAACTCACTTGCTGTTTTCTCCTTTCTCCTCTGTGCTCTGGCTCTGGTCTGTCAGTCCTTTCTGCTTATTGTGTCCTTGCTGCTACTCTTTTATATTTATGTCTCTCCTCACTGTCTCATTTTAACATATTCACATGAAACTATTTTAATAGTTTCATTGAGCAAGTAATGAATCCTACTATAAATCAGAGGCCAGGTAGTGAGCTGAAACTTGTCCTTCTGGCTAAGATACCAGGGCATGTAGCTGAGGAAAAAACGTGAGCTGGTGTCGTCACTTAGTAATAAGCAGTATATCCAATTCTTGCTTAGTAATAAGCAGTATATCCAATTCTTGTATTGTGAATAGCCTGTGATTGTATTGTAAACTCATTGGGACTTGTTATGTCTTGGTAATTTTGAGTTATTGCATAAAATTACAGTGAAGTGAGAAAAATGCGTTTGTGACATATGGTTATGAAACAACAAATACTAAATTAAATTAGAAGCCTGTGAGCAAACTTCACAGATTGTCACATCTCAATGCTTCAATCCATCTGCTCCAAAGATTCATCATATTCTCTCTCTTTATCCTTGGCTGTCCTTAAATTTTATGTACTGAATTTAATTGAAAGTCTTGTAACTTAAATGAAAATTGAATTTTTTAAACTAATGGCATCTGCTTTTAGTTTAGACATTTATAAATCAATTAAAAGGATAACTTTGCAGCATAGAACAATGCTTTTAAATAGAAACCATTCCCATCAGCTTGATATTTACATTATAGATTATTTTGTACATGATATCTATTCTGTTTTCATTATTTCCCAGTCTGTATTGTGGAGTTTTCCATGCTCCTATTTTCTGATTGGCTCTTATTAGTATAGTTGTTTGAATTCTCTCTATTGGACACCCGAATAGGAAACAAAAGATAACGCATATTGCTTTGGGGTGGCAAGGAAATTTTACAGATATCAGGCCACAAAATGGTCATGAAATGTCCTATTTGATACTCATGGTTCCTCATGTACTCAGCAACAGCAATCTGGATGTTGAGTGATATGATTTTAATGTCAAGGCTGTTGAGAAAGCTTTCCCAATTGTTAGCATAATGCAGGTGCTAGTGTGGAGGATGTTTGGAGGTCAGCTAGACTTGGATTGCCTCCGTCTCATTTGAGTGGGTTGCTGGATTCTTGCCAATCGATCTACCCAGTACTGTTACCAATGAAACTCATTACGATAGTGATATAGTGTGGAAGTAGAGGCACATGTTAGGCAGACTGGGTAGTACTGGCAAGACCCTTTCCCTGAAGGGCATTAGTGAAATAGTTGGTTTGTATGCCAGTTTTAATTTTGATTAAATATGGTGAGTTTTGATTTAATACTGGAATGTAGAAAAATTAAAGCATTTTAATGTTAATTCTGCATTGTTTTTACCCTAATTCAATGATCAGGCAAAGCTACTTAACGCTGTATTTGTATGACAACTAGAATTAATTATAATAATGTTGAGCTGTACTGCACATATTTATGAAACATGTCAGGCCTCAGCACAGGGTCAAACATGCAAATAGAACTCACTGTAGACTTCTTCACATCAAAGAAAGCTCTTAAGAGAAAAATCCATTTGTACGTTTTCAGAATAATCAAGGAGATCCTGTTAGATAAAATTATATGCATGCTACTATGTATTACTGCTCAAGGAAGAAAAAAGTTCTATATTTTTGTTGTTGAATTTCTAAATATTTATTCATGAATGAATAGAAAACCTTTTTGTAGTGATTTACATTGAAAAGCATTGAAGGAAATAAACAGTTTTGTGACATTTCTGTTCCATTGGTGTGTAATCTAGGCATCACTGTATATTTGCATGGTGGCACTTCTAGGTTGCTATGGGAACTAAAAGTGGCAGTGCCCCCTCAGACAGACATTGGTTCATAAAATGAGTCTCTATACTGAGAGATGGTCTGCAATGCTGATTACAGGAAATCACATTATTGCTATTTTCCCTCCCTACTGAGTAGCTTGAAAAATGTTCACAGAATTATTATAGTGCAGAACGCGGCCATTCAGCATTTTGGGCCTGGAACAGCTCTCCAAATGAGCATTATGACGAAGTGTAGAATCTATTTACATATTACATATAGCTAAGAAGCATTTCATCAATATAAAGGTTAAAATAATTTATTGATGTAACTTTTTACATGCAGCATTGTGAATTCCAATAATGTTGCACATAAAGCCAGTTAGTACAAATTTATCACATCACAATCTTAAAGTTTATATTTATTTTAAATTAAAAGTGCAACCTATATCAAGTCAATATGGGATGTTATTGGCTTTCTGCCAGTGTGGTGAATTGAAGTGGGAATGATGCCAAATGGCATTTTGAGGAAAGTTGTTAGAACTCTTGCAGTTTAATTATTGAAAATTCTGTTGGGTTACATAAATGACGAACAGTGGATGTATTTTAATGCTGCAATAGTCTTGAGCTTTAGCAAACTGTATAAATTAAGTTTTAGTTATGTTTCTAATTTCCTGAAAATTGCAACTTTGTGAAATTACTTTAAGCAAATCACATTTCCCATTAAAACCAGTGTAAAAGCTATTATTAAATTCCATTAGGAACTTGCTCATCAGAAAAAATTTGAAAATGTTAGTTCCCGTAAGTTGAAATACTATACATTGTTGGATTCCTATATTGGTAAATGCAATAACTTTTAAACTGAAATAAATGTAGGAGAGGGAAGTGGTAAGCGGGATGTTGAGCGAGAATAAGTCGTGACATGAGAGGCCACAAGTTGGAGTGTCAGCAGAGGCCATTGTAAAATGGCGCTGATTGGATCACATGATCCTACATCAGACTGATAGGAAGTTAGTTTAAAAGTAATCTTGTGTTCCTGAAGGAGACTATAAGATCCCATTAATACTGATTTTAAAGCAAAACTATGTTAAACTGAGATCTGACTGTATAGTGTTCTATACTTTAGCTTTTTATTTAGTGCTTTTCTATCTGAATTCATCTGAAGTTTTGATGAGTTCTGGCACTTCATTTTACTGTAAGTCTCCTTGTCGCGTAACTAAGTAGTATTTTACAACATGAACATGAGGGTTAGCTGATACAGAATTTGTGCACGTGTTTATGCTGAAACAGAAAACACTTATCTGTGTATTAAGCATTTTATGACACATTTCCACATATTTGTCACCCAGCCCCTTAATGGAAAAAAAGGATCTAGAATCCAGGGCAGTATTTTCATAAAATATGCATTACATTCTAACAATAGCATTGTTGCAAAGTGAAATTGCCTTGCAGCGACGCTGTGGTTTAAAGTGAACTCTGAATCTGGTGGGAAGACCTGGCCTGACATTGGATTGGAATCTCATTATTCTTGAGCCTTGACATTCAAGTCACACATCAAATTAACATCTAAGCAAAGCATTTACAAACTTGCACTAATGTGGATTATATGGTAACAATTAGACTCGGCTCATGTTGCTTATACTTAATGGAAACTGTGTGGATATTTTGATGATGAAATTCGTATGTAGATATTAACTAAATTCCCACCACCTTATCTCTGATTTTCTCCCTCTCCTCACCTGAAGGCTCTTGACTCATTGCTAATGTTTGATTCCATGAGCAGTTTACCAAAATGGTCATTCTTCATGCTTAAACATGGACTATCTGACGTTTAAAGACGATCATAACTAAGTTAAAATTGGCTTTACCTGTTGCGCAGGAGATTTTGATGGTTCTTCCATGATGATGTTAGCTGTTACACTATGACAACGGTGGAATGAACACCACACGACAATCACCAGGCAGGAGTGTTCTCTTCCAGTTGGGGAATACTTCAGTTGTCATGGGCATTCAGCCTCTGATCCTTGGGTAAGCTTTCTCCACAGTGGCCCTCAAGACACGTGACAATACAGAATCACTGAGCAGAAACTGAGAGCCAAGTTCCGCGCACATGAGGACAGCCTCAATCAGGATCCTAGGTTCATGTCACACTACCTGTAACTCCCAAGACTTGCCTGGGCGTGCAAAATGTCTAACTGTCCTGGCTGGAGACAGTACACTCCTCTAACTTGTGCTTGGCTCCCTCTCCACTTGCATTGTCTATACCTTTAAGACTTCTTTATTTGTGAAGACTCACATTCCAACCATTATCTTGTAAATTGAGTTTGTGTCTGTATATGTCCTGTTTGCGATTACAAGTCCTCACCCACCTGATGAAGGAGTGAGACTCCAAAAGCTTGTGCTACCAAATAAAATTGTTGGACTTTAACCTGGCATTGTGAGACTTCTTACAATGTTAATTGAGTCAAAGAAATTGGGTAGTGGTTGAAGTTACCAGTTATTAAGATGTGATTATACATATAGGTGCTCTAGATTGTAAATAGGTAGGACACAGTATACACAGTCATAGAAAATAGAGGAGAATCTGTGGAGAAAGAAATATTTAACAAGGTCATAAAATTTTTACAGTCCAAAAGGAGACTATTTGGCTCATGAGTAATTTACTTGGTACTATTCAGTCACATTTTCTCCATAACTCTGCACATTATTCCATTTCAAATGATAGTTTCAGTCTCGTCCCTTTGAATGCTTTGATTGGATTTACCTCTACCAGACCGTAAGGCACCGTATTCCAGACCATAACTAGTTTTTCTCGTATTGTTTTTGCTCCCTTTGCAATTACTTAAAACGTCTTTGCCTTGTGATTTTTTTTCCACAAGGGAAACAGTTTCTCCCTGTCTACTCTGTCCAGACCCCTTGTGATTTTTGAATACCCTATTAAATCTCCCCTCTGCTTTCTTTTCTCCATGATGTAGAGATGCCGGCGTTGGACTGGGGTAAACTCAGAAAGAGGTCTGACAACACCAATTTTAAATCCAACTGATTTATTTGATAGTAAACTTGCTAGCTTTCGGCCTTTGTAGCCTTCGTCAGACGAATGAGGTGTTCTGGTTTGCAATAGCATACGTTTCAGCAGACCAGAACACCTCATTCGTCTGACAAAGACTACAAAGGCCGAAAGCTAGCAAGTTTACTATCAAATAAATCGGTTGGATTTAAAATTGGTGTTGCCAGACTTCTTTTCTCCAAACAGAATGATCCTAACTTCTATCTTCATAACTGATGTTCCTCATTCTTGGAACCATTCTCATGGATCTTTGTGCTCAAGGCCTTGACATCTTTACTAAAATGCAGCACTCAGAACTGGACATAATATTCCAGCTGAGGCCAACTTAGTGCCTTCTACGTTCTAGGAATATGAGTAGTTGATCCTTTTCCTCACACTTGTGCAGTAGTACTGAAGAGCAAAATTCCTTGAGTTCTCAGAATGATGTGGAGCTGGCAGCATTTGTAGGTAAACATGGAATAACATTTCCTTCCTATGCATTTAATGACCATTTGATATGACTTAAGAAAACATGAATGTATAAGGAATAAATTATTATACAGCATTGAATTGACTATAGAACTGCCCAAAGCCTATCCCTGTGGGCCACTTGGGTGTATTCGTGGAAGACAGCAGACCTCATTCAAATTTTAATCGATTCATATGTATTTCAAACTGATGTTTGAATTTATGCATCAATGAAAGAGCAGCTATAAGCTTGTGAATTTCAATTTGAGGAAACACTGAGAAAAGACAAGTGTGCAAACATAGTCTAAATCTGCTAGGTCTTCACGTAGCTGACAGCAGTGTTTAGATTTGTTTGGGTATGTGGAGGAAAGAATTCCTGGCTCTATGAATCAGACCTTTAAAAACAACTGCCCTGGTTTTGGATTTTTGGCTTGGGTTGTGTGTGCTGGACTGGAAGTCAGAGTGAGTGACCTGGGAAGAACTGAGGCAAATGATGGATGTGGAGATGGGCTGGATGGAAGACCCACCTCGGAGCTCTGGCATTGTCTCCAATTTTTAAAAATAAAAATCAAATCATGAAACATCCTTCCACTCTTATCACCCCCCCACCACTTATCCATGCCAACCTATGCTCCCTATTCACCCTCATAACTCATTTACCTTTCTGCCAACCTGCCTCTACCCAATCTGTCAAGTTTTTTACAGCTCTTATCTCACTGCGTAGCTCCACATGACACACTTTAGCCTACTATGCCAACTCAATTAGTATCCTCCATGGACAGACCTTGGAGCCAATGCAGAAATGAGATAAAATATAGTTCTGAGTGCCTATTGCAGACTTTATATTAAAAAAAAATGCGCACTGTTATTAAAAGCCCATTGACCTCTTTCAACTAAAAGCTTTATATTCAAATATACAATTCCTTCAAATAACAAACATTGGAATTCATAGTTGTACTTCAAGGAGTCTGTAACCACTAGCAGCAGTCAATCAAAAGTCACGCAGTATTAATCCAGTCATGGAAGCCCTCATAGTTATGTTAACAGATCAGTAAAATAGCAAGCAATCTTTTTTAACACTCCAGACATTTTAAAATTTAAAGAGGTGAACTTTTCAGTACCTTGTCAGCTCTATTTGAAAGGTCCCTTTGACAAGTGCTTCTAGCAGTTGATTTTGACAGCTCAACTGAATGTTCCATTGATCTTTTCAGTAATGAATTTATGTACTTTAGAAGCCTCCAGTTCAGATCTGTCTTTACCTGATCTACACACTTCAGTTTTCATGCTCCTAGCCTACCAAAATCTCTCTTCATTGGAGGCAGCTGATAATTTAAATGGTCAGCTGTCTCAGCAAACAACACATGCGTATATGCATTGCTGCTGTGAAAATTGGAAGTGTCCTGTTTGCGGTGGGACTTTACATTTTTAGACATTTCTGCTATTTCCTCCATGACAGAGAAGCCATCCATTGTGGTAAATATCTGAATGTAGAATATAGTTTGGATATCAGAGATATATAGCATGTAAGATTTAATACTTTCTGGAGCCTGCTTCATAATTACATGGTATTATATAAATCTTTAGCTGGGATGGCCAAACTATATCATGCAATATAATAATTGACCCTGCTCGGTTCCTGGATACATCGCCAGGAATAGAACAGGGGTGATACATCACCAGGAACTGAGGGGAGGGGCAATGGGCCGCCAGGACCCTGAGTGGGGTCGATGGGCCAATTAATCACTTATTAATTTTCTGCTGTTCTAAATTTTATAGGCTTGGAAGCTTTGACAAACTTCTTTTTACTACTACCTTTAATAATACCTAAATCTGAACATTGTCTTGTTAATATAAAGTTTATTTACTAGTCACTAGTAAGGCTTACATTAACATTGCAATGAAGCTACTGTGAAATTCCTCTAATCACAGTCTGCTGCTTTTTCAGGTGAATGCACCTGACAGCACATCTTTCAGAATGTGGGAGGAAACCTAGTCACAGGAAGAATGTGCAGACTCCACACAGACTGTGACTCAAATTGGGAATTGAACCTGGATCCCTGGCGTTGGGAGGTAGCAGTGCTAACACTGTGCTACTGTGCAATTCTCCTCTTCAGAATTTTTTCCAATAGTTTTCTTGCCACTGACATGAGACTCACCAATCTCTAATTTCCTGGTTCATCTCCAATACCCTTTGAAAAGTGGAACCACGTTAGCCTTCCTTCAGTGATCTTGAAGTTTCCCCATGGCCAGAGAGAAATTCACACATAGATTATCCTCTTTGTCTCTA
Organism: Sphyrna mokarran; assembly: GCA_024679065.1. Lineage (NCBI taxonomy): Eukaryota > Metazoa > Chordata > Chondrichthyes > Carcharhiniformes > Carcharhinidae > Sphyrna > Sphyrna mokarran. The sequence continues at coordinate 70,012,737 of JAGIQG010000008.1, forward strand.
ATGAGTCCCACTCTTTCCCTGGTTAACCTCTTCCTTTTAATGTAGTGAATAAAAATTGGCAAGTTACATTGGAGCTACATAGAACTTTACGCACATTTGGAATATAATGTACAATTCTGGTCACCACACTACCAGAAGGATGTGGAGGCTTTGGAGAGGGTACAGAAAAAATTAATAGAATGTTTCCTGGTTTGGTGGGTTATTAGCCATGAGGAGAGGTTGGACTAACTCGGTTTGATTTCACTTGAACATTGGGGGTTGAGGAGGTGACCGGAGAAGTTTAGAAAATTACAATAGGAATGGATAGTTGGGAATCTTTTTCCAAGGGTAGAAATGTTAATTACTAAGGGATGTTGGTTTAAGGTAAAAGGGGCAAAGTTTAAAGGAGATGCGAAAGGCAATTTTTTTTACACTGAAGTGTTAAGTGCCTGGAATGAGCTGCTCACGGAGGTGATAGAGCAGATACAACAGCAACTTCTACGAGGCATCTTAACTGGCACATGGATAGGCAGGGAATAGAGGGTTACAGACCGTATGGAGGCAAAAGGTCTTTAAATTTAGAAAGGCAACGTATGTCAGTGCAGACTTGGTGGGCTGAAGAACTTGTTCTGGGTTGTACTGTTCTTTGCTTAAGCCCTAGATTAAACAAATGCATAGTCATGATACTCAGTTCATACATTAGTCAATCAAGTGTATTTACTTGCTTGGAGTCTTGATTGATGAATAGTATTGGTGCCCTACATGGTAGATTTTGTGTACTGGTAAACATTTGGAGTCATGTTGTTGCCCCAGCTTCACAAGGACAAGGGTTGATTTAGAACAACAGTGATTTCCCACTCACAACCTGTCTGTGAATAAAAAGTAGTGTATTTTCCTCAAACCTTCATTTTTGAAGTATCCAATCCTCTAACTCCATAGTAACTTAAGATAGAGTGAAATCAGAGGGTTAGTTTAGTTTATATGCACACAAAAACGTAGGAGGTGGGTTTGCAATGGTAGCCACTTTTGCATTAATACAACAAAAGAGGGATAGGAAAGGAAAAGGTTTCAAGATCAATACCATAAGCATAAATAGACATTTAGCTTCACGTGAGTCCAGAATCAAAATGTCCAATGCTGGTATTCCTTCAAAATTAACAGGCTAAACTTCTGCAGGGTGATCCATTTTTCCAAAAACAATGACTTCCACATGGGAGAAGACCTGCAAAGATAAATTTAATCTTCTTGGCACAGGTACAGAGGTTTAGGTGTTCCAGTAGAATACCATGTAGATGAAAGCTAAGCAAAGATGAAATCTTTGTTGCTACCTGTTAGGTGGTAAATAGTAGACTCTTGGGTTTAGTTCTTTACAGCAATAATACAGATTTTTGCAACTTGGGGAGGATCATGTGACTTAACACTCATTTCTTCCTCTGGATTTTAGATAAAGGATGTATTTTCCAGGTACAGAGTCTTGAAATCTTTAACAGGAATCAGGGCCCCTTTTGTCTTCCAGGACATAACACCTTTGGTTGCCAGCATTCTTGTAGAAATGTAAAGAGGTGTTGTGCAGTTGCAGAGGGGAAAGGAATGGGGGAAATTTCATGCCTTTTAAAGAAATTCAGTCTTTGCTGTTGCCTGAAGGTGAGAAATTTCTCTGTTACGAGTCATGATTGGTTAGGCATCCCAGCCTTTGTTCATTTTTTTAAAAATTATAAAATCCAGATTGATGTAGGTATATACGTTTAGTTTTTTTTCTTCATGTATTCAGATTATGACAATATGTATGTTAGGTGTACATCATTTTAGATGTTTTTATCTTTCCAATCTGCTCTTGGGTTTGTTGAATTCATTTGCCAAAGCATTGCAACAAACTCTCCAAATTTATCTCAACCCACAAGCCAACAGCTTGTGAAGCTACAGAAGACAGATTTTAAATCATGAATTTTGGAAGTTAGCTCGATGGTGGGTTTCTGAAATAACCTGAAATGTAAGAACAATATAAAAATAACTTTAGTGTTTGTATATGGGGTTTTGTCTTACATCTGTGTCACCCATGAATGAATAAATGTTGACAATGTTAAGCATAGAGTTCATGGGAGCAAAGCAGTTTGAGTTTGCTAGGTTAGCCAGACTTGAATCAAGTAAATTTTAGTGATTTAATTGTTTTATTAAAAAATGTTGCAGGTTGTTTTTTGAAATTCAAGTTGAAAACATTTGAGTTTAAGAATTGGCAAGTCATGTTCCATCTTTATAGAACCTTGGAATATAGTATTCAATTCTGGTCACCACACTACCAGAAGGATATGGAGGCTTTGAAGAGGGTACAGAAAAGATTTACCAGGATGTTGCCTGGTATGGAGGGCATTAGTTATGAGGGGACATTGGAGAAACTTGATTTGTTTCTCACTGGAACAAAGAACAAAACATCACGGGAAACAGGCCCTTCGGCCCAGTGAGCCCGCGCCGCCACCCCGATGTTCCCATCTCTACCCGTGATCCCTGTCTATGTTTATAGATCTATGGATTAAAAACCAAATTTGAGACAATTTAGGGAGAATTTGTTTTGCCAATTAGCCTAAGAACACATCTTTGGGATGTGGGACGAAACCAGAGCACCCGGAGAAAACTGACGCAAGCACAGGGAGAATGTGCAAACTCCCACAGACACAGGCCCAAATCCATGTGTCTGCACAGCACAGTGATAGTCACTGAGCTATCGTGTTGCCCATCAAATGGTACAGGTCAAGCGTACACTAATGACATGAAGCATTAGGATACTCAGAATCCAAAAGCAGCGCGCTCACGACCCATCGACTGTATGCCCCTCGTTAGACAACAAGGTGGACCAAAGCACCTGTAGGATAAAAACAAGTACATCAATATCATCATCTATTTACACACTTCCCAGGGACTCCCAAGGCTCATGATCCCTATTTTAAATTAATTTTCTATACCCCTCCATTCTCATTCTGTTCATGTGCCCATCTAAGTATTTCTTAAATAACTCCAGAGTACCTGCCCCCACGTCTTTACTTGGCAGCGCATTCCATATCCCCACCACATTCTGTGTGAAAAAATTCCCTCTAGCATCCAAATTATACCTTACCCCCCTAAGCCCATGACCCCTCGGGCTATTCGAGTCCATGCTAGAAAAAGTTTAACCCTGTTTACTCTATCTATACCCCTCATAATCTTGTACACCTCCATCAGATCTTCTCTAAGTCTGCGTCTTTCTAAGGAAAACAGTCCCAATTTGCCTAACCTCTTCTCGTAACTCAGACCTTCCATACCAGGCAGCATCCTGGTAAACCTCCTCTGCACTCTCTCCAGAGTCTCCACATCTGTACAAAACTCTGGTGCAGCCGCACTTGGAGTATTGCGTACAGTTCTGGTCGCCGCATTATAAGAAAGGTGTGGAAGCATTGGAAAGGCTGCAGAGGAGGTTTACCAGGATGCTGCCTGGTATGGTGGGAAGGCCTTATGAGGAAAGGCTGAGGGACCTGAGGTTATTTTCATTAGAGAGAAGAAGGTTACGCGGTGACCTAATTGAGGGGTATAAGATGATCAAGGGATTGGATAGGGTGGATAGTGAGAGCCTTTTTCCTCGGATGGTGATGACCAACACGAGGGGACGTAACTTTAAATTAAGAGGTGGTAGTTATAGGACGGATGTCAGAGGCAAGTTCTTTACACAGAGGGCGTGGTATGCCCTGCCTGCAGCATTTGTGGACTCGCCTACTTTGGGGGCATTCAAATGGCTGGTGGATAGGGATATGGATGATATTGGAATAGTTTAGGTTAGAGGGTCCGCTGGCCGGCGCAACATCGAGGGCCGAAGGGCCTGTACTGCGCTGTAATGTTTTATGTTCTATGTTCTATACTTCCGGTAGTAAGGCGACCAGAACTGGATGCAGTATTCCAAATGAGGTCTAACCAACGTTTTGTACAACTGCAACATTAAAGGCCAGCCCTTGTACTCTACACCCCTTCCTATAAAGGCTTCTATATGCTTTCTTCACAACCTTCTCCACCTGCTCTGCCACCTTCAGAGACTTATGCACCTGCACCCCCAGGTCCCTCTCCATTTCTATACTCTTAATAGGTCTACCCTTTATCATGTACCTCCCTCTTACATTCTTTCTCCCAAAATACATATTCTCGCATTTATCAGGATTGAATTCCATCTGCCATCTATCTGCCCAGGCTACCAGCCTATCTATGTCCTGCTGCATCGCCTGACAATGCTCCTCACTATTCACAAGTCCAGCCATCTTTGTATCGTCTGCAGGCTTGCTGATCACTCCACTTACTCCCTCTTCCAAGTCATTTATATATATTACAAATAGAAGAGGTCCCAGTACCGAGCCCTGCAGCACACCACTAGTGACCGACCTCCAGTTAGGAAAACACCCTTCCATTATTACTCTCTGTCTCCTATTACTAAGCCAGTTACTTATCCAACTAGCTACCTGTCCTTGTATCCCATGAGTCTTGACCTTCTCAACTAACCTCCCATGAGGGACTTTGTCAAATGCCTTACTGAAATCCATATAGACGACATCAACGGGTCGCCCTTCGTCAACTGTTTTCATCACCTCCACAAAAAATTCTACCACATTTGTAAGGCATGACCTCCCCTTAACAAAGCCGTGCTGCGTATCCCTAAGCAGGTCGCAATGCTCTAAGTGCCTATACATCCTATCTCTAAGAATCCCCTCCAACAGCTTCCCTACCACTGACATCAAACTCACCAGCCTATAATTCCCAGGGTTATCCCTACTACCCTTTTTAAACAGCGGTACAGCATTAGCTATTCTCCAGTCCGCTGGGACCTCACCTGTGTCCAAAGAAGAGACAAAGATTTGCGTCAAAGGCCCAGCAATTTCACCTCACACCTCCCTAAGCAGCCTGGGATAAATGCCATCAGGCCCAAGAAATTTATCAGTTTTAATGCTATCTAGAAGCTCTAACACTTCCTCCCTCGGTATGGATATTTCCCTCAACTGGTCCACAGCTCCCCCAGAGCCAGGAGCTGTCAACAAGCCCCTCTCCTTCGTGAATACCGACGCAAAGTATTCATTCAGGATCTCCTCCATTCGCTCGGGTTGTAAGCATAGTTCCCCTCCTTTGTCCCTAAAAGGTCTGATTTTTTTTCTCTAACCACCCTTTTATTCCTAACATAGGAGTAAAAAGCCTTTGGATTTCCCTTAATCCTATCCGCCAAAATCATTTCATGCCCCCTTTTTGCTCTTCTAACTCCCCGTTTGAGCTTCCTCCTCCTGTCTCTATATTCCTCCAACGCTGTCTCCCTTCTCAGCTGCTTTGACCTATCTTTTCTTCCTAACCAAGTCCTCGATATCCCTAGTAATCCACGGCTTTCTAATCCTACCTTTCCCATCCTTCCTTAGCCGGCACATATCTTTCTTGCAACATTTTCAGTATTCCCTTGAAAGAATCTCACATGCCTAGCGTAGACTTACCCTCGAACAACCATTCCCAATCAGTTTCCATAAGTCCCTGCCTAATCCGACCATAGTTAGCTTCGCCTAATTCAGCACCTTGCTCCTCGGGCAACAAGCATCCTTTTCTACCTGTATCCTAAAGTAGACAGAATTGTGGTCACTGTTAGCTACATGTTCCCCTACTACAACATCAACCACCTTCCCTGGCTTATTACTCAGAATAATATATAGCCCATTCTCTAGTCAGGCTAGCCACATATTGCTCCAACGATCCTTCCAGTACATATTTTACAAATTCCTGCCTGTCCAAGCCCCCAGCTCTAGGTACCTTCCAATCCACCCTAGGGAGATTAAAATCTCCCACTATAACGACTCTGTTCTTTCTGCACCTATCCAAAATGTCTTTACGTATGCCTTCTTCAACTACCCGCGGGCTGTTGGGTGGCCTATAATACACCCCTAGCATAGTAATCGCCCCCTTTCTATTCCTCAACTCCACCCACAGCGACTCCACTCCTAACTCCTCTGTATTGTCCTCCCTCTGCACCACCACGATGCTCTCTTTAACTAACCTCTTCTCCCCCACCTCTTCTGGACCCTCCTCTGTCATGCCTGAAACACTTATACCCAGGAATGTTCAGTTGCCACTGCTCCCCTTCCTTTAACCACGTCTCCGTCACCACAACCACATCCAAGTTCCTCGCAAACATTAAGGCCCTAAGTTCATCCGTTTTTCCCATTATGCTCCTTGCATTGAAACAGACATACTCCAGACCTCCAAGCCCACTCGGAACCTCCTTCTCTCTGGTGTATTTCTTCTCATCCAAGCTTAGTCTATCTCCCATCTCGCTCTCTACCGAGCTATCGGTCTCAGCCCCTCCCCCCTCCATATTAGTTTAAATCCTGCCAAAACACTCCAGCTAACCTCCCAGCTAAGATATTCACACCCTTCCCATTTAAGTGTTCCCCGTCCCTTCTATACAGATGCCCTTCTTTCACAACGACGGAGGTTGAACGGCAATCTGATAGAAGCCTACAAGACTATGAGGGGCATGGTCAGAGTGGATAGTCAGAAGCTTTTTCCCAGGGTGGAAGAGTCGGTTACTAGGAGCCACAGGTTTAAGGGGCAAGGTTTAAAGGAGATGTACAAGGCAGATTTTTGATACAGAGTAGTGGGTACCTGGAAGGCGAGATAATGGGAGCAGCTAAGTTAGTGACTTTGAAGGGGCGTCTTAACAAATAGTTGAATAGGATGGGAATTGAGGGATATGGTCCCCAGAAGGATAGGGGGTTTTTGTTCAGTCAGACAGTATGGTTAGTGCAGGCTTAGAGGGCTGAAGGGTCTGTTCCTGTGCTGTAGTTTTCTTTGTTCTTTGTCAAACCTGCTATTTTTCAATCCACACACAAGGGATAATCAGTTAATTGATGTTCAGTAAGATTATTTTAAACAACAGCACTTAAGATTTATGAATATACATAATTTGAAGTCAGGTAGTTTTTTTCTCACTTGTAAACCAAAAATTTGTAAAAGCTTTACTCAATAGCTTGAGTTCCATACGTTGGTTTATTTCACAAGAGTTTGCAATGGCATTGCCTGTTAAACTCACTTCTGCAATACAGCAAAAGACACACTTAAAAATTGATTTTTATTTCCATGAAAATAGTCATATCCCTGGTGGAAAAGAGGGGGTGTGACATTTGCAGCAAAAGCCAACTTTAAATCATGAAGCATTCCCTTAAAGTAGACTCAACACATAATAAAAGAGTCAGTTTAATAAAATAGGTCAGTTATTGTGTAGAACCATCCAATTCATAAACAGCTATGCTGTTACATGATTTGCATAAGCCTTTGACAGTCAGGATGTTTTGAGAAAGTAGTTAATAAAGCGTATAGCACCCTAGGTTTTAGTATTGTGTAAGACATGAGTTTAGCCTCAGCTAGAGTATTACGTCCACTTTTGGGCATCACACTTTAGGAAGAATGTGAAAACATTGTAGGCAGTGCAGAAAAAATTCAGAAGAATGGTTCCAGGAATGAGGAACTTCATTTATTAAGATAAATATGGGAAGTTAGAATTATTTTCCATGAAGAAAAGAAGCCTGAGAAGAGTATTGATAGAAGTATTCGTAATCATGAGGGGTCTGGACAGAGTAGATAGGATTTATGAAAGAATTGGCAATGAGAGTACAAATTTAAAGTAATTGTTAAAAGAAGCAATATAAGCAAAACTTTTTTATGCAGTGAGTAGTTAAGATCAAGAATGCACTGCACTGCCAGAGACTGGTAGAAGCAGGCTGAAGCATTCAGAAGGGAATTAGACTGTTAACTGACAAGAGAGAACGTGCAACAAGAAGGCAGGCTCATTCATGTAGCTGGTGCTACATGATGGACTGAGTGGTCTCCTTCTGTGCTGTAACAATTAAGTGTCCAGATTCTGTTGTGATAATAGAACCAATGGACATTATGTGAGTATCATAAATTGTATATGGAATTTAGTTTTAATTTATTTTGCTTTGGGTCTCCAATAAGATTGAGAGATTCAATATGCAACAAACTTTTTCATTAGACTCCTCATTTTGAGGAGTCTATTATCCGTGACCCTCCCAATTTGCTGCTGCCTCTCCCAATTGTAGCTTCCCTCCACAACTCTGCAGCTCAAAGCTGCTCTCACTTCAAATCTGCTCTTTTTCTCTTTCATCTCTCATCACCTGAACCTTGCACGCAGCGAGGGTTCAGGAGAAGATAACAGTGAGTGTGAGAGCTGGAGGGACAGCAAGGTGAAGAGTTAGCAGCAGGTCAGAAGTTGGAGAGCGGGAAAGGTGGTGAACCAGTTAATTGAGCATGTTGTTTCTATTGCTGTAAAACGTGGGTCAATGTCCTCTGATTAACCTTGATCAGCTTGCAGTAACCCTTTTTAACTCAGCTGCTTGCACAATGAGATTGACAAAACATACAAGAGTCAGGTGAACATACAACACAGTTTTATTGAACACTTTATCAAGGAAAGACAATATTCAATTTCTTCACAGGACTCTTCAGAAAACAGTCTTAAATCTCAAAGTAAATAATCTTCAATCTACACTATCTACTTCTATCATGTGCTTCCTAAGATTCGCTACACTCTCCATACTTGATCACTATATTTGAACTGGGAATTGAGGGATATGGTCCCCAGAAGGATAGGGGGTTTTTGTTCAGTCAGACAGCATGGTTAGTGCAGGCTTAGAGGGCTGAAGGGTCTGTTCCTGTGCTGTAGTTTTCTTTGTTCTTTGTTGGTTCTTTGTCAAACCTGCTATTTTTCAATCCACACACAAGGGATAATCAGTTAATTGATGTTCAGTAAGATTATTTTAAACAACAGCACTTAAGATTTATGAATATACATAATTTGAAGTCAGGTAGTTTTTTTCTCACTTGTAAACCAAAAATTTGTAAAAGCTTTACTCAATAGCTTGAGTTCCATACGTTGGTTTATTTCACAAGAGTTTGCAATGGCATTGCCTGTTAAACTCACTTCTGCAATACAGCAAAAGACACACTTAAAAATTGATTTTTATTTCCATGAAAATAGTAATATCAGTCTGGAAAGAGTGGTAATACTTGGTCCTTGAGTATTGGCTGATGTTTCTAGAATACCTACAGTGCAGAAGAAGGCCATTTGGCCCATGGGTCTGAAAGAGCATCTTAACCAGGCTCCTATCCTTGTAATTGCATGTATTTACCCCCTCTAGTCTCCCTAACCTACACATCTGAGAACAATTTAGCATGGCCAATTCACCTAACCTGCACATCTTTGAACTATGGAAAGAAACTGGAGTTTCCAGAAGAAACCGGAGCACCCAAAGGAAACGCACAAGAACGTGCATAGACTTACCCAAGACTAGAATTGAACTTTATAGGAAGGGATTTAGAGTACAAGAGTTGGCCCTTAATGTTGCAGTTGTATGAAATGGTTAGATCTCATTTGGAATACTGCGTCCAGTTCTGGTCGCCTCACTATCGGACGGACGTGGAGACTCTGGAGAGAGTGCAGAGGAGGTTTACCAGGATGCTGCCTGGTATGGAAGGTCTGAGTTACGAGGAAAGATTAGGCAAATTGGGACTGTTTTCCTTAGAAAGACATAAACTTAGAGGAGATCTAATAGAGGTGTACAAGATTATGAAGGGGATAGATAGAGTAAACAAGGTTAAGCTTTTTCCTAGGATGGACTCAAATAGCACGAGGGGTCACAGGCTTAGGGTGAAGGGGGTAAGGTATAATTTGGATGCTAGAGGGAGTTTTTTCACACAGAGGGTGGTGGGGATATGGAATGCGCTGCCAAGTAAAGTGGTGGAGGCAGGCACTCTGGAGTTATTTAAGAAGTACTTAGATGGGCACATGAACAGAATGGGAATGGAGGGATATAGAAAACTGATTTAAAATAGAGATCATGAGCCTTGGGAGTTCCCTGGGAAGTGTGTAAATAGTCAATGATATTGATGCATTTGTTTTATCCTACAGGTACTTTGATCCACCTTGTTGTCTAACAAGGGGCATACACTCGATGGGTCGTGAGAGGGCTGTTCTTGGATTTTTTTTTGAGAGTATCCTAATGCTTCACGTCGTTAGTGTACGCTTGACCTGGACCATTTGATGGACAACACGACAGCTCAGTGACTATTGTTGTGCTGTGCAAATACATGGATTTGGGCCTGTGTCTGTGGGAGTTTGCGCATTCTACATTCTCCCCATGCTTGCGTGGGTTTTCTCTGGATGCTCCAATTTCCTCCCACGTCCCAAAGATGTGCTCTTAGGCTGATTGACAGAACAAATTCTCCCTAAATTGTCTCAAATTTGGTTTCAGTGCATAGATCTATAAACATAGACAGGGATCACAGGTAGAAGTGGGAACATCAGGGTGGTGGTGCGGGCCGAAGGGCCTGTTTCCCGTGCTGTTTTGTTCTATGTTCTTTGTTCTAACCTGGGTCCATGGCGCTGAAAGGCAGCAGTGCTAACTATTGTGCTACCGCGCAGTTGCTGAATTCGGCTTTTCCTCTCATCTCGGGCTGGCTCTAATCTTTGGTTTATCTCACTGGGGTGGTCTTCTGGGTCTAGTTGGTCTGATTATGCTTGCACAAGATGCAAGGAACTGGAGATACTGTATTGTCTGAATCCCCACTGAAGCTACTGTCTAGAGAAGTATTTGAGGAAAGCGCAAAGAGAGAGCTAAGACGGCAGGCTGTTTTAATGACTCCCTTCTCCAAGATTCTTTGTCCTTTGTTCAATCCTTGTCACATTATGCCCCTGGCCCCTGGCTGAGCTGGTTGCCACCAAGTTTGCATAGCATTCTTCTAACAAAGCAGGTTCAATGTAAACAATGATTCCTTTTAGAACAATGTGACATTTAGCACCTGACTAGCAGTTCCAGGCCTGTCTGATTTTGATGTAGAAGTGATTGTCCAAGGCTTTGCTGCATGTGAGCTGTCATAAATACTATCTATTCCAACTCTGCAGCTTGCAAAATTGCAGAGTCTGGCTGTGTTCAATATTTTGAATTTTTAATCCATGCTCATGAAAAAGAATCAACCTTTCTGTAACAATTCTGGAGGTCATGGGACACCTGACTGCACTATTTTAAAATTTTATTTTAAATAACATTTCATTTACAAATATAAGAATTAAGCAACTAAAATATTTCTGTTTGTAGGGTATAATTTAATTTTTTTCATAATAAGAGTTCTAAATATACTTTCTAAATTGATTGTAATGGGAACATCTGCTTTATGTTATATTAAAATTGCCCTTTTCATGAATACAAATACAGCTTTTAAGTGAAGGCACACTAATTTCATACTTTAATCTTTAATGGACAATTTTGATGTGTTGTATGTTTATGCCAATCCTTCATTGGAAATATGAGAGGTCTCACAGGTTACAGTCCAGTAGGTTTATTTGAAATCACAAGCTCTCAGAATGCTACTCATTTTTCAGGCAAAGTCTGATGAAGGATCAGTGCTTTGAAAGCTTGTGATTTCAAATAAATCTGTTGGGACTATAACCTGATATAATGTGACTTCTCATCTTGTCCATCCCAGTCCAACAGCGGCATCTGCACATCATTGGAAATAGACATAAACTCTTTCATTTTCTGTTTATATATGATTAATTTCATGCTCCTGCTTTCATTTGGCATTGAGATGCCAGAACTATGATCAAATTGACACAAGCATGATTTTTCAGCAAATGACAAATTTCCTTTTTTCCCACCACTCCATATTAGCTGAGTCATGCCTCATGTTCCTCTTTGTTGCTTTACCATGGACAACCCGTTAACATCATTCCATCCCCTGAATGTGCTTGCCAATATAAGGGGAAGGGGATAGAAATTATACACATTTGCAAGTAATTTAAATTGCAAATTGTTGTAATACTGGAATGGATATATATGGTTGTTTGCAGATTACTCAGCTCAGTCATGACATCAGATCTTAGAATAAATAGAATACAAATTTTACATTATTTGGGTTTTACCCTGCATTAAGTGCATTAAATGCTTCTATTGTTGCCTCTTGAAAGGCTAACAACATGTGATCTCTTACTGCTGTGATACTTTGTACTGTATTGATCTCCCTAGAGATTTGGTTGTTTGAAAGTCAGATTCTAAGGTTGTGCATAGAAGTGTGAATTTGATTGCTTGATTTTAATTCTCTTTTAAAGACCAGCAATTACTTATGGTATGCAACCAGATATAGCAAGGTAAGAACTTGAAAGGGGAAATGACAGATTGTATGCTCTATTTATTTATAAATGAGATAAAATTTTAATAAAGGTAAACTTTATTCCAGGCAGTATAAATTGAGAATTTCTATGCAAGTGAGACAAATTTTGAGTTACTTTATGGAATGCGGTATTAACCTCTGGATCATTTGTGTTATTAAATCAAAAAAAATCTGTTCTAATGTAAAATATTTTGTGTCTGGATTTTGCTTCAACAAGAGATTAAGATAATATTCACTCCAGAATTGTGAAGCCTTTAGAGATTTGTGAGCAAAATATAATTACATTTCAGAACAGTTGACAATTATCACAGGGTAGAGAGGCATTTGATTTTTGAGCATAGTCCAAAGATGTGATTGGCCTATCTAAAATTGCCCCTTAGTATCCTAAAATGTATAGATTTATGAATTAGCGGGTAAATATGTAGAGATGTTGTGGGTAGGGCCTAGGTGGGATTGTGGTCGGTGCAGACTCAATCAGCCAAATGGCTTCTTTCTGCGTGTAGGGTTTCTATGATTCTACGACTTCAGAGGTGTGATTTAAGAAGTTACCTGGAAAATGTTGCTCAATATTATCTTGATTGAAAAATGGACCTCTCCTGACACAATAATATTATAATTGAATTACAAATAGATAGCCAAGAAACATAAATGTTAAATAAACAGAGCAGGAGCTACGTCCAAGGGAGTTATAACTACTATTCTAGTGCCAATAGTGCACCATTACTGTTGATGCCTTTTAGATATCCTTGCGGTGCCTGACCCTGCTGACCTTTATGGCTGACACAAGCTGCTGTTGGTGCTCTGTAATCACTCCGTCCTTCAGTTGTCCTCAGCAATCCCATTGGTGCTCACTCCAAGGGTTATCCTCTCCAAAATGTCATCTGTGTGGCTGAGATGCTGTCAATTGCTTTGCAGCTTAGGATGATCCTGTCCCACTGAGTCCAGTGATGTTTCATAGCAGATAACTCAATTGTGCAAATTTTCTAAATTTTACAATTATTTGATTAGACAAAGCTTAAGTAAAGACAGACCAGGGATATGAATTGTAACCCAAGTGTCTAATCAAGGTACATCCATTGTCAGGATACAAATGTGTACATTTATGGAAATGATATTTATTGTTAATTGATAAATGCTTGAAAATGCAATCCTCTGACCACATGCTAATGTTTTCAACTGTAAGTATGGGGCTGGATTGCTGACAATGCTCCTTTGAGTTACTTGCTGATAATTACTATAATTTCACTGCATATTGTTTGTACAGAGGCATGGAAGCTTGCAATATGTAAAAGTGCAGCATATTGAAGCAATAGTGAGAGTTTCTAGAAGACTTGAAAAGAGATATTAAATGTAAGTTGATTGAGCTTTTCTTGGTGATTCACCGTTTATGGAATAGGGAGTTTCCAGCTCTAGCTAGACTTATTCTGGAAGATGCCACCACATAACTTTAACCATACGTCTCCCTGACTGGCTACCACTCTGTCACCACTGATCTTCACTTTTCCAAAATGTGTCTGGTTTTGACTTGAAAATCTGGCCTCAATCTTATGATTTATTGACCATTTTCTCAACTTGCTATGGCACTTGTAATGATTTTACACGTATGCCCTTGAGTCTCTATTTCTGAATCCCTGTAAAATTATATATTACGTCTCCTTATTGTCTACTTGTATTCAACATGTTACCCTTTATTCCACCAGCCTACATATTTTAGCATGTAACTTTTAGTTGGGAATTGAATTTTAACTACAAGTAACCTTGCAGTTACTTGCAGATGGCATGGTAGCACTGCTGCTTCACAGCTCCAGGAACCTGAGTTCAATTCCTGACTTGGGTCACTGTATGGAATTTGCACATTCTCCCCATGTCTGTGTGGGTTTTCTATGGGTGCTTCAGTTTCCTCCGACAGGCCAAAGACGCACATGTTGGGTTGTTTGGCCATGTTAAAATTGCCCCTTAGTATCTTGCAATGCGTAGGTTAGAGAGATTATTGGGTAAAATATGTCAGAATGGGGGGTAGGGCCTGGGTGGGATTGTGCTCAGTGCAGACCTGATAGCCAAATGGCCTCCTGCACTGTAAAGTTTCCATGATTCTATGATACTTGAGTGGGGGGACCACCCTGGGTGATAAGAGGCTTAAGTAATTGTAATTCAAAGGGTAGTTTGCATTTATTTAATAAGATCAGAGTTAGAAGTGTGAAAATACTGAAAAATCTTAGAAACAAGCTGTCTACAGTTGCCTTTGAAAGAGGTGTTAAGTTATTTGTATTCTAAATCAAAAGTTTGAAAGCCAAGGGGATATGAGGAAGATCTTGGTGTCCATGTGCTTTTCAAATCAAAGGCTAAGTTTGGAATTGAAGTTAATTAATTGAATTTTTATCTGGAACATCCCAATTTCACCTTTGCCAATTAGAATAGATTGCAGGAGAGCAGTCTTCTTTTGGGTTTATGTTTTTCTCACAGTGAGTTGGAAAACTGCAGGAAAACTTCACAGTAGAAGAGACAAGTTTTGTATCAAAACACGGTAACCTAGGGGATAAAAAGTGTGAGGAAACTAATATTAACAAGAAAAAGGTTTTGAAGAAGCTGGAGGGACTAAAATCTGACAAATCCCAGGGACGTGATGGCTATGTCTGAGGATTCTAAAAGAGATTACTGTAGAGATATCAAAAATCCTTAGAATAGGAATGGTCCCATAAATTGGAAAATATTCCATCACTTTTTAGGAAAAGAGGGAGAGAGAAAAAAAACTGTAAACGACAGGCTAGTTAGCTTAACATCAGTTGTTGGAAAATTGCTGAAATCTTTCATTAGAGAAGTCTTAATACTGTTGAAGCATAATATTAAGTCAACATGGTTTTACTAAGGGTAAATTTATTAGGAGATTTTTGAGGAATAGACTACATTAGATGAGAGATACCAATGGATGTAGTAAATGGATTTTCAAATGCATCGGTAAAACGCTGCATTAAAGATCACCAGGCATAAGAGCTTGTGGAGTTTTAGCATGAATAGACAGTTGGTTTAATGAGGATAAAGCAGATTGGGGGTATGAACAGGACTTTTTCAAGTTTCAAAAATGTGGACAGCTGCAAGGATTAGTGATGGGGCTTTAGCTGTTTATAATCAATGTCAATGACTTTGATGAAGAGACAGACCAATGTGAGATCATCCACTTTGGATATATATAAAAAAAAGCACAGTACTATCTAAATGGTGATACGTTAAAAACCGTGCAAGTCCAAAATAGGCTCCAGGTATGCATCATCAAAATTTCATGTATTGACACAAAATATTATCAAAAAGACTATTAAAATGCTGGTCTTTTATTATCCAGAATACAAGAATTTAAAGTCATGCTGCAGTTATACAAATCCTTGATTAGATCACATCTGGAGTACAGTGTTCCATTCTGGGCACCACACCGTAGGAAGAATTTATTGACCTTGGAGTGTAGATTTACCAGAATGATTCCTGGATGTTAAGAGTTCATTTAAGCTAGAATTGAGGCTGTTGTTTCTTGGAATTTAAAAGTTGACAGAGCTTTCAAGGTATTCAGAGGGAACAGATTGAATAAGTAGTGTTTTGGGCAGGAGGGACTTAACTTAAACTATTTCTCTCTTTGCCACTTTTCCGTGAACAGAATTTTTTTTGGTTTGCTTTCCCCTTTATAAGTAATGGTGTACTTGCCAACCTGTCAGTTTTGGTGTGTTCCAACTTCCATGAATAAGTCTACACGCTAGATAGAATCAGCTCAAGGGTTAATTTGTCTGCAAACATTCAAAACGCAGATGAGTATTTGTATTGTAAAAGAAGGATAGGGAAAGACTCTTGTGTTCTCGTAGTTTAAATGAAATATAGAGAAAGAAAGATCAACAGGGAAAAGATTACAGAGAAAATAATTGTTGTGCACAAGTTCAAAGTGTAGAATCAAAGTCAGTGAGCTATACCTCCACAGAGATTCACAAGCTGAAATTGGACACCGTACAATTCCTTTTTCCAGTCGAGTTAACTTCTCATGAGGTAGGCACATAGAGATCAATCAATCTGATAGGTGATGGTTCAGAAGTTCCAATAGTAATAGTGTAGACGGCGTTAGATATTCAGTCTAGGTAGATTTTCTTTTCTATGCTGCTGTTAGGTGGATAGATAAATTGCAGGCAGCCATTTCTGCAGTACAGCAATATTGCTGGTTACACAAGTTAAGGATGACTTGTGCCTCCCATCTCTTCATAGTACCTTTGACAATGGGTGTGCATTCACCCTGGGTTTCCATGATGGTTAAACGTTCCAACCGTTAAAATTTCTTATGATCCTGGGGTGTGGTGATTGTGGGGGGGTGCACACCAGTTGGTGACCAATGTTTATTTAAAATAATTAAAGGTTGCGATTAAAAGCATCAGCTTTTGGAATAAAACTACAAGATTCCATGGGTTTTGAACAATCAAACAAAAAGCAAGATTTTCTTAGTTGAGAAAGATAAAACAATTGCAAGATATATCTGATACATTCAGGGCATGTATTAGGGATATGTCAATTAACAGACACTCTGTGCTCAGATTCACACATTACAAAGGAAATGGCAAATGCAGCCAGTGGATTTCTCAAGAACCCATCCGGATATTAGTATTCACTGAGAGTTGCACAATACCTTTAAACTCTTCTTAACGAGGCACTCCAATTCTAAGCTTTCAAAGACCTAGCTTTGGAGCTCCCTCAAAGAAGTTAAATGCCTTAACAACTGCTCCCTCTTGGGCTTGCTGCTCAGTACTTTTCCCAAATCCTAACTACCGAGACACTGTTCCCCGGTCACTTAGGATTTTTTGAAACCCTGATTTGTTGCGATCAATTTCTCTCAAGGTTCTCTTTTACCTCCAGTTACAGAGTTACTAATAGCTCGCAAGGCTTCATCAAGCTGCTTCCCCTTTTTTCTTAACTCAATTGGGACTTCTGTCCATGTCTCTGTCTGTGACACCTGCAGGTTGGCTTCCTGAAGCTGATGAAACTGACTTAAATTGACTGACCATTGAACTGATCTGGGTGGTCTATCAACATATTCCCATTGAGGTCCCACCCTTGTTACTGGGCAAGAACCAATGTGGCAGCATTGGGACATCTCTTTTGCAGCATCTGTAGACTGTGATAGCACACACAGACATAATGAATTCATAAATAGATTTGAAAGGAATGTTGTGGGGCTCTTTTTTTATAGTAGACAGGTTCTGGTTGGCCAGGCCCAGCTTAAGAAATGAAGATGGCCTGTGTATAAAGTAGTTATCTTGGTTCTTGCAATCCACAGCATCATAAGTGTTGCTTCAGAGATAATGAGACAGAAGTTTCTGTTATGCTGCTATGGTAGCTCCTTTTGTTCAGGATCACCGATGTAGCTTCAGTCATTTTAAGATCTATTAAGTTTTTAAATTTTCAGAAATCAGCCATGAGAAATTATATATGTATACATAAATAAAATATATAATGTGTGGTCTTAGTCCCCAGAGATTCTTGTTACCTTGGAAAAAAAATGTATTCTACTACTCGTTTCACCTATCTATCTTGAGATAGTAAGGCACAATTTAACATGGCCGTTCCACCTACCTGCACATCATTGAATTATAAGATGAAACCAGGGCACCCAGAGGAAGCCCGTGCAGACACATGGAGAACATGCAAACTCCACACAGACAATCATCTGAGGCTGGAATTGAATCTGGGCCCTTGCGTTGAGGAGGCAATGTTAACCATTTGTGCATTATGCTGCCCTGCATGTTATAGGGGAGTTATCCAGTATTTCTGTCAATATTTATTCTTCAATCAAAATTACTACACTAGATAATCTAGTCATTTATTACATTGTTGTTTGTCGGATTTTCTATGTGCGCGTTGTTTGCCACATTTTTGTAGATTATAAGAATGACAACACGTCTGAAATACTTGGAGTTTGAGTTTTTATTAATATCTGTGATGAGCCAGGCTTTAGTAAAAGCCCTCCCTTTTTTAAATTTGCCAGTGTCTTGGCTATTGTATGATATTTAAGAACATAAAAACTAGAAACAGAAGTAGGCCCTTCGAGGCTGCTCCAGCATTCATTTTTATCATGGCAGATCATCAAATTCAATATTCTCCCCGTTCCCAATATCCCTTGATCTTTTTAGCCCTAAGAGTTGTATCTAATTTATTCTTGAAATCACAGCAACATTTTAGCCTCAACTACTTTGTGGTAGTGAATTCCAGATTCATTACTTTGAAACTTCTGTAGATTGCCAGCTACTTGTGCTGCTTCTCTTGCTGTTTGTCCGTTTTGAGTTATCTACCCATGTTTGTGTTAAATGTCTGAAATTGTTATAGGATGAGTCTCAGCAGCATTTCATGAAATGACCACATTCTCACCATTAATTTGTTTTCCTGTGCTTGTTAAAGGGTCCTCTAGTTGTTTAAGTTCAGTTGATTAAATTTTGGCGAAATGCTGCAGTGCAGTGGCAATTAGGTTGCCACTTGGCTCTCTTACAGCAATAAAGCTGCTCCTTTCTCACCCTCGTACTCTGGTGTGGGAGGAGGAGCTGGGGGATCCCATGAGGAGAAGGGAGCATAAGGATAGTCCATGGGAAGTTTAGGTGGGGATAGTTTGTTGTAGTTGAATCAATAAGTTTAGTCTGGGAGAAAGGAGTGCTCGATATTATAGTTACCCGAAAGTTATAAATTGTTTTTATTCTTCCAACTGTTTCTGAGTGAATAATTCTGCTGTAAGGCAGTTAAAACCATTTGAAGTTTGCAGTTAATAATGTACTTCTGGCGATTGTCCAATGGAAATTTGAATTTACCTGGGGAATTCTCTGGAATTTAGAAATAATGAGTCATTGCCTTCCAAGGTCCTGTTTCAATATCCCTTCAATACTGCCGGCCACACAATACTTGGGCATTCTATTCATCATCTCCCCCAGATTTTATAGTTCATCTGCCATTGCACATTAGTGTGATTATTATTTCAGTGATCAGATGTTAGATTACCCAAGTAAAATGTTTTGTTTACTTGCACTGTTTCTAGATGCATGTTAAGGTTAGTTTTTTTTTTGGAAGATTCTCTTTGTATGTACATGTACACTGTTCCACTTGTGGAAGGGCTGTGAACCAGAGGGCACAGATTAGCAAAAGAAGCAATGGTGCTTCTTTTTCATGCAATGAGCATTACCTGAGAGGGAGCAGGGTTAATTAAATCTTTCTCAGATGCGATAGGCCGAATGACTGCCATTTGTGTTGTAACCATTTTATGAACCTGTTGCATGCATTTTTTCAAAAGCTTCCATGACCATATTAATCTTAAGGACAAAAAAAAATTATCTTCAATAAGAGTCAATTGGTCTGTTCAGCTGGTGCCCCATTTAAAAACTATAGTTTTCAAATAAATGCTGCACTGTTATTTAAATTTAACCTGAAATTGCTTGCAAGAAAATCTTACAACAATAAAACTGAGTTTGCTGAATATGCTGAGCAGCACATAACGTGTTGAAAAACAGGATATTAGTACCTTATGACATATTGCTTTTTTAAGTAGTAATACCCTTATTAAGCAAATAGTTACGCTGCACTGCTTATCCTCACCCTGTCGCCACATGAAATATAATAGTATAATGGATAAAGAGAAGCACAAATCTGAAAGAGTCTGATGGCTGGTACTAGACTTTGCCCTTTCCTTTTGAAACATGATTTTCAATTGATTGGAAATTTTGCAGTTTGAACTGAGACAGAACAAACTTCTTAAAAATGCAAAAGCAAATTCCAGGGTGGAGAAAAAAGCATCAATCAAAACTTGTAACAATCCAAGGAAGAACATTAAAATTCAAAGCACTAGATGTCAAAACAATGGCTACCACAAACAGACCTACTCAAAACCACTTGGAAATGCACGCTGGATGAAGTATTTCAAGGCAAGGCTGCCAGACACTAATGAGAGATTGCAAGTGACACTAGTGACGTCCAGAAAGCTATCAGAGGAAACAGGCCAAGAACTGCTTGCAATCTTATCATAATTGTGACATTTTCTACATAAGAATCCTTACAATGCAGCAAAAGACCACTCGACCCATCAAGCCTGCACCAATAGTAACACTATCCAGACCCTGTACCCATAACATCACACATTTAGCCTGCTAATCTCCCTGATGCTAAGGGGCAATTGAGCTTGGCCAGTCAACCTGCTTGTACATCCTTGGAGTCTGGGAGGAAAACCACACAGACAGAAGGAGAACTTGCAAACTTCACGCAGTCATCCGAGGCTGGGGTTGAACATGGATCCCTAAAGCTGTGAAGCAACAGTGCTAACCACTATGCCACTGTGCAGCCCATGTGAATGCATTCAAAAAACAAGACATCCTAAATCAGCTGCAATGTCTGAAATCTACACCTCCAGGACAGTCAATATATTCTTTTACTTTTTTTTTTATTACACTCCACCTCTTATTTCTAATAGCTGCGAGTGTGCCCTTGACTGCATGAGGGCTGAATGCTTGATATCAATTATTTTTTCTGATACTGGTTATTATTTTTATGTTTCTTTGCTCACAGCTTAAATAGTCGAAATACATTCTGATTTGGAAAAGTCTCAAAAAAAATTAAATTTTGTTTGTGATCAAATGAGGAAATGAAATGGTGGAATGGAGGGAGGGGGTTGGGGAGCATCAATTCACTCTTTCTCACATTGTGTTAAAGCTAACTTGGAGACTGATTGCAATTATTAATTGCATGCTTTAGGTTTTGAAAGGTCTATTCAAAACCAAGTTTAGTTATTTCCAAAATTGACACTTGATCAAATAGTTAAATACTGCAGATCCCTAAAACCTGAAGCTAACAGAAAAGACTGAAGATAGTCAGCTCAGGCAGCATTTACTGAGAAGACAAGACCATTGACTTTGCAAAATTAGGTATTTCCTTAAGAACTTCATATATATTACAGGTGAACGTTTAAGAAGACACAGAATGAGTGACAAAGAAAAGAAAAAAATTACAGCCAGCACGGGCATAGAATTAACTATAAAGTGTTAGGTTGAGAATTAAGAAGTGATTCAACTCTTGAACATAATAATTTAGAGATGATGCTGTCTGTCTTCCTATGTCTGGCCTTCTTGCATGTTCCTCACCCTCTCTTGATGGATGCAGTGTGATATGCTGAGTATTTTCAAATGTTCTGCTTTTACTTTTGTTTTAAACACCACCAGACAAATTGCAACATTCATTCCCTCACCACTGATGCACAGTGACTCCAATAGTGTGTGCAACTTACATGATGCATTGGAGTAACACACCAAGGCTCCTTCAATAGCATCTTCCAAGCTCACGATCTCTAATACCTAGAAGGACAAAGGCAGTAGATTCAAGGGATCACCACCACCTGCAAGTTTTTCTCCATGTTAGACACCATTCTGATTTGGAAATATATAGCCACTCCATCATTGTCAAAGGGTCAAAATCCTGATTTGATTTATTATTGTCACATACAGTGAAAATATGGTTTCTTGTGCACTATAAGACAAAGCATACCATTCACAAAAATGGAAACGAGAGTGCAGAGTATAGTGTTTCAGTCATCATTAAGGTGTAGAGAGAGATCAAGTTAATGCGAGGTAGGTCCATTCAAAAGTCTGACGGTAGCAGGGAAGAAGCTGTCTAGAGTCAGTTGGTATATGACCTCAGACTTTTGTATCTTTTTCCTGACAGAAGATGATGGAAGAGAGAATGTCCAGGGTTCATGGAGTCCTTAATTATGCCGGCTGCTTTACTGAGACAGCAGGAAGTGTGGACAGTCAATGGATGGGAGGCTGGTTTGCATGATGGATTGAGCTACATTCATGACCTTTTGTAATTTCTTGCAGTCTTGTGCAGAGGAGGAGGCATACCAAGTTGTGGTACAACCAGAAAGAATGTTTTTGTGGTGCATTTGTAAAAATCGGTGCTCCCTGCCTAGCACCACTGTGGATGTAATAGCACTACATGGACAGCAAAGCTGTTCAAGAAAGTGGCTCACCACCATCTTTTGAAGGACAATTGGAGATGGGCAATAAAGATTGTGAATATGTAATAAAAAAATCCTGCTTTCATTATTAAACCTCCAAACTTTTGGGCATCCTAGTTACATTATTAGCAACATATTTTAATTGCAGATTCCCTTGTGAATGTACTGCCAATCTTATGTCATGATACAGATGTTTGTGACACTGCAAGTTGTTCACTTTTTGGATCACTAAATACAAATTAGCTTTGATCAATTTGTGAGGAATGAGTATAAAACACAGCAACTATGGTTTGTAAATGCTGTAATTTCTAGTACTACTTTAACAGAAAATGCAGTAAATCCACTCAATTTCAAATGGAGCCTATATCTATGAGTAATTATATAATTCCCAAAAATAAAAACAATTTCCATCATTTTTTAACCAGGTGCATGTAATTATAACACTTATTTCCAAATATCTGTCCAACACATCTCCATGATTGAATTATTATCTGAAGTCCCTATCTGCTTCAAGAAGACAAGCATCATCCCAATACCAAAGAAAAGCCAAGCAGCGTGTTTTAATGTCTGGTGGCTCTGATATCCATCATTATGAAGTGCTTCCAAAGACTAGTTGTGGCACAAATCAGTTCCAATCTCCTGGATTGCCTGGATCCACTACCGTTCACCTACCACCACAACAGATCCATATTGGGCATCATCTCCCTGACCCAGCACTCAACCCTAGAACACCTAAATAACAAGCTGTTCTGTGTCAAAGGTACTATGTCAAACTCCTATTTCTTGATAGCAGCTTAGCCTCCAACACCATTATTCCTACAAAATTTATCTTCAAACTCTATGGCCTTGGCCCCTCCCTGTGCAACTGGATCATGAAATTCTTATCCTACAATCAATAAATATAGTCAACAATACCACGTCCACATTCATCTTCAACAGCAGTTTCCCACAGGGCTGTATTCTCATCTCCCTACTATACTTATACATCTATGACCGGCCAAATTCCTTTCCAACTCGATTTTCAAGTTTGCTGATGATGACACTGTATTGGGTCAGATCTCAAACAATGACGGGACAGAGTACAGCAATGAGATAGAGAATCTAGTGAGCTAGTGCGACAACAATTATCTGTCCTTCAATGTCAAAAAAGTTTGTCATTGATTTCAGAAAACATAAAGGAGAACAAGTCCCGTCTACATCAAGAGGGATGAAGTAGAAAGGGTTGAGAGCTCAGATTTTTAGGTGTCCTAATCACCAATAATCTGGTTCCCCCCCCACAACCAATGCCCAGACTATAGTTAAGAAAGTTCTCCAACTCCTACTTTCTGAGAAGACTAAAGAAATTTGGCATGTCAGCTTGAACTTTCACCAAGTTCTACAGATGCATCATAGAAAGCATTTTTTCTGGTTGTATCACAGCTTGATATGGCTCAAGATTGCAAGAAACTTCAAAAGGTCATGAATGTAGCCCAATCCATTATGTAAACCAGCCTCCCATCCATTGACTCTGTCTACACTTCCCGTTGCCTTGGCAAAACAGCTAGTATAATTAAGAACCCCTCGCATCCTAGACATCCTCTTTTCCACCTCCTAGTGTCAGGAAAAAGATACAAAAGTCAGAGGTCACATACCAACCAACTAAAGAACAGTTTTTTCCCTGCGGCTGTCAGACTTAAATAGATCTATCTTGCATTAAGTTGATCTTTCTGCGCATTCCTAGCTATGACTGTAACATTACATTCTGCATTCTCCCATTTCGTTTTTTATCAACAGTATGATTTGTATTATTTGTATTATTCGTATTTGTATTATCAGTATTATTTGTTTAGTTTGCAAGAAACTACACTTTTCATTGTACATGTGAGAATGAATCAAAATTGATCTACCCTGGATTTATGCTGGAACAAGTTTCTCTGTGATTTTAACAGTAAAAACCCTTTCATTATTGTGCAGCTGTCCTATCTAAATCAGAATATGCATAGAGTTACCTGATTGAGATTGCATTAAAATTGCAGTTCAAAGACTTTAAAAAATTTTCCTATAGAAACAAAACTGTACAAAGTTACTTCAGTGAAGTACTGATATCATCAATAATGTAGCTAAAATTGAGTTTCTAATACTTCTGATCTAAAACATTTTGGCAGCGAAAGGTTTTATTTGGCACTTAAAATTCCAATAATTTTAACCTCAGGTTACTTGTCTTTCATTCTTTTTCTTTTGTTTTGCTTTTAATTAATGTCTTGTATTGCTGAAGATTAAATGCCATAATTTAGTATTATATTTGGATTGCATTGTAAGAATGAAACAATCATGATCACATCTTAACCTGTGAAATCAAAGGCATATGATTATGTTGCTGCCAGTAACTCACCAGCCAAACAATAAATAAGGCATAGTGGGAAATTTCCCCAAATGGTTAGGTTTGGGTTGAAGGTTATTCAGCCTCTGCAATTTACCATGATACTTTTCTGAAGATAGCAGTGATCATGTAGTAATTGGGCCATATAGCACTAAGAATAGTGCAGCCGGAAAATGACTTGAAAATTATATTGCACTATATTTTGCTGAGTTGCAAAGATCTGTCGTAAGTACATTTCATGCTTACAAAGTGTAAATCATGTAGTTATCTGGTGCATTAATAATGTCTCAGGCAGGTTTAAATTATGATACCTTGCCATTAAGTTAGCCTTTCTGTTTTCTTAAAACTTTTTAAATTATTCCTCTTAACATCAAATTAACCTTTGAAGTTAATATCACAATACAAATTCTCGCTTAAAGCTGTTTGAGTTCTCAAAATCACTAGGTTGAAACATTGGTTCACGTATGAATCAGTGTTAAAACTCTAAGTTTTACAGGATCTTAACTGAGAAAAAATATTAAAACATCATACTCTCAAGTTGTAATATTTGGTATTGGTAAATGAAATAATTTCTAAAATAAGATTAAAAGAAAAGTATAACCTTCTACTTACAATATCTCATGGGCACTACAGACCCTGTTTCTCTGTTCTCCTGCTCTCTGGTCTTCCTGGTCTCTTAGATCCTCGTGTCCCAACCCTCCAAGTTATGACCTCCCCCACCAAATCTCCTATTATTGACATCTTCCTTCTCCTGGACTGTATTTCCATAAATCCAGACCCAATTTGAGACTGGACCTCTGATGTTGTAGAATTGAAAGGCTTGATAGTGCAGAATTACTGAGTTGCTACAATCCATATTTCTTTTCAAGTATTCCCGTTCCCTGTTCTGTCCTGATTCAGACCAATGACACAAAAGAACAACAATGAGGCAGGAGGACTTAAAAAAAAAAATGGATTGATGCAGTCTCAGTTTGGCACTATTAATATTATTGAGACTCACATTTTTATAACAGATCAGGCATGGACCAGCATAGATAGGCTGGTAGCTTGGGCAGACAGAAGGCAGATGGAATTCAATCCTGATAAATGTGAGGTGATGCATTTCGGGAAAAAGAATGTAGGGGGGATGTATATGATAAAGGGTAGACCTATTAAGAGTATAGAAATGCAGAGGGACCTGGGGGTGCAGGTGAACAAGTCTCTGAAGGTGGCAGAGCAAGTGGAGAAGGTTGTGAAGAAAGCATACAGTATGTTAGCCTTTATAGGAAGGGGTATAGAGTACAAGAGCTGGCCTTTAATGTTGCAGTTGTATAAAACGTTGGTTAGACCTCATCTGGAATACTGCGTCCAGTTCTGGTCGCCTTACTACCGGAAAGACGCGGAGACTCTGGAGAGAGTGCAGAGGAGGTTTACCAGGATGCTGCCTGGTATGGAAGGTCTGAGTTATGAGGAGAGATTAGGCAAATTGGGACTGTTTTCCTTAGAAAGACGTAGACTTAGAGGAGATCTGATAGAGGTGTTCAAGATTTTGAAGGGGATTGATTGAGTAAACAGGGTTAAGCTTTTTCCTAGGATGGACTCAAATAGCACAAGTGGTCACAGGCTTAGGGTGAGGGGGGTAAGGTATAATTTGGATGCTAAAGGGAGTTTTTTCACACAGAGGGTGGTGAGGGTATGGAATGCGCTGCCAAGTAAAGTGGTGGAGGCAGGTACTCTGGAGTTATTTAAGAAGTACTTAGATGGGCACATGAACAGAATAGGAATGGAGGGATATAGAAAACTGATTTAAAATAGGGATCATGAGCCTTGGGAGTCCCTGGGAAGTGAGTAAATAAATGATGGATGATATTGATGTATTTGTTTTTATCCTACAGATGCTTTGGTCCACCTTGTTGTCTAACGAGGAGCATACACGCAATGGGTCATGAGAGGACTGCTCTTGGATCTTTTCTCGAGAGTATCCTACTGCTTCACGTTGTTCGTGTACACTTGACCTGGACCTTCTGATGGGCAACACGACAGCTCAGTGACTATTGCTGTGCAGATACATGGATTTGGGCCTGTGTCTGTGGGAGTTTGTGCAATCTCCCCGTGCTTGCGTGGGTTTTCTCCAGGTGCTCCGGTTTCCTCCCACATCCCAAAGATGTGCTCTTAGGCTAATTGGCAAAACAAATTCTCCCTAAATTTTCTCAAATTTGGTTTTAAATCCACTAATCTATAAACATGGACAGGGATCGCGGGTAGAGATGGGAACATCAGGGTGGCGGCGCAGGCTCGTTGGGCCGAAGGGCCTGTTTCCTGTGCTGTTTTGTTCTTTGTTCTTCTTTGTTCTTTGTTCTTCTTTGTTCTTTGTTCAATAGGAATGCAGGTTCAGGAGGGAGAGGCAGAGAGTGGAAGGTTCAGCTAGAAGCTAGATTAGGGAGTGGTGGATATGCTTTATTTTAGTGGTTAGGGAAATGGTAGGCTAGTTCAGTGGTTGGAGAGGGAGAAACAGGAGGAATTAGCAACTTTGATGTCATGGGGAGGCAGCCCCAAAATGGTGTCCTTCAGAAAACCGAGTTAAAATGCAGCTTACAATGGTCAATGAGATTACATGGCCCATTTTAAAGTGAAACAGTGTTAAATAGAACAGTGTTAAGTGAGCACTGACCATTGATGCATGTCTAAGGAGCATTGAGTTAGCATTTTGGTTTATGGGCTTGTTAATAGTCTTGTGGTATTATTTAAGATGTATTAATATAGTTTTGCTGATTAGGTTTATTGGCCATGCTAAATTCTCCCTCCATGTACTCAAATAGGTGCTGGAGTGTGGCAACTAGAAGATTTTCACAATTTCATTGCAGTGTTAAAATAAGCCTACTTGGTTCTTATAAATAAACTATAAACTTTAATTAACCAAGGTATATGTTGCATTTTTCTTTTTCTTTTTTAACCCATCTCTCACTTTTTCTGCTTCTATCTCTCCTACACTTGTCCTTCACATGGTTTTCTTTCTCCATCCTCTTTGGAACTCCTCTGTGACATTTATGCGTTCAGATAGGATACAGTTGTTTTGTGGTCAGCAAATCAAAAGCATCACCAGCTGTAGATGCATTTGGGAAAGATGATCCAAACAAATGGTGACTTTGTGGTTGCTTTTCAACTCCACATCCTCCATTTGCAATGTTGCCCTTTTCCCTTTGAACTATCTGTGGTGTTCTCTTGCTTTTACCCTTATCTTATACACGTCCCCAGTTAAGTGCAATGATAAGAGGCTGAAGGTCTATCCACCAAAACCTGTTTTCCTTTCCTCCCTTCCTTGTCTCCCCTTGCCAATCTATTTTCCTCATGACTGTTCTTACAAAATTTGAGTGAGAATAAATAATTTACAGATCATGTATCCTTTATCTGTAATTCTGCAAACCAGATGCACCTAACATCTGCATATTTTTCAACCTCATCAACCTATAGCATAGGAAGTCTGTGATCTGAACTGACACAACCTGAACCAACACAAGCCTCACTGAGCTTGTCTGGTCTTCAGCATGGAAAGTCTACTTGTTTGAACTGTTTACCTTGTGACCTGCTCCTACAAGCAGAATCATAGATTGTATTACATTTGAGAATTCATTACAGGTTCCCTGTTGTGGGGAAATTTCAAGAGATGGCCAATTGTGTCTTTAGACTAAGACCATTCAAAATTTGGAGGGCAAATATCTCTGTGCAAAAGACGTAACAAATTTATTAAACATAACACAAGACAATACAAACATATAGCCGACCAGAGTCCCACAGAAGGTTAAATAGCTCGAAGTACAGTGACAGAACATCTCCAAAAGGACTGGATTACAGGGTCAAATACAGATCAATTATACTTAATCATTCTATCTTTCAAAGAAGAATGAAAATTACAGCACAGGAACAGGCACTTTGGCCCTCCAAGCCTGCACCGACCATGCTGCCCATCTGAACTAAAACCCTCTATCCTTCCAGGGACCATACCCTTCTATTCCCATTCTATTCATGTATTTGTCAAGATGCCCTTTAAAAGTCACTAACATATCCAGTTCCACTACCTCTCCTGGCAACGAGTTCCAGGCACCCACTATTCTGTGTATAAAAAAAAAATCTGTCTCGTACACCTTGCCTCTCGTACCTGAAACCTGTGTCCCCTAGTAATTGACTCTTCCACCATGTGAAAAAGCTTTTGACTATCCACTTTGTTCATGCCTGTTATAATTTTATAGAATTCTATTAGGTCGCCCCTCAACCTCTGTCGATCCAGTGAGAACAAACCAAGTTTCTCCAACCTCTCCTTATAGCTAGTGCCCTCCCTATCAGGTAACATCCTGGTAAATCTTTTCTGTACCCTCTCCAAAGTTCCGTATCCTTCTGGTAGTGTGGCGACCAAAATTGAACACTGTATTCCAAGTGCAGCCCAACTAAGGTTCTATAAAGCTGCAACATGACTTACCAGTTTCTAAACTCAATACCCCAGCTGATAAAGACAAGCATGATGTATGCCTTCTTGGCTACCTGCTTCACCTATATTGCATTTTCAATGACCTGGGTACTTATACACCCAGGTCCCTTTGCCTATCAATACTTTTAAGGGCTCTGCCATTTACTGTATATTTCCTATCTGTATTCGACCTTCCAAAATACATTACCTCATGTTTGTCTGCATTAAACTCCATCTGCCCTCTCTCTCCCCTAGTCTCCAACTGATCTATATCCTGGTGTATTTCTGATGTACTCATCGCTGACCGAAATTCCACCAACCTTTGTGATGTCCGCAAATTTACTAATCAAACCAGTTACGTTTTCCTCCAAATCATGTATATTTTATAAACAGCAAAGATTTCAGCACTGATCCTTGAGGAACGCCACTAGTCACAGCCTTCCATTCAAAAACGCACCCTTCCATTGCTACCCTCTGTCTTCTTTGACTGAGCCAATTTTGTATCCATTTTGCCAGCTCATCTCTGATCCTATGTGACTTCACTTTTTGCATCAGTCTGCCATGAGGGACCTTGTCAAAGGCCTTACTGAAGTCTATATAGACAACATCCACTGCGCTACCTTCATCAATCATCTTTGTCACTTCCTCAAAATTCAATCAAAGTTTTGAAACAAAACCGTGTTGCCTTTCACTAATACATCCACTTATTTCCAAGTGGGAATAAATCCAGTCTCGAAGAGCCCTCTCCAATAATTTTCCTACCACTGATGTAAGGCTCACAGACCTGTAATTACCTGGATTATTTGTGCTACTCTTCTTAAACAAAGGAATAACATTGACTATTCTCCAATCCTCTGGGATCTTCCTGTAGCCAGTGAGGATACAAAAATTTCTGTCGAAGCCCCAGCAATTTCCTCCCTTGCCCCCCTCGGCATTCTGGGGTATATCCCATCAGGCCGTGAGGAGTTGTCTACCCTAATGTTACTCATGAACTCAGTACCACTTCCTTTTTGATCTCAACATGACTCAAACTACAATCAATTCCACTTAACAATTATACATCAATATGAATCTCTGTCAAATACCTCAGTTAATTGTAAGAAGCCTAATAGCATGGTGATGTCTTATTTGTCTAACTGATTCTGTAGTCTTCCCTTTTGGCACTAACTAACTCCTTGTTGCTTCGTAATAGCAAATGGACATTTCCACCAGCTCACTACCAAGTATTTTTTCCAAGATGGTGCCAAAGTGACTTCTTGCCAGCTGTGTCCAACATTTCTTCTAATTCTATCTCTTACTCTTGTTCTATGCTTAGGTTCTGCACTTTCTCATTTCTTTCTCTGTGAATAGTATGATTTGTCTGTATAGCGTGCAAGAAACAATATTTTCATTGTTAATATATGTGACAATAATGAATCAAATCAGAAGTTGAATAGACATGTGTTCCTGCATCCGAGTTCATATCTATTCCGAGTTCACATCTATTCATAACGTTGCATGAAAAATCCCCTCTTAGGAATGCTATCTAGTAAGACTTGCTGACTAACCTGTTCCCAGACCTTTGGCTTTAAACTGTTGACTTCAACCACCATGCCTTTAGGTAATCTTGTTTGATAAAGCTTACAATACATTTAAAATGTCAGCATATGTTTTCAAATCATAACTGTTGTTTTGATTCATTTCATTCACGTGTGTAAGCTGTTTGTGTTAGCATGTTCAATAATCATCTAACTCTTTGATTCCTTGTCCTCTGAAATCCCTTCCACATCTCTTTAATATTTAGTGATATATCTTTTTATTATCACTTTAATGACTTTTGACTACAGCTAAACTAGGCATCAGCCATTGTAATGTAAGTAGACCTAGGCTTATATGCAATATCTGAAAACCAGAATGATCTAAAACCCAAACACAGTCAGTTTTGAGAGTGTTTGATAAAGGGAGTTCGATTTATACGTAGCTTAATATACTTTGTAATTTTGAGGGTACACAGACAAAAAGATACAAATGATTGATAAAGAATCAATTTTTACTCTCAAGCTCTTTTTTCAGAGAAAGTATTTAATAAAATATTTTTATCTTTTAAATTTATTTATTTTTCAATTTTGAAAAATGGTTGCATGAAATCTGCTGGAAGCTGAACAATAAATATCACGAGAGGTCACAGGCTTAGGGTGAGGGGGTAAGGTATAATTTGGATGCTAGAGGGAGTTTTTTCACAGAGGGTGGTGGGGGTGTGGAATGCGCTGCCAAGTGAAGTGGTGGAGGCAGGTACTCGAGTTATTTAAGAAATACTTAGATGGGCACATGAACAGAATGGGAAAGGAGGGGAATAGAAAACTGATTTAAAATAGGGATCATGAGCCTTGGGAGTCCCTGGGAAGTGTGTAAATAGATGATGATATTGATGTACTTGTTTTTATCCTACAGGTGCTTTGGTCCACCTTGTTGTCTAACAAGGGGCATACACGCGATGGGTCGTGAGAGGGCTGCTCTTGGATTTTTTTTTTTCCGAGAGTATCCTTGTGCTTCACGTCGTTAGTGTACACTTGACCTGGACCATTTGATGGGCAATACAACAGCTCAGTGACTATCGCTGTGCTGCGCAGATACATGGATTTGGGCCTGTGTCTGTGGGGGTTTGCGCATTCTCCCCGTGCTTGCGTGGGTTTTCTCCGGGTGCTCCGGTTTTCTTCCACATCTCAGAGATGTGCTCTTAGGCTAATTGGCAAAACAAATTCTCCCTAAATTTTCTCAAATTTAGTTTTTAATCCATAGATTTATAAACATAAACAGGGATCACAGGTAAAGGTGAGAACATCGGGGTGGTGGCACGGGCTCATTGCGCCGAAGGGTCTGTTTCCCATGCTATTTTGCTCTTTGTTCAATATTGGTACATCCTGGGAAATTGGTAGCACCACAGCTGCTTAGACTGTCAAGCACGCCGTACAACAAATCTGAGCAACGCTGCCAAGTCATTTAAAGTTTTGCTGGGAGAAAAAACGCAACAGGCTATTTGGTGAATAAACGTAGCTTAGTTGTGACATCTGTAATGTCATTTTTTTAATGCTGTTTAATATTTTTGAATATTGTGAATGTGAGGTTTTAATTTAAAAAAAAATCAAATATTTTTGAAAATATTTTGAGCAATTAGTGGAGAAAAGCCACCAGGTGGCTAGACTGAGACAAAGAACAAAACAGCATGGGAAACAGGCCCTTCGGCCCAATGAGCCCACGCCGCCACCCCGATGTTCCCACCTCCTACCCGTGATCCCTGTCTATGTTTATAGATCTATTTGGTTAATTTGTTAAAAACCAAATTTGAGACAATTTAGAGAGAATTTGTTTTGCCAATTAGCCTAAGAGCATATCTTTGGGATGTGGGAGGAAACCCACGCAAGCACGAGGAGAATGCGCAAACTCCCACAGACACAGGCCCAACTCCATGTATCTGCACAGCACAGCGATAGTCACTGAGCTGTCGTGGTGCCCATCAAATGGTTCAGGTCAAGCATACACTAATGACGTGAAGCACTCGAATACTCTATATATAAAAAAAAATCCAAGAGCAGCCCTCTCACGACCCATCGCGTGTATGCCCCTTGTTAGACAACAAGGTGGACTAAAGCACCTGTAGGATAAAAACAAATACATCAATATCATTGACTATTTACATACTTCCCAGGGACTCCAAAGGCTCATAATCCCTATTTTAAATCGGGCACCATGACAGCTCAGTGACTATTGCTGTAGCTGTGCAGACACTTGGAATTGGGCCGGTGTCTGCGGGAGTTTGTGCGTTCTCCCCGTGGTTGCGTGGGTTTTCTCCGGGCGCTCCGGTTTCCTCCCACATCCCAAAAATTCGCTCTTAGGCTGATTGGGAAACAAATTGTCCCTACATTGAGACTCTTCCATATTAGCAATAACCTAAAATTAGAATAGGATAATGGAATTGTTACTATATAGTTATGACAGCGGCACGGGCTCATTGGGCCAAAGGGCCTGTTTCCCGTGCTGTGTTGCTCTAATCTAAATCAGTTTTCTATATCCCTCCATTCCCATTCTGTTCATGTGCCCATCTAAGTATCTCTTAAATAACTCCAGAGTGCCTGCCTCCACGACTTGGCAGCGCATTCCATACCCCCACCACCCTGTGCGTGAAAAAACTACCTCTAGCATCCAAACTAGATCTTACCCTCCTCACCCTAAGCCCATGACCCCTTGTGCTATTCGAGTCCATCCTAGGAAAAAGCTTAACCCTGTTTACTCTATCAATACCCCTCATAATCTTGTACACTTCTATTAGATCTCTTCTAAGTCTGCATGTTTCTAAGGAAAACAGTCCCAAGTTGCCTAACCTCTCCTCGTAACTCAGACCTTCCATACCAGGCAGCATCCTGGTAAACCTCCTCTGCACTCTCTCCAGAGCCTCCACGTCCTTCCGGTAGTAAGGTGACCAGAACTGGACGCAGTATTCCAAATGAGGTCTAACCAGCGTTTTATACAACTGCAACATTAAAGGCCAGCTCTTGTACTCTATAACCCTTCCTATAAAGGCTAACATACTATATGCTTTCTTCACAACCTTCTCCACTTGCTCTGCCACCTTCAGAGACTTGTTCACCTGTACCCCCAGGTCCCTCTGCGTTTCTATACTCTTAATAGGTCTACCCTTTATCATATACCTCCCTCCTACATTCTTTCACCCGAAATGCATCACCTCACATTTATCAGGATTGAATTCCATCTGCCATCTGTCTGCCCAAGCTACCAGCCTATCTATGTCCTGCTGCATCGCCTGACAATGCTCCTCACTATCCGCAAGTCCCGCCATCTTTGTATCATCTGCAAACTTGCTGATCACTCCACTTACTCCCTCTTCCAAGTCATTTATATATATTACAAATAGAAGAGGTCCCAGTACCGAGCCCTGCGGCACACCACTAGTGACCGACCTCCAGCTAGAGAAACACCCTTCCACTGTTACTCTCTGTCTCCTATTACCAAGCCAGTTACTTATCCATCTAGCTACCTGTCCTTGTATCCCATTAGCCTTGACCTTCTCAACTAACCTCCCATGAGGGACTTTGTCAAACGCCTTACTGAAATCCATATAGATGACATCAACGGCTCGCCCTTCGTCGACCGTTTTCGTCACCTCCTCAAAAAATTCTACCAGATTTGTAAGGCACGACCTCCCCTTAACAAAGCCATGCTGCGTATCCCTAATCAGATCGCAATGCTCTAAGTGCATATAAGTGCCTATATATGAGTGAAAATTGTATCAATTTTGATTGAACCAATTTCACTAGATGCATCATTTGTTTTTATTCTAATTCAATCCAATCAAGTCCCATTCAGAGTCTCAACAAGATATCCCTGATCCAAGCTGACAAGACAGGGCTCTCACCTACTGTCTTGGGCTTGATCTACATGATCCAAACTGATTGGAGTAGACATAGCATCTCCTCCAAAGCTTGATCTCATTTGCATCTTAGCTAAAAGGCCAAGATGCGGCTTTTAAAAATTGCTTCAAATAAAGTTGATATGTAACCTAATGACTTCAACTAAGCACAGCATGTCGATACTACACTTGATCTTAGTTAAAAGGCTGAGAAGTGATAGACATGGGCACTGTTTGCTCTGGAATAGTGTTGGTATATTCTAGTGTTCACTGTTATATTGAACTTGTGATAATTTTGAGCTGTTTAGTTTCAGATTTTGAATTTGTGATTTAGTTGTGCTTATGAAATAGGTTAGGCCACTATGGGTAATACTTTAATCTGTTCGTTTTGTGTTAGCAGAAGCATCAGCATCGCCATAGCATTATATTTGCTATTTCTAACATCATTACAAAATACTTGGGCAATGAGTTTAATTCATGAGAAATATTAATCAGTGTTTTGTTTAGATGTTGAGCTAAAGAGAGCAAACAACTTGTTCGTAGTTTTGAATTGGAATTCAGGTGTTATGCACAAGCGATTTGAACAAGCCACTAGTGCCTTGCAACTGAATTCACTCCCTCTCTCTAATTTAGTTCCTCTTATTCCTCTTAGTTCCTTGGTCCCATCTTTGATTATTCAGTATTGTTGAATTAATAAAAGGCTATTAGAAATTAAGATGCATTAAAATTATAAAATCAAGAAGAATATAAAATTATCTTCAGGTTATTGTGCTCTTATAAAACTGGAAACAATGACCATAGTGTACTGCTCCCTTTTTACTGGAAATATGGTGAAAGCTGTTGGGAAAGCAGCCTGAAAATTGACTAATGTCATTAATTCTGCATATTTAAATTTTGCAGTACTTTTTGTTCTACTTTTTGCTAGATTTTAGTGGTCTAAAATATGGCTTCCTTTACTTTAATATAAACCTCTTATTTGTATTATTAGGGAATATTGACCACAAAAATGGGCACCTAAACCTGTGATACTGAAGGCATGATCTATTTGAGTCATAAATTAAAACAGTTCATTTTGTATATAACAAAATAACACTATGATGCTTGTCTCAGATTTTACATTGCAGTGCAAGTGCAAAGAAATTAAGCTTCTTGAGCCATGGAACACACAGATTGGCCAGGTGGTTAAAAGTGAGGCTGTGTCCTGAACTGCAAGAAAATGGGATGGTCAAATGTGCAGACAGGTGGCAGATGAGATTTAACTTTGAAAAATGAGAGGTGATACACTCTGAAAGGAGTAGTTTGACAAGGAAGTATTCAATGAATGGCATGACACTTGGAGGTTCTGTGTAACAAACGAACCTTGCCATGTTTGTCTTTAGATCTCTGAAGATGGAAGGGCAGGAAAATCACGTTGGAGTTGCATAGAACTTTGGTGAGTCCACACCTAGAGTACTGTGTGCAATTCTGGTGGCCACATTATACGAAGGATGTGATTGTACTGGAGAGGATGCAGAGGAAGTTCATCAGGATGCTGTCTAGGATGGAACATATACATGATGAAGAGATGTTTTATCTGTTTTCATTGAAGCAGAGAAGACTGAGGGACAACCTGATTGAGGTGTATGAATTATGTGGGGCATGGACAGCTCCCCTTAGTTGAACAATCAGTCATAACAGGACGCAAGTTCAATATGAGAGGACACAAGTTCAAGGTGAGGGGAAGAAGGTTTAGGGAGATTGCAAGGCAAAACCTTTTACCTAGAGGTTGGTGATGGTCTGGATTACAGTGCCTGGGAGGGTGCGAGAAGTAAACTGCATCACATCCTTTAAAAAGTTTTAAAGTTCTTTTTATTTATTTATCACAAATAGGCTTAGATTAACACTATAATGAAGTTACTGTGAAAATCCCTCGGTGGCACGCTCCAAAACTTTGTTTGGGAGGAAGAATTTAGTATGGCCAATGCACCTAATGAGCATGTCTCTCAGACTATAGGAAGAAATTAGAGCTCCCAAAAGAAACCCCCACAGACATGGGGAAAATGTGCAGACCCTGAACCTAGGTCCCTGGTGCTGTGAGGCAGCAGTGCTAACCACTGTGCCATTGTGTGTCTCATAATACCTGGATGAGCACTTAGTATAACATAACACTCGAGGCTATGGAGCAGGTGCTGATAAATAGGATTAGGTGAGAAGTTAGGTGCTTCTGAAGGGTCTGTTCTGCACTATAATTCTATGGCTTTAACATCCATGTGTACGACAGTACTAGACTCTGGATTTTTTTAATATATATCTGAATAGTTTGAATATTTATTATCCTTTTAAAAGAAAAAAGATCCTAATGTTGATGTTTTTAAAATGAAACTATGAATATATTGCAAATGTAGTATATGTAATTAACTTACTTTCACTACAAATTACCATTATGAAAAGATATTTAATGCTTTGCGTTTTTCTCTCTTCTATCCCACTTCACCCCATATGTGTCATCATTTATGCTCAAATGTTGTTGCTATTTTTGTGTTTTAAGTACTGATCTGATGTCTGAATCCACATGTTTTATAGCATTGGAATACAGCAGATCTCATTAAGACTGATTTGAAAAAGTTAGATCTCTTGTGAATGTTTAACATTTAGTTTTGAACCATCTATAGTTTTATATGAATGTTGATTCAGCATCTTTATTTCAAAAGTGGGTAGTATCTAGTGAACTGGAGCTTCACATGTTAATAGCATATGAAGAACTTTCTGCCTGGCAGCTATAATCATAATAGGGTACAACTTGTAGTATCTTGATATACTGTGCACTTCATGTATTAGCCCTGCCTTAATTTCATTCAAAAACTGATCCTTGATGAAATCATCACAAGCATGGGATAACTTTCACAGGTACGTTGTGAGCACCCAGCTCAATTTTAATGCCACCTTTCCAGTCCCTCTGCTGCCTACATATTATTGCTTGTTTGCCGTATATAGTTGAGTTTTCTCCAGGTAAACATTAGAAAGTCACTTTAATCTCTGGAGTAAACTGTGCCTTCTTCACTGATTCATTTGTGCTTCCTGTCAACTGTCTTTGGCTAAAGCTGACTTGGGCTGGTTCGATGTCCTGTTTCATGCACAGCTGAAATTCTTGACTCTTGATCTCTCCACCAGGAAGACTGCTGTGCTCATCTTTAACATTGTATCCACCCCTACCCATATCCTGTCTGCTTACTACTGAAGCCTTCATCTTTGCTTTTTGTTATTAAGTCTCAATTTTCAGGATGCTTTTCCAGCTGGCCTCCATTTCTTCATGATCTCGAGGTCACCTAGCTGCTGGTATCTTGTCCTGCACGGTCTCATTTTCTTACCACATCTATTGTTGACCCACAAAGACCTTCTGTAGTTCAATACAATATTATAATAAATTACTTTATGGTCTCACACACTGTTGGTAATCATCTGCAGCACTCTGCCTGAATCCTCCAATCCTTTGACGTGCATCAACTCCACATTGCCATCAGCCCATCTGGCCCCTCATTTGGAATTTTCACCTTTAACTCTTCTGTGTCTCAACCTACATCACTTCCTATAAGACTGTTCCTAGAAGCTACTTCATTTTGTGGCCAAGTTTTTGGTTGCTACTTCTAATCTCTGTTGCATTGGCTTGGAACCTGTTCTTTCCCCCACATGATGTCTGACTCTTTCTCAAAGATAGCTGAAAATTGGCTTCCACAGAACTGAAATCATGTCAACAATAGATTTTGGATCTTGATGGATTTTGAGTCAGGTGGTTTGGACTAGGTCAAGAGGGTCTAGGGTTATCCAGAGTGCTGTAATAGACTGAGTCATGCAAAATTGATAACTAGTTAGGCTCCACATTGTGCCAGTGCAGCTCTGAGCCAAATTATTCAGGCAAGTTATTTTTTTCAATTAAAATTTGTGTGGCACAATATGCCTGGTTTTCAGACAACTTCTGCTTTGGACAGCTGTGTTTAAGAAACTCCTGTATTGAAAACCTGAAGTAAAAACTGAAAATTCTGATGATGTGCTGCAGGCAAGTCTGTGATGACAAAAGGTATCATGCCAATGGCCTTCAATCAGAATTACAGACACGAGATCATGAATGAAAAATATCTTTTGCTCTCCTTAAGATGCTGCTGAACCTGCTGACCTTTTCTTGCATCTTCTAATTTAATCTTTTGTGATTAGGAGAGAGGGAACAACTCAGAGCTGTGTTTCTTCAAATTTTGTGAGAGAGCATTTAATATTGAACTTATCCATTTTTGTAAACTATTCTTAAATGCACTTTCTAAATTCATGTAACTCTATATCGAAGATCTTTAACATGCTCAAAAGAGAGTAACATAAGCGTTGTTAATTAATAATAAATTGTTAATGAAAATCAATCAGATAAATTGGCATATTTATCCAGGTTCATAAATTTGTTCGTGGTAAGAAATTGCAATAGTGTTGCAAAGTGCTGTTTGATCTTCTTTCACTGAATCATGAGAAAAAAAATGATAAATTAACAGTTGTGACAAATCAAAGAATAGTAAAATTAGAATATTTACTTTTAGCTAGATCACAGTGTGGCGATCAATTGATTTGGGAAAAGCTGTAGAGAGTATATTTTATAACTTTGGCAATACATTTTCAAAACAAATTTATTTTACAGTAAATGTCTAATATTTATATGTTCTTAAAATTATGTGACACTGTAAAAAAATTATATTGTATTTAATACTTTTTGTAAATCAGCTTTATTCTTGATGTACATATGTTACCGGAATTCCACCGCTTAGCCAATCATTGTAAAGAATAATTACTATTTTGAGAATGAGAAATTACTTTTAAGACAGAAAAGCTATTAAATTCAACAACCTATCTAAACTCCAGTACTCAGTTATCGTTTGTAGCATTCACATTTTTGTGAACATGCATCCTGGGTTTTGTAAACTGATTTTCTTTGAGAGAAAAATGTAAAGTGTACCAGCTGTTCTTGGTGAAATAATGAAAAGGAAGTGAGCAGCAGCTGATGCAGGTTACTTGGGGGTTATGAACAATAGCTGAGCAGCTAGGCCAAGGTCCCTGCAAAGGCTTGGCTCGCTGTTCTTAGACCTAATGTGATGGGCTTGAGAGATTTGATTGGCATAAGAAAGCTGGTCTAGTCTTTGTTAGCTTGAAACTGCAACTTTGTTTTTGTTTATTAGTGTTAGACTGAGAGATCTTAGTTGTACATGGAGTTGAAAAGCCCCCATTTGCAGGCCTCCTGTATTATTCCCGTAGGACTGTGATGCGTAGTTCGTAATTATCTCTCAATTTCAAAACTCTGTCTGTGATTGGCTGTTTCTTTGTTTCAACCATATGGCACTAGCCCAGGCTCCCTTTACTCTCACCATTCTTTCCCTTCTAGTTAGAGTTTTTTTTTGAGTAGAGCTGACTGGAGTTCACTATGAAGTGATGGAAGATCTTCAGGTTATAATCTTCAAGAGCTCTGGAAAAAGTACCCTCAGTTGAGATTGAATTGTTCATCGCTAGTTTTGCTGATAAGTCCTTTAGCAGGTGCAAATCTTTTGTGTGTTTTCCCCCTTCCCCCTCACTGCAACTCATGTCAGCTTTCACAGAATCTCATAATTCTCTCATTCAGTTGCTGTTCTCCCCTAGTGTTTTGCTTGCAGACTGTTTTATTATACGTTGATGCTTTGTGCAGTGCTGTGTTTTGTGTAGTGTTTATGCATGCACACGTACAGTTACAAATTGTTTTAGTTGTGTAACTTATTTGTTGAGTAGATTTGTATACGTCTTCAATTCCTCCATTTCTGCAATATTATTTTGTTGCTGGATCATCTTCGTTTACTTTGTCTCTTGATAGTTGCATTGTCATATTTAGAAGTTCAAAATGTACAATACAATAAATGTAGTGTTTATACCAGTTTATGGTGTGGAATGACATCTGAAATCTTGCTGGGAAGCTTTTTTTAGAATTTTAGTTGATAATTTTTGAATTTTATATTGTGTAAAGCAAGATGAAAGAATATTTGTCTGTTTTTCTAAATATTGCATTTCAGATGTATACACAATAGCTATGCCTTTATAAATGTGCACACAATGGATTCTTCATTGTTGCTGAGAGTGTATTATGGAAGTGAATTGGGAAGGCATGGTTAAATTCATATGCTGTGCTGGTGTGCACTTTGTGATATGGAGGATGAGCATAAAATACCTCAGGAAATGATTATAAATTGAATTAAATTTGTTAATGGCTGAAATCTTAGTTTTGGGTATGATTTGTCGCTAAATTGCAACAGCCCCTCTTTCCTCAATCACAATTTCTCTCTACTTCTGTTCTGTTCTAAATATGTTGAATGTCGTGGAAATCCTGTTCCACAAATATCAGCACCGTTTTGTCCAAAAGATTGTGTATGAAACTAGGTTGAATGTTGACAGGTTATTTAATCATGAGGACTTGAGTGCCTGAACTGAATTTTGGTACACTGAAATGTTTATATATTCATACATCCCAAAATGTTACCTATTAGTGATTAAACACAACTAATTTGATTGTGTTTCTTTCCTTCCCTGTCTGAGCCTGGGAGCGCACAGTCTAATTTTAGTGCCTGTAGTATGGCTGTATGTGGTTAGGCAGCACAGACCTCTTATTGAACTTGGGACCTCTCAGCTGTGACTGATTACCACACCATGGTGCCATCAATTAGATGTACCAACTAATAATCTTTCTAATGTTGCATCATACTACATAACTTTTTTTTCACCTGTGTTTTCCCCCCCCCCAACTCCCAGTTCATGTGCATTTCTTTTTGGACCCCATGAGTTTCATTTCTAAATTGATTGCTAAAGTGTTTCTGGAAGTAATTCAGGAGAACAAAATTGTAGCTGACTTCCTTTAAAAAAAAAAGTTGAAACATTGTTTGTGTGTACCTAACATAAGTAGCTTAATTTTTAAATAGTTGTTGGGGAAAGTGTCCATTTTGAGTGTGTTGGTGGTTATTGAAGCTAGTATCAAAGGAAATCTTTCCAGCATTTCAAAAAATATCAGTCATCTCATTTGGGGCTGACTGATTTTTTTCTGTTCACATTCTGACACATGTTTCCTTTGGGACATCGATGTGTTGTTGCTCATAATAGTGAGCTAACAAGTATCACAACTTGTGTGACCAGCCGTTAGTTTATTTTGAAGCTATCAATATTATGTAGCTGGATGTTGTGCTTGAAATAGGTCTTTGTAACCATTCCACTTATGCTTGGCTTGTTACGTTCATTATAGGATACCTAGTTTGACATCCCGTAGTCTTCCAATTTAAGACTATTTAAAAAGTGCAGCCACTAAAGGAATTTAAAGTTATGCAATTCACCTGTACGCTGGAGAATTCTGTCTCAGCTGAGCTATACTGAAACTTTGGGATAGGAGTGCTTTAACTTTTTGTGAGCCATCTGTGCATGTTTTCAGAGATCACATAGATTTCAAGATTTCTCATCAGTTTTTCTAAAATTTTTGCATGTATTATTTTAAGATGGGTTCCTGTAATCTTTTAAAATCATTTAAATTAACAGGAGTCTGAATTGATACAAATATAAAAATTGCCTTGTTCTACTGTATTTTGTTTTACTTTGTTGCTGATTTCAGACCTCAAATTCTGAAAATGTATATTGATGATTGGAAGTATGTTTTTTGCCAACCTTTTAAATTTTAGAATTAAAATTCTAAAGCTGTTTAGATAATTTCATGTTAAAAGCTGTCCCATTTATCATAAGGTTTAAGAGGCTGTAAGAATATAGTTTAGCATTATTTATATTTTGAGATATCCATTATTGATATGGATATATAAGATCTCTGTAAATAATACTTGTTCACAACTAGACTTCTAATGAAGACCCAAACTTTGAATGAAGACTAAGTAGTTTGTGGCATGATTAGGAAATTTTTTAAAAAATTTACTTTCCCTAGCCTGCAGATATATAGCTTGGACACTATCAACTCACTCCTACTTCAAAATGGAAATTTGATGAGTGTGATCTTAAACAATGACTATTAAGTCATTAAACTGCAAGAAAATCAGTTTCATAACACTGCTACAAAAATTTTTATCTGCATTTGCCACATTTTGATTGGATAAAATACCATAATACCACTTTTCGTTTTTTATCTGGTTTTAGGAGCGGAAACTGTCATCACAGCATTTAACGTTAAGTTCCCTAACTAGTCCAATCCCCTTGCTGGAGAGCGGGCATAATTTTGGGATGTCACTGTCAAACATGAGTCAGTGACAAGATGTTATTATGTGCTCTGTGGTTTGGTCAGGATTTCTGTGGACACAACCACGCAATATTTTGAGGTGCTACTTGTACACCAAGTGGCCACATTCTGTTGAGGATTGTTTGATTTAATTTTTATTTATTATTGTCGTGTGTATTAGCATACAGAGAAAAGTATTGTTTCTTGCGGACTATACAGACAGAGCATACTTTTCACAGAGAAGGAAACAAGAGAGTGCAGGTTGCCCACATGTTTTGGGAGAGATTGAAGCCAGGTTGATGAGGTGTTGGGTCAGAGACAGCGTGGTTATTTGGAAGGATGTTTCTGCCAGGTTTTTTCACTGTTACGGAATTGGAGATAATTTTTATGTCCAGAGGAGACTTTCGTAGAACCACGTGGATCGGGAGGTTCAATATGACTTATTTCTCTGCATGTTGCTGTGTCCCATCAGTGGAGGCAATGTCGTGTTCACCACTAAATTAGAATTGATTTTAGAATTCCAGAATTATCACTTTACTGAGTGAAGTTGAATCAAATGTGTTTGGTATGACAGCATGAGGCACATATAGATGCCTAGTACTTGACAATATTGAAAATTAGAACTACAGCAGAAGTATGAAGAATGCTGATCTTTGCACCTCGGCTTATGCCACTGAGTTTGTGGTTGATACTCACTTGTGCCTTGGTCTTTTTGGCAGTCATTTAGAGGTGATGATGGTAAGTTAAAGGGTACTCGAGCTAATTCAGTATCAGTGGAAATTGGCTTATTATTGGCACAAATGAATTTTTATAATGTGGTAGGGCCATTGCTTATATAGATGTTAAAAAGTGTCAATGACAGGACAGTGCCCACGGAGTGATCATTGTAGAGTGTTCTTGAAGTGCTGGTCTTGTCTTGTAGGTGGATCATCATCCTCCTGTTGCTCACAAATATTCACAGTAACCAGAGTAGTTTTGCACATGGCATGAGCAGGGACAGTTTAAGCATCAGTCCATGTTTGCACACAATGTTATAGGCTGAAGAAAGATCTATGAAAGCAGATCCAGTAGAGAGCTTGTGCTGAAAACTAGCCAC
Source organism: Sphyrna mokarran (assembly GCA_024679065.1). Taxonomy (NCBI): domain Eukaryota; kingdom Metazoa; phylum Chordata; class Chondrichthyes; order Carcharhiniformes; family Carcharhinidae; genus Sphyrna; species Sphyrna mokarran. The sequence goes on from JAGIQG010000008.1 coordinate 70,056,477, forward strand.
AATGTTTATGGTGATAACTCATGACTTAGGTCAGAGTATATAGAGTGGGGACAAATAATAGAATGGATAATAAGCTGGCTACAAGCCAAAATACAAAACATACACATTTGCTACTCCTATTGGCAAAAGGTAGGAAGAAGTGATTGGACCATAGTTGTTCATATTTGGGGGATTAAGAATCACAACTATAATCAGAATATTTGCAATGGCACCAAATTATAGTCGATTTAGTTAATGCTGAGGAAAAATGTGATAAAATACAAGAAGACATAGGTATGATTAGCAAATAAGTTTGGTGTGAAGAGGTGCAATTGGGTAGTTGAGCAAAAGAATCTTTGGGTACATTTACACACAGTAGTAAAAGTAGCGACAAATTAGTGAGACCATTTAAAAATTCAAACCAAACAGTTGGGTAAATATCTAGCTAGATGGAAAGACTTGCACAGCAGTTATGTTAATCTTGTATTGAACCTTTGTTTAAAACACATTTAGGAGTACAGTGCGCAGAGATGCAAAACAAAATGTTTTCACTTGTGGGGGAGTCCCAAAACTCTCAAAAAAAAATGACTAATGAATCTTTACTCAGAGAGTAGTTAGATAGTTGAACTTGTATTTGAGGCAAATGAAATCATTGAATCCCTACAGTGCAAGGGAAGCTATTCAGTCCATTGAGTCTGCGTTGACTCTCCGAAATTTACAAATTCACCATGGCTAATTTGACCTAACCTATACATTACCTATAACCTATAACTCTTAGGAGGAAGCCAAAGCACCAGCAGGAAACATGCAGATACTGGAAGAACTTGCAAAGTACACACAGTCTGGAATTGAACCCAGGCTCCTGGTACAGTGAGGCCCCTGTGCTAACCACTATACCACTAAGCTGCCATGAATGCATTTAAAGGATGCTAGATAAACATACAAGAGCGAAAAGAATAGAATTGTATGATGGTATTAGATGAGGATGATTAGAAGGTGCTTTGGTTTCCTCCCATAGTCCAAAAGACATGCTAGATAGGTGCATTAACCATGCTAAATTCTTCTTCAGAGTCAGACCAGCTGAGCCAAATTTCCTGTTTCTGTGCTATACTGTATGAATTCTAATACTGTCCTGGCTTCATAAACTTCAGCTCGTTCGAAGCTGCCTATTTCCTAACCTGCAAGTCTCACTCATCTGTTACCACATGTCCTCGCTGACCTATATTTATTGCAGATTTCCCAGCACACCAAATTTAAAATTGCTGTCATTGCATTCAATTTTTTCTGTGGTCTTTCCTTCTGCATCATTCCTCACCCCACTTTCCCTCAACCTTAACAATTTGCCATTCTTTGAGCATCCTTAAACCTCCACTTGCTGATCAAGCTTTAGGTAATATAATAGCTATGTCCATTTAAAAATAAATTATAACATGCGCTGGTTTGGAACATTTTTTAAAGAGGTGCTAGTTAAATAAATAAAAGTTAAGCTGTTTAACCTTGGGGGTGTCAGAGTAATTTGGCTTTTCACTAAGCTGAAGCGAATTAAAGCGATAATGATCAGGTTTCTAAGTTCTGACTCAGGTTAACATGTTTCTGCACCTGTTTGCTTGTTAAGGTGCTGGGGATGTAGGACTAAGTTGCACTCGAGCTATTTTGATAATTGTGTTGAATTTTCCATTAGCAATTTTTAAAAAATTCCTCTTATTGAATGAGCTTCCATTATTTGTAGTTTAACTTGTTTACTGAACCAGATAAACAACCATTTTTATTGCTTATGAATTAGTTGCTGAGAAGCAGATACAATAGCATATTGGTTAACATTGCCCCAGAGACCCGGGTGTGAAGTTTGCACATCCTCTCCATGTTTGCATGGGTTTCTTCGTGGGTGCTTTGGTTTCCTCCCATAGTCCAAAAGACATGCTGGATAGGTGCATTAGCCATGCTAAATTCTTCCTCAGTGTATCCAAACAGGCACCAGAGGATTTTCTCAGTGAGTTCATTACAATGTTAATGTAAGCCTACTTGTCACACTAATAAATAAATTTTAACTTTAAGAATCACAAAAGGTTAACTTTCTAGTGTCACTGTTCACATGATGAAAATTATTGTTTCTCTTTGGTAGAAATAGAAAATGCAGAATAAGCATAGCAGCCCAGGCAGCATCTGCGGAAAGGAATCCGAGTTAACGTTTCAGGTCCATGTGGCCCTGCTACAGAACTGGAGGAGTAGAAATGTGAAGAATTATATATTTGGAGAGACAGTTCAAGGAGATAGGGCAGAATAAAATGACAGGTGTAGGCCAATCTCATATTTGCTCTGACATGTCCCTGTCTTTCTATATTGCCCCAGCTCCTTCACCCTTTACATTTCTACCCCTCCAGTTCTCTGAAAAGGTTACATGGACTCGACATTAACTCAGTTACTATCATCACAGATGCTGCAGAACTGCTAAACTTATTCCACGTTTTCTGTTGTATTTCACATTTCCAGCACCAATAGCATTTTGTTTTTATCCTTCCATTTCATGCCTGTTTTATCAGATCATCTGGTAATATAAAGAAGACCATTGGACAATTACTCATTCAATACTAATAAATGCAGTGTAATAGTCTCATTGTCAGATCTTTCACATGACTTCAGAATTTTGCTTTCAACATCATATGCTGAAATATCATTCAAATTTTTTTTTATAAGTAGTGGAGGCACGAAAATCAGAGTGCAAAATGAGTCTCTGATTCAGATCACTAACCAAGATGCATTTTTATACCTCATTATGTGAATAATCTTCAGCAAAAGTCTGCACTAAGCTACTAGCTGGAGTAGTGAGTGTGATATGTTGACTTTTTGTCATCATTCTTCACTTGTGTGATCAATGTTGCACAGAACTTGAGGAACTTTTAAGAGTTTCCTGTTTCATACATTCATAACGAGTCTTAATAAATTAATGTAATAAACTAGTGTGAACAGAGTCTTTTACATTGCCGAAATGCAAATAACATGTTTTTTTGTTACAGAAAAAAGTGGTTGAACAGTTGAGGAAAGATTTGATGGTAAAACAAGAACATCATGAAGGCAAACTGCCAATACAACAACAGCAGCAGCAGATACCACCACAACAGCAACAGCAGACTGTACCGCAGCTTTTACCACAGCTGACCAGTCCACAGGTAATAGAAATTGAGCACTGAAGTGTTGCAGCACTGAAATGAGCTTTACAGCACCTCTAATTTGCACTGTATTTTTATGTAATTTTGCTTGCTAGGTCTTTTCATCAGTATACGGAGCTGCCTGTTAAACATTTAGATAGCAACATCCACGCACTATCCTATCTGATAGCCCCAGCACTGAGTTGCACAGTTATACCAGTTTTTGACTTGTCTGATATTTTAGATTCTGTTACGTAAGTTTAACCAAACTATTTGGGTTAACCTACTCCACATTTATACTTAACACCTTTCCTAATCATACTTTTAGAGTTTGTTGGCAATCACTACATAATCTTTGTATGGTGAGGGTCTTGCATTTCTTGAGTTGCTTTCTTGTAGGTAGTCAATGGCGGATTATCTACCAGTTGGACACCTAGATTGAGCTTTAATAAGGCCCCCTGACCTTGCCCCATGTCACCTGCCCCACCTGTTGTTAAATAGAATTAAGAAAGATTAGATAACTTATATCGTGTTACTATGTATAATGTACAATAAAATTATACGAATCAATTACAGCAATTCATTTATTTTTCATTTTCTTTACATTTGTACTTTATAAAGCTTCTGTGTTTTTTGGTTTACAAGAGTGTCAATGACAGCATGTAAATCAATGTCATGAGTGCCAGATGACTAAGTTTCTCATCAATCGTTGTTGAGTGCAAATAGATTTTGATCCTCTTCAGTGCTGAAAATGAACGCTCACCCAAACAGTTAGTGATCATTAAGGACAGATAAATTCTAAAGCAAATGTATGTATTTGGATGCACCACATGCAGTCAATCTCTTGCCAGAACTCGATACTAACCTAAGTATGCATTAAAATACGTATGTACATATGTTATAGCATGACAACAAACTTTGTTGCATTTATTGTGTATTTATTTGCATGTAGTACAAGTCCAGGGGTGAAGCTCCCCTATTTATAAGCATTTGTTATATTAATTTGCCCACAGGATATAGTTATGAAAATTTATTCATCCTTAAGAGTTAAACCAATGTTGTTTTTTTGCTCTAGAGCCCCCCCTCCTTTCCAGGGCCCTATGCTTAAGCCTACTCAGCCTAATGGTTAATCTGTCATGTATGTAGCTTACATTAAGCCAATGTTTTATCTCTACTCTTTGGTTGTTTTAACTTGGTTTAGTTTAGTACATGAGCCATGATGCCTTTAAACCTGTCTAGCAGATTATTGTCCTGAGAATATAAGTGGATAAAAGTGATTTTGCTAATGACTCTTGTCATAATTGTGTGACTAACTCATCCAATTGAACCATTTTTGTGCCCAAGTGGGTTAGTTACAATGTACGTTGTGCAAGAGTATTGCATTGGAATGCTTAGATCTATACTTTATTATTATAAGTGCCCTTTCCCTAATGCTATCTCTGTCTGCTCTTCTGAAAGGTTCATTCTTAATAAATAAAGATAACAGGAGCTTTATTGTACTCACTTGATTTAGCTGTATGTTATCATTAGTTATAAATATTAACAAAATTCCATCATTTCTTTGTACCTCCTAAACCAGAAGAATTGGTACCTTTTGCATTTGTATCTTCTGCAGAAGATCTTTAGTAAATATGTCTGGTATACCTGCAGTATCAAGATCTATCTTATTCCTGTACTGGGTTAAATTGGTGATGTCAATTTGTGATCATATTTTTTGTTTCTAGTGGCTTTGCACATACTTCAAGTTTTGTGTTTTATAGCAGGTTTGGCCTTTCTGATGGGCTCCTGAATTCATGTTGGGAGAGTTGTTTACGCTTTGCCCATTTTAGTATTTGTGTGTGTGTGTTCGTTCCCTTTGGGATGAGTATTATTTGTTTGCCTGTGATGTTCAAGATCAAGCATCCAACATCATACATGACATAAATATCAGATTTTTTTCTTTAAAATATCTTCTAATTTTATGGTGAATTCTATGAATTTTTTTTTTCTTCCTTACATCACTTGTACATTTGGTTGTACATTTCAAGTGGTTAGACACAAGTATTAAGAATAGATCATTTTGTTGTACTATTCATCAGATTGGGGAAAAGGCTGCAAATACTTTACTGTTAAGTGAAGGTAATTCAGGTTAGATATCTTTATTGCACCTATGATGGCTTGCTAATAATTCAAAAAGCTTGAATAGAAGTGTTGATGGTATTGGAATAAATTCATATCATTCTTTCTAGTATCTATTGTCTATTGTTTTTCACAATTCAGCAGTTTTAATTAACACTGATTTGTCCTGGCATTCTCTGTGGCAGTTATAAAAAAAATAACTCAAACTTGTCTATTTCTTTGCATTCTTATTAAATAATTTTCCCTTTATTATTGTAAAACTGTTAATACGTTTGTTTTAAATTTTGCTTCAAGTTTCAATTAATCCAACCTACTTTTACTTCCTACCACTGTTACGTTTTTGAAATTTTGTACCCTTGTTCATGTTGGATCATTCCTGTGGGCAGGTTCCAATTCCCCATACTTAAGTTCTTGGGTTTTACGTAAGATTGCTGTGTGTCCAAGATAAAACAATGACTGATTGCCTTTAGCTCTTGGATTTATCCTTAGAATCACTTTCATCAATGAACAAATAAAATATTATGCTTTTAATTCATATTTTAAATGAAATAATTAAACAAATTAAATTTTTTAAAACAAACATTAATCATAAGATATTTACAGTAGAAATCCCTTTAATGGCAATTAAACAAAATAATAAAAAGCTCATAATACTCGGTACTCAGCTGTTGCTAAATTGTCAGACTGACTGACATGCAGCACTTGGAGCAGAAATTTCCTCCAAATGAATTGCAGAGCCAAAACCTCCATTCCATAGCCACTGTTTCAGGGTTTGAAAGCCTGATGTCATATTTGATCTCAATGAATTTCCCTCCACATATCCACCTCACTTTCCTCCTTTAAGATGCTTCCTTTTTGATTAAGTATTTGGTCATCTGCCTCAACACCTTATGTGGCTTGGTGTCAAGTTTTGTTTTGGATTTCTCCTGTGAAGTTACATGGGGTAAAGGTTCTATAGTAATTACTTAGTAAATTAATCCTTTGTAACTAACTTTCATATGAGGCATCTCTTCATTACCCTCAACTGAAGGAATATGTTCTAATCTACTCTTGATGATTTCAAATTTATGGGAGGTGAGCAAATGATGGTATATTTAATGCCTGATTTGCAGGTGTATTTTGATGCGATATACAGATACCACGTTTTCTGAAGTGGCTTTAAAATTCTTCTGATGTTTCAATGCAGTATCTGCTTCTATTTGCTAAAATCTGTCCTTTCTTTCCTGTTGTAGCCAAGGTTTAGGATAGATAATTTTTCAAAAATATTTAAGTCCCAAAAAAAATGCAATATTTTTTGAGAATTCTATGCGTGACCCACCCAGATTTTTTGCACTTTATTATCTAATACGCTGATCCATACATCTTAAGATTTATCATTAAAACTAATTGCAGATTGTACAACTTGTATCCAGATTCTCAATTGAGTTATATAAATGTATAAAGTAAGATTGTGTATACTGGTAGATGGCATTCATTGGATAATTACTTTAGTACATAGGGAACATTATTAAAACTGGTATTGGATGTAAAAGTTAGAGGCAAAACAATTATACGTTTATTTGTGAATCAGTGTAAAACTGAGTGAAGACTGATTTCTGTTTTTTCCCTTCACTAATTGACTGTTGGGTGTTTAACCTGGAGCTGAGTATTCTGTGGCGAGTAATTTAACACTTTGAATATTCTCCACTTGTTCAGATCAGTGTTGCACTACCAACAAGGTGCTTGACATTATACAGGACAAAACAACCTGATTGGTACCCCATCCATCACCTTAAGCATTCATTTCCTTACCACTTGTGTGCAATGGCTATTTTGTCCATTCTACAAGTTGCACTGCTGAAATTTGCTGATGTTTCTTCTCGAGCTCTTTCCAAAACCACGATTTCTGCCACCTAGAATAGCAAAGGGATTAGGTACTTTGGAACACCATCACCTACAAGTTTCTTTCTGAGTTATACCATCCTGATTGGCAATGTTTCATTGTCAATAGATCAAAATCCTGACGCTCCCAACCTGACAGCACCTTAATTCTTGTACCTCATGCTGCCAAGGGTTCAGCAAGCTAATATACCACCATTTTCCCAAGTAGTTGAGAATGGGTGAGAAATGTTAACTTTGCTAACAATGTCCATGTTCCATGAAAAAATACCATTTTTAAAATGACATTACTGTGGAAACAAAAACATGTGTTTTACTTGGGATATTAAGGTGACAGTGAAGTAAACTGCATATTTTTTGAAGTTTCGTATCTACATTTGTATTTGAATATCTTGTTCTGGGTTTAATTTCAGAGCTTAGTTTTTGTTATTTAAATTGGACATGACAGACTATTTTCTTTAAGGGATAAAAAACTTTAGTGCTACATAAATTATGTGTGTAATTGAGGAGTACATGCTGTGTTTCTGATTGGTTTTGACAGAAGACAACCCAGAAGGCTAAAACAGACACTGGTGTCTATTATCAAAATGCTTCAATTTCATTATTACTATTTAGTGTTCATGGTTTTCCTCACATGTCAGATTTTTTTATGAACAAGTTGTTTTACTTCGGGTGAAATGAATGAGCAAAAGAGATTTTGAAATGATGGTGATCATTGAAGTGAAATTAGTATACTTCTGGAGATTTCTGTCGTGTTAACCATGGTTGTCTGATTTTTTTTCTTAATATAATTTATTAACAATTTATGTACAGTTTTTGCTGTTTGGAAGTAATTTCTCTTTTCCACATTCTCCCCATTGGTTTCTTCAATCATTTGATCAGATTTTTGATGTATTTGTTACATTACATATTGTTTTCTTCTTTTTAAACTTGTGCTTTGCCAAAAAAGAAGGATTAATAGCAATGAAACATCTTTTGGTTTTGTTCCTTAAGCATGTTTAATTCTCTTGGATTTTTTTGTTTGATTTGAACAAAGCTGAATATAAAAGCATTTGGGATATTTGCAGACTACTGTAAACAAGCTAATTTGTAATGCTATACATTTACATGTGAAATTACATACTTGGACACTGCAATTCATGTTATCAGATTTTAAGTGAAAGAATTACAACTTTGCTGTTTGAAAAGAGACTGTTTGAGCTGGTACAAACTTGTTTGATCAGTAACATAAGTTCTTCCATTCCAAAGTTAAGTAAAGCAAGCTGAAGATTAGTCATTAATGTGCAGTTCTTGAAGATTGACATATGTTGTGTGCTCCTTGTTTTTAAGTTTTCATTCATTTGTGGGACATGAGCTTCGCTGGCTGGCTAGCATTTATTGCCCTGGTTGTTCTTGTTCAAAGGGCAGTTGAGAGTGAACCACATTGCTGTGGCCCTGAAGTCACGCATGTAGGCCAGACTAGGTAAGAATGGCAGATTTCCTTCCCTAAAGGACGTTTGTGAACTAGATGGGTTTTCTTCATAATCAACAATGATTTCATGGTATTCAGTAGGTTCTTAATTCCAGGTTTTTTATATTGAATTGAAATTCCATCATCTGCCATGGAGGGTTTTGAACCCTACAGAAAATTTGTGAACCAGGTGGGGTTTTTTTGACAGTAGTTTCATGGTCAGTTGATTTTTAATTCCTGTTTTTTATTATTGAATTTGAATCTCACCATCTATCTTGGTGGGATTCAAACCCAGGTCCCCAGAACATTAGCTGCTTTTTTGGATTAATAGGCCATCTCCTCACATTTTGGTTTCTTCTTGTCCCCTGCTGAAGAGATTGAGTAGCAGAATCATTCTCAGGCTCTATAAATGTTACTCTGTTGAACTATATAAAATTTTGGTTAGACCACACACATTAAGAGTTCTGTAAATGGTGCTAGCCTCCGTCTTACTGAAAGGATGTAGAAGCACGGGAAAAAGTGAAAAATGATTGTGTTAGAATTAAGCTGCAATGACTAAGAAAGACCAACCAGTTCTGAAAACTGAGACTGTTAAAATTATGAAGAGTATACTTTGAGAGGGTACACTCTAGGTAAGAAAGGGTTTTGGAGATTCACTACTGGGATATTGGAATATAAAGCCCATAAAATTTGGAGATTGGGAGCATCTTTACTTGGAATTTATGATATATGATACGGATATACTTAAGGAAAAGCTTGATCAGTATGCGAGGGAAGAACAGCATATTGTGTTACGCATATAGGATCTTTCCAGTCATGCAAAACGGCATTGTTCAGTACATTTCAGATAATTTGAGTTTGGAAATCATTGTTTGCAATTAGTAAGGGAAGGAAAAAGATTAATGAGAGGGAGATAGAGGAATGAAAGTGATTTTTTTTTTTGTTTTTATTCCAATTCAATCCAATCAAGTCCAATTCAAAGTCTCAACAAGTTGAGACATTCTCGATCCAAACTGACAAGACAGGGCTCTCACCTCCTGTCTTGGATTTGATCTACATGACCCAAAGCTGAGTGGCGTAGCTCCTCCTCCAGGGCTTGATCTTATTTGCATTTTAGCCAAGGCCAAGATGCTGCTTTTAAAAATTACTTCAAATGAAGCTAAAATGTAACCTAATGACTTCAACCAAGCACAGCATGTTGATACTACACTTGATCTTAGCCAAAAGGCGAAGTTTGTTGAATCGAGTTTAAAATAGCTCACACTGTTTAATTGTTAGCTTATTTGCTCAGTGAAAGTGCTTAGCCAGTACTAGTGGTTCTTGTTTTGTTAGTGTTGCAATTGAATTTGGAGTCCTGAAGCTTACTTCATTACCCTTGTCCTTCCACACATTGCATTCATTAAATTACAATGTATCAAGCTAAATCTGAACAAGTATCAGACTTGCTCAGTATTCTCTTGGCTGGAATCATAACAGTTGACCTTATTTTGGAATTTTTCTTGTGATGGAGAATTCCCCACTGGAAGTGTATAGAAAATTCTGCCACTTGGTTCCACAGTGACAGACAGCTTATCCCTTGATGCAGAACTTGATATGGGGAAAGCAACTATCATCTCTGGTTGACTTATAAATAGTGCATGGGATAACATCAAGCTGACCCTTGGATCAAGTAGATGATTTATAATGTCTGTGTTCTCAACACCTTGTCTGCCTGTGAAAAATGGCTGACCTATAGCTATCAAGAAGTGAAGCTCAATATTTTCCATCTTTGCCGTCTGTGGTGCATTATGGGTATATACCGGTAGGACCAAATGGTAAATGTAGCAGACCTCTCAAGGGTCAGAGCTTTCAAATTTATTACCACTCTTAGACATCTTGTTGACTTGGTCATCATTGCAAACCCAAGGACTTTCTTTACGGTGAGGTAGCTAGAGTCAGATGACTAGTGAGAGGCCTAAAGTTCCTCTACAAGGATGCTTTCAAGTGTGATGTAAAGGCCCCAGGCATCGATTATCGTAGCTGAGAGAAAAAGGAAATGACAGCATCAATCCTCACTGTTTCAGCCCCCAGGTTTTAGAACACCAGGTCAAACCTTTCTTGATCTTCCCTTCACCAAGGAGCGCAATTCTGGTTTCTGCAAACTATGTAATTGAAACTTCTTATTCTTGGAACCATGATTCTTTCATGCACCCCCTCTAAAGTCTTTGTAATGTTAGTAAAGGCGGTGCCAGCAGACAGAAAACTCCATTTGAGGTTGAACCTATGTTTTATATTGGCTTATGGTAATGGAGAAGAATAATTTTCACCATATGGTGAAATTCCAACTTTTGGTTAATAGTTATACTTTTAAAAATTTTTGTCCAATCTTTGCCTTCTCTCAGTTGCTGTGGCCTTCAATACAATCAAAGCAAGAGTTTGAATGTGTCCATTAATGAGACCAGGACCAGTTAAAGGGGTGCCATCACAAGAGCTAGCTCTACTGTTGGCTACTGGAGGAGGAAGGAGCTGTAGAGCCAAAGCTACAGCAGGGTTCAGCAGGCCAGAGGTGAGATGACAGAATTTGGCAGAAGTCAGTATTACTGGGGAGAGGGCACTCTGTGTGCATGTGCACATAGAGATGAGGATGTGTATCTGAGCTTCACTAAATTTTGTCATTAGAGAGTATGGAGAGTTTGGCTGAACTCTTCATGATTGTATTAAATAACATTTTAACAAAGTATTTTAAATATAATGTGTTCTGTTGATCTCTAATACATGCGCTTTAGTAATTATATGCTGAGCATTACTGCACTGCTTTATTGTAGTTGTTTGCTGCGATCTTGTTAATTTTCAGGAGTTTTTTAATGTATTCTTTCATGAGATGTGGGCATTATTGACAAGGCCAGCATGTGTTGCCATTCCCTAATTGTCCTTAAGATGATGGTAAATTAAGATACTAAAAATTAGTTTGCGAAGCACTGTCCCAATGCTTTGCATGTACATAATCCAGGAAGATCATGTATGTCATTAATATGGACTTCATCCTGTACTACATGCATTGACCACATTGAATCCAAAATATTAAGATCACTTTGATTTGATACATATGCACTGGTCCACAATCTTTGGTGGTAAAGGGAAACCTAATATTTCAATCCTCTTCAAACCAACAATTCCATCTATTTGGTGCCGCCTCAAAGCATTTGCATTCAGCACAAATTGAGCCAAAGAATTGGGCAGTATAGGTCAGAGAGCCTGTCCTCTGAAGGCTTTGACCAAAAGTCAGGGATGTCCTTTCCTCTTGCACTTGTCCTGGCTGTCATTTTGTGTAGCCCATAGATGCCTCCTGTCACATGGAGATATTACCCTTTACTAGCACCAAGCCCAGGTACACCTCAGGATAGCTGAGCATGGTCACAGGTAGTCACTTGGCAGTTTGAGGAAGAGCAGCAGCTTGGCACTAGCAATGGGATTCCCAGCTCCTGGATGTATTCAGTGTAATTCTTTCCCTCTCAAACAATCTTCCTGCCTCACTCCCAGAAAGAGTGCAGAACTGGACAGACATCACACTAGGATTAATCTATGACAATCAACACAACTTTTTTTTTCTCCCCTGTGCAATGCTGCGAAATCTTAACTGCACTTGTTTAATTTTATTTCGGGAGTTCCTGTAGTCCTTTCTTCTGCAGTGTTTTTTTCTGAAGGTGTGGTTGACTTGTGCCCTAATTGCTATTGAAGCTGCTGGTTATTCATGCCTCAGTTGATCAGTGTAGTGTCCATTATGGGAATCTAGATAGCTTCAGGAACAATTTCTCTTCACCATGACCCAGCTCACTTCTAGTCACTCTTTCTCACTGCTCACTGTCCCCCTCACACTGCTTGCACTTCTTAATCCTTAAAACTGCCTTTCTCTGGTTGCATTTCCATCATCCCCTAATCGTTCCTTGTTCATTCACCTGGTTTCTGCTTGTCACTCACAAGTGCTCATCTCACTCAAATTAAGGAGCATTGTCCCAGAGAGGGAACCTCTGTAGAATCACCAACTTGCATTTAGTCCCCCTTCTCAATTACTTTACAGACTTAATATCCCAAACAATGTTAATGGATTAAGGTATGTTATTGAATTTGAGATTGAAAGTTATGTACTCAGTCGGTTGTTGCTGCAAGAGAAATAGAGGTAATAAGTATGTCAATCTGCACGAGTGATTGTACGAAAGAGATTGATAGGAATCAGTGAGTGTAATAGAGTATGTGAGTGAGGGAAGAGTGATTCAGAGAATTGTGTTTATGGAAGATATTAGCGTGCGAGTGACTAAGTGTGTGCAAAAGCTCATTTGAAATGCAAACTTCGTTGGGTGGACATGACATCACTGAGGATGCCCCCGGAAATGAAGGTGAGCACAGGCCCCACTGAGTGCATGTCTTTGTCTTTGGATGCATCTCATCTGGTCCTGGCGATCTATCAAAGTTCAGCTAATCTGTATAATATCTACTTTTTATCAATTTTTAGCCATCCCAGTGTCTCATCTACCCCACCACCACCACCACCACCAAACCCCCGCCCCCCCCAAACCACCTCCTTCGCTATGACTTGGGCAGCTGCATCTTCCTCGTTAAAAATGGATGCAAAGTTCTAATTTCGTACCTTAAACATGCAGTTGTCACAATACATAGATCCTCTTTTTAGGTCCGTAATTGACTGAATTCTTCTTTTCGCCACCTTTTACTATTTTGATGCTTGTGGAAGACTTTAGGATTCCCTTGAGTATTCCAGAGATTACTAACTTTTTGCTGTAGTGCTTGCTAGCCCCTTAAACCATACCTGCAGTACTATATCCCTCTTTCTACCTATTTCATTGATACTGATCTGGACCACACCACTGTTCACCCTCCCTCTTCAGACTGCTCTACAGCTGTGCAGTGATGTCCTTGACCCTGATACCAGTGAGGTGACATATCATCTAGGATTCAAGTCTGTAACTGCAGAAATACATATTTATTCCCCAAATTACAGAATTCCCTATTGCTATTGCTTTTCCAATCTTCCCATTCCCATATAAAAGCTGAACCAGCTGTAATGATGTGAACTTGATTCTGGCTGCGTTCCACAGATGAACTGTTACGCTCAATGATATTCAGAGCTGCACACTTTTTGGGGAGTGAGATGAATTCAGGGGACCCCTGCACTAATTATCTGGTTATTCTTGACTGCCTACTAGTCACTTATTTCTCCTTTTCCCTCACCCCTTCAGCTGTAGAGTGCACATTTGTATAAACGTGCTGTTGACGAAACTGTCAACCTTGCAAACGTGTTGTAGTACTACCAGCTATTGCTTAGATCTGAAAGCCAACAATTGAGCTACTGCAGACTTGATTCATTATTGTTACATGTATTGGGATACAGTGAAATGCATTGTTTCTTGCGCGTTATACAGACAAAACATACCATTCATGCTCATGGGGAAGAACGTCAAGGTAGGGTGCTGAATACAGTGTTGCAGTTACAGATACGGTGAAGAGAAAGATCAAAAGTCTGATGGCAGCAGGGAAGAAACTGTTCTTGAGTCAGTTGATACTTGTTCCCAGATTTTTATGTCTTTTTCCCGAAAGAAGGTAATGGAAGAGAGCATGTTCGAGGGGCATGGGATCCTTGATTATGCTGGCCGTTTTTCTCAGCTAACGGCAAGTGTAGACAAAGTCAAAGGATGGGAAGCTGGTTTGCGTGATGGACTGGGCTACATTCACAACCCTTTGTAGTTTCTTGTGGTCTTGGGCAGAGCAAAAACCATACCAAGCTGTGATATATCTGGAAAGGATGCTTTCTATGGTGCATTTGTAAACATTGGTGAGAGTTGTACGGGTCATGCCAAATTTCCTCAGCCTTCTTAGCAATTAGAAATGTAAATGGGCTTTCTTAACTATAGGGTGGTGTATTGATGTGACAAGTGACAGGAAACTGAGTCCTGCTCCTGGTCAGACCGAAGGTGTTCTGCAAATCTGTCATTCAATCTGCATTTGATCTCTGCGATGTAGAGTAGACCTTGTTGAGAGCAGCAAATGCAATAGACCAGATTGATTCCATAGATGCTGTCAGACCTACTAAGATTTTTCAGCATTTTCTGTTTTTGTTTCAGGTTCCCATATCTGCAATATTTTGTTTTTATATTATAATCCAGGACAAAGCAGCCTGCTTAATTGGCACTCCAGCCACCACCTTTAAACACTCATTTCCTCCACCATGGATGCACAGTGGCAGTGTGTATTTTTACAAGATTCAGTACAGCAACTCACTAAGCCTCCTTTACTAGTACTTCCAAACTCTCAACCTCTACCACCCAGAAGGACAAGGGTGGCACAGATACATGGCAATCCATGCAAGTTTTCTTCCAAGCCACACACCACCCTGACTCAGAAATATATTGCCATTACTTTGCTGTTGCTAGGTCAAAATCCTACTGCTCCCTAACAGCATTGTGGGTATATCCACAACACATGGGCTCCAGCAGTTCGAGATGGTTCCTCACCATCATCATCTCAAGGGCAAATAGAAATGGGCAATAAATACTTACTGAGTCACTGATGCCCACATCCCATCAAAAGAATATGTTTAAAAAAAGATTTATCAGCAACTCATCAGTCAGCTTCACCCGTGTTGACACCAGTTTATTATATATGGAAGTTAATTGAAATGTTTTCACGTAACTTATACTCCTAAAATCCTTAGACTTTAATTCACTGGAAAACTCATTATGTTCCATACCTTATAGTTTAATTTAAACTTCGTTCTCTAGTTCTGATTAATTAATTGAGCTGTAATTTTTAATTAAATGTTAATTATCAAGTTGGCTTTAATTTTTATATTAATGAATCAATCAGGTCTTTGTTTATAGTTGTTTAGCTTAGATTAAAGTAAAGCTTGCAAGTATATGCTTTCCATTCTTTCCTTTACACTTTTTCAGCAATTGAACTTATTTATTCCTCCTATTTTGATTTCGTTTTCGCATCATGATTTCCAACTCTCCTTTGCCTTTTGAATCTCTGCTCTGTTTTGCTCTTTTTCATCTGGTCTCCAATCACTTGGTCTTTTTGAAGCTTTGTCTTGTTTCCATTTCATTACATCCAGTCTCTAATTAACTGCTGCTTTTTTTTAAGCAAAGAACATTTCGAAGCAATGATATAAAAACTTTGATGTGCATAGAATAGTTAGAAAAGATCTAGTTCCTTTGGCAGAGAAGTCAGTAGCTAAGAGCCATCGACTTTGTTATTGGTAGGAGCAGTAGAACGCGGTTGAGGAAAAATAATTTCACTGAAGGTGATGGGAGCTTCTTAAGTCATTGCCTAAAAGAATGATAGAAGGAGGAGCTCTCATACCATTTTTTTTAAAGTTGCAGGTACGTTTGAGGTGCCATAACCTTTGGGGTTATGGACAGAAGTGTTGGATAGTGGGATTAAATTGGATAGCTTTATTTTCCAGCTGGCATAGACACAGTGCAATGAATGGTACTCTCCATGCTGTAAGTTTTCTTTTCATAGAATCAGCCTTGTTCGCAGCGCCAATTTGTAGAAGTGTTCTTTCAGAGGTTAAGTACTAAGTTGGCTTTCACTTACTTATGGCTCAGCGAACACACAGACTCGTGGAGACAGTACTCTGGTTAAAGACGTTTCTTTATTTTCCATGCCTGTTTCAACATACGAGGGAGAGAGATTTGGTGGTGTTCCAAATCACCCTTAAATTACGTCACACTCAGTATTATGAATGTACAATTTTCAAAAGCCATTTGCCCATCCCTTTGTTCATCCCTCTTACAGTGTGGGACTGACTTTGTGTACTTTGAAGATCTATCTTGTAGTCATCTGACACTTTATCAAGTGTAATGCATGTCCTGCTCGTTAAAACTGTCAGGGGCCTCTGCAACTGTCTGGAGTCCACACTGATAAGAGTTACTTTACCTGTTGCTCAACAGCTGTGTTGTTCTGAGGAATGTGTTCTTTTCACTCGATTATGTCCCATCATGCCTTAGAGCATTGTCATTAGCCAATGTATATGCTTTTAGTACAGAATATGTTTTCAAAAGTACATTTCTAAATTCTCAACAGTAGTGATGTCTCTAAGTAAACAGTCTATTCCAGGCACTTTGTGACTTTTCTATACTCTGTTGTTTAGACATAAGTTATTCTAAACTCCTTATAATAACCCCAGGCGAAAGAAAGAAACAGGATAGATGTAATGAGAGTTAGGTAAATATGCAGATTTTGCGTTTGATGTCCAAGGTTTTGTGTTGGAATGTCCTTTTTGCTCTAGATGACAAGTAATACGAAGCTCGGGCGGGGATTAGGAGTGCAATGATGCTGAGGTGAGTGCCAATTTGCACAAGATCTTAAAAGCACAGATGGCTTTCAGCTCTTACCTTTCGATTGGCAGATAAAGGTATCTTGCAGACAAATGAAAGGAATTATATAGAAGAATTAAAAATTGGATTTATTCCATGAATGGAATAGGAAAAAAATGTGAATTAAGAGAATCTTAGAAATGCTTGTTTGTGGTTTTGTTTAAAAAAAAGATGATGGGGGGTATATTAGCAAAAAAGTTGAGTTCAAAACTGTTCCAGAATGGTTTGAGCATTTTTCCACTGAGATGATTTGGAATAAAAATTCCAGGGAAAAAACTTCAGTCTGTTTTCTGTTTATAGAAACACTTGGGTGTCCAATTTAGATAACATTATTATGTATACTATACCACCATCCTCCACCTCCACCCTGGGATCTTGTTGCACAATTAAATGTAAGACAGTAGGCTCGTTCCCATAAAAGTACTGCTCAGATTGCTCACACAAGTAAGTCTCACCACTGAACTTGAGCAAGTATCTAAATCAGACTTTTTCTAAAGAGTCCTATGGAGTCTTATTGAAGCAGTGGTTACACAATCCCACACCGTCCTACATACTGTACTGATTAGAAATTTGAAGAGAAGAGAGTAACCGTGCTTTTCTGTGGTCATTCGCAAGTTAAATTGTGAGAACAGTTCATCTGGCTGGAGCTTGTATTTGGGGGAAAAAAAGAAGCCTTATAAAGCTATACAAGCTACTTAATAGAGAAAATGAGAGGAGCAGAATTTGGGCACGTTCCTATATAGTAGGACAAGAAGGCATATATTCACAGATTTGAAATGGTGATTTATGGCAGTGATATGATTTTTTAATGCATGATAATCAATAGCTGAAACAGCTGTTAGAAACACTTTGCAGGAATAATAAATGTGTAGAGTATAGGGCTAATGGTAGGATTCTTAATAGTGTTGATGAACAGAGGGATCTTGGTGTATTTGTGCATAGATCCCTGAAAGTAGGCAGTCAAGTCGATAAGGTTGTTAAGAAGGCATATGGAGTCTTAGCTTTTATTGGTAGGGGGATTGAATTTCGGAGCCGCAACGTCATGTTGCAACTGTACAAAACTCTAGTGCGGCCGCACTTGGAGTATTGTGTGCAGTTCTGGTCCCCCATTATAAGAAAGATGTGGAGGCATTGGAGAGGGTACAGAGGAGGTTTACCAGGATGTTGCCTGGTATGGAGGGCAGGTCCTATGAAGAGAGGCTGAAGGATTTGAGGTTGTTTTCGTTAGAAAGGAGGCGGCTAAGAGGGACCTAATCGAAACATATAAGATGATTAGAGGTTTAGATAGGGTGGACAGTGATAGCCTTTTTCCTAGGATGGAGAAAGCTAGCACGAGGGGACACAGCTTTAAATTAAGGGGTGATAGTTATAGGACGGATATCAGAGGTAGGTTCTTTACTCAAAGAGTGATTAGGGAGTGGAATGCCCTGCCTGCAGCTGTTGTAGATGCGCCAAGTTTGGTGGCGTTTAAGAGGTTAATTGATAAGTATATGGAAGAGAAGGGAATGGTTTAGTTTGGAGGGTCATTGCTTTTTATATTGGTCGGCGCAACATCGAAGGCTGAAGGGCCTGTTCTGTGCTGTAATGTTCTATGACTCATTTGAGAAACGGACTGGTAATTGGAGACAATTGGATTATCCAAATAGGTATGCATCTAATGGCCTTATCCAAACTATTCTTGTGTAGCCATGTGTTATCACCTATTTCATGTTCTCATACAAAATATAATTTTTAATTGAAAGTTTAGACAAACAGGCTTAGAGCAGGATTTGGGAAATTTTGACAGTGGTTGAATCTTGTGAACTTTTAAAAACAATAATGTCCCACCTTTGCATTTGCTGCTAGAATGTAATCTCTATCCATTGTTTAAGGAGGACAGGTACTCACCTGAGCAGTAGGCCCAATCAGAAAGCCTCTGGCTTTGGAAGGATAGCAGTTCCACTGGCAAATTGGGCATTGCTGCCACTGGATGTTGAAGGCACCTTGAGCTTGAGACACATGCTGAAGAGGTTTGTATTTGTAGGAGTTCGTTCAGAGGCTAAGCATTGAGCTGATTTGTAGCTAATAGAAAGACTTGTGATGAAGTATCCTGGTGAAAGATATTTTTTTTATTGACCAGTCTACGCTGGGAGAAAAGAGTTGGGCAATCCCCCACTTCTCTGAAGTTGCATCGCATTGGCAATATAATTAAACAATTTCCAAAAGTAATTTTATCTGTCCTCTGACTCATCATGAACCAATAATCATTAATACAGGTCAGTCATATTAGTAAATGTCATATACCTTGGTCAATTACAGTTATTCTTTGCAAGCATGAGAATAATCAGTTCTAATGATTTTTGCCTGTCTTTCCCATGGCCACTTATTGCCTGTTGCAGGCTGTATCTAGTTGAAGGCTTCGTCTATTCATTAAGCTGTCTGAGATTGCCTTTGGCCTTGGCTTATAAATTTTCTATTAATAAGGACTATTCAGAGTCCATGCTGATGAGAGCTGTATTTCCAAGTATATTATAAAGAATGTGAACCACTTTACTTGACTATTTTTCCATGATGCCTTGGAACTGTCATTAGCCAAGCTGTAACACGTTTTTCAGAAATACATGTTCAAATTCTCCAACGGTGGTCATATATGTTTCTGTGCAGAAAATACCTTCATAAAATATACACCCAAGGCAATCTGTGATTCTATCCTAACTTAATCCACTTTCTTCTAATAGTCTATATTAGTGTTTTAGTCCTAGGGTATTTTAAATCTTTTTAACACTGCTGACTCCTGAGGCTCTGTGGTTCCAGTGTCCTACCAGACTGCCCAAATTGGCTATTTAATAATTCTAACATAAAATCTATTTAATAATGCTGATTCGCTACTGCTTCTGTTGAGTAGGTAGCTCTGGCTGCTTCTACCCTACTTTCAACATGATTGGCCAGAGTGGGAACTGATTTGTGTATTGATCTGATGGTCTCCATTATAGTTGTGACTCAATGGGTAGCGCACTCACTTCTGCTCTGCATCAAAAGGTTGAGAATTCACATTTGCCTTCAGGTCTTGAGCGCAAAAATAAAGGCTGACGCTCCTGTGGAGCACTCATGAGTGCTGTATTGTCGAGGTACCTTTCAGATGAGACTTAAAACCGATGCCTTGCCTGCCTCCACAGGTGGAGGTGTAAAACAGGGTGATGTTTCAAAGAACAGTGGTGTTGAATCCAGAGTTCTGACCAATATCTATCTCTGTCAACGTAAAAGTTGCTTATCTCACCATTATTGCATTGCTATGGGTAGATTGGCAGTTACATTTCCTACATTACAACAGCATATACATTTCACAAATGCTTGATTGGCCATAAAGCACCATGGGATTTCTTATGGTTGTTTAGTTTTTGGTTTAAAACTGTGCAAGGGTATTGTTCACTCATCTGCTTTTCTGTGTTGAGAGTTAAACTCTACCTTGTTGCACCTCAAACAATGACCCAAATGGGCAACACGGTGGCACAGTGGTTAACACTGCTGCCTCTCAATGCCAGGGACCCGGATTCGATTCCTGGCTTGTGTCACTGTCTCTATAGAGTCTGCACATTTTTCGTGTTGGCGTCGGTTTCCTCCAACAGTCTGAACCCTGAATCTAGCATTGGTCATGCTAAATTTTCCCTCAGTGGACCTGAACAGGCAATGGAGTGTGACGACTAGGGGATTTTTAGAGTAACTTCATTGCAGTGTTGATAGTTTACTTGATAATTTAATCAAATCTTCCAACTGGGACTAAGAGCAAAAAAAAATCCCCATTTATTTTTCTGGACAATTCCAAATTGACCCAGTGTAAGGAACCTTAAGAACGTCAGTGCAAAAAGATCTGTGTAGAAGCTATATGCCCCTTGACATCACCAGTTGATGGAAGGAGTGGATCTGTTATCTCGTGCAGAAGTTCAAATGTGTAAATACTTGTAAGGAGTAATGATTTTGAGAAGCTACGGTATACTTTGGGAGAATAGACAATTCCCAAAGGACCTGTCCAGAACCAATCTCACCCCCGCTTCCCTGACCACACAATGAAGCATAATGCCAATGACTAAAAGATCCAGTGAACCTTTAAACAGCAGATAACAAAAATACAAGAAAAGAGATCTTGAAAAGTAGGGCAAATGAAAACTGTTAAATACTTGCCACAGTGTCAGAATATCACACAGGTACTTGGTGGTGACAAACTGCTTAAGCAAGAAGGATGGACAGAGTGCCACAACTGCGGAAAAACAGGTCACTTCAAAATTGATTGTTGTCTGAAAATATTGACAACCTATAAAAAGAGGCAAAAATTTTCATATTAAGTCACATACAGGAAGTGGAAAAATTACAAGAAAAGCAACTAACCTTTCTTGTGGGAAGTAAACAATACTGAAACTGCCGTTGGAATATTAAATTCTTAATTAGTGGACACTCCGCAGAGTTTAAATTAGATACTTACTCCCCAGTAGACATCAGCCAAATAACAAAACAATGAGGTGATAAGGTGAGGGGGGGGGGTGGTAAATAGGGGGCTGAGGGTGAGGGGGGTAATGCAAGGAGTCTTTTGTATAACTACTAGGATTTCTCTAACATCTTGGGTAACTATTCAAGTAAGTTACAACAGTCTGAAGTCTCCAACTATAAATTCGAGTTGAAGATGTTTTGTGGAAGGTCCTGGGAAGCAGGAAATTATTCATCTTTCCATGGAGGCAGTTCTTTGTTTAAGTTGATAAATGTTCTTTATTAATTGTTCACATAACAACTGGACTGTTCCCTGCATGTAATACCAAAAAAAAGGCACATACGAAACTACTGTTCCAAGTTTTCCCTTCAGGATTTTGGGATACCATTGCATTTAATATTAGCATTGTTCAAGACCATATATAAATTATAAAATATACTGAAAAATGTTTTCATTCAGACAATGAATTCAAGATCATAACGCATTGCATAAAATCATTTCTCATCTTCTTAACAACACTGCCTGCCCCCCAGCACAAGTCACCATTGCCAACTGTCCTTTTGCCAACTATCTTGCATCTCCATCCAGTTTTGTCAGTAAACAGTTTCTCCCTTTATACTTCATGTATTTATGAATATTTTCAGACAACAATCAATTTTGAAGTGACCTGTTTTTCTGCAGTTGTGGCACTCTGTCCATCCTTCTTGCTTATGCAGTTTGTCACCACCAAGTACCTGTGAGATATTCTGACACTGTGGCAAGTCTTTAACAGTTTTCATTTGCCCTACTTTTGAAGATCTCTTTTCTTGTATTTTTGTTATCTGGTGTTTAAAGATTCACTGGATCCTTTAGTCATTAGCATCATGCTTCGTTTCAGGGAAGTGGGGGTGAGATTGGTTCTGGACAGCCCTTTGGGAATTGTCTATTCTCACAAAGTATGATGTAGCTTCTCAAAATCATTATACATGCACACTACCTCTATTTATATTGCTCCTGTGAGACTGTAATAGTTTTACTCTGCAGATCCCTAGCCGTGGTGAGCATCTTTATACCTCCTAAATATATTTCACTGTGAATCTATTGATAAGTTGATAGACAATGACTTATTTGCTTCATCTATATTCGCATGAATACAGTCATCCAATAAAAATCACTAATTCCTGTTGCCCACCAATCAGAAAAGTTAAGATCAGTTGTGCTTGGGTTAATGCACATGTGCAGCTATTTCTGATGCCTTTCTCGTCAGCAGGTGGCAGGATGTACAATGATTTTTGAAATATCTAAGGGTCACTTGAGCTATTTTTTTAGAACCAGTATCACCTTTCCTGCTTTATTAAGAGGCTGCATTTATTTGAACAAGTTGAGCAAGTGCAGGGATTTCCTACATGGCCTCAATTTTAGGATTATGGTCTTGAGCCTCATATTTCTTAAATATTTCATTTTTTTCATAAATTTTAACAGGTTGTTGGGGAAGTATCTACCTGCCATTCACTACTCAAATGTCAGTTTGAAAAAAAAATGCTTTATTTAATAATTTCCAAGCCTTGACCTTAACTCTCCATTACAAGCAAAATTCCAAAATAAGGTCAATTGTTATGATTCCAGCCAAAAGAATACTGAGTGAGTCCGATACTTGTTCAGATTTAGCTTGATACATTGTAATTTAATGAATGTGTGGAAGGACAAGGATAATGAAGTAAGCTTCAGGACTCCAAATTCAATTGTAACACCAACAAAACAAGAACCAGTAGTGTCGACTAAGTATTTTCACTGAGCAAATAAGATAATGATTAAACAGTGTGAGGTTTTATTTTAAACTCGATTCAACAAACTTCACCTTTTGCTACCCGGCCTTTCGGCTAAGATCAAGTGTAGTATCAACATGCTGTGCTTGGTTGAAGTCATTAGATTACATTTTAGCTTCATTTGAAGCAATTTTTAAAAGTCGCATCTCGGCCTTTTGGCTAAGATGCAAATGAGATCAAGCCTTGGAGGAGGAGCTGTGCTGTTGAGCTTTGGTCATGTAGATCAAGCCCAAGAGAGGTGCTGAGAGCCCTGTCTTGTCAGTTTGGATAGGGACTGTCTCAACTTGTTGAGATTCTGAATTGACTTGATTGGATTGAATTGGAATAAAAACAAACAAAAAAAAATCTTTTTATTATCTTTCACTCAGTGTT
Organism: Sphyrna mokarran; assembly: GCA_024679065.1. Taxonomy (NCBI): domain Eukaryota; kingdom Metazoa; phylum Chordata; class Chondrichthyes; order Carcharhiniformes; family Carcharhinidae; genus Sphyrna; species Sphyrna mokarran. The sequence continues at coordinate 70,080,053 of JAGIQG010000008.1, forward strand.
GAAACATATTCTGTCTGGGAGACACTGTTGTTTCTCTGTCTAGTTGCACATGTCACAGTTTGAGTCTATTATATTTTTATCAATGCAACCTCCTGGTTTATCCATTGCTGATGGTCACACACCATGACACACTGGACATATATAGACAGTTCCATGACATCTATTTCATAGTTCGACTTCTCTCTTTATAGAGCTACTAGGTCTGATCTAATTCTCTAGAACTCCCTATGTCAACATACAGAACTGAATTCTCTGGTTAAACACAACAGATTGAATGTCAGTAGCTTCCAGCCAATTCTCTTGCATTTTTTCAAAAAACCCCAAAGGGCACCAATTTTCCTTTGATTATAGCCCCATCCTCAGACTTTTTTCCAGAGCAACCTTGGTGCTTTCTTGCTTCCAAAAAATTCTCTGCTGGGTAAAAGGTTCAAACGTAGTATGTAAATCACAGGCATGCAAAATAGTACCCAATGTAAAGAACTCACAATTTACCTTAAGCTAAAGTTTATTTACTAGTTTCAAAGTAGACTTACATAAACACTGCAATGAAGTATTGCAAAAATTCCCTAGTCCCCACACTTCAGCACCTGTTTGAGTATGCAGAGGGAAAATTTAGCATGGCCAATGCACTTAACCTACATTTTTTTCAGAGTGCAGAAGGAAGCTGGAGCACCGGATAAAATTTGTGCAGATGTGGGGAGAATGTGCAAATTCAACACAGATAGTGACTCAAGCCAGAATTGAACCCAGGGCCCTGGCGCTACGGCTGCAGTGCTGACCATTGCAACACTATGCCACCCCTAACTGAAACCCAAGCTCTACTTTCCTTAATATAATCCACAATTGAGACGATCATAATTAGTGAAATTTTGAACATTGATTAAAACATATCAAAAGAATGCATAGTTAATAAGGAAGATAACATAAGAAATAGGAGCAGGAGTAGGCCATACAGCCCCTCGAGCCTGCCCCGCCATTCAATAAGATCATGGCTGATCTGTAGTGGTTCAGTACTACTTCCTCGCTTTCTCCCCGTAACCCTTAATTCCCTTGTCAATTTAAAAACCTATCCACTCTTGACTTGAACATATTCAGTGAGGAAGCCTCCACCACCTCATCAGGCAAAGAATTCCAAAGATTCACCACCCTCTGTGTGAAGAAACCCCTCTGCAACTCTGATCTGAACCACCGCCACCCCAATCTTGAGGCTGTGCTCTCTAGTCCTGCTATCTTTGTTAAGCGGGAAGAGTCTCTTAACTTCTACCTTATCCATCCCCTTCATTATCTTATACGTTTCTATAAGATCCCCTCTCAGCCTTCTAAACTCCAAAGAGTACAAACCTAGCCTATTCAGTCTCTTCTCATAATCCAATGCCCTCATTTCCGGTATCAGCCTAGTAAACCTTCTCTGCACCCCCTCCAAGGCCAATATATCCTTCCTCGATTGCGGAGACCAATACTGCATATGGTACTCCAGCTGCCGCTTCACCAGCACCCTATACAGCTGCAACAGAACGCCCCTACTTTCATAGAACATAGAACATTACAGTGCAGAACAGGCCCTTCGGCCCTCGACGCTGCGCCGACCAACCAGGAACAAGCAGTGACCCTCCAACCCAAACCACTCCCCCCTCATCCATAAACCCACCCACCAACCTCCCAAACCTCCCAGGGATTTCCTCATAAATATCCTACCTGTGCAGGAAATGCACATCCTTGCATTGCAATGTAAATAAATTGAAATCACCAGAATGAAAGGGAGTGGGATAGCTTGATCTTGGGTTCGGACATAGCTGGGCACAGCATCAAGGGCTCAAGGACCTGTACTGTGCTGTACAGTTCTATGCCTACTATTACTACCAGAGGTATTAACCCACTTTAAAATGAGCAGGAAAATGTCATCTTAAATATATTTACCTGGCACACGCTGTCAACATGTTCTTTGAAGTTTGTGATGGATTGGATAGTAGCCCTTAAAGCTGAAAATCATCTTAATGTATTGGCTCAGACATGTTGCTAATTTCTGTGTAAATAATAGTTTGTCTGTGAAGTATGCCATTATGGTGTAGAAAGTCCAGAAAATTATATTGAGGAGGTTATGCCATTACATATGCCATTCCTCAGTTTACTGGAGATTTTTCCACTAATCCACAAAGAGACATTCCCTGAAATATTTGACAAATTATCATTGTTCTGTTCTTCCACTGAAATCAATGGGAATAGAATCTTTTTTACAGGATGTGGACATCACTAGCTACACTAGCGTTTATTGATCATCAGTAATTCCCCTGAAATTGGTGGCAAGTAGCCTTCTTGAACTTCTTGCAGTCCTTGAGGTGTAGGTACACCCACAGTGTTGTTAGGGAGAGGGTTGCAGGATTTTATCCCAGCGACAGTGAAGGAACAACAATGTATTTCCAAGTCAGGATGGTGAGTGGCTTGAAAAGAAACTTCTCCATGTTGTTGTTCCCATGTACCTGCTACCCTTGTCCTTCCAGATCGTAAAGGTTGCAAGTTTGGAAAATGCTGCCGAGGAGCCCTGATGAGTTTCTCTGTTTTGTAGATGCTACATGCTGCTGCAACTTTTCATTGATGGTGGAGTGAGTGTTTGTAGATGGCATGTCGTTCAACTGGGCTGCTTTGTCCTAACTGGGATTGAGCTGCTTGTGTTGTTGGGGCTATACTCGTCCAGGTGAAGGGAGAGTATTCCAATGCACTCTTGATTTGTGGCTAATAAATTGTGGAAAGACTCTGGGGAGTTAGGTGAGTTATTCAGTGTAGGATTCTTAGCTCCTGACTTGTTCTTGTAACCAGAGTATTTGTATGGCTGGTCCAGTTTAGTTTCTGGTCAGTGGAACCCTCAATATGTTGATACTGGGGGAATTCAGTAAGTGGAATGCCATTGAATGTCATAGGTTAATGATTAAAAAATCTATGATTCGAGATGGCCATTGCCTAGCATTTGTGTGGCACGTATGGTACTTGACCTTTGTCAGCCCAAGCCTAGACATTGTCCTTGTTACATTTGGACATTGACTTCTTCAGTGTTTGAGGAGTTATGAATGGTGCTGAACATTTGGAACAATCAGTGAATATGCCTGCCTTCTGACCTGATGATGACTGGTAATATTTCAATCATTGTCACAGCTACATTACTGATTGATACTGGACTGCACAGAATCCGTGAAGTATTTAGTTGTTGAGCAAGTTTAATTTTGTAAAGCTCTCCAGCTCTAAGAAGATGGAGATAATTTTGAACAAACTAATTACATGGCAAGAGGTTTTAAAATGCAAATCTTGCAATACAAGATCCAAGAACATTTTTGTTAGTATAGGTTATATATACTGTATGATATATTAAATTTTAATATCAAGAATGCAAGTATAAACAATGTACTCAATATATTTGTGTAGTAAGTGTAGTCAGTAAATATTAACCATCAATATTTAATCTCTTAAGCATTTGGCGAACTGTAACCCGAGTTAGGTCTGCAGAACAAACCTATTTAAGGATGAATGTGAGTGAAACAATCTGGAATTATAGGGATTTGGATTTAAACTCATCTTAATGTTTTATCTTTGTTTAAAATAAAGCAATCAACTACTTAAATGAACCAAATATTGAGATTTACAAACACTGCTCTTTTATAGGCAACAAGAATTAATTACAAAATGTGAAAGAAAACCAACTCCATTTACACTGATCAATTTTTAAAATTAAATAGATGGAAAAATCTATGCAACTTGTTTAGCTTTACTAAAAGTAAAGTTGTCAAAATCCCAGAAGACCATAGGCTGCTCTCCCCTTGAGGGAAGAGAGCTGGCTTGTGGTGATTTAATCTGAGGATCACCACACCTCAGGTAAAGGGCAAGGTTGAGAAGGCGGGCCTTCATGAATAATCTTGGTTGATATGGCAGTTGAACCCATGCTGTTGGCATAGCTCATAATCGCAAACCAACACTCCAAGAAACTGAATAGCTTTACTAATTTAATAGAAAAAGATGCAACTGTTCTTCTTGTCTGTTATAGGCCTTGATACCTGGAATGTGTTTTGTATACTGGTTGTACTATCATGGGTCCAATGCTTTGATATCATGCATATTTCTTTGTAAACAAAGGTGATTTCCCAAGTTTTCCAATTGGTTGATTGGCAAAATTGTAAGTATATGTGGTGAGTGCTGCTTAAAAATTGTTTTTGAGCACCTAAGTTACTGTTATATAAGGACAATTGCAAAGTGTTTATTTGCAGCTTTTTAATAGGATCCTTAATCTGCTTACTAATTGAAGGCACTGAGTTATCAGAACAATTATTCCATATCATGTTTTTAAAAAAAATACATGATGGAAATCAGAGATACATCCTTCGATTAGTCATTAATAATCAGAAATCACCTGAATTTGGCTTGAGGTTTCAGGTCTGGCGACGATAAATGGCCAAACCTGCCATTCTAATCGTATAAGTGGGAGATCAATTTGATTCATCACACCTATGCTGTCTCTCTAAAAGATATTTTTTATAAATACTTATCCACTTTCCTTTTAAAAATCATTGTACATTTTACTTCCACTGCTATTTTTGGTAGTACGTTTCATGATCTAACAACTGTCTGCATAAACAACTCCCTTCCAGCACCCCCTCCCCCCAACTTTCTTTATTAGATTATTCAAACCACTGTTTGCAAACTCAGTGGCCTGTTTTTCCAGGTTTACTTCATCCAAACAACAATTCGTATTTATGTAGTGTCTATAATAAAGTAAATGTCAAAGAGCAGTTAGACAGAAATTCACCAAGCCAAAGAATGAGATATTAAGATGGGTGACTAAAGCTTGATTAAAGACACAAATGCCCTAAATGAGCAGGGAGAGTTGGTGAAGAAAAGAGGTTTAGAGAAGGAATTCGAGAGTTTGGGATTGAAGGTAAGCATATAAAATGTCAGGAAAGGATTAACTGATCCATCAATGTATCCTATCTGACACATTGCACCATTTCTGTTTTTCCAATCTCTCCCTCTACATTCACATAATCTCCTGGAATAAACAGAAAGAAGAATAGGTTATTTTGGGATGGGGTTGGCAGGGAAAGCTCTGGGAAATTCCTTTTCATGCCCTGAAAGCAATTAAGAAAACTCCAGGACACTACAGTAACTTATCCACATATCTCGACTAATTTGATGTCGTAACAGAGCCAGAATATGGTATTTCTCTTTTAAGCATTTGCTACAAATCTGCACTCCGTAAATGCTGTTGACAACTCTGTGAAAAGAATGCATCCAGCATCTAACCTTACTAAATGTTTTGGTAGCTTATTTGGGGACCTCAAAGTCTGAATCTTTCTCTTCACTGGACACAAGTGAGGTCTCAGAGGATTGGAGGATAGCAAATGTAGTACTGTTATTTAAAAAGGATAGCAGGGATAAACTGGGTAATTATAAGCCGGTGAGCTTGATGCCCATGTTAGGGACGTTGTTGGAGAGGATTCTTAGCACGTACGCGCATTTAGAACGGAACAATCTCATTAGTGACAGACAGCATGGTTTTCTAAGAGGGAGGTCATGCCTTACAAATTTGGTGGAGTTTTTTGAGGAGGTGACAAAAACAGTTGACAGAGGAAGAGTTGTGGATGTTGTCTATGTGGATTTCAGTAAGGCGTTTGACAAAGTCCCTCATGGCAGGTTGGTAAAAAAGATTAAGGTTCATGGGATACAAGGAAAGATGGCTAGATGAGTTGAGGACTGGCTTGGTCGCAGGAGACAGAGTAGCAGTGGAAGGGTCTTTTTCCAGCTGGAAGACTGCGACCAGTGGTATTCTGCAGGGCTGTGTACTGGGATCTCTGCTGTTTGTGATGTATATAAATGATTTGGGAGAAGGAGTAACTGGTGTGATCAACAAGTTTGTGGATGATAGGAAGATGGCTGGATTCGCTGTTAGGATGAACATTGTCTGATAATACAGCAAAATATAGATGGACAGGTAAATTGGGTGGAGAAATGGCAGGTGGAACTTAATCCAGATAAATGCAAAGTGATACATTTTGGAAGAACTAATGTAGGGGGAAGTTATACAATAAATGGTAGGACCAGCAAGAGTATAGAAACATAGAGGGACCTAGGTGTGCAAGTCCACAAATCCTTGAAGGTGGCAGCACAGGTGGAGAAGAAGGCATATACAAAGAACAAAACAGCACGCGAAACAGGCCCTTCGGCCCAACGAGCCCACGCGCCACCCCGATGTTCCCACCTCTAACACACGATCCCTGTCCATGTTTATAGATCTATGGATTAAAAAAACCAAATTTGAGACAATTTAGGGAGAATTTGTTTTGCCAATTAGCCTAAGAGCACATCTTTGGGATGTGGGAGGAAACCGGAGCACCCGGAGAAAACCCACACAAGCATGGGGAGAATGCGCAAACTCCCACAGACACAGGCCCAAATTCATGTATCTGCACAGCACAGCGATAGTCACTGAGCTGTCATGTTGCCTATCAAATGGTCCAAGTCAAGCGTACACTAACGACGTGAAGCATTAGGATACTCTCGAAAAAAGTCCAAGAACAGCCCTCTCACGACCCATCGTGTGTATGCCACTTGTTAGACAACAAAGTGGATCAAAACACCTGTAGGATAAAAACAAGTATATCAATATCATCATCTATTTACACACTTCCCAGGGACTCCCAAGGCTCATGTTGCCTATTTTAAATCAGTTTTCTATACCCCTCCAATTCCCATTCTGTTCATGTGCCCGTCTAAGTATTTTTTAAATAACTCCAGAGTGCCTTCCTCCACCACTTTACTTGGCAGTGCATTTCCATACCCCCACCACCCTCTGTGTGAAAAACTCCCTCTAGCACCCAAATTATACCTTACCCCCCTCACCCTAAGCCCCTGACCCCTCGTGCTATTCGAGTCCATCCTAGAAAAAAGCTTAATCCTGTTTATCTATACCCCTCATAATCTTGTACAGCTCTTTTAGATCTCCTCTAAGTCTACATCTTTTTAAGGAAAATAGTCCCAATTTGCCTAACCTCTCCTCATAACTCAGACCTTCCATACCAGGCAGCATCCTGGTAAACCTCCTCTACACTCTCTCCAGAGTCTCCATGTCCTTCCGGTAGTAGGGAGACCAGAACTGGACGCAGTATTCCAAATGAGGTCTAACCAACGTTTTATACAACTGGAACATTAAAGGCCAGCTCTTGTATTCTATACCCCTTCCTATAAAGGCTAGCATACCATATGCTTTCTTCACAACCTTCTCCACTTGCTCTGCCACCTTCATAGACTTGTTCACCTGCACCCCCAGGTCCCTCTGCGTTTCTATACTCTTAATAGGTCTACTCTTTATCATATACCTCTCCCCTACATTCTTTCTCCCGAAATGCATCACCTCACATTTATCAGGATTGAATTCCATCTGCCGTCTGTCTGCCCAAGCTACCAGCCTATCTATGTCCTGCTGCATCGCCTGACAATGCTCCTCACTATCCACAAGTCCAGCCATCTTTATATCGTCTGCAGACTTGCTGATCACTCCACTTACTCCCTCTTTCAAGTCATTTATATATATTACAAATAGAAGAGCTCCCAGTACCGAGCCCTGCGGCACACCACTAGTGACCGACCTCCAGCTAGAGAAACACCCTTCCACTATTACTCTGTCTCCTGTTACCAAGCCAGTTACTTATCCATCTGGCTACCTGTCCTTGTATCCCATTAGCCTTGACCTTCTCAACTAACCTCCCATGAGGGACTTTGTCAAACACCTTACTGAAATCCATATAGACGACATCAACGGCTCGCCCTTCATCCACCGTTTTTGTCACCACCTCAAAAAAAAATTCTACCAGATTTGTAAGGCACGACCTCCCCTTAAATCCATGTTGTGTATCCCTAATCAGATCACAACGCTCTAAGTGCCTATACATCCTATCCCTAAGAATCCCCTCCATCAGCTTCCCTACCACTGACATCAAACTCACCGACCTATAATTTCCAGGGTTATCCCTACTACCTTTATGGTATGCTTGCCTCTATACGAAGGGGTATAGAGTGTAAAAGCTGGAGTCTGATGTTGCAGTTGTATAGAATGTTGGTTAGGCCACATTTGGAATACTGCATCCAGTTCTGGTCGCCACACTATCAGAAGGACGTGGAGGCTTTTGAGAGAGTGCAGGGGAGGTTTACATAGCTAACACCTAGCTATGAGGGGAGATTGGGTAAACTGGGGTTGTTCTCCCTGGAAAGACAGAGATTGAGGGGCTACCTAATAGAGGTGTATAAAATTATGAAGGGTATTGGTAGGGTAAACAGTGGAAAGCTTTTTCCCAGGTCGGAGGCGACGATCACGAGGGTCATGGACTCAAGGTGAGAGGGGCGAGTATAACTCAAATGTCAAAGGGACATTTTTTTTTACATAGAAGGTGGTGGCGGCCTGGAATGCACTGCCAAGTAGGGTGGTGGAGGCAAACACAGTAGGGTTGTTTAAGATTTACCTGGATAGTCACATGAGCAGACTGGAAATGAAGGGAAACAAAATGTTTTAGTTGAAGGTCAAGAGCTTCATGACGTTCCTGGGAATTAATAGATTCCTATCAGCTATCCAACAAATTTCAAGGCTCACTTATGTTGGAGCTATTGAGGATCTTCCATCTTGTCTGTTTAGCCTGTTGTATGTCTATTGATGTTTATCGATGTTTCCTTTTACCTAACAACATTGGGCATATGTACATCAGAGGGACTTGAGCAGCTCACCACCATATTTGCGATAGCACTTAGGGATGATCAATTAAGCCAGCCTAGCCAGCAAATCCAATATCCCTTGAATGAATAAAAAGAGTTATGAACTTCGTGAATCTTAGTAGGTGTTTCACCTTTATCCCTTTAAACATTATGTTAACCTCAATTATGTTACAATCGTTATTATTAGATAAAAGTTTGCACTTAATTAGGCAGTAAATAGATCTGGCTCATTAAATTTGAATTGGTTTTGTTGCCTCACTCGACTTATATTAATAATAAATGTTTGGTCATCCTACATGGAAAGATTTTGATTTGGTTTTGGGGAAGAGTGCTGAGATGTTCAGTTTTTAAAGAGGGCATGAATACCAGCTTAGATGTGGTACTGGTTGGTTGACGTACGTTGTTTGACGAAGGACTGAGAACACAGTGAAAGGCCTTGTGCATCCCTGCCTTGGAGTCAGAAGCTCAGGATTTTACGGCCAAGGAGAGTATACCCATAACCTGACCAGACAAATTAATTATTAATCTACACATTCTACCAACACATGCTAATGGCATGTTAAAGCAGGAGTTATTCTGTCAGCCATGTGATAGAAAGAAAGTTAAGGTGTCCACCATAACTCTGCATGCCCCTGGACTACAATTTGCTAGCTGCCACAGAACTCGGACTTCCTGAGTGATCTGTATTATCAGAAAATATTTGAGTATGATCATTTCAACAGTTCATTAATTATTAGGTTAATTGTTTTTAGTTTTCTGAAGAATATATTGCAAGTTAGCTGAGTTAGAAAATAAGAGATGGAGGTTTGTAATGCTTAATGTGAATAAACCTACTAACAAATAGAAGATCTGTATTTTATTTCATACTTCACCATTTGACTTATTTCCATGTAACATGGTGGTAGAGGATGGTTGCTTAAAAGTGAAGGTGGGAAAATAAGAATTTTTTCTCAGCCAGAAGATTGGAATCAGAGTTACTTTTGAGGCGAATGGCTGAAACCAAGTGTCAGGGTATATTTTCCCACTGATGTTTTCTGTCTGAACTTTGTGACCAGTAGAAAAATTAAGTTGATTTCTGGATATGGGTCACATCCTCTTTGAAAAGAAAGTAAAGTCTTAACAAAAAGCAGGATCAATGGAAAGTACTTTTGGAGCAAGAAGCTCAAATTAGATGCTGAGGAAGATTTGGGTGAAGCTCTTTGGATAAAATTTCCAGGAAAGATAATCTATTAGATTCATACAGAGCATGGTCAGCCTTTAGAATGATGGATGGTTCAGTTATTCCATCAAAAAATGTGTAACGGAACTTCAGAAACACTACATGAGATATTGAAATTATATTTGGGAATTCATGATTCAGGGCTTGATGTCACATTGTTGGATTGTGTTCATGTTGCAAATGGAAAGATGTCTGATCTTATCAGAGCTAAATTCTCAGGAAGAGACATACTTTTGAATCAAATATTTGGCAAATCTAGCAGATGACAGAAATGCAGAATGAAGAATACACCTCAGTTTTCAAGGTTAAACAATTAACAGAAGGACTAGTAGGAAAAGGTGACAATATTGATTATTCTGAGGGATTTGTAATGGTCATAAGAATCTTCATAAGAACATAAGAAATAGGAGCAGGAATAGCCTTCGAGCCTGCCTTGCCATTAAGTAAGATCACGGTTGATCTGAAGTGGATCAGTTCCACTTTCCCACTTTCTCGCCATAACCTTTAATTCCATTGACCATCAGAAATCTATCTACCCGTGACTTAAATATATTCAACGAGGTAGCCGCCACCATTTTAATGGGCAGTGAATTCCAGAGATTCTTCACCCTTTGAGTGAAGAAGTTCCTCCTCAACTCCATTCCAAACTACACCTTCCCTTATTTTGAGGCTATGCCCTCTAGTTCTGCTGTCCTTTCTAAGTGGAAAGAATCTATCTCTACCCTATCCAGCCCCTTCATTATCTTGTAAGTCTCTCTAAAGTCTTCTCTCAGCCTTCTAAACTCTAACGAGTACAGACCCAGTCTATTCAATCTCTCTTCACAAGCTAAGTTTCCAGTATCAGCCTGGTGAACCTTCTGTGTACTCCCTCCAAGGCCGGTATATCCTTTCGCAAATGCGGTGACCAAAACTGCACACAGTAGTCCAGTTGTAGCCTCACTAGTGCCCTGTACAGTTGCAGCAAGACCTCCCTGCTTTTATATTGTATCCCCCTCACTATAAAGGCCAACATTCCATTCACCTTCTTGTTCACCTGCTGCACCTGCAGAATGAGTTTTTGCGATTCGTGCACAAGGACCCCCACGTCCTTCTGCACCGTAGCATGCTGCAGCTTTCCCCCTTTAAGTAATAATCCCTCCTACTATTATTTCTACCAAAGTGGATAACCTCACATTTGCTAAGTCTTCAGTCTGGTAATGAGTGTACTAGTCATGGATTCATATTATTAGGCTATTTTGGACAGTGGTTTTTGAACGGATTGATTGAAATGTCATTTGGATTCAATCAGTCGTAAGAATTGAAGAAATTTCAAGAATTATGAAAGTTCCACTTCAGCTTCATGGATGACAACATATTGATGTCACTGAAAAGAATGGTGATTCCATGTAGTACAGCTTGAGTAAGCCACTTTATTATTACTGATACCGTATCTAATGAGATACCCTAGCTGCTGAATAAGCCATCCATGAAAAAGGCACAAATGAAATTAGATATGGAACATGATGAAGCAACTGTCTTAGAAAAGTTAATAGATTTACCCAATTTACCAATCAGGACATTAATAAAATGCAGCATCTCTAATCAGAATTTAAAATAAGTGTTAATTGTTTCAGGTGATACTAATTTGAGAGAAAAAAAACACATTGCTTTAAAGTTACTTTGACAACTTGCTTATCCCTCTTGTCACAGATTGAAAATCCTACTGGGGAAATTGTTGAAGAGATTAGTGAGAAATATGATATCTGCAAATAGTATATCACAGCCAATTGTAAGTCTCCCTTTAGCACAAAACTTCAATGTAACAGCAGCAATGGATCTAAAATGTGAGACAACAATAGATACATTTTCAAAGACATGGCAGCAAGATTTAGCCTGTCTGCTGTAATGCATAACTATCATTTCGTGGCTCTGACATCCATCATTATGGAGTGCTTCAAAAGGTTAATCATGGCACGAATCAATTCCAGCCTCCAAGATTGCCTGGATGCACTACAGTCGCCTATGGCTTCAACAGGTCTACAGCAGACGCCATTTCCCTGGCCCTGATTCAACTCTTCAACTAGATGACAAAAACCTATTTATTGATTACAGTTCAGCCTTCAACACCATTATTCCTATGAAACACATCTCCAAGCTGTGTGGCTTGAGACTTGGCTCCTCCCTCTATGACTGATCCATAACTTTCTAACCCACAGACTGCAATCAGTCAACAATAGGCAACAACATCATTTCCACGTCATCTTCTACATTGATGCCCCACAAGGATGTGTCCTCTGTCCCTTAGCATACGCCTTATGCACTTGTAACTGTGTGGCCAAATTCTCCACCAAGTCAAATTTTAAGTTTGTTGATGACATCACTGTAGTGGGTCGGATCGCAAACAATGAGTACAGGAAAAGGACAGAGCATCTGGTGAATTGGTGCAACCACAATAATCTCTCCCTCAATGTCAACAAAAGGAAGGAGATAGTCATTGACTTCGGGAAGCATAACGGGGGACATGACCCTGTCTATATCAATGGGAATGAAATAGAAATAATAGAGAGCTTCAGGTTTCCAGGTGCCCAGATTGCAAACAACCAGTCCTGGTCCAAAACAGTTTGGTCATCCAACTCTTACCTTTTTAAAGTATTTTATAAAATCAGTCTGGAGAATCATAGTGCAATATTGTTCCTAATGACTTGCAAATATAATTGGCAACATTCTTATTTTTGATTTAAAAAAAAATCATATGAACTTCTGTTTAAAAACCATCACACCAAACATTTGGTTAGTGTCTAATGTTGTTTCTGTGCTGTCCAACTCCCATTACTAAATTGATTAATCAAACACTCTGTACGAATCAAAATTAGATGTTGCATTTGAATTCAAAATTAATTTGAATGTAAACGTAATGTTATATTTCTAACAATGGATAGAGATTGTTTACTTCATGGCCCAGAATTTGTGGAGCATACCTGTTGGATTTTCCTCTCTCTGGGAAGCTTTGTAAGTCTTCTACAGTGAGACGGTCATAAAATTCAACATATCTGTCATTTCCTTATTTTCTATGATCAATTTCCCAGTCTTGTTTTCTAGAGGACCAGAAATAGCTTTAGTTCCTCTTTTTGTTTTCTTTTCAGCCCTGAATACAGTCAATGGTAGAGCATCCACAACTTTCTGGGGTAGAGAAGTCCACAGATTCACAATCCTTTGATCTCTGTCTGAAATTTCTTCTCGGTCAGTCCTAAACGATTGGCCCCTTATCTTGAGACTCTGCCCCTGTGCTTTTGATTCCAAAGAGAGAAATAGAAGACGAAAAAATGTTTGGAGGAAA